>OY752135.1:10130000-12530000 GCA_963573275.1 Caenorhabditis uteleia | reverse complement strand
CCTCAATTTCTGAAAAAGTACATTTTGAGCAGATTGTTGTGAGAATTGAAGGAAATTTTGAAGTGAGGCACATAGATAAAAATCTGAAAACTTGGTAAGTTCTTGAACTTTTGATTTGTATAAAAAATATGTCCAGAAAAAAAATTGAAGACAAATATTTCGAACATAGTCAGAAATTCCATTGCAATTTCACTACCGTCCAAATTTTTCCAAAAAATAGTGAAAACCGATCAAGCATGGTGCATATTGACCATAAACTTCTGACAACTTTTTAAAAATAATAAATCATTTCCGGAATGCTGAATTTTTTCTCGTAAAAAGAGCATAGCAACCAAACATGGTGCATCATGACCAAGATCATTGAGCTACGTTTCGTAAACCGTACTAAATTTTTGAATGTTCATCAAGCAGATACCAAAACAAAACAGTTTCTGATATTTTCGAGTATTTGTTACCAAATTTTGTGGAAAATGGTGCATACTGACAAAATTAGATTTTAAACAATTTGATTTCAGCCTGCTCCGAAAGTTACTTCCACCTCCCGAGAAATCCGGAAAACGTTCCGATCGACAAAAATCAACCAGCCATGACAGAATACAAATATCGAGGAATCTTCACAGGAGAAGCGCCGATGGAACCGGTAAATTTTTCAATTTCATCGATGTGCTTTAAATAGCCCAATCATGAAAAAAACTGTAAAACTGTAAATTTTTTTTTTGAAATTTTTTTTGACGAATTTGACAGACTTTTCGAGAAAAAAACAAAATTTTAAAAGTTTAAATTTTCTCATATTTCAGGCAAACACGCTCAACCAGTTCGACAAGCTAGCCACCGAGCTCCGCCAGTATATTTTGTTGTTTTGTAAACCAAAGGAGAGGTTCAACTATGCCCTATGCTCCTCGGACTGAAATAAGGATATTCGAAAGTTCAAGAAGTCGGCTCCTCAAAAAATCACAATTGAGTGGGATAAAAAATGCGATGGAACGAAAATCACCTTGTGCTATAAAATGCGCTCTCCGGATTTCATCTGTAAGCCGTAAGTTTTTCATAGATTCATAGATTCATCGATTCATAGATTCATAGATTCATAGATTCATAGATTCATAGATTCATAGATTCATAGATTCATAGATTCATAGATTCATAGATTCATAGATTCATAGATTCATAGATTCATAGAATCATAGATTCATAGATTCATAGATTCATAGATTCATAGATTCATAGAATCATAGATTCATAGATTCATAGATTCATAGATTCATAGATTCATAGATTCATAGATTCATAGATTCATAGATTCATAGATTCATAGATTCATAGATTCATAGATTCATAGATTCATAGATTCATAGATTCATAGATTCATAGATTCATAGATTCATAGATTCATAGATTCATAGAATCATAGAATCATAGATTCATAGATTCATAGATTCATAGATTCATAGATTCATAGATTCATAGATTCATAGATTCATAGATTCATAGATTCATAGATTCATAGATTCATAGATTCATAGATTCATAGATTCATAGATTCATAGATTCATAGATTCATAGATTCATAGATTCATAGATTCATAGATTCATAGATTCATAGATTCATAGATTCATAGATTCATAGATTCATAGATTCATAGATTCATAGATTCATAGATTCATAGATTCATAGATTCATAGATTCATAGATTCATAGATTCATAGATTCATAGATTCATAGATTCATAGATTCATAGATTCATAGATTCATAGATTCATAGATTTATAGATTCATAGATTCATAGATTCATAGATTCAAAATTTTTTATAAATTGTTGAATTTTCAGGATCGGAGAATCGGATTATGGATTGGTTGAGGCAAATGAAATTATGGAAAGAACTTTGACTCGTGTCAAATCAATGGAAGCGACTTTTCTTCACCTGGATCATAAAATCTGGCCCACCGAAGTTATGAATCATGAAAAAATGTCGGAAATATTGACTGCAAAAGTGACCATCTTCGAGGCCAATTTCAACAGTTTTATGGCATTTTTCAACAAGAGTCGACTGAAAAAGTTGAAGGTATTAGAGCCTGAAGAATTTCGATCCGGATCAAATTTTGTGATCCCAAATTCCTTTTTCAAATCCGACGGCTTCAAGCGACTTGAACAATTTGGAATGCAAATGAGTGTGGATATTGGGGAAGACGATTTTTTGAATTGCACGGCTAGAACTATAACCATCACGTCCAGAAATCTAGATAATGAAATGGTGATTAAGAAGATTAGGCAATGGGCCGAAGGAACGTCGAACAGTGGCTACTGCTATAGATTTTGGAGTCCTGATGGGAGATTTGATGTAGAAGTTATCAAAAATGGATTGCCGGTCAATTTAGATAGAGCCCACCTTCGAAACCGTGAGGGCAAACTTGCAATGATTCATCTTGACTGTACACATGTCTATTTTCACACTGAACCTTGGTGTCAGAGTGTTGATATTGATATGATATGATATGACGAATTTCTACCGGAATTCTTTTTTATATCCAAAATTGATTTCGCTTTAAATTTTAGCTTTTTCTCTTTTTTTGACCATTTGAAGCTTTTCTAGACCTCTCCCTCTCTAATTTTTGAAAGTTTCTCATCCTCCCATTTCATTTTCCTGTGCTCAGTATTTTTTTGATATATATAAATTCATTATGAATAAATGAATTGTGAATCTGGAAATTGCAGTTTTTTTCATTTGACAAATGTTCTTTGGACATTGGAATATCTTTCTCTCCGCTTGAATACCAGAGTTTCTATAAAAGTTCATTTTTAGCAGATTGTTGTGGGAATCGAAGTGAATTTTGAAGTGAGGCTCATATATACAGATCTGGAAAGTTCGGTGAATTTTTGAACTTTTGATTTGTTTAAAAAAATGTCGAAAAAAAACTTGAAGACAAATATTTCGAACATCGTCAGAAATTCAATCGAAATTTCACTTTCGCTCGCAATTTAAAAAAAAACAGTGCACATCGACCAAGCATGGTGCATATTGACAAAAATTCGATAATTACTAGACAATAGATGGTATCATAACCAATAAAATCAACTTTGATGAAAAAAGTATCAACATGGTGCATCATGACCAAATATTTTTAGTGGAACAAGTTTTCATTGAATCTTTCGAAAAAACCAATTCAAATCAAAATTTGTTACCAAAAAATGATTGGAAATTCTAAAAGTCATTTTCAGTTTGCTCCATATCTACATCCACATTTGAAAACTCGTGAGAAATCCGAAAAACGCTCTAATCGATATCAACCATGACAGACTACAAGTATCGCGGAATCTTCACAGGAGAACAGCCGATAGGTATAGTAAGTTCTATTTTTTAACATTAAAAGTCAAAGATGATCTCAAAAAAAAAAACAAATTTAGAGTGTCAAGACCACGTTTTTTGATGGCAGTAATGACCTAAAGCCTAATTTTGAAAAAAAAAATTTTTTTCAGTTCGAAAAGCTAGTCACCGAGCTTCGCCAACACATCTTGCTGTTCTGTGAGCCCAAGGAGCGGTTCAACTATGCTCTTTGCTCCTCGGATTGCAATCGAGACATTCAAATATTCAAGACCGGTCCTCAAAAAATTAGCATTGAGTGGGATAAAGTGAGCAATGGAACGAAAATCACATTGTGCTATAAAACGAACCTCCCGGATTTTATATGCAAGCCGTAAGTTCCATAAAACATTATATATATACACATATATTTCCATATATATATACATATATTTTCAGAGTCGGGGAATCGGATTATGGATTGGATGAGGCCAAAAGAATCATGGAATGGACTTTGAAACGTGTCAGATCGATGGAATCAACTCATCTTTACCTGGATCATAAAATCTGGCCTACCCAAGTTATGAATCATGAAAATATGTCAAAGATATCCTCGGCCAAGGTGACTATATTCGAGGCGAATTTCACCAGTTTTATGGAATTTTTCAACAAAAGTCGAGTAAAAAAGTTGGTATTGAGGGAGCCCGTAGATGCTGGACTCAGATACAATTTTGTGATCCCAAATTTCTTCTTCAAATCCGACGGTTTCAAGCGACTTGAACAATTTTCGATACAATTGAGTGTGGATATTGAGGAAGATGACTTCTTGAATTGCACGGCTCGAACGATAAACATCTCGTCTAGAAACTTGGATAGTCAAATGGTTATAAAGAAGATCAAGCAATGGGTCGAAGGAACGTCAAACGCTGGCTATTGCTACAATTTTTGGAATCCAAATGGGGTATTCGATGCAGATGTGATCAAAAATGGTTTGTCGGCTACTGTAGGTAGGATAAACCTTCAAAACCGTAAGGGTCAAACTGCAAGGATTATTGCTGACGGCACACATGTATATTTTCGCACTGAACCTTATTATGATACTGATAATAGAGATTTTATGTGACAAATTTCTGCTGGTACTTTTATGTTCAAATTGATATTTTCTTATTTTTATTTTTCTGTGCTTAAATCAGTATTATTTTCTTAAATATATATTTTTATTGTAAATAAACAATCTGGGAACCTGAAAATTACAGTTTTTTATGTGCTAAATGTTCTCTGGACATTGAAATATCTTTTTCTTATGAAAAATCCTCAATTTTTATAAATGTTCATTTAGAGCAGATGATGATGGTGTGAAGCGAAGAAAAATTAAAATGTGAGCTTCATTGATAGAATTATTGGTCTGAAAAATTTGGTGAGTTTTTGAAACTTTTCTTTGTACAAAAATATCGAAAAAAAATTATCGAGAAAAAATTTGAACATCGTGAGAAAATCAGTGGAAATTTCACTTTCGCCCAAATTTCTCCTAAAATTGAAACACGTCTCATCACGCATGGTGCATATTGACTAAAAATCTCTGATTATTTCGAAATAATGGTGCATCATCACCAAAAATTGTGCATTCTACCGAAAAATTATTCCAAAAACCATGAAATCGTGTGCCATACGTCAAATGTAAGAAATTTTCTGCTGAAGTACTGGATGATTGTGAAAAAAATTATAAACGAGCTCAAGTCCGTCTAAAACATCTATAATCTCATGAATTAGGTAGGCTAAACATTATGAAAATCCTATAATCCCAAAAACTTTCGAAAAGCCGCGTTGCGTACCGCACGCATGCATTGTGGGTACAATTTTCTGTCTATCCTGCTTTGTAAGAAAATTCCGTCAAAAATGGTGCATACCTTTCAAGCATGGTGCATATTGACCAAAAATTGCTGGCTACTTTTGCAAAAATGATGCATAATCACTAAAAGGTTGAATTCTCACTGATAATAATGCTCAACATGACACATCACGACAGAAAATTGTGCATTCCACCAAAAAATTAGGCAAAAACCCTTGAAATAGTGTGCGATACTTCAAATTTGTACTAACTTTTCTGTTGACGAACCAAATCTTTATAAAAAAAGTATAGATGAGCCCAAATCCGTCTAAAAACATCCATAATCTCTTGAATTACGTAGGAAACCCTGACAAACGTTGTGAAAATCCTATAATCCTAAATAAATCCAAAAATAGCTGCCTTATACACTACACTCGTGATTTGTGGGTACAATTTTTATATTTAGCCTATTTTGAGATAGAAAGTTGTCAGAAATGGTGCATACCGACCAAAACAGTGATAATTATTCCTATTATTACTGATAAGAACTTCAACACTCTTGTCACTGATAACATTTATATATACATAGTGACCATGAAAATAGTGCCCGACCAAAAATAGTGAACTTCGGTAGTAGCACTGTTATCAATATAAATATTTTTTTACCAAAAAAGCATATTTTGACTCTTTCCGTCTCTGGTCAATGATATTTCGTAATATCTATATCAAAACTCTCAACACCTCTCTCTATATTGATTCCCTACGCTGCCATCTGTTTTGTCTCTAACTCACCCGGTATATACACACTCTCTCTCGGTCAGCGAAGAAGCAATACGTGTGTTTTTGTGTTCCTGCACTTTTCCTCTCTTTTCCTGCATTGCCCTCTCACATTTTATTTCCATATCTTTTCACACGTTGCTCATGTTAATTTTTCAAAAAAAAACCGGTTCTACGTTCAGATTGCGGAAGAAAGAATATCGAACCAGATCATCAGATTTATTTGCCGAATTCTTTGAACAAGACGGAAATTTCTACAAAAAAAACTTGGAAAATGGAAGAAAAACTAGCGGAAGCTACAGATCCACCTGCACCAAGCTCGCCGAGAAAGTATAAAGGAATATTTTCAGCTGAGCCGAAACTTGAAGCGGTGAGTTTTTCGAAACCATTTCTTAGAAAAAATTTAGATTCAAAAAAAAAAGATTCTTACCTAAAATAAAAAAAGGATCATGTGAAACCATAAATTTACGGCTTTCATTTCTATTTCAAACAAAAGACACAAAAAACACTCAGCCGAAAAAAACCAGATACGTTTTTTGTATTCCAAAAAACAGAAAAAAAAAAGAATTTTGCAATAAATTTAGTGTTATTTTTGAGAACAATCGTCATTCTCATTTTGTCTGGAAATTTGTTTTTAAAAAATTCATATCCAATATATATTCGAATGTGATATCGGGGTAACATTTTCCTGATTTGTTCTAGAAAAACTTTCTCTGAAACACGATTACCTGCTTCTTCAAGAAACTCAGTCAATCTTAAAAATCACAACTTTTTTTCGTTGATACACCTAAACTGTTTTCATTTACAGCTAACCGAATTCCACATCTTCGAATCCCTCCCGCCAGAACTCCACTACTACATCCTAGCATTCTGCACAACCAAGCAGCTATTCAACTTTGCACAATGCTCATCAATGTGCAATATGGCGATTCAAAGATTTAATACCGCTGGACCCCATCGGATTAGTGTCATACACAACGAGGAAACCGAGCAACGAACTTGTGTCCAACTTCGATACAAATACGCTTACAATCGACCTTTTGAGTATATCTGTGAGCCGTAAGTTGCTCTTTTTATGAGAATTTTAGAAAAATGAGGATTTCAGACTCTCAAAGTCCGAGTTCGGCTTTACCGAAGCCGCAAAAATCATCGAAAACGCCATGAAACTGGTCAAATCGTTCGACAACAATGTCCTCGATCTAGATGTCCCATACTGGCCGAAAAGTGTTGTCAACATCGAACCATTCAAAAAATTGCAAGCCGGCCGCTTCACCATGACACCACCAATGCTCAAGGATTTTGTGGAATTTTTGGACCAAAGTCAGATGAAACGACTTGTCCTGGAGCCGACATGGAACAGTTGGGAGCTCCCCGCCAAGTTTTTCAAGTCGCCAGGATTCAGGCGGCTTGATTGTGCCGTTTTGAAAATGGACTGCAACATTGAGGAGCAGGACTTTTTGAGCTCAACGGCTAGGGTCCTACATATTCGGAGCACAACTGTTGATGGGACTCTGTTCAACAAAAAGATCCTACAGTGGTTTGAGAATCATTCAAAAGTGGATGTTGACTATAAACTCTATAATAAGAAAAGGAACTCGAGTTTCACGTGGAAAACGATTTCAAATGGCTTGCCATTCATCGAAAATGGTTCGGAATACGAAATTCGAAGAGCAGATGGTTTAGTTGGAAGACTGCATATCGCGGCCGAAGTCAAGTTCTCTACTAAAAGTTTTAATGAGTATGAACTAGTTTTTTAATTTCAATTTTTTGGGCTCTGTTCTAGTTTTGTGGGCCTTTAGCGAATTCCATTGTCCTGAACCTGTTTTGTGGTCGATAGAAAGTTTTGGTAAATTTTGTGGAGCTAAAGCCCCAAAAAAATTTGAAAAAAAAATTGTAAGGATCACAATAATTCAAATGGACCACAAAAGTAGATCAGAGCCCCAATTTTTTTTTCCAAATAGTGAATTTTTTTCTTCTGATCTCATCACTTTCTTCTCTCTGTCTCAATAAATTATTTTGTTCAGATCTTTTTTTTTCAAATTAGTTTCTTGGCATGGTGCATAACGACCATTTTATACCTTTTTTCGTAAAAACTTGACATGTTTCAATATTTTCAGACAATTTTCAGCTTCTTCTTTACAACTCATCGCATTTTGGGCTTTAACCGATCAACCTGGTGATAAAAAAATTCTACAAAATCCCCGAAAAATGAAAGAAAAGTCAATTGAAGCGGCAAATGAATTTCAACCACCTTCTCCAAAAAGATATAAAGGAATATTTTCGGCTGAGCCGAAATATGATGCTGTGAGTTTTTTTTCGAACGTTGGAAAAAATGAGAGAAAATATGTGACTCAAAAAAAATCATAGTTTCAAAAATATTGAGACATTTTTTTGGAGTACTTCACGAAAATCAAGGCCCGAAACCGTTTGGGTCCCGAATTTCATTTTTGAAGCTCAATTTTTTCGTGAATGCTCCTAGAAAGTCAATTTCTGTGAAATATTTCAAAAACCATATCATCCATCCAAATTTTGCAGCTCACAGAATTCCATCTCTTCCCAAAACTCGTGCCAGAACTTCACGACTATATCCTCACATTCTGCACAAACAAGCAGCTTTTCAATTTCGCACAATGCTCATCAGTGTGCAATCAGGAGATTCAAAGATTTAATACAGCTGGACCCCATCGGATTAGAGTCTTATATGACGACGAAGACAGTATGACTCGGGTCCTACTTATATACAAACACGCTTACAATCGACCATTTGTGTACAGATGCAAGCCGTAAGTTGCTCTTTTTGGAAATTTTGAAAAAATGAAAACTTTAACGCTCCAAATCAAAAATCGGCCTTACCGAAGCTGAAAATTTTAAAAACCTATGTACATAGTTTTGTAGAACGAAAAAAGTTGATTCAGGATTGTTCCAGATATTTTGCAAAATCGATCTGTGAGCCGAGTAATATTCATCTGAAAATTGGGTACTTTCGGCTGGAGTTTCGATTATAAGCTCCCGGTTTTTCAACAATTTAAATAAAATATAGTTCAATATCAATCTTTTAGCTCCATTTTCCTTTTCATGAGATCAAAAATGTGTAAAATGAACAAAGTTCTGATCATTTAAAACTTTACAGTAAAAAATACCGGATTTCAGGCCAGTTTTTTTTGCTCACAGGCCGATTTTCCAAGATATCTAGAATGATTCTGAATAAACTTTTTTTTAAATTTTGATCTACAAAACAAAATACCTATAATAGCAGTCAAAAATTAAGATATCAACGGTTTTTTGAGCATTACTCGGCTCAAAATGCATTTTTTGAGCTAGGGTTTGAACATGTTGTGAAAAAAATCCGTCTTGAGATATTTGCAATTTCGATCAAACACCAAATTTTCGAAACTTCCTCTGATTTTCGAATCTCAAGTTTCAAACTTTTTTCGGTCAACCATATCTTCTAAAAATTGGCTAAAATGTACTGATTCAAAAAAAAAACTCTACTTTTGACAGCTACTGTAGGTGAAAAAAAATATGAAACTTCTCCCAAATGATATATTTTTCTAAAAAATGTGATTTTCAGAATGCGAAAATCCGAGTTCGGATTTACCGTTGCTGCAAAAATCATCGAAAACGCTCTGAAACTGGTCAAATCCCTCAACAACAACGTCCTCGATTTGCATGTCCCAATATGGCCAAAAACTGTGCTCAACATCGACTCATTGAAAAAATTGGTATCGGGAAGATTCAGCATCACAACTTCAATGATCAAAGATTTTTCGGAGTTTTTGAATCAAAGTCAAATGAAACGTCTTGTTCTGGAGCCGGCATGCAGACGTTATGGGGAAAGTTGGAATCTTCCCGCCTCATTTTTCAAATCACCAGGATTTAAGCGGCTTGACTGCGCCGTTTTGAAAATGGGGGCCAACATTGAGGAGGAGGACTTCATGAGCTCAACGGCTAGGGTCCTGCACATAGGGTCCCACTCAATGAGCTCAAATATTGATGGTGTCGCCTTCAACAAGAAGATCCTACAATGGTTTGAGAATCCAACACAAATCGATGTCGACTATGATATCTACAATCGGTCAAGCAACGCGGGATTCAATAAAAATACATTAACAAATGGTTTGCCCTTGATTGATAAGGGCTCGAGAACAGAATTTGATATTCGAAGATCGGATGGTTTAGTTGGTACACTGCACATCTGGAGTCATTACGATGTCAAGTTTTACACTAGAAAATTTAATGAGTATGAAGTACTTTATTGAAGCAAAAATTTTTTCAGTTTTTTTTTTTGATTTTCTGAGAAACTTATTATTCTCACTGTAAGCTTTTCTTCTAGTCTCTGATTTTTTTTCCCGTGTCATCAATAAATTATTTGGTTCAAACATTTTGGTAAACCTATTTTCTTGACATGGTGCATAACGACCATCTCATACCTCTTTTCATAAAAACTTGACATTCTTAATATTTTCAGACAAATTTCAGCTCCAAAAACATTGCAATTTGCATCTCTACTGAACAGATTTGATTTGAAAATTGTCATCAATCAGTCATGTCGACATCGAAATATAGAGGAATTTTTTCTGGTGAAGCGCCAGTGGAAGTGAGTTTTTATCAACGTCTTTGGGGTTTGAAAAAAATCATGCCTCCAATATTCGAAAAGTATCAGAAATTAGCTTTATCCAGTCTCAGTGAAAAATTTCTTCCGCCAGTAAAAACAGTATCAAAAGGTTATTTTGAAATTTTCGAAAAAAAAAATCTGTGGAAAGCGAACCAAAAAAGCTACTAAAATGAGCTCACATTTTTTTTCAGACAACCGAATTCGACTTCCTAACATTGGTCCCCGAGCTCCGTGAGCATGTCTTATCAACGTGCTCGGCCAAGACCCGTTTCAACTATGCTCAATGCAGCAAGTTGTGCAATTCGGATGTTCAGCTATTCAACAAAACTGGACCTGGGAAGATCATCGTTCGATATGATGAAAAACTGAATAAGACAGTCGTGATCTTCTGCTACAAGAGTTTCCACAATTATCCGATTTCACATCCTTCCGAGAAGTAAGTTTTTTTTTCTATGAATCTATGAATCTATGAATCTATGAATCTATGAATCTATGAATCTATGAATTTATGAATCTATGAATCTATGAATTTATGAATCTATGAATCTATGAATCTATGAATCTATGAATCTATGAATCTATGAATTTATGAATCTATGAATCTATGAATCTATGAATCTATGAATCTATGAATTTATGAATCTATGAATCTATGAATCTATGAATCTATGAATCTATGAATCTATGAATCTATGAATCTATGAATCTATGAATCTATGAATCTATGAATCTATGAATCTATGAATCTATGAATCTATGAATCTATGAATCTATGAATCTATGAATCTATGAATCTATGAATCTATGAATCTATGAATCTATGAATCTATGAATCTATGAATCTATGAATCTATGAATCTATGAATCTATGAATCTATGAATCTATGAATCTATGAATCTATGAATCTATGAATCTATGAATCTATGAATCTATGAATCTATGAATCTATGAATCTATGAATCTATGAATCTATGAATCTATGAATCTATGAATCTATGAATCTATGAATCTATGAATCTATGAATCTATGAATCTATGAATCTATGAATCTATGAATCTATGAATCTATGAATCTATGAATCTATGAATCTATGAATCTATGAATCTATGAATCTATGAATCTATGAATCTATGAATCTATGAATCTATGAATCTATGAATCTATGAATCTATGAATCTATGAATCTATGAATCTATGAATCTATGAATCTATGAATCTATGAATCTATGAATCTATGAATCTATGAATCTATGAATCTATGAATCTATGAATCTATGAATCTATGAATCTATGAATCTATGAATCTATGAATCTATGAATCTATGAATCTATGAATCTATGAATCTATGAATCTATGAATCTATGAATCTATGAATCTATGAATCTATGAATCTATGAATCTATGAATCTATGAATCTATGAATCTATGAATCTATGAATCTATTTCTAAAACGAAACAATGATAAATTTTCAGAGACAGGAATCTCGAAGAAAGTCTCGATGAAGCAGCAAAAATAATCGAGAAAAGTCTGAAACGCGTCAAAACATTGAAGGAAACGACTTTCTACTTGGATCACAAAAATTGGCCAAAAAATGTTATGAAGTTGGAAAAAATGCGAGGACTATTGTCGGCCGAAATTACCATCCATGAAGCGATTTACAAAAATTTCGTAGAGTTTTTGAATCAAAGTCAATTGAAAAAACTTGTGTTGAAGCCGGATGAGGAATTCGAATTTTACAGCTCTTATGCCAGAGAGAAGTATTTGAAGAAAAGGCCACCATCTGAAATAGTATCCAAATTTGTGCTCCCCAATTCTTTCTTCAAATCAGAGGGATACAAGAAACTGGATTACCTTGTCTCGAAAAACCTGGATGCGGATATCGAGGAAGACGATTTTATGGAATGTACAGCGAGAGTTTTGCACATTGAAACCTCAAAAATTGATAGCGAGATGTTGAACAAAAAAATTCGACAATGGTTCGACAACAAAACGGTTTCGGATATCAGTTATAAAATCACAAGTACAAAATTAGCTTTCGATCCAAAAATTGTGGAAAATGGACTGCCATTACGTTACTACGGTTTGAAAAGGGATGACGGCAAAATTTTAAGAGTTTTGTTCATCAATAAATGTCGAGATGTTTTTCTCGAAACTTTTAAACTTGATGATTATGAGAAAAAGTTTCCAATGATGTGAATTTTTAGTGTTTTCCTGATAGCCTGAACAGATTTTTTTCTTCCTGTTTTGTCGTTTCTTTTTTGTTTTGCTCAATTTGTTCAAACAACAAATAATTTGGTCTACTTATCAAATTGTAATTCCAATTATTTCTTGCCTATGTTGACAGCTCTTTTATTTTTTTTTGTTGGCTTTGTTTTCTTTATTTGCAATAAATTGTTTGTTTCGGAAGATTTTTAAAAAACTTTTCAATAAAAAAATGTATTGTTATGGTGAAACCTGTGACCAACGGTGCATTTGAGCAAACATGGCGTATCAACTTCCAGTAGTAATTTTGACACATTTCAAATGGTGAGACAATCCTAAAACCAATTAGTTCCTTATCTTATCTTATCTATTCTTATCTTATCAACAATCATTTATCATTCAAATTAGTTTCTCAAGTTTTCATATATTTTCCGTATTCATCATCTATCATCTTCTATTGGATTTCACCATCTGATAGGGCACATCTGGATCCTCCAACACGATTGGATCATGATGATCACAGAGTAACTTTATTTTGAGTCAATATGCACCATGAAGTTATCTCACAAATTCTTCGAATTTTTAAATTTTCCAAAAAAATTAGCATTTTGATGATATAAAATGCTTGATATTTCAGAAGCAATCACAAACGGAAAAAAAGTTTATTAATTTTAGGACACAATTGATAAATAAAAATGGGAAAAAAATTTGACAATTTCAAGAAAAAAAACAAATTAACTTTTACCATCCTTGACTAAAACGAAGAAAGTTAAACACCTCATCATTTTCTTTATCCTCCCGATAACGAGAATAAAAACCATCTCTCTTTCCAACACTATAAAAATTAGCTTCTCCGTTATCCACTTTGACTTCTAACGTTTTACCATCAACTCGACGAATAATGCTATCATTAAAAAGATCATCCTCAAAATTGAATCCATTTTTGATCACTTTTGCATCAAACTTTGAATTCGACCATTTGAGTGAATAACTGACATCCAATACCTCTCCATTTTCGAACCATTGTCGAATTTTTTTGTTCAACATCTCATTATCAATTCTCGAGCTAGGAATGTGCATCACTCTCGCTTTGGAGCTCAAGAAATCTTGCTCCTCGATATCAGCGTACATTTGGGAAGCAAAGAATTCCAGTCGTCTAAATCCTTCCGATTTGAAAAACGATGGCGGTATCATGAAATGTGATGGATTGGTAGGTGCCATCACCAATTTTTGGATCCGACTTTGATTCAAAAATTTCAAAAATTTTTGGTATATAGCGAAATGCATGGTGATTCTTATAGATCCAAGACTTTGAATTTTTTCCAGCTTCATAATTTCCTCCGGCCATATTTTGTGATGCAGGTAGAATTTCGTGTCTTTCAGTGTTTTGACACGTTGCAGACTTTTTTCGAGGATTTTCGCTGCTTCTTCAATACCATAGTCGGAGTCTGAGGCTCTGGAAAATACCAATATTCAAAAAAACATGTTTTTTTCTAAACTTACGGCTTACAGTAGTGTACAATCGGAATACGGTGATTATTGTAGCTCAATTCAACAATAGTTCCATTTGTGTCTCCATCATATCGAACTTTAATTTTTTGTGGTCCAGCTGTGTTGAACCTCTGAACATCCTCATTGCACTGTTTGGAGCATTGAGCATAATAGAGACAGGTCTGGCCGGAGCACCATGATAAGACTTGCACACGGAGCTCAGGAAAAAAAGTTGTGAAGTTTTGAAATTTGGTTAGCTAAAAATTGAGTTCTTTTTTTTTGAAAAGTAGGATGAAAACTCACTTCCATTGGTGTCTCGTTTGAAAATAATCCCTTCCACCTTTTAGGTGCTGACATGACTGGACGTGAATTTGACTTGATTTGTGTTAGCTGAAAATAAAAAAGTGTATAATTAAACGACTAAGTTTGAAGATATGTAGACAAAATAGGAGTTCGACAGAAATCATGGTGCATATGGACCGAAAAAAATGGCGCAAGCGGATCAAAAGAATGGTGCAAATGGACCTAAAAAAAGGTGCAATTTGACCAGAAAATAGGGGAAACGGACTCAAAATGGCGCAACTGGACCATGTTCATGGTGCATATGGACCAAAAAATGACGCAAATGAATCAAGATATGGTGCATAAATGTAGACCAAAATTGGTGAAAGTTTATCTAAAAGATGGTGCAAATTGACCAAAAAACATGGCACATAACGCAAAAAAATGGTGCATATGGACCAAAAAATGGTGCATGTGGACCAAAAAATATGGTGCAAATGGACCATCTGGATCGAAAAAAGTGGTGCGATTCGACCAGCGGATAGTACATATAGACCGAAACAGTGGTGCATCTGAGCCTAAAATATGGTGCATATGGACCAAAAACATGGTGGATATGGACAAAAAATAGCGCAATGTCTCAAAAGATGGTGCATTTAGACTAAGATGGGTTTCATCGATTGTATACGCAGATGGACAAAAACGCAGATGATCACCATCATATTTTCCCGCAACTGACCATCTGGACCAGACCAGCAATCTTGATGAGTGTTTGAGAGCTCAGAGGTGTGTATGAGATGTGCACACCTGTCGACGATCTTAAGTGGGAGTGGGTTACTGTACGTAAAAATTGTAAACACCGTCACGCAATACTGCACTAGTACGACTTATGTAGCGTAGTCATATATTTTTTTGGAAAACAATTTTTTTGAGTCTCACACTCTGAATATATCAAATTAATCAGTGGACTAAATTATTTATTGTGTGAAGAAAATACGCAAAAAAATGGATGAGGTTATCACAAAATTTGTTAAAATATACATCAATGCATAAACATTTTATCATAATCATGCATTGAAAAATTGTCGATTATAATTTCTTTGATAATTCACATCATTGGAAATAATTTTTCATAATCATAAAACGAAAAAGTTTCAATAGTAGCTTCTCCATACTTATGGTTAAAGAAAACAGTCAAAATTTTGACGTCAGCTCTTTTCAAATCATCGTGACGAAATGGTAGTCCATTTCTGACCATTTCTGTATCAAACACCGATTTCGTATTCCTGATTCTGTAGTTGACATCCGATACCGTTTGATTCTCGAACCATCTGCGAATTTTTTTGTTCAACATGTCACTATCAATTGTTGATGTTTCCAAATGCATAACTCGAGCAGTAGATTCCAAAAAATCGTCTTCCTCGATTTCCGAGGCCAATTTCGAGACGAAATACTCCAGTTTTTTGAATCCAGTTGATTTGAAAAAATAATTGGGGATTACAAAGTTGGATACTAACTCGGATGGTGGCCTTTCCTTCAAATATTTGTCTCTTTGTCTCGGATGGTGAAATTCGAATTCCTCATCCGGTTTCAACACAAGTTTCTTCAATTGATTTTGATTCAAAAACTCCACGAAATCTTCGTATATCGCTTCATGGATGGTAATCTTGGCAGACAACAATCTTCGTATTTTTTCCAATTTCATAACATTTGTTGGCCATTTTTTGTGATCCAAGTAGAAAGAAGTGTCTTTCAACGTTTTGACGCGTTTCAAACATTTTTCAACGATTTTTGCTGCTTCATCAAGACCGTCTTCAAGATTTGTGGCTCTGAGATTTTATCAATGTTTCGAAAAACATTTCTACAACTTACGGCTCACAGGAATGTGAAATAGGGAAATTGTAAGAACTATTGTAACAGAGTATCACAATTGTCTTATTTATCATTCCATCGTAATGAACTATGATCTTTTTAGGTCCAGTAGTGTTAAAGAGCTGAAGATCCTGGTTGCACTGCTTGCTGCATTGAGCATAGTTGAAACGAGTCTTGTTTGAGCACATTGATAAGGCATGCTCACGGAGATCGGGGTTCAGATTGAAGAAGTCGAATTGAGATCGCTGAAAAATGAATAGATATTTTTGAAGTCATTTACTCAAGGATTCCAGAAAATATTTCAATAAATGATAAAATCTTTTTGATTCTACAATAATGGATTGTGACCGTTTTTTCTTAATTAGCAGAAGACTTGGCGTATTTCCTACAATAGAGCGGTACTGCATACACTGCCATATAATGCTCATATCTCGGAATCTAAAAGAGCCACCAAAAAGTGATCAACTGCAAATTTGTAGATCAAAACTTCAGCTACAAGTTTGCTGTTGACAACTTTTTGATAACTGTACTAGATTCTGATATATGATCATTCTTCTTCGGAGTTTGCAGTACCGCTTTATTTGAGGAAATACGGTAAGTCTTTTTTTTCTTGAAAAATTTGGAGCAACGTTCAAAAAACTCACTTCGACTGGTGCTTCACCAGAAAAAATGCCTTTCCATCTTGATGTTGACATGCTTGTTTGACGACAATTTTTCAACAACCAATCTATATGCGAAACCTGAAGATTGTCAAAAATGTAAAATGTAAAACTTTGATTTAAAATAGCAACAAAAAACGAATCGAAAGATGGTGAATGTTGAGAAAACGTACATTACCACCAATCAAATGGTGCTAAAAAGGGTCTCATAGATTGTAGACGCAGGTAGAAAAACACAGGTCATCACCATCTGGACCCGACCAACCCTCTCGTTGAGAGTGTTGGAAAACACGGAGATATGAATATTATTGGAGATATAGGTAACATAACCACTTGTGGAATTACTAGTGAAATAATGAATCAGGTGGGTAGATAGATAAATTTGGTCGATAACTGATTGTTGAAAAAATAAGGATGATGTGGCTCTGATAGTTCAATGATAGGAATAACAGTAAAATTTTAAATTTGAATAGTAGTGAGCACTAGAAAGGCTTGAAAAAGTTCGACTTTTTTTTTCAAAGTTTGACATTATTGAATAACTTTTTGGTCGTAATGCACCATAATGATAAAAATTAGGTCTAAAAACCTCTTGATTCTTGTTCGCTTGCCTTTATAACCAGCGAAAGGCTTTGCAGGTAGTTCCCGCCATTATAATGTGACTGGCCAATTTATGACACTGCCCTATACCCCATACTCCCTGATGTTTCTCATCTGGTGTAATAGAAGAACATTTGTTAGGTACAACGTCATCTAGATTGATTGAAATACAAGGAGTGTGTATGACGTAGAGTGAACAGGCGGGAGACGTGATTTATTTCAATTCAAGTCCATACCGAGCAGGTGTAATTATAATTTGAAATATGTTTGGTTCTGTTCAATTTTTGTGGGCCTTTAGCGCATTTCGTGGTCCTGCAAAATTTTGGGGCCTTTCGAAAGTTTTCTAGTCTTCAAAAATGAGCTGAAACAAATTCGTAAGGACCACAATTTTTTTCAGAACCACGAGAACCTTTGTTCGAAAAATGGAAAAATTTTTTTAAAATCAGTTTGAAATTTCGCTAAAATTATAATTTGTTGCAATTTTTGCAAACTGTTGATTTAACGATACATTAACACCAAATAATATTTGTGCACAGTTGGTGAGAGTCGCACCACATAATTTGCATACACCATAACATATAAGGAGATACCAGAAAAAAGGCGTGTCCTTAAGGATAGTAGCGTAGCCAGCCAACCCATTCATTCTCATACCATTCCTAATGCCGCATCTTGCACCGGAAAACGTAAGTTTTTCTGATTTTTTAGCTCTAAATTTTTTTTTGAAGTTCAGAGAATTCAAAAGTTACGGTAAATCACCATCTGAACTTTGTGATTATGCACTATCCTATTGCGATAATAAAACACTCTTCAATTATGCTCAATGCTCCAAGATGTGTCATGAGGAAATTCAAAAGTACAATATTATTGCACCATCGGAGATCAATCTGAAATATGATGAGAAGGAGAATTCAACTAAAGTTCGGATGGTTTACAAAAATTCATACAAGTATAAAGTGGTGTATTGTGAGAGGTGAGGATTTTCATTTTCATAATTTTTTTATTTGGAAAAAAGGTTTTTTTTCAGTGGCGCGCCGTCGAAATATACCCTCGGAGAAGCTGCAAAAGTGATCGAAAAAAGTTTGAAATATGTAAAACCTGGAGAGTATATAGAAATTTGTTTGGAGTTGGACCAATGGCCAACTGATGTTATGAACCTGAGACGAATCCGAGAAGCATCAGCTTTAACCGTTAGATTGAGCCATGATCATATATACCATGAGTTTTCCAACTTTCTCAATGAAAGTCAAATTACCAAATTGATAGTGTCCCCAACTGAATATTCAATTCCAAACTCTTTTTTCAACTCGGTTGGATTTCAAAGAATCGAATTCGCCAATTTCAAATTGAACACCGAAATTGATGAGCAACAATTTTTGAGCTCAAAGGCAAGAGTACTGCATGTCGGTGGCTCGGCAATTCGTGATGTCACATTTAACGAAAAAATCCGGCGCTGGTATCGTGACACATCACCATTGAACATCAGTTATCGGATCACCAAACGGAATGATAATTTGCACACTGATGTGGACGCGTTAAAACGTGGCTTTCCGTTTTTTGAGCAAGACTTCCCAAAAATGTGCTCATCGGTGCAAAGAGCCGATGGAAAAGTTGCTGACCTTTTTATCTTGCTGCCACAAATGATGTTTCAAACTGGTTGGGTTCACGACAATGATCGATTCTTTTGAATTCTCAATTTTCTAACTTTTGCGTTATTTTGTTTTTTTAACCGGATAAAAACCTTATCAAAATATTGACCCACATATTTAAAAAAAAAACGTTTTCAAAAAAATTTCGGTTGAAAAAGAGCAATAAATTGTAAGAATTGACAAAAAATAAATTCGATCGGTGCAGAAAAACTTTTATGATAATTGTATCATTATTCTTTGCTCATGAGTTTTGCCTTGTTATCAATAATCTTCCCAATACTAATCAATTCCAAGCTCTTTTATGAAAAATTTGGTCTTGCAGCGAAAAACATGTTAAACCTACTGTATCATCATTTTTATATTCAAGCTATAACTTGCATACGAGTACTTGAGCATTATAAATTAAGAACGGTGATATTCATAGGTTTATTGGTATTCTAAAAAATTATGACATAAAAAAATGAGAAAAATAGGAAAGACTTGCTTGTTGAGATTCATGTTACGTGTCAGGTTTATAAAAATCACTTGAACAAAAAAAGTTAGTTTTGGTTTGGGAAAATGAGACAATAAAGAAGTGAAGTATGGCAAAAAAACGAAGAGAAACAATTATATCAGATCTGAAATTCCAGCTAAAAATCATACCGGAAATTTGGTCGAGCAGTCTGGAACTGGATCCTCTTCCCATTGTACTCCAATTTTCCAACACTGCCATCAGCACGTTGAAGTGTGAACGATCCCCTAGGCTCGGTACAACTGACGAATGGTAGACCTCTTCTCACATCTCTCCGAATAACATTTTTGGTTTTCGGAATTTCGATGCAATAACTAACATCCAATGTCTCCACTCCTTCATACCACATTCGAATTTTCTTGTTCATCGATGTCTCATCTAGTGATGAGCTCTCAAAAAAATGGAGAACTCTTGCTTTTGAGCTCAGAAAATCTTGCTCCTCAATTTCAGAGTCTATCTGAATCTATGAATCTATGAATCTATGAATCTATGAATCTATGAATCTATGAATCTATGAATCTATGAATCTATGAATCTATGAATCTATGAATCTATGAATCTATGAATCTATGAATCTATGAATCTATGAATCTATGAATCTATGAATCTATGAATCTATGAATCTATGAATCTATGAATCTATGAATCTATGAATCTATGAATCTATGAATCTATGAATCTATGAATCTATGAATCTATGAATCTATGAATCTATGAATCTATGAATCTATGAATCTATGAATCTATGAATCTATGAATCTATGAATCTATGAATCTATGAATCTATGAATCTATGAATCTATGAATCTATGAATCTATGAATCTATGAATCTATGAATCTATGAATCTATGAATCTATGAATCTATGAATCTATGAATCTATGAATCTATGAATCTATGAATCTATGAATCTATGAATCTATGAATCTATGAATCTATGAATCTATGAATCTATGAATCTATGAATCTATGAATCTATGAATCTATGAATCTATGAATCTATGAATCTATGAATCTTGTCAAAACTTACCGTATATGACGTTTTACACATTGATACGTTTTGAATGATAAGCAATACAAATTCATGTGAATATAGTATCCGTCGTTATAATCCGATTTATCCTCGTGATAGAGCTTGATTTCCTCGGGTGTAGATTCGAATTTTTTGATTTCTTCATCAAATGGGATTCCAGAGTCCCGGATCGTTGTTCCGTCACTGCAAAAAACTATTACACCACCACGATACACCGGTCTTTTGCGTCTAATTTTTTTTGACTGGCTGAAATCAGAAGATTGATTAAAAAAAACACAAAAATATATGAAAAATATACCTTTTTGACGTGAAGAGCCTCAATTTTCTGTTGAGCAGCAAGACGAAGAGCAGAGCGGGTGATGCGATCATTGCAATATGGATGACTGATATGGTTCTGATATGACTCTGATATGGCTTTTATATAGTCTCATGTTTTCCGCGCCTATGGGGTCACACTTTACGACATTCGATTATCACTGATATGGCTCTGATATGACCTCTGATATCAGCGATTATCAATTGTGATGTTTCAAGGCGGTATATTTAAATATGTCGTAAAGTATGATCTTATACGCGCGGAGAATATCAGACCCATATCAGGTCCATATCAGCGACTGATAAGCGACTGATAACGAATCAAAACTGAAAGTTTGTCCGGTTTGAAAATTTGTATAAATAAAAATTTATAAGTGACCACAAAATAAGCAAATTTCACATCCAAGCTCTGAGAAAAATTGAAGTAGACAAAAAGTAAAGTTGTGCAATTTTGCCATCAGCCCTTTGAAGCGTTGACTCCCGATTAGATACCTGTACAAACGGCAGACCATCATATGACATGAAGTTATCAAAAACGGGTTTTGAGCTATAGATTGCATATCTGACATTCGTTGATGGTCTTCTGTCATACCAGTCTCGAATTTTTCGGACCATGGCTGCAGCGTTAATCGATGAGCTTCGAACAACCAATGCATTTGCTGCCGAGCTCAAAAATTGCTTCTCACTTATTTTTGTATTCATTTCGAAGACTGCGCACCGCAGTTGTTTGTAGCCTACCGAATCGAAAAATGAGCTGGGGATCGAGAACGTTGATCCAGTCTGTGGTTCCAATGTTAGGTTAGTGATCCGACTATTGTTGAGAAAATTCGAAAACTCCTTATACATTCCTCGCGAGATTTTGATGATGGCACGACGTATCTGCACTACTTTTTTGTGTTTCATAATATCAGTCGGCCACTTTTTCAAATCCAATTTGATTCTTGTATCTTTCACTTTTTTCACATATTTTAGTCGCTTGTCAATCACTTTTAGAGCTTCTTCCAATCCATACTCCAATTTTGTGACTCTTAAATCAAAAGTATTGAATTCTATATATTCTCAAAAACTTACGGTCCACAATTATATACAACATCCTTCGATAAATGGTCGTAAATCAAGATAACTTTTGTGCCACCAGTTTCTTCATCATAATTGAGGTGAATTGTTTTTGGCGCAATCTTATTTAACTTTTGAATCTCTGTATTGCACAATTTGGAGCATTGAGCATAATGGAACAATGTTTTATTGTCGCAAAACGATAAAACATGCTCACGCATCTCTGGGAGCAGTTTTACGTAGTTTTTGAACTGCAATAGAAAATCAAAATGACTAACTTTTCTATTTAAAAACAACTCACAGTTTTCCGAAGTCGGGTAGATTTGGTGAGATCTACAACATTGGTTAGTTTTCCACGCGATCTGGTATGCGGCACCATTTTGACATGAGCAACTAAAAATTTAGAGAAAGGAGGTTTGAAAAAAAAGTGTTATCAGTTTATTTTGTTCCGGAGCAAGGTAAACATTGTGCAAACAGATGACGAAAATGGGCATTCAAGAATTGTGCTTCACTTATTCTTGTATTCATATGGAAGACTGCTAACTGAAGCCGTTTGCATCTTTCCGATTCGAAAAATGAACTTGAGATTGAGAATGTTGATCCAGTTGGTTATGTCATTGTTAGCATAGTTATCCGACTATTGTTGAGAAAATTCAAGAACTCTTTGTACATTCCTCTGGTGATTCTTATTGACATACTAGATAGTTGCTCAATTTTCTCGTGCTTCATAATGTCAGCTGGCCATTTTTTCAAATCCAATTTGATTCTTGTATCCTTTACGTTTTTCACATACTTCAGTCGTTTGTCAATTACTTTTAGAGCTTCTTCCAGTCCATACTCCAATTTTGTGACCCTGAAAATCAAAGCACTGAATCCTAAAGGCTCCCAAAAACTTACGGGTTACAATTATATACAACATCTCTCGATAAATGGTCGTAAATCAATATAACTTTTGTGCCACCAGTTTGTTTATCATAATTCAGATCGATTGTTTTCGGTGCAATTTTATCAAACTTCTGAATCTCCTTATTGCACAATTTGGAGCATTGAGCATAATTGTACAGCGTTTGAGTGTCGCAAAACGATAAAACGTGCTCACGCATCTCTGGGAGCAGTTTAGTGTGGTTTTTAAACTGCAAAAACAACAAAATAACTTCATTGTTCGATTTAAGACAACTCACAGTTTTTCGAAGCCTGGGAGATTTCTTGAGTTCTACAACATTGGTTAGTTTTCCACGCGACCTGGTATGCGGCACCATGATGAAAAAAAACCGACTGAAAATATTAGAAGAATTGCTTTTTAGAACAAAAAAAAAGTGTTATCAATGATTTTTTGAAGCAATCAATAGGTAAACATTATGCAAACAAATGACAAATTGGGTGGAACCAAATTTATAGTGAGCAACATTCACATTCTTAATTTTTTGAAATTTGATATTCATGAAACTTTTTTTCAAAAAAAAAAAATAATTGTCAGTGTGTTTGCGTCAAACCTACACCAAAACCATTTTTCTCTTTTTTATCTCTATGCATATTGTTTACTTATTGATTGCTCTGGAACAATTTGGTGTGATAACATTTTAAAATGACAATTTTCCACACCTTATTGCCTAACATTTACAGTATATTGCTCATATCATCATGGTGCCGCATACCAGATCGCGTGGAAAATTAACCAGTGTTGTAAAATTCACAAAACCAACCAGAGACCGGAACACTGTAATTAATCTTCAAATCAATAAGTTAGATATTTTGATTTTCTATTGCAGTTCAAAAACTACTCAAAACTGCTCCCAGAATTGCGTGAGCATATTTTATCGTTTTGCGACAACAAAACATTGTTCAATTATGCACAATGCTCCAAATTGTGCAATACGGAGATTCAAAAGTTTGATAAAATTGCACCAAGAGCAATCCACTTAAAATATGATGCACAAACTGGTGGAACCAAAATTATTTTGTATTACGATCATTTACCGAGGGATGTTGTGTACAACTGTAAGCCGTGAGTTTTTGGGAGCCTGTAGGATTTAGTGCTTTGATTTTCAGGGTCACGAAACTGGAGTATGGACTGGAAGAAGCTCTAGAAGTAATTGATAAAAGGCTCAAATATGCTAAACTTGGAAAGTATTCATTCTTCAAATTGGATTTGAAAAAGTGGCCAGCTGATATTCTACGACACAAAAAAGTAGTTGAAGTATTTCGTGCAGTAATCAACGTCTCCCGAGAATTTTACAAAGAGTTTTTGAACTTCCTCAACAATAGTAAAATCACCAAACTAACTCTAACTTCAACTGTCGGATCCAAGTTTTCGATTCCCAGCTCGTTTTTTGAATCGGAAGGATATAAGCGACTTGGGATTGCACAAATCCATATGAATACCAGAATGAGTGAAGAACAATTTCTGAGCTCCAATGCTCAATTGTTTCATGTCAGAAGCGCATTGATCAGTGTAGCTGCCATGGATCGAAAAATTCAAAACTGGTTAGAAGGAAAAACACAATGGGATGTCTGCTTTGGAATAACAACTACACAAACCAACTTTCATAGTTTCATACCAAGAGACAGTTCGTCCTTTTTCGCAAACGCTTACCATGGTTGGGAGACAACTATTCAAAGGGCTGATGGCAAAATTGGAAAAATCTTCTGTTATCATACAACAATTGTTTTCACAACTTTCCTCAAATTCTCATTTCTTGATTCCTCGTTTTTAGATGTAATTATGCATGATACATAAATAAAGCTATCCCTTCATCACAAACGTCGTTCTATCAACCAGGACATGATCAAGATAGATAGGACGGGATAGTGTCGTCTTCTCGCTAGTAATTTGGCGTCATCACTTTATCATATGTTTGCACAATGTTTACCTATTGATTGCTCCGGAAAATAATTGATAACACTTTTTTTTCAAACCCTCATTTCTCTAAAGTTTTGGTTGCTCATGCCAAAATGGCGCCGCAAACCAGATCGCGGGGAAAATTAACCAGTATTGTAGAACTCACCAAATCTACCAGAGTTAGGAAAACTGTGAGTTGTCTTCAAATCGAAAAATGAGTTAATTTTATTACCTTTTTGCAGTTCAAAAACTACGCAAAACTGCTCCCCGAGTTGCGTGAGCATGTTTTATCGTTTTGCGAAAACAAAACATTGTTCAATTATGCTCAATGTTCCAAGTTGTGCAATACGGAGATCCAAAAGTTCGATAAAATTGCACCAAGCCAAATCAATCTGATATATGATGACAAAACTGGCGGAACCAAAGTTATATTGAATTACGAACATTTATCGAGGGATGTTGTATATAACTGTGAACCGTGAGTTTTTGGGAGCATGTAGGATTCAGTGCTTCAATTTTCAGGATCACAAAACTGGAATATGGATTGGAAGAAGCTTTAGAAGTAATTAACAAGAGACTTCAGTATGCCAAACTTGGAAAGTATTTATTCTTCACGATGGATTTGAAAAAGTGGCCGACAGACCTCCAGCGCTACAAAAAATTTATGCAAATATCTCGTGCCGTTGTCACCATTTCCAGAGGAATATACAAGGAATTTTTGAATTTTCTTAACCACAGTCAGTTAACTAACATTGCACTGACATCAACTACTGGATCAAAATTTTCAATTCCCAGCTCGTTTTTCGATTCGGAAGGATACAAACGACTTCGAATTGCACAATTCCATATAAATACTAGAATGAGTGAAGAGCAATTTTTGAGCTCGACGGCTATGTTGTTTCATGTCAAAAGCTCATTGATTAGCGCAGCTGCCATGGATCAAAAAATTCAAAACTGGTTAGAGGGAACAAACACGGAGGAAACAAGTTTTGGAATCACAAAAAAAGCAACAGAATTTAATACTTTTGTACATGACTCACTTATTTTTGCAAATGCTTATCATGGCTGGGAGACAACGATTCAAAGGGCTGATGGCAAAATTGGAAAAATTTTCTGTTATCAAACAACAATTGTTTTCACAACTTTTATCAGAGTTCCATATCTTTCTGCTGCTTTTTTAAGTTTTATGTTTTTTTTAGACATGATATAAAAACAAATTTGTTCATTTATATCGAAAATCTGGATGAGAGTAACCGAACAGTCTGAAATGAAAAAAATTCAACAACATAATTTTCATAGCTCGGAAGGAACAGTCGACAGTTAGTGGTAAACATTTGTGTGATAAATTTGGCGTCATCATTTTATCATATATTTGCACAATGTTTACCTATTGATTGTTTCGAAGCACAATTGATAACACTTTTTTTCATAAACCAATTTTCCGAATTTTTTCAGTCACTTTTTCATTTCATCATGGTACCGCATACCAGATTGCGTGGAAAATTAACTCAAGTTGTGGAATTGGTAGAATCTCGAAAAAAGAGGCAAACTGTAAGTTTCCATCTAAAGTAAAATTATAGTTTAGATTGCAGTTCAAAAACTACGCAAAACTGCATCCCGAGTTGCGCGAGCATGTTTTATCGTTTTGCGACAACAAAACACTGTTCAACTATGCTCAATGCTCCAAGTTGTGCAATGACGAGATTCAAAAATTTAACACAATTGCACCAAGACGAATCAATCTGAGATATGATGCACAAACTGGTGGCACCCAAGTTCGTTTGTATTACGACCATTTATCGAGGGATGTTGTCTCAATTTGTAAACCGTGAGTTTTCAAAGAAATGTAGGATCCAGAACTTTTGTGTTCAGGGTTACAAAATTGGAATATGGACTGGATGAAGCGCTGAAAATAATTGGCAAGTGTTTTAAATATACAAAAAGTGTGACGACGACAATAATTCAATTCGATTTGAGAAAATGGCCGGCTGATATTATGAGACACGAAAAAGTTATGCAAATACCAATGGTGGCTGTTCAAATTTCCAGAGGCATGTTCAAAGAATTTTTGAACTATCTCAACAATAGTCAATTCACCAAACTACTACTGGCAACACCTCCTGGATCCAAATTCTCAATCCCTAGCTCGTTTTTCGATTCGGAAGGATACAAACGACTCCAGGCAGCGTATTTACACCTGGATACAAAAATGAGTGAAGAACAGTTTTTAAGCGCGAACGCTAGTCTTTACCATGTGAGAAGCTCATTGATTAGTGCGGATGCCTTCCACCAGAAAATTAGAATTTGGTATAATTCAAGAACAACTTCTAATGGCATGTTTGGAATCACCATCCCAAAAACCGACTTTGGCCGTTTCGTATCAAGAGATGGCTCATTGATTTTGACGAATATTATGAATGGTTGGGGACTATTAATACAGAGGCCTGATGGCAAAATTGGAAGAATTATCTGTTATCACACAACGTTTATTTTCACAACATTTCAAGATTCCTCATACTTTGCTTCCTCCCGTTTTTCATATTTCATTACCAATAATACATAAATGAATTGATTTATTTCACTCGTTTTCTAATCGGGAGTCAACGCTTCGAAGGGCTGATGGCAAAATTGCACTATTGTACTGTTTGTCCACCAATTATTTTTAGAGCTTGGATGTAAAATTGTCTTGTTTTATGACCACCTTTAAATTTTTTGCGATTGTTTGGTTGAAAAAGATCAAAAATTCATCAAAATTGAGCTGATCAGTAGAAATATTGTCCAAACGTAAATCGTACTAGGTGCAATAGTGGGTGACGGTGTTTACACTTTTCATGTACAGTAACCAAATCCATTTAACATCGTGGACAGGTGGGCATTTCTCATATCTCTGAGATTTCCTACACTTATCCAAAGAGTCGATCGGAGTCCAGATGGTCAGTTGCGGGAGAAAATCGAAAATCGATGCAACCCTTGTTGCTCGATATGCACCACTTTTTGAGTCGTTGCGCTATTTTTTGTTCATATGCACCATTGTTTTTGTGCACTTGCGCGATTTTTTTAGATGCGTCATCATTTAGTCTATGTGAACAATTTTTTGGTCCATATGCACCATAGCTTTGATCCATATGATCCGTAAACATCATTGTTTTGCTCCAGATGCACCAACTTTTAGATCAGTTTTGCCTTTTTTTGGTCCTTTTGGGCTATTTTTATTTGGTCGATTCGCAGTTTTTCATGGTTCATTTGCGCTATTTTATTGCTCGAGATGCACCAACTTTTAGATCAGTTTCGCCATTTTTTCGGTCAATTTGTGCCAAAATGTTTTTCTCCACTATGAGTTTGGCGCTACTTATTGATAAATCTTTTTTTTCAGTCGATTCTTCATTCCATCATGGAACCCCATACCAGATCACATGATAATATAGCTCATGTTTCATTGACCGAAACTACCCAACTTCCCCGTTCTGTAAGTTATCTACAAACCAATAATTTATTTATTCTGTTTGTGCAGCAGTTCAAAATCTACTCGAAACAGTTCCCAGAATTGCGTGAGCATGTTTCATCGTTTTGTGACAACAAAACATTGTTCAATTATGCTCAATGCTCCAAATTGTGCAATCAAGAGATTCAAAAGTTTGATAATGTTGCACCAAGAGTTATTAACCTGGAACATGATGAAAAAACCGGTGGCACAAAAGTTATACTGAATTACGAACATTTATCGAGGGATGTTGTATATAATTGTGAACCGTGAGTTTTGAAGAGCCTGTAGGATTCATTGCTCTGATTTTCAGGGTCACAAAATTGGAGTATGGACTGGAAGAAGCTCTGAAAGTAATTGACAAGAGGCTCAAGTATGCAAAAATTGTGTTGCCGACAACAATTCAACTCGATTTGAAAAAGTGGCCGACTAATATTATGAAACACAAAAAAGTTGTGCAGATACATCGTGCCGTAATCAAAATCTCGCGAGGAATGTATGAAGAGTTTTTGGATTTTCTCAACAATAGTCGGATCACTAACCTAACATTGAAACCACAGACTGGATCAACGTTCTCCATTCCCAACTCGTTTTTCGATTCGAGAGGATACAAACGACTTAACTTAGCGCAGTTCGATATGGATACGAGGATGAGTGAAGAACAATTTTTGAGCTCGGAGCCTATACTGTTGAATGTTCAAAGCCCATTGATCAGCGTAGCTGCCATAAACAGAAAAATTCAAAATTGGTATGACAGAGCATCACCTTCGGAAATCAGATTCATCTTCATCAGCTCAAAACCCGAGTTTGTTAATTTTTCGCCAAAAGATGACTTTCGGCGGGTTTCTAATTGGGAATCAACACTTCAACGGACTGATGGCCAAATGGGACACCTTTACTTTTCGGAAGGGACAATTATTTTCAGAGCTCTCATCTGAGTTCTTATGTGACATTTTCTACACTTTTCCATCCATGTTAATAAATCAATAATATATTGTTCATTTCAAACGACGTTTTTATTCGAAACAAATAGCAACATTTTGTTAAAAACAATGAGCAGAAAAATTTTGCCGATTTTAAAACTTTTTTCTACTGACTATCAGTTTTGAGTCGTTATCAGTAAACGTTCTACTTTTTATCAGCCCTTAACATTTTGTCATGAAAATCACCCCCCCCCCCTTCTCTAATCTAATCTACACACAAAATCATCCACCTGCACAATCTAGCTAGCGTTTTTCTCCACCTGTCACCCACACCATTTGTACCCCCTTGTTATTTGCCATCCCCTTATTCTCTACTCAATATAGGCGCGGAGAATATCAGACCCATATCAGACCTATATCAGCAATTATTTTACAACTTTGACACATGGTTTACAACTTTGACACATTGATCATCACTGGTTGGCTCTGATATGACTCTGATATGACTTTTGATATCAACAATTCATATGTGTCAATGTTGTAAACCTAATAATGTCGTAAAAAATAACCCGATAGGCGCGGAAAATTTGAGGTCATATCCGAGCCATACCAGCAGTCATTCATCCATATTGCAACGGTCGCATCGACCCGCTCTGCTCTGCGTCGTGTCTGATCTAATCTACACATCATCCACCTGTCACCCACACCATTCACACACCCACACCATTTGTACGTCCTTTATTCTCTACTCATCAACACAATGGTCAACAACCGCATGCATCCTTACATTCCTCCTCAGGGTCGGAAGCTGGCAACGATGATGGCAAGGAGAAGTGGGCCAATAGAGAAGCCCGTAAGTTTATTTTAAAACTATTTTTATAAAAAATCTTGTATCGAGGAATTTTTTAGAAAAATATTTTCTTTAAAAAACCGTTTTCCTCATAATACACCCATTTTTTTGCAATTCATCAAAAGATTGTGGCTTTGTTCTAGTTTTGTGGTCCTTTAGCGAATTTCATGGTCCTGAAAAATTTCTATCATCAATAGAATATATGATTCTGGAGGTCCATGGTTTTATGTATCTCTGATTCATTGAATCTAAGATTATCAGGATCTATGATTTACAAGATCACTGATTTTCGGGATCGATGGTTCTCAAGATCTATGATTTTCTGGATCTATTATTTTGAGAATCTATGATTCTCAGATCCTACGATTTCAGGAGCTATGATGCTTAAAATCTATGGTTTTTAAAATCTACTAACTTTGGTATATATGGTCAACAGGTTCTATGAGTATCTATGATTGTAGTTTTTTTCAAAATTCACCAATAAATATTTTATGGAAAATCTAAAGATATCTAAAATTCGAATAATAATTGCGAAACATTTTATTTTGTCGACCAATAACAAAAAAAAAATTGTCCTCTGTTCTAGTTTTGTGGTCTTAAAATTTTTTGTGATATTTTAAAAATTTTGTGGCTCCTAGAAACTTGGGTTTACCACGGACCATAAAACTTTTGAAGAACCTCAAAATATTTTCAGGTGTATGAAATTCGCTGTAGAACCACAAAACTAGAGCAGAACCATAATAAAAAAAATTATATTTTGGCTCTTCTATTTTGTTGAAAAATTTTTCATGAGCAGTTGATTTTTCAATCAGCATATTCACCAGATAATTTTCTTTGCAGCTCCCAAAGTTCAAGAAGTTCGTCATATTGCCGCCCGAATTGAGATCGCACATCCTATCGTTCAGCCTCAATCTGAAGGAATATTCACAATGCTCCAAAGAGAGTAATCAAGAAATTCAACATTTTCACACAATCGCCCCCCATACAATCGTTTTGGATGATATTCATGATACCAAAAAAACAAGAGTTAGTATGGTCCATCGCAGAGATTGGCGCGATAGTTTCGGAAGATTTGTACCAAATAAGTGTAAAACGTAAGTTGTTGGATTCATAGATTCATAGATTCATAGATTCATAGATTCATAGATTCATAGATTCATAGATTCATAGATTCATAGATTCATAGATTCATAGATTCATAGATTCATAGATTCATAGATTCATAGATTCATAGATTCATAGATTCATAGATTCATAGATTCATAGATTCATAGATTCATAGATTCATAGATTCATAGATTCATAGATTCATAGATTCATAGATTCATAGATTCATAGATTCATAGATTCATAGATTCATAGATTCATAGATTCATAGATTCATAGATTCATAGATTCATAGATTCATAGATTCATAGATTCATAGATTCATAGATTCATAGATTCATAGATTCATAGATTCATAGATTCATAGATTCATAGATTCATAGATTCATAGATTCATAGATTCATAGATTCATAGATTCATAGATTCATAGATTCATAGATTCATAGATTCATAGATTCATAGATTCATAGATTCATAGATTCATAGATTCATAGATTCATAGATTCATAGATTCATAGATTCATAGATTCATAGATTCATAGATTCATAGATTCATAGATTCATAGATTCATAGATTCATAGATTCATAGATTCATAGATTCATAGATTCATAGATTCATAGATTCATAGATTCATAGATTCATAGATTCATAGATTCATAGATTCATAGATTCATAGATTCATAGATTCATAGATTCATATATTCATAGATTCATAGATTCATAGATTCATATATTCATAGATTCATAGATTCATAGATTCATAGATTCATAGATTCATAGATTCATAGATTCATAGATTCATAGATTCATAGATTCATAGATTCATAGATTCATAGATTCATAGATTCATAGATTCATAGATTCATAGATTCATATTTTTTTGTTTCCAGTGTGAAATTGTTCAAAGAGGGATCAGAAGATGCCGCAAAAATGATTGAGACCAATTTGAAGTACGTTAAATCAATGGAAAAGACAGTGATTGAGATCAATATGGAAAAATGGCCAATTGATGTGATGCAAATGTCAAAAATGAGAACAGTTGGGACCGCCAATATAAATATCAACGACTCCAACTATAAGTCGGTTTTCGATTACTTGAACAGAAGTCAAGTTCTGAAAATTCATTTGGAAGGATCAATAACCCTCCCAACTTCATTCTTCAAGTATGGATTCAAAAGACTCGATGTTGCGATTTTCAAGTTGAAGACAGAAATCAGTGAAAAAGATTTCTTGGAGTCGAAGGCGAGCGTATTGCACATTAAGAGCTCATCACTTGGAGCAAGTGCATTGCACAAAAAGATTCAACAATGGTACGATTTTGAAGAGGCTAGCGATGTTAAATATGAGATTGGGATCAAGAAGGGCAAAAAAATCGATAAATGGAGGATCACAAATGGTTTGCCGTTTCAAAATCGGAAACTGCAAAGAAGTGATGGTCGAGTCGGAAAACTATTAATTACAGACGAATACATCAACTTTCAAACGTTTGATTTTTCCGAGTACAAAACGTTTTTTAGCCATATCCCACAAACAGCAAAACGTCATGCGCCAATGGATCCAAACCTTTATCAACCTCCACTTCGTTAACATTAATTCATTCATTTTTGATTTTTTACCGAAACTGGGAACACCTTTTTCCATGACTTTTTTTATTATAAGATCGTTTTGTCAACATTTTTCATCTTCCTCAATAAACTTTTTGTTATGTCATGGTTTTTTTGTGGGGAAAAAGCGAATTTATAGTTAGAGACATTGCTCATATCTTTTATGATCGCTATCCCATTATGGAGCAGGTATAGCATTTTTTTCATGATTTTTTTGGTCATCGGTTTGTGAAAAAAGTCATATCAATATTCAGAATCAGAATTTCAAGCCGCATCTTTAAAAAAATAGCCTCCAACTCAAAAAAACAATCTTCTTACAAAAAATTTCTAACAAAAATTTTTCAACATTTCCTAGCTGTTTGAAACTGTGGAACTGGAAAACTGTTTGGTAAACCGGATTCTACATGCAAAAATACATCGATTAGTAAATTTTCATTAAAATCTGAGTACCCCTGGAAAAAACGGTCCTTTGTAGGTACATAGTGTACCCCAATATATTGTATGATAGATAAAAGACGTCAGTGAAGGAGACGTGCTGGCGCATATCAAGTCAACCCACCATAATTGGGGCAACTATCGATTTTCGTTGTCCGACCGATCGTCGCTTTCTTTTATTGTGGGCCACTCAAATTCATCACACCAACAATGGTGACAACGTTCAAAAAATTTGGATCCACACCAGATGTACTACGGGACCATATTCTATCCTATTGTGAAAATCCGACACTTTTCAACTATTCACTTTGCTCAAAAAAGTGCAATCGAGAAATCCAACGATTCAACACAATTGCACCAAAAAAGATCAAATTGGATTATAATGAAAGAATCAGAAAAACGGTAGTGACACTGACGTACCAAAATGAAACGAGCTATATACGTCGCTGTGAGCCGTAAGTTCTTGATTCACTTGATTTAACAGTTTGATACATTTATAGAGTCACAAAGCTGGATTATGGAATTGGTGAAGCTGCGAGGATTCTTGAGAAAAGTTTGAAATATGTCAAATCAATGGATAGCACAGTTCTTGCAATCAGCACAAAAAAATGGCCATCGGAAGTGATGGAGCTACAAAAAATCAAGGAAGTATCAAGTCTAAGAATTGAGATTAACAGAGGAAACTACAAAGCGTTATTGGATTTTTTGAACAAAAGTCAAATCAAGAGATTGATGCTTTGCCGTATCGACGCTCAAAATTCGAATTTCACTATCCCCAACGCCTTTTTTAAGTCGGAAGGGTTTAGAAAACTTGATAAAGCGTTTATTTACGCTAACTCGAAGATAGATGAGCAAGACTTTTTGGAATATAGAGGAAGATTACTTAGTGTAACTACAACGATGATTGGGGCTGAGGCGATGAATAAGAAGATTCGGCAGTGGTATGAAAGTGAATCTCCTTTTGATGTCAATTATGAGATAAATAATGATGCGAATCAGGATTATGACTACGGAGTGATAATAAGAGGTTTACCATTTACAGAAGAGGGTGATGTTGAAAGACCTGATGGAAAAATTGGAAAGTTGAACTTTGATAGAGAGTCATCGATGTCTTTTTTCACCTCTGACACTGCTTTTAACACGATGACTTGAATGAGTTTGTGCGAGCAGGAATAGATGTTTGACTATTTTTTTCATTTCACCCTTTTCAAGCTTCATTGATTGAAACTTGCATAACATTCAATAGAATACTTCATTGTTTTATAACATCGTTATCACTTGTTCAGTCTTTTCCAATCACTAAACCTTGAAATATTTCTATTTTTGAACACTATATTTTGTCAAAAAAATTTTCTTAATGTTCAATAAACCATTTGTTACAACAGACATTATTTTTGTGAAAAAAACCAGAGGCAAGGGGTTGCATCAAAATTCTTGTTTTAAATTTCCTGCGCTTGTGTATTTTTTCAAACCTTTTCGCTTTTACACTTTTTTTTGTAGATATTGCTTGCAAATAAGTTCCCACCACAAATTCTTCCTATATTCGAATGAATATTAAGCGGTGCACTCTGAAAATACAGAGTAGATGTCAGTTGATACATTTTCATCATTATGCATAGATTTGTTTATGATAGTTCCACAAAACTGTAATTATAACAGTTTTGAGCAGTAAAAACAAAATACAATGAATGTTATAAGTTTATTGGTTTTTCGAAAAACTTGTGGAACAACAAAGTTAATAGTGAAGTTATAATTTGTGAAAAAAAAACAAATGTAGATTTGGTAGTTTAAAAAAATCGATTGAAGCGTTAGGTTCATGAAAAACGTTAATAAAAATTAAAGTATAGCGAAAGGAGAAAGAAGAATTATTTATCGTTCGGAATTGCAGCTGATTTCTTGTCAAAGAACCTTGGGCATTAAATCTTGAACTGCACTCGGGTCCCATCGTACTCCAATTTTCCGATTTTTCCATCAACACGTTGAAGTGTGAATGAACCCTTTGGCTCGGTACAACTGACAAATGGTAGATTTCTTCTCACATCTCTCCGATCAATCTTTTTGTTTTCCGGGAACTTGATGCGATAACTAACATCCATCATCTCCACTCCTTCATACCACATTCTTATCTTCTTGTTCATTGATGCTTCATTTAATGTTGTGCTCTCTAAACTAAGAACTGATGCTTTTGAGCCTAAAAAATCTTGCTCCTCAATTTCACAGTCCATTGAAATTTGAGCAAAAGTTAGATTTTGGAAGCCGGCGGATTTGAAGAATTCTTTGGGGATACAAAACTCCGGAGCTTCGGAATCTGCACAGAGTCTAACCGTTTTCATTTGACTCTTCTCCAAATATTTTGCAAACTGCATACACATCGTTTCATCGGTGAGTGTGATTTTTCCTTTTGGAATTTGAAGCATCATTTCGTGGTTCATCAGATAAGTTGGCCATTTTGGAAAATCAAGAATAATAAAATTGGCTGCTGGTCCGGTTAAGTTTACAAAACATTTGTCAACGATATTCCGAGCTTCTGTGATTCCACCACCCGACTTGTTAGACCTGAAAAATCAATGTTTATGAAAGACATGATGTCAAAACGTACGGTATATGACGTTTCAAACGTTTTTCGTTCCATGCTCCAATGTTAAGAAGGATAAGATTTCCGTGACCTTGCCTATATTCATGATGAAGCCTGATCACCATAGGAGTAGTCTCGAAATGTTCGATTTCTTCGTCAGGGGAACTGGGACTATAATTGAAAACCTCTCCTTCTTTGGTAAAACTAATGATACCACCGCATGGTGAACTTTTGTGCTCAGCTTTTTTGATTGGCTAGAAAAACGATTGATAAAACCCAAAAAATTAGAAAAGCATACCTTGTTATCTTTCGAAGATTTCTTGAGAGTCGACTCCTTGGCAAGACGAGGAAGAGCAGAGCGGGTTGATGCGGCCATTGCAAGATGAATGAATGATTGCTAATATGGCTCTGATATAGCTCTGATATGATCTTATCTTATCCGCGTCTATGGGGTCATTTTTTACGAAATTAGATTATCCCATGGTTGATATGGCTTTGATATCTTATCATCTGTGACACTGTGACACATAGATTATCACTGAAATCAAATCAGCCTTGATGATAAGATATCATGGCCAGATCAACAAGCCGTGATAATCTAATGTAAATAATGACCCAATAGGCGTGGATAAGATAAGATCATATTAGAGCTATATCAGAGCCATATTAGCAATCATTAATTCGTCTTGCAATGGACGCATCAACCCGCTCTGCTCTTCCTCGTCTTGCAAAGGAGTCGACTCTCAAGAAATCTTCGAAAGATAACAAGGTATGCTTTTCCTATTTTTTTTGTTAAATCAATTGTTTTCTAGCCAATCAAAGAAGTTGCGCCCAATAGTTCGCCATGCGGTGGTGTCATATGTTTTACCAAAGAAGGAGAGGTTTTCGATTATTGTCCCAGTACCCCTGACGAAGAAATTGAACCTTTCGAGACTACTCCTATGGTGATCAGGCTTCATCATGAATATAGGCAAGGTTACGGAAATCTTATCCTTCTTAACATTGGAGCATGGAACGAAAAACGTTTGAAACGTCATATACCGTAAGTTTTGACATCATGTCGATTTTTTTCAAAATCATTCACATTTCAGGTCTAAAAAGTCGGGTGGTGGAATCACGGAAGCTCGGAGTATCGTTGAGAAATGTTTCGTGAACTTAACCGGACCAGCAGCCAATTTTATTATTCTTGATTTTCCAAAATGGCCAACTTATCTGATGAACCACGAAATGATGCTTCAAATTCCAAAAGGAAAAATCACACTCACCGACGAAACGATGTGTATGCAGTTTGCAAAATATTTGGAGAAGAGTCAAATGAAAACGGTTAGACTCGGGGCGGATTCGAACGCTCCGAAATTCCGTATCCCCAAAGAATTCTTCTATTCTGCCGGCTTCCAAAACCTAACTTTTGCTCAAATTTCAATGGACTGTGAAATTGAGGAACAAGATTTTCTGAGCTCAAAAGCATCAGTTCTTAGTTTGGAGAGCTCAACATTAAATGAAGCATCAATGAATAAGAAAATTCGGATGTGGTATGAAGGAGTGGAGATGATGGATATTAGTTATTGCATCAAGTTTCCGGAAAACAAGAAGATTGGTCGCATAGCTGTAAGAAGAGGTCTACCATTCGTCAGTTGTACCGAGCCAAAGGGTACATTCACACTTCAACGTGCTGATGGAAAAGTCGGAAAATTGGATTACGATGGAAAGAGAATTGAGTTTCATGTTTAATGCTCAAGATTCTAAAACTACGACTCCAATTTCGAACAATCAACAATCTTCACCCGCTTTTCGCCAATATTCACTTCTTTGTTATCACACAATTAACTTTATTTTGCGAGTCCACTGAAAATTAATTTTTATGCACTTAACGTTCAACTCGATTTTTCAAACCACTAGATTTACAATTGTTTTTTCTCACAAACTATAATTTAAACTTTGACGTATCGCAACTTTTTTAAACCAATAAAAGAATGAGATTCACGAGTTTCCGTTTTTAATGCTCAATTAATACGACAGAGGGGTGTTGGTGGGGGAATGAGGAAGTCTGGCGGCTGTCTGTTGCAGATAGAATAGAAAAAACGGCAGACGTGTGCAACGAAATACTGTTGAGTAATGGAAACCAGAGAAATCAGCGAACAAAGCGAGACAGAATGGGATGATGAGGAAAAATTAAAACAAATGTCCTCTTGAAGTTGGATGGTTTTGAAAGTGCAACGAGGAAAAATGACGAAGCATAGGAACACAACGTTTTTTTTCATTATCTGACGTTCGCGCTCGTCTCGGTCGTAATGCACCATGTGGGTCATAAAGGGGTTTTCTTTGAAAAAAAGAAGTTGATTATACAAATAAAACTGAGGTAAACAACTATTTGATTTCAGTGGTTACATTATTTTTTCATAAAACCGTCTAGTTTTTTCCCTCACGTGGGAACGGTTTTTTTGATGACGTCACACACCTATTTCCCCTTGCTCTACTGCAGTGAACAGGTGTGGCTGAAGTCGTTCACTCAGCCAAATTAGGGTTGCTATCGATTTTTCTTGGGTTTCGTTGCGCTAGCACTGCTCATTTTTGTCTTATTCCGCAGTTCACACGCCAACAATGGTAGCAACTCGTTCTCGTCTTATATTCCTCGTGTTGATACAAAAAGGATAGAAAAAGCAGGAAAGAAGACCCCGAAACCAAAATATGTAAGTTTTTCCGGTTTTGTGTCAAAATTTATCGATATTTCTTTGCAGCTAACAAAATTCAAAAAGTTTGGCATAATGCCACCCGAACTACGCGACCATGCTTTATCGTTTTGTGACAATCCGACGCTTTTCAAATATTCAGCCGGATCAAAACGATGCAATCAAGAAATTCAACGATTCAACACAATTGCACCAAAGAGCATCAAATTGAAGTATTGTGAAGAGTTTGGAGGGACTGAGGTAACCCTGACGTATCCGAGTGGACCTGTAGTGTATCGATGTGAACCGTGAGTTTTCGATCACTATATTTGACAGTTAGGTATATTTTCAGAGTGACCAAGCTAGAACAAGGAATTGGTGAAGCGGCAAGAATTATCGAGAAAATTTTGAAGTATGTCAAAACAATGGATGACACAGTCGTTGAGATCAGAATGAAAAAATGGCCGACCGAAGTGATGGAGCTTAAAAAAATGAAAAAAGTGAAGGAAATAATTGTTGATGTCAACAAAGGAAATTACAAGGCTTTTGTGGATTTTCTGAACAAAAGTGAAGTTTCACGTTTGGCGATCGATTTTCGGAAACCTGAATTTCCGTTACTTTCAACGATGTCCACCTCATTTTTCAAGTCGGATGGATTCAAAAAACTTGACAAAATCTGGCTTTTCAAGAAAATGAGGATAACTGATCGAGAATTTTTGGATTTTAAAGCAACAGAGATACTCGTTTTCACTTCTACTATCAGTGCAGTGGGAGTGAACAAGAAGATACGACAGTGGTATGAGGGAGAGTTGCCATCGATCTGCTTTCTGATTTGGCTTACTGATGGTAGTCGATACGATGCAAATGTGGTGAGAAGCGGTTTACCGTTTGTTGAGGATGATGATGAGGATCAGGATGAGGGTCAGAATGAGGATCAAGATGAGGATCAGAATGGAGATCAGGATCAGGATCAGAATCAGGCTGACCACCATGTAGAAGATGAGGATGACGATCAGGTTGAAGATCAGAATGAGGATCAAGATGAGGATCAGGATGAGAATCAAGTAGAACAAGAAAATGAAAATAACGCTCGTGTTTTCAAGAAATCATGGCTAAGAAGATCGGATGGTACAGTTGGAATACTGGGAGTTGGACGCGATTCCGTGTGGTTTGGAATTTGACAAAAGCTATACACTTTGAAATTGAAGTCAGTTTCATATTTTTACTGTATTATCGCGTTCCAGTTTCACAACGTTATTTGATTAACTTAATATTGAATCCATTATGAAAGACCATCCCATACGTTTTGTAAGAAGTTTCTTATTTCTCCAATAAACCATTAAGCACGCCATACATTTTCCTTGTGGCAAAATAGAGAACCCAAATATATTTTCAATACGTTAAACATTTGTCATCATATTCAGAGCAGGTGTATCGTCTTTCAGTACGTTCTGTACTTCAATGTATGGTATGGAGTTGATCAGCACAACATCTGCTACAAAACTACATACATTTTGAATACTTTTCTTACAGTATTACAGTATCCTTTGCTAGTCAGGCTATTGCAGTCTTCATTTCTGTTTAGCAACATAAATTCTAAATTCCATTGATCTGTAATTTTACCCCATGATTTCTCTTTGACAGTTTGTTTTCTCAATGCAGACAAAATTCAATTAACAACCAAGAATGCCAGTGCAGTCCAACAATAGCGAGGTCACCTTTTTGCCTGTCGTGATTTGTTGGAAAATCGATTGCATACGCGTAACCACCCCATAATGTCCCTTCATTTGCCTTGCGTGTTAGTTTCATTATCGTCTGTATCCCGCCACTATTCACTACATTTTCACCCCTCCAACAATGATCGTTCCACTATACCAAACGACTCGTGCATTATTAATTGAATATCTGAATGATAACACTGATATCGAAGCTGCTTACTATATTGATAGATCACAAGGTATATTTCAACTGAAGGATCCGAAATTCCGCAACATCTGGCATGATTTACATATAGCTGTTGAAGACCGGGGTTACGTTGATCTGCCATTGATGATGGAAGGAACAGCTTGTCTGATGGCTGCAGTGCAAAAGGTACGATTTATAGTTTTTGTCTATTTTAAACAAATTTATCAGATTGGTGGATCTGATCGTCATCCAATTCTCAAACTTGTCACCAAATCAACTGAAAGGCGTAGGATAGTAAACGACTTAGGCTAGTGAATTTGGCCATGCTTTCAAGTTTCGTAGCTTTTTTTCAGAAGCCAGACCTCTTTACGAATGGATTATACGATTTTTGCTGGAACAAACTAGAACTGATTGGGTGGATTGGATTGATAAGGATCATTATCAATTTATCATCAAAAACCCGACAGAAATGGGTCAAGCTTACTTAAAGGCACATAATATCCGAACAACCCGTCATGTCTATTACATGAAACTTGTATTGTCGAGTTATGGTCATATTTTGAAAAAGGTAGTGAAAATTACAAGGTTCGGAGTCGTATATATCAATTTTAGGTTGACGAAAAGGATAATGTGTACATTTTCAATGTGGATTGGTATCAAAAAGAAATATTGAGACAAATTGAAAAAGCGGTGCCTAAGAGAGTTTATGAATTTATTAACGAGAAAAACGCAGTCAGTTTGACTGAATATCCAGAACACACTTACAAAACTCGAGAATGGTTCTGATAAAAATTTCTTAAATCTATACTCTTTCCAAAAAATAAACCGTTTTCCTTGTTTAGTTTGGCACATGTTACAAATGGACTATTACTATTTTCAGAGGAATAGGCAAGTTCAGCTTTAAGAGGACGCATGAATGTAACAGGAGTTGCCATATGCAATTTTTCAACAATTTTTGTCTGAAATTGTACATAATGTATGTAGTTTTGTAGCAGATGTTGTGCTGATCAACTCTTGATGTCGACTCCATCAGGTTACCCGCGTTGTATTTCACTTTCGTTTTTCTTTCTGATTTACCTTTTGATAACTTCACCTGATTGAAACATTCATAACATCAATTCTAATGTTCCTATGTACTTTTTTCACATCACTGGCTTTTTTAATTTCTTCTTAGAAGAAGCGTCTATGATTTGCAGGATTGTTTGTCAAAACTACAAGATATCTCAATAAACCAATTGTTTTCGTACTTCTTCTATATTGTCCTGGCAATGGTTGGTAGATATACATATATACGAAGACGCGTTTCATCGCATTATGAAAGTTACATTTTGACATATGCTATTTTGTCAAAAAAAAAATTTCCATTTTTGTGATCTTGTGGTACTCTGTTTCTAAAATTTGTTGTTATTTCGTTGTTTTTTCAAGAATAAACCAATCTTTACATCTCAATTTATAAAAATAAATACCACGAATGCGTTGCCAACTGTACCAACAACATGGTGCATCACGACCAAATATGGTGCATATTGACACAAACGTGTGTTCATGTTGTGTTCATATGCTTTGTCATTCTTCCTCGTTGCACTTTTCAACACCATCCAACTACAAGAGGGCATTTGTTTTAATTTTTTCTCATCATCCCACACTGTCTCGCTTTGTTCTCTGATTTCTCTGGTGTCCATTACTCAACACTATTTCGTTGCACATGTCTGCCGTTTTTTCGGTTCTATCAGCAGCAGACAACCGCCAGACTTCCTCATTTTACCCTCCAACCGCCACTCATTCGTATTTCCGCTGTATTCTGCCTAATTAATTAGGCATTTGTTGCTCACGATATGGTTACAACCCGTAGACATAACTATCTTCCATCTATCAATCAGAAACTGAAGCGGAAGAAGGCAAAAGACGAGTCGAAGAAGGTGAGTTCATAGATTCATAGATTCATAGATTCATAGATTCATAGATTCATAGATTCATAGATTCATAGATTCATAGATTCATAGATTCATAGATTCATAGATTCATAGATTCATAGATTCATAGATTCATAGATTCATAGATTCATAGATTCATAGATTCATAGATTCATAGATTCATAGATTCATAGATTCATAGATTCATAGATTCATAGATTCATAGATTCATAGATTCATAGATTCATAGATTCATAGATTCATAGATTCATAGATTCATAGATTCATAGATTCATAGATTCATAGATTCATAGATTCATAGATTCATAGATTCATAGATTCATAGATTCATAGATTCATAGATTCATATAAATATATTCTTGCAGATCGGACTCGGAACACTTTTGCCAGAGCTGCGTGAGCACCTTCTGTCGTACTGTGATACACAGAGCGTTTTCAACTTAGCTCGTTGCTCAAAACAGTGGAATGCAGATGTGAACCGACTGCTGAAAGTCGCTCCAAAACAACTGAGCGTCGAATTTTCTTATATCAACATGCTGATGCCATATAATGACGGAGTGATCCGACTGCCACATGATGCAACAGTAGTCCAATTAAATTACGGCCAACGACGTCGTAATGTCTTAAAATTCTGCCGACCGTAAGTTTTTGATCACCCTCTATTTTTCGGCAAATCAGTATACTTTCAGAGTTCGAGTATCCGATTATCGAATCGTAGAGTCAACCAAAATTGTCTCCAAGTGTCTTAAGCATGTCAAAACTGGGAAGAACATGCACCTGAAGTTGAACTTGCCTAAATGGCCAACGGCTCTGATGAAGCTTAAACGGATCCGAGAGGTGAAGAGTGCAAGTATCGAGCTGTTCTTATCAAGTGAAAAGGGATTCTTGGATTATTTCAATCAAGGAAAATTATCAGTCTTGGAGTTAGACTCGTCCGATTTCACAAGACGTCCGCGCGGACCGACTTTTGGACTCAACACCGGATTTTTTTGGTCGGAAGGATTCAAAAACCTTGATAAGGCTTTGATAAGGATGACCTCAACCATTGATATAAATGAATTCTTGGCATCAAAAGCTACGGTCTTGTGTCTATATGAAACGGTAATGGTGGAAAGATTGTTGCCCATGAAAAAACATAATGAAGGAATCAACGAAAAAATCAAACAATGGTTTGGTGATACCACCTTGGATGATGTAAGATATGATATTGGTATTCGACTCGATTATCGTTTCGATGAAAATATTGTGAAACTTGGCTTACCATTCATTGCTGTCAATTCGCCCGATTCGAGAAAATTTACGCTCCGTCGGCGTGATGGAAAAATGGCAGAACTCATTTTTTCTGACAAGGAAGTCTCTTTCCGAACATTGGAATATGCCGACTTAACTAAAATCTTTCCATTTTTGTAATCATATGAGTTTCAATTTTCTCCCCAATTATTGTTATTTCATTTTGTTGTTCTTCACTGTTTTCACTTTTCAAAGTTTCAGTAGTTACAAATAAATACTACTAGAACCCTGATACTGTGGTCTTCTGTTATTTGTTCAATTTGTTGTTGTTTGATTTTGTTGCTTTGTTTTTCAAAAATAAATCAATCGGTGCATCTCAATTATAATAATAAATACTACGAATGCTTCGCCAACAGTACCAACAACATGGTGCATCACGACCAAACATGGTGCATACTGACACAATCTTGGTACCTATCGATCATACATGGTGTGTGTTTATGTGTCAATTTCTCACATTTTCCAAACGCCACAGGTGAACAATTTGGTGGTTTACGTCATATATTCTTATTATGAGGGAAGAGACACGTAGCGACGTAAGGGGGATCTATTGCACCAAAATGGTGGTACGTCATTAATGAACGATAAACATATGGAACAGGTGCTCCCCTCATTTTTCCCCTCGATTGCTGTGTTTCCTCGTCTTTCTCTGCCAAACACATCTAACAATTAACACATTTTTTTCATCCCTCACCACTCTCTCGTGATCAACTGTGTTCCATCACTTTTCGTTTGATTGTATAGCATCCCATACACCATAATATTTTGTCATTCAAACCGCCGTCTCTTTCTTTTTTTCACCCTTTTTTTTGTTGTCTATTTCTTTTCTCTATTCGTTTTTCCTTTTCTTCTTTTTTTTCTTTTTCACTTAGTTCCACAAAAAAAAACACTATAAAGTATTGATTTTTCAGGAAATGGTTGCTGTAACTCGTGCACGAACACTTGCTGAGAAAAAGCAGCGGAAATCGCCGGAGCCTGTAAGTTTTTGACACGTTTTAGATGTAAAAATCGCATTTTTCGCAAGTTTCAGTCACATTTTGATAGAAAAGCGGTAAAAAAAAGAAAAATTCATTCGAAAATGTTGTTCAAAAGCTCCTTTCAAAAATTATGAATCACATTTTGCCAAGAGAAATGTTTTTCTTCCAATTTTCAAACGAAATTTTCAAATTCACCTTATTTTTTTAAATTTAATGTAGGATTCTATGCGTAAAGTTAGTTTTAATAGAGCTTTGTAAGAGATTTACCAAAAAAATTCCTGTCAAAATTTAGCAATTATAAGTTTTTCCATACTCTCGAACCAATAGAACTTTTTATGACAAGCTCTGATTTTTCGAAAACTTTTTGACAGTATCTTACAGTAGAGACTGTTGTGAAAAACATAAAATATAGAACTTCAGTGGTTCCCAATATACATACTCATAAGTTTCCAGGTCCCAACGCCAACTACTGAACCAGAAGTTCCTGAGCCAGCGTTCCTACCCTATGATGTCTTGATACCAGAGCTCAGGCGGCATGTCTTATCCTTCTGCGATATGGACACACTCTTCGAGTATTCCCAATGCTCAAAGATCTGTAATCAGGAGATTCAACACTTTAATCGAAAAGCTCCAATTGCTATTGAATTGATGGATAGTGAAGATCATGCTGGCACGAAGGTTCGGCTCAATTACAGCAAAAAGACGCAACGCCGTCATATTCGCAGTAAAACCAAGTATATTGACTGCAAACCGTAAGTTTTAGTTTTTTGAAGATTTGAAAATATTGTTAATTTTTTAGACTTCGAAAATCAGAGCTCGGGCTCATAAAAGCAACCAAATTGGTCCAAAATTGTTTCAAAAACCGCCAAAATGGTGCAAATACACTTTTGAGGCTGGAAATGAAAAAGTGGCCAAAGAAGGTGCTGGAAATTAGGCAAATCAAGGAAATCACAACTGCAAATATCAATATCAGCAAAATGAATGTCAAGGATTTTTTGGAATATTTCGAGACAAGTCAAATCACAAGATTGAAATTGACATCGGATTCATATTGGATTCCCAGCTCATTCTTCAAATCGGAGAAATTCAAGACGCTTGATGTTTTTGTTGGCGAGAGCTCAAAAATGGAGGAGGTTGACTTTTTGGAGTCGAAGGCGAAAATCTTGCATCTGACGAACTCTTGCCTTACTAGCGAAGCGATCAATAAGAAGTTGCTGCAATGGTACCTAGATACATCGGATATTCCAGTTGAGTTTGATATCGAAAATGGGAATGGTGTGGAATATAATCGGAGAGTTATATGGCGGGGCATACCGTGGATGCTGATTAGAGGTAATTCAACAAACTGGGAAGAAGACATATTCCTTGGATATAATCCAAGAAAAGGACAGCTTCACATTGAGGATAATCGTATCAAATTCCATACCAGAGATTTTCATCACGATGCTGAATATTTTGACAACTAAGCTATTGTGTAACTTTCACTTTTTTCATCATCTCCTTGGAATAATTTCCATTTTACATCTATCATTAAAAATAATTTCCAACTTTTTGGTATAATAAACTAATAATCACACTTCAATTTTTAATTCATCTCAAAATAAAAAGGTTTTTGAGCCAGTTAATCAAAAAAATCCTTCAAAATGATGACAACATGGTGCATCACGACCAAAAATTGTGATTCTATGCACCATTTTCTCACATTACTCCATGTTTTTACAGTAAACCAGTTTGATCACATTCGTTCATATTTACGTTCTTTTTGTCGAAAAGAAGAGGTCCAGAGAAAATGATTGAGGCACCAAAAACTTGGCACGTCTTTTATGTGAAATAGCTATAACCATTTGGCCGTTGTGATTTTTATTATTATATCCCTCTCTTAGCTTTTCCCCTATTTTCTGACATCTCGAAAGATGCCTAACAAGAATACCATGGTGCATGACCAACAGAAACATCTCGTGTCGTTCACTGGCAAGATGGAATATCCACTATTCGACCAATATCGATCTCACCATAATTGCTGTCGTTACCATTTATAATCCTTACCACATTTGGAACATCTGCATCAGATAAACGCAACGCATGTACGCGTACGCGTACGCGTCTGAAAGACGCGTTGTTGAGCAGATGTCGTCAGTTCATTAAATTCCGTCATTCATTGTTGGTATCTCATCTTGTTAATGTACTCCATTTCACGACACCATTCAAATGGATTCATTTTTTTAAAACGTGTTTCTCTCATTTTTCCTCATTTTTTTCCACCATAAATTTCATTTATATTTTATTTCCATTGAGAAACCGTTTATTTTTTCAGAAGTTTCTCATAATGGTCGCCACAACTCGTACACGTTCCGTTGCTTTGAAAAAAGAAAAGGAGAAGACGTTGCCGAAGACCGTAAGTTTTTTTTTAAATAAAAGTCATTACAATTTACCAGAGAATGGTTCGATCTAAAACTGAAAAACCGATCTAAAATTTAAAAAATCGAGGACCGAGAGGCTTTTTTGTATGGTATTTTATCAGTTCGGTCCTCGATTTTATTTATTGGTCCTCAATTTATTTTTCGGATCTTGATTTTTTTCTTTCGGTCCTCGATTGTAGATGAGTGCCATGATTTTTTACACCTAATACAAACCAAGCAATCTGACCTCTTCATAAAATTTTCAGCTAACCAACTTCAAGAAATACTCAAAACTGCCAGCGGAGCTAAAGAAGCATGTTTTATCCTACTGTTTCAAGGACACATTGTCTCAATATGCAGTGTGCTCAAGAAAGAGCAATCCAGAAATCAAGTTTTTCAACACAAAAGCACCGAGGGAGATAAATATGTTTCATAGTTCTATTTGTAATAGAACGACGGTAAAAATAATTTACAACTACCGACAGAAGGTCATTCATCATTTCAGTGGGTGAGTTTTGAGTGTAATTTTTTCAAAAAACTTTTTGTATTGTTTCAGAGTCGGCCGATCAGACTTCGGAGTTGAAAACGCTGGGAAGTTTGTTGCCGACTATGTCAAATACATCGAACATCCAAAAAATATAATCCTCCGTATGAAATTGAAGAGATTCCCGACAGAGTTGGCAAAATCAAGAAAGTTCAATGAAATTTCGATTGCAACGATTCAGCTCTCGGAGCAATCTTATCCAGAATTTTTCAATTATTTCAATGGAAGTCAGTTGGCATATTTGAAACTCAAAAATGAACCTGGCTCAAACTTTACACTTCCTGAATCTCTCTTTAAAACCGAAAAGTTCAAGAATCTCGATCATGCAATTCTGGAAATGGACTCGGAAATGGATGAAGCTGATTTTTTGGCTTCAAATGTAAAAGTATTGAGTGTGCGCAGCGCATTGCTCGACTCTGAATCGCTCAACAAAAAAATCAGACAATGGTCTGAAAGTTCAACAAATTTTTCAGTCAATTATACGATTGAAAATGTGAACAATGTTCCATTGGATCAACAAGTTGTAAGGAATGGCTTGCATACCTTAAATAGCATCGATATCTATCGACCTGATGGCACTCGCGGACAAATTTCTTCTTGGAATGGCAAAGTAACGTTTTACGGTTCGGGTTTCTCCGCCAATCCTGATCCTTTTTTAGAATCGGTATTTCGAAATTGTTACTGATTTCTCATTTGTTCGATTAATAAACCAATAAATAAATAAGCTTCGTATTTTCATCTGAACAGAAAAAGGAAATGATAAATGACAACTAGAACATGGTGCATAACTACGAGAAAAATCATACTAGAGTGTTGCGACTCACAAGAGATAGCTTTTTCGAGGGATACCCATATTTTGATGCCAATATACTCCATCGGTGTACTTTTACATGTAGAATCTGATTTCCAAATCAGCTGAAAAAATCTGGGAACGTCAAAAATCGTGTTTGGAAATTTTAAAACAAGATTGTTTTTTTTGAGGCTCAAATATTCTTTTTGAAGGATTTTTTTCAGCAAGTTTTGAATAATGATTCGGAATTGCCATGCAAATGTATCCTTCGTACGTGAAAACGGGATACCCCTCCCCGAAATATTCCTTTGTTATGTAAGTGCACGTTTTTAAAGGATCCCAGCATGGTGCATGGCGACAAACGTCCAAAGGAAATTTTCATCTAAACGACCAAAACATGGTGCATATTGACCAAAGCATGATTTACGGTGATTTTTGTTGTGTATCACGTTCGCAAAAACAGAACCAGGAGAGATGGTGGTTGCACCAATTCTGTCGGCATGACTTCTGTGAAGTTACCTTATGTGAAACCGATGTGCCATCTTCCTTTTATCACATGATACGTTTTTTTGTCGTAAAGAAGAGAATCAGACGATCGAGGGAACAAACTGACAGTATGTATTTCGTGTGAAACAAAAATTATCGATCTCACTATAGTTGCTGTCGCTACCATTTATAATCCCTACCACATTTGGAACAGGTGCATTAGATAGCCGCAACGCATGTACGCGTACGCGTACGAATAGACTGAAAGACGCATTGTTGAGAAGATGTCGTCAGCTCATTCCATTCCGTCATTCACTGTTGGTATCTCATCTTGTTAATGTACCATATTCCACAACATTATCTTATGGATTCATTCATCTTTTGAGGCAACCTCATCCAAATTGAACCGTCCTTCGATTAAATGGCGGCACTTCAAAATGCAGGCTTAGCAGCACCCGGCAATTATCGGCTATTGGGCCAGCTTCAAGCCCTCCCCTCTTTCACATAAATTATTTCTCAACGTCTAGCTCTCACTCTACCTCGCTCATTTCCATACACCTCGTTTCTATCTTATTTTCATCGAAGAACCGTTTATTTTTTAGAAGTTGCTCATTATGGTCGCTACAACTCGTACACGTACAGTTGCTTTAAAAAAGGAGGAGGAGAAGACTTTGCCGAAGCTCGTAAGTTTAAAAAAAAGCAATTTACCAGAATGGTTCGAGCTCAATTTTTTTGAAAAAAAAGTGAAAATTCAGAAATACTATTAACATAGATTTTTCAAAACTAAAAAAAATATAAATTCTTAAATCTAATAAAAGCCAATAACTATCACCCCAAAAATATCTTTCAGCTAACCAACTTCAAGAAATACCCAACACTGCCAGCAGAACTCAAGAAGCACATTTTATCCTACTGTTACAAGGACACATTGTCTCAATATGCAGTGTGCTCAAGAAAGAGCAATCCGGAAATCAAGTTTTTCAACACAAAAGCACCGAGGGATATCAACATGTTTCATAGTGCTATTTGTAATAGAACGACAGTGAAAATTATTTACAGCTATCGTCAAAAAGTCATTCAGCATTTTAGTGGGTTAGTTCTGAAAGTTATTGTTTCAAAGAAAAAATTTGTATTGTTCCAGAAACGGCCGATCAGACTTTGGAGTCGAAAACGCTGGCAAATTCGTTGCCAATTATCTCAAATACATCGAAAATCCAGAAAATATCATCCTCCGCATGAAATTGAAAAAGTGGCCGACAGAAATGATGAAATCAAGAAAAGTCAAAGAAATCTCGGTGGCAACGATCCAGATCTCGGAGCAAAGTTACGAAGAATTCTTCAACTATTTCACTGGAAGCCAGTTGAAAAATCTGAGATTGGAACTTGAACGTGGTCCGAATTTCACAATTCCCAACGAATTCTTCCAATCTGAAAAGAAAAAGAGCCTAACAGATTTTAGATTGACCTAAACAACTCACCAAAACATGGTGCACACTGACCACAACTATATAGAACATGATGCATGACGACCAATGTCCAGAACCACCTAACGAAAATTTTCATCTTAAACTGTTTAGCTTTTTTCAAACTTTACCACGTTTTATTTTGTTGCTTTTTTTCAAAATAAACCAATCGGCACGTTTTAATTTGTAAAAATGAATACTACGACTGCGTTGCCAACTGTATCAACCACATGGTGCATCACGACCAAATATGGTGCACACTGACACAAATATGGTGCATACTGACACAAACATGGTGCATACTGACACAATCATGGTGCAGTCCAATATACCATTTTACTCTTACGTCATACAATCATATTGTGGCAATTCCTAATACCCAGAGGCCGAGGCGGGGAAGAGGGTGTCTGTTGCACCAATATGGCGGCATCTCTTTTTGAATCGTCACCCCATGTGGTGGAGCAGACACTGTATTCTGTTACATTCTGCGAGAAAGAGGGGAGGGGGGGGGGTCGCCAGAAAAGAGATCGTCAGTCATTCATAACAAAATGGTCGCTGTCACTCGGTCGCAAGGGAAGAATATTCGAAAAGTTCAACCGAAACCTATCCCGAAGTCTAAGGTTCTACCAAAGCGTAACCCTAAGCCTAGGAGTCAACCAAAGCCTAACCCTAAGCCTACGGTTCAACTGAAGTCTAACACGGTAGCTTACCCCGCAAAAGCTACGATCCAGAAATGACACCTATCCTATGTTGTAGAGCATGGTCGAAAACATAGAAATTACTTTTCAATATCTGCCAGCGAGGCTCGCAATTCGAGTTTCAGCCCAAACATTTTGGCTTGGATTTTGACACTTTCGCGGCGATTTTTTCGCCGCTAATGTCTACGCATTCAAAGTACATGGATTTCAACTGGCGGCGTGGCCGAGTGGTGTGTAGGTTTGGCTTGTAAACAAGACTTTGTTGGTTCGAGCCCACTCTTTTTCAAATTTTTTTGCATCCATTTTTGTGACTTGGAAGATAATTTTCAAGCTAGGTTTCAGAAGATTTATACTTGAACCTGTCTTCACAAACGATTTTTGCGCTGCATTCATGGTTAGGTTTTCGAAAAACTTCTGTTTCTGCACTGATTTTCGTAAAGTTATGCAAAAATACAGGTTCAAGTATAAATCTTCTGAAACCTAGCTTGAAAATTATCTTCCAAGTCACAAAAATGGATGCAAAAAAAATTGAAAAAGAGTGGGCTCGAACCAACAAAGTCTTGTTTACAAGCCAAACCTACACACCACTCGGCCACGCCGCCAGTTGAAATCCATGTACTTTGAATGCGTAGACATTAGCGGCGAAAAAATCGCCGCGAAAGTGTCAAAATCCAAGCCAAAATGTTTTGGGCTGAAACTCGAATTGAGAGCCTCGCTGGCAGATATTGAAAAGTAATTTCTATGTTTTCGACCATGCTCTACAACATAGGATAGGTGTCATTTCTGGATCGTAGCTTTTGCGGGGTAAGCTACCGTGTAAGAAGCCGAAGATCGATGTAAGTTATTCTCAAATAATTTTTCATCATACCCCCGAAATATTTCAGAAATTTGCTCACCTCCCCAAATTCCTGAAATACGGCAGTTTAGTGCCGGAACTACGCAAGCACGTCATATCGTATTCTACAGGATCAACTCGAATTAACTACTCGGCTTGCTCCAAGATTTGTAGCGATGAGATCGATCGATTGAGAACAGTCTCGCCTCGTTTCGTCAGTCTACTGCAGAAACATTGGATTGATATACCGAACATCCAAGTTCTACTTCATTATAAGCATTATAAGCAAGCCGACAACCAACTTCTGGAACAGTGAGTTTTTTTGCTTCGGAATATTTTCATTTCACCCCATTCTAAAGCGTAGGCTTGTTAGGAAATGTTAGTTTTCCCATTTTGAAAAAATAAACTTCGGTCGCTGCGTAGTTTTCATGAGAATTTTGAAATTTTTACAAAAAAATTGCATTGCAAATATATTGGGATATAGAGAAATGTTTTGATTCAGAAGACTTGAAAAAAGTTAAACTTCACATGAAAATTTCGATTTTTTTTGTTTAAATATGCTTGAACTATTATTAGGAAGTGGTAGGAGTATTGCCATTTTTTAATTTTGTGTTTCCGCCATTTCTTTCCATTTTAAAATCTACAAAACTTCAAAAAACGTGATTTTTAGGTTCACAAATTGGAACGAACGGTTGAGTGAAGTTGCTAGAATCGTAGAAAAAAGTTCAAATATGTGAGAACATCTGAAATTGGCGAAATTCGATGCAACCTCAAGTACTGGCCCGTGGCTGCGATGCAAGTTCGCCAATTGATGGAAGCAACAAACGCAAGAATCGAAGTATGGCCGACGTCATATCAAGGATTTTTCGATTATTTCAAAAGGAGTAAAATCGAAAAATTGGTCTTGATCAATGTCAAATTGGAATTCACCGTTCCTAAACCTTTTTTTGACACTGAAAGTTTCAAAAGCCTATATTTGGCCGTATTCCGAATCGACACAAAAATGACGGAAAACCAATTTTTGAGCTCTAGAGCTCATATTCTGCAAGTGCGGACTCCATCGGTTGGCTCAGGGATCCTCACCACTGGATGTTCACTACAAAATTGTTAATCCATCAAACCAAGCAAGGTATTATGATGATGCAGACACGATCAAAGGTGACTTGCCATTTGTTGACGCCCACACCTCACGAAAGGTGCTGCCCGACAGCTCGGGAAAAATATTTGAAGTCCATCCAGCTCGGGGATTTTGTACAGAAGCGAGGGGAGGGGGATACTTAAGCGCACAAAATAGCCGATTTTGCGTGATGCTCCCATGCATGGAGACTCAAAATTAATTATGTAATAGTGTTCTTCAGCCTGTCAGCTTCATTTTGAAAAAAAAATTGACGAAAAAAATCGATTTTGAGCTGAGATATGAGATGCTGTCGAAAATAGCGAAAAACGCCAATTTAACACTGCTGTCGGTAAAAAGCGACAGCATCGAATAACTCGGCTCAAAATGGGAATTGGTCGAAACATTTTTAGGAGTAGGTAAGGTATATTAAGGAGTATCTAAATCCCAAGTTACCGAGCTGGACCTTTGCTCGCCGAGCTGCATCAAAATTCGCTCATTTTTACCGACAGCTCCGTTTTTCACCATGAAGATGTGATTTTCCCGCTCTGTCACAGTAGAACTTTTTGTAGAACTCAATAAGATGAACGTTTTGAGCTAACAAACGACTTCATAGCTTCAAAATTCACCGAGTTGTGCTCGTTTTAACGATTTAGGTTAGATGCTGAACAGCGGAATTGCGGAGTATCGTACTACAGTTCTGAAAAAAACGAATTTCCCCACTTTTTTCAGCTCGGGAATTTTCAAAAAAAGTCGGATTTTTGTGCACTTTTTTCAGCTCGGGATTTTTGAAAACACTGGCAGGACATGGCCGGGAGGTGTGTTGACGCCGAACATGATTCAAAAACTCTTCGAAGACCTGACGGCAAAACTGCGAAACTCCGTCTTCAATACGATTCCATAACTTTTGAAACATTTCAATACAGCGAATTTACACCATCATGCTTCAACATTGCTGGTCCCAACTATAATTGAAATGTCTTATTTTAACTTTTTCATTATTTTTGTATCTCTTGACAACTTGATATGAATATTGTTCACCTGTTTTCTCAAAAAATGTTTAACATCCTGTTCGATTTCTCATTTGTTGTCTAATAAATTTGTCATAATCAAAACATGGTGCATGATGACCAAAATCCAAGGTCACAGTTTCTATCCTTGTTCTTTTTTGTGGCCAAGGATAGAAGAGAGGGGTGTAGGGTGTCTGTTGCACCACAATGGCGGCATCTTTTTTTAAATCGTCGCCCCATGTGGTGCAGATATGCCAGTCCTATATTCTGTTACATTCAACAAAGGAGAGGAGACGTCAGAAAAGGGATTGTAGAAAACGCACCAACATGGTGCATGCTTACACAAATATGGTGCATACTGACCCAATTCTGGTGCTAGTGCGTCATTGGAATCTGAGGACATCATGGTCCCAATCGTCGTATTATGCGTCAATGAGCCTATGTAACACAGACCAACCCATTCGATAGAGACCCCTCACCAACATTCATTCATACGCAAACGTCAACCGTCCCATTGTCGTAATGCAGAAATCCGTGTATCTGACGCCTCGCGCTCTATTAATTCACTACTTAAATCATGAAGTTGATAAGAATGTTGTTCAATGGATCGTTAAAAACGAACGTTTTGCAATAAATACCTACAAATTTTACGTCGTATGGAACACCGTGTCGTCAGAAAGGCTGAGAGGAACGGAAAGAAGTCGTTACGAGTTTTTTTCAAACTATTTTAGTGGTGCTTTTGCGGTTTGTTGAAAATTTTATATGTGAAAAATCGAAACTTTATCACAGGTTGAAGATCAAGAACCTAATGAGATGCGCGAAAAGAAAATCGCAACTACTTCTACTGAATTAAAATAGATAGTGAATGATTTGGGTGAGTTACTGATTCAATTTTTTTAATCAATTGAGTTTAGAGAAGAAACCACTATATCAATGGATCATTCGATTCCTTCTTGAACAAGCAAAACTAGATTGGGTACAATGGACAGACGAGAAAAGTTATGAATTTGAAATACGAAATGTTGAAGGAATCGGAAAAACGTTTGCAAAAGTACAAGAGATCAAGCCGAATTTTCCACCCGCGTATCATATCAACCTGCTTTTAGCAAGTTATTGTATGAAAGGGATACTGATAAAAGTAACTAAATAGGCTTTTGTTTGATGCACTGAATTTGATTATAGATACAAAAGAACAAGTACAAATTCAATGTGGAATGGCTCTTGAAAGAACTATCGAGAAGTGAAGACGTCGGAGATTATAAACGATGGGATGAGAGACGCGCGATAAGTCACACGATGTTTCCTGAGCTCACATATCCAAATGATGAAGAGTATGACGGATTTTGATATTTTACGCGATAAAGCTTTCCTTTTTGTCAATGTTGTGAATATTCTGAAAAAAATCTAGACATGTGCTCTGAAAAAATTTTAAAAAATTGGTGAAAAATCATAATTATATGTATACATCATAGTTTCTTTCCGTCATGGTGCATACGGACCAAAACAATTTCTGGCGTTTTATCAAAATTTGATCGTTCTTTGAGGCGTCTACATGGGCCGACCGCTGTCCTTTTTCCTATCTCTACCCGTCTCTTATGTAATACATTGAAAAAACCAAGCTCTCTTTCTCTCGTCACCCAGTTGTTTTCGCCATCGCATACAATTATATTTCCGTCGTCTTTTTCTCTGCTGCAGCTGTTCGCCCTTTTTACTTTCTATACGTTCACCTTCTTTTGCTTTCCCTTATTTCTATATTCATTTCTCTTCCCTTTCGCCTTTTTTGTGAATTTATTTGCTAGTGCAATGGAACCATCAGAAAACGAACAGAATGCAACGCCAGCAAAAAAAGTAAGTTCTATGAATCTATGAATCTATGAATCTATGAATCTATGAATCTATGAATCTATGAATCTATGAATCTATGAATCTATGAATCTATGAATCTATGAATCTATGAATCTATGAATCTATGAATCTATGAATCTATGAATCTATGAATCTATGAATCTATGAATCTATGAATCTATGAATCTATGAATCTATGAATCTATGAATCTATGAATCTATGAATCTATGAATCTATGAATCTATGAATCTATGAATCTATGAATCTATGAATCTATGAATCTATGAATCTATGAATCTATGAATCTATGAATCTATGAATCTATGAATCTATGAATCTATGAATCTATGAATCTATGAATCTATGAATCTATGAATCTATGAATCTATGAACCTATGAATCTAAGAATCTATGAATCTATGAAGCTATCCATCATAACTTTTTTGCAGCGTATGGATTTGGAGACGTTTGGATTGAAGGTGCCATTTTTGAAGGATCAGATCCTCTCATACCTTGATAATCCGTCATTGTTAAATTACGGACTGTGTTCAAAAGATTGCAACCAAGAAATCCAGAAGTTCAATAAACTGGGTCCACAAACAGTCTTCTTGAAGAATCGGTGGATCAAAAGGGTTGTAGCAACAGAAGTTGATTTGAATTATCAAGACGATGATCGAGGCCGTGGTGTTAAATATCACTGTGAACCGTAAGTTGAAAATATTGTTAACTTGATGTTTGATAACTTTTTTTTGTAGAGTCGATCGATTGGATTATGGTGAGGAGGAAGCGACAAAAAGGATCATGAAGATTTTCAAATACGTCAAAAATGGTGGAAGAGTATCAAACATTTCTGTGCATTTGAAAAAGTGGCCGTCCCAAATTATGAGCCTTCCGCAAATGAGGGAATCGCCGAGAGCATCAATTTCGATCTACAAGCGGGATTACGAACAATTTTCTGATTTTCTCAATCAATCGAAAATCGACGAACTGTATTTGGTCCGTCCCTCCAAAGGTGATTTCAAGTGCATTTCTGCACCATATATGTTTCCAAGAGCATTTTTCAAAAGCCCCGGATTCAAAAAACTCGATTTGCTGTGGTTCCATAAGGTCGATTGTGAAATCGACGAGGAAGATTTTGTGAACGCCAAAATTCGAAACTTGAGGATCCGAACGTCGACCATCGATGAATCTTCAATAAACAAGAAGATCCGAAAATGGTTCGAAGGAGAATCGACTGCAAAGTTCACTTTCACTGTTGAAAGACGAAATAGAAGAAGATTTGATGAAGACTTGGTAATGGCTGGGATGCCATTTGAGAGAAGCGGCGGAGTAAGAGACAAACTTCGAAGAAGTGACGGTTTGGTTGGAAACGTACGTTTCTGGCAGAACACGGTTGACTTTTCCGTCTGGCATAACTAATTGATTTCAACTTTGTATCGTTAAATTATTTTTACTCAAGTTTTTATCATTAAATGATTTCGACATCTTATCACTAATTTCTGGGAAATAAATATTTTATACTGATAACAATGTGTAGAAATTCTAAATTTTCTATGAAAAACAAAATCAAGCAGTGGAAACTTATTGAAAATAGTAATAACATGGTGCATTCTGACCAAAACTATTACAAACACTCATGCGCCTAGGAAAAAATCGGTTGTTCTTTGAGGTGTCCACATAGGACCGCCGCTGCCTTTTTACCATCTTTTCCCTTTTCTTACAAAACACATGGAAAATCTAATCTCTCATTCTCTCGTCAAACAGTTGTTTTTGTCATCGCATACAATTATAATTCTCCCGTCTGGTTTTCTTCTGTTCGCCCTTTTCGTTTTTTATACGTTCGCCTTTTTTTGTTTTCTCATTTTTATATTCATTTTCCTTCCTTTTCACTGTTTTTGTGAATTTTTTGGTTGGTGCCATGGACCCAACAGCCGTTGTCGAAGAAGGCATTCCACGTGTTGGAGCAGAAGACAATCAGAATGCAACACCACCAAAAAAAGTAAGTTCTATGAATCTATGAATCTATGAATCTATGAATCTATGAATCTATGAATCTATGAATCTATGAATCTATGAATCTATGCAATACTTTTTTGCAGCCTATGAATTTGGAGACGTTTGGATTGAAGGTGCCATTTTTGAAGGACCAGATCCTCTCATACCTTGATAATCCATCGTTGTTCAATTTTGGACTGTGCTCAAAGAACTGCAATACGGATATCCAGAAATTCAACAAATTGGGCCCACATTCAGTCCACTTGTGGACTCGCTGGATAAAACGAGTTGTAGCCGCAAACGTTGAGTTGCGATATCAAGAAAGTTGGCGTGGTGTACAATACCATTGTGAACCGTAAGTTGAAAATATTGTTATCTTTGATAGTTGACAACTTTTTTTAGAGTCGGTCGATTCGATTATGGTGAGGAGGAAGCAACGAAAATTATCATGAATACGTTCAAGTACGTCAAAAATGGTGGAAGAGTATCAAATATTTCTGTGTCTCTGAAAAAATGGCCATCCAAAATTATGAGCCTTCCACAAATGAAGGAAGCGACAAGAGCTGAAATTTCGATCTACAAACGGGATTACGAGCAATTTTTGGATTTCCTCAATAATTCGAAAATCAACGAACTGCATTTGGACCCTCCATCTAAAGGTGAATTCAAACGGTTTCCTGCACCGTATATATTCCCAAAATCGTTTTTCAAAAGCCCCGGATTCAAAAAACTTGATCGGATGTGGTTCCAAGAGGTCTATTGTGAAATCGACGAGGAAGATTTTGTGAACGCGAAAGCTCGAGTATTGGCAATCCGAACGTCAACCATCGATGAATCAGCGATAAACAAAAGGATCCAAAAATGGTTCGAAGGAACGTTGCCTGCAAAAATCAGAATCAGTGTGGAAAGACGGAATAGAAGACGGTTCGATGAAAATTTGTTAATGGCTGGGTTGCCATTTGTGTCGAACTTCGGAGATAGACCAAAACTTCGAAGGAGTGATGGTTGGGTTGGAAGAATGCGTGTCTGGCTGAACACGGTTGGTTTTGACGCCTATAATAAAGAATGGCCTTAACTTTTTATCATTACATGGTTTTTAATTTTTATTTTTTTTAAATTTTTATTAATTTTTTATCATTACATGGTTTTTAATTCATTATCACTGATTTCTGGGAAATAAATATTTTATGTTGATAACAATGTGAGGCCATTCTAACTTTTCTATGAAAAACAAAATCAAGTAGTGGAAAATTGTTGAAAAAAGTCATAACATGGTGTATTCTAACATGGTGCATTCTGATCAGAACTTGGTGCATTCTGAAATATCATACAATCCAATCATATTGATCAAGCCATGGTGCATTTTGTTCAGTCACACTTTGACCGGAAGTTGGGGCATGCAGAAGAGCAAAATAACCATCATGCGTCATCAAAAAATTGCATCGTTCTTTGAATTCTTCAAATTGTCCACCACCTCTCTTTTTCTCATTTCCCCTTCTCTTTTCTGCTTCTCTTTTTCCCCGTCTTCTAGTTGTTTTCATTTTCTCTAATCATATATGCCCCTCGTCTGCTTCTCTATCAAAGCTGAGAACGCAAAAACATAACTTTCCTTCTTTTCTTTTTTTTGCTTGTTCCTATTGCTTCCTTCTTTTTTTCACCAAATTTGTGAATTGATTTGTGAGTGCGATGGCACCAGCAACACGTTCTTCCAAAAAAGGTATTCCTCGTGTTGGAGCAGAAGACAAACAAAATGCAACACCAACAAAAAAAGTAAGTTACTTATGAATCTATGAATCTATGAATCTATGAATCTATGAATCTATGAATCTATGAATCTATGAATCTATGAATCTATGAATCTATGAATCTATGAATCTATGAATCTATGAATCTATGAATCTATGAATCTATGAATCTATGAATCTATGAATCTATGAATCTATGAATCTATGAATCTATGAATCTATGAATCTATGAATCTATGAATCTATGAATCTACGAATCTATGAATCTATGAATCTATGAATCTATGAATCTATGAATCTACGAATCTATGAATCTACGAATCTATGAATCTATGAATCTATGAATCGATGAATCTATGAATCTATGAATCTATGAATCTATGAATCTATGAATCTATGAATCTATGAATCTATGAATCTATGAATCTATGAATCTATGAATCTATGAATCTATGAATCTATGAATCTATGAATCTATGAATCTATGAATCTATGAATCTATGAATCTATGAATCTATGAATCTATGAATCTATGAATCTATGAATCTATGAATCTATGAATCTATGAATCTATGAATCTATGAATCTATGAATCTATGAATCTATGAATCTATGAATCTATGAATCTATGAATCTATGAATCTATGAATCTATGAATCTATGAATCTATGAATCTATGAATCTATGAATCTATGAATCTATGAATCTATGAATCTATGAATCTATGAATCTATGAATCTATGAATCTATGAATCTATGAATCTATGAATCTATGAATCTAATCTATGAATCTATGAATCTATGAATCTATGAATCTATGAATCTATGAATCTATGAATCTATGAATCTATGAATCTATGAATCTATGAATCTATGAATCTATGAATCTATGAATCTATGAATCTATGAATCTATGAATCTATGAATCTATGAATCTATGAATCTATGAATCTATGAATCTATGAATCTATGAATCTATGAATCTATGAATCTATGAATCTATGAATCTATGAATCTATGAATCTATAAATGATCAATTTTTTGCAGCCAATGGATTTCGAAACATTCGGGGCAATGGTCCCTTTTTTGAAAGAACAAATTTTATCATACCTTGATAACCCGTCCCTGTACAATTATGGGTTGTGCTCCAAAGATTGCAACGAAGAAATCCAAAAGCTGAACAAAATGGGTCCAAAAGAAATCTGGTTGAGTCATAAATGGCTTAAAAGAACTGTAGCCGCAGAAGTTGAATTGGATTATCGACAAGATGGTGATTCTAGTGTGACATATCTTTGTGATCCGTAAGTTGAAGATAAATTTTCATTATCGACAATAAATGTGTATTTTCAGAGTAGATAGGCTAGATTATGGAGTAGAGCGAGCGACCGAAACAGTTCAAAAAGCCTTCAAGTATGTCAAAAATGGGAGGATTTGGAGAATCGGCGTTCATTTGAAAAAGTGGCCATCCGAAATTATGAGCCTCCCACAAATGAAGGAAGCGAGACGGGCTTCAATATCGATATACAAGCAGGATTATAATCAGTTCACCGATTTTCTCGACGATTCGCAAATCACCGAACTGTATCTGGTCTGTCCGAGAAAAAGTGACTTCAAGCGCATTTCTGCTCCATATATGTTTCCAAAAGCCTTTTTCAAAACTCGAGGATTCAAGAAGCTCAACTTTTTGTGGTTATTTATGGTTGACAGCGAAATCGACGAAGAGGATTTTCTAAACACCGAAATTAGCCTGTTGCGAATCCAGACGAACTCAATTGATGAAAGTGTGATGAATAAGAAGATTCGAAAATGGTTCGAAGGTGGTACACCATCAGAGTTTAGTTGTCAGGTGACGAGAAAAAATAGGAGACGGTTCGATGAGGATTTGATAAAACATGGATTGCCATTTGATCGAGATGACAAACTTCGAAGAAGTGACGGTATAGTTGGGACGCTGACTTGCAATCGAAACGTGGTGTCGTTTTCGACTTGTTATTCAGATAATAATTGATTGATTTTGATTTTGTGTCACTATTTTCTTTTCACACAAGTTTTTATCATAAAACGATTTTGAGTTTCTTATCTCTAATTTCTGGGAAATAAATATTTTATGGTGATAACAGTGTGAGGCCACTCTAACTTTTTTAAAATGAAAAACAAAATATCAAGCAGTCGAAAATCATTGAACATGGTGCATTCTGATCAAAACTTGTTTTGTCATGATCCATATATAAGCAACGTTGTATATCCGGATCAAAGCAAGATTCATCCTGCCCTAAACATATTTTTGACAATCACGCGTCTTCAAAAAATTTGCTCGTTCTTTGAGCTATTCAAAGTACCTCTAGCTGCCCCTTTTCTCACTCCTATCGCCGCTTAGTTGTTTTAGCTATAATATCCGTCTGCTTCTCTGTCAAAACTCAGAAGGGCATAAACATAATTTTTCTCTATTGCTATCTTCATTTCCCCTCCTTTTCACCAAATTTGTGAATTGATTTGTTAGTGCAATGGCGCCAACAACACGCGCTTCCAAAAAAGGTATTGCTCGCGTTGGAGCGGAAGATAACCAGAATGGTACACCACCAAAAAAAGTAAGTTCTATGAATCTATGAATCTATGAATCTATGAATCTATGAATCTATAAATCTATGAATCTATGAATCTATGAATTTATAAATCTATGAATCTATGAATCTATGAATCTATGAATCTATGAATCTATGAATCTATGAATCTATGAATCTATGAATCTATGAATCTATGAATCTATGAATCTATGAATCTACGAATCTATGAATCTATGAATCTACGAATCTATTAATCTATGAATCTATGAATCATCACTTTTGCAGCCAATGGATTTCGAAACATTCGGAGCAATGGTCCCATTTTTGAACGACCAAATCCTCTCATACCTTGATAATCGTTCGTTGTTTAATTTTGGGCTTTGCTCAAAGAACTGCAACAAGAATATCCAAAAGCTCAACAAAATCGGTCCCACTTCAATTTCATTGATCCAAAAATCGTTCAGAAGAACTCATGCCACAGAAGTTGATCTAAAATATCGAGGAAATGATGATGGTGTGAAATGGCTGTGTGAGCCGTAAGTTCATTTTTCCATGCTCAAAAACTGACGTGTATCTTCAGGATCAATCGACTAGATTACGGAATCGAGAAAGCGACTGAGATAATTCAGAAAGCGTTCAAATACGTGAAAAAAGGAAGTGTTCAAAAAATTAGCGTGCACCTGAAAAATTGGCCCACCGAAATTATGAACCTTCCTCAAATCATAGAAGCAAAAGAGGCGGTTATTTTGTCGATATTCAAGAAAGATTATGAGCAATTCACCGAATTTTTGGACAATTCTCAAATCACCACTCTATTTGTGGCTCGTCCCCCAAAAATTGATTCCAAATCAATTTCTTCATCATTCATATTTCCAAGACATTTTTTCAAAACTTCTGGATTCAAAAAACTTGAAACAGCCTATTTCAACGAGGTGAATTGTGAAATCGATGAGGAGGATTTTGTGAGCGCCGAAGCCACCGATTTACGGATCCAGACAAATACAATCGATGAAAATGCAATAAATCGGAAGATTCGCAAGTGGTTTGAAGGAGCAACGCCCTCAGAGATCAAATTTGATATTAAAAGACGGACAAGAAGAAAGTTTGATGAAAACTTGATAACAGCTGGATTGCCATTTGACGGATTGAGCCAACTTCGTAGGGCAGATGGTACAATTGGCAATTTCGCAGTTCTTCAAAATAGGGCGGCGTTTGTGGTAATTGATTGATTTTAACTTCGTATCACAAAATTTTTTCTACTTGAATTATTATCACTAATTTATATCAAACTTCTTATCACTGATTTTTTGGCAATAAATATTCTATAATGATAACAATTTTCAGTCATTTTGAAAAACGAAAACTAAACAGTGGAAAGTTATTGAAAATGTCATAACGTGGTGCATTCTGACATAAACATGGTGCATATTGACACAATCATGGTGCATACTGACACAAACATGGTGTATACTGACACAAACTTGGTGCATTCTGACACAAACAAGGTGCATACTTACCAAACATGGTACATTCTGACAAAATTTTAGTGAATTCCGATCGGAACATGGTGCATCCTGACCAAGACACTCCGCAGGCAATTTTTACTCTCAAAAAGTTTCATCGTTCAAAAGTGACCACCTGCGATCTTTTTTCCATTCTTTTCCAATCTCTTACATATAAAAAAGAGAACTCACTCGCTGTCCACCCGTTGTTTTTCGCTTCCCTCCACCAATTCATCACTTTTCTGTGTCTCTACTTCTCTCTCTGCCTCCACTGCTGAGGGCAAAAACACATTTTCCCACCTTTTCCTTCCCTACTTCTATTATCATTTTCCCCTTTTTCATAATACTTCCGCTGAAATCTGTGAATATATACATTTATTAAAAAGGGAAATGGCTCCAACAACCCGTACTAAAGCTTATATTCCTCGTGTGGAGAAAGGAGAGAAAGAAAAGACGACAAAGAGGTCTACAAAAAAGAAACAAGTGAGTTTTTTAAACATTTTTTGTTGGTTTCGTGAATCTATGAATCTATGAATCTATGAATCTATGAATCTATGAATCTATGAATCTATGAATCTATGAATCTATGAATCTATGAATCTATGAATCTATGAATCTATGAATCTATGAATCTATGAATCTATGAATCTATGAATCTATGAATCTATGAATCTATGAATCTATGAATCTATGAATCTATGAATCTATGAATCTATGAATCTATGAATCTATGAATCTATGAATCTATGAATCTATAAATCTATAAATCTATGAATCTAAGAATCTATGAATCTATGAATCTATGAATCTATGAATCTATGAATCTATGTTTTGTCATGATCCATATATAAGCAACGTTGTATATCCGGATCAAAGCAAGATTCATCCTGCCCTAAACATATTTTTGACAATCACGCGTCTTCAAAAAATTTGCTCGTTCTTTGAGCTATTCAAAGTACCTCTAGCTGCCCCTTTTCTCATATTTCCCCTTTTCTCACTCCTATCGCCGCTTAGTTGTTTTAGCTATAATATCCGTCTGCTTCTCTGTCAAAACTCAGAAGGGCATAAACATAATTTTTCTCTATTGCTATCTTCATTTCCCCTCCTTTTCACCAAATTTGTGAATTGATTTGTTAGTGCAATGGCGCCAACAACACGCGCTTCCAAAAAAGGTATTCCTCGCGTTGGAGCGGAAGATAACCAGAATGGTACACCACCAAAAAAAGTAAGTTCTATGAATCTATGAATCTATGAATCTATGAATCTATGAATCTATGAATCTATGAATCTATGAATCTATGAATCTATGAATCTATGAATCTATGAATCTATGAATCTATGAATCTATGAATCTATGAATCTATGAATCTATGAATCTATGAATCTATGAATCTATGAATCTATGAATCTATGAATCTATGAATCTATGAATCTATGAATCTATGAATCTATGAATCTATGAATCTATGAATCTATGAATCTATGAATCTATGAATCTATGAATCTATGAATCTATGAATCTATGAATCTATGAATCTATGAATCTATGAATCTATGAATCTATGAATCTATGAATCTATGAATCTATGAATCTATGAATCTATGAATCTACGAATCATCACATTTTTGCAGCCCATCGATTTCGAGACATTCGGATTGAAGGTGCCATTTCTGAAGGACCAAATTCTATCATACCTCGATGGTCGGTCTCTATTCAAATACTCCCTATGTTCAAAGCGATGCAACCAGGATATCCAAAAGTTCAACAAAGGACCAACTTCGATCACAGTGGAGAATATTGATATGCGGGAAAGAACAAGAGCTGCGAAAGTAACTTTGTGGTACCAAAAAAAGTACAGGAAAGAGGGTCGATATATTAGATATCGCTGTAAGCCGTAAGTCAAACCAAAAAAATATTTTGAAACTTGTTGTCTTTTCAGAGTTAACCGGTTGGACTATGGTATGGAGCAAGCCACCAAAATCGTTCAAAAAGCTCTAAAACCTGTCAAAACTGGGCAAATTCTCGCGATACACATACGTTCAAGATTTTGGCCATCGGAAATCATGGAACTCAAACAAGTGAAAGAAGCGACGTATGCAGCCATTTATATCACTAAATCAAAATATAAAACGCTTGTGGATTTCCTGGACAATTCTTCAATAACAAATTTCTCTTGGATTCGTCAATTTTCGGTTCCCAGCTCATTTTTCAAGACACCTGGCTTTAAAAGACTCGTAAAAGGGAATTTCGAGGATGTAGAGTGTAGAATCGATGAAGAAGATTTTGTCGAGTCGGAAGCCAAAGAATTGCACATTCGGACGTCATGTATCGGTGAAGTTGCGATGAACAAAAAAATCCGGAAGTGGTTCAATGGTGATGACCAATCGTATTTCAAATATGAAATCACGAGAATCAAAAGAGGAAGATTCAACGAGGATGTTGTGAAAAATGGACTGACGTTTGTTGGCAATGAATATTATTCAACACTTCAGAGAGCTGATGGTAAAATGGCAATACTCCAAATTTTGGACAAGTCGATGAAGTTTTTTAGTCACGTTCATCTTGAACCATCTGAAAATGATTTTTGGTGAAACATTTTTTGATTAATTTTGTTTTCTATGCGATTCTAATTTATTATCAATAAAATATTTGGTCGAAATTACGATGAAAACCAACTGAAAATACCGACAAAAGCATGGTTCATATCTACCAGAGTATGGTGCATTTTGACCACAGCATGGTGCATACTGGCAAAAACATGGTGCGTACTGATACAATCATGGTGCATTCTGACCACATCATAGTTCGACCCCCGCTGTTTTTTTATCTCCACCTTCTCTCTTTCGCAATAAAATAGAAAAAAGTTTTCCATTCCCACATCCAATGGGTATTCGTTTCTCTATCACCTATTCTTATCCCCATTATGTTTCCATTTTGTCTGCGTATCTGCCAACTCCTGTTGCCATAACTACAAAGGGCACATGCACACATTTATCATCATTTCCTTCCTTCTCATCATATTTTGGCCTAACTTACATTCATACAATGGCACCAACAACACGGAGCAAGTTCAAAGCCAATATCGCACGTATGGACAAGAAAACGAAGCAGAAGACAACGAAGAAGGCTTCGAAGCCGAAAAGTGTAAGTTTTTTTGAGAAAATGTTGTCAGGAAATTGACAAACAGATTGTATCTGATGACTAGAAAAAGTTCGAAATTCTAGAAAATTTTACGACAGCATACGGTAGCTACAGTAATCCAAAATATCTAAAGTTGCACTAAAATGCACTGAGAATTGCGATATTTGGGCTCAATTATCTCTGTAAATCTGTTATAAATCAGGCTGAAAATTGACTAGTAAATGCTATGTGATGTCCTGAAAAAAAAAGAATTTCTAGGAAAGTTTTACGATGGGATACTGTAGTTACAGTAGCCCAAAGTATGGGAAATTGCACACATATACAATCACACTTTTTTCAGTTGAAACAATTCGAACCATTCGAGAAGCTAGTTCCCGAACTGCGAGAGAAAATTCTCAAACATTGTAACAAATCAACACTCTTCAATTATGCACAATGTGCATCCTTGTGCAATCAAGAGATTCAAAGATTCAATACGATCGCGCCAATCATAATCAAATTGATCCAAAGTCCTAAGTTTAAAGGAACGGAAGTCATTCTCAAATATGCAAGGGATATCAGAGACTTGAATCCTAGATATTTCAAACGGATTTGTGAGCCGTAAGTTTTTCTTTTTGACTTAACTACTGTGTTTCCTCGAATAGAATGACACTACAAACGCTGCCGGAGAATGATCATATCACGGAATCTAGTACAGTTATCAAAAAGTTGTTGACAGTAAACTTGTAGAGAAAGTTATGATCTACAAACTTGCAGTCAATCTCTTTTTTGTAGCTCCTCTAGATTTTGAGATAGTATCAGTTTCCGGAAATACGGTAATTTTCTTATTTTTTTCAGAGTCACAAAACTAGAGAACGGAATCCAAAAAGCCACAGAAACTGTCGAAAAAAGTCTGAAATACGTGAGAAGAATCGGAGAAAGTAATCTATGTCTTTGCTTGAAACAATGGCCAACCAACTTGATGGAACTAAGCCTAATTAATCAAGTCAAACATCTAGCCATCAATGTTTACCGACCGACATACAATGCGTTTTTCGAATTTTTGAACACCAGTCAAATCCGAATCTTGCTTTTGAATACAATAATAACTGAGTCCTCCAACTTCATGATACCCAACGCATTCTTCAAATCGGATGGCTTTAGAAGACTCATAGAAGTGTACATCTGGATGGAGTCAAAAATGGAAGAGCAAGATTTTCTGAGCTCCGAAGCAAGATTTCTACATATACCGAGCTCTACGATTGATGAAGTGACCATGAACAAAAAGATACGGCAGTGGTATAATGGTGAAAGACCAGCACAGGTCGACTATCAAATTATGAGCAAGAAAATACGAACTTTCGATGAGGAGGTTATCATGAGAGGGTTGCCATTTTCAAACCAAAAAATGCTCGTCAGACCGGATGGTGTAACCGCCATTTTAGATTTTTCACGTAAATGTGTCCATTTTGGAAATCGTTCTATCATATATTGGGAACGTTGGTATAGAACCTCGCCTTACGCTTGATAATTTTTTGTTCCATGTTTTTTTTTTCGATAAAAACCTTATTTATGACAATATTTTCATGATTCGTGACTCGATCAATTCGAAGAAACAAACTAGATACATGGTGCATTCTCACAAAAGCATGGTGCATTTGGACCAAAAACGGTGCATTCTGACCGAAAATATGGTGCATTTTACCGAAACACTGTGCTTGGTGCATTCAAAAACATGGTGCATTCCGACCAAAGCATGGTGCACACTTATCAAAATATGGTGCTTGGTGCATTCAAAAACATGGTGCATTCTGACCAACCAAAACATGGTGCACACCGAACAAGAATATGGTGCATTCTGACCAAAAACATGATGCATATTGACCACAACAAAGTTCAACCCCGCAGTATTTTCATCTTTCCCATCCTCTTACTCAATCAATAGAAAAAAGTTTCCATCGCTTCATTCAATGGGTATTCGTTTCTCTACCACCTATCTATATCTTCATTATATTTCCATTTTGTCTGCGTCTCTGCCTGTTCCAACTACAAAGGGCACATGCACACATTTTCCTCTTTATCATCATTTCCTTCCTTCTTATAATATTTTGGCCTAACTTACATTTATACAATGGCGCCTACAACACGGAGCAAGGGGAAAGTCAATATTCCACGTTTGGGCAAGAACAAAAAGCCGAAGATAACAAAGCAGTCTGCGAAACCAAAAAGTGTAAGTTTTCTATTTTCAAAATTTTTTTAGAACGAAAATTCAAATTTAGAGAAATTTTTACGGTAGGATACAGTAGTTACAGTAGCTCAAAATATGGAAAATTGAACTAAAAAGTATTGAGTAGAAAATGAAAAAAAAAAAAGTTATAATTTTTTAGAAAATTGTATCCAATCACCTAATTTTTCAGCTAACTCAATTCCACCCGTTTGAACAGCTAATGCCCGAACTGCGTGAACACGTGCTGAGCTTTTGTCCCAAAGCGTCACTTTTAAATTACGCACAATGTGCATCACTCTGCAACCAAGAGATTCAAAAGTTCAACACTGTTGCGCCTCAAATAATCACGGTGTTTGATGATCAAATGTTCAAAGGAACCTTACTCGTTCTCACGTATAAAAGTGCCACTCGTAGAAATGGAATTCGTATGTTCAGAAAACGTTGCAAGCCGTGAGTTTTTTATTTGTTTAGATTTGATAAGAGCGTATTTCTGGAACTGACTTCTGGAAGTTCCGGAAGACTGAAAGCTCATTTTTTTGCATTGATACGTTGATAAACGGGATTTTTCCGGAAATTAAATAGACTGTTTTTTGAAAATCAATTTCTTGTCTCTCTCAACTGAAACGTTGCCAACTTTTGATCATAATTTTGACATATCAATAATAATAAATAATTATTATTATTAAAATCATAATTTTTGACATATTACTAAAAGTATGGTGCATTCCGATCAAAACATGGTGCTTGGTGCACTCAATAACATGGTGCATTCTGACCAAAAACATGGTGCATTTCATCAAAATCACATGAAATCAGAGAAAGTTTAGAAAGTTTGACTTCTGAAACTTTCAAAAATTTGTTCGTCAAAACGAAAAATTAGTTAAGAAATGAAAGTTTCGCGGCAAAAAAACATTATTGAATTCAGATCTTGCTGACTAGGGAGTAGTATTTTTCCCCATTCGGAAACTCTCTGAAAAGATGGCTGCTGACTTTATTTTGCTTGAGAAATTTGAAAATTATGTCAAAATTTGCTTAAATATTTTTATATATGGGAAAACTAGATATTTCTTCAGTTTTATCTGATTTTCGGCAGCTCAAAAACCAATTTGATCATGAAATTTTGGTTCAGCATCACAAGAAACGTTTCTTTAAATAATTTGAGCCTCAAATTCAAGAATTAATTTTCTTTTGCTAATTTTTCACTTTACCAATTCGATTCGTTTTCAGGCAGACAAAACTGGAGAATGGAATCGTACAAGCAACAAGAATTGTTGGGAAAAAACTGAAATACGTCAGGGCAATGAGAGACTGTACCATCAACATTTCTCTCAAGAAATGGCCAACGCAACTGATGGAGCTAAACCTAATGAAGCAGGCAAGACACGCAACGTTCCGAGTTCATCGGGCAACGTATCGCTCATTCTTGGAGTTTTTGAACAACAGTCAAATCGAAATTCTGATGTTGAATCCAAAACAATTCGACGCCTCAAACTTCACGATTCCCAATTTGTTTTTCAAATCGGATGGCTTCCAAAGACTCAACATAGCTCACATCTGGCAGGAGTCAAAGATCGAAAAGATGGATTTTTTGAGATCTAAAGCGGGAATTCTACATGTCCAGAGCTCTACAATCGGTGAAGAGGCTATGAACAAGAAGATAATGCAGTGGTGCAAAGGACATAGAGCAACGAATGTCGATTATCAAATTATGAGCAAGAAGAAGCGGGTTTTCGATGAGGAGGCTGTGGTGAGAGGCTTGCCATTTTTGCCGACTATCGGTGGAAGAAGGTACATTATGAGGCCGGACGGTGCAATTGCTTACTTGGAAATTACAAATCGGTTTTTGCACTTTGGAAGTCGAGATCTCATAGAATCGTGGAAACTTTGGTACAAATCGTCGCCGTATACTTGAAAATCAACTTTTTGTTATTGTTCATGTGTTTTTTTCGGTTATTAATTTATACATCTTAGAAATTTTCATTTATAGTAGTAGCCCAAGGCCTTGCAATTTTGTACTGAAAGAAGCAATAAATATTTCGATCAAGACCCGATCTCTATTTCAAGAATTCAAAAAACGTCGGAAAAAAACCACAAAAGTTGTTTTGGTAGTTTCTCCAGAAATTTCAAATTGTAGATGTAAGATTGAAATTACCTCAACTTGATTTTTTTTTTGGTTTGAGTTTTATAGTTTTATGCATACCGACCAATTTGGTGTAGCCAAAGGGTCGGAGATCAAGATTAATTAGGAAGATGGATTTATTTGAAAAATGAAAACAAGAACAAGATAGCAATAGATGTGTGATGTGCCCTTACAATACTGTGCTAATCAAAATTTTGGAAAAAGAGAGTTTGGTACTGTTTGTTGGTAAACACTAATTGTGAGAGTTAGATTATTTTTTCACAAGTATACTACAATTTTGAAAACATTGATAGACAAAAAAATTGATTCGTGTGAAAAAATAAATAGATCAAAATGGGAAAAGTGAGAGAAGCAAATAATAAATAAAAACAAAGAAATATATAAAAACTTATTCAATTCTCAAAATATCGTTTTCGTCAAATTCCAGGATACTAAAACTTATGAGATTCTCCGGGAAGTGCAAGCACCCGATTTTGCCATCTGGTCGTTCAATCATCGCACATCCATTTTCACCACCAAATTCTTCAAATGGCAATCCTCGTTTCACCACACTTTTATTAATTTCCACATTGCTTCTGATACGATATCTGACATCCAAATCTAGCCGACTTTCAAACCAACGGCGAAGTTTTCGGTTTAACGTTTCCGCACTGATTGGTTCCCGAATATCAATGACCGGAGCTTCGGAGCTCAGAAAATCAGCATCCGTGATTTTAGTGGCCATGTCGAAAATCGCAACTTCAAGTCTCCGAAATGCATCAGATTTGAAGAATTTGGCGGGAAGTTTGAAATTCGAGGTGGTGGACAATTTCAGTTTTTTCAAATTTTGGTTGGCGTTCAAGTAATTGAGCACATCGTTGTAATTTGCTCGTGTTATACTGATATTGAGCTCAGCTGCATTTTGAACATGTCGGTTCTCCATAAGCTCTTTTGGCCATTTTAACAAATGTACCGTCATACTTCTCATCTGGCCCGTCTTCACATACTTGAAATTTCTTTTCATGGCTTTCATCATTTCTTCAAATCCATAATCCAATCTTGACACCCTGCAATTCTTTCATAGATTCATAGATTCATAGATTCATAGATTCATAGATTCATAGATTCATAGATTCATAGATTCATAGATTCATAGATTCATAGATTCATAGATTCATAGATTCATAGATTCATAGATTCATAGATTCATAGATTCATAGATTCATAGATTCATAGATTCATAGATTCATAGATTCATAGATTCATAGATTCATAGACTCATAGATTCACGAAAGCCACAAAAATTGTTTAAAAAACTCACTTGTTTCTTTTTTGTAGACTTCTTTGTCGTCTTTTCTTTCTCTCCTTTCTCCACCCGAGGAATATAAGCTTTAGTACGGGTTGTTGGAGCCATTTCCGTTTTTAATAAATGTATATATTCACAGATTTGAGCGGAAGTATAATGAAAATGGGGGAAATGATAATAGGAAAAGGGAAAAGAAAAGGTGGGAAAATGTGTTTTTGCCCTCAGTCGTGGAGGCAGAGAGAGAAGTAGAGACGCGGAAAAGTGATGAATTGTGGGTGGAAAGCGAAAAACAACGGGTGGACAGCGAGTGGGCTTTTTTTCATGTGTAAGAGAGTAGAAAAAAGGGTGAATAGAACACAGGTGGTCAATTTTAAATGATGAAACTTTTTGAGGGTACATGATTGTTTGTAGAATGAATTGGTCCGTATGCACCATGTTTGGTTAGAATTTACCTTTTCCCGGTAAAAACTATCATGATCAGTTTGGAATCTACCATGTCCTGATGCGTATGCATCATTTTTTTAGTCCCATGTCTTGGATACCTCCATTAAAGTCTCTAAATCAAATTATAATACGTTTGTTGAATTTTTGGGCAATTCTTCAATATCACATTTCTATTAGATTCGTCCATTTTCGGTTCCCAACTCATTTTTCAAGACACCTGGCTTCAAAAGGCTCATAAATGGGAACTTCGAAAATGTAAAGTCAATCGATGAAGAGGACTTTGTCGAGTCGGAGGCCAAAGAATTGGATATTCAGACGTCGTGTATCGGTAAAGTTGCGATGAACAAAAAAATCCGGAAGTGGTTCAATGGTGATGACCAATCGTATTTCAAATATGAAATCACGAGAATCAAAAGAGGAAGATTCAACGAGGATGTTGTGAAAAATGGACTGACGTTTGACTGCAATGAAGCTTATTCAACACTTCAGAGAGCTGATGGTAAACTCGCAATAGTCCAACTTTTGGACAAGACGATGAAATTTTCTAGTTATGTTCATCTTTCTTCTACTGAATTTCAGTGAAAATTATTGAATTCATTTCTTATCTATCCGATTCTAGTGCATTCTGACCAAAACATGGTGCATTTCGACCACATCATAGTGCGACCCCCGCTGTTTTTTTAAAACAGGTTCCGGCTAACACGTGAGATTCCGGTGTTCGTTAAATTCAAGTTTATCCGTTTTAGCTGATATTTTACACAAATGGTACATATGGCCCCCTAATAACAAAAAATATGTTGGGGTCCCGGATTTCGGACCCGCTGGCTAGCTGCACCTTCCGAAACCCAAAAAATGTGTCCGCGCACAACTTTTTTGTGAGTTATCGTACGAAAAAATTTTGAATTACGACTAATGTTCATTTTTGACGAAATTTTGAAATTTTTAGACGATTAGAGAAAAAAAATTTTTTTGACCCATTTTTCGAAAAAAATGTGTCTAAAATTTTTGGTTTTTGCCACTTTTCGGATTTTTAAAACAAAAACTGACCAACGTCACTATGTTCATTAGAAAGCTTGAAGAATTCTACGCATTTTTGACCTATCGCGAAAAAATTCTAGGTTGGGGAATGATATGCCACGAGCCGTCGAAAACCGGCCATTTTCCAATTTTCCAAGTATTGCCCTCTATATTTCTTGCTCTAACTTTGTTTAACGCGTTGATAGAGAAATATTTTGAACTGGAGCCCCGGGTCTTTTTTGATAAACTTTAAGAATTTTTTATCGTCATCAAAAAATTTTCTCATTAAACCTATGTTAATCCTAATTTTGGGCGCTTTTTCCGGTTTTTCAAAGGTTTTGTTTTTGAAATCAAAAAAAACGAAAGAGAATCATTGTTTTTATCGCACAGTTTATACGCTTGCACACATTTTTACAATTTTCCATCATTATTCTAGATTCTTCAACAGTATTTCATGAGCTACAATGCGTATCATGATGATAGCACCACCCTGATATACATGATTTGGAAAAAAGTGTTTGTCGAGCAGGAAATTTACATATTAATTGGTTGTTAGTCTGTTGAATGAGCACAGAGCGAACGCTTTGAAGAAAATTTAACGCACAACCCGCCCTCGCCAGAAAAACGCCGGAAAACTAGTGGATCAAAATGATAGCCCATTTCATTAATATCATTTCAACTAAATATTATGATTGATATAAGTTCTGAATTGTTTCGAACTATCCCAAAACAAATAACTGCTACACAATTCCAGAAAAAAATCCCTTTTAATAAACTTGTAGGATAATGAAAACGACGAATTTTGACCTAAAATTACCATTTTCCACCTAATCACTCGGAATTTTATGGAAATAACTGGAAACTTCATCAACTTATTGATCAAAGTATAATCAATCTTGGTAGAAGTCAAGTCTACCAGCATATCATATTTGGATTTCTCGTGGCATGTCGACCGGTCTTCGACCCATCATCATTCCTGTTTTAAATTTCGGATTTTTATATTTTCTCGTCCAACTCGAGTATAATTTCCATTGAGATAATTTCATAATACAAACCAAACAAATAGAATTAGCTATGGGTCAGTTTTAATTACCAAAACAAGCTGTGACAAAACATGTGATTGAAAGTTTTGGGGATGTTTCAAAATGACATGTACAAAAAATCTAGAGAAGATACAAGAATGATGTTGGGTCGAAGATTGGTAGGCATGTCACGAGAAATTTAGACATGGTATGCTGGTAGATTTGACTTCAATCGAGACTGATTATACTTTGATCAATAAGTTGATGAAGTTTCCAGTTATTTCCATAAAATTCCGAGTGATTAGGTGGAAAATGGTAATTTTAGGTCAAAATTCGTCGTTTTCATTATCCTACAAGTTTATTAAAAGGGATTTTTTTCTGGAATTGTGTAGCAGTTATTTGTTTTGGGATAGTTCGAAACATTTCAGTACTTATATCAATCATAATATTTAGTTGAAATGATATTAATGAAATGGGCTATCATTTTGATCCACTAGTTTTCCGGCGTTTTTCTGGCGAGGGCGGGTTGTGCGTTAAATTTTCTTCAAAGCGTTCGCTCTGTGCTCATTCAACAGACTAACAACCAATTAATATGTAAATTTCCTGCTCGACAAACACTTTTTTCCAAATCATGTATATCAGGGTGGTGCTATCATCATGATACGCATTGTAGCTCATGAAATACTGTTGAAGAATCTAGAATAATGATGGAAAATTGTAAAAATGTGTGCAAGCGTATAAACTGTGCGATAAAAACAATGATTCTCTTTCGTTTTTTTGATTTCAAAAACAAAACCTTTGAAAAACCGAAAAAAACGCCCAAAATTAGGATTAACATAGGTTTAATGAGAAAATTTTTTGATGACAATAAAAAATTCTTAAAGTTTATCAAAAAAGACCCGGGGCTCCAGTTCAAAATATTTCTCTATCAACGCGTTAAACAAAGTTAGAGCAAGAAATATAGAGGGCAATACTTGGAAAATTGGAAAATGGCCGGTTTTCGACGGCTCGTGGCATATCATTCCCCAACCTAGAATTTTTTCGCGATAGGTCAAAAATGCGTAGAATTCTTCAAGCTTTCTAATGAACATAGTGACGTTGGTCAGTTTTTGTTTTAAAAATCCGAAAAGTGGCAAAAACCAAAAATTTTAGACACATTTTTTTCGAAAAATGGGTCAAAAAAAATTTTTTTCTCTAATCGTCTAAAAATTTCAAAATTTCGTCAAAAATGAACATTAGTCGCAATTCAAAATTTTTTCGTACGATAACTCACAAAAAAGTTGTGCGCGGACACATTTTTTGGGTTTCGGAAGGTGCAGCTAGCCAGCGGGCCCGAAATCCGGGACCCCAACATATTTTTTGTTATTAGGGGACCATATGTACCATTTGTGTGAAATATCAGCTGAAACGGATAAACTTGAATTTAACGAACACCTTATCGTCCAGATAACTGACGTGTTAGCCGGAACATGTTTTAAATCTCTACCTTATATCTTTCGCAATCAATTAAAAAAAAGTTTTCCATCTCCTCATCCATTGGGTTTCTGTTTCTCTACCACCTATCCACATCTACATTATATTTCCATTCTGTTTCTCTTCTCCACCAACTTCTGTTGCCATAACTACAAAAGGCAGATGCACACATTTATCATCATTTCCTACCTTCTTCTCATATTTTGGCCTAACTTACACTCGTTCGTACGAAACAATGTCGCCAACAACACGGAGCAAGTCGAAAGCCAATATTCCACGAACGGACAAGAAAAACAAGCAGAAGAGAACAAAGAAGCATTCGAAGCCGAAAAGTGTGAGTTTTTGAGAAAATTTCTATAGATTTTGAGGTACTGTAGTTACGAAATTTCAAATCTATAGAAAACTTTACTACGTGGTGCTGTAGCTACAGTATGAAAAATTGCACTAAACTGCACTGAAAATTGTCATATTTAGACTCAATTATCTCCATAAACCTTTGATCAAAATGTCTGAAAATTGACTAGTAGATCGTATCTATTGCCCAGACAAAAAATTTGAATTTATAAAAAGATTAACGACGGGGTACTGTAGTTACATTAACCCAAAGAAGAAGAAATTGCACTCTAATCACACTTTTTTCAGCTAAAACAATTCGAACCATTCGAAAAACTAGTTCCCGAACTACGAGCAAAAATTCTCAAACATTGTGACAAATCAACATTGTTCAATTATGCACAATGTGCCTCATTATGCCACCAAGAAATACAAAGATTCAACACAATCGCGCCTGCAGTTATCAGTTTGGTCAATTGCCCCAACTTCAAAGGAACAGAAGTCACTCTCAAACATGCAAGAAGAGACAGTGTACCTAGAATTTTCAAACGCATCTGCGAGCCGTAAGTTTTTTTTTCTTCGACTTGACTCGACTCTTTTCATTTGTTTTCAGAGTTACGAAACTGGAGAATGGAATGGAAGAAGCCACAAAAGTCGTCGAGAAAAGTTTGAAGTATGTTAAAGGAATTGGAGAATGTTACCTTCTTCTTTGCGTGAGACAATGGCCTACTAGCTTGATGGAACTAAACCTAATCAACCAAGTCGAACAAGCAGCGATCCATGTTTACCGTCCAACTTACAATGCGTTTCTGGAATTTTTGAACAACAGTCAAATCCAGATCTTGTTGCTGAATACAACGGTATTTGAAATCTCCAACTTCACCATACCCAGCTCATTCTTCAAATCAAATGGCTTTCGAAGACTTCAAGAAACACACATCTGGATGGAGTCAAAAATCGAGGAGCAAGACTTTCTGAGCTCCGAGGCGGCAGTCCTACATGTACAGAGCTCTACGATTGGCGAAGTTGCAATGAATAAAAAGATTCGGCAGTGGTACAATGGTGAGAGACCGGCAACTGTCGATTATCAAATTATGAGCAAGAAAAAACGAACATTCGACGAGGAGGTTGTCATGAGTGTCATGAGTGATTCATAGATTCATAGATTCATAGATTCATAGATTCATAGATTCATAGATTCATAGATTCATAGATTCATAGATTCATAGATTCATAGATTCATAGATTCATAGATTCATAGATTCATAGATTCATAGATTCATAGATTCATAGATTCATAGATTCATAGATTCATAGATTCATAGATTCATAGATTCATAGATTCATAGATTCATAGATTCATAGATTCATAGATTCATAGATTCATAGATTCATAGATTCATAGATTCATAGATTCATAGATTCATAGATTCATAGATTCATAGATTCATAGATTCATAGATTCATAGATTCATAGATTCATAGATTCATAGATTCATAGATTCATAGATTCATAGATTCATAGATTCATAGATTCATAGATTCATAGATTCATAGATTCATAGATTCATAGATTCATAGATTCATAGATTCATAGATTCATAGATTCATAGATTCATAGATTCATAGATTCATAGATTCATAGATTCATAGATTCATAGATTCATAGATTCATAGATTCATAGATTCATAGATTCATAGATTCATAGATTCATAGATTCATAGATTCATAGATTCATAGATTCATAGATTCATAGATTCATAGATTCATAGATTCATAGATTCATAGATTCATAGATTCATAGATTCATAGATTCATAGATTCATAGATTCATAGATTCATAGATTCATAGATTCATAGATTCATAGATTCATAGATTCATAGATTCATAGATTCATAGATTCATAGATTCATAGATTCATAGATTAACTTACGCTGAATAGTTTAGAAGATGATGATACGTTTTGTACTGGATAGTCCCAATAATTCCAGCCTCCTTCTTATTTTGTATCAATGTGATATGCTTTGCACTGATAGTGTTGAATTTTTGAATGTCGCGATTACAGAAATGAGAGATTTTGGAGTAGTTGCTTAGCGTGTTATGATAGGAATATGAGAGAACATGCTCGCGGAGCTCTGAGGGCAGTGAACCGTATTTTCGGAACTTTTTGAGCTGAAAAAAATAAATGGTTAAACTTTTTTTCTTAAAACTGTATTCTTTGGAATTTTCCATCGATTTCGGGAACCGTTATTTGATGAAATTTTTTTTCCAATTTTCAATTCTGAGATGTAGTTTTTTCGCAGAAATAGGGATTTCAAAACTTTTCGGTGAAAAAAATCTGGCAAGGACAAAAATTATTTCTGGGAGAGATTAGAGAAAACACTTTCAAAATTTTTTCAAGATATATATTACAGTATTTCAAAATAGTGATTCTAAAAATTAATGTACAAAATTTGTTTTTTTTTGTTGAAAAAACAGTTTTAGAGGATTCATAAAAAAGTTTTAAGGATTTTTTTTTTAATTTTCAGCCAAACGTAAAAAAAGAGCTTCTGCCACAAATTGCAAAAAAAATATAGTTCCGTGACTCAAGATGTTTTTATTCACAATTTGAGTGGCAGAAGCTCCTTTTTTTTCGTCCGGTTGAAATTTTCAGAAAAGTTTGACTCGGCTGAAACTGAGTTGCGGCGCCTTAAAATTCTTCATGAACCTTTCAGGATGATGTAACGTCAAGGTACAAATTTCATCAAAAGTTAAAATCCCCTCTGCGCGGTGGTTCCACATACCGTATTTCCTCGAATAGAGCGGCACTGCAAACGCTTCCGTATAATGCTCATATCTCTTAATCTAAAAGAGCTATCAAAAAGTGGTCAACTGCAAATTTGTAGATCAAAACTTCAGCTACAAGTTTGCTGTTGACAACTTTTTGATAACTGTACTAGATTCTGAGATATGATCATTCTCCGATAGAGTTCGCAGTGCCGCTCTATTCGAGGAAATACGGTAAGTGATGTAATTTGCACCTGTTCAGGTAGTGGCCCTCTTCGGATTATTTCCCATGCCACCCTCATATAGGAAAAAGAGAATGTGGTGAGGCTACATACATTATGGACCCCCCCCCCTCCTCCCACGGAGTCAATAAAAGGAGGAGAAAGGTGTGGTTTGGGGAGATTTCCACGTCTTCATTTACTAAATACCACGAAAAATAAGATCACATGCATTTTTAGGTGATTCACTTACCTGCTTAGGTTTAGCTTTACCAACAATTTTTCCTCGTGTCTTCACTTTGGCAACAGCACCAACGGGAGGAATATAGGCTCGTGCGCGTGTCGACACCATTTTTCGTAATAAGAATGGAATGGCATATGGGGCACGTAGGTTGGGGATATTTCTCAGCGGTGTCTACTCGATTGGTGTAGTCTCTAGCTGGGTTATTGGTGTGGGTAGGTGGTTCATGAGGGAGAAGACGGTGTGTGGAATAAAAAAGAGGGACTATTTAGGAAATGGTATTTTTCCTTATTCTTGGGCTTATTTTTGCATGGAAAACTTGAAAACGATGTGAAAAGTTGTTGAAAATGTTTTTGACTATGTAACAATTCAGAAATTTTTCATACTTTTTTTGGGCAGGTCAATTTTTTATGCAGATCCCAAATCTGAAGTCAAAACTGGCTAGAAATATCTGAAAATGCGACATCAAGTAAAAAACACGTTTTTCTAGATTTTTTCTGTCATTGATTTTCAAAAAAATCATCTGTATATTCCAATTTATCATATCGAGCCGCGTCTTTCTGAAAAAAAGTGACCCTCGAACTCTAAAAAAAATTTTTCCGAAATTTTCAAACACGATTTTCCAAGGGTTTTTATTTTATTTTCAGCAAAAACTACATCACTTTGGTTGATAAAAAATGCAATTTAGAATCGTGAGACGCTTTGAGAAAAAGGTTAGTTTCCGATACAAAAAACTTTTTTCTCGAAAATTTCAGACTAGTTTTTGCACATTTTGAAGCAAAAAGAAGGAGAAAAACTGTGGGAACGAAACAATTTTATTTTATTAAAATAACAAGAACATGAAAATAAACTTTAAAAAAAATTTTTTTCCAAAATTTTCAAACACGATTTTCGACGGTCCCCAGATTTTTTTCAGCGAAAACTACATCACTCTGGTTAATAAAAAATGCAATTTAGAATCATGAGACGCTTTAAGAAAAAGGTTAGTTTCCGATACACAAAAACTTTTTTCTCAAAATTTTCGGGAAAATTTTACACATTTTTCGACATTTTGAACCAAAATTAAAGGAATATTTTTATTGCAAAAAACAACAAAAACATGAAAAATCTGAAAAATTATCACCACATTCGTTCAGTATGAAAACGGATTCCTTTGAAACCGCAGTGAAGCCATGCTTCCATACCATCAACCCGTGTAAGCTTATATGAAGTGCCGATACCGTAAAAGTGACCATACGGCAATCCTCTTTCCAGCACACTTCCATTTATTTTTATCTCTTTCTCATTCTTTATATCATACTTGATCGCCTCATATCCTTGTGATCCCAACCATTGTCGAACCTTGAAAATCATCGCCCTACCACTGATCGAAGTTCCACATATATTCAAAGTTGTGGCGTTTGATTCAAGAAATTCCTTATCTTGCATATCAGCATTGCCTTTTATTTCCACATTATCGAGTTTTTTGAAAAATTTCATCTTGAAAAACGAGTTGGGAATCCGGAATTTAGACGAGTCGGTAGATTTTGGTACTATCAATGTCAAGTTTTTCAATTTTGGGGCTTGATTCAAAAATGCTTTCACATCGCTTAAATTCGACTGGCAAATTGTGATGGTTGCGGTTTCAACATGATAAAGATGTGAAATGTCGAAAAGTTCAATTGACCAATTTTTTACATCGATATGAATTTCCTCCGGTCCTCCAGCTCTTACGAATTTGAAACTTTTCTCAAAAAGTTCGACAGCTTTTTCTTGGTGAATGGAGGATTGGGAGATTCTGAAAAATTCTAATTTTATCTCCAAAAACCTGCCAAATGCGCTCCATCGCAATAAAAAGTTATGCCATGATTGCAATTCCAGCCCAAATCGAGTTTCCACCCATTATTTTAACTTCATTCCGTACAAAATAGGTACCGTATTTCCTTGAAATAAGCGGCACTGCAAACTCTGTCGTAAAATGATCATATCTTAGAATCGAGTAGAGTTATCAAAAAGTGGTCATCGGCAAACTTATAGAAAAGTTTTGATCTACAAATTTGTAGTTGACTACTTTTTGATAGCTCTGCTAAATTCTGAGATATTATCATTCTCCGGCACCATTTGCAGTGTCGCTCTATTCGAGGAAATACGGCATATTATGCCATATCAGGTCTCATAACCACAAATAATTGCAAAATTATTACTAATAAAAAGGTCTTCCGGCTTATATTTGAATTTATCATTTGAAATCGCCATTAAAAAAATTTTTCGTGCTCATGAAATTTCTATATATGCAGAAAGAGGTTTGAGAGAAGAATATATACAACTTTTTAAGAAAAACCTAAGAAAATTCTGATTTGAGCTGGAATTTCAGCCATTGCCGAATTTTTATGTCAGAAATGGCCTAACTTTCCGCAAGGTTCGATAGAGCGCAGTTGGAAAAATTTCAGATCGACAATATTTTTCAAAACTTACTTTTTCCCATTCTTGTATTTAACTTCAGATTTGTAGATCGGTAGATCAATTTTAGTCCTATTTTTGTTCCGATATTGCACCAAACTGACAGTTATTGGTGCAATAGTGTTGAATCGTTGAATATCTTCATTGCATAATTTGGAGCATTGAGCAAATTGAAAAAGAGTGGATTTATCGGGGAATGAGAGAAGATGCTCGCGGAGCTCAGAGACTAATGAGCCGAATTTTTTGAACTTGGTTAGCTGCAAAAGTTTTTTGTTGTAAAGGTTATGACTTACAAAACTTACATATTGCATTGATTTTACAGTGTCGTCCTCGTTTACCTCCATAACGCAAGATTGACGTTCTGCTGCGGTATAGGACACCATATGAACGAATGGCGGGTTTTCGACATGGTACGTGGACACTATCGATCTACTGCGCAAACAAAGCGTTGACTGTTCTATGGATGACCTTCAGAGAACAGCAAGCCGTTGTTCATGTTGGTATGAACAAATCTGAAGTTAAATACAAAAATGGAAAAAGTAAGTTTTGAAAAATATTGTCGATCTGAAATTTTTCCAACTGCGCTCTATCGAACCTTGCGGAAGGTTAGGCCATTTCTGATATAAAATTGTTTTCAAAATTTGTATATTTTCTGCTCTCAAAACTCTTTCTGCATATATTTGAATTTGATGAGCACGAAAAAATTTTTTTATGGCGATTTCAAATGATAAATTCAAATATAAGCCGGAAGACCTTTTTATTAGTAATAATTTTGCAATTATTTGTGGTTATGAGACCTGATATGGCATAAAATACCTTTTTTGTACGAAATAAAGCTAAAATAATGGGTGGAAACTCGATTTGGGCTGGAATTGCAGCGCTGGCCTAATTTTCAAGTCACAAATGGCCGAAATTATCACATTATTGTTAGAGACAATATTTGAAACTTTCAGAATCTCTCAATCCTCCCTACACCAAGAAAAAGCCGTCATGAGTCATTTAGGTGGTATAAAAAATAAAAAGCAGAATGTGTTGTTAGAAAGATATTGACATGCAATTTTGGTACAGATAACACTACTGGGAGCATCTTTTGTCTTTTGGTGATAATTCTACATCGTTAAAATTTTAAAAGAATAATAATTATGGATACACCCGACGGTCTGAAGGAAATTTTTTTAACCGACAAATTCATCACAACTTTTCATTTGAAATAAATTTCCATAACATGAACTTTCTGCAACATCAAACTTTTTCGAAATGCTTTTCTAATGACTATCGGTTGGAAAATGATTCGAGTCAAGATTCTGTAGAAGTCGGGTCTCGATTAGTTGGTATATGTATTCCTATACTTTTATTACTAAACTGATTGACAGACTTAGACTATTACTATGAATAAGAAGTTTCAAAGTTCATAATTTTATTACCGGATAAAAAACCCAACAAGAAAATAACAAACATAATGAGAAGGTCATTTATCCATAAGGTGATGTTCTGTACCAAAGTTTCCACGTCTCTAGGAAATGGTGAGTTCCAAAGTGAACATATCTATTTGTAAATTCCAAAAATGCGACTCCACCGTCCGGTCTCACGATGAATTTCCGGCCTCTTCTTGTACTCAAACCGTCAATAAATCGCATGCCACTCATCACAACCTCCTCATCGAATGTTCGTTTTTTCTTGCTCATAATTTGATAGTCTACAACTGCTGGCCTTTCACCATTGTACCACTGTCTAATTTTCTTATTCATCGCATCTTCGCCAATCGTAGAGCTCTGCACATGTAGAACTGCCGCCTCGGACCTCAGAAAGTCCTGTTCTTCGATTTTCGACTCCATCCAGATGTATGTTATTTTGAGTCTTTTGAAACTATCCGACTTGAAAAAAGAGTTGGGAAGGATGAAATTTGAAATTGCAGGTGCCGATTTTTCAGTCACTGGATTCACCATCAATATCGAGACCTGACTATTATTCAAAAATTGCGAGAACGCCTTGTAAGTCGATCGGTGAACATTGGACGTTGCTTGTGTCACTTGGTCGATTAGGTTTAGCTCCATCAAATCTGTTGGCCATCGTTTGACGCAAAGAAAAAGGGAACAATTGCCAATTGCTCGTACATACTTCAAGTGTTTTTCGACAAGTTGAGTAGCTTCTTCAATACCGTTCTCCAGTTTCGTCTGTCTGAAAATGAATCAAGTTAACGGAGTCAGGTCGAGTTGGAAAAACTTACGGTTCACAGACACTTTTGAAAACGCGAGATCCGCGATCATATGTAAAAGTGACTTCCGTTCCTCGAAACTCATGGCTATTGGCCAATTTGATTGATCCAGGCGCGATTGTATTGAACCTTTGTATCTCTTGGTGGCAGAGTGATGCACATTGTGCATAATTGAAGAGTGACGACTTGGGAAAGAAGCTTAGAATATGTTCTCGAAGCTCGGGAACTAGCTGTGCGAATGGGTGGAATTGAGTTAGCTGGAAAAAAGTGTGATTGGTTTTAGTGCATTTTGTTAATACTTTGGGTTACTGTAACTACCGTATCCTACCGTAAAATTTTCTCTAAATTTGAATTTTTGTTCTAGATATCGGATAACATTTACTATTCGATTTTCAGCAGTTTTTATCACAGATTTACTGAAATAATAAAGACTAAACATCACGTACATTTTAGTGCAATTTTGAATACTTTGGGTTACTGTAGCTACCGTACCCCGCCATAGAATTCTCTATAAATACACATTTTTGTTCTAGACATCAGATTTTATCGACTTGTCAATTTTTAGACATTTTTAATACACATTTACAGTTATATTTGAGTTTGAATATCGCGATACTCAGTACATTTTTGTACAATTTTCCATGCCTCGGTTACTGTATCTACAGTATCCTACCGTACAATTATCTCTAAATTCAAACTACAGTGCCTTAAAATCTATAGAAATATTCCCAAAAACTTACACTTTTCGGCTTCGAAGACTTCCTTGTTGTTTTCTGCTTGTTTTTCTTGTCCATACGTGGAATATTGGCTTTCAACTTTCTCAGTGTTGTTGGCGCCATTGCAAAAATGTAAGTTAGGCCAAAATATAAGAAGAAGGAAGGAAATGATGATAAAGAGGGGAATGTGTGCATGTGTCCTTTGTAGTTGGAATAGGTAGAGACGCAGACATAATGGAAATATAATGTAGATATGGATAGGTGGTAGAGAAACGAATACCCATCGGATGTGGAGGTGGTAACCTTTTTTCTATCGATTGAGTAAGAGAGTGGCAAAGATGAAAAAATGCCGGTCCCGCACTTTGTTGTGGTCAGAATGCACCATATTTTTGGTCAGTGTGCACCATGTTTTGGTGAAATGCATCATATTTTTGGTCAAAATGCCCCATGTTTTGGTAGGTCTGCACCATGTTTTTGGTCAGAATGCACCATGTTTTTGGTCAAAATGCACCACGTTTTTGGTCGGTGTGCACCATGCTTTCATAAATTTATTAACGAAAAACAAGACAAAATTAAAAAAAAAATATTATGAAGTATACGGCGACGATTTCTACCAAAGTTTCCACGATTCTATGAGATCTCGACTTCCAAAATGCAAAAACCGATCTGTCGATTCCAAGTAAGCAGTTGCACCGTCCGGTCTCATGATGTATCTTTTTCCACCGATAGCTGGCAAAAATCGCATGCCTCTCGTCACAGCCTCCTCATCGAAAACCCGCTTCTTCTTGCTCATAATTTGATAATCGACATTCGTTGCTCTATGTCCTTTGCACCACTGCATTATCTTCTTGTTCATGGCCTCTTCACCAATTGTAGAGCTCTGGACGTGGAGCACCGACTCGGAACTTTGCGTATTTCGCCTGTCTCATTAGTGTTAGCTCCATCAGATCAGTTGGCCATTTTTTGAGAGAAATGTTGATGGTACAGTCTTTCATTTCCCTGACGTATTTCAAGTGTGTCCCAACAATTCTTGTTGCTTGTACGATTCCATTCTCCAGTTTTGTTTGCCTGAAAACGAATCGAGTTGGTAGAGTCATTTCCTTGATAGTCCCTCTTTTTTACTCCACACACCGTCTTCTCCCCCATGAACCACCTACCCACACCAACAACCTAGCTAGAGACTACACCTATCGAGTAGACACCGCTGAGAAATATCCCCAACCTACGTGCCCCGTCCTCCTATCCCATTCTTATTGCGCAAAATGGTGTCGTCGACCCGCTCACGAGCCTATACAATTCCTGTTGCAACCAAGAAAGAAACTAAGAAACAAACCAAAAATGAAAACGTGGAAATCTCCCCAAACCACACCTTTATCCTCCTTTTATTAACTCAGAGGGAGGAGGGGGGGGGTCCATAATGCCTCCATAGCCTCAACTCATTCTCTTTTTCCTATGTGAGGGTGGCATGGGAGATAATCCGAAGAGGGCCACTACATGAACAGGTGCAAGTTACATCACTTATGTGGAACCACCGCGAAGAGGGGATTCTGAATTTTGTCGCAATTTGAACCATAGCGACCATAGCGGTTCATAAAAAATTTAGAGGAAAAATTCCACAACTCAGTTTCAGTCGAGACACATTTAAAAAAAAATATCTTCTGGCACTCAAATTGTGAATAAAAACATCTTGAGTTACGGAGGCAATTGTGGAACTTTTTTTGCAATTTGAGTTACAGAAGCTCTTTTTTTGTTTGGCTGAAAATTTCAAACAAAAAATGAATTTAAAAATTTTTTATGAACCCTCTAAGGCTGTTTTTTCAAAAAAAAACAACAAATTTTGTACATTAATTTTTAGAATCACTATTTTGAGATACTGGAAAATTTGATATTTTGAAAAATATCTTGAACGTGTTTTCTCTAATCTCTCCCAGAAATAATTTTTGTCCTCGCCAGATTTTTTTCACCAAAAAGTTTTGAAATCCCTATTTCTGCCAAAAAAATTTTTATTTAAGAATCGAAAATTTGAAAAAAAATTTCATCAAATAACGGGACTCAAAATATATGGAAAACTCAAAAGAATACAGTTTTTAAGAAAAAAAGTTTAACCATTTATTTTTTTTTTCAGCTCAAAAAATTCCGAAAATTTGGTTCACTACCTTCAGAGCTCCGCGAGCATGTTCTCTCCTATTCCTACAATAACACGCTCAACAACTACTCAAAAGTCTCCCATTTCTGTAATCGCGAGATTCAAAAATTTAACACTATCGGTCCGAAGCATATCATATTGATGCAAAATGAGAAGGAGCCTGGAATTATTGGTATTATACGCTACAACACCCATCATCATCTTCTAAACTATCCAGCGTAAGTTCGGGGGGTACTGTAGTATATCAAAAATTATGAAAAAAATATCATATCATTTATTATAACTTTCACACTTGGCGTGTCTGCCATGCCCTTTTTCCAGTATTTCGACACAAAAAAATACGATTTTTTCGTGAATCTTCGCATTTTCTTCAGTTTTTGATTTTTTCCTGTTTTTTCTATTCTACGGTAAGAATTCGTGTAAAATATCACAAACAAAAGCGTGTCTAGATGCACAAAAATTTCATTTTCAGATGATTTTATGGCTCAAAACTTCATAAGCTGACTTTTGAACCAGAAACTGAGGTTTTCACAGGTGAATCTACCTTTTTGTGGTATTTTACCTTACCCCAGGATTAAATTTTTTTAAAACAGTAAATCGAGAACTGAAAAAAAACCTCAAGAAAAAAAACGTACTTTTCAATTACCTCTGTCGAAATATAGGAAAAGGCGCGTGGCGGGAACGCCCATGCAAGTGTGCGGCATGATACCACAAGTGTGAAAGTTACAATACTGTAGGTAGATCAAGAACATGAAAAGTTTCAGGGTGTCAAGATTGGACTATGGGTTCGAAGAAATGATGAAAACCATGAAAAAACAATTCAAGTATGTGAAGGCGGGACAGCTGAAAAGTGTCACGGTATTTTTGAAAAAATGGCCTAAGGAGCTTATGGAGGTCCAACATTTTCAAAATGTACCAGATCTCGATATCAGCGTAACACGATCAAATTTCAACGATGTGCTCAATTACTTGAACGCCAACCAAAATCTGAAAAAGCTCAAATTGGTCACTCCATCGAAATTCAAACTTCCCAACAAATTCTTCAAATCTGACGCTTTTCGGAAACTTGACGTTGCGATTTTCGACATGGCCACTAAAATCACGGATGCTGATTTTCTGAGCTCCGATGCTTGGGTCCTTGATATATGGGAATCAATCAGTGCGGAAACTTTAAACCTAAAACTTTACAAGTGGTTCGAAAGTCGGCTAGATGTGGATGTCAGATATCATATCAGATACAGTATGGAAATTGATAAAAGTGTGGTGAAACAAGGATTGCCGTTTGAAGAGCTTGCTCGTGCAAACGGAAGTGCGATAATTTCACGACCAGATGGCAAAATCGGTTGCTTGCTTTTCCCGCTGAATTCCATCACTTTTACTATCATTGATTTGGAGGAAGGTGACGATGTTCTGGCGATGCTTTAGTTTTGTGGTCCTGTGAAGGTTTGTGGAGTCCGCAAAAAATTTTGTTGAGCCGATATTGTTATGTTTTATGTAAATAAATTTTTATAAACTTATCAATATTTGATATTCGATCGCAATTTGTAAAAAGTTAGGTCATTTTGTGATATAGAGCTTCGAGAGCAAAGTATCTACAAATTTTCGCTAAAAATCTTAGAAAATATTTCAGCCATGGTCAAACTTTGAATGTCCCAACTTTCTGGGAGTCTCCAAACAGCGCATTTAGCAAATCCTCGGACCCACAATATACTTCTTTCAAAACAGTCTTGCCGTGCCCGTGCACATCATAAACACTTCCCTCCCTCAGTAAACCTATCCGTGCTATTCCATCCTAATTGTCCATTGTCTGCCACACAAATCGCCCGTTAGATAAGTCGATACACGTGCAATATGCTAACGAGAGAGTGTGTGATATAGAGAGGTATCAGACATGGAGCCTAGATTCGACAACCAACCAGTCATTAGCAATATGGTGTCTACTCGCAAACGTGCTTATATTTCTATTCCGAAGAAGCCAAAAATGCTGGTAAGTTGGATTTTAAACTATTTTTTCACAATTTTTTGTTTGAAATATGCTACAGAAAATTTTTGTTGTCTAAAAAAATGTTTGGGAAAAATGAGCCCAAAAGTGGTCCCAGCAGTAATGTAATACCCACTTTTCCAGCTCACAAAGTTCAAAAAATTCAACAAATTACCGTCCTTGCTCCGCGAGCACGTGCTCTCATATTCCAATAAAACAGAGCTTTTTCAATATGCTCAATGCTCCAAAAAATGTGATGACGAAATTCAAAAGTTTAAGACACGTTGTCCCAGATTTTCGAGAAGTAGAATGCACAATAAAAAAATAGTTGTCTCGGAAATCGATGAAACTTTTTTAGTGTGTTACTGGAATGAACAGAAACACGTTTTGAGCTTCTGAATGTGCCACGTGTATTTTGTCTGGAATTACAGATCTGTGAAGTTTTTAGGCAAATTTGTTTCCCGTTGCTCAAAATTCCCGGAACAAAAAAATTTTCGACGTAAAATCACATTCTGAGCAACTGTTCAGTTGTAAACTTTTTCCGTTTTCACCGTCTAAGGGCTGAAAATCACGTTTTTATGGCTGAAAAAGCACATTTTCAGCCATAGCGGATTTCTTATATACCCGTTTCTACCAAATTATCTCATTTTTGAATTCTACATGAAATTTCCCACAAAATGGCCTTTTGTATAAGTGTGCGTCTCGGTGGCCAGAAACCGTTCCAGCCGTCTGAAATTGTCTGAAAATCACAAAAGTCGTCCAATCGAGTCGGGATAAATGCCATTCGATAGAAAATTCAATTCTGAACAACTTTTGTGAAGGCACCCACAACTTATTTTCACTCGTTCATGCTGAAATTTACAATTTCAGATAAATGATCAAAAAATTTGACAAAAGTCAAAGACGCATAACTCCGTTCATGTTGACAATACAAAAAAGTGAAGCACTACAAAAATGTAGTCTGAATCAAGACCTACACAATTCACTCCTCGATGTGCAATTTAAATTGATTTTGACAGTAGTTATAGCGTTTTGAGTGTTGACCACTTTTAATGAACATTTTCAGATTTGGACTGTAAAACTCAAAATGATAAATTATTTCATCTTATAGGTCATGATCATAGCTACATTATTGCAGTTGATCATTTTTCGATACAACCATTTTCAGCCGACTTGTAGTCGTTTCTATCTGGTACAGTCAAGCAGGCACACACACGTTCATGTGGAAATTCATCGACAGTGATCAATGTCTCATATGTCGGCTGAAAATGGTTGTATCGAAAAATGATCAACTGCAATAATGTAGCTATGATCATGACCTATAAGATGAAATAATTTATCATTTTGAGTTTTACAGTCCAAATCTGAAAATGTTCATTAAAAGTGGTCAACACTCAAAACGCTATAACTACTGTCAAAATCAATTTAAATTGCACATCGAGGAGTGAATTGTGTAGGTCTTGATTCAGACTACATTTTTGTAGTGCTTCACTTTTTTGTATTGTCAACATGAACGGAGTTATGCGTCTTTGACTTTTGTCAAATTTTTTGATCATTTATCTGAAATTGTAAATTTCAGCATGAACGAGTGAAAATAAGTTGTGGGTGCCTTCACAAAAGTTGTTCAGAATTGAATTTTCTATCGAATGGCATTTATCCCGACTCGATTGGACGACTTTTGTGATTTTCAGACAATTTCAGACGGCTGGAACGGTTTCTGGCCACCGAGACGCACACTTATACAAAAGGCCATTTTGTGGGAAATTTCATGTAGAATTCAAAAATGAGATAATTTGGTAGAAACGGGTATATAAGAAATCCGCTATGGCTGAAAATGTGCTTTTTCAGCCATAAAAACGTGATTTTCAGCCCTTAGACGGTGAAAACGGAAAAAGTTTACAACTGAAAAGTTGCTCAGAATGTGATTTTACGTCGAAAATTTTTTTGTTCCGGGAATTTTGAGCAACGGGAAACAAATTTGCCTAAAAACTTCACAGATCTGTAATTCCAGACAAAATACACGTGGCACATTCAGAAGCTCAAAACGTGTTTCTGTTCCTTCCAGTAACACACTAAAAAAGTTTCATCGATTTCCGAGACAACTATTTTTTTATTGTGCACTTTTATCGGAAAAAATCCCGAAAACCTGGGACAACGTGTCTTAACACTATAGCGCCGAAACGTGTAGAGCTTCGATCAAAACGTTCTGGAATTGAAGCATTTCTTGGGAAACGGTTTCGTGGAATTTCTCATTTCTGTCAATCGTGAGTTTTTTTATTTTGATTTTTTTTTCTTATTTTGAAAATTTTGTCGATCCAAATATTTGCTGAATGTGCTCTAAACCTAACATTTGGGAAGTTAGGCCATTGGTGGCATAAGAATTCGGCCATGGCTGAAATTTCAGTTAAAATAATAATTTTGTAGGGTTTTTGGTAAAAGTTTGTTTTTATCACGGAAAAATGCATTTAGGGACGATTTTTTAATGATAAACTCATATATGAGCCAGAAAATCCTTCAAAAAGTAATAATTTTGCAATTATTTGTGGTTATGAGATCTAAAATTACATAATATACCTATTTAGTACAAAGTATAGCTGAAAAAATAAGCTGCAATTCTGGCCATGGCCTAACTTTTATGTCACCGATGACCTAACTTTTCATTTTTGCGATCGAGGCACATTTCGAAAGCTATTAGATTGACGAAACATAACTCCTCAAAATTATAAGAAAAAAAAATTTTCAGAACAAATGGCGATCGTGGAATCCAAGAAATGGTCGATTATCTCAACAAACGACTCAAATACAACAAAAATCTACCACAAGAAATCTATGTGAATGTGACACCCTGGCCAGCACAAATCAAGGAAATTCAAAAAATCTACCAAACTCCAGAATGGAAAATTTTTGTCACCAAGTCAAAATCTGCTGAAATTCGCAATTTTTTGGCTGAAAATCAAAATATCAACAAACTCCAACTGGTCCATCGTGGTGGTCGCAACATGTTTCCACTTCCAAGAGAATATTTCAATTTCCCAAATTTCACGAACTTGGAAAAATTGGAAACTCAAAAAATTGATGTTCAAATATCGGATGACGATCTTCTGAGGTGCACAGCGAATTTTATTGAAGTTGAGAGCTCCACGATTACTATAGAGGGATTGAAAAGAAAAATTCGACAGTGGTATGATGGAACATCAAGAGGACGGAAAACGTGGACTGTCAGATTGATAAATAGACGATTTGATATAAATGATCTGAAAAGAGGATTACAATGGCAACACAATGAAAACCATATTACGCGTGTTGATGGTAAAATGGCATTTTTGAGGTGTGGTAGTGGATCAATGTTTCGTTTTCATAGTTTTTGATTGTATTTTTTTGATTTTGCCTATGTTTTTCATCTCATCAAAATCTAACTACAGTATCCGACAAAAAATTTCACATTCTGCTATATTTAATCCTTCATTATTCACTTGTCTGTAGAGATATTGTAAAACCATAAGTTCTTCAAAATAATTGTTCCAACTGGCTTTTTTTCGAATATTTTTGAAACAAGTAGAAATATTGATCTATATTTTTCTAATGTTCATCACCTATATGTTGTTCATATTTTTTAATTTTCAAATAAACTCATCTGCCTAGCCCTATCTTACATAACTCTGATTAAAATCTAATACATTAATTTGTCAGTGTATCGTCTTGATTGGTTTAATTTTTGTCGGTCACATGGGGACAGGTGCAATCTAATCTATATATGAAACAGTGTATGTCATTTAGAGGGCGACAGGCAACAGTTCTATGCATAGAATCATACAATTCAAATCTGGGAAAATATCATGATTGAAGTAAATTCAATATCACATCTGACTTTTAAAACTTCTGAAGAACCTGTCTGTCAAAATCAATATCGCTTTTTTTCCGCAAATTTCGAGTACAAACTCGGAATCCCGGTGTAAAATAATTTGAAATCCTAAAATTTGAACAGAATCCGGACACTTCCTAGATTGTTGTATAGAGCCGACATTCACCTTTGTCTCTTTTTTCGGTTTCCCTCAATCAAACCTATCCCACGCAATCTAATCCCTTCTAAAAATCTGTACCTACCCCAAATTGGTCGGTATGTCACTTTGTGGTACATATGGGACAAGTGCAATTTAATCTACATATGAAATAGTGGCTAACGAAATTAGGATATTAGTTCTATGCATAGAACCACAAAACTCAAGTTTGGAATCCGCATTTGCTTTCTAAAACTTCTAGAGAAACTATCGAAATAGTTTTTGCGATTTATTTCCATTTTTTGTGGCAAAATTCGGTATCCCAATGAAAAATAACTTAAATCTGTGAAAATTTGAACAAAACCTTGACTTTTCCACACCAGGGCTGTGTATATACCTAATTTTGTGTATATACCCAATTTTCATTTTCCACCTTTCTTCGGTTCTCCCTCAATCAAACCTTTTTTACGCAATCTAATCCTATCTAACGATCATATACCCCAAATTGGTCGGTATGCCACTTTATGGTATATTCATGGGACAGGTGCAATCTAATCTACTCTACATATATATGAGATAATGTATGACATAAGAAGGTAGATCCACATAATTATCGACATTTATTGTTCATTCCTCACTTTCTGCCTCTATCTATCTATCCAAACGATGCTCACCCGATCGCGTAAACGAGCTCTTGCTTTGGAAATTCTGGAAGATACAAAAATGCCCAAATTTTCTGTAAGTTAATTTTCTCAAGCTCTGAAAAATCTTAATTTTTTTCAGTACCCAACATTCAAAAAGTTTAGCACATTGTGCTCGGAGCTCAGAGCTCATGTGCTCTCATTTTCTGACAATGATGATCGTTATGAATATGCACAATGCTCGAGAAAGTGTCGGGAAGAAATTGAGCATTTTAAAACTAATGCTCCAAATTATGTCAGTTTGGAGTCTACACCAATGGGTATTGAAGTGATGTTCAGTAAGAATGGACGGGTAGGATGGAATCTGCGATTGTGTAAACCGTAAGTGTCAAATTTTTTGAGTTTGGTTATTATAGTGGAAACCGAAATAAAAAAATTTTTAATGAAAAAGTTTGACTTTTCATGGCATGGTGTCTTTTTGTTCAAAAATTAAAGGGAAAGAACATTTTTTGCCGAAAGAAAAAAGAAATCATGTATAGGAATTTCCGAAAAAAAAATCCAGAAAAAATGTTCGATTTATTTTGGCAGAAGGGACATGAAGCTATATCAAAAAATTGACTGAAAAATTCCCTCTAAAAATTTCTTGCAAAATTTTAGTCGACCAAAAAGTTCGAAGAATCTGTTTTAGAATCGATAATTTTCCTCCTCAGAATCAGAATTTTCATACAAAAATACCGTCCACGACAAAAGTTCAGAAGAATTAATCTGTACAAAAAAAATGGAAAATCCGGATTAGTTTCCCTATCAAAAGTTGAAATATTTTTTTAAAATGTCTTCAGTTTTTTTAACGAAATTCGGCTTTTTGCGCCCCAAAAATTTTTCATAATATTTTTCCAGACCCTCCCAAAAAGGTCGCGGCGCCCGCGAAATGGTCGAGCTCCTTGCCAGACAATACAAATACATTCGCAACGGTACAACTCAAGAAATCACTGTGAAACTGACTCGCTGGCCGATTGACATGCTCAAAATCCCCCAAATGATCCAAATTTCGAGTTGGCAAATTTTTATCAACAAGACAAATTTTCCAAGAGTTGAAGATTTGATGAAAGGGTCAAAGAGCATAAAAGAGCTGAAATTGGTTTATAGAGGCAGACCCGATGAATTTGAGCTCCCAAATTCATTTTTCAAAACGGAAAGTTTCCGAAATTTGGAGGAAGTGACTTTGGACAATATTGATGCTCAAATGTCAGATGATGACTTTCTAGCCTCCAAAGCAACATATATTGCGGTCCAATCAACAACATTGACCGAAAATGGTATGAATCGAAAGATTCGGAAGTGGTACGAAGGAACGTCGCAAGAATACTTCAAGTATACTGTAGATGTGTACTATCGGAATGTTGATGAGGTGGAATTGAAACGAGGTTTACCATTGAGTGATCAATCATCGTACACATGCCTCATTCATAGACCTGACGGAAAAATTGGAGCATTGTATTATCATTTTGATCGAATGCGGTTTTGTCTTTGGGAATCATAGAATTGTTATTTGTAAAATTAATAAAATTTTGAGAATAAAAAGTTAATACTTTGTGATTGTTTTCTATGCAACATCAGCGGCACCCAAATATTGTCATGAAATTATTCTTGTAATAACCAAACTTTTTGTCTTACGAATTACCAGGTTATGAAATTTTTAACCAGCACATGTTGGGAAAGTGCTAAAGTAATTCAGTTCAGTGGTTCAAAAAGTGGTTCAGTAGATGAAATACGAAAAACACGAGTTTTAGTGACAATAAAGCATACGACCACTGTTTCTTGCATATAAGGTTGTTTACTGACACTTCAAGGTCACATAAATTATCAAATTCAATCATTACGCCTAGGTGAGTAAATTTCAAGTCAGCATGGTGCATCCGACCAAGCTAGAAACAATTCAAAGACTTTTTGTTTGATCAAAGTCGAATAATGCCCTACATAGACCGGATGAAACAAATTTGAGTCTACATGGTACATCCGGCCAACATGTCAAACCTTCAGCCTGTAAAACACCAGGTAGCAAGTTCGGTTTTCAAAACCCCGCTGGTATTGGCTTTATTTTTGTAAATAGAAAGAAACTTGAATAAATATTACTTCAAAAAGAAACGAAAGAACAAATAAAAAGCAACCGAAGAATGAAAGCGGTGCGTTTTATAAGTAATTCACAAAGGATTTGCGTAATCGGGAAGAAAAAAGTTACATAATCGAGAATAGGATGTTTGAAAATATTTGGGAAACAAAGGTTTTAGGAAAAATGGGGTGTCATACACCAATCCGTGATTTGAGTAAGGAAATAATAAAGAGAGAAAGAAAAAAATCGGGAATGTGATTTCACAAAAATTGTACAAACCATGGGGAAAAACTGTTTGAGATTATACAAAACAGGAAAAAAACATGAAGTGATGGAAAGTATCAAAAATTGGGAGAAAGTGATACAAAAATGGATTTTAAACGCCATCCGAAGAATTGCTCCCGAGATTTTCCGATCTGTTTTTTGGAGCCTCCGCGGCTATGGCTGCGCCAGTGAGTTGCTCAAATAGTGAGAGCTGAAAAAAAAATTTCATAGGTGCATCATAGAACTATCATAGAACTATCATAGAACTATCATAGAACTAACATAGAGCTATCATAGAACTATCATAGAACTATCATAGAACTATCATAGAACTAACATAGAGCTATCATAGAACTATCATAGAACTATCATAGAACTATCATAGAACTATCATAGAATTATCATAGAACTATCATCGAACTATCATCGAACTATCATAGAACTATCATAGAATTATCATAGAAGTTCATAGAACTATCATAGAATTATCATAGAACCTATCATAGAACCCAAAATTCATGCTATCACATACTCCTGTTTTTCTATCATTCTTGTTAGCACCTTTCGATTTTTGTCGTTTATTGAGAAACCATATTCTAACGACATTTTCGTTCAATCCGACATGTTTCGCAATTTCGAATCTCTGGTCAGCATCCGGAGAAGGATTGATGGAGAAATATGCGTCTAATCGAGCTTTCTGATTACTGTTCAATTGTGTGCGTTTTTGTCTTGGCTTTACACGCATCATACGCTCATTGATGCTTTCCAGATATTGGGTTTTCTGAAAAAATTGAAGTTTGAAATTCCGGGAATCTGAAATTCGAAAAAACTGAAATACCGAAAAAACTGCCATAGAACTATCATAGAACTATCATAGAACTGCCATAGAACTACCATAGAATTAACATAGAGTTAACATAGAACTACCATAGAACTATCATAGAACCTATCATAGAACTACCATTAAACTATCATAGAACTATCATAGAACTACCATAGAACTACCATAGAACTATCATAGAACTAAATAGAACTGCCATAAAACTGTCCTAGAACTATCATAGAACTATCATAGAACTATCATAGAACTATCATAGAACTATCATAGAACTATCATAGAACTATCATAGAACTATCATAGAACTATCATAGAACTATCATAGAACTATCATGGAACTATCATAGAACTGTCATAGAACTATCATAGAACTATCATAGAACTATCATAGAACTATCATAGAACTATCATAGAACTATCATTAAACTATCATAGAACCTATCATAGAACTACCATAGAACTACCATAGAACTATCATAGAACTAAATAGAACTGCCATAAAACTGTCCTAGAACTATCATAGAACTATCATAGAACTATCATAGAACTATCATAGAACTATCATAGAACTATCATAGAACTATCATAGAACTATCATAGAACTATCATAGAACTATCATAGAACTATCATGGAACTATCATAGAACTGTCATAGAACTATCATAGAACTATCATAGAAGTATCATAGAACTATCATAGAACTATCATAGAACTATCATGGAACTATCATAGAACTGTCATAGAACTATCATAGAACTATCATGGAACTATCATAGAACTGTCATAGAACTATCATAGAACTATCATAGAACTATCATAGAACTATCGTAGAACTATCATAGAACTATCATAGAACTATCATAGAACTATCATAGAACTATCATAGAACTATCATAGAACTATCATAGAACTATCATGGAACTATCATAGAACTGTCATAGAACTATCATAGAACTATCATAGAAGTATCATAGAACTATCATAGAACTATCATAGAACTATCATGGAACTATCATAGAACTGTCATAGAACTATCATAGAACTATCATGGAACTATCATAGAACTGTCATAGAACTATCATAGAACTATCATAGAACTATCATAGAACTATCATGGAACTATCATAGAACTGTCATAGAACTATCATAGAACTATTATAGAACTATCATAGAACTATCATGAAACTATCATAGAACTATCATGGAACTATCATAGAACTGTCATAGAACTATCATAGAACTATCATAGAACTATCATAGAACTATCATAGAACTATCATAGAACTATCATAGAACTATCATGAAACTATCATAGAACTATCATAGAACTATCATAGAACTATCATAGAACTATCATAGAACTATCATAGAACTACCATATAACTTACCATAAATTTTCCGAAACAATTATCAAACTAACCATTTGTAAATCATCCAACATCTTCATTCCACCCAACTTCCTCAAATCACTAACTTTCACTCCACACAAAACCGCCTCTTCATGACTGATCCATTGTTCCAACAATGGCCGTAATTTGCACATATTCTTGAATGACAGGCACATTTGCTCAAATCTCGAAATCGTGGTTTGCGAAAAATCCGATCCGTATAGTTTGCCAAGGGCGGTACCAACATCGATTTGAGTGAATCCTACAAATTAGGTTTAGCTTCGTCTTATAGGATTGCACCTACCAAGCCTGGAACGCCTCCTTTTAAAGGTTTGCACAAATTCTTTCAAATCCTTGATTTTGACTTTTTCATCATCAGTCAAGTCGTCATTTTTGTGCCATTCTGATACCATAGGGGACCGGGTACTCTGAAAAAACATCCGTTTTTTTCTTAGTCAAAATATGCAAAAAAACTCACAATTTTCTCGGGTGTTGGTGTCCTGGATCTCGAAAACGGACTAGAAGACCTCAAGATTGGTGACTGGAGGCGTGGGTCAAAAAAACGAGAGGATGATACGGTCAGGGCTTGATAGAGAGCATCGTGAGTTGCGAAACCAGGCGAGTCACTTCCAAGACGTGGTGGAGCTTGGTGGGGTACTGTAGCATTAGGTCCAGCTGTGTATGATGGTGAAGTCTGTTGGGGTACTGTAACATTAGTTCCAGCTGTGTATGGTGATGACGCTTGGTGGGATACTGTAGCATTAGGTCCAGTTGTGTATGGTGGGGAATCCTGTTGGAGTACTGTAGTGTTAGGTCCAGCTGTGTCACCTGTTGTATCTACAAAAACTTGAGCTTCACCAAAATTTGGTACATGGTCCTACCTTTCAAATAAGCCGGATTGTTCCTCAAGGCGTCGGCGATTCTTTGCATAAAGTGAGCATCTTGGATGTCAGCTTGAGACATTGTTTTTGAAACTACTTCAGTTGGAACACTCTCGATTTTTCTGGAAAAAAATTTCGATAAGAAAGATTTCGAAATGACAGAAATTTGGTTATGATTCAACTTTTTTGATGGCTGCATCTCAACATTGATTTCAACATTTTATACAGTTTTTTTTTCAAATTTCTTAGTCATATCAATTCAATGACTCACTTTTGTGATGATTGGTCAAGCAATATTTTAACGAGGATTCCTTGGGTTCCTTTGTTTTCTTCAATTCCTTCGATTCCTTCAAATACTTTATATCTCAACGCTTTGAGCTTCTGAGCATCATCGTCACAACTGTTGGAGCCCTGAACATCTTGATCAATATGCTCTTCTCCATTTGAATATGAGAGCACAGTCTCTCGAAACTCAGATGGCAGTTGACAGAATATTTCGGATTCAGCGAGCTGCAAAAGTATACTTCGATACTTCAAAACTCTAATTTTAGAAAAAGTAGATTATCTGGTCCTAAACCTAAACCTAATTGTCAGCGTTTCTACATCTCATAAACCCTCTCAATTTGAATTTTTCGAAGTTTTCGGTGTAGAAAATCGGGTAGACGCCATTTGTGTAAACAATGAATTCAGTGCCTCTACATCTCACACACTGTCTCGCATCTACAATGCACGCTCAAAACTTATCCAACTGAGGGAGTGATGCAACATGCATAGGATAGGTTTAGCATCGGCCTACAGGAGGAAAGAAGGAGAATTGGCGCGATGCCAAGTTTTGAAATAGTGCGCAAAAGGAGAGATTTAGAAAAAATCTAGGATCTGTTCTGGATGGTGTGAATTGAGATACAGTATGGTGTACAGTAGGATGGATGTACAGTATGAAGTACAGTAAGATGTACCATATGAGATACAGTAAGATATATAGTATAGTATACAATAAGAAATACAGTGTGCTATACAGTATGACAGTATTGTGTACAGTATAATTTACAGAAACGTATACAGTAATATCTACAGTAAGATCTACAGTGTGAAGTACAGTAGGATGTTCAGTGGGATGTACAGTATGACTTACAGTATGATCTACAGTATAATTCACAGTATGATATACAGTATCATTTACTGTATGACTTACAGTATGATCCACAGTATGATGTACAATATAGCCTACAGTATGACCTACATCTACAGTGTATGATCCTATAGTATGAAGTACGGTATGATGTACAGTATGACCTGCAGTAAGTCTTACAGTTTGGTATACAGTATGATGCACAATATAATTATCAAAAATCTACGGTTTCTCAATAACTATTATCGAAGTACTACTTTTGATAAACCTAAGAAAATTTTTTTTCTCAAAATATAAACTTACAGATTTTGTCTCCATCTTCTTCTCCTTCTCAAAATGAAGAATATTCAAAATCGAACGCTTTCTTCGACCCATTCTTTTTGATTTTTATTTGAGCGGAAGTGTGAAGAAATGGAAGAGGATGACAATACTAGTAGGAAATGACAAAAAAGGGGGAGCTGTCGTTTTTTTCCTCAAGACTTCCGATCGAAGAAATAGTGTGTGATCCGGAGAGGCCATGGAAATACAGTGGGATTGGGTGGATGGACTAGAGATGGAAACGAAGAAGGATGTGGCGATGGAGAACTTTTGTCATTTTATTTTGGTAGGAGAGTGGTAGGGATAGAAAAATGGTTTCACTATTACCGCCTACTGTGTTGAAATGTTGAGGTTTATTTCGATGGAGCGCGATTGCATTTTGGAATTGTCTCTTGTGGAATTTTTTCAGGTGTACTTATTTTAACTCTGTTCTAGTTTTGTGGTCTTTTAGAGAAGTTGATGGTCCTGAACGAATTTTGTGGACCTTCAAAAGTTTTGTGGTCCGTGGTGAATTTTGTAAGGACCACAATACTTCAAATGGACCACAAAACTTTCAAATTTTAAAAATTTTAAAAACCGTTTTAACAAGGGAATGTTTCGGTAAGGAGTACCCCCATTTTTCTGAAAATTGTGCACGGAGGGTAACTTTGCCCGGCGGTTCCGAATCTTTATTCAAAATTTGCTGAAAAAATGTCTGAAAATGCAAAATCGAGTTAGGAAACATGTTTTTGAAAATTTTCTCGATCATCAGCTGGTGTAAAAAAATTTTGGCTCTACCCGTGGTAAGAAGGTTTTAGGTTTTTAAGGAGGACTAGCTTTTTTAAGAAGGACTAAATGAGAAACGTGAGGACTAGGTTTTTTTAAGAAGGACTAAACCGGAAACGTGAGGACTTGATTTTTCAAGAGGGACTAAAGTTGATATGTGAGGACTTTAGACTTTAGAAGAAATTTAGTAAGTATAGTATATGATCTTTGAACTGTTTTTCTCTTTTGTGACTTTTGTCTAATAAATTTTTTTGTCGGCCAGGATTTCAGTATTCTATATGTGATTTTGGAGTTGAATTCTGAACATTTCACTGAATATTATGCTCATCTTAACGTTATCATCAAACAAAATGTATCTAGAACAACGAAATAAGTCTTAGACCCTCTAATCCTCCTCACGAATAATTTTTGCCAAGCACCTTCGATAAAATCTTTCTAAAAAATTTTAAAGCTTTGAAATTTTTGTTTTTAAGGTTAAAGTTTGCACATATCAACTTTAGTCCCTCTTAAAAAATCAAGTCCTCACATTTCCGGTTTAGTCCTTCTTAAATAAACCTAGTCCTCACGTTTCTCATTTAGTCCTCTTTAAAAAAACCTAGTCCTCATGAAAAAAGCTAGTCCTCCTTAAAAACTTAAATCCTCTTTTCCGCGGGTAGAGCCAAAATTTTCATATGCATTATCAGAATCAGCATTTCAAGCCGCGTTTTTCAAAAAAAAAATTTGAGCCTCCAACTCCAAAAAACAATCCTGTTTCAAAATGTTCAAACACGATTTTTGAGGTTCCCCAGATTTTGTCGGCAAAAACTGATTTGGGATTCGGATTCTACATGCAAAAATACATCCAGTGGAAAATTTTCATTAAAATCTGGGTGCTCCTGGAAAAAACGCTCCCTCGTAAGCTCAAACTGCAAAAAAAGTGCACTTTGGAATTCGGAATCAGAAGATTTTTATGAGGTTTACTTTCTTAAACAAGCGGTAATCGAAAAAACTTCAGAATTTCCGGACGATTCTTTACTATTTTTTGAGTCCAAACTCGTCTCACTGTGCAAAAAAAAATCAAAAAAAAACTGGGAAGCTTTTCCCGGAAAATAGTTTGTTTTGGAAAAAGTGCAAAATATTAATTGAACGAATTTATTTTCAAAATTTGTGAAATTTTTGTTCAAAACTTGGCGAAATTTACCAAAAATTCAATAGATTCATATCAAACCAAACGTCATCAGTACGAAACGCCATTCCTCCATCAGAGACAGCAAGATGTGCTGCTTTTCCATCAGCACGTTTGATCGGCATGAAACATCTTCTGATACGCACGGCGTCAATTGTAATCGACTGTATCAAGGCATCCAGATCAAGCCGTTTCTTAGCAATATTCGAAAATTGATAATTGACTTTTTCCATAGTTGTGCTTCCCAACCATTCCCGAATCTTTTGATTCATGCTCGTCTCGGTGATCAGCGCACCATCGGCAAGAATTGTTGTAGCTTTTGTCCGTAAAAAGTCGTCATCCGTGATTTGAGCTTTCACTGGGCCAAAGTCCACTTCACAAATATTTTGAAACGCTTCCGATTTGAAATATGATGCGGGCATCACAAATTGGCATCTGGTCTCCAAAAATGTCAATTTTTGAATATTCTTGTTGGCCGTGACAAATTCAAACACTTTTTCAGCACATGTTCGATTCACAGTAATCTCCCACTTCGGAATTTTCGCGATCTCCCGAATCTCTGCCAACTCGCTTTGCCAAACACCCACAGAAATACTTTCGATTTTTCCGGATCGCAAGTATTTCGTATATTTTCGGAGAACATCGCCAATGTTTTTCCTGAAAATCAGATAAATTATTGTTTTCAGGTTTAAAGGAAATAACTTACGGCTCACAATAATTTTTAGCCAATTTAGTTTTGTATTGAAGTGTGACTTTACCACGCTCCACTGTGATTTTTGATGGTGCCACTGTATTGAAGCGCTCAATTTCTTTGTTGCAAATCTTTGAGCACAAGGCATATTGAGCAAGTGTGTTCTTGGTGCAGTATGACAAGGCATGGAGACGTAGATCGTTACACAATTTTCCGAATTTTTTGAATTGTTTGAGCTGGAATAAACTACTGTATTGTCGATCGGCAAGTGGGCTCTATTGAAATAACTTGAAAAATTAGGCCCTGACAAAAATCCCGGATATGATTAATTTTTCCCTAATTAAAAAAAAGAAAGTTGTATACATTTTGCTCGGTTTATATATATTTGCGTTTCAAAACCGCAAAAAAAATTTGCGGCGATTCATGTCGATCGAATCATAATTAAATATAAAAATGCATAGAAATATATTTAGAATCGGCTCAACAAATTGAATATTGGAGTGAAACGCTCAAAAAATCTATAAGTAACTTACATATTTCTTCCTAGGTTGCTTTTGAATAGTTTTAGCATTCACAGAGGCTTTCTTTGGATTAGTTTGATTAGTTTCTTGAATAGTAGATGGCACAGAGACACGTTTGCGGGTGGACACCATTCTTGCAAGAATGGCTGCGTAGGGGTCCATCATGACCCGGGGAATCGCTATTCTCTGCGTCTCTTCAAATACCACACTATTTCTAGGTACATCTGTTGTGTGAGCGATATATCGACTGATTTTGCGCGGGAAAAAAATCTTCTGCAGCAACAATTTTATTTCCAATTACAAAACAATATTTTCATAAAATCAAGAAGAGTCATCGGTACAAAATACGATTCTTCCATCAGAAACGGTAAGGATTGCGCTTAGCCCATCCACTCGTCTGATTTCCATGAAACCTCGTCTGATATACGCATCAATTGTGATCGACTGAATCAAAGTATCCAGATCAATATGCTTCTTCACCATATTCGAAAACTGATAATTGACTTTTTCCATTGTTGTGCTCTCCAACCAATTCCGAATCTTCTGATTCATGCCTGCCTCGGTGATCAGAGCTCCTTCCGCAATAATTTTTGTAGCTTTTGTTCTTAGAAAGTTTTCATCAGTTATTGCAGCTTTCACTTGACCAAAATCCAATTCAGTGACATTTCGGAAAGCCTCTGTTTTGAAGTATGAAAACGGCATTATAAATCGGCCGGTTCTGTCCCAAAACTTCAATTTTTGAATGTTTTTGTTGCTACTGACAAAATCAAATATTTTTGTAGCACTCGATGGGTCTCTCCTATTGTCATACTATTTCTAGGCACATCTGCTGTGTAAGCGAAATATCGACTGATTTTGCGCGGGAAAAAAATCTTTGGCATCAACAATTTTATTCTCAATTACAAAACAAAATTTTCATAAAATCAAGAAGTTTCATCGGTACAAAATACGATTATTCCATCAGAAACGGTAAGAATTGCAAGTCTTCCATCCGATCGTCTGATATACGCATCAATTGTGATCGATTGTATCAAAGCATCCATATCAATCTGCTTCCTCACCATTTTTGGCAATTCTTAGTATAATAGAAAATGAATATTTAGTAAAAACAAGAGTTGACACCACACGTATGCTGTGGTACTAAATGCGAAAAAACTTGGAACAACAACTTTATTCTCAATTTTCATACAAAATGTTAACAAAAACAATTTGAAACCAATCATCAGGCTCTCGAAATGTCCGAGAGCCAATTATCATCGGTTTGAAATTCCATCATTCCATTTGACACAGAAAGTCTCGCTCTTCTCCCATCCGCTCGTTTGATTGGCATATAACTTCTACTGATCTGGTTCAAATCGAAAGGAAGTGCCTGCCTCAGAGCACCTACATTAATTCGCTTCGTCGGCGTCATTTTAAACTGATAATACATTTTTTCCATTGAAGAGCTCTGCAACCATTCCCGAATCTTTTGATTCATGCCTGCTTCTGTGATCAGAGCACCGCACTTGACTTTAATAATTGTTGCTTTCGATCGCAAAAAGTCCTCATCAGTGATTGAAACTGTGACTTCATCGAAATCTAGATAGGTGACATTTTGAAAAGCTTCCGTTTTGAAATATGAAGCAGGCATGACAGGTTCGCCCGATTTAACCACAAATCCAAGTTTTTGAATATTTTTGTTGGTACTGACAAAATCGAATATTTGTCAGCGCATGCTCTTCTGACATTAATCGACCATCTAGGTATGTTTGCAATTTCCGGAATCATCGCCAGTTCCTCTCTCCACATACCCACATTGATAAACTGAATCGCTCCCGTTCGCACATATTTCAGGCTTTTGTAAAGATATTCGCCAATTTTTCCACTGCAAAAAAACAAATACTCAATTTTGAGGAAATGACTTACGGCTCACAAATCTTCTCCACCTCCGCTCTTCTTTGATATTCAAGGCTGATTTTTGTAGCACTGTTTTTAGCACGTTCTACTCTTATTTTACATGGCGCGACAGTGTTGAAGCGCTCAATTTCCTTATTACAACGTCTTGAACACAGGGCATACTCGTAGAGTGTGTTTTTGTAGCAGTATGACAACGCATGATAGCGAAGATCGTCGCACAATGTGCCGAATGGTTTGAACTCGGTGAGCTGGAAAAATAATATTATATCAAAAATATCAGTAAGTCAGAAACTTACATATTTCTCATCTTCGGGTTTTTCCTGAATATCGAAAGGCACAGAGGCACGTTTGCGAGTGGTCACCATTCTCGTAAGAATAACTGTCTAGTGGCCCATGGGGCCCGATCATCGCTGTTCTTCGTATCTCTCAAATAACAACACTGTTTCTACGAACTGCATGTACATACATTTGTTGTGTATGACGTGGTGACGTAAGCGGTATATCGACCGTTTCTGCGCGGGAAAGAATCCACCTCTGCATGGTCCGACTACCGAACGGTACATAGAAACATTGTGAAAATTGCAGATACACATAGAATAGTAGTTGCAAACCGAAATTCCAGATGATTACAGAATGGGAGATAACAGCAGTTCAGTGTTTTTCCTCATGATCAAAAAAACTACAGTCGTTCAGTTTATTATCAATTCCAACACAAACATATTTATATAATTATTTCGGGCCAATTATTGGTTTCAAATTCCATTGCTCCATTGAAAACACGAATTGTTGCTTCTTCTCCATCCTCTCGTGTGATTGACATATTACTGCTTCGGATAAACTCCTCTTCAATTGGAATTGACTGAATCAAAGCATCGAGATCAATTTGCTTCTTTGCCATATTTTTGAAGATATAATGAACTGGATTCATTGTTCCGCTCTCCAACCATTCTCGAATCTTTTGATTCATACTGGCCTCCGTAACTAGAGAACCGCGCTCCACATGGAAATAATTCGCTTTCGATCGCAAAAAGTCTTCATCGGTCACTGCAGCTTTTACTTCATCAAAACTCATATGATCTAGATTTCGAAAAACTTCCGTATTAAAAAATGAAGTTGGCATGACAGGTTGACCCGATTTGACGGTAAACGCAAGTTTTTTGATATTTTCGTTGGCACCGACAAAATCGAATATTTTCTCAGCACACGCTTTTGTCACATTGATCAGCCATTTGGGTATTTTCACAATCTCGGGAACCGTCGCCAACTCATCTCTCCACATTCCCACTTCGATAAACTGGATTTTTCCAGTTCGGATATGTCTCAAACTGGCACTCATGGCTTCTCCGATTTTTCCTCTGAAAATGTACAATTATTGTAGATGCGCTCTATCGCAGTAGTTGAAAAATTAGGGAATGAGTGAAGTTCCAGCCAAGAAAATTCGAGCTCATTCACTTTTTTGTAACGACTTTAATGACTTACGGCTCACAAATCTTCTCTACCACCGCTCTTGTTTTATACTCTTGAAGGATCCGAGTTGCACCATTTCGACCACGCTCTACTCTCATTTTACATGGTGCAACAGTGTTGAAGCGTTCAATATCCCTATTGCAGTTCTTTGAACACAGCGCATATTCGTATAGTGTGTTTTTGTAACAGTATGATAAGGCATGATATCGAAGATCGTCGCATAGTTTTCCGTATTTTTTGAATTTCTGCAGCTGAAACAAGATACTGCTAATATTTCAGAGCTGGAACGAGAGTTAGAACGAGATTCAACAGGAGTTGGAATAATTTGAAAAGTTAGGATATTTCTGATTGTACAAGCGTGCTTATTATTACAGTAAACAGCATTTAAAATTGATCAAAAAATATTTTTCTACCATTTTTAAACTTGGAATACGGTAATAGTGAGCAGTAGAGCGCGCTTGCTCGTTCATGGTTTTACTGAAAAATCAGAAAAAACACAAAAAAAAATTCGAAAAAAAGTGGTACAAAATAACTTACATATTTCTTCCTTGGTTGCTTTTGAGGAGTTGTTGCAGGCACAGATGACTTCTTTGACTTCTTCTGATCAGTTTTTTGAATAGGAGAAGGCACAGAGACACGTTTGCGTGTATTCACCATTCTCGCAAGAATGACTGCCTAGCGATCCATCGGGCCCCGACAATGGCTATTCTCTGCGTCTTTCCAATCATCACACTATTTCTGTGAACTGCATGGTACATATGTTGTGTATGACGTGGTGACGTAAGCGGTATATCGACCGTTTTTGTGCGGGAAATAGGAAAATATCGATTCACCCTTATATGGTCCGACTACCACACAATATCTAGCAAGATTCGAGGGACAACAAAAAAGATGAGAAGAAGAAGGGGAAAGCTCATGTCGTTTCGATTCTTTAACATAGGTAGCGAGTCTCGTCAGTAGCAACTACCTTTTTATATTTTGCATCTTTCACAAGTGATGTGTGATATGGTATTAAAAGCGAAATATTTTAAGCAACAGTTTTATTTATAATTCCAACACAAAGTTTTTTTTATTAAATCAGTCTTCTTCGTTCCAATTATTGGTTTTGAATTTCATGTGTCCATCTGACACAGAAATTTCTGCTGTTTCTCCATCAGCTCGTTTGATTGGCATAATACTTCTACTGATATATAAAGAATCGATCGTAATTGACTGGATCAAAACATCGAGATCAACTTGTTTTTTGTTAAACTGATACCATATTTTTTCCATGGTATCGCTCTCCAACCATTGACGGATCTTTTGGTTCATGGCAGTCTCAGTCACCAGAGAACCGCACTCTACACCAATAACTGGTATTTTCGATCGCAAAAAGTCCTCATCGGTCACTGCAGCTTTCACTTCCCCAAAATACATATGTGCAAGATTTTGGAAGATCTCCGTCTTGAAAAATGAAGCGGGCATAACATGCTGGCCCGTTTTGACGACAAACGTGAGTTTTTTAATACTCTTGAGAGCAGTGACAAAATTGAATATTTTTTCAGCACTCGATTTTGTAATATTGATCTTCCAGTTGGGTATTTTCACAATTTCCGGAACTGTCATCAATTCATCTCGCCACGTATTGACAGTAATCCATATGGTCTCGCTATTTCGTGCATGTCTCAAACTGTTCCGCATAACTTCTCCGATTTTGCCACTGAAAATAATTTTTTTTGAAAAAGTAGGTTTTCACCCTATTGAACGCATAGTTTTTCTTTGATCTAACAGTAGTTCAAAAAGTAAGGTCACATAAAAAATTAGTGAATAAGTTTTGTGGTAGAAATGACCTAAATTTTCAGATTCGCAGAATCCAATTTTAAGGAAACAACTTACGGCTCACAAATCTTCACAATCTCAACGTCATTTGCATATGATAAAATGATTCGAGTCGCATTATTTCTAACACGATCCACTATCATTCCAATTGGCGCTACAGTGTTGAAGCGCTCAATATCCCTGTTGCAGTTTTTCGAGCACAATGCATATTCGTATAGCGTGTTTTTGTAACAGTAGGACAAGGCATGCCATCGAAGATCGTCGCACAATGTTTCAAACTTTTTGAATTGCTGCAGCTGGAATAAAAATTTATTTTGTTGGCGCAATTCGGAATAATGTAAAAAGTTGAGAATTAATCTCAGGACGTCATAGAACTTTGAGCTTAAAAAAAACAAAAAATTCACAACAACCTAGAATTTGCCTCTTTCTTATACTACTTGTGGATTTTTGGTCACAATAAGAATTGTCAGTATTTCAAAAGTGTTCAAAATGACTTACATATTTCTTCCTGGGTTGCTTTTGAACAGTTGAAGCAGGCACAGGGGTCTTCTTTGACTTTTTCTGATCAGTTTTGTGAACAATTGCAGAAGGCACAGAGGCACGTTTACGGGTGGTAACCATTCTTGTGAGAATGACTGCCAGGGGGCCATCGGACTCCGACAATCGCTATTCCCTGCGTCTCTCCTATTATCACACTATTCCTAGATACATCTCTTCTATAATGTGTCTGCGTACGCTGTATATCGACTGATTTGCCCCGGGAAGGGGGTCCCTTCTTATACTTTCTCTGTCTCTTTCTCTCTCACTCTCCACTCTCTCACTGTGTTATATCGATTACCATATATCGCTTAATTTTTTGTCTCTAAAGCTATATATTCTGAAAATTTTGTTTCATTTTTTTAATTCTAAAAAAACACTATTTGATGCTTTTTTCTCAATTATTTTACTTAGCAATTTTTGTAGGAAAATACAATGTTTCAACCACGTCCACAAGTTGCTCGTGTTGAGTATCCAGATGGTACTTTCAAAGTTTTCAATGTTGATGTGAGTTTAGAATCTAGGAAGCTTGTCACATTTTGATAGATATTGTCAATCCAAAATGAGCGACAATCTCAAAAAATGAAAAATTGTGCGATATGTGACATAAAAGTTGCTCCAATGGCTCCAATTTCTGCCCAAATCGAGTACCATCTTACTATTTCAGCTATATTTCGAACAAAATAGGCATATTATGTAATTTCAAATACCATATCAACCAATAAATGCAAAATTATTACTTTTTGAAAGGTTTTCCGCCGTATAGTTGAATTTTTAAATTAGAATTCGCCACAAAACGCAATTTTTTCGAGCTTTTGAAATTCAAATATATGCAGAAAAGGCTTTAAGAGCAGAATATATGCACACATTTTTTCGAAAAAAATCTAGAAAAATCCTCATTTTAGCTGAAATGTCAGTCATGGCCTAACTTTCTGGAAGTCTCCATGGAGCGCATTTTTGACAAAATTTTTGTTTAAAATTTGGATCCACAATAATCACAATCTATCCGCTATAAAAGTTCTCCAGCTCAGCGCGTTTAGCAATATTTTAGATTGGCAATATATACATTTTGATTCAAAAAATATGATTTTCCTGATTTCAGAATCTATGTCAAGGCTCCAATTTATTCAATCAAGCAGCTGCTGGTATATCCCAGGATGCAAGAAAATATTTCTCATTATCCTTCATTGACACTTTTGATGATACTCGTTATTGGTTGGACGATGCATCTGTGAGACCACAATTGTGCCACCCAGCCAATCTTCGAGCCCGCGCAAGACGACAAAACGGAGAGCCACGGATACAAAATATTAACCGTGGTATGTTTGTGGATCCGCTTTGGAAATGGATACAGCATGGATACATGACAATTTTTTCAGAACTTCCATGGCATTTCTCCTTCGAGGTGAAATTCTGGCCAATATCGCCAACGACATTGGTGGACGATACTGCCAAAATTTATATATTTATGCAATTGAAAAAGGATATATTGTATGGAAATCTACCAACACCTATCGATACGTTTATACTTCTTGGTGCACTCTTCGTTCAGCTCAGATTCGGCGATTTTCAATCAAAAAAATCTGAAGAGTATAATGGTTTTCTGAGAACGTCTAGATTGGTTTATAATCCATTGTTTGATGCGTCGGTTCAAGAGTTGATTGTCCAACAATACCAAAAATTGATGTAAGTTTTTTTTTTTGGAAATTTCAATAAACCCAGTGAGATATCCGGTAAATCGTGATTTTTTTTCAAAAATAAGTAGATACAGCTGTTTTGCAACTTTTTGAATATTTCAATAAAACATTGTAGATTCAAATTTTTGCCGGATACGCTTGATCGAGACATTCGGAAAGTTAGGCCATTTGTGATATAAAAGTTAGGCCATGGCTGTAATATCAGCTCAAATCGAGTTTCCACTCACTATTTTAGCTTTATTTTGTGAAAAAATATGTATACCATATATATATAGGTATATAAAGGTATATATAGGTATATAAATAGGTATATTACTCAGGTCCCGTAATCAAAAAAATTCAAAATTATTTTTTTCTATGGTTTCCTTGCCGATATTTGAAAATCCATTAGAAACCACCTTAAAACGCATTTTTCTGTGTTTTTGAAATACAAATATATACAGAAAAAGCTTTGAGAGCAGAATATACACTCTGTTGCAAAAGTATAGGTTCACCCTGTTTTTTGGAATTATCGTTAAAACTTGCATTTTTTAAAGGACGGCATGTAAAAATTTGAAATCAGGGTCTAAAAATACGTCCGACTCCCTGTTTTTATTAGCATACAACAAAAAATAATTTCTCTGCCCAGAAAAAACCGAAAAACGTCAAACTGCGCCGTTGCAAAAGTATAGGTTCACCCCTATGTAAACTAAAATTTTAAGCTAAAGCAAGCGTATTGTTGTACCAAAAACTGATTATAAGCTTAGTCTAACATGTTTCTCAAACTTACCGGCATCCTGATGTTTTAGGGATACTGAATATTGAACGTATGATAGGTATTTTGATATGACTAACAATAACCAATCTGAAATTAATAATACGGGTCGGTGTACCTCCAAATGTGAACAAAAACTGAAAAATAGTGTCTTGAAATAAAACACATGATTTTTCAGCCAATAAAAACAGTTTTGATTCGTGGTACCTCAGTTTTTGAACAGCTAAAATGGACTAAGCTTAGAACTTCTAAGCAAAATGATGGTACTCTATTATCAAAACACGGTCCGACTTGGTTATCCGTTCAGGAATAACTTCACGAGAACCAAATACAATTATTTTTGTCGTTAGATCCAAGTCCAGGAGTTTCAGAACTCCCAATACTGTGATCAAAGAATCTGGCGCAATGTGACACTGATGGGAGCGTTGAGAGTTAGCCTTCTGACTTTGATCACAGTATTGGGAGTTCTGAAACTCCTGGACTTGGATCTAACGACAAAAATAATTGTATTTGGTTCTCGTGAAGTTATTCCTGAACGGATAACCAAGTCGGACCGTGTTTTGATAATAGAGTACCATCATTTTGCTTAGAAGTTCTAAGCTTAGTCCATTTTAGCTGTTCAAAAACTGAGGTACCACGAATCAAAACTGTTTTTATTGGCTGAAAAATCATGTGTTTTATTTCAAGACACTATTTTTCAGTTTTTGTTCACATTTGGAGGTACACCGACCCGTATTATTAATTTCAGATTGGTTATTGTTAGTCATATCAAAATACCTATCATACGTTCAATATTCAGTATCCCTAAAACATCAGGATGCCGGTAAGTTTGAGAAACATGTTAGACTAAGCTTATAATCAGTTTTTGGTACAACAATACGCTTGCTTTAGCTTAAAATTTTAGTTTACATAGGGGTGAACCTATACTTTTGCAACGGCGCAGTTTGACGTTTTTCGGTTTTTTCTGGGCAGAGAAATTATTTTTTGTTGTATGCTAATAAAAACAGGGAGTCGGACGTATTTTTAGACCCTGATTTCAAATTTTTACATGCCGTCCTTTAAAAAATGCAAGTTTTAACGATAATTCCAAAAAACAGGGTGAACCTATACTTTTGCAACAGAGTGTATACAAAAGTTTAAGAAAAACCTAAGAAAATACTCATTTTAGCTGAAATTTAAGCCATGGCCGAACTTTTCTGCCGCAGATGGCCTAACTTTCCCGATATCTAGATAGAGCGCGTTTGGTAAAAATACGGATCCACAATATTTTTTTTGTATCCAGCTGTTCACAGTAAAATGCTCAATTCTAATGATTTTCAGCGGCACCACAACTCCACAAGCTCTAAATCAATTCATGAGTTTATGCGCTGGTCTTCCCAACTACGGATCACAAATTTTCACAGGAAAGGTAAATATTTTATTTTGTTTTGTGAAAAAAAATTTTAAATTTTTTTCAGGATAAAGACCAACAACAAGTCTCAATCGGTGTTGGAACATTCGCTGTCAAAATATTTCACAATGATATTGTTGTGAAAACCTATCCACTCGATAGGTTTAACTTGTATTTTGAGAAGCAGAAAGTTTTTATTAGAAACAACGCCAATGTGGTATTTATGGCTGATTTATGATAATATTTAGAAAAAAATTAATTTCAGTTTGACTATGATCATGACGATATCTATGAGCTCGACGACAATAAACATGAAGCTCGGCTGATTTGCAATTTGTATTATTCCATTCTTTCTTTCTACCAAAAATATAAGTGATGATATATTTTTTGATATGCAATGAACTTTATTTTATTGAAATAAGAATTTTTACAACTGATAAAAATCTAACAATGTACTTTTTTATTGTAGATTCGACTTTTTTTCCAAGTGCGCTTTCTGGCAACTTTTGGGAATTTAGGCCCGCTGAAATTTGCATATATTCTGCTCTCAATGCTGTTTCTGCATATATTCAAATTTCATCAACACGAAAAAATGCGGTTTGTAATGATTTTTGATGCTAAATTCAAGACTGACTATGTCCGATGTCTGAAACTCTAAAATGGTATTTTCGCGAGACCATTTATCAAAATTTGAATATGCTCCTTTAAACTACAGTACTTTTTTTGAATGAAAAAGTGAGTTTATAACGCATTTTAAATTTGTTTATCGAGTTCTAAATGGTGTTAATATGCCCAATGAACAAAAAAAACAATAAGGAAGTCGCTGAAATATCATATTTTAATGCATTTACATAAGTTCAAACTCAAACATGTTTTTTCTACCGTAGCTATTTTGTGTAATATGGCGTGAGTTACGAGTTCCGTAAACACTTTTTTGTCTACAGTAGCTCGCTCCGTTTCCCCGCTTGAACAGGTGTGTCGCTCCAATCATGACGTGCCCACGTAAGCAGTACATCGATCGATTTTGCGCGGGTTCATAAGGCCCGCCTGTCGAAGGAAAACAGTGTGAAGATCGGAGAGACGCAGAGAATTGCGATTGTCGGGACTCGATGGACCACCAAGCAGTCATTCTTACGAAAATGGTGGCCAACCGCAAACGCACCTCTGTATTATGTACAATCCAAGAAAATGATGAAAATAAGCCAATTTTTGCGGAAACGAACGCCAAACGAGCCCGGATTGAACCTGAAGAGCCGGAAAACAAGGACGTAAGTTTTTGAAAAAAAAATTTTGATAGAAATACAATTTTTCCAGCTCACGGAGTTCAAGAAGTACAACAAACTATGCCCTGATCTTCGAGACCATGCTCTCTCGTACTGCTATAAAGACACTCTTGGACAGTACGCGCGGTGCTCGAAGGCTTGCAACGCTGAGATCAAGCGGTTCAATGTTGTTGCTCCGCATAGTATCGCTGTGGATCGGAGTAACTATGCTCTCACTCGATTCGTTTTGACTTATGCGAATCATAAGGTTCATGCGACTTGTGATCAGTGAGTTATTATTTCAAAATAGCTTGACAAGTGCGCTCTACCAAAATAGTTTGAATAGTTACCGTATTTCTTCGAATAGAGCGGCACTGCAAACTTTGCCGGAGAATGATCATATCTCGGAATCTAGTACAGTTATCAAAAAGTCGTCAACAACAAACTTGTAGCTGAAATTTTGATCTACAAATTTGCAGTTGACCACTTTTTGATAGCTTTTCTAGATTCCGAGATATGAACAATCTCCGACAAAGTTTGTAGTGCCGCTCTATTCGAATAAATGCGGTAGTTGGCCATTCCTGGGATAATTTCGCCCCTGGGTCTCGAAATATTTTTTTTGCACTTTCGAAAATTCGTAACAAACGTAAATACAGTACCCAAACTGCAAAAAACGTGTCGAGACCCCGGGAGCGCACTAGCTTAATTCCTAGTCGATGTTTTTGCCCGCAAAGTGCGCTCTATAGCAATGATTAAAAAAGTTAGGCCATTTGTCTTAAGAAAACTAGGCCATGACAGAAAATTCAGATAAAAAATGTACTATTTTTCTTTTACAAAATAGGTCTATTTCAGGATTTGTAGCCTGAAATAACTACGAAATTATCACTTTTGGTGGGATTTCAGGCTTATAAATTACTGAAAAGCGGATTTTTTCGGGTTCATGAAATTTAAAAATTTGTGAAAATTACAAAATTTAGACAAGTTTTCGCAAAAAAATTGGAAAAACTCGCATTTTAGCTGAAATTTCAGTCATGGCCTAACTTTTAAGACAGAAATGGCCTAACTTTCTCAATGATTGCAATGGAGCGCATTTGCCAGACGGTCAAACACTAATAATAATTATTTTTCAGCGGAAAAATCGGCGAAGTGCTCAGAAAGCACATAAGATACGCGAAAGTCGGGGAAATCCAGAGCATTTTCGTTCGAAAATGGAGATGCGAATTGGCGAATATTCGGGAGCTTGAAAAAGTACCATGTTGGACAATTCGGATGACGAAAGGAGTTGTTCAATCCGTTTTCGATTTTCTCGGACGAAATCGAAATTTGAAAGAAGTTCATTTGGCAGGGGATATTAGTCGAGGTGACATTGTGGTGCCAATGTCATACTTGAAATCCGAAGGTTTCCAAAATATTCGAGAAATCGATTTTGGGAACATTGAAGTGCCACTTACCGATGAACAACTTTTGGCAACACGAGCCCTGAAGATCCGAGCAAAAGGTGTTCTGATCACTGATAAAGGCATAAGCCGAAAAATCGATCAATGGACAAAAGGCACGGAAAGAGGCTTCATCGAGTTTCAGTTTGTAAACTTGAAAAATACGATCGAAATATCTGAAGTGAGATCGGCACTACCAACTAGTGTCAAAATTACATATGGAACAAATTTCATATCGGTCCGGCGAGATGATAGAAAATATGGCGAGCTTTGTGTTACTCAATCGGAAGGAAAAATCGTGTTTCGAACTAATTAGGGTTTTGGTGGATACCTGAAGTTTTTTTGGTAATTTTATAATAAAGTTGAATCACAAATTTTTTTCTGTTTTTGATAAGTATAAATTATCGAAGTATCACTTCTTTTTTTAAGCTTTATATTGTCGATCTTTGGTTTAAGATAGGAACCCAAAAATGCATACTCAATAAAGATTTGATAATTTTTCTGTTATCGTTGATACATTAGTATGTATATTGACACAACAGTTGTATCAAGTGAAAAATTACTTGATTTGTCGATGCACCATGTTCATGAAATTTCGTCATTTTAGGATCATTGATAAATAAGAAATGAGGTTTTGAAGAATCTTGACCAATTTTGTTATTCAGTCAAAAAGTTCTGAAAATTGTTCAAAATATATAAAATATGTATATATGTATGCCGTGAATAATGTTACGGCGCGTCACCTCTCACATATCCTATATTGTAGATACATTCCTCCCTCCCAACGGTCCAACAACACATGGCATACAAATCGATCGGCATATTGCCAATATATGCCCCACAGAGCGGTCCAACACCTATTTCTCTAGTCGGTCGGTGTATCGCTTACGTTGACACGTCATACACAACAGATGGTCCATGCCGCACCTCGAAATAGTGTTAAATTTGAAGAGACACAGAGAATATCCATGGTCGGACCTCGATGAACCAGCAGGTAGTAGTCATTCTTGCGAGAATGGAGGCCAAACGAGTGCGGATTGAACCACCTATGGATGTTCCTGGATACGGGAATTCTGTAAGTTTTTTTTTGAAAATCGACTCTCCTGTTGTATATAGGCCTTGTAAAATTTTTGGGTCGGTCAGCCGAATATTGGGTCCGGCAATCGATCTTCGAGTCCGGCAATCTACCTAAAACTATATATTCAAATTTCTATTACAAATTTGCCAAGAACCCATTTTAAAGAGAGCCGAAAAATCTTGAGACAATATACACAATTTTCCAGCTCACCGAGTTCAAAAAATTCGGAACAATGTGCAATGAGCTCCGTGAGCATGTTGTATCTTACAACCAGAATAAATTAAACTATTCTATGTGCTCAAAACTTTGTAATGCCGAAATCCAGCGATACAATACTACGGCTCCATATGATATTTATCTAAAACCAAAAAATGTTGTGGTTCTCTACTATCCTGGAAAAAGGGTAGAAATAAAATGTAGCGCGTAAGTTTTTGTTGATTTGGGAAAAAATTATATATTTTTTTAGGGGAACAATTGGAGAGTATCTCAAAAAATGTTACAAATATACGAAAAGTGGTACTAGAGAAATCACCATCAAAAAATGGAGCAAGGAGTTGGTGGATGTACCGGAGCTCAAGAAAATCAAAAGTTGGAGTGTGGAATTGACTTCATCGAATTGTAAGCAGGTGTTGGAGTTTCTCAACAAATGCGACAATATTCAGAAAGTGAAAATATTTTCCAAAATATCAAAATGTACAATCCAACCATGGTTCTTCAAATCCAAAGTTTTTCGAGAAATTTCACAAATCCACTTTGGAGATACTACTGCAAAAATGAGCGATGAAGATTTTTTGCAAACAAAAGCCACCAAGATTTTCGCAAAGGGTGCTCGAATTTCTGAAGTTGCCATGAATCAAAAGATTCGACAATGGCTGGATAGCACCTCAACCGATGAGATAAACTATGAATTCACAAAAATTGCCACCAAAAAGCCGATCGATGGAGATGTTGTAAGAGGATCCCTTCGTTTTTATTCATACAGTAATGGTTGGCATATCAACCGCCGCGTTGATGGCAAAACAGCGAGAGTTTATGTTGGAAATGACACTTTTCATTTCTACTCATGATATGTATATTATTGTCTCTGAAATTTTCAAAGTTGTATTGATAATAAAAATTATGTATCAAAATTTTGTAAATTGTTAGCAGTAGAGCGCGCCTGTACATGTCCTCATCGTCTTGCTAAAATTTCCATGTACGACATCCCGACACTTAAATTTTCGCAGGACGACTGATTCTCAAAAAAAGTTTTTTTTTACTTACCCGTATCCTTACTTTAACACTCTGAAACTCGTCCCAAAAAAAATTCCCCAAAAAAAGGTTTTTTTTTCATCGAAAAATTTGAGCTGTTCGACTGTCTCTTGCGGGCACGGTAAGTGAAAAACGTTTTTTTCTCAATGTAGCGCGATTGCACTTTTTGTCGTCCTGCTGATTTGAATGGGCTATGCAAGGCTGGTGTTTTATGGGTCTGTGTATCGCTTACACGACATACACAACAGATGTCCCATACAGCACCTAGAAATAGTGTGATGATTGGAGAGACGTAGAGAAAATCAATTGTGACGGATCGATGGACAACCAGTCATTCTTGCGAGAATATTGACCACTGCGCATCCTAACCTCAATTTATAAAAATCAAGGAAAACCCAAAAATGGAGGAATACGTGAGTTTTTTGAATTTCTGGGAATCTTAATATATCTTTTTTTTTCCAGCTCACCGAGTTCAAACCATTCGGCACAATGTGCGATGATCTGCGACGCCATGTTATATCATACAGCCAGAATAAATTGAACTATTCCCAATGCTCAAAATTGTGTAATTCAGAAATCCAAAGGTTGAATATAGTTGCACCAACTCAAATCACAATAGATGAAAACGAATATTCTGCGATTCGTATCACACTTGATTATGAAAATGGTTCAGTGGATACAGTATGCTGGCCGTCAGTTTTCGGTCCATTTTTTGTCGATACTAACGAAATAAGAGTTTAGGAAACAACTTGGTGAATATTTCAAAAAATGGTACAAATTTGTCAGAAAAGGTGAAACGAGAAGAATTGATGTCAATATATGGTGCAAAGAGTTGGCTGATATTGAGGAAATCAGAACTATAAAACGGTGGAAAGTGGTTGTATCAACATCAAATTATAAGGATATGATGGTGTACCTAGATAGCAATAAGAATATCGAGATTTTACGGTTGAAATCCGAAAACTTCGTCACAATCCCTAAATCATTTTTCAAATCGCCAGTTTTTCGGAGACTTCGTGAAATCTATTTTGATGATATGCATGCAAGAATCAACAATGAGGATTTTACATTATGTAAAGCCACCACAATATGTGCACGGGGAGCTCAAATCACCGAAGCTGGGATGAATCGAAAGATTCGAGAATGGCTCAATTGCACAACGATGGAGGATATATACTATAATTTTCGGGAGCTTAAAAAGAATATTGATATATTTGTTGTCACGAGAGGGATTCCTAACATTGAGGTTAACGGAAATGATCATATCATAATTGAGCGCGTTGATGGAGTGAAAGCGGTTTTGTTTGTCTCGCAAGTGCAGAGACGAATCATTTTTACTAAATTATAATTGATTTTTTTTTGATATTTTTTTTCGTTTTACAAGCAACGACCGCGATAAAGTGGGGAAATAAACTTTTTCTAAAACTTGTACGATATCGTTGTTTATAGGGCGCCACAACTTAGTTTCAGCCGAGATACATTTTTCTGCAATTTTCAGCCAAACGAAAAAAAATGAGCTAATGATACCAAATTGTACATAAAAACATACACAACTATGTTCTGAGTCACGGAAAAAGTCTTGGAACTATTCATTTTGCAGTTTGGGTGCCAGAAGCTCATTTTTTTCGTTTGGCTGAAAATTTCAGAGAAATGTATCTCGGCTGAAACTGAGTTGTGGCGCCTATAATTTTTTCAATGAACTCTCCAGGAGAGTATAACGATATGGTACAAGTTTCAGAAAAAGTTTATTTCCCCACTTCGCGATCGTTCTTTGTTAATTGCAGAAATTAGAATAAAAAATTTTTAACATGTTGTTACAAGAGAAAAATGCTAATTAGGTTGCTTCTCAAGAGGGACCATTTTTCCAGTGCTACCGAAATTTTTATGAAATTTTACTACGCGATGTATTTTTACATGTAGAATCCGATTCTCGAATCAGTTTTTGCTGAAAAAAACTGGAGAACATCAAAAATTGTGTTTGACAATTTTGAGTTTTTCTGAACTGGAGGCTCAATTTTTTTTTGAAACATGCGGCTTAAAAATTTTGTTTTTGAATATGCATAGGAAAATTTTTCTTGTCACCGAAAAAAACTTGAAAAACATGTTTCACTCCGGTTTGCATTTTCAGACAATTTTTCAGCAAATTTTAAACAAGTTACCCTCCGAGCACAATATTCCAAAAATCAGTATATCCTCCCCGTAATATTTTCTTGTAAGTTAAAATTTTTGACAGTTTGTGAATTTCTTTGTCAAACGATTGGGGTTATGGTCCAACATTCCAAAAATGTTACTGCAAAGTTCAGCTTCACCCCTTCCTCCATATAATCTTTCTTGTGGATACTTTCCTCCTCCTAACGATCCCACAATGCCTGGTATACAACTCGGTCGGCATTTCGTTGACATGTCATAAACAATAAAAGGGTCCAGCAATAGTGCAATGATAGTAGAGTCTGAACAAAACATTTCTTCTCAATGCATCGCCATAGCGGTCCAACAACGCTTTTTCCTAAAGTCAATTGGCGTCGATACGTCATAAACAACAGATGTATTCAGAAATAGTGTGATGATATGAGAGACGCAGAGAATTGTCGATTGCCGGGGCTCGATAGTCTACTAGGCAGTCATTCTTGCAAAAAAAGATGGCAACTCGCAAGCGTGCCTATATTCCTCCCGATATACAGGAAAACCTCGAGAAGCCTGGGAAATATGTAAGTTTTTCGAATTTTTTCCCATCTTGATACTGTGTTTTTTCCAGCTCACCAAGTTCAAACCATTTGGCACAATGTGCGATGATCTTCGGCGTCATGTTATATCATACTGCCGGAATAAATTGAATTACTCGATATGCTCAAAACTGTGCAATGCGGAAATCCAGAGATACAATATCGTGGCGCCGACTCAAATCACGCTGAATCGGAGTAGACACTCTGCCATTCGTGTCATTTTAGATTATCAGAATGGTTCCTCGGAAAGCGTTTGTGAGAAGTGAGTTTTTTCTGAACTTTTTTCTGAGAGTATTGTCAATCCATTACTTTGTCAATTTTTTCTCGATTCCCATTATTTGGAAAGCTTTCTGAAAAATAAAAATAAAAAATTTCTGAAAATAAAAGTTAGGTAATATTCGAAATTGCAACTGAAATGAGAATTTTTCCAGGTTTTTTGATTAAACTTTATGTGAATTCGGCTCTCTCCACATGTAGTTGAATTGTATAGATACAAAAAAACGACTTTTGTGGCGATTTTTACTGATCAAATTATAAATAAGTATAAAACCCATAAAAAGCTACCATTTTTTCTATTTTTTATGGCTAAAAGATCTGAAATGACATAACATGGCTTCCGAAACTTTAAGAAATTTCTTCCAAATCATTATTTGAACTTTACCAGAAAAAGTTGAAAAATTGAGCGATGGCCGAAAGTTGGAAAAATCTCGAAATTTCAAAAGTTTGCCATTTGATCACAATTGCTCTTGGGGGTATTTTAAGGAAGGTTTTGTAGACAACATGTTCGAACCCTAGCTCATAAGAGGCATTTTCAGCCGAACTGTGCTCCAAAAACCTCAGGTACCTTAACTTTTGAGCGCTACTGTAGTTACAAATTTCGTCCATTTCCTCAATTTCATGTCAAAAGTCACATAACTTTTTGAATTAATTGTCGAGCTATTTTTTAATTATTTTACATGCCAAAAAAACATCCAGGAGTAAGTCGAGCACGTTTTTGTAGTTTGAATACTGTATTCACGGAATGAACTTTCAAAATTCAAAAATAATGTTTCGACACCTAAGGCCCAGCTTGCTCCTGATAAAACTCTTTAGCCACAAACCGTATCAACCTTATGGTTCCGATTAGTCAAAATAATTTGAGTTAGGCCATAATCACTCCGATCCACAGCTATATGACAAAGAGAAACATCGTTAAAAATGAAACAATTTTTCAGCGGAAAAATTACCGAATACCTCCAAAGATGTCATCAGTATGTTAGAGGAGGAAGTGAAGCAAAAATAATCTATGTCAATAAATGGGCAGCTGATATCCCTGATAGTGATATAATCAGACGAATCAAAATATGGGAAGTGATCGTAACATCATCGAATTACAATGATATGGTGGAATATTTCAACAACAATTCAAATATCCAATGGCTTCGTTTGAACTCGAATGCGGCCAAATTTACAATGCCAAGCTCATTTTTCAAGTCAACCGCTTTTCGGAATATTCCTCGATTCAATTTTGGAGATATATATGCGAGAATAACAGATGATGATTTTTTGGGAACCAAAGCTACCAAAATTAAGGCGAGAGGCGTTCGAATCAGCGAGATGGGCATGCATCAGAAAATTCAACAATGGTTCAATGGCACCTCAACCGAAGAGATTGATTTCGAATTTTGGGAAGTGGTGAGAAAAAACGGAATTCATACTAATGGTATCAGAGGATATCTTCCATTCACTAATGCTTTTTATGTGGGGACGAATCAAATCACAAGTGAAATTGTGAGAGCCGATGGAAAACGCGCGGTTTTGTACGTGTCACAATCGACAAAGACGATTAGTTTTTATACAAAATAATGTTATTTTTCCAACGTGAAATTAATTTTTAATTGTATTTTTGGCATTTTTCTAGAATCGAGGACCTTTTTCCTTTTCGGTCCTCAATTGTAGAAGAGTGCCAAAATTTTTTTGATTGTGAGAATCTATAAGCAAATCGTTAACCTATTCAATTTGAAAGTTCTGAAGTTTTTTTTCTCAAAATATAATTTTTGATGCAAATAAAAAAAAATCTAAAACTCCACCATTTTATCGGTTTATTGTATTATTGTATTTTCAATCAGTATTTGAGTTTTTAACTTGTTCTTGTCTCTATTTTCACCGTGTCGCAGAAAACTTTTTTCTCAAATTTTCAAAACGTTCTGGACCTGGATTCTGGATTATATTTAGTTTTGTGTCTCACGAAAGATACTGATTTTGTTGAATTTTCTATTTTGCAAAAGTATTCTAGACCAGAACTCTCTGAAAAATCTTTTTTTAAAAATATCTGAAAATGCAGTCGATCGGTGGAATTCATTTTCAAGTTTATTTACATATATCGTCAGTTAAAACAAGCAATTTGAAACAAAATTCGTCAATCAAGTCAATTTTTGAAGAGTTTCACAGTTTCATGATGAAAGCTTATCAGGTCAAAGAGGTCATGTTTGGATCCTTCGACATCGAACTTGTGATCAGCGGTTCCAGCCTAGAAAATGTTTCGATTGAATATCAACTGAAAAGGCAATAATACCGGTTTCTCTTTCTCTCTTATAATCAAAATCTTCTTTTCACAATACAAATCATAGGTGTTCAGTGGAAATTCCTTCAGGACAGTTTGATTGTGACATATTTTGATTCCGAATGTTCCAATACCGATAGAAACTTTTTGTTGGTCTTTGTCCTGAAAATATCTTACTTTGGAAAGAACCGATTTTCATATATTATTGTATTGAAAAAAAATGTGTAATAAAATTCTGAAAATATGGATTTTTATCATAAATTTGGGTAGATCCTATGAATTTTGATCGATTTTATAACAATATATATATATATATATATATATATATATATATATATATATATATATATATATATATATATATATATATATATACCTTGGCCGAATGAAAGTGGAGTCCATAAGTTGGCAGGCTGGCACATAGATCCATAAACTTATTCATTGCTTCTGTAGTAGTGACTCCTCTGTAAATTGTACTCTTTATCAATTATCACTATCACTATACAACTTACACTAGTTTCTTGTGTTGATCAATAATCTGCCACTGAATCGACGAATCGATTGGTAAATTTGAATGCAATGATGCAACGAATTCACGAAACTCACAACCCATTGTAATTTGAGCATCACCAAATCGAAGTTGGACAAGGAGAGCACCGAGAAGTGCAAAATCATCGATGGTTGCGTGAAGCCGACCAGTGAGAATATCCTGCTTCAATTGCATAAATAAATAATATCTAGCAAGATCGTCGACCAATGTTGACGGTGAAGTCGGGTAGAACTTCACTTCGAGTGAGAATTCCCATGGAAGATCTGCAAAAACTTTTTTTTCTGAAATTTATGCCATCTAGTTCAAGAAATGTCTACAGTAGGACAACACAAAATTAGAGTACCCCGGCCAATTTTCGGTAGCCATAAAACGAATTTTTTCATGAAATTTAAATGCAGAAACAGTTTTGAGAGCCAAATAAATACAAATCTTTACAAAAAAATTATTTTAGCTGGAATTTCCGATATGGTCGAACTTTTATGTCACAAATGGCCTAACTTTCCGTCGGCATAAATTTGAATTCACAATAATGGTACATACCCGGTTCACGAACATCTTTAAGTTCATATGCTTCTATTATTCCCATATTTTCTCTCCTTTCACTCCATCTACGGTTGGACGGACCGCGCAACTGCATCTTTAGTGTATTTAGTATACCATTCCGCACCCAATATCGAGCGCCATCAAATGTGTCATAAAAGCATAATCCGAAATATTTTTGCTCATCTTGTGATATATCAGCTAGTGCTTGATCGATCAAGACGGATCCTTTATCTTGATGTATGTCCTTGAAACAAAATTAGTGAAGACAATATAAACCTAAACTCACATTAATTGTGAATGATTTGTCATTACCATCTGGATATTTGACACGAGCTTCTGTAGATTCTGGAGCGCGCTCCCAGTTTTTTGTCGAGATTTCAATTGGCTCCCAGTTAAGCAGGCTTCCATTAAGCATTATATTGGTTACTGCTGAAATAACTCGATAGTTTATTTATAGTTTGGGCAGATATAGTTTTAAACGAAATTAATTTTTTCGAGAAATCGAGAAAAAAATCAAATCAAGAAAAAAGTGGCCGAATAGATTTTTTTTGAAGGGAAAAAAATAATAATAATCAGAAAAATTCGTGTTTTTAATTTTTGGATCTAAAAGTTCTTGGATGAAAAATGAGAAGGGTGATAAAATGGAAACTTCAAACTTCAAGCGATGGAAAAAAACAGAAATTTTTTTTTTCAAAGAAAAATTCAAGATGAAAATTAAGAAGGCATAGAAAATGCAAAATCGGTTTCAATTGACCAAAATTGTGAAGTTCTAGAACTCAGTGTTGGAAAAATGAACAAAAGTGAAAGTTAAAATGAGTTTTTTTCCTAATTTTTTTCATATCGTCGGGTAAAATAAAAAAGTGCAACGGACATGCTAACAAGAAATCGGTATATTCAATTAGATAAGTCGACCGCAACGCGTGCCGCGTGCTGCCGGACCACTCTCTCTTTCGATAGAGAAGTGGACCGTGTAGCCCATTTTGCTTATGGAGGGGTCCTTTTTGTGCGGACCCTTCTTTCCTCCCCGGTCTCAACAGCTATTATGTAATACCATACGTCATTGCTTCATCGATCTTCACCATTCCAACGAGAGAGTATAGATTAGAGAGGGTGGGTAGTATTATGAGAACACCATTGGCATACCTGCTCTGCCATACTGTGAAAATGGAGTAGTAGGGGTTGATTTTTAGATGCGTAGACCTGATTTGGCATTTCTGGGAAAATGTCTGGTAATGTGAGCAATGGCTTTTTAAACAAAATAATTGAACACAAAATTAACTTTATAATTGTGACAGTTTATACAGGTTGATCGGTATGTTTGATTCAAAAGTTTTCATTTCTATCTTGTGATGGTTTATACAATTTTTCACATCAGTAGCTCTAACAAATAAATTTTACTCATTAAATTCGAAAGAAGTCATTAATTGAATGATACAGCTTGTAAAGGAGTCCAGAATGAATTTCGTGTGATTCGAGCTCGAAAATATGGTCGGCACTTCCATTATACTGTAAAAAATAAATTTTTAAAGACAAAATTTGTTGACATACCTGTCTGACAACATCTGTGATAAACACCTTCTCCTTGTCGATAAACAATCGGAAGCTATTTTGTGGGTATGTATAAATGACAACACCATTGCGAAATATCTTGATTCCAAATGTTCCAATTCCTATATCGACTTTCCGCTGATTTCTATCCTTGGCAGCAAAGAATTGCAGTCCATAAGTTGGGAGACCGGCACATATATGCATAAACCTATTCATTGCTTTTGTAGTTGTAACACCTCTGTAAATCGTACTCCTTATCAGTATTCACTATATCACTTACACTAGTTTCTTGTGTTGATCAATAATCTTCGCTTGAATCGCCGAATCAATTGATAAATCTAAATTCAATGAAGCAACAAATTCGCGAAATTCACAACCCATTGTAATTTGAGCATCACCAAATCGGAGCTGAACCAGGAGAGCACCGAGAAGTGTAAAATCATTGATGGTTGTTTTCAGTAGACCAGTGAGAGCATCCTGCTTCAATTGCATAAATACATAATATCTAGCAAGATCGTCGACCAATGTTGACGGTGAAGGTGGATAGAATTTCATCTCCAGTGAGAAGTTCCATGGAAGTTCTGCAAAACCATTGCTATAGTGGTACAAAGTTGGTGTATATAGTTGAAATGTACCGAAGATTCAAATAAAGTCAGTAAAGTGTTTTACTTTTTTACATACCATGTGGAATATATCCAATTGTATTTGGTTGTCCTTTATATCTACGATCTTGCGTTCTCTTCTGATCCGGATAGCGCAATTGTTGTAGAATCCTCGTATCATTCCTCATCCAATATCGAGTACCATCAAATGTATCATAGAAGCATAATGAAAAGTATTTCTGTTCATCCAATGATATACCAGTAACTGCTTGATCGAACAACACAGAGGCTTTATCCCGATGCTTAAAGAAAAAAAGTTAGATTCATAGATTCATATATTCATAGATTCATAGATTCATAGATTCATAGATTCATAGATTCATAGATTCATAGATTCATAGATTCATAGATTCATAGATTCATAGATTCATAGATTCATAGATTCATAGATTCATAGATTCATAGATTCATAGACTTACATTCACTTCAAACGTTTTGTAAACGCCATCTGGATACTTGACTCGAGCGACTTTCGGTTGCCCCCAGCTGAGCATATTTGACACTGCTGAAATAACTATGGCTCTTGAGGAAATTGTTTTTTTTTCGAAAAAACATGATGAAGAACGAGAAAGCAAGAAAAAGTGGCCAAACAGATGATTTCGGCCGAATAAACATAGGCAAAAAAAGATGAAAAATCAATAAAACGCAAGGTTTCAATTTTTGAATCTAAAGTTTTCTGACCTGGGAAAAAACACACAAAAATGATGAAATAAATTATATTACAACAATTTGTGTGTATTTTAACAAAAAAAATAGGTTTAACGAGTTTTTATGCTGAAACACGCATAAAAATGTGTAAAAATAGTGTGGCCTAGAATTCCGCCTTCGTGGCTGGGAATGTTGCAATCTCCGGCCAGGCGTCTCCTCACCCTCATGAACGCATGATATTAGGATACAAATATTTTTTTCAACGCTTTTTCCATTTCGTCGGGTAAATTGAACAAGTACAGCAAAAATTCCCTTAACAAATCGGTTCACTCAATTAGATAAGTCGACCGCAACGCGTACACGCCGCGTACCGCCGGACTACTCTCTTTTGAGAGAGAGAGGTGGACCGTGTGCCCTTTTTTCCCTGTGAAGAGAACCCTTTTTGCGTGGACCTTCCCTACCCGGCCTCAACATCTATTATGTAATACCATACGTCATTGCTTTATCGATCTTCACCACATATCGACATGATAGTGTGTAGATTGAAGAGAACGGGTAGAGATATGTATACCATTGGCATACCTGCCCGTCAGTATCTGTACAGTAGTGGAAAAGAAGGTGGTATTTTTCACATGGATCTGGAATCTGAAATTTCAGGAAAAAGTATCTGAAAAGGTAGAGTCGATAATTTTCTTATCAGCAGCAGTATAAATAAGTATTCATGCTAATTATGAACATTGAACTTTATTCCTTGGGAAATTTTGTCAAAAATAATCAAATTATTTTTGAGATATTTTTGTTTCCGGATACTCCGTTTTTCGAATGATTTTCAGAATAACGTATCAAACGTTTTTGTGATTTTTTCAGAGCATGTGGTTACACTCACGAAAAATGCAGATTTTGTGAAGAAAGTTTAAAAAAAGAACTTTTTCGGTTTTTGCAAAATGCAAATAAAAATAAAATTTTATATCCACAAAAAAATAAAGGTTCTTGTAAAACAAAATATTGCAATTTACAAAATTTTGTCATATCCTCGCGAGAAGAGACTAATCTTATTATGTAAATGGAAAAGTCGATCCCAATTTTTGGTGGTGTCAACCTCGAAAACAACATCAGCCTGTAAAATAATATTTTTTGATGAATTATTGGAAAAAAAAATACCTCCGTTCCCATCATTCTCATCTTCAATTCTTTCTCGCCGCCATACAATGCGAAGCTGTGAAGTGGATAGCTGTGCGAGACAACATTATCTTGGAAAATCTTGATTCCATATGTTCCGACTCCGAGAGCAACTTTGTTTTGGTCCTGATCCTAAAAATATTGAGATTTAGCACAAGCTTTACGGTTCATAGCCAAAATAAAAAAATTTTGAATTAAAAAAAAAAAGTTTTTTTATAATTTTTTTTTCAAAAATAATTATTTGTAAGCTTTCAAATCAAATGATATGTACCTTAACTGAGAAAAACTCGAGTCCATAAGTGGGAAGGCCGGCACACACCTCCATGAACCTATCCAGTGCTTCTGTAGTAGTGACGCCTCTGTAAATATGAATCTATGAATCTATGAATCTATGAATCTATGAATCTATGAATCTATGAATCTATGAATCTATGAATCTATGAATCTATGAATCTATGAATCTATGAATCTATGAATCTATGAATCTATGAATCTATGAATCTATGAATCTATGAATCTATGAATCTATGAATCTATGAATCTATGAATCTATGAATCTATGAATCTATGACTTCTTATCAAAAATCAGTATAACTATACAACTTACACTAGTTTTTCGTGTTGCTCAATAGTTTTCGCACGAACCGACACGTCGAACAAATAATTTGGATTCAATGAAACAACAAATTCACGAATATCGGTACTTGTTGTGGTTTGAGCATCACCAAATCGAAGTTGAACGAGAAGAGCACTGAGAAGTGCAAAATCATCGATGGTTGTTTTCAGGCGACCATTCATCATGTCTCGTTTTAATTGGCAAAGAAGATAGTTTCTGGCAAGATCGTCGTTTAATTGGGATGGTGAGGTTGGGTACCACTTGAATTCCAGTGAGAAATACCATGGTTGTACTGAAAATGAAGAATCAATCTCAATTATGAAAATCTCAATGACACAAGTTTCACTCGATTTCAAAAAAAACTTATCTAGGAAATCGAGCTTTTTTTCAAAAGCTTTTAAAAAACTTATCTAAAAGGTAAAAAATTGTATTGAAAAATTCAAAAAATACTGGATAACCCTCCCCGATACATATTCTAGACAATAAAATCCCCAAATTATGTGTATAACATACCCATTTGAGGTGCTTCTTGTCTGGGTCCAAATATATTCGTTTCTTTCTGCCCAAACCAATTGCTTTCTTCTCTTCTTTCTCTCGGTATGGTGGCACAATGCAATCGGGATCTAATCGAAAAGGCATCATGCACCCAATGACGAGTTTCATCTATTATGTTATAAAAGCATAACCCGAAATATTTTCGATCATCCAGTGAAAAGTCTGCAGCTGCTTGATCGAACAAGACGGATCCCTTGACTCGTTCCTAAAGCAGAAACAAATATCGTATTTAATAGAAGGGCATTGCAAACGAGAATAATATCTTGAAACCTATAAGCGTTATGAAAAAATAGTCAACTGCAAAATTGTAGATCATAATTTTATCTATAAGTTTGCTGTTGACAACTTTTCGACAACTTTCGTAGATCCCGAGATATTATTATTCTACTTACATCAACTTCAAACGTTCTGTAAGTCCCATCTGGATACTTGACACGAGCAGATTGTGGTCTTGTGTGATATAGGAAACTGGTTGTGTCCATTGTATCTGAAAAATAAAATATTATCAAATCTGTGAAGTTCTAGGAAATTCAAGAAGTTCCTTTTTTTCTATGAATTCTATTACTTTATGATCAGTTCTATCAGATGATATGATAGTTCTGCCATAGGTTATACGTGTTTCATAAATTCTATGAATTCAAGGATTTTATGATCAGTTCTATGAAATTTTATGATGAATTCTATGAATCACTGAAATTGTTTAAGTCCTCTAATTTCCACCTCATAAAATTTGAGTTTTATGAGTTGGAGCAAGAAAAACCGTAAAAAATTCGCCAACATTCGAATATGAGCAAAAAAAGCCAAGTAAAAATCACAGTGCTCTTGAATTTGGAGTCTTGTCATTTACGGATCCAAAAAAAGTTTCGGATGAAAAAAAAACTAAAAAGACCAGGGACACAAACGAAGTGTTTTTTTTTATTATTATGTGATAAAAAATGAATTACTTTAATAGTGGTAGTCACAAGTTTAGGCGTAAATTTAGAAAAAAAAGGCGAAAGTTCTGGCAAACAGTCCTTGTAAATTGATGGACCATGTTGTATATTCTGCCAAGAAATCGATCCAGTCAATTAGATAAGTCGACCGCGACGCGTGCACGCAACATGGGTGTTTGATGGATATATACTGTGTGTATCTTCGTTCTATATATACCGTGTGGATGGATATATACCGTGTGGATCTTCTGGTGCGGACACATTTCACCCCAATTATTATGTATCACCCTACGTCATCACCTTATTGATCCCTATCCGTCTATTCCGATGAGACAGTGTGTAGATAGAAGAGGGTGGGTAGAGATATGTACACCATCGACCACTGCCACCATTATCCCTCAATGGCGGACCCCCAGCCTATCGGGACCCCGTACAAACCTACCTGCAGAAAAAAGTTGGCGAGTGAAAGGAGGGTATATAACGGCCGAGACACACAGACGCATTTTGGGGGCAGCATGGTTCAGTCGGATACGGGTCGTCTCATAGTGATTATAGTAGCAGTTCGGCTCCATCTGCACTCTGAATGTTTTTGTCATTGTTATTGTTAATCCAACATACTGCAAAATGCGCCTCGATCGCAAAATGTGGAAAATTATGCCATTTGTGACATAAAAGTTAGGCCATGGCTGCAATTTTAGCCGAAATCGAGTTTCCACTCATTATTTTAGCTTTATTTTGTGCAAAATTGGTATATTATGTAGTTTCGAGTACCATTGCCACAAATAATTGCAATTATATTACTTTTTGTAGGGTTTACTTGCTCATATTCGGAATTATTATCGAAAATTGCCTCAAATCGTATTTTTTCGAGTTCATGAAATTCAAATATATACAGAAAGAGGTTTAAGAGCAGAATAGATACAAATTTTTTACGAAAAACGTAAGAAAGAACCTTTTTTTTTAATTTATTGCAAAATCTTTGTTTCTATGATTCTCTAGCTTAATATTCTGATGTTCTATGATTCTATGCGAAGGTGAGGCACCATGAATCCAAGTTCTATGAAAATCTATGGATCTTGAAATTAAAAATGAGTAAAAATTCCCTTTATTTGATAGATATTCTTGACACTTTCTGAAATTCGATTCATATCAAAATCCTGCTTTTAGAAATTTACTCACTCGTTTTTCACCTTCATATATCCATGACACAATTTTAGTTCGTATCTTTTTGTTCATAATGATATAAATCACAGCCGGACTACCATGGGCCAATATCCAATTAGTCACTCCCAATAGCACAATCCACGGATAAGCCATGAAATATGACAAGTATGAATATATAAAAGCAGCTGAGCAATTGATACCGCATATCAGTGAGAATTGGATGAATATCTGGAATATCAATCGATTATCATATCACTTATCAGTGCCCACATTTCTTGTCAAAGTGTTCCACCCTTTCCTCTGTTTTTTCAAAACCGCAATAAAATATATAAAATATAGGATTATAGAAAGTATCAAAAATACGATATTATTCACGACATGACTCTTGTTATAGTATAAATATGAAGAGTTGGGGTAGATTTTCGGATCTGATATCCATGCCATAATTTTAGAGTTGAACATTGATGCATTGGTGAAAAATAGGAAATATAGGGAGTATATCAGTGGAATGGTGCATAGGAGCCAGGTACGGTACTCTGAAAAGAGCAACTTGTTGCTCAATGGAAAAAGTACATCAGCGATTCGATTGATGACTAGAAGGATGGTGAAAGCACATGAACATGCCCAACCACCTGAAATGTTTAATGATGAGTGATATGATATGTGATAACCACGCATTTTCACTAGGACTACGGCCACGCCGGTGGGGTTCAAAAGTTGTCCAACGATTCCTGAGAAAACGGCTGAATTTTGTGAAAAACTGTTATGGTATTTAGATTCTACGTCTAAAAAACTAGGGCAATGGGCATATTTGGAATAATTTTGGATTAAAATAAATTAACTGTTCGCCTAAAAGAGTTTTGAAATCCTCGGCCACACCGAAAGGCTTGAAAACGTGTGTAACATACTTGATGTTATTATTCCACAAATGTAGATCAATTCGGGGTAACTACAGTAGACTGCGCCTTGGATGAATAAATAGCCGGTTAGGATGGAACATATTACTGGAATTGAAGGAGGTGGATATTGAGCTAGTGGAAAAGGCGAATCTCATGAAGTATCTGGGTCCGACAACCTATTTGTGGATCCGGATCAACTATAGTTTGACGGTCGGACCTATAGATCGGCCATCGGACCTACAAAATCCCAAAGGACCTATATACTTTACGAGAGCCGAAAAAAGCGTTATATTCTGAATTTTTGAGCACAAATGGGTTTTAGCTAAGATTTGAGGATGTCATGTAGATCAAAAATACTAAACCTAACAATTTTCAGAAGATTTAAAAGTCTGAAACCCCATAACTTTCAAATTTCATAAAAAGTCACACCGTCAAAATATATGCTCAAATCTCATCTCAAAATGCCTATTTTGAGCCGAGTTGTGCTCCAAACTATCAGAAAATAAGGCTCTTTTTTTCTGATACGATATCAATGATAACTTACCGTTACAAACCATATCAACCAATCCTAATGAGAACATTATCTTGTAACAAGAACAAGATAATAGTTTCAATTTGACGATAGCTGTCAGACACAGAAAATATAATATTTCGATAATAACACCGTATATCAACATTAAATATCCAATAATTGGTCGGGGCTCGCCGAGCTCCGATTCCCATTGTTCGACTGTTTTTGATGAGCAATTGTATAAGGGATTGGATTGGATACTGTCGTATTTGAAGAATATATTCATTTTATTGGGATTGGGAGAATGGGAAGTGACTTGTTTTCCAAAAAAAAGCTCAAATTTGATTTGTTATCAGTTATTGTTCTGATCAGGCTGTTTGCCAAAAAAACATTTTGAGTCATGATTTTCCCTATAGTCTGATACACCTGGATCTGGCGGATACTGATCTTAAAATCTGGAGTTTGGTATAAAAGATTTGTTAAAAAGATAAAAAGATACTGTATACGCCAAGTAGAATCATCAATTTGCGGAATAATCTGCAACTACCATAAGTTGAGAATCATGGTGCATCCGACCATTACTCTGTCTGATGAGCAAGTAAAAAATAATCTAGAGGTGATCAACTTTTGCTCCAAAAATTTTGAATTCAATTTTTTCATAATAAATTCTAACTCGATAAAGTTACAATTTACAACTGAACTTTACAAAAATATTACAAATTTTTTGTGAGCTTCTACAGCAAACTTTTCATTTTCTCGTCAAAACTCACCGAAAAATGATCAAATTTGTTATGTTGAACAACATGGTGCATCTGACCAAAACAATGGTGGAAACTGGAAAAAGCCATGTATCGCAAAAATTTTATTTCAAAGAACGAAAATGTACAGTAGTAGCAGAACATTTCAAAACAGCATGTTTCCCATTTTCATGTTTTAAAGTACAACGAAAATATTCAGCGTCTTCAAGCACTTGGACTGGTAAGCTCTCAATTATCATCCAAGTTTGAATTTTATGCCCAGTTTTGATGTAAAAATCAACATTTCGAATATCAGAATTATACCAATCCATAACTTTCTTATTTATCGCTTGATCCGTTATATTATCCGATTTGATGTGCAGATAAGTGGCTTGAGAGCTCAAAAATTGTTCATCATCAATTTCAGAAGTTCCCGAATATTTGAATGAGTTGAGTCTCAAAAATTCGGAAGTTTTGAAAAAGTTTTTGGAAATCTTAACATTTTCGAAACAATCGCTTAACAGTGCCACTTGTCGGACCTCACAAATCCCCAAAAAATTCAATAGTTCTTCATAACTATGTCGTGTAATTTTAATATCGAATTTCAAAGGTTGGACCCTTTGGAAAATGTGGGACAACTCCAATGGCAATTTTTTGAGGTCCAGCACTATTTTGGTGTCCTTGTCAGCTAGTTTCAAGCGTTTTTCGGCGAATTTCAAGGCTTCTTCGTATGCATTACCATCCATGATGTCGGGATTGTAGGAGAAATTGGTTTGATTTTTAGCAAAGCGCTCTTTTCTGAAAGTTGTATTTTTGTCATCAGTTTTCACATTTTTTTAATTTTTTCAAATTTCTACAATTCGATATTTTATGGACACCAAACTTTTTTTGAGCCGGTTTTCATAAAAATCATGATGTAAAATTTTTTCATCGAGTTTTTTTTTGAAAATTTTCTTAACCTCGAATATCGATGCCGTTTAAAAATTAATATTGAAAAAAAACAACTGTAATTTTTTAATAAAAAATTGTTTTTTTAATTTTTTGTAAATTTTTTTGTAAAAATTTTTTGTAAATTTTTTTGTAAAATTTTTTTGTGAAATTTTTTGTAAAAATTTGTTGTAATATTTTAGCTTAAGCCTAAAGTTTACATATTCCAATTTTCAAAAAGAATCTGATTTTGATAATCACAAAAATATGTCTTGATCAGTTTTTTTAAATCTGGAAAAGTTCGAAAATCGTGTTTGAAAATTTCGAAACAAATTTTTTTTCCAATGAGATGCTCAAATTTTTTGTTGAAAAACGCGGCCTGAAAATGTGATTATGAATATAAAAATTAACAATTTTTTACTTGCCAGTGATCGAAAAAATATGGTAAAAATGTTTCATTTTTTGTTTCAAAATTTTGCTTTAAATTTGGAATCTGCATGCAAAAATATTTTCCGTGAAAAAAATGCAGTAAAATCGAATTTTTGATTAAACAACTCACAACAAACATCGATGTTTCTTCCTTCCAATTTCCACAAATCTCCATTCATAATACGCCGACTGCCTCAAAATCCTTGGCACCGAATATTGTACACTAACCCGAACACCTTTTCCGAAATTCCCAATCTCCACCAAATACGGTGTCTTATCGAATAATTGTGCATCTTCATTGCAAATTTTTGAGCATGGTGCATAATTGGCAATATCGTTTTTATACAAATATTTCAACGCATGGTTTCGAAGCTCCGTTGGTAATATGGGCCATTTTGTGAATTTCGAGTTCTGTTATTTTTTGTGATACTGTAGGAACTTAGGTTTAGAAAAAACTTACTACTTTTTGCGCAGAAGTCGGCATTTTGGTGGGAGAAATGGTGGGATGAGAGGGTGGACCACCCAAGTGAGGGAGTATCGATTTTGGGAGACGCAGACAGTGAACAGATGGTCCGTCCTCTTTTTGTTCTTATTGTAATGAATAATTGGGGAAAGACGGCAATTCTAAGACAAGTAGGATAAGAGATTTTTTCATGGAAACAAAATTATTTTTGAAAAACTGCTACCCGAAAAATTTTTTGGAGTTTTTTTCAATTTCAAGGAACAGTTTTTTTGGAAAAAAATATGAGAATTCTCCAAAACATTCTTGATAATTTTTAAAAGAGTTTTTTCTCACAAAAATATCTGTAAATTTAATTCTGAGCATCTCTATGATTTTCTTTCAGAAGTAGAAAAGCTATTTTTTTACTATTTTTTTCAGGCAGCGACTAATTTTCGAAATAATAATTTGCCGGCTGAAATTTTTCGGAAATGAGTTGGCAATTTTTTTTTCAAATCTTGGCAAATGGTCCCGCTCGCAAAAATGCACCTTTAAATGGATTTTTGTCAAAATCCAGAAGGAATGGAAGGAGCTAAACCTAAAGCTATATTTGAGGGCTGTTTTTAATAATTATAAACTTTTCAATTATGAAATACTTTATATAAAAAATCACAAAAGTTAGAATTTGGAAAAACATTTTTCCTCCAAAAAAAAATCATCACATAGCATTGAAACTGATAATATCGCATCCAAACTCAATCCTCCCCTTCAATCCATCTCGATTATACATAATTCTTCCTTTTCCCAAAACATACTCAAACGGCAACTCATCCTGCACAATCATCGGTTCCATATATTGACCCGACAAATGTAGATACAATGGTTTCCTGTTTTCCTTCCATTTCATCAATTTTGTATTAACTGCGTGTGCACTGATAGTTTTCGAGTTGAGACATAAAAATGTGGCATTTGAGGTGATAAAGTCGTGGTCTGATATTTGAGACGGAATGGTTGAAGTAAAGGATTCCAATTTTTTGAACCATTTTGATTCAAAGAATCGATATGGCAAATATAGTGTAGTTTGCTTTTTGGTGTCCGTTGACAATGTGAGCTCCTTGATATGCTCATTTGAGCTCATATAGGTCAAAAAATCCGATGAAGTGGATTTCGAGATGGTGAGATTCCAGTCAGGGATTTTTCGAAACATTGGCAGGTTTACCAGCTCAGCAGGCCACTTTTCAAGGCTCATGACCAATTTTTGAGTCTCTGGACCGGTGTAGTATGTGAATCGATGTTTCAACCAACGGATTGCTGCATCATAAGCTGAGCCAGTTTTTTCCTCATATGAGACTGTTTTCTTGTAGTTTTGAATTCTGGAATTTTAACATTTTTACTGGAAATTTTGTTTCTATATTAATTGAATTTTTTGGGAGTTAACACCAAATTTTGGTGAAAAATTATTTTTTCACCAAAATTAGATGTTTTTTTCCGGGGGGTACCCAGATTTTGAACTTTTTTTTGATGACAGTACATCACTAGATGTATGTTTGCATGTAGAATCCGATTTCCAAATCAGTTTTTGCTAAAAAAAATCTGGAAAACCTCGAAAATCGTGTTTGAAAATTTTAAAACAGGATTGTTTTTTTTAAAGTTAAAAGCTCAAATTTTTTTTTTGAAAGACGCGGCGTGAAATTCTGTTTATGAATATGCCTAGGAAAATTTTTTCTCACCAGCCCTTGACCGGAAAAATCTTGAAAAACATGCTTGATTACTCGATTTTGCATTTCCAGACATTTTTTCAGCAAATTTTGAATAAAGATTCGGAACCGCCATGCAAAGTTACCCTTCGTGCACAAATTTCAGAAAAATCGGTATACCCCTCCCCGAAACATTCCATTGTAGACCTAAACCGACTTACAAGCTCATTTTATGGCAATTTTGTTCGCCAACATTTTGAAACTCCAGCTCGAAACTTTTCCGTTGCTCATATTTCATATGTATCGTGATCACACCATTTGACTCGCAAATGAGCACCATTCGTGGAGCAACTTGATCGAAACATTGAATATCGAAATTACAGGCGTTGGAGCATTGGGAGTACTCGAAAAGTTCATGGTAGTTACAGTAGGATAGGACATGTTTTCGCAACACTGATGGTAGTTTGTTGTATGTGGTGAAGGGCATCTGAAATTTTTTTGATTGGGTCTTGCGACGAATCGAGATAGTTTGGACCATTAAAACAGGTTTGATTTGTTTTTTAAAGGAAGTTTTTTTCTTCCAAAAACTTTGAAAACTCGCAACTTTTGTTTTTTTTTCTGGTTTCGGTCGATGGAAAAACATTTGCGTCGTAGAAATTTCAATAAAAATTCTTTAGACCTCAGTTCTGCCACTGAAATTTCGGAAAAATAAAAAATTTGCAGTTTTCCCGGGAATTTATGGACTTAGAAATTTTGAGCTTTACATCAAACAAAAACTTAGGACGGAACTTTCAGAAGCAAGTTTCAGACCAAATTTTGAGGAAAAAAATGTGACAAAAAATTGGAAATAGTTTCAAAAAAAAATTTTAATCCAAAAATTTTCAGAAAATAGTTTCGGACAATTTTTTTCACAAAATTCTTTACATGTTCTGCAACTTCTGGATTTCATGTCAAACTTCTTGTGAAAATTTTTTTCACAAAATCAGTTCCTTCTAAATTAGAAAACTATGAAATTGCGAATTTTTCTACCAAAATAGTATCTTAAATTTATTCTGAAAACTTCGAAAGTTACTGTATTAAAGGCACAAGCTTCCTAAAAATATCAAAACTCCAAAAACGTCCAAAAAATCACTAAAATAATACTCACCTGCTGGTCCATCGTTGTAGGGGGGAAGTGGAAAAAATGGCGGGCAGGGATGCCAATGGTGTGCATATCTCTGCCCACTCTCTTCAATCTATACACTCTCTCGTCAATGGTGAACAACTAAAAAGCAATGACGTATGGTATTACATAATAACTGAGTGGTCGGTCGACTCGCAGAAAAAGGGACCCTTTTACAAGCAGAAAGACGCTAATGTGCCTTGTTAGGTTTACCTCCATCCCACTCTCCCTCACCGTCTGCGTCTCCTACAGTAACAAGCGCACGACCTGCATTTTGTCTGCATGTCAAAAACAATATAGCAAACGAGGCAACCTGTATTCTTTGGTTAATACCCAGTTACTCAAGGTAATTCGGAGTTCCGACCTTTCGAGATGAAAGTGTTGAAACAACTTGACAATTTTTGAATATATGCTTCATCGGGGATATCCGGTGGGGCGAAAATTGATGATGACAAAAATGGAGAATCATTTTGGGGAATCGAACCCTGGTTGCTTCCTTGACGAAAATTCTGGAAAAATGGTTGGCTGGAAAGTTGTGATAGTGTCTGAAAGAAGTAGAGGAAAATTGACCTAACATTTTGAGAATAGTGGTGAAAAATATATGAAAATGCGACAAAATAATAATGAAAAATGTCGGAATTTTTTTTAGTTTGATATATTCAAATATATCCTTTTTGTGCTCATCAGAAAGATTAAATTGACGGGTGCACCATGTTTGTCGATTTATAGAAAATGTAGATTCCTCTGTAAAAATCGATTCGTATAGGTTCTGATATATATACATAACTTTAATAAAATTCAGATTTTAGGATCAAAGTCACCGAAATTATAGGTGCATCGGATTTTCCGAAAATTTTTGGCTCAAAATATTCTTTGCATGCCTTCAATTTTTTTGCAAATATCCCAATCAGAACTATAACTGATAACAAATCAAATTTGAGCTTTTTTCTGGAAAACAAGTCACTTCCCATTCTACCAATCCCAATAAAATGAATATATTCTTCAAATACGACAGTATCCAATCCAATCCCTTATACAATTGCTCATCAAAAACAGCCGAACAATGGGAGTCGGAGCTCGGCGAGCCCAGACCAATTATTGGATATTTGATGTTGATATACGGTGTTGTTATTGAAATATTATATTTTCTGTGTCTGACAGCAATCGTAAAATTGAAGCTGTTATCATGTTCGTGTTACAAGATAATGTTCTCGTTAGGATTGGTTGATATGGTTTGTAATAGTAAGTTATTATTGATACGGAATCTGAAAAAAATCATTATTTTCTGATGATTTGGAGCACTACTCGGCTCTAAGTGAGCATTTTGAGCTGGGATTTGAGCATATAATTTGGTTCAGTGACTTTTAATGAACTTCGATAATTATGGAGTTTCAGACTTTTTCACTCTCTGAAAATTTTTTAAATTAGTATTTTTTTGATCTACATGACATCCTCAAATCTTCGTTAGAACCTGGATCTGCTCAAAAATTCAGAATTTTCGTCTCTCGTTCAGTATATAGGTTTCTTCGCGATTTTGTGGATCCGACGACCGATCTATGGGTCCGACGGTTGAACTATAGTTGAATTTATGATGATAATTCAAATGACGGATCCACAAATCTGTTGTGCTCGCCAATTACCCATATACAGTACCGTACAAAAATCTCTTATATTCTGTGTTGTTCCATGGATTTTGCCTATATTTGGCCCTGCAATATTTTGCCTATATTCAGCCCTGCAATGCTCGAACTTGAGAATAACATAAACTAAGATGATATTAAAATCATAAACTACTTGTATCCGCCTACCCAAAAACAAACCAACTTAAATTTTATGATATCCTGATTCAAATATATATACATCTTTATGTCACAGCATAAATTAGAGTTTTGTGTTTTGCTATATATCTGCCATTTTATACTCACATCAGAGAATTTCAGGGCCAAATATAGGCAAAGTACACTGAAAAACACAAGATATAATAAATTTTCCATGATTCCCATATCCACCTCCTCCAAATTCCAGTAATCTGTTCCATCCTAACCGGCTATTTATTTATCCATGGTGCAGTCTACTGTAGTTATCCGGAATTGATCTACATATGTGGGATAATAGCATCAAGTATGTTATCACTTATCATATCACTTATCACTAAACATTTCAGGTGGTTGGGCATGTTCATGTGCATTTACCATCCTGCTAGTCATCAATCGAATCGCTGATATCATCTTTCCCCTGAGCAAGAAGTTGCTCTTTTCAGAGTACCGTACCTGGCTCCTATGCACCATTCCACTGATATACTCCCTATATTTCCTATTTTTCACCAATTCAGCCACTTTTAACTCCAAAATTATGGCATGGATGTACGATCCGAGAATCTACCCCAACTCTTCACATTTATACTATAGCTGGAGTCACTATGTTAATAATATTGGATTTTCTATCATCTCTATATGCCTATATTCGATATATTTTATTGCGGTTATGAAAAAACAAAGAAAAGGATGGAACACTTTGACAAGAAATGTGAGCACTTTCCTGGATTCATAGATTCATAGATTCATAGATTCATAGATTCATAGATTCATAGATTTATAGATTCATAGATTCATAGATTCATAGATTCATAGATTCATAGATTCATAGATTCATAGATTCATAGATTCATAGATTCATAGATTCATAGATTCATAGATTCATAGATTCATAGATTCATAGATTCCTAAGTGATATGATAAGCAACTAATACTCCAGATATTCATCCAATCTTCGCTCATATGCGGTATCAACTGCTCCGGAGCCCTGATATACTCCTACATGTCATATTTTGCGGCGTATCATCCTTGGATTGTGCTCTTGGGTACTATCAATTGGATATTGGCTCATGGTAGTCCGGCTGTTATTTATATCATTATGAATAAAAAAATTCGGAGTAAAATTGTGTCATGGATACATACAGAAGAAAAAAGAGTGAGTAAATTTCCCAAAGTAGGATTTTGATATGGATCGATTTTCAGAAAGTGTCAGTGATCAAAGTGTCGGAAGTTGGATAAAATATGTGATAGATCAAAACAAAAGGAGTACTGTAGTGAGATAAGATTTTGAGAAAGTAAACATGATTTTGGTGATTACAATAAAAATATTTATTTTTGTCTTCATCATAAAAAAAATCATCATAAAAAATATATTTCAGCCTTCGATTTTACATTTTCAGACAGCTTTTCAATATTTTTGACTTCAGATTCGAAATCTCCATGGAAAAATATCCCATTTCCCAAAAATTCAACAAAATCGGAACACTCCTCCCTAACGCTTCTCCTTCTTAGGTTTACCTCCTTCCCACACTCCCCCACCGTCTGCGTCTCCTACAGTAACAAGCGCACGACCTGCATTTTGTCTGCATGTCAAAAACAATATAGCAAACGAGGCAACCTGTATTCTTTGGTTAATACCCAGTTACTCAAGGTAATTCGGAGTTCCGACCTTTCGAGATGAAAGTGTTGAAACAACTTGCAATTTTCGGACATATGCTTCATCGGGGTTATCCGGTGAGGCGAAAATTAGGAGATGACAAAAATGGGGAACCTCTACGAGAAGTCGAACCTTGGTTGCTTTTTTGAGGGAAAATAGATTTTGTCGAACAATTAGGGGAAGTGATTGACTGAAAATGCGCAAATATAGGGTAGTGTCTGAGAAAAATTGAAAGAAATCAATCAAAATTTTGAGGATTTGACATCAAATATTGGTGCAAAAATAATTACAATTAAAAAATTTTGAGTGCTCAAAATATTTATGCCATCACTCGATTCCAAATTTTCCAACAAGTTCTCAACAATTTTCCAATTCGGATTCATAAACTCCATAAAAAAATATACCACCATCATAAATTCCAACTACATCTGTCTCTCTAACCTTCCCTATTAGGTTTACCTCCTTCCAAAGGTCATATTGCATCTGTGCTCCACCGCTAACACGCAACGCAAGCAGTTTGACCTTGCTCGCGGAGCATATCGATCCGAGCAACAGTATCTTGTCATTCAACAATTTCGTCGACCCACAACACGGTGATGTCTCTCGTTCACCAGATGTCAATTGCCCATGGGGCTCCACATGGTGCTCAGGTAAATTTTTGTCTTTATTTCTAGATTACGGTAGATAAGATCGAAGGATTACTGTAGTTGTGATCTACCATAAATCAACTTGTTTTGTCTCTGTTCTACGGTAGATCATTGGGTTACTGTAGTTGTGATCTACCATAAGTCCACTTGTTTTGCCTATATGTATTATGGTAGATCAATGAATTACTGTAGTTGTGATCTACCATATTTCAACTTGTTTCGTCTCTTTATTACGGTAGATCAAATGATTACTGCAGTTTTGATCTACCGTCAGACAACTTGTTTTGTCTCTATATTTCGGTAGATCAAAGGGTTACTGTAGTTGTGATCTACCATTTTTCACATTTTTTCAAACATTATTTTCTTGCAGAGCCTAAAATTTACAGCTCCAACATCGATTTCCTTCAAATCGATATTCAAAAGCTTCGAAGTCAAATTATCCTATGATACGAAAAATGAGCTCCAATATTTCACTGAGCTGGGCTCAGCGGTGGAGTTTGTCAAAAAATGCTACAAATATGCGGAATATGGTGACACGGAAGAAGTCACCATTGACTCGAAAATCTGGCCGAAGGAGATGATGGAGCTCAAGCATATCCGATATGCGACAAGTTTGGAAGTCACCATGTATGGCACCATGTATGGTGGCTTTATGGAGTACACCAATAATGGGTGGAACACTAAATTGAAGTTGAATGATTGTCAGGAGGTGGAGCAACGAGTTGTGCTCTCTCGCGATTTTTTTGGCTCGAGATACTTCCACTACCAATCGACGGTGGAAATCAATGTGATGTCCCATGTGTCGGACGAGGAGTTTGATAATATGCACCATATGACGGCGTATGTCACAACGGCTGAAATTAGTGATCACGCGTTGTGGTGTAAGATTGAAGAGCTCAACGAGAACTCTTTGATGTACACCAGAAAAATTTGTGTCACCATTCCGGAAAGTGACCCGAAAACGTTGAATTTTGAGGGAATCGCGCCGATTCGAGAGCAGAATGTGGTAGAGGGAGGCGTCTGGTTTCGCGTTGGAAAGGTTTATGGATTTATTGGTGCGGATCGGAAGTCTGTTTTTATTCAAGCTTAATTTATTCAATTGTGCTCTTTTTAATGATTCGTGCTCTTTTTAATACTTTGTGCTCTTTTTGATGATTCTTGCTCTTTTATAGTTTTCTGCTTTTTTAAAACAACTTTGTGCTCTTTTTTATACTTTGTACTCATTTCATAACTCGATGCTCTTTTTATTATTTTTTTTCTTTTTCCTACAGATTTCCGTGCTCTTTTGTGCTCTTTTAATAGTAGAATAAACCTTTTTTTTCAATTTATGTTGTATATAAATACCCACAGTTATACAAAAAAATTTTATTGTAAAAAAACTTTATTGAGTCTAAAAATTATGAAACATAAAAAATAGAGTTATACATCATAAAACATCATGAACAAAAAAAAGTATCATAAGAACTCCAAAATTATTCCTCGATTCCAGAAATCGTCCTAAAAACCACCGAATTATACGTAACATCCAACACCGCTCGATTCCCAAAATCCCACTCCAATCGATTATCCATCACTTCCCATCTCACAAATGGCAAATTATACCGCACAACTTTATGCTCCACTTCTCTACTAGGATTGAATCCATCCCTCAGTTCCAGGTAAATATCCTCATTTTGGCGGGTGCACCAATTTCGGAGTTTGGTGTTAATGGCGATTTCTCCCACCATGGGTCCATAAATTTTGAGCTTCATGGCTTTCGACTCCAAAAATTGAGCATCCTTGATATCACACTTGATATTGAAAATTCCTTTTTTCAACCTCTTGTAACATCTTGAATCAAAAAAAGTTGTTGGTAGAAAATCTAGTCCATCCATCTTATCATACTTATCAATTGTCAAATCAGTGATATTATCATTATCATTTAGATAATTCAGTACATGATATAAATTCTTGTGAACTTGCACAATCCAAGTTTCCGCATCCCTTATCATTTTCAGATTGAGAATTCTAAGTGGCCAAGTTCTGAGTTGAAGGTTCACTGATTTAGGTTTAGTTCCAGGTGGGAAGTGTGTTGTCAAGTATTTCGATGCAGCTTCCCATGCGGTTCCTTCGTTTCGAAGAATATCGTTCACAAATAATGGCTCGTAGATTTTCGCTTTTTGGCGGTTGTTGGTAGGGTGTTGCAGGAAAAAATTTGATTTTTCATGGAGTTTTGAGAGCTATACAGGGTGGCGCATAAGTATGGAGCCAAAGTTTTTCAGCCGTAGTTCTGAAAATAAGGGCCGTATTGCCGGATGGATGTCATTTTTTGTTAGTATGGATCCCAATACAATAACTCAAACATAGATTTTTGGACTTTCTTGTTCCGACGGATAAATACCACATATAAACTGGTTCGAAAATATTGCCTTGGAGCCGCGGCTACTCGACCCATTCAAAGTTTTATATCTGACTTTGAAGTTGGTCTCAAAAAATGATATTTATGTTTTGTTAGGTCCATATATGGACTAATATTTTCCTCAGAGGAATTTGTCTAAATCGCCCTGGCTTTTTCGTGACGGGCTAGTACATTTCAGTGAAAAATTCAGCAAAAAGTTTCAAAATGGCAAGAATTTTCCCACTTTCACTCATACAAGTTTTTTTCTAAGTAATACGTTCTTATAATGTTATTTCTGTTTCAAGAATCACGAAAAAACAAAATACTGAGGGGTTTTTAATCGAAACACTGAAATCTGGCCATTTTGAAACTTTTTGCTGAATTTTTCACTGAAATGTACTAGCCCGTCACGAAAAAGCCAGGGCGATTTAGACAAATTCCTCTGAGGAAAATATTAGTCCATATATGGACCTAACAAAACATAAATATCATTTTTTGAGACCAACTTCAAAGTCAGATATAAAACTTTGAATGGGTCGAGTAGCCGCGGCTCCAAGGCAATATTTTCGAACCAGTTTATATGTGGTATTTATCCGTCGGGACAAGAAAGTCCAAAAATCTATGTTTGAGTTATTGTATAGGGATCCATACTAACAAAAAATGACATCCATCCGGCAATACGGCCCTTATTTTCAGAACTACGGCTGAAAAACTTTGGCTCCATACTTATGCGCCACCCTGTAAAGCAAGTGCGCTCTATCGCACTGTTAAATGTTAAAGGAGGGTGGGAGAAAATTTTAAAGATAGAAAATTTGGCTCGATTTTTTAAGGGAAATTTAAATTTTTGAATTAAATTAGTTTTGATATGAGCTCAAGTTCTGCAAATACGCTCTATTGCACTGTTAAAGGGGGAAAACCAAAGTTTATAAAAATCGATCACCCATGTAAATTTATAGCAAAAATTAAGCTAGTAAGCATAAATTTGGTCGAGATTGACTCGGGAAAAAGCGTTTAAAGCCCAAATTTTCCAATACCTGTAAGTTTGCAAATGCGCTCTATTGCACTGTTAAAGGGGGTAGGGCGAAATTCCAAAAATGAGGCGTCTGGCACAATTTTGCCATAATTTCTATCTAAAAAGTCTAGAAAAGTGAGTTCAAAAACCCTTGTTTTGAAAAATTCGCTCAATTGTGCATATACGCTCTACGGCACTTTATCAAATTTCAAATATTCTAAAAAAACATGCCAAACCTTGACCTATTTACCTGGAAACTCTCTGAAACTTTTCAGTCAGGGAACTCTAGATTTTCCAGATTTTCAGAAGTTCTAATCCCGAAAAAATTACTCACATGAAAAACCAATGCTCTCCCTTGCCAGCATCCACAAAATTCAAGCACACCGTTTTGCCATTGACAAACGCCAACTTCACCAATATTCCAGATTTGCCCGTTTCTGTCTCCATGATTGTCAATTGATCGAGCAAATCTCGATTGAATATTTGAATATCTGCATTACACTGTTTGGAGCATTGCCCAAATCGGTGCAATGCTTGCGGTTGCAAATAGGATAACACGTCTTTTTGCAGTTTTGGCAGAAGTGTCCCGAATTTTTCGAACTTTTGCATCTAAAGAAAAATAATATTTTTGTAATTCCATAAAAAATTAACTTACTCCAACTCCCGGACCTTGCAGCAAATTCTGAATATTCTCCGGAGCGATGAAATTCATGTCAACCGCTTGGGGCAACATTTTCTGGTTGTGAATGGTGGATAATTATGTCCACCTTATATAAGGGTGACCCATATGGTGGGGATTAGGGAAATTAAAGGGTGGTGTGGTGTGGAGAACGCACCTGTTGGTGTCGATGCACCATGTTGGGCGGGTCACCAAGTGTTTTGATATTTGCGCCTTAAAGATCGTAATCCTACTGTATTAAAGGATCATGTGAAAATTGGACCGACAAAAAATGCATCTGTTGGTGACGATGCACCATGTTGAAAGTGTCACCAAGTTTTTTTGTGGGACTACTGTATTAAAGGAGCATAAAAAATTGGGAATCTCCACTTGTAGGTAACCCATATGCTGAGGATTAGGAAAATTAGAGATGGTGTGTGTTGGTGGCGATGCACCATGATATGCGGGCTCTTTGATATATGTGCCTTAAAGACAGTATACTGTAGGGTACTGTATTAAAGGAGCATACCCAAATCGGACCTTTCCACTTGTAGGTAACCCATATGTGGGGGATTCGGGAAATTTGAGATGGTGTATGTTGGTGGCGATGCACCATGATAAGCGGGTTCTTTGATATGTGTGCCTTTAAGACAGTATACTGTAGGGTACTGTATTAAAGGAGCATACAAAAATCGGACCTCTCCACTTGTATGTAGGTAACCCATATGCTGGGGATTCGGGAAATTTGAGATGGTGTGGGTTGGTGGCGATGCACCATGATATGTGCCTTTAAAACAGTATACTGTAGCGTACTGTATTAAAGGAGCATACAAAAATTGGGCCCACAAAAAAAACATATGTAGATCATCCACCATGCATCGTTTCTACCTCCGATGGTCACAAAAAAGGCATTTCAAAGTTTGTGCCTTCAAGAAAGTACTGTATTAAAGGCGCATAGAATAAATCAACAAAACAAAAATTATATGAAATAACATTTTATTTTTAAAAAATTCAACACAATCTCGACGAAACACAATACAAACAATTATCAATCGCAAAACTGAGAAGCTCCACACAACTCATCGCATCCTCAATCGAATCATGATAACAATCCTCGCCCTTATCATTTTGTATCAACTTGTTCAAATATTTCGATGTCAAACTTTTCAACGACGGTTTGATCGTGTTTTTGTTGAATAAAACCGCCGTATCAACGACTGAAGGGTGGAAAAGCCTCAACGCTTTTAGGTCGTTTTCGAGGCCATGTCCCACTAGGATAGTGTGCTCATTGATGAGCTCAAAGAGCATTTTCTGAACTTGCTCCAGATTCATTGATGCTTGCTCAATTTGGAGCATTGTCACTCCAGAATACTTGGTATTTGCATCAATCATCTGAGCATCCGGCTTCACAATCTCATCCATCACCTTCTCCCCATTTAGGTTTAGCACCGACACCCGAATCAGTGACATTCCCTGATTGGTATACCCCATCTCACAATCTATGGCATAGATCTTCCCGGATCTATGATCCTTATCACCCATAGATTTAGGGGTATATACAAACTTGTCCAGATCCTCCTCCATCATTCCATCAAAGACATGCATCGAATTTTTCATACATCCTGGTGTCGTGATTTTCTTGCCACAACATGGTACCAAGTTGGAACCGCTCAGATTCTTCAGATGGTAGGTACAGTAGTCCATAGGTACAGTACCATCTGGATTCAATTGGAATACTGTACGACATCGAGCACAAGTCCGCTCCAGGGCTCCTCGCTTGATCATAGCCTTTTTGTTGGATCGAAGAAATGGGTTGGACTCAATGAGCACCATTGAAGCTCCGCCCACTTGTAGGACCGTTGGGTACCCATTGTTATACTTCTCGTGCCATTTGAGCTTCAAGGCGGAGAGCATGTTATAGGCCACTTGGGGCTCACAATCAGCTAGGCTGAATTTCGAAGTCGATTCTGTAAAAAAATTGTCTAAAAGTTTTGATCTACCAAAAAATTTACCTTCTTGATCTTCAAATCCTGACACCATCTTGATCCATGATGGTGGATAATTGAGCATAATTGTTGCTGAATAGAAAAAAAGGAATTTAGGTTTAGGATTAGATAGGAGGCAGTATATGAGAGAGAATATATGAGGATCATTGACAAATGTTGCAGATTGACCTTGGAGCAGGTGGTTGGAGATCACCTGGCTCAAAGGGTAGATATAGAGATATGGAAAATATGGAAAATAGATCATATCTAGCAGAAAGGAGGAGGAGATTATCTGTTTTTGAATGGGAGGCGCATCCGGAGAACGGTCCCGGAAATGAGGGATCTTGAGAATAATTTGAAGATTTTGGCTCACTTGGTAATCTCGAGGGATGCTCAGATTTGTGTTAAAAATATACTGTTTGGTGAATTTTGGAAAAAAAAATTTAACACGATTTTGAAAGTTCAGACAGTTGTTAACTTTGAGTTTGAATGTGGAAAAAATGAAAAAAAAATTCACATAGTGTACCGAAAATGCACCTATTTCTCAGAGTATGCGTTGTTGTGGTGTTGATTCCGTATCGATTTCCCAGTTTTGGCGGGTCCGCCATGGGACCTGCAGACGTCATCACTTACACCTATCCCATCTACAGAAATCGCCACATAATTACATCTAGTGGTATTTGCCCATCTAATCTACTGAAGTTGATCTTGGGCGGTCCCACAGGAGTGTGAAGGCGTGTCATCACCTCACCATTCTCTTCATTCCATTCATTTCATTTCTTCAATTCCTCACCTATCCATGTCTTTGTTTGTTATTCTCTCATCTACCAAATCTTCCAGCATTTAGCTGAATCTTTCAAATCTCTTGAAGGAAATTTTTTGTTATCTCCAATGAACCACTCTTATTTAGGATAATAGTTGTTGAGCTAGTAAAAATTTGTTTTTTTTTGCAACACCGGCCAGTATATCATTCTATTTTTTAGATAATTTTTTGTGAATTTTGAACGGACTCAGAACGAACGTATTTTGAACTGGGTAAACATGATTCCGTACTTAAACACATGTTTTTGCGGTGATACCACGAAAGATTTTTTGATCATAAGATTTAGGATGAACACTGTGGTATCTGAAATTCAACATTCTTAATATTCGTGCGCTTAATGTTCGTTTTCTGACGTCATGGAACATCAATAAACACCAGCATGTAATTAACCATAGGCACCTGTTGTTGCTCATCTAATCTACAATACTTGATCTTAGTGGGTCCGACATGCGTACCGACAATTATGTCATCAAATAACGCAGGTGGGGTAGACATGGTGTAACCTCCCATTCCATTCACTTCGTCTTCTCCCATCTACCAAATCATCATTTCGTATATTTGTTACAAAAGTGCTAGAACCTTCATTTGTTTCATGTTTTCTTTCTTTTTTTTCTTTTTATTGCAGTAGAAGCTTAGGGTTAGACAAATTTTTGAGACTTAAGAAAAATTAATTTTGTAATTTTCGTATACCCTAATTCCTCAACCGCTAGATGTGATGTGTAAGAGTCGAAATAATCGCGTTTTGTCACTATTTCACGAATCAGTTCAGAAATTCAGAAACCTATCGGTTTTTATTTTTTCAAAAAATTCACTTGTTTTGTGTTTTAATTAGCTCTACTAACAAGAACGGCTGAAGATGGCAAAAATTACAGCAAAAATCCAAAATAAAACCATATTATGGCATTTTTTATATTTTTCCCTCGTTCAAAATTTTATGAAGTTTTTCTTACTTACTATCAAACTCGTTCCTGCGATTTTCCGACCTCTCAAACAACCATTAATAGCTCATCTCCCAATATCTCTTGTACCGCATCTAAAACATGTAATTAACCTAGAGCACCTGTTGATCCACATCAAATCTACTATAGATGGTCTTAATGGGTCCGACATGTGTACCTTCAAATTACACCATTTCTACCACCCATAGGCACTTTGTCATCTACTGTAGATGATCTCATTGGGTCCTACATGGGTCCGCAGGTGTGTCCTCCTCGTCCATTCATTTCTCCTTTTCTCATCTTCCAAACTATTACATCATTATTTTTGCAGAAACAAACATGGAACAAATAACCCTTAGTGCTCGGCAACTCCGCATCGCTATCGCTCAAAGCGAAGAGACAATGTTTAGCCTCATCAATACCGTACCCCGACAGGTCACACTGAAGGATTTAAGCGATGGAGATGGTATAACTTTGAATCTACAGTATACCACTTTGCAAATAGCTATGCATATATTGAATACAGGAGAGAATCAACATCAAATAAAATGGTAAGTTTTTGAGATATTTTTATAGAAAAAAAATTATTAGTAAACCTAAGGTAAGCCTAATTTAAGCTAAACCTAAACTAAACTTCCGAGGGAGCATTTTTTTTGGGGTATCCGGATTTTTCTGCAAATTCACCCATTGACGTATTTTTGCATGAAGAATTCGATTCCCGAATCAGTTTTTGCTGAAAAATTCTGGGAAACCTCAAAAATCGTGTTTGAAAATTTTGAAACAGGATTTTTTTTGAGTTAGAGGCTCAATTTTTTTTTGAAAGACGCCTCTTGAAATTCTGATTCTGAATATGCATAGAAAAATTTTTTCTCACCCGCCGATGACCGAAAAAAATCTCGAAAAACATGCTTGATTAATTACTCGATTCCGCATATCCAGACATTTTTTCATCAAATTTTGAATCAGGATTTGGAATCGCCATGCAAACTTACCTAGAAAAATCAGGGTACCCTTCCCCGAAACATTCCCTTGTTAAGCTACACCTTAGCTAAACATAAACCTAAGCTAAACCTAAACTAAACCTAAACTAAACTTGAATTAAACCTAAACTAAACCTGAACTAAACCTAAACTAAGCGTAAACTATTTCAGGTATATAACTACTTTCAATAAAAGACACACTGCTCCAGTTCTCGCAAAAACTTCTCCAGTTCTACCCGGAACCGCCCTAGATGCAACATTCTGGTATTTGAAGAATCAATTCTTCAAGACTGGCAAAAATGGTCACATTGACAAAATTTCTGTGGAGATGAAAGACTTTCCAATCGAGCTGAAAACAATGGATTTTCCATTTGCCCCCAAATTTGCCAATGCTATATGCATTGAAAATTTTGACGGAAAATACACCAAAGATGTCCTCGATTTTCTTTCCCAGCTACAAGGAGAAATCGGGTCTTTGAGTATCAAGGCTGCCAAAGTTGGACCCTTCGAGGTTCCCGAAGAGTTCTTCAAGATTCCATGGGTCCGCAATTTAGGATGGCTCGATGTCGAAAATGTGACATGCAACATGTCGGATGAAATTTTTTTGGCTTCCAATGCCGAGCATATGGTCTTAACATCCAACCAAATAACTTCAAATGGTCTCAATGAAAAAGTGAAAAAGTGGTACAACAATCCACCACCACATTATTTTTACTTGGTAATCTATGGTATCAATTTCGATGCGACAACAGTTAAAGATGGTGTTAAATTCGAAACGGAGGTTCCCGGATTATGGATATTCCATCCATCGTTGGATTATGTCGGCAGATTTGGATGCAACGAATCTTGGTTCTATTTTAGGAACAATGAGGTTTGGTCTACAGACCGTGATGTGAGGGATATCTTTTTGGCTTTGAAGGTGTGTTTTAAAAAACTTTTTTAGAAATAAAATTTGTGGTCCGTTTATGAGGGATCATTTTTTTCCAGGGGTACCTAGATTTTGCCGCCAACCATTGACGTATTTTTTTATGTAGAATCCGATACCCGAATCAGTTTTTGCTAGAAAAAAATCTGGTGGACCTCAAAAATCGTGATTGAAAGTTTTTAATCGTTTTTTTTTTGAGTTGGAAGCTCAGATTTTTCTTGAAAACCGCGGCTTGAAATTTAGTTTCTGAATATGCATAAGAAAATTTTTTCTTACCAGCCGATGACCGAAAAAATTTTGAAAAACATGCTCGATCACTCGATTTTGCATTTCCAGACATTTTTTTAAGCAAATTTCCATTTCAAATTCCCCTTGTTAGGAGAAACACAGAAAAAATAATAATTTTCAGAATTTTAGTTTTTTTTGCAGAAAAAAAGGGAGCTCCCACCAACTGCAGCTGAACTTGACAGAATTGAAAAAAACAAAAACTTCTGGCGCTATATATCCCCCGAGAAGATTCAGCTGAAAGATACAAGTGATGGAAATGGAGTAGACATTTCTGTGTTAGTATATGAGTCATTCCATTTGCAAACATTGAATAATGGTGATTCTCAATATCAGTTGAATGTGTGAGTTTTTCTTTTGGGATTTTTGTGTATTGCGCTACCGTAGTATGTCTTACCGTAGTATGTCTTACTGTAGTATGTCTTACTGTAGTATGTCTCACCGTAGTATGTCTTACTGTAGTATGACTCACTGTAGTATATCATACTGTGGTTTGTCTTACTGTAGTATGTCTTACTGTAATATGTTTTTTCTAGTATGTCTTACTGTAGTGTGTGTTGCCGTGGTATTTCTTACTGTAGTATGTCTAACTGTAGTGTGTTTTACAGTAGTATGCCTTACCGTAATTTTCCTACGTTTTACTGTAGTATGTTTTATCGTAGTATGTATTACTGTAGTGTGTGTTACCGTAGTATTTCTTACTGTAATATGTCTAATTTAGCAAATCCAATCATTTAGCAAGTGCTGTCTTTAACTAAACCTAAACCTAAATACACGATTTGCAGGATCAAAAAACCTACAAATTACGATGAAAAAACTTTCCCAATAATATCTGGAAATGCTCACGATGGAGCAATCGCGATTTTGGACCAATTTTACAAGTCGGCTAAAGATCCTGAATATCCTCGCACTTGGGAACTTCGAGTTGAGATGAAAGACTTCCCAGTCGGGTTGAAACGTATCAATATTCCATTCAAAAAGGGACACGTCTTCATTGAAAAATTTGACCCGAAGTATACAAATGATGTAGCTGAATACGTATCCGAGCTTCAAAATATCGGAAGCTTGGTCATTGAAGCTGCCGAAGTCGGAAATGTTGCGGTTCCGGCAACGCTTTTCCAGTCCCCAATGTACCTTGGATTGCACAACCTCGTTATTGAAAATTTGACATGTGACATGTCAGATGAGGATCTGTTAGCCTCTAAGGCTGTTAAAACCATGAATGTTACCTCCGAAAAAATCACCTCAAATGGAGTCAACGAAAAATTGAAGCAGTGGTGTGACCACCCGAATCCAATATTTACCGTCTGGGAAATCAACGGCTCCAACTTCAATGAGGAAATCGTCAAAGCTGGCTTGAAATTTGAAGAATCCACACTACAACATCCATGGGGACGTACCGGTCAACTCACATTCAACGAATCGAAGATTAAATTTTACAGTGGATACAGTCTTGAGTGAAATGATTTTGTTTGGAAGATTTTAACAATAAAAATATTTATTTTTTTTGCTCGGAAGGTAGTTTTCCATGAAGATTCATCTCTAAAGTTGCTCTAAATGTCTGAAAATGCGAAATCGAAAGCCATCGGCCATTGACTGATTAGGAAAAAATTTCGTGCTCAGATTTAGTATCAGAATTTCAAGTCGCGTCTTTTTAAAAAAGCTTGAATCTGGCCTATGTGATTCGGAATTAACATGGTGGTGTCTGAAAAGTGGAGCCTCCTAACACTCCTGCGATATTCTGACGTCATCGAACAGCAATTAAAACCAACATACAATTTACCATATACACCTGCTAGGGCACACCTAATCCACTATCGATCATCTAAATGGGTCCGACATGTGGATCCGTTTACGTCGTCAAACGCCAATGTGTACAGGTGTTCTCATTTATTGGATCTATTTCCCATTTTTCAATGTATGTCTTGCTTTCCATTTCTTTCTCTTCTTTTATCGGAGGCCTAAGTACACAATTGCACGGTCAATTTTTCAAAATTTTATTTTTTACTACAATAGAAGTGCACCTTGAATCCATCCAACAACCACAAACGCATGATTTTCATCTAAAAGATGTTATTAGCCAAAGCCAGGTGCTTACTTGACCGATCTATCTTAATGGGTCCTTCAAATTACACTATCCATTTCTCTCTGCCATAGGCACCTTGTAATCTGGTGAAGATGATCTCAGCATGGGTCCGCAGGTGGGCCCTCCTCGTCCATTCATTCTCTCCATTTTCCATCCTCCAAAACACTACATTATTTTTTTTGTAGAAAAACATGGAAGATCCTACTCGTTTACAACTCCTTGCCGCTTTGGCTCAAAGCGAAGAAAAAATGTTTAGCCTCATCAAAAAGGTACCCGAAGGAATTATACTGAGGGATTTAGACGATGCAGATGGCATAAGCTTGACGCTGAATTATTTCAAATTTGATGATTTCTATATAAATATGCGGATAGTGAATATTGGGGATAATCAACATCAGGTTAATTGGTAAGGTTTTTCGAGGTCCTAAATATTCCTTTAGAGCTTATAAAATGTTCGAATCCGTTATATTATTCTATTTTCATGCCGATATTTTACTTTTAGTGTTGAACCTATTTTTTAAGTAAATTAGGCAGTTTTATTTGAACTCAAAAGTGATGAACGCCGTCAGTGTATTTGCACTGATTTCTGTCAATGCATTTTAACTGACGAAAACTACCGTAGTGTGTCGATTTACAAAGCGTATGTCGTCAGATACAATGCATACTGTGAAAACACACTGACGATGTTTTTGACATTTGGCTCAGTGCGTTGAGTTCATATAAAGTACTATCAATCCCAAAACTTTTGTCCAAAAACATAAGCCACGCCCCTTCCGAAACAAGTGGTCTCACAGCGAAGAAAACATGTTTACGCTACTGTAACACCATTTTCTAATTGAAAATAAACATATACGCAAATGTGCGTCAAATGTCGTCAGCTCTTCCCCTCGAGACCCAATGAAACGATTTACGATTCAGGGGACATTAGAATTGGGATTGATAATAGCCAAAGTTGCGAAAAAAATAAAAGTACGGCCTGCAGATTTTTTTACACAAAAAATGAACTAATGTCAAGAAAAAAATTTACAAATTTCAGGCATATAAATCCTCGATGTTATAGGAAAACCACTGTAAAAACTTCACCAGTTGTACCTGGAACTGCTTTAGAAGCAACCCTGTGGTATTTGAAGAATCAGTTCTTCAAGGATGGCATGATCGGAAACCCGTATTCAATTCGAGTCGAGTTGAAAGACTTTCCAACTGAGTTGAAAACTATCAATTTTTCTTTCCAATGCTCTGTGAGTTGGAATTGGGTTTCCATTAAAGAATTCGACGCGAAGTACACCAAAGATGTGGTTGATTTTGTTTCCCAGATACAGGGAACCTTCTATCACTTAGATATTGTAGCTGCCCAAAGCAGTCCTTTCGAGATTCCTGAAGAATTCTTCAAGTCTCCAGTGTTCCTCAACTTGCGCATAATCGAAGTCGGAAATGTAACGTGTAACATGTCAGATGAGGATTTATTAGCCTCGAATGCCTATAACATGATTCTGACCTCTAACAAAATTACCTCAAATGGTATCAATGCAAAATTGAAGCAATGGTACAACAATCCTCCACAAAATGTCCATTCCATATTCTGGCGAATCAATGGTCCCAATTTCGATGAGACAATAATTAAAGATGGATTTCCATTCGAACCTAAACTTTCTGGTTTGAAGGTAATCCATCCATCGTTGGAATTTGTCGGGGAATTCAATTTTATCAACTCAACTAACTTCTTGTTCCGGAGCAATGATCTCGATTGGGGTCTCGATGAGGAGCGAGATAAGTTTTGGGCTATAAGGGTATGTTCTTCAATTCTTCTACCAATATCATTATATCTTTGCTTATCCTTCCTATTCATAGATTCATAGATTCATAGATTCATAGATTCATAGATTCATAGATTCATAGATTCATAGATTCATAGATTCATAGGTTCATAGATTCATAGATTCATAGATTCATAGATTCATAGATTCATAGATTCATAGATTCATAGATTCATAGATTCATAGATTCATAGGTTCATAGATTCATAGATTCATAGATTCATAGATTCATAGATTCATAGATTCATAGATTCATAGATTCATAGATTCATAGATTCATAGATTCATAGATTCATAGATTCATAGATTCATAGATTCATAGATTCATAGATTCATAGATTCATAGATTCATAGATTCATAGATTCATAGATTCATAGATTCATAGATTCATAGATTCATAGATTCATAGATTCATAGATTCATAGATTCATAGATTCATAGATTCATAGATTCATAGATTCATAGATTCATAGATTCATAGATTCATAGATTCATAGATTCATAGATTCATAGATTCATAGATTCATAGATTCATAGATTCATATATTCATAGATTCATAGATTCATAGATTCATAGATTCATAGATTCATAGATTCTTTATCCGTACCTCCGCATCGTTCTGTTTTTTGCAGGAAAAAAGGGCAGCCGAAAATCCTGGTGCTTATGAAAAGCACCCAACGCTTTTCTTCTGGCGTGTCTGGCATCCATGCAAAGTTTTTCTGAAAGATACAAGTGATGGAAATGGCGTCGATCTGTATCTGTATCATGAAGATCGACAGAAGCCTTTCCATTTTCGAACATTCAATGATGGTGATAATCAGCATAAGTTGCTTGTGTGAGTTTTTTTTTGGAATTTTTGTGTGGCTAGCACAGTAGACCAGCTATTTCAAACTCTTACCGTACTTTGTCTTACCGTACTATTTCTTACTGTAGTATGTCACACTGTAGTATGCCTTACTGTAGTATGTCTTACTGTAGTATATCTTACTTTAGTATGTCTTACTGTAGTATGTCTTACTGTAGTATGTCTTACTGTAGTATGTCTTACTGTAGTATGTTTTTTTGTCGCAAGTCCAACTTGCCGGATTCGATCATTTAAAAAAATTTTTAACTAAAAAATAAAATTAAAAACTCTAAAAAAAATTAAAAATACCAAACCTGAACATAAACTAAATACATGTCTTTCAGGATCGAAAAACCTATACATTTCGATGAAAAAACATTACCAGTAATATCTGGGAATGCTCAAGATGGAGCAATCGGAATTTTGGACCACTTCTTCAAGTGGTCGCACTTGGATCGCACTTGGCGTCGCGAACTGCGAGTTGAAATGAAAGACTTCCCAATTGCGTTGAAACGTGTCAAAATTCCACTCGAAAAGGGAAGAGTGTTCATTGAAAAATTTGACAAGAAGTACACGACTGATGTGAACGACTACGTATCCCAACTGCGAAATATCAGAACCTTGGTCATTAAAGCTGCAAAAGTCGGAATGTTCAAAATCCCAACGTTCCGCAAGTTGCGCAAACTCGTTATTTCGATAAAACGGCAATTCAAGAAGGTTTTCCATTCGATGGTTCGACGTTGGCACACCCATCGGAAACTACCGGCGAACTAATCTTCGACTCATCTAACATCTTCTTTTTCAGTCCATCTGATTTTGCATAACTATTCTTGATTTCAAAAATATTTTAACAATAAAACATATTTTAATTTTGTTTGGTCTTTTTCCATGGAGATTTTACTCAAACGGCAAATTAGGCTCAATCAGAAAAAAACTATGTGCTCATATTTAGAATAAGAATTTCGGTTCGTATATTTTGTTGAAAAATTGAGGCTTGCCTCAAAAAATTGAACTTCCTCGGATTTTTTCAGCAGAAAATGTTCTGTGAATTGGATTCTAGAGGCAAATTTCTTAGTGATTTTAGATACTGAAGTGCTAGGTACTGTACAGTACCCCTCCTCTCGAAAATACAGTACCCTCCTCTGGAACGGATTATCATCCACCTCAATCCTCCAGACACCACGCCGAAACTACCCAACAAGCTTCGTGAGGTTATGGCAGGTACGAAAGGTACTGTGGAACTGGTGTAAATGGTGGAAATGTTTTAGGAGAAGCAACTAGATAATGGGAGAAAATTTCAAAACCGATTTTTAAATATTCCAAAATTTCAACTTTTCTAATGTGTATTTTCACAGATTTTTCGAACAATTTTTGAATAATAAATGTTTATCGGAGTATCCCGTAACAATAAAAAATGCCATTGAGATCGAAAAAATTGTATGTTAAAAAATTTCCTCATACAAAACTGGTGCCCCTTCTAAACTCCTTCAACGGCATTCGCTCATTATTCATCATTGATTGACTGCTATTAGCACGATGGGTCCTATCCTTGATGAGGCATGATGATGCACTGGTTCGTCGGTTCTCGATCAACTCGATGGCGGTACGACTTCGTTTTCGATTGTCAGCCAGATTGTCCACGACTACGGTAGATGAGGTGACCATTGAGACGGTTCTGAAGTGAGGAATTGTTTCTAGAGGTTAGTGGAATGGGATTCGTGAAAATTTTTTGTGGGTTTCGGTTTAGTTTTTTCAGTAAGATAAGTTTAAGTTTGTGATCTACCGTTCTATCACAGAAGCTTTACTTGCTTGAGATTCTATGATAAGACTTCCATAGAACCAGCGTTCTGAGAATTCTATGGTCGCGTAATCATAGATCCATATTCTCGACAGTTCTATGGTTTTGAAGTCATAGAATCAGAGTTATATGGTACCATAGATATGACGCGGTAAGATAGACCACATGAAAATGTAGTACCATAGAACTTTGCATAGATCTCAATGACAGGTTCTATGAACTACCATAGATCGTACAGGAGTACTATGATACCATAGAATCTGAAATTCAAGGATTCTATGGTCAAGTAATCATAAATCCAGATTCTTGGAAGTTCTATGAAATTTTTTGTCATAGAGTTTGAGTTCTATGGTATCATAGATACAAGAAAAAAGAGATCACATGCATCATATGAACGTTTCATACTATAGAACTTCACATAGATCTTTATAATTTTTTATGCGAGCATAGATTTATGGTTCTAAAAACATAGATCTTTTTGAGTTCTATGGTACCATATATATAGAAAAAGATGCAACTCAATCAGAAAGTGGTCAGATGCACCATATGTACATTTAGTACCATAAAACTTTACATAGGTAGGTTCTATGAAGACACGATCTATGAACTACCATAGATCATCATTATCCTATGATAATGATGCCATAGAATCTGAATTTTGAGAATTCTATGGTCAAGATCTTTATAAATCTTTCTATGAGCGCGTAGATCTCTGGTTTTATGTACTGCCGTAGATCCTTTCGAGCTCTATGGTACCTAGATATAGGAAAGAATGTGGCCCAATTGAGAAAGTGGTCAGATCCACCACATGAGTGCCATAGAACTTCACATAGATAGGTTCTATGAAAACAGATTCTTTGATCTACCATAGATTCTACAATCTACCATAGATCTTAAAATCTTTCAAAGATTCTATGAACCACCACTGATTCTATGATTAACCATAGATCCTACAATCTACCATAGATTCTATGAGCGATCATAGATTTTTGGGGTTCGACAATATTTTCCGAGGGTTCAATGATGTTGTAGCTCCGTGAGCCCTTAGCTCTTAGGAGCATTGTCTTGATGCTCACAATTTCAATCCGACCCACATTCAATTGGGTCCTACAGTATTTTTGCAAACCAAAAAAAGCATTTTTACAAAAATTTTCATGCAAATATATATCAACGTGCATATTTTTTATCACAAATTCAACAGCCATGCCTAAGCGAAAAAAACGTTTTTTTTTTCAAATATCAATATTTTACACGTAATGGTTGGTGGGGATGAAGAACAATCGGTTTACATCAAAGGAACAATGTGTCGGAGACTCGTAGGTGGGAGGGTAGATCAAAAAGGGAAGAAGTGGGATGAGGGGTACTGTAGTGTCATACTGTAGTTGCGACGGTGGTATACCTCGTCGATTTTCGCATGATGCCTTGTTTGGTTTGAAGGAGGAGACGTTGTCGGAATGAGGCCGATGATAGGCAGAAAAGCACGAAGTTGAGGGCTTTACCAACGACGACTAGGATGGTGCATACGGCACTCTGAAAAAAAATACGTAAATTGTCGTAGGATATGGTGTATTGGATACCAGTGTCACCCAATCCATATGGATGTAGAAGGAGAGGAAAGTGACGAATGCGGAGGGGCTCTGAAACATTGGATCTATGAATCTATGGATCATAGAAATCGAGATTCTATGAATTTATGGATCATAGAAATCGAGATTCTATGAATTTATGAATCATAGAAATCGAGATTCTATGAATTTATGAATCATAGAAATCGAGATTCTATGAATTTATGAATCATAGAAATCGAGATTCTATGAATTTATGAATCATAGAACTTGAGATTCTAGGAAGTTATGGATCATAGAACTCAAGATTCTGTGACTTTATAGATCATAGAAATCGAGATTCTATGGATATCTGGAACATAGCACTCCAGATTCTATGGATTTTTGGATCATAGACCTCGAGATTCTATGAATCTATGAATCATAGTACTTGAGATTCTATGGATATATTGATCATAGAACTCGAAATTCTATGGATATATGGATCATAGAACACGATATTCCAAGATCTTTGAATCTATGAATCTATGAATCTATGACCAACCTGTGTAATAGTGAAACATGTCACAATAGCAGTTACAGTAATCGTAACTTTATGCTCAGTCTTCGCCTGGCTTCCATTCAGCTGCGAATCCCCACGAATCGACTTGGACTCCTCAAACAACTTGGTCCTAAATATCCAAACTACAGTACCCCAAGTTTTGATCTACCATACCTCTGCCTAAGTGTCAATATCAGCATAACATTGAATATAATGACCAAAACGACCGGAATCATGACGACAAAGATGGCATTCACTTGTGGAGCGTATCTAACAATCGCCCGTATCCACTCAGGATTCGGGTTTTCCTCATGTTTGAACCATCGACCCGAGTCGATACCAAAACATGCAACATGATACTGGGTACCGTTGCAGAACATTTTTTCAGCACACGCGTGACTGAAATGGTTGTAGGAGGTGAGGATAAAGGTGGTGACAACGATGATTGATACGACATTTCGAGGTGTGAAGATTTTTGCTTGTTTTCGGACTGATAATGGGTACTTGATACCGATCAGACGTTCTAGGCAGATGACCAATACTAGTCTGAAAAAAAAGTTTGGGTTAAAAAAAACTTTTTTTTTTTGAGAAAATACTTACAACGTAGCGACGGCAATCGACCAATTACCCATAGCAATCCATTGATATTTATACAACATGTACAATTTGCGGAACCAAACGGCTGACTCGAAAACTTCATAATGTGCCATGGCATGGGGAAGGAGAACGATCAAGCAGACTATATCGGCAACGGCTAGGCAGGCTAGGAGTTGGTTGGATCTGGAATTCTATGAGTTTTTTCGAGGTTCTATGATATGGAGGTCCTAGAATCTGAGTAATGTGAATTCTATGCTCGAGAACTTGAGAGTTCTATGATTCAGAGATATCATAGAATCCAAGTTCTACCAAAACAGACGTAGAAATCTATGACTTTCGTAGTTCTATGATAATTATGTCATAGAATCTGAGTGAAAAGAATTCTATGGTGACGCTATCAGAAGATCCGGATTTTTGAGAGTTCTATGATTTTGGTGGCAAAGAATCAAGATTCTATGGTATCATAGATCTACGAAAAGGATATGAGTCAGCAACTAATATACCTAAGTTATTCAGCTCAGAAATTTAGCACATGTCATCAGAATTGGCTTAAAATTTTCAAAGAATGTGAATTTTCAGATTTTTCAGAAAAATTCGTAAATTTGGTCGGATGCACCATATGGAAATTTTGTCAAAACTGGTTTTCCTGGAAATGGTGATTCATAGAACTCAAAAAGTATATCATAGATCTACAAAAAAGATTCTATGATCTATAATAGATTCTATGCTCTAACATAGATCTTCCCATAACTATCCATTGATCCTCTTATGGTCTACTACAGATTCTATGGTTGACCGTAGATCCTATGATCTAGCGAAGATCCTATGATCTACGATGGATTCCATGATTTACTATGATAAACCATAGATCCGATGATCAACCGTAGATTATATGATCCACCATAGATCCTACACACTATCCATAAAATTTCCAACCTACCTGGTCCTCATATTCGGTGCCAAAAGTACAGTAAGATTCAAAATATTTCCAGAAATGCCAAAAAGCACAAAAATCGGGATCACGGTGCCGATCAACAATCCTTCGGTCGAGTTGACGGATAGAGACATTTGACGATCATTGAGACATACATCGGCAGCTGGTTTGTTTGCTGTTATATTTGATATAGGTGATAGTGTTGTGGTCATCTGGAAAAAATGGTGGATTGGGTGGATCAGGGTAGAGAACGTCATATCATAGAATTAGAGATTATGAGGAAATCTAAAGGATAAGAAGATCATGGAGAGATTTGGAGTTCAAAAATTTTTTGGGAAAATCAAAAAACAGATTCTATGCAGATCCAGAAAATTCTATGAAAAATTCTATGAAGGTCTAAAAAATTGTAGGAGATTCTATGAAGTTGTATGAAATTCTCTGAACAATTGCATGAGATTTTTTTTGAAATTCTATAAAATTCTATGAAGAATTCTTCGATATCTATGCTCATGGGCTCGAAATATCTATGGTAATATTTTTCAGTTCTATGGAATTTTATGCGCAATGTTTACAAGATATATGTTACTTCAAAAAATTCTATGCTAACAATATCCAATTATGTGAATTTCTATGAAGTTCTATGGCAGTTTTCTTATTGATTCTATAAAATTCTATGAAACTATTTCTCCATTCTCTGAGATTCTATGACACTATTTTTCAATTCTATGGCACTATTTTCAATTCTATGAAATTCTATGACACTATTTTCCAATTCTATGAAGTTATATGGCACTTCTCAACTCTATGAAGTTCTATGCTATAACTATAAGATCCTACGAGGTTCTATGAAGTTCTATAAAATTCTATGACACTATTTCTCAATTCTATGAAACTAGAACATCGTTCAAAGCTACAAAATGACATCAAAAGCAAAAATGTGTGCATGGCAACGAAAGCCTAACTCAATTCATAGAATCTGATTATTCGGGGCGGCATAAAATGATGATAAATAGGTCGTTGATGAAGTTTGATGTTGGTCATATATAAAATATTTCAATACCGCAAAAATTAGGTAAACTATATAGACAACGTATATATACGATGTCTATCTTCGCATCTCACATGTTTTTGTTAGGCTTAGGTCATAGAAATGAGGCTAATTTTGAAGATGACGCCTCAATTTTTGCCGGGTTTTGTGGAAATTGGATTTTGAAAATTTTGGAACAACGTTTTTGGGAAATTGCAGAGATTTTGGGGTTTGGGGTTTTATGGGTCTATGGTTCTATGGAAATGAAGTTCTATGGATCTATGGCAGGGAATCTTTATGATTCTATGAATCTATGAAAGTGAATTTCTATAGAACTATGGAAATCAAAATCTATGAATCTATAGAAATTAAGTTCTATGAATCTATGAAATTAAGATTCTATGGATCTATGAAAGTGAAGTTTTATGGATCTATGATTTTCAAATTCTATGAACCTACCAACGGGCAATTCTATGATCCTATAAATTGTCAATTCTATGGTTCTATGCCTGTGAATTTTGACGATTCTATGCCACTCAGATTCTATGGTTCTATGATTTTGAATTTCTATAGATCTATGGAAGCGAAGTTCTATGGGTTTAAGAAGTAAAAATTCTATGAATCAATGTTTCTTTTTTTTAAATCTATGGATTAACAATCATCGGTTCTATGAAATCATGGTTCTATGAAATTGAAGTTCTATGCTTTCATGATTTCAGAATTCTATGAAATTCAAAGTTTTCAATTAAAAAAATTTTCAAGCCAAAAAATTTCGAGACCTCAAAATATTTTCAGACATTTTTTTCTTATCGTATGAAAAATCTGAAAAGTGAACCCAAAGTACAATCGAAAACTGAAAAACAGAAGAAAAATTTTCATTAGAAGCGCTTGAATGAATTCGAAAAATTGAATGTGAAAACAAATTAAAAATTTTCTTATTTCGTTTTTTTTTCGTTGGATTCCTCGGAAAAAGTGGGGAAAATTTGTTTTTGTCAAGTTTTTCTGGTCTTAAACTTCCAGAATTTCAGAAAAATGCAAAAATTTGGGTGATTGGTTGAATATGTATTTATTTGGTTTTTGGTCAAAAATGAAGGATGCAAGCTCAAATATTTTGAAAAAAATGTGATCATCGAAAAAAATTGCAGAATGCAAAATTCTGAAAATTTCCAGAATTTCAGCAAATACGAGCGTTTTTTTTCAACAGAAAAATTTCCAGCCGAGCAAAAATTTTGGAGCTTGAAATTTTACGACCTTATTTTTCTAAGATCTAAAGTTTCTGAAGCCCACAAATTTTATGATTCCAAAAAAGTTTCCAGCCCGAATTGCAAGCCATATTTTTGATTTTGGGCTTCAATTTTTTGAGACGAGAAATTTGGAGCACGATTTTTATTTGAAAAATAAAATTTGTCATAAAAAATCAATTTTTTTACCGGAATTCAAGACTTTTCCACCTAACTCATTGGCTAAAAAATAGCAAAATTTTGAGAATTCCCATTGATTTAGCCTAGTTTAGGTTTAGTTCCAGCTTATTTTAGGTTTAGGTTCATTCTAGGTGAGGTTTAGGTTTAACTAAATTTTCAAGATGGAGGATAGGTTTAGGTTTAGCCCATCTTAAGTTTAGTCAAGTTTCAAATTTATTTTTCTCCATTTTTTTTTCAAAAATCTGAAACTTTCCACTATCCTAAAACTTGTCACTTTGTCAGTTTTTTCAACAAAAAAATAATTTGGTAGATCAAAAAACTAGCAGAAAAACTTCAAAACTCGATTTTTTTTCTCGAAAAGAACCTCAATGTCACAATGAACAACAACGAGAAAAAAATTCGTGTGCCGGCAAAAAGTTCAAAGAGAAAAATGTCATGCATCCTCCAAAACGTCTCAAAACTACCTCATTCAATAAAACAAAAGTAGATAGAGGCAAAGAAAAACGAGTAAAATGTGAAATATTCGACCGAAAAAATTTTTGGGAGAGATAGAACATTTGGATAGAGAGAAATAAAAATGAAAATCTAATAAATTATATGAAAACGACCGAGGGAGATGGGAGAGATGGAGGAGGAAGCTAATTACTTGATGAATTGACAGGGCATAGAATTTCTATGGAATTTTTGGGTTCTATGGATGATTCTATGATACTCTTTGAATCTATGATCATAGTCTAGTAGTAGTAGTATGATCTAATAGCTCTATGGATTCTATGGCAAGTTCTATGGACTATTGTAGGAATTTATGATTCTGTAGTTTTATGGGTTTTATGGTAGATTCTATGGCAAGTTCTATAGACTACTGTAGGCCCTCTATAACTTTGTAATTTTATGGGTTCTATGAATTCTATAATAAATTCTATGATACTCTAAGAATCTATGAACTATTAGTTCTATGGTTCTATGAGTTCTATCGCAAGTTCTATGAACTTCTCTGAGAATCTATGATTTTGAGTTTTATGTTTCTCGAAATCTATGTATTATTTAGAAGTTCTATGAAATCTATGATTTATGATGCTTTTGATTCTATGCATTCTATGGACAAATCTATGACTACAGTTTTATGATTCTACGAAACTTCAATATTTAAAAAGAAAGTTCTATGATTCTATGATATTCCAAGGTCACAAGATCTATGCTCTTTACTTTTTACAATTCTATGAATCTATGAACCACGAAAAAGCAAAAAAGAGCCCTTCTAATTGCTCCGTGAGCCCATTCGACTCCCATTAAAAATGATAAATACACTCGGCTCGACGGAATTTTTTGGCATATTGCCAAAAAAATACGTCACAAGAAAACTGGGGGCCGAATAATTAAAATGAGGAAGACGAAACAAATCAAGAAAATTGAGAAAAGGGCATACACACGTGACGGGAGGAGCTAAACCTAAAGTGGATAATTTAGGATAGCCGGACATGAGCAGGTTTTTTGCAGAAAGGGATAGTTGATGTAATGTGATTCATAGATTCATAGATTCATAGATTCATAGATTCATAGATTCATAGATTCATAGATTCATAGATTCATAGATTCATAGATTCATAGATTCATAGATTCATAGATTCATAGATTCATAGATTCATAGATTCATAGATTCATAGATTCATAGATTCATAGATTCATAGATTCATAGATTCATAGATTCATAGATTCATAGATTCATAGATTCATAGATTCATAGATTCATAGATTCATAGATTCATAGATTCATAGATTCATAGATTCATAGATTCATATATTCATAGATTCATAGATTCATAGATTCATAGATTCATAGATTCATAGATTCATAGATTCATAGATTCATAGATTCATAGATTCATAGATTCATAGATTCATAGATTCATAGATTCATAGATTCATAGATTCATAGATTCATAGATTCATAGATTCATAGATTCATAGATTCATAGATTCATAGATTCATAGATTCATAGATTCATAGATTCATAGATTCATAGATTCATAGATTCATAGATTCATAGATTCATAGATTCATAGATTCATAGATTCTTATTGTTAACATAGAAATGTATCACTATATACATTTCCTGTTGACGTTATACCAAGATACAACCTATGTGTCCACTCCTTATTCTACGAAAAAAGGTCGGCTCCCCTCTGGTTTTCGATGTCAACCGGATACAAGATCAAATAGGACTAATAAAGTACCAAAAGTATTGAATTTCAAAATTCAAAAATTTTTCGTATTATTTGATCGACTAACCGATATACTGAAAAAAGAAGCTGAAAATAGCTGAAAGACGTCAACCGATGTGTTTTGAGCTCGCGGGGCTAATCAGATTCAGAACAACTCAAGCGCGTCTTGTGGGGGTGTCGGACCTGTCGGACCACTGACAAGCGGACCCAGGGCGGAGCCCCTACGGCGGGCTCCGCGAGCCGCCGCCGGAAAAGTGCATTTTTCGCAGACATGCGGAAAAGAATTTTTGAACGTGTGAAAAAAACGTAAAAAATGACTAGGGCGAAATTTGGTATTCAATTGAGGAAGCCGTGGGTGAGATTTTTATATGCATCAAAAGTTCATATAATTTGCATTTATAGCATCATAGAATCAGGAATGCGTGAAATATGAGAAGAGGTTTGCAGAAAATCTATGAATCTATGTTCATAGAACTGGAGGTTCTATGGATCATAGAACTCGTGAATCTATGGATCATAGAACTCGAGGATCTATGAATCTATGAATCTATGAATCTATGAATCTATGAATCTATGAATCTATGAATCTATGAATCTATGAATCTATGAATCTATGAATCTATGAATCTATGAATCTATGAATCTATGAATCTATGAATCTATGAATCTATGAATCTATGAATCTATGAATCTATGAATCTATGAATCTATGAATCTATGAATCTATGAATCTATGAATCTATGAATCTATGAATCTATGAATCTATGAATCTATGAATCTATGAATCTATGAATCTATGAATCTATGAATCTATGAATCTATGAATCTATGAATCTATGAATCTATGAATCTATGAATCTATGAATCTATGAATCTATGAATCTATGAATCTATGAATCTATGAATCTATGAATCTATGACAAACTGAAATATGATGATGTTAATTAGCAATAATCTAGTATTACTAGAGTAACACGATATTCAGCAAAAACTTGCCCTATTCGAAAAAATGGCGGGAGTATTTCCCGAGAAGAAGGTCAAATATGCGCCCCATTTTTCTCATTTCGCCCTGTTATCCACCAAAACCAAAATGAGGGGTTTTTACAACAAAACAAACAAATTTGAGTAGGGGGGCCGCCACATACACAAAATGTCTGAAGATGAATACAATCGAAATGTAAATATTGCTAAAATTTGCATTTCTGGAAAAAATAAAATTTTTTACACACAAAATTTGTTTGCGTTTTACCAGAAAAAATACTGGGTGGTACGCTAAGACTAAACCTATACTAGGTTGTAGCTAAACCTAAGCTAGTCTGAACTCTAACCTAAAAGAAGCTGGACCTGAAAATAATCTAGGCCGGACCTAAACCTAAATTAGGGTGGGGGGCAAGCATAAGGCGTTTTGTACCTGAAAATAATCGAGACTGAACCTAAGCCTAACCCGGTATGGAAATAAGCCTAAACTAAGTTGGATACAAAAATAATTTAGGCTGAACCTAAACCTAAATTAGGATGGACCTTGACCTAAACTGAGCTGAAGCTAAACCTAAGCTATGATGGAACTAAACCTAACCTACAGAAATCGCCTGAAGCTAATCCTAAATTAGAGTGAAATTGAACGTAACTATGCTGAAGCTAAACCTAAGCTAGGCTGGAACTAAACCTAACTCACAAAACTCGTCTGAAGCTAAACCTAAGCTCTATAGGTAAAACCCACGCGGTGTAATTTGTGTTTTGGAAATTGTGATCCACTCAAATTTCAAAACGTGCATAATGCACTTGAAATAAATGCTATATGCACAAATTTGGTGAATGATCATGTGAGGCACAAAAAAAATGAAGAATGTTTCCACACAAAAAAATGTACAACATCTACAACAATAACCAGCAATTTTCCCAACAGTTAGTGTCGAGAGACGAGATAGTAGGAAATGGAGAGAAAAAATGGGGAGGAATTTATCAGGCAGTTCGATCTAAATGGATGTGTTTTTGAGAAATCATTTGAGGAAGGGTTGGTGGTTTTTTCAAGTGTAGAGTTTGTGAGTCATAGATCCATAGATCCATAGAATCATGGATTAGGTGAGTCATAGAATTGTAGAATATTAGTTCCATAGAACTATAGATTTTATAGTGAGATACTTAGAATAATTCATAGATTTGGAAAACTAATGAGCATAGAATCATAAAAAATTTTTGATCATAGATCCATAGAATTTCATAGCCGAAAAATCATAAAATTACTGTACTATAGAATCACAGTACCATAGAACTCTAAACGAATATGAGCATAGAATTCATAGAATCCGGCATTTTCATAGATTCATAGAATATCAAAATTTTGGCTGCATAGAATTTCAAAGTCATGGAATCTTGGATTCAACTTTTCGTAGATACATAAAACTTCAATTTCATAGAATGTCAAAAATTTAAAGTCATAGATCCATAGAACTTCGATATACTAACTTCGACAAAGTTCAATTTGTTCTGAACATAGAATTTCGAAATCATAGAAACATAGAATCACAAAACCATAGAACCATTGAACCATAGAATCATATAATTTTGAAATATGAGAGCCATAGAATTTTGAAACCATAGATTTACAAAATAATAGATCCATAGAACCATGGATTCATAGAACCTCTAGTATATCAAAATCATTGATCCATAGATTCTTCAAATATGAGAGCCATAGAAATTCATAATCATAGATCTGGAAAATCTCAAAATCATAGAATCATAGAATTTCGAAATCCTAGATTTTCAAAATCATGGAACCATAGAATCTCAACGTTATAGAAGTCTATGTTTTCAAAATTATAGATCCATAGATTCATAGATACATAGATCCATAGATTCATAGATTCATAGATTCATAGATTCATAGATTCATAGATTCATAGATTCATAGATTCATAGATTCATAGATTCATAGATTCATAGATTCATAGATTCATAGGTTCATAGATTCATAGATTCACTAGATTCATAGATACATAGATACATAGATTCATAAATTCATAGAACCATAGAACCATAGATCCATAGATTTATAGAATCTCCAAATCACAGAATCAATGAATCAACTACAAACATATCAAATGATTCATCTCATTGGAACAAGAGATGATGAGAAGGAGGAATGCAATTCTTCGATCGTAAAACGTCTCTTCAATATATATCTGGTGCTGGTTGGATAAAATGAATGTTGAGGCTCCGATGGAGACAAGAAACATATGGGTTGGGAAGACAAAAAAACATGAGGCTTCAGAAAAATTTCTTCTATCTTTTTCGCGTGGCGATTTGATTGACCGCTTTGATGTTTTTGAGAGTGTGTCACTTGTTTTCTTATTACTTGATTGATCGCGAGGGAGGGGAGGAGGATAGGTTTAGTTCCAACTTGATAGAGGAGGAGGAGTGGGTGGAAATTAGTTTTACTGGTTTATGAAATGAGGAGGTGTGAGGATGAAACTGGTTTGGTTTTTTTGGTTGAACTTGACCATATTTTTAGAATGATGGGAGGTATCGATCAGTTCTTGAAAAAAAAAATTCGGAAGAAATACCAAAATTTTATGAAAATAATGACAAAAAACCGATTTCTTGAACTTTTTGTGGCTTAAAAATGGCACTTTTTAGTTAAACCTAATATGAAGAATCTGCTAAAAAAAATTTTCACATAATTCAAAAAAAAATTGGAGTATTTCTTTAACCTCAAAAAACGGCTCAATACGCTTTTTTGCAATAAATCTGGTGTCTAGGTCTTTTGTTTATTTATATTCTCATTTATAACGGTTTGGAAAAATAATAAAAATTTTTCTTCTGATTTTAAGATCAAATCTTTTACTTCTAAACCTATTGCCGTGTGACTTCTGTCACTTTGTTTCATAAAATTTTTGAGTTTTGGGGAATTTTTCGTAGTTTTCGAATCAAAACTAACTGATTACACTAGTTTTCAATTTGAGGTTAAGGTCCAGCCACTTTTTTTTAAAGATTTTTGAGTCATCATATATTTATTTTTGCCAAGAAATTTAAATTTTGCCTGTGAAAATGCCAGAAACTGTCCAGAAAATCGGGAAAACCATATTTTTGAAAGAAAGATAGAAAGCCGGAAGTTTCATTTCAAAAAAAGTTGTACAAAAACTACAAACCAGTTGAATGTTAGGGGAAATTTCTTGGAAGTATCAAGATTTCTGGTAGTTTTAGAAAAAAATGAGCATTTCAGTGACAAAAATCCCATAAATCCAAGTGGCAGAGTGCAAAATTCAGCAAAATTTCCGGGGTTTTTGAAGAAAAAACTGGAAAATTTCCATATTTTTGGCATTTTTTAGATAAAAAATAGTATTTTTGGCAACAAACTCACAGAAAAACTATGAAATTTAAAGAAAAAAATACACTTTCAGACACCAAAATCACATAAAATCAACGATTATTTGTCAAAAAAATTAGTAATCGAATGATAAAAATTGAATGTCACGAACAAGAAAAATAAAATGCTGATGACCTGACCGCCTCGCAAAAAATTATCGATCAACAACTAAAATATGCTCTTATCAATTGAGCAGCAAAATTTTTTTCTGCTCCTCACAAAATTTTCTGACACGAAAAACAGGAGTTTTGTCAGAAAACGGAAGCTCGCTTCCTCTTGTTTTTTTCGGAAGCAGACAAAAAACTGTTCATTTTTTTTGGTGATAAGACGACCAAAAAAATGACGCGAATTGAATAGAAGTGACAAATTTTTTTGTCAAATGACACAAAAAATTTCAACCAAAAATACCAATTTTGCTGGAAAAATAGCTGAAAATATCAGAAAAATTGCATAATTATCGAAAAAAACGGCTTAGGCTTAGCATAAGGGAACATAAAATTAGAGACGCACAAGAATTGGTGAAGCAAGAAAATTTGCAATATTCGGTGTTATTAGCTTTTGAGCTCTTCGAAAGAGCTCAAACCCCCTAATTTTTCATGATTCATCGGACATTTTTTTGTCGAAACGAAAAAAAAATGTCTGAAAAAAACACAAAAAAATCAGGTTTTTTTGGAGCAAAGGTCAGACAAAAACTGTCAGTTTCGATTCGTCATCAATGAAGAATTTTGATCTATGAATCTATGAATCTATGAATCTATGAATCTATGAATCTATGAATCTATGAATCTATGAATCTATGAATCTATGAATCTATGCATCAAATTCCAAGAAAACATGCCGCCAATCTTATTGAACTTTGTCGCGAAGCGTGGGAAAATTTGCTTATGAGTAAATTGACTGCGTATCGACTGCGGATACGCAGTCGATGTTTATTTTAAGAAAAGAAGGTTCAAGAAGCAAAACAACAAGTTTTTTTGTGTGAAATGTAAATTCATAGACCTCTTGAATTGAATGGGGGTGGGGTTATCAAAAAAAAGAAGGAGAAGGAGTAGGAGAGGTTAAGGAGAGAGAGTGTTGAAGAGAGAGACGCAGAGAAATAGAAGGACAACTGTTCGAAAAGCACTTGAGGGAAACGAGTGAAGTTTAATTGTATTTTGATAAGACGGGGTCCCACAAATTTTTGTTTGATGATTGGCGAAGAGTCAATTACATTTAATTTTTGAGAAATTGGAGAAATCCAATTTCCGGTGGACACTCGAAATTTGAGATGGTTGTGGTAAGAATAGATTTTTCTTATAGTTTTGCACTTTTATAGTTTCATAGAATCATAGATTCATAGAAATTCCGAACCATAGAATCGAAAGCGTCTGAGCCGTAGATCCATAGAACTTTAGATTCATAGATCTGATTATTTAAAATTTAGGAATGGAGAAGATTGTGATATCATAGAACTCATAGAATCGACCATAGAACTTACAAAACATGCGCTTTTTTTTTACTATAAGTGATCATAGATCCCATAGATCTAGTGTCAGATTCTATGAATACTATAAACCATAGAATCATAGATTCATAGAACTTTCTATTCATAGATCTTCAAAAAGCGTAGAATCATGAATTTTATTTCAGGTTCTATGGTATATTTTCATAGAACATAGAACTATCAGGTTGGACCATAGAATCCATAGATTTAATCTCAAGTTCTATGAAAATTTCATATTTTCCACTAGCATAGAACCAAAAAATGCATAGATCCGGAAATTTTGAACTTTTCAAAAACATAACTATGCATATAATCTTATATTTACACTTTTCAGGTTCTATGGATCTTTATTTTTTGGAAAATCATAGAATCAAGCTCATTTCAAAATAGCTCCATAGAACCTGAGAAGGATATCATAGAACTTCCACTAGGGATCCATAGAATTCATAGATCTATGGTAAGTTATATGAATATTCTGATCTTCTGATCTCAAACTTCATAGAACTTCATAGACTTCTACATGGATCCATAGATCTACGAATCCATAGAACTTCATAGATCCTTGCATAGATCCATAGAATCGTCACATATCCACTCCATAGTTTCCTCGAAAAAAAACGAAAAAAAGGGAAAGTGAAGTATTAGAAACCGGAATGTGGTTTATTTGTTTTCTGTATGTTTGGTAGATTTCTCATGTTTCACCTCATCATCATTATTAGTACAGAGCAAAAAGCAGATGACGTTTAGGTTTAGGTTTAGGAGAAAAAAAATGTGACGAAATTTTGGAATTCGGATGAATGCTCTTTTGTTTTTAGTGCTCAGAATTTTCGTTGATATATTTTAATTCTATGCATAGATATGGTTACTTCTATGCAGAGATCTATGCTTAATTTTGTGTTTTGGTTCGGTTAATTCTATGCATAGATATGGAGAGTTCTATGCATAGATCTAGGGCTAGTTCTATAGACAGTTCTATGCATAGATCTGTGGCTGATCCTGTAGTTAGATATAGGTAGCTTTGGATCTGTGGCAAGTTCTATGAGTACATCTAAGATCAGTTCTATGAATAGGTGTATACGAAATTCTATGAATATATCTGTGATGAGTTCTATGCATAGATATTTGGCTAGTTCTATGCATAGAATTGTAATCAGTTGCATGCATAGATATTAGACTAGTTCTATGAATACATCTATGATAAGTTCTATGAATGGTTCTATGTTTAGTTCTATGCATAAATTCTACCTGGATCCTACAACTCTATGCATAGATCTTTCAATTCTATGCCTGGATCATATAATTCTATGCATAGATCCTACAATTTTATGAAAATATTCCACGATTCAAAACATAGATCCTACGCAATTCTATGCATACATTTTACAGAAATTTATGAAATACAACTTACTCAATTCTATGCATGGATCTATGGTCAGTTCTATGAATGCATAGAACCAAAGCAGAAACCACGCAAAAAAGCTGCAAGATCTATGGAACAATTTATTGAACAACAAAAGAATTCAAATTGCTGGTCACCTAAAGAAGAAAAAAAGTTTTGTTACGACAATAAAACATTTCTTCACCGAAAAGAAATGTTGGTCGAATTGGGGGAGAGGAATACATAAGGACGAAGGTGTGATTGATGGAAAATGAAATGAGGGAGAAGAAAAAGATCACATGAATATGTAGATGACATGGAATGTATACTGGTATGTGGGAAGGAGGAGGGCATAGATTCATAGATTCATAGATTCATAGATTCATAGATTCATAGATTCATAGATTCATAGATTCATAGATTCATAGATTCATAGATTCATAGATTCATAGATTCATAGATTCATAGATTCATAGATTCATAGATTCATAGATTCATAGATTCATAGATTCATAGATTCATAGATTCATAGATTCATAGATTCATAGATTCGTAGATTCATAGATTCATAGATTCATAGATTCATAGATTCATAGATTCATAGATTCATAGATTCATAGATTCATAGATTCATAGATTCATAGATTCATAGATTCATAGATTCATAGATTCATAGATTCATAGATTCATAGATTCTTAGATTCTTAGATTCATAGATTCTTAGATTCATAGATTCATAGATTCATAGATTCCTATGTTATTGTTTACATAGAAATGTATCACTATATACCCTCGAGTTCTATGGTTCATAGATTCATAGATTCATAGATTCATAGATTCATAGATTCATAGATTCATAGATTCATAGATTCATAGATTCATAGATTCATAGATTCATAGATTCATAGATTCATAGATTCATAGATTCATAGATTCATAGATTCATAGATTCATAGATTCATAGATTCATAGATTCATAGATTCATAGATTCATAGATTCATAGATTCATAGATTCATAGATTCATAGATTCATAGATTCATAGATTCATAGATTCATAGATTCATAGATTCATAGATTCATAGATTCATAGATTCATAGATTCTTAGATTCTTAGATTCATAGATTCTTAGATTCATAGATTCATAGATTCATAGATTCCTATGTTATTGTTTACATAGAAATGTATCACTATATACCCTCGAGTTCTATGGTTCATAGATTCATAGATTCCTGAGTTCTATGCTTCATAAAATCTATGATTCTATGATCCATAGATCCTAAACCTAAATGTCATGCAAATCCGCCCCAAATTACACAAAAGACATCTGGAGCGAGTTTTTTGGGAGAGCGGAGCTCCCCCCAAAAAAACTGAGATGAAGACAAATCACAATAAATATCATTTATTTATTTTTCCGATTATACTCACATAATATGCATGATATACACCAAGTGAAATGACTCGAGGCAATGGTGGATAGGGTTTCATTTTCTTCTTTGTTGTGGTAGATCATAGAAATAATTGGGAGGAAGAGATGAGGGAAAAGTGGCGGTTTTTGAGGAAATTGTGAATAGGGTGGCACTATCAATCACTTGATTTTTTTCTATCACCTTCTTGATGGGATTTATCTTCATATCACTTTTTTCTGCTCCTTTCGGTGGGCTCGTTTTGTTGGTTTTGAAGTTTGATCTGCTGAACATTTGACCGGATATTGGAGGGTTTTGAGGTTGTGTGGGGACTCTGAAAGTGTGAAAATGTTGCAATTTTAAAAAAAAACTTGAAAATTATTTATGTTTCAGTTTAGAAGACTCGGAGAAATCTAAAAATCTTGAAATTTCTTTTTTTTTAGTATCTGAAAATCATCGCAGTTTCAGACGTTTTCAGATGAAAAAGTTTCCTAAAGTTTTCTGGTCAAATTGTTTTGATTTTCAGATTTTTCATTGTTTTCAGAAATTTATCTGAAAAATGATAATTTTGGATGTTTTTTGGGGATATAAAATTCTAATAATAATATTTTTTCCAGAACCTTTTTTTTCAAAAAAGTAGCTGAAAATTATTGTTTCAGATTCAGATGTTCTTCTAAGAAAAAGTTTGTTTTTTGACATTCAGATTTTTTCAGATTTTTTCCAAATATTTTCGGATTTTCCAGCGGAGATTTTCAGAAGATAATGGAGTTTAAGAAATTTAGATGCAAATTTTTTGTTATTCCGAAAATATCAGATAAATTTTAATTTTCAGATATTTTCAGAAAAGTGTAAATTTTCAAACAAGTATCGTCTACTGTTGATTTTAAAAAATTTTTTTAGCGTAAAGTCGATTTTCAGGACATTTCAGATAATTTTCATTTTTCAAAAAATTCCATGATTTTGCTGATTCCCAGAGATTTTCCGATTGGCATTAATTTTCAGAAAATCTCAATTTTTTTCTGATTTTCAGATAAAATCGGCTATTTTTTTGATTTTTGAAAATTTTTTGACTGAAAATAAAACTCGGAAAAAAATTTTTTCTGAAGGTCAAAAAAGTTGGGGCTCTTCAAAAATTAAAAAACTGAAAACACAACAAGAAAACTTCATTTATAGCACACATGAAAAAAATCAGGAGATCGTCAAACTCCAATATTATGCAGTATATCAGGGTCATATCAATTCGCATATCAGCATGATATCACCGAACTATTCATCGAACCCGTCATAATATCATCAGGGAATGTGCCCAACCCAAATACCAAATATGTCCAAGTGTTCATGTTTAATGTGGTGATCAGTACACACGCGATGTTTAGGAAGAAGCCACACATGATCTACAAAAGTGGGTACTGTAGGTGAGGGGTACTGTAGATAGGGTTACCATTTCTACCATAGATATCACTTTGGTGTCATAGACGATTGCATTGGGTGGTGTTGATATGGGGAGCATGAAGGCGAATGAGCAGGCGACGGTGGTGGGGAGGCTTAGGTAGAGAGGATGGACACCCATTGATTCGGCCTGGAAAAAAGTTTGAAAAATTTTGATATTATTGAACTTCCATAACAATTGATTTGCGGTAAGTTCGATTTTTTTTTTGAATTTTTTCATAATTTTGAAAAAAAATGCAATTTGGAGATTCGTGAATTTTGAAAAAGAGGATTTTTCAGATCGGTTTTTTGAAATTTTGATGCTCCGAACTTTCAGCTTTCAGAAAAAAATGAATTGAAAATTTCTTAAAACTTCGAAAAACCTGACGATGCATCACTTGAAAAGTCGATATTTCTGAAAATAAAACATCTCAAATAATGACACAATTTTATAGGATCACAGGATCAAAAACGTTTTAACAATATGATTTTTTCAAAACAAACCGAAAATTTATCTTTCCTTCTGATCTCTGATTTCAGAAAAAATTCAACTGAATATTTTTCGAAGATTCGAAAAACGCTAAAAAGTCGGCTTTTCTGGAAATTTTTTTCTGAAAATATTTTGAAAATATTGCAGAATCATTTGAAGTACTACTTTCCCAAAAAAATTACTCAACTTTTTTCACAATCGGTTTTTTGACAAAGTGTTGAACTTTGGAGTATCATTAAGTCTTCAAGAAGGAAATTTTCAAACTGGTTGAAAACTTGGAACCCTCGAAAACAGTGCTGTTTCCAGAAAGGTAACTCCAAACGTTTCAAAACTTGAAATGACTTTGACTTTTCATGAATTTTTAAAATTAAAAAAGTTGAAGTTGTTCAAAACGACCAAAGATTGAAAATACTTGAAATTTCAGCTTTAACATGAACTACTGTGTTTTTTAAAATTTTAGAATGCACCAAAATTAAAAAAAAAACTCACAACACCAAGTGAAATCGGTATAAAAATACTTCCAGTCGATACATTACTTGCAAATTCAGTCATTATCACAATTGTTGTCGTGACCAGGACTGAAAATTTCAGATTTCATTTTTTTTAAATCCACGAACTCACTCTGCAGTGGAACTGCACTCATTCCAATGAAAATTTTACGCATACCACAGGAAATAAGTTGAGATAGACCGGATTTCTGAAAATTTTGTTTTCAAATAAATTTTCAGAAAAAAATTTTGATCGGAAAATCTTACATCAACACCATCCGAAATGGCGTAACCGGCACCAATCAGGAGGGTGCAACTCCAAGAGAACTTGTTTTTCATGTCGCTCCATTTGAGGATTGGATCGAGGGGATCGACTGGAAAAAAATGTGGAGTCATAGATTCATAGAATCTAGAGTTCTATGGATCTATGATTATTTTTTGTTGATTCTAGGAATAAAAATATGATTTCTATGGCGTGACTAAAAAACAGCATAGATATAACCGGAAAAATTTCAAAAAAAATTTTTTTTGATTCATTCCTATTTTTGTTTTTTTTAAACCTAAAAATTGAAGGATTGATGACATAATCCTAGTATCCACAAAAATGTCAAAAGCATGAAAGGAAAGTGGTTTATACAAAACCTTGGTGGATTCCGGCCTAAACACTACTGTACCTACAGTATCTACCGTACCTACCAGGTTTACTGTGACTACTGAGACTACTGTATCTATGGTAACTAATGTAGCTACAGTAACTGCTTAATTTAGTGCATTTTTAGGAATTACCGTACCTATAAAAATTTCTGCAGCTATTGTATCTATTCTACCTACCGTATCTACTGTGACTACGGTGCCTACTCTACCGTACTATCCAAACTACTGATTATGGCACTATAATCATAGTATTTCCATCAAAAAAAACTTTCCAAAAGCTAAAAACTCGTACCTGCCGGATTCTTTGGCCAAATGAACAACAAACACGCAATTATGACACCAGAGACACTATCCGTTAGGTAGCTGAAATAAGATTCTATGATAGTTCTATAATAGTTCTATGACAATTCTATGATAATTCTATGATAGTTCTATGATAGTTCTATGACAATTCTATGATAATTCTATGAAAGTTCTATGATAGTTCTATGATAGTTCTATGATAAATCTATGATAGTTCTATGATAGTTCTATAATAGTTCTATGATAGTTTTATGATAGTTCTATGGTAGTTCAATGATAGTTCTATGTTAGTTCTATGATAGCTCTATGATAATTCTATGATAGTTCTATGGTAGTTCTATGATAGTTCTATGATAGTTCTATGATAGTTCTATAGTTTTATGATAGTTCTATGATAGTTCTATGATGGTTCTATGATAGATCTATGATAGTTCTATGATAGTTCTATGATAGTTCTATGATAGTTCTATGATAGTTCTATGATAGTTCTATGAGCAATTCTATGATAGTTCTTGGATAGTTCTATGCTAGTTCTATGCAATTCTATGCCCACTAACTTCCTAGATGGCAACAAATCACCCCATCCAGGTGCAAATCCAGGATCCCTCGATATCCATGATGTGATGAGGATGAGGAAAAATGTGAATACTGACTTTTCACCGAATCTTGAAAAAAATATTTTTAGGCTGAACCTAAACCTAATCCTAACTTACGATATTGGTCCAAGTTCATCGTACATTAATTGAATATTTTTTTCGATAACCCGTTTCATATTTATTTCATCATTTGTTGGTTTTTTGAACCATTTTATGAATGTCCGAGGCTTCATGAAATAGCAGACCAAGACGGTATAGGAGGCGAGGAGGTAGATGAACATTGGTGGAATGGCGAACACCATCCATTGGAGATATGTCATTGATACTTCGTTGTTTGGGTATCGTCTGAAAGTAGTGATTTTTTTTAGAAAAATAGAAATTTTATTTTCCCAAAATTCCTGAGTTTCTGAGTTTTTGAATTTTTCGAAATTGGGAAAATCTCGATGATTCTGAAATGCTGGAACAATATTGTGGATTGGAAAATTTCAGGAAATTGAGAAAGTCAGGATTTTGGAATTTTCATTTTCAAAAAGTTTGTGGGCACGGTAACGTTGTATATTCAAAAATTTCTAATTTTTCCAAAATCATGAAAAAAATTCAGATATTCCAAGTTTTTGTCTGGATTTTCTGTAATTCCCAAACGTTGAGCCATTACCAATTTCAGACTTCAATTTTTTTCAATTCTGAATTTTTTCGAAAATTTCTTGTCGCTGAAATTTTTTTGATTTCAGATGTTCCAGCTTCTGTCTGGAACATCAAAATTTCAGGAAATTCATTTTTCGTCTCAAATTTTTTGTTCGATTCCAGAAAAAATTTCAGCAACTTAACTGTCTGCAACTTGATGTTAGCTGTCTCATTTAGCTATTTGACAAATTCCGAGAATCTGAAAAAGTTGGATACTCCAAAATTCCAGAATTCGCAAAAATAGTTTCAAAAATTCTGACAAAAACCTGATACAAAAAAAAGTTGAAATGGAGAAATCTCAGCATAATGAAAATTCTGAAAAATTGAATTTTTTTCATTACCTCGGAAGTTTTTAAAAAATTGGAAATTTTTGGAATTTCAGATTTCCCAAGTCAAAAAAAAACCTCAAAAAACCGAAACCTTCTAATTTTCAGCCCCCATAAACTCACTTCTGAATATTCTCCCTAAACACCAAATTAGGTCCAGTCGATGTAATAATCGCCGTCCCTCCAATCAACGATGCATGTGCACATGACAATATCAGCGCCTTACAGAATCCAGCATCCTTCTTTTCCATATTTTCCAGTCCCAATCTCTCCGCAACACTTGCATCCTCTCCAACTACCGTACTCCTTCTCGAATCATCCTTTTTAATCTTCTGAACAGCGTCTGACATGCTCATGAGCAACGCAATCGCTGTAGGGCACATCAGGGCGGTACAGGCGGTGTCTGACACGAAAAACGAGCTGAAAATGGCTGAAAATGAGAAGGAAAAGAGCTGCAACTGACATAAAACTAGTGATGAGCATGAAACCGAAGAGCATCACTGGCTGTTTTGCACCAACTTTGGTGAGCAGTTTGAGAGCGATTCGGCGGTGGAGACCGGTTGCCTCGACTGCCATTGCCATTATTAGAGTGCACATGAACATTACTATTGAGTCCTGGAGAATGATAAGGTTACTGTAGGAGGTACTGTAGGGGTACTGTATATCTGATTTATGATACTGTAGGTTCATCTTGGGATACTGTTGGACTACTGTAGAGCTACTTTGGGATATTGTAAGGGCACTCTAGGGTCACTGTAGATCTACCTTGGATTACTGTAGAGGTACTGTAGGATTACTGTACCCCTCTTTCTACTTTACGATATTGTAAGTGTATCCCGGGACACTGTAGGACTACTTTAGATGTACTCTGGATTACTGTTGTTCTATTTCGGGATACTGTAGGATTACTGTAGATCTATTTTGATGGTATTGTAGGATTTTTGTAGAGTTGCCTTGAACTACTGTATGGATACTGTAGATATACTTTGAGACACTAGATTACTGTAGGGAACATGTAGGATACTATTTAAAAATGGTGCATCCGACCAGATTTGTTTTTGTTGAAATTCAAAAAAAAATGAACTGTCACAAAACGGTCGGAAAATAAAAAAAAGCTCAATTTTTCAGATCAACTGGTAATGAAAAATCAAATAGTTACATTCAAAGTTGAAGATTCTGAAATCAAGTTTCGAAAAATCTTTTAAAAAACAAGTCCCAGAAAAATTTTACACCATATTTGGCTGTATCATGGAAATTAGGTATATTTTCAGGATGTTTTCAAAAGTTTGAGAAGGAAGAATGGGTGCTTGAACTATTATGGGTGCCTTAACTATATGGGTACCTCAAGTATCATAGCTCATGTTATGGGTGCCTCAATGACCTTCAATCACTGTCTGGGTGCCTCAACTACTATAATTTCTGTTATGGGTGCTTCAAATACAATGCCTCAACTATCATGATAAATATTCTGGGGGCCTCAACTATATAGGTTCTTAACTCCATGGGTACATTAACTATCATAATTTTTGTCATGGGTGCCTCAACTACTATGGGTGCCTTAACTACTATCATCTACTTTATGGGTGCCTCAGCTATATCGGGTCCTTAATCCATGGGTACCTCAAGTATCATAATTCTTGTTATGGGTGCCTCAGCTACCAGTATCTGATTTTGGGTGCCTTAACTACCTTGATTTATGTTCTGGGGGTTCCAATTACCACAATTTACACGTTGGGTGCCTCAACTCCCTCACCTTAAAATACACCGGACTAATCTTCTTCGACGACACCAACTGCAAAATCGGAAACAACGCCAATGGCAAAAGTGACGTCACACCAATTGGCAACACTTCACCAATCCAATAAATCGACAAAAATATGATAGCGAATAGACATCGACATTCCTGGTGCCAAAAATTAGGTTTAGGTCCTGACACGAAAAACAAACCGGTCCGAAAAATAGTAGAGGAACGGCTAGAAGTGGCGCCAGGAAGGTGAGAATTTTACGAATTAGTAGCTTTTGGGTGGGTTTCATGACCTGCAAAAATTTTGAAAATATGAAAATTTTTATCAGTTGATAGTGGTGATAAGAAAGTGCAATGTGACTGGAGGCAAGTGACGGGAAGGGAAATCATATGTATGTAAATAGGTTGGAAAATATTTTGCATTCATTTTCGGTCAACAATGGAGAGAACAAGTATCAGGTACAGTTGAGTCATAGATTCATAGATTCATAGATTCATAGATTCATAGATTCATAGATTCATAGATTCATAGATTCATAGATTCATAGATTCATAGATTCATAGATTCATAGATTCATAGATTCATAGATTCATAGATTCATAGATTCATAGATTCATAGATTCATAGATTCATAGATTCATAGATTCATAGATTCATAGATTCATAGATTCATAGATTCATAGATTCATAGATTCACTAGATTCAATAGATTCATAGATTCATAGATTCATAGATTCATAGATTCATAGATTCATAGATTCATAGATTCATAGATTCATAGATTCATAGATTCATAGATTCATAGATTCATAGATTCATAGATTCATAGATTCATAGATTCATAGATTCATAGATTCATAGATTCATAGATTCATAGATTCATAGATTCATAGATTCATAGATTCATAGATTCATAGATTCATAGATTCATAGATTCATAGATTCATAGATTCATAGATTCATAGATTCATAGATTCATAGATTCATAGATTCATAGATTCATAGATTCATAGATTCATACATAGATTGATCTATGAATCGAAGAATCAAAAACTTCCTCATAGAACCGTCACTTCAGTTCCGCATTCGAAACCGATGTAATATACAGATAATGACCAGTTTTGTTGTCCAATTGTTTTTCTGTTTCGATTCCCATTTTTTGATCACGAATATACCCATTTATCCACTTCAAAAACAAGGCGGGATACATATAATATCATCAATGTATTTGTGCAATATCGTGCCATATTTGTATAACGTTGTGTGTTTATTTTTTGGGGGATAGACAGAATGTGCATACATCATAGATCCCAGGTTCATTGTTATAGATAGCATAGATTTCGATAACATACCATAGATCCTTGATATAGCATAGAACATAGATCCTTACAATAACATAGATCCCTGATACACCATAGATCCCTGCAAACCCATATATCATAGATCCCTGCAAACCCATATATCATAGATCCGTAGAATACTATATACCATAGATCTTTACTTGAGTAGCATAGAACTCTACATAATGAGTCCCAATGGAGATCCATAGATTCACCCGATCCCCACCATAGAACCTGTTTTTATACCATAGATCTGATTTTCATAGATCATAGATACCAAAGAACCAGCATAGATCTTGATGATATACCATAGATTCTAGTTATATACCATAGACACTATTAGTTGCTGTCATAGATCTGCTCATCATATACAACAAGTATCAAGGTACCACCATAGATCGCAAATTTGTTGCATAGATTTCAACTTTCATGCATAGATACTAACTTGGAGTCATAGAACTCAAGTATTATACATACCAATGTGTCATAGAATCTATAGATACATTGAGTTAATATCATAGATCCAAAATTTGTGCCATAGAACTCCGAGTTCATAGATACCACCGCCATAGATTCCATTTTTATTTCATAGATCTTTCAGATATGTTGCGATTCTATGCCATAGATCCTAACATGGAACCGTATAATTCATTTTTGTATCATAGATCTGAAGTTCTATGAATCCATATCATAGATCTTCTATATATGTCATAGATCTCCAATAGAACTTCGAGTTTATAGGCACAAAATCATAGATTTTACAATATCCTATCATATCACAACATTTATAGTCAAAAAAATCCAGCAAAAATTTATATAAAACCAATCCATAAAACTATCAAAAACGAAGAATCAAGCAATTTTACTAGAACTATCCGAATGTACCGTATCGGTTTGTTCCCTGGTCTCCACATCTCTCACCAATTTCGGAATTTCATCCAACAAATTTGGCGTGTTCATCGCTCTTCCGTGCTTTTCGAATGCTCTCCTTCCAGCTGTTCGTACCAACCAACTCGATGCAATACCGGCTTCATGGTGAGCCGATGTCCAGTCGTGTGCTCCGTTGCGCCGAGCCCAGTACAGAAATAGGGCGATGGTACCGGCGGTGACGTCGCCTTGACCGCCGCATCGGCGGAGACTCGATTCGGTTGAGCATTTTGAGACTGAAAAAAATATGATTTTTTTTGATTTTGTGCGTCAAATATGGTGTATCTGCACAGTTTCCCGAAAGCTTACTGTACTAATTTTGTGTATTTTGGCGTCAATTTCAGTGCATATACGGAATTTATTTTTCAAAATTCTGTAAACACTGTTGACTACTGTACTTGGCGTCAAATAAGATGTATCTGCGCATCGACTACTGTAGAAAGATTTTCGCGTCAATTTCACTGCATTTGCAGATTTTTTTTTTCAAAAAATGGTGTAAACACTTCTGACTACTGTACTCGGCGTCAAATTAGCTGCAACACGAAGTGTGCAAACACCGACAAGCTACAGTAGGAACCTTTGCGCGTCAAGTTTAGTGTATTTGCAGATTTTCTATAAAAAGTGTGCAACTATATTGACTACCGTACTCAAAACTATCCAATTTGCGCGTCAGATAAGATGTATCTCGACAAAACGGTGCAAACACCGACCAACTACTGTCGGAATATTTGTGCGTCAAGTTTAGTGTATTTGCAGACTTTCAATAAAAAATTGTGCAACTTTATTGACTACCGTACTCAAAACTATCCTATTTGCGCGTCAGATGAGGTGTATCTTGGAAAAACTGTGCAAACACCAAAAAAGTACTGTGTAAAGTTGGTTCAGATTTGCGCGTCGAATCTAGCGCATCTGCAGAAATTTTACGATAATTGTGCAAACACCATTGACTACCGTAATCTTCAGATTTTTAAAAGTGTGCATACACTCCTGATTACAGTACTCCTCACATTCCAGCTTTTTAACAAAAAAATATTTTGAAAAAAGTGAAAAATGGGCATTTACACTTCAACTGACGCACAAAGAATCAAACTACAGTACTCGATCCCATCTCCCTACTACGGTATTGTGCTACAGTACCCCACTACAGTACCCCACTACTGTACCCCACAACCACCAACCTTCACCATTTGGTGTAACCACCAAATCCACCTCTCCCTTCATATAAATCGTCACATCCATTTTGCGGCTCAAATCCATCGCCAAATGTTGTAATTGTGAGTTACTTTGGCAATTCAGCACTTCTTCCTCGCCAAGTGCAGCTTTACATAATCGGGCGAATTCGACAAAGTTCGGTGTTAGAATTGTTGACGACATTTGACGGGGGAATTTGTCGATGTTCTCGGCGACGAACCAGAGACCGTCCTGAAAGAAATTGAGTTTTATGGAGCTATGGATCTATGAATCTATGAATCTATGAATCTATGAATCTATGAATCTATGAATTTATGAATCTATGAATCTATGAATCTATGAATCTATGAATCTATGAATCTAATAATCTAATAATCTAATAATCTATGAATCTATGAATCTATGAATCTATGAATCCATGAATTTATGAATCTATGAATCTAATAATCTATGAATCTATGAATCTATGAATCTATGAATCTATGAATTTATGAATCTATGAATCTATGAATCTATGAATCTATGAATCTAATAATCTAATAATCTATGAATCTATGAATCTATGAATCTATGAATCTAATAATCTAATAATCTAATAATCTATGAATCTATGAATCTATGAATCTATGAATCTATGAATCTATGAATTTATGAATCTATGAATCTAATAATCTATGGATCTATGAATCTATGAATCTATGAATCTATGAATTTATGAATCTATGAATCTATGAATCTATGAATCTATGAATCTATGAATCTATGAATCTATGAATCTATGAATTTATGAATCTATGAATCTATGAATCTATGAATCTATGAATCTATGAATCTATGAATCTATGAATTTATGAATCTATGAATCTAATAATCTAATAATCTAATAATCTATGAATCTATGAATCTATGAATCTATGAATCTATGAATTTATGAATCTATGAATCTAATAATCTATGAATCTATGAATCTATGAATCTATGAATCTATGAATCTATGAATCTATGAATCTATGAATCTATGAATCTATGAATCTATGAATTTATGAATCTATGAATCTAATAATCTATGAATCTATGAATCTATGAATCTATGAATCTATGAATCTATGAATCTATGAATCTATGAATCTATGAATCTATGAATTTATGAATCTATGAATCTATGAATCTAATAATCTATGAATCTATGAATCTATGAATCTATGAATCTATGAATCTATGAATCTATGAATCTATGAATCTATGAATCTATGAATCTATGAATCTATGAATCTATGAATCCACGAAACTATGGATCTATGGATCTACAACTGTTTTGAAGTTCTATGGATTATTGACTTTCTGGGGATCTATCACTTTTAAAAGATCTATGAAGATTTAAGGATCTATGAAAGTATGGTTGATAGATATTTTTCCTAGTTCTATGGATCTATGATTTTCTGAGAATCTATAGCTTTTCACGATTCTATGGCTGTTCCGGGATCTAGTTGGAAGTTCTATGCTTCCATTTTCATAGATCCTTCTAATTTCATATATCTCTGTTTCTATGATATCCGACGATTCTATGATTTTCTCGATCATCTTTGTATCTATGACTATTTTGGTATATATGACTTTCTGGAAATATATGGATCCATATTTTTTCGAAAATCTATGACCTCTATTACTATAGAACCATCAAACTTTCACTATTTGAGTCATAGATTCTTACTTTTGGATTCTACGGCACTCAATTCTATGGTTCTATGGATCTACGACTTCAATACTCACCCCATCAATAACCAACGGCAAATTCCTCGTCTTGACAAACTCGATCAATTTCTCCATCAGATTCCAGTGACTTGGATTCCTACCGAGTCCTGGTCCGATCACGACCGCATCGATTCTCGCCAATTTTGGTAGAATCAAGTCGGGCGACATACCCGGATGAACGATCAAATCGGGCGAGTAGGTTTTGATGACTGTTGATGCATCTGGTGCACAGAAAATGTGAATGAGGTCGGCGCCCTGGAAGAGAGAAATTTTATTTTTCTTGTAGAAAATTTTGAGGTACAGTACTCTTTGAGTACTGTAGCGAACATACTGTATCAAGTTTTGTTGGAATACTGTAGTTTAAACACCTAGATACCGTAATCCTAGCATACTTGATTACTGTATCTTAAAACTACTAAAAACCCACATTTCCCTATGATGACAGTAACTTCTGATACTACAACTAAACTACAGTATGCTAGGATAATAAGGTGCAGTACTCCAGTTCCCTGGAACTACAGTAGACACAGTAATCATAGCTACAGTATTCCATGGTATGATAAATACAGTATCTCCTACTATAACAAAATTGTAGGGGTACATTTAACTATAACTACAGTATTACAGCGAGAAAAAAAAGCAATTCTTAACTACCAACTCTTTCAGTGATTACGGTACCTCCTGCCTACAATGACAAATTGAAACATAACTACAGTAGTCAAAAATAACACATACAGTATACCATACTATAGTAGCCACAGTACCATATACCATTATTTTAAGGTTAACTACTATATACAGTACATCACTTCAGGATAGCTACAGTATCCTATCCGATCATAACTACAGTACTCCACAGTCAAAAATCCACAGTAACCCACCAATCTCGAAACCGACGAAGCGGCAAAATACGGCGCTCCAGTGTACTCCACCGATCCACCAATTACAGCTATTTTACCACAATCACCCTAAAAATGCCTCAAATCAGCGGATTCTGCCGCCAAAAAGTGCTCACTTTTCTCAATTTCGGCGTTAATTTTGGCAATAATTTGAAAAAATGGTCCATTTTTTCTGAAAAAAGATATGTATATAGGGTGGAAAAAAACTCCATGAAATAGTTGAAAAAGGAATAATCCTCTCTATAAAAAACGATAAATCAAACAAAACCACCAATTTCTAATATCAAATCTATATATTTTGTGTTGATCGAACGAGTATAAAATACACAATAAAAAAACTAAACAGATATGTGGAGAAAAAGTGGGCGGAGCCTATTTTTCCGGTTTTTGTTATCACAAAAATTGTGATAAAATGATAATAATATACATAGGAGGAGGAGGTTTTTTTATACAAAATAAAAAAAATATATGGGGAGAACGGAATGATTATTTACACGAAGACATGATTGACAAAATATAGGGGGAATAAAAAATATGGACAAAGTATATTTAGTAATAATAGGTATTATTTCTTGTTATAACATCTCGAAATGCCTGAAAAATTGGATATAGTTATTCATAGAACCATAGAATTGAGGATTTATAGATTCATAGATTCATAGATTCATAGATCTAAAGATTTATAGTTTCATAGATTCATAGATTCATAGATCTAAAGATTTATAGTTTCATAGATTCATAGATTCATGGATTCATAGATTCATAGATTCATAGACTCATAGACTCATGATTCATAGATTCATAGATTCATAGATTCATGGATTCATAGATTCACAGATTCTCGAGTTCTATGATATATAGATTCATAGATCTGCGAGTTTTATGATTCATAGATTCATAGATTCATAGATTCACTAGATTCACTAGATTCATAGATTCACTAGATTCATAGATACCGATAATCATGGAATCTAGGATTCAGAGATTCAGATTCATAGATTCAAAGACTCATAAATTCATAGATTCATAAATTCATAGATTCATAGATTCATAGATTCATAGATTAATTGATTTATAGATGATTCTATGATTCTATGACTCTGCGTCTCTCCCTTCTTCTCACTATTTGGAATATTTCGCCAAAAAATCAATTAAAAACTCAATATTTGTTCTCTCAATCATCCAAAAAATTCAATTTTTCGCACGATTGCTCAACAAAAACGAGATGAGACATCAAGCCCGACAAAAAACATTTTTTATCAAAAAAAAAAGTTTAACAAGAAGCAAAAAGCGAGGAAATTACGGCTTCTTTTTCGGTTGAATTGCCATCTATGACACATCGGAGAGAAAGAATTTCTTTTTTTTTTCTTCGTCTTCTGACGACGGCGGAATGCAACAAGAATAAGAAAAAAACGGAAGCACGACAGGAAATTGATGGGTTTTTGTTTCTCATTCCTTCGCCGCTCGACCGACACCGGCCTCGCGTTCGCCACAGGAAATTAGTGTCCGAGTTGTTGTTGTTTGGCGGAGAAGTGAGGGAGGAAGGAAAGGAGGGGAGATAAACAATACAATTGTTTACTTTTTGAGGAAAAAATTGACACTTGTCGAGATTAATCTATGAATCTATGAACTTCTGATACTTTTGCGCTTACAAAATATACGAAACTGTGAAATTTTCGAAACAGAGAGCAATATTCTCTGGGAAAATAGAAGAAAAATGGGAAAACTCACGATTTTTCGTGGAGGATCTATGCAGATCTATGCAGATCTATGAATCGTATCAATCACAAAAAATTTTAAAATATGCATTTTTCGAATCGTAGAGTAACATTCTCAGGGAAAACTGTGTGAAAACCGAAAAAAAATACGATTTTTAGTTCGAAAAATTTTGTATTTTTGAAATATTCGACGGAGGAAAAAAGATGAAAGTCATTGTTCTATGAATCTATGACTATAGAAATTTCTATGATGTTATGTGGATCTATGAATTTTCTTCAAACACGTTTTCATAGAACTATTCGAATTCTATGCCTATTTCTTATAGATCTCTTTGAAAATCAAAAATCTATGAATCCATAGAATTTATTTTAATCTATGGACGCTATTTTATCAAACTATATAGATTCTATGAATCTATGATCGTATTTCATAGAACGTTGTATGGTTCTATGATTTAAGAAAAGTATCATGAATCCATAGAACCTTCATTTTCAGTTCTTTGATATTTTACGTTTCTATGACTTCCATATCTATGAATCAAAAATAAAGTATATATATCCAACTTACTTGAAAATAAGATCTCGTTTCTGGTTGCGGCTCAACATTATCATTTGAACATTCGAACGACGTATCACTCTCCTCATTTTCTCTGGAAATCCATATATTATTGTTTTATGATTCATAATCTATGCATAGAAGGGGGATTATCCTAATCTGTCTATATCTATGTGAGAGGGTGAGCATAATTCCATAGAACTTCTATGGAACTATCATAGAACTATCATAGAATTTCCATAGAACTCCAACTACAACTATCATAGATACCTAACACCGCCATCTTCTCATCCTCTCATCTTCACACAATTGACATTTTCTGTAATTTCAACGTTTCCCCATCAATATTAGCCTATTCTGTATCAAAAAAATACATACATTTGATGGTTTTCTTTCGAATTCTCTTCAATTTCTTTCGCCGTGTGATATTCATCGGAATTTGGTGGAACTGAGGAAGAAGTACACTCCAGACACACATCATCATGCAACTAAAAAGATTCGAAATTTGTTTGCTGGACCGGACAAAACATATATAGTTATTGATCTACCTAGATTATCTACAGTGTGCTTACAACTACAGTAGGCTACGAATCCGCTCTTTTTGGACGAAAACCCGATTTTCCTGATTTTTTGAGCGGAATTGTGACTTTTCAGTCGAGTTTTCAAATTTTAAATCAATTTTCACTGTCTGCGTCTCCCACTCTCCACAATCTCTCTTCATTTTTCAGAAAAAAAACCAACCTCAACTTTCTTCTTTCTCGCCGATCCATTTTCCTTCTGTACATCCTTCACCTTCTTCACTTTTTCCTTCTTCTTCACTTCTTCTTCCTCTTCTTGTTCATTTTTCAACGTATCCTCCTCATCTCCTTGATCTCGTTTCTTTTCTTTTTCCACCAATGTATCGCCCATTCGAGTGAATCCCAATTCTTCTAGTTCTTTCTCCAATTGTTTTGCCAATGCGTTTGTTGATCTACTCGATGATTTGATTCTGCAAAAACACAGTATACTACAGTACTCAATATTCATCAATTTTTTTCACCCAATATTGTTTCAATGTAAAACTTTTGATTACTACAGTACCACAAATCCGATCTACAGAATTCCACAGTAACTCGAAAAATTTCAGCATCAGTATCTTATTTGTAGTACAGTACTTCTCGCAGTCAAGGAAGAGAACTACAGTACTCTTCCTCTACAATATACTACAGTACTTCAATACTTTCCTGTCTTCCACTGTGTTTTCAAAATATCTACAGTATTCTACAGTATTCCGAAGCACCACAAAACATTCACATGAATAACTACAGTATGCTACAGTACCCCACTCTTCCCTAAAACTCACTGCTTCTGCGACTTCTGATAATCCACCGATTGATACCTCACCGACCTTTGCATCGCATTTCGATCAAATCCACTCGAGTGCAGTTGAGCATTCACAATTCGCTGAAAATTTTCAATTTCGTTGCGGGACCCCATTAAAAAAATTTACCTTCATTTCCTGGAATGGCGTTTCCAAAACATCGACACATTCCGATATTGTGCCTTGCAGTTGTCGATATTTTTTGCGTAGTTCGGTCAAGGAGCTGAAAAACGCCAATTTAGAGAGATACAAAGCTACAGTATCAATCTTTGAGAATATCTCGAAGCGAAAAGGCTACAGTAACCTATATCGACTCAAACTTGCTCATTTTTGATAAAAAAGAGACAACAAACCTCGCCAAATCCAACGCCTTTTTCAAAATCGACTTTCCGCTCGTCGAATCGATCTCCATTATTTGTCGGAGCAATGTGCATCGCCGCTCGTAGCACTTTTGAACGAGTTGTTGGGTATATTCAGTTGTTGCCAGAATTTCATCACGATTGTCTGATGTGTAGTCGTCGAGCTCATCTGGAATCAGAATTTTTTTTTAGAATTTTGGATCTTGTCATCGGCTGAGTATCAAGTTTAACTGCCAAGAATCGTTTGATACTCAATGAACCGCCAAATTCAATAAAATCAACTAACCTCGAATTCCAGGCATATCAACATCGGTCAATATTAATGCCTCAGTTTGTTTCTTCAAATCCATCGCCATATTCGCCAAATCATTCGCCACAGTCATATGTCGATCGAGCTCGATCCGCGTTTCGTTGGCTTTTTGATTGCATTGCTCGGAGACGTGTTGTGTTTCCGAGTTGCCAAAGTCACACATCATCATTGGAATCGAGGCGGTTTCGACGTAGACCGCGAATCGGGACATGATTTGGACACGCTCTTCGCGGGATAGTTCATCGATTAGCTGGAATTCGAAAAATCATAGATTTATAGATTCATAGATTTATAGATTCATAGATTTATAGATTCATAGATTCATAGATTCATAGATTCATAGATTCATAGATTCATAGATTCATAGATTCACAGATTCATAGATTCATAGATTCATAGATTCATAGATTCATAGATTCACAGATTCATAGATTCATAGATTCATAGATTCATAGATGCATAGATTCTCGAGTTCTATGATACACGGATCCTCGAGTTCTATGCTTCATAGATCGTCGAGTTCTATGATTCTATGACTCGAGAAAAACATAGAACTTCAGATCAAAAGTCAAAAACTTTCAGTCTTTCTATCTAGGTCTTTCAGGATTCTTCAATATTCAAAAATTCTATAAAAATCTTATTTTTCAAATTTGCCGACCAAAATATAGCAAAATTTCGGATTTATTGTGACAAAAATGGACAAAAAAACTCGCAAAACTTTCTCAAAAACCAAAAAAACCAGATAAATTTTCAATCGTATCTACCAATTCTCCTAATTTTATCATTTCCCAAAACCCGGAACTTCCCTACATTGTCACTTTTTCCACCTAATTAATCTGATTAACTCTCTCTCTCTCTCCCAATCATCATCACAAAAAAAATAATCCTCTTACCAGCGAAAATTGCGTCGACAATATTTTGGCAATCTCATCGAACAATCGCTTCAGCTCATCCGCCTCTTTCAGCATGCTCAATCCGTCGTAGATTTTCAATTTTCGATTTTCCGCCAACTTCATCGCCGTTATATCATCCAATTCTGCAAAAAAAAATCTATGATTTTATGAATCTATGAATCTATAAATTTATGAATCTATGAATCTATGAATCTATGAATCTATGAATCTATGAATCTATGAATCTATGAATCTATGAATCTATGAATCTATGAATCTATGATTCTATGAATCTATGAATCTATGAATCTATGAATCTATGAATCTATGAATTTATGAATTTATGAATCTATCAATCTATGAATCTATGAATCTATGAATTTATGAATCTATGAATCTATGAATCTATGAATTTATGAATCTATGAATCTATGATTTTATGAATCTATGAATCTATAAATTTATGAATCTACGAATCTATGAATCTATGAAACTATGAATCTATGAATCTATGGATCTATGAATCTATGAATCTATGAATCTATGAATCTATGAATCTATGAATCTATGAATCTATGAATCTATGAATCTATGAATCTATGAATCTATGAATCTCTGAAACTATGAATCTATGAATCTATGAATCTATGAATTTATGGATCTTTGAATCTATGAATCTATGAATCAATGAATCTATGAATCAATGAATCAATGAATCTATGAATCTATGAATCTATGAATCTATGAATCTATGAATCTATGAATCTATGAATCTATGAATCTATGAATCTATGAATCTATGAATCTATGGATCGATGAATCTACGAATCTATTGGATCTATGAATCAAAAAACGCTAAAACTGACCATTATACACCAATCTTTTACCCGGAATCGCTCGAATTTCAACTGATCCAATAATGGGGCTAACAAGATAGAAATCATCGGTCAATTCATCCAATTTCTTCTTTCTATATTCGAAAAAGCATATTTTCGTCGCTGACATCAATTGTAGATCCGTACCCGCCGGATAACCCAAACATGCAGATAGCGAAGGTATACTGGAACTTGGAGGACGTCAATCAAACCAAAAAATGCTCAAAACATACCCTAGATATTGTGCATTTGATACATCGGAATGATCAATGATTTGAAGTTTATCGATTGATAGGAAAATGCGTCGCTTTGCCTTACGAAGCTCTTGAGCAACTTGATGATAATCCTCGATTGATGGTTCGTGGAAGAAACGGCGGATGATGAAGGTCATTGTGTGAATCAGCCATCTGCAAAAAAAAACAGTTCGTGATGGGATATTTTAAAGGCACAGGGTTGAACATGAATATCTCACCACGAAAGATCATGAGAAAGTACGAAACGCAGACAGTCTTTCGTGGTGAGATATTTTGCTGATTTACTGAGTATCAAACGCATTTATCAAGAAATTATCCCCTTTTCTGCAAATTTCGACTACGAGGGAATCGAAAAAAAACGATTTTCAACAAAATCTGACGTTTTTAGACCAGATACAGTATTTTCTGCCGGGCAAATTGATCTCATTACGAAAAAATGCGACGGATGAGAAAATAAAGCACATCTTTTTTCGTGGTGAGATATTCAACTGCTGGCTGAGTATCGAACGAAAGTTTCAAGCGATTTCCTTAATTTTCACGCCAGTGAACCGAAAAATGCCAGATTCTCAGCAAAATCCAACATTTTCAGACTAAGAAATCTTTTTTCCTCATTTTTTGTCAAAAACTACAAAAAAACTCACTTTGGATATCCAGTATTTCTCGCCGGCAACACTTCGATCGGTACAAAATCGTATCCAAGTTTTGTCGATCGCTGAATGCATGTCATACCAATTGCATCTAAAACATGGTATATCGTTCAAAATATCGAAACTTGAAGGCTTTTTGAGCTCAAATCAACAGAAAAGAGCTCATTTACAGTCAAATTTTAACAAAAAAAAAGAGACGCTCACCAGGATCCTGTGTCAACTTCTGCACACCCAAATTGTACAAATTGGTGTCTTTTGTATCATGCTCGAATGGGAATTTGCCAGTGGCACAATAATACAATGTGCAACCCAACGACCATAAATCACATTCCTCGGCCGTATAGGCTCGCTTCGTTTTCCAGCTATTTGATGAAGCAGCGTGGGCAGCGGCAAGACATGGATGCTGGAAAATGTGAAGATATTCTTTTTCATAAGCCCACTTTTTGAGAGTTTAAAGTAATTTTGAACCGGGTCATGACTGTATCTTGTTTTTTTTTGTCAAATTTTTACGCAATGGACTCATTTTGTGTCTAGCACGGGTCCAATTATATCAATTTTCGAAAAATCAGGGTTCCCGCTTTTTTAAAGAGTGTTCTACCTATGATTTTTTCTCAAAAAGTGAGAAATAGTAAGAATATCGTGCCAAGACCTATCTATGAAAAATTAAAGGAACATACCAACATATTCGGTGTACCAACCAATGTATTCATCTCATCGCTTTGCGTTTTTGCGCATCCCAAGTCGCATAATTTGAATATGTTGTGAGATCTGGAAAAAAAACACATTTTAATTGAATTTTAGGGATTTTCTATCAATTTCTGAGCTCAAAATTTTAGTTTTTCGGTATGAAATGTTTATATTCAAGAATTACCTCCTTCCATTTGTTGGCGTTCCAGGGAAAAGAAGTATATTCATGTGCTTGATATCCCTGTGTGCAATGTTCTCTTTGTGAAGTGCTCGCAGTGCATTTGCTGAAGAAATAAAGTGATTGAAGGGAAAAATAAAGAGGAAAACATGTTTTCTGTTATTTTTCATTGTCATTTTTACTAAATTAGATAACTTCCGCAAAATAAATGAGTTTTCACCATTCAAATGCAAATTTTCGTATAATTTTCCAAGTTTCAACTTCGTAATTTTGCCTATTTGCAGAATTTTCGGGTTTTCATAACAAAAATCACTCTATTCGCTTATTTTTTGCTTATAACAGTTCTCGTTTCGTTTTCCCAGAAAGAAATTTCAGTTTTTTTTTCAAAATTCGATTTTAAAGTAATTTTACAGAAATTTTGACAGTTTTTTTTTGCAAAATAAATGAGTTTTCCACATTGAAATGCAAATTTTTATATATTTTTCGATGCTTCAACTTTTCAATTTTGATTTTTTGTGGAAACTCGCGGTATTCTTTTCAAAAAAATTCAAATTTCTCGTTTTCAAGCTTCAAAAGAAGGTTTTTTCCGGCAGCATTTTCTAGTTTTTCGTTTGAAAACTCAATTTTCTTGCTGTTTTCGCAGAATATAGCCTGATTTTTATTGAAAATTTCTTTTTTTCTATTTTTTAACTATATCAAGACACTCACCACAATCAACAGTCAAATCAATCAGCATATCCGCCGGTAATCCTTTCAAATTCTCCGGTTTCTTCATCGCCGCCTCCAAACTCGATTGCGCGTATTCCATCGCGAATGAGAAGCTTTCAATGGGTATCGTACCAATTTCCTTATCATTTCCATTGATTTTATATACACTTCCAATATATTGTACAATATTATCCACATTTTGCATCATTTTCAATATTTTCACTTCATTCTTCATCGCTTTGATCTCCACTCGTTTTGATGCGTGTTTGACGGCAACGATTCTGCCGGGTTTCGTTCTACCGAGGTACACTTCTGAATAGGCTCCTTTGCCGATGCATCGATCCGTAAATATTGTGTATTTTTCACCATCCTGCTCCGTTCGTGTCGATGTTTGAATGGTGGATGTGGAGAAGGAGGAGGATGGATTTGTCATCCTGGAAAAAAAACAATATTGATTGGGTCTCGCAACGAAAAGTGAAGAAATCAAGTGAAAAAGGTACAAATTTATGGCAAAATGTAAAAATTGTATAGTTTTCTTGAAAAATTATTCAAAAATGATTCATTTTTCAACGGAAAACGAAAGCTTTGGAAAAATAGAGAGGATGTGATGGGTCTCGCCAGGAAAACTTCCGAAAAAGGTTAGGTATATATACCCAACCATATATATCTATACCGGTATAGAATTTCTCATACAAAAGTGAGAAATGGCACCAAAAATAGAAAATTTTCAGGAAATTGAACTTCAAGTTAACGTATATATACAAGGAAAACGTTTTTCAAGGAAAAATCGGCAAACACGACTGAAAATTTGTGATTCTTGCTGGAAATTCTTCTTTTTGTGTATCTCTAGACAATAAAACTCGAAAAAAAATGAATAAATTTCTCTCTGATTTCGAGATTTTCCGGAAAAAATCATCATTTCCTATGACACGACCGCCAGTTTTGCTATTCATATCTAAAAAATCTTTATGAAAAAAACTTAAATCAAAAAATTTGTTAGAAAATGAGGAAAGACGAGGAATAAAATGGAGATAAATGAAGTAAACTCTAAAAATGTTGAATTTCTATCTAGATTAGCAACATCTTTTGATTGTGGTTTTCAACATAAAAAATAATGGGAAGTGGAGTAATTTTCAGATATTCAGACTGAATTACTTTTGAAATGTTGAATATGTGTAAATAATCAAGTTTTTGGAGCTATATGTCGAATTTCAGGTGGAAAACTGAAGAAAAAGTGAAATTGGGCAAAATCACTGACCATCTAAACTTTTTGATCTCTAAAACTAAAATTACTCGATTTCTGTGATTATCGCTAGAAAATGAGTTTCAGTCGATTAGTTTGGGAATGAGGAAGAAAATGGAGATAGATAACAGAAGAATAATTGAAGAATTGAAAACTCTATATTCTATGGTTAGCTTCCAACTGATATTTTATGAAGAAAAAATGATGAGGAATGCTAAAAAAGGTCTCGAAGCGAAGTAAATCGACGAAAATAAGCAGTTTTCAGTTTTTGTTTGTTCACTTTGATTCAAAACGCATAATTTTCAGAAAAACCTATAATTTGTGCATCTTACAACTCTAGATATTGGAAAACCAGTCGAAATTCGACCTAACCTAGTAGTAATTGCACCTCAAAAATCGAGGATTAACTCTGATATTCGTCATAGAACATTTGGGGCTGATTAGTTTTGGAAATATGGACTTATGAGGAATACTAAATAAAAACGACGCGGACAAAAAAGAAGAAAAATAGGCGATACAATAAGGATGAGCAATAAAATCTACACACTAAACTGAACTGAACAAAAACTAAATGAGGCCACCGTGGAAACAAGAGAGAAAAAAAGAAATTGATAAGTATGAAGAACGTCACATGCAGGTTGAAAAAAAAGCGAGTGGCCTTGTAAATAAACAAGTATATTTCGGTTGGTCATAATAGATTTCGAAACTAATTTTGGTGTTTATTACACTTCTTTTATCAATTTATTGCTAATTTGAACTTTTCGTTTGAAAAAACGGAAGATTTTTATGATTTTCAATGAGTCAGAGGAACGAAATACAGGTTTTTTCGAGGGAAAACATGAGAAATCAGGTGTTTTTGCTGAGAAAACTGAGAAAGTTTTTAGAGCGATCATGGTATAGAAAAATAATGAAAAAGAGCATTTCTGCATAGAAACATATCGTTTCACCGATTTTTTTTCAATAAGAAATTGAAAATTCCTTTCAAAACTTCGATTTTGTGTTAAAATGTGAGGATTTCACTTCAAAATGTGCGATTTTCTTCAATTTCCTACAAGAAGTTCACAAAAAGAGACATTTTGCAATGACTATACTTTGTTTTATACGAAAAAACATCTTACGACCTCAAAAATGCAATTTTTCTATGGGAATTATGTCACGACGATTTTACTGAAATTTTCTATCAAAAACAATACTTTTCTTCACGATTAGATTGAATTGAAAGGTTTTTGGTGGGTAAAGCCGACAAATTTGCCAGGAAGGTGAAAATCAAACGAAAAAAAATGCGAAAAAGTGCATATTAGGCATAAAAGATGAGTTTCTGAACAATTTCTCCATAAAAATGCCCTTTTTTGTCAAATAATAACAAGTTTGAATCAAAAATGCATATTTCTGGACTAAAATTTGCAATTTCCTTCAATCCCATGCAGAAGTTGCAAAAAAAGGTCATTTTTCAGCAAAACGGACCTTTTTTGAGCTCAAAAATCGCATTTCATCCATTTTTATGACCTCCGAATCTATTTTTCAGACTCAAATCATGCAAAATTAGCTCTTATTATTATTTTTCATTTCGAAACACCTATTTCCCGCAACAAAAAGAGAAAAAAGGGTGACAAACAACGACGCAACGAGTAAAAGTTCACAAAATTCCCATCAATAAATGTCAGGTGGCGGAGAAAAAGAGCGAACCGAGGAGGACAAAGTTATTTCGAAATATTCAAAAGATATCAACCTAAATGTGCGTTATTATATATCATCATAACAACTAGAAATCAACGAAAAATTGATTTATTTGAAAGACAAATAGGAAAAAAAGAGAAAAAAACATACCCATAAGACAATAAAAACAACGATATTTTACACAAAAGAAAGACGATTATTATGAATCAAAAAATGCTGAAACTTTTCAGCTTTTGATCAAAAATTGAGTAATATAATAGGAACATAATATTTGTACAATTATAATTAATAAATCAGTCGAAATCCATCATTTCATCATCCGTCACACTGCCATTTGTGAGACTAGTCGGTGTTGTTCGACTTTCGTCGATTTCGGTGATTTGCGAGTTGGGCGGTGAGGGAGCCGGCGAGTTCCACGATGAGCCGATGTCGCTGTTCGATGATAGATCATCGGTGGCGGCGTCGAGGTCGACAATACCATCTGAAAGCATTTTTCGTTGATTTTGGGAAAAAAATAACAGGAAATTTGGTTATTTTTGATGAATTTCAAGCTAATTTTCAGAACAAAAGTTTCGTGACAAGATATTTTTAAAGCCCTGTTCATTTAGAATGTCTTACAGCAAAATAAGTGGCAAATTTCAAACAAGATGCAGAAAGGGACTCATTTTTCATATTAGTATGACTTTCGAAAACAAAAAGATGTCATGTTTTTTCGCTACGAGACCTCAAGACCCTGCGCCTTTAAAATCTTCCCTTCAAGACCCACAAAAAAACTCACAATTCTGACGATCCCCAAATTGCACCTCATCCTCCTCGTCCAACATTCCTTCTTTCTCAATAATCTTCTCCTTGATTTCCTCATTCACTCGTTTCTCCTCTTCCTCGTCGATTTCAGTGATTCGACCCGACATGTTGAAGTCGTTCTTCGGTGATACCAATAATTTTGGCTGCCAAATTGTCAGCTCGTTGCCTTTTATTGGTTGGCGTCTGGAAAATGTCGGTTTTTTTAGGTTTCAAGAAGGAAATTGTGAAAATTTGCCGATTTTTGCTTTGAAACCCAGGAAAAATGCACTTTTTCACTCGGTACTGCGTCAAAATTAATCAATTTTGAATTCAAAAGTGAGTCAGACCTTTTTTTAACGAAAAAAACTTGAATTTTTCTTATGAAAAGCTTCAACATCGCTATTTTTCAACAAAAACTACATACCTTGGCAAGAAGAAAGCGTTCTCCCTCTTCACCTTCGCCAAATAATCTTGAAGCCGTTCATCGAGCTTCAGCTTCTTCGCCACCGCCGGCTCATCATCCGGCTCAACGACCAGCGGCTCCGATTGCTCGAGTTGCTCCGTTGACTCCGGATAGTCTTGCATCGGTTCGGCTTCCATGTCATCTTCCGACGATGATGAATCACTGCAAAAATATTGAAATTTATCAGTTTGAAATGTCAAAACTTACATCATAACCTCCGGATGATCATTTGAAATGGAGAAGTTCTCCAAGCCGGCGCTTATCTTGTCGAATCTTCGTTTTGCTCGTGGCACATAGTCCATGTCCTGCAAAATGATAATATTGAGGATTGTTGATACGAATAAGTGGATAAGTCATAAAAATAGGATTAGTGGAGGAAAGAAGTGCCAGAACAGGAATAGTATCATGATAGTTAGGATAAATTCGATTGAAAGGTAAAATTTCCGCCTTTTTGGAAGATACTGCGCAAATTAGCCTATTTTGAACAATTTTCTTTAATTTTCGGTGATCATTGAGCTATACTTTTCTATATCTATGAATCTTTGGGTCTATGAATCTATGAATCTATGAATCTATCAATCTATCAATCTAGGAATCTATGAATCTATAAATTTATGAATCTATGAATCTATGAATCTATAAATCTATACGAATCAAAAACCACTGACTCAACCTAAAACATTTTGAACAAAAAAAACCGGGAAAAACTCTCTCATCGGGACACACCCAAACGACATTATGAGTGTGAGGGAAGAAAGAAATACACACACACACACACAGCTGGTCAGAATCGGTGAATATGTTCGTCGGCGTGTTCACACATGAAGACACACTCAAATTCACGGTTTTCCGTTCGCTTACACTTGATTGAAAATTGATTTGTGGCGGGAAAGAAGAGAAGAGAGAAATTTAGAGAGAGAGGAGGTCGAAACTATGAATGTAAATATTTGATAAGTGTTTTGAGGGGCAGCAACTGGCGAAGAACAGAAGGAGGAATGGGCGAAAATGAGAGGCACCGCTCATTTCTGCACCGAAAAACATTCGATTTTTATGTTTTATCAGTATTTCTAGGAGGTCGAAAGGTAGATCAAATGCGTTTTGTAGCGAAATTTTTTGATGAAAGATAAACATTTTCCTTTTTTATCAACAAAACTGCATGGTGATGCATTTTTCTGTCATTTAAAACGAGCAGTAGACTCTAAATTGCTCATTCTTCGTTTTTTTTATTGTTTGATCTACCTAATGAGTCAGTGAGCAATAAAGCTTCATAACTGCTTCAAAACTATCAAAAAGAGCTGCATTTACTGAGTTTAGAACCAGTTTCATTTTAAAATATTCAAAAATGCTCGACGAGCCGACATTCTAATCAGTTTTTATATTCTTGAACGTTCAAGACTAGATTTTTCTAGAAAATTCCCGAAATTTCGAGAATTTCGCTAGAAAAAGGTCTTTTACGTCACTTTTTGTCGTCATAACAAATTTTTTGATCTGCAAATCTTTTCTGTAAGCCTAAATGTAGAGTTTTCAACAAAATCAATAACATCGAAACATAAAAATGTCTCTTTTGTCAATAAAACCTAGTTTTTTTCACGTGTGGCATGGAAAAATCGCGTCAAAAAGCTATTTTTTGCATTTTAACAGTCTCAAAACCTATAAAAGTTGTCAATTATTCGAAAAAAATAGGGAAATTTACTTAAAAAGTATTGTTATTACGAAATAAATGATAATTTATTGTTTTCAAATAATTTTAGACGCTACAAAACATAAATTCGTCATTACACGTAATAAAATAGATGCAGAAAACAAAATAATATTGATTTCCACCTTTTTAAATTAAAATAAACGTGAAAAAATGTTTTTACACGATTTTTAACACAACTGCAGCAAAAAAATCAATAATTTTCCTCAACAAACGCACATTTCCGTCAAAATAGGCTAATTTTATAGCAACAAATCAATAAAATGACCTAATTCCGTTCAAAAACAACACTACTGTCCTATTATCATGCAAAAAAACACATGTTCGACATTGAAAAACGTGTTTTTTCGGCAGCCGGTGGGCACTAATCGACAAATGAGGGATTAGCAAGATGCAAAAAACAATAATAAAGCCATTTGTGATCGGATTAACTTACAAAATCGAATTCCGGTGGAAACGGTCGTTTTCCGTGCGGCTCTTTGACAATATAATGATGATTTTGTGAGTAGAGGTGTGGATTTTCGGTATTTGACGTTCCGTATTGGGTCATTCCTGCAAATTTGACGTTTTTCAAGTGATTTTTACGCGTAAAACATGATTTTTGGATAAAAACAAGTGAAAAATGATCCTTATAAACGCGATTTGCCCTTCCGGGAATGATGTGGAATGTTCTAGAAGAATAGTTTGCGCGCAGCGATGAAAAAACGTGGTGTTAGATGCGCAGGCGGCGAGACGGTTGGTGAGAGAACAAGGTAAATAGAGAGAATTAGAGAGAAATGGAAGAAGCGAGAGAAACGAAACTACGAGAATTTTCGGGCATTGATCTGTGCGAAACAAAAATGATAAGAATTGTACTGAAGTTTCTGGAGATGACACGGGAAAAATGATCTTTGAGAGAGGAAATAGAAGCGATTTTTTTTTGTTTAAATGCAACATTTGTTGTTGTTTGTTGCATGCAACGGAGAAAAACGGGTTTTGAGAAAGAGAAAACACGTGAGAGATTAATTTTTTGTTGGTTTTTTTTGAAGTGGTATAAAGTTATGGAAAGTGAGATTATATGATTATTTTTTCCGGTGGAAAAAAACTATGAATAGAATTTTGAAACGAGAAGATCTATGACTCATAGATTCATAGATTTATAGATTCATAAATTCATAGATTCATAGATTCATAGATTCATAGATTCATAGATTCATAGATTCATAGATTCATAGATTTATAGATTCATAGATTCATAGATTTATAGATTCATAGATTCATAGATTCATAGATTCATAGATTCATAGATTCATAGATTCATAGATTCATAGATTCATAGATTCATAGATTCATAGATTCATAGATTCATAGAATCATAGATTTATAGATTTATAGATTTATAGATTCATAGATTCATAGATTCATAAATTCATAGATTCATAGATTCATAGATTCATAGATTCATAGATTCATAGATTCATAGATTCATAGATTCATAGATTCATAGATTCATAGATTCATAGATTCATAGATTCATAGATTCATAGATTCATAGATTCATAGATTCATAGAATCATAGATTTATAGATTTATAGATTCATAGATTCATAGATTCATAGATTCATAGATTCATAGATTCATAGATTCATAGATTCATAGATTCATAGATTCATAGATTCATAGATTCATAGATTCATAGATTCATAGATTCATAGATTCATAGATTCATAGATTCATAGATTCATAGATTCATAGATTCATAGATTCATAGATTCACTAGATTCATAGACTCATAGATTCATAGATTCATAGATTCATAGATTCATAGATTCATAGATTCATAGATTCATAGATTCATAGATTCATAGATTCATAGATTCATAGATTCATAGATTCATAGATTCATAGATTCATAGATTCATAGATTCATAGATTCATAGATTCATAGATTCATAGATTCATAGATTTATAAATCTTCAAGTTCTATGAATCATAGATCCTCGAGTTCTATGATTCTGTGATTTATAGATCCTCTATTTCTACGATTCATAGATTCATAGATTCATAAATTCATAGATTCATAGAATCATAGATTTATAGATTTATAGATTTATAGATTCATAGATTCATAGATTCATAGATTCATAGATTCATAGATTCATAGATTCATAGATTCATAGATTCACAGCTTCATAAACTTATATCTTTATAATTTATACACAAATAAATTTAAAAACTCACGCAATTGTCCAGAAAATCGGTTTCCAATAAGTCGAAAAAATTGCAATTTAAATTGTCGAAATTTCCAGAACGCGAAGTTGCAACCGCGCCCCACCGCATTCAAATTTCAAGCGCGCGAATTCAAAAATTGATCTTCAAAGTACAGCGCCAAGTTTCGCAATTTCTCAACTTTAATTACCCTTTGTCCAAGGAATCGAGGCATTTGTCAGCATTTTTTCCTCTGCTCTAACGTTTTGTCATCACTTTCCCCTCCTGCGTCTCTCACTCCTTTTCCGTATATAAAATCGCTGATAAACTCCCATTTTCACCACTTGTTTTTTTCAGGTATTACAAACTTCGTCATGGCACTCAAGCTCACTTATTTCGATATTCATGGTATGTGACATAATATTATTGTAATAAAATTTATAAGAACATTTTTATAGGACTCGCTGAGGCTATTCGCCTTCTATTGGCCGACAAGCAAGTCGCATTCGAGGACAATCGTGTTTCGAGAGAACAATGGGCGGAATTGAAGCCAAAAATGGTGAGTTGGGCATAGAATTGGGATTCAGAGATCCATAGAATCATCGTGTGATTGCCATAGAATCATAGAACTGTCGGGCATAGATTTTCAAAGCTGAAAAAGAGGCGCTGACCATTTTTGCCATATGTCAGCTGTTTTTTACAGCTTCTGGCCACATTTTTCTCTTCAAACTAGAAAAATTCTACTCGAGGCTGTAAAAAGCGTTCATCTTATTCCTTTTTAAAGATGCAACCGCTGTTTTTCAGCAGAAATTCGCCTTTTTTGATCATTTTCAACTGGGAAACATTTGTTTTTAGTAGAAATGGTGTTCTTAACCAAGCATTAACAGAAATTTAACACGAACATCATGTTTGAAGGTCAAAGAGAAATAAAACATTACTTTTCGAAGTTTCATAGATCATAGAACCATCACAAAGTTGCCATAGAATTATAGAACCTCCAAGTTGATGTTTCATAGATTTTTAAAGCTAGAAAAAAGGCGGTGACCATTTTTGGTCATCATTTCGTCATTTTCTAGCGTTTGGGCCTCTTTTTGCAGTTCAAACGTTACAAATTTCTATGAAAATCGCCCAAAAACGTTTATTTTAGCTTTTTATCGTAAAAATTTGTAGTTTTTCAGCATAAATCCATCTTTTTGTTCCGTTTCACCAAAAAATGACCGTTTTTAAAAGAAAATCGTGTTTTTTTTGTCTACAAATAAGAAAAAAATCATGAAAATGAATTGCTTGAAAATGAAAAGCCTAGAAAAACTCATTTGTTGGATAAATTTAACTGTTTTGAGCTGAAATTGCCAATTTTAACCATTCAAGGTGCCTGAAAAGCGCTGAAATGCAGTTTTTGTAGAAAAACTTACTTTTTTAAAAGCTTTTTAACTGAAAAAACATAAAGAAGTACAAATTTTGAAACTGAAAATGTTACAAATGTTCAATAAAGCCTCATTAATCAATTTTTTAAAAATATTTTCCAGGTCTTCGGCCAAATCCCAGTGCTCTATCACGGCGATGAGGAGATTGTTCAATCGGGCGCCATTCTTCGTCACTTGGCTCGAATTCACAATCTCAACGGCACCACCGAATCCGAGACGACATTCGTCGACATGTTCTTCGAGGGACTTCGTGATCTACACAGCAAGTACACTTCCATGATCTACGGAAACTACGAAAATGGCAAGGAGCCATTCATCAAGGAAACGCTGCCAGCCGAATTGGCCAAAGTCGAGAAACTCTTCCACACATATAAGAATGGCGAGCACTTTGTGATTGGCGACAAGGAAAGCTACGCGGATTATGTGCTCTTCGAGGAGCTCGACATCTTGCTCATCTTGACACCAACCGCATTGGACAACACACCGGCGTTGAAGAAGTTCCATGAAAGATTCGCCGAGCGACCACACATCAAGGCGTATTTGAACAAGAGAGCTGCGTTGAATTATCCAGTCAATGGAAATGGAAAGCAATAAGTATTTTGAAATGTAACATGTGTTTTATCCTTCTTTTTTTGATACACTTTGGGAATAAATTATTTGTACGAAGCTTCCGGAATAATTTCCCCGTTGGAATTTTCCAATTTGAAAGTGTTTGAATTCTTGAAATCAAATCAAGAAAAGTGGTGTTTCTGCCGAAAGTTGACGATGAAACATACCACATTTTATGGAATATAGGAATATTAGAGTGAAAAGAAAAGTTGTGCTCATTCGTGGGTCACGATGAAATAAAATAATTTAAAATTTTGGAAATGGCTCTCGAATTCCGGGTTCCTTGGGAAACTACTAAACTTTTGTAGCTTGTGAGAAAAATGGAACAATGCCGGTGTATTTTTGTGACTCGAAATCAACAAAATACAGTCAAAGCTGCAACTTTTGAAGATTTTCGATCAATTTTTTGTCAGGTTCAGGCCACCGAAACCCTTAGAATGGCTATATCAGAACTGGAAAGCGCTGAAAAAAGATCTCCGTGAGACCATTTTAACAAATGGAGGCATGCTCCTTTAAAACCGTAGTTTTTAGACATAAATACGCGTCTTCTTATACGTGTTAGACGTACTTCTATTATATTTCGAGCTGTTTTTCATACATTTTGACGGCTGTAGATCGAAAATTGTTAGTACGACAAGAAAACAAGTCTACAATTTGCTGATTTTGTACAAATTAGAAACATAAAAATGAGGCTTGTTATCCTAATTGTGCATTTACACCTAGACCGCAAACACTTTTCTATCTACAGTAGGTTTTCATTTCCGTAAACAGTTGTGATGGACGATGACGAACAACGTTGATTAAAAAAGAAAATATTTATTTGAAAGTGATTTCAATCTGAAGTCCAATAGAAAAAGAGCCATGATAAACGATACAAATAAAGTAAAATTTTTCTTTACAAGTCAGTTCAACAGAAAAAAATTAAATAGGGGAGAAATGTACATTTCGAAAGTTGAAATATATATAATTCTCTGTAATGTCCATCTCGATCTCCACTCCGTGTTCATGCGTCAGAATGATGATCTCAGAATTACGCACATCATTCCTTGTTCGAGTAACCGGAAGGTTCATCAGAATTTTTTGTTTGTCAAATTTCACCGCGATATTCTCTCTGAAGAAATAATAATACGGGAGGTCACTTGCCTTAGTGACTTGTGTGGTTCTTCTGGTGAAACATTGACACAACTTCTTATTGATAACTTCATCGGAAAATGATGAGCTGTTTAAACGCATGACTGAAGCTTTCATTGTCAGGAAATCCGTTGAATCCAGTTCAGGGAAGTGCGTAGAACACAGGAAGGTGTTGGCGTTTTGAAAAAAGCTAGTTTTAAAAAACTCCGATGGTATATCGAATGGAGGGTTGGTGCACTTCCACAATTCCAAGTGATCATTCTCAAACATTCCGTTCCTTATCGTATCGTAAAATCCTTCAAACATCGGAGCATACAGTGTAACATCCCATGAGCAATTCTTTACAACTCTTCTTGTATCTATTGCATCAAACGGCCAAAATGTTTTTAATCTTGACTTGATCTTGAAGTTTTTCTCGTTTCGATTGTACTTCAGGCGTTTTCTCACATATTTCGCAGCTACTTGCTTGAAGTTACCCTCCCGATAAATAGGTCTTGATTTGTTTCTACCGTACTGGAATTCGAGGAAATGTCTGTCTTCACCACTTTTTTGGAATATAAATTTATAATATCGTTCACCAAACCACAAATGGACCGTTATTTCCGTTTCCGTCTCGTAGATATGTAGACTGGTGAGCTCCGGAATGTGTTGTTTCCCGAAATCTTCATTGCATTGTTTCGAACACTGAGCATAATTCACTAATGTTCCTTTGGAATTGAAAGAGAGAGCATGACTGCGTAGTTCGGGTGGAAGAGTTGGGAATTTGGTGAAGGTGATCATCTGAAAACCGAAGATTTTTGTTGAAAACCGATATAAAAGAAAAGCAAACGTTGCATCAATCAATAAAAAAACGCCAAGTGCGGACCATAATGGGGCAAGGACCACGTAATACGTCATCTCACTAGAGCGCATTTGCATATAACTCAGTGTAGGTGACATCTCAACAGTGTCCCTATTTGTCACCTCATTTACACATGGAAACGTATTCCAACCGGACAAGTGCGCTAAAATGAAGAAAAAGCAGTCAAAGCTGCATTTTTTGAAGATTTTCGATGGACGTCTAACGAATTTAGGAAATAAACAGCAAACAACCTTGGCTTTTTATCTCGATCTACTAGAAAAATATGAGAAACTGAGTACGAAATAAAATATGGAACAGTGTTTTTGTAATCACAAAACAACAATATCACTTGATTCTGCACTTTTTGAAAATTTTCGATGAATTTTTAGTGTTGCATGACACCCCGAATTCAGAAAACAGCAAGGACAGTTTTGAAGATGATAATGTTTATTGACGAGTTATTTCAACAATAAAATCAATAGAAAAAAGTTAATTTTGAAAAAAAAACTTTATAGTTGAAAATTACAATCTTTATAGTTACAATCTTCGCAATAATTTATATAAAATATTCACATGTGCTTTTTGCTTTTTTTTCAAGCATGTTACCGGGAGAGTTGAAACGTATGTGATCCTTTGAAATATCTAGCTCGATTCCCACTCCATGTTCCTGCTTTAGTATGAACATCTGGGTATTAATCCCATTATGCATCCAAGTGACCTGTAGGTTTTTCAGAATTGTGTCTTTGTTGATTTTCAACCTTTTACTTTCTATAGAAAAGTAGTAATATGGTAGGTCTTTTCTTGTACTAACTGGTGCATTGGTGAAACATTGACACAATTTCTGATTGATGACTTCATCGGAGAATGATGTACAATCAATTCGCATGATTGAAGCATTCATTGCCAGAAAATCGACTGAGTCGAATCCAGGGACAGGTGCAGAGCAGGAAAGTTCGTTTGTGTTTCGAAAAAAGTTTGTTTTAAAAAACTCTGATGGTATTTCAAATGACTGGTCTGCGCACTTCTTCAAGTACAAGTGCATATTCTCAAACGATCCATTCCTAATCGAATCGTAAAATCCTTGGTACATGGGCCCATACAGTGTAATATCCCATGAGCAATTATTTATAACTCTTCTTGTATCTCCTGAATCAAACGGCCAAAACGTTTTCAAATTTGATCTGATCTCGAAGCATTTGTTGTTTCCATTGTACTTCAGGCGTTTCTTTACGTATTTCGCAGCTGCTTGTTTGAAGTTTCCCTCCCGAAGAGTTGATTTTGATTTGTTTCTACCAAATTGCAATTCCACAAAGTGACTATTTTCCTCATCAGCTTTATGGAAAATTAACTTGTTATATAAATGATCGAACCCCAAATGAACTGTTATTTTCTTCTCCGTCTCGTCCATATGTAGACTCGTCAGTTTGTCAATGTATTGTTTTCCAAACTCTTCATTGCATAGTTTCGAACACTGAGCATATTTCGCTAATGTTTTTATGGGTGTAAAAGAGAGAACATGACTGCGTTGTTCAGATGGAAGAGTAGGAAATTTGGTGAAAGTGCTCATCTGAAAATTGAAGAGTTTGTGTTGAAAACCGCAATAAAAGAAAAACGAGCGTTGCTGCAATCGATATAAAGGATACGATTCAGGATCATAATGGGGCAAGAACCACTGAATACGTAATCTCACTAGAGCGCATTTGCATATAATTCATTGTCTCAATCGCCCCCTACCTTCCTTACGTTATTCGGTGCGTAAGACGGGTGTGGTTTGATTGCTAACCAAACATTGATTTCTGAAGTTAAAATGAGGTAATGGACAACATAAGCGTTGCAAAACAAAAAAGTTACTATTATGTTAAAAGTTTGAGTTTACACGATTCGAAAAATTGGTTGCATCGATTCGACTTCATAGAGTTAAGATTTTTATTACAAAATTCAGATAAAGCGGTTACAAAAAAATTGATCGAAAGTGTAGAATCTAATATAATCTTCCTTAAATTTGAAGACAGTTTCATGATATGATGTATTAAACTGGGGCAAGGACCAATGGACCAATTTTCCCATATCCGTCGAAACCTCATTGCTGTTGTTCTATCGAACTTCAAGTTATTTTTTCTAGAAAAGTGGACTGACAGAAGTGTTCCCGTTGTGTCGCGGAAAGCGTCACCGTAACCGAAAGAAAAATATCGAGGACTGAAAAAAATAATCGAGGACTGAAAGACTTTTTTGTATGGTATTTTATCAGTTCGTTCCTCGATTTTTTTTGGTCCTCGATTGTAGAACAGTGCCGAATTTAGTGTAGATGACATTTCAACAGTGATCTATATATCGTAAGACACCAGACTGAAACAGGAAGCAGGACATCGCCAAAAATGAGTTTCAAAATACAGAAATTTACTTTAATAATGGCAGCAGCAGTTGAAAATATCCATTTGCACATTTTTACCAAAGGAACTAATTTATTGGTCTATGGGCCTACTTTTAATTCCAACGGACTTATTTTATCCGAAGGACCTACAAATTTGAAACGACCTACTTATCGGTCTTCGGACCCACAAATATGGAAAGGACCCATTAACTTTAATAGAGCCAAAACTTACCCGAAAGTTAGGTTATATGTATCATCAGTGATTTTTGAGAATTTCAAATCATAACGAACTCCTCGCTTGTATGTAACTTGAACTTCAATTTCGTCTTCTTTCTCGTCCAAACATTTTTGTAAACCCGTCAATCGAAACTTTGTCCATCTGAAAATTTTACAGATAGTTTGAAATAGATAGAAAACGCACTTGTTTATCCATTGAATCAATATATGTAGAATAAAAGGGAGGAGTATTATAATAGCAACGTAATGGGGACCACACAATACCAAAAAATGGCTAGTGAGTACTTTTTGCGTACTAATTGGTATAGATACTATCTCAATAGCTTCCTATCTCTCTTACGTCATTCAGTGGAGGGCGAGTCGGAGAATGTGGTCTGACTACTCGCCAATCGGTGATATTCGGGTTCAGAAAAAGGTATTGGACAACATAAGTGTTGCATTGGTGAAGAATTGACACAATTTTTGATGGATAGCCAAATATTTATTCCAAAAAAGTTTAACACGAAATTCACAAAGAATAAGTCAAATGGCAAGTGTACGTAAGTAAATAGAATAGTCTCTAGCATTTATCATACATGTATGTTTTCCTTTTTTCCTTCGAAGTTGCAAGTTTCTCAGCACTGTTGCCGTATCAAACATCAAATTATTTTGTCTTGAAAAGTAACAAAATGGTTCTTTGTTATTTTTAGAAGTGTTCAAGAATTGTAATAGTTTCTCATTGATAGCCTCATCTGATATTGTTGAACAATCGATAGAAATGCTTGATGCTTTCATTGTCAGAAAATCGTCAGCTCCTATTTCTAGCAAATATAGTTTACTTGTAAAACCAGTTAGGGTTTGAAAAAAGTTGGTTTTGAAAAATCCCGACGGTATCTTGAATGAATTGCCGGGCACATCGATCAGTTTTAATTCAATGTTTTCAAAACTACCATTTTTTACTGAATCATAAAACGATTGAAACAAGAGTTCATTGAGTTTAATTGTCCAAATGCAATTTTTTCCGATTCTCCGTATATCCTTCGAGTCAAAAGGCCACAAGGTGTCCATTCTTGACTCAAAATTAGAACAACTTTCCATCCCGTTGTATTCCAGCCGCTGATTAACAAATTTTGCAGCTGCTTGTTTGTAATTCGCTTTGCAAAAAGCTGAATGTTTTCTGGTATACGATTCGTAACTGAACTCGAATTCTAGGTAATGGCTGTTATCATCAATTTTACGGAAAATTGATCCATAATATCGACGATCGTACCATAAATTAACTTTGATTTCGTCTTCCGTCTCGTCCATAATTATCCATGTTAGTCCAGCAATGTACTGTTTTCCGAATTCTTCATTGCATAGTTTGGAGCATTGAGCATATTGTGCCAATGATATTTTAGTGGCATACGATAGAGCATGACTGCGTAGTTCCGGTGGAAGAGTAGGGAATTTGGTGAAGGTGATCATCTGAAATTTGAAGATTTTTTTTGAAAACCGCAATGGAACAAAAACGAACGTTGCATCAATCAATATAAGAAACACGAGTGACGACCATAATGGGCAAGGACCACGTAACACCTTATCTCACTGGAGCGCATTTGCATATTTTTCGGTTTAGATTAATACCAATTCTTTAAAAAAACAATGTCAAGAAAAATCAACCAATACCAGAATTGTTCGCATTTTTTTTCAAAACTTTATCTATGACCAGATTAAGTTCCAAGTGTCGAGTGTTTTGTTTTTGAGCTTGTGATGTATTCCCAGAACTTTATTATAAGTTTATTGCACCAAAAATAATAAAGTAATAAAAAATAATTATACATCAGTATCGAACATAACCCAATCACCATTTATCGTAATGGTAGCCTTGATACCAGTTTCGTGATCCGCAAAACATTTAACGAATATACCTTCGCCTTCTTCTGTACGTTGTACTGGCAAATTCGCCAATATCCCATCTTTCATTGCGTTCCAACCAATTCCATCGTATTTCACCAGATGGAAAAAATAGTGTAATTTAGCAGATGGTGGATTAGTGAACCATTGTGCTATCTTCTGATTGATAGCGGTATGAGGCAATGTTGAGACGATCATATCGATTCTTGTTGCTTTCATGGATAGAAAACTGTTTACCGACATCTCAGGCAACACGAACGAGCACTCAAAACCGCTAAGATTCTGGAAAAAGACCGTATCAAAGAATTGAGCAGGAATACTGAATCGTTTGGTCCAACATTCAATAAGTCTTAAATCGATGTTCAACATCGGATTCTCAATTATTGAATCATAAAATCCTTGGAACATTGATTTCTGAATTTCAATTATCCATTTTTGATAATTCGCAATTCCGGGTATGGTCAGCAATCCAGTTGGCCATTTTTTCATATCGATTATCAAACTGGAGGCTTTACCAATCCTAGCATACTTCAAACGCTTCTCGATAAATTTAACAGCTGCTTGGTGAGCATTACCATCATATTCATAAGTAGAGCTGAAGAATAACCAATGAACAAATTTTCAAACGAAAAATGCCTACCGTGAACCGATTTTGTGCTTGTTTCCACGTACCGTTATGTACCTGATTTTGCCTGACAATTGTTTTGATGTTAACGCGACGATTTGTACACCGGAAGGGAAAAATACAGCACTACCTAATGGATCTTCTTTTATTTGTATTTCTTCAGGGAGATAAATATGAGTTTTTTGCACTTCTTTATTGCACAATTTGGAGCAAGATGCATAGTTCGTCAGTTCCCTGGCACCGGTGAACGATAGTACGTGACTTCGGAGCTCCGATGGGAGAGTGTCGTATTTTTTGAACTCCATTACCTCTAAAAATGTTTGGACTTAAATAAAGAAAAGACAACATGATAAAATCGGCACTTTTCTACACTCGAGGAACGAAAAAAATCAAGAACCGAAAAAAATCGAGAACCGAACTGACAAAACACCATACAAAAAAGCCTTTCGGTCCTCGGTTCTAGAACAGTGCCAAAAATCGATATGGCAGTTACGAATGACATATTTGCTGCGGTATCGTTGGGGGCGTAATGAGGACCAAGCGTACCTTCTGAGGGTTACTGTGTATAATGTAATCGCGCTCTATTGACACGTAATACGTGGACCACAAGATTTGCCCGCGAACGCATTCTGTCGTGTTCATTTCTTTCGACTACCGCGTTGGTGTATTGATCTACGTACTGCGATGACAACTACTGCTTCTTCCATGGATAAAGATACGGATGCTTCGAATGGCCAGGTTAGTTCACAAAAACATTTTTACTACTTTATTAATAATTGCAGCTATTGACACTGACCAAGTACTCCGTATTGGTGCCGGAACTCCGTGAACACGCTCTATATTATGCCAAGCTCAGGGATCTCAAGGAATACTCACAGTGTTCAAAGTTTTGCAATTGGGAAATTCAACAATACAATACCAAGGCGCCATTTGAGCTTCGTGTTGAGCAAGACAGAGATATTATTCAAGTCTCACTCCATTACGAGCGAGGAGTTAGTGAGAAAACATTTTCGAGCACCGCATGCAATGATGTTGTCGAATACTTGCTGAAAATGCACCGATATGTGAAAAAAGGCAAAACTGAGCAAGTGAGAATTATAATGGATCAGTGGCCCACCAAACTCATGCAGCTTGATTTATTAGCAGATATACAGGTTTTGGCAGTTTTTCTGGGCGATTCCATGTGGGACGACTTTGAACAATTCACTCAAACTTCTAAGATGAAACTGAAAAAATTGATATTGGCTGATTGCAGAACCAGCAGAGTTCTCCTCCCAAACTTTTTCAAATCGAACTTCATTAAATCTGTAGCACATTTGTCACTAACATCAAGAGTACAAATTGACAAGGAAGATTTTGTTGATTCTACCAACAAAGTTTTTGTGGCTCATGGCTGGATTGATGTTGATATGATTCAAGAGAAATTTCTGAAACTTCTCGAGACAAACGCCGCTGGACCATTTAGCTTGAACATCACTCTACCGGAAACTGAAACTCGTGTGCTTGATTTGGATCAAGTGTTCCCCGTCGATCGCTTTGGCGAATGGATCAATCACCCCGATGTAGGACTCATGCTAGGAAGAAGAATTCATGCTAACATCTCAGCGGACAACAAGACCATAAGTATTACATACATTTGAATTGAAGCTTTTAAATAAATAAATAAATTTCAAAACGTTGAATTCTTTCTTGTTCGAAACTTCTTTTGGTTTAAAAAGGGCGGCTATTGAGAATGCAAAAAAAACTCTATCCGTGTATGTATATTTCAAAATTTTGACGCTTTCATTGTCATAAAATCAGCGGTTCGGAATCACACCGAATATCAGATAAATCTTCTTGGAAGAATGTGGTCTATAAGAAATTCGACGGGATTTTGAAGTGCTCATTTGGAAAGGCCGACACATTGAGTTCGATGCTTTCACACTAAACATCTTTAATCTAGTCCCAGAACTTTTGGAACGTAGGCTTGTTGCGTGTGACTTCACAGTGACAGTTCTCTTCACATCTTTTGAATCAAATGGCCAGCAACTTTTCATAGTGATTGTAACATATTCCGTTTCCATTGTACTTCATGAAATTCTTAGCTGATTCAACAGCTGCTTGTTTGTAGTTTCTCTTCAGATACTTTATCAACCTTACACTTAGTTTTCGTGTGGGAGCATACATTTTTGCGTTGACGTTTTGCAATGTCAGAACAAAGAAAAGTGTTGTGAAAACGTTTTATCAGGTTACAGAAATGAGACAAAAATTATAGATTGAAAGAGATGTGATTCACACTAAAGTTCAAATTTGTTTCGACTCCCGATTCATGTTCCAAACATATCAACTCGTCGTACTCGCGTAACATTGTACGACAAACATGTAAATTTCTTAGCACAATATTTTTATCAAACTTCAAATTTTTTGCTCTGAGAAAATCGTACACTGGTTTTTCATCGTTGGTAGGATTATTGAAGTATTGGAGCAACTTCTGATTAATAACCTTATCAGTGAAATATGAGCAGTCGATGGAAATGTATGATGCAGCCATTGTCAGAAAATCGTTCGCATCAAATTCCGGCAAATGTGTATCACACAAAAATTCGGAGAGAGTTTGAAAAAAATCAGTCTTGAAGAAGTCGGAAGGTATCCGGAATGGATTTTTTTCGCATTTTTCCACTTGTAAACGAATGTTCTCAAATTTTCCATCCTCCACACTATCGTAAAATCCTTGGAACATTGACTGATAAAATGTGACTGTCCACTTAATATTTTTTCGAATTATTTTCATGGTTTCTCTATCGAATGGCCAGAAGGATTCAATATTAATGAAAATATTGATGTTTTTGTTGTTCCCGTTGTGCTTCAAACGATTTTTCACATGTTCAGCAGCTGCTTGTTTGTAATTTCCGTTGCAAATAGTCCAGCAATAGCTGAAATTCTAAAATACATATTTTTTAATAATGCGAAAAACTTACTCTAATTCGAAGTAATGGCTTTTTCCCGCTAAATCTTCAAACTTCAATGTATAGTAAAATATTTCTTCCCGTTTGTAGCTCAATACAACATTTATTGAATTCTTGTACTCGACCATTGTTATCAACTGTAGTCCTTTACTGTGTTCTTGAATATCTTCATTGCACAATTTGGAGCATTGTGCATATTCTGCCAACGTTTTTCTACTGGAATACAATAAAACATGACTGCGTAGCTCCGACGGAAGAGTTGGGAATTTCGGAAATGTATGCATCTGGAAATTGGATTTAATTTTATAATTTTGGGAGAACGCACCTGTACGTCTAGTTAATCGATATGGCACACGTAAGACGAACGACTAAAAGAATGACGCGTTATTCGCGCAAGAGCATCATGCAGTACCAGGTTTCACTGGAGCGCATTTGCATACTATTCGATGTAGATAGTATTTTATAGGCGACTCACGAAATCCCGGCGCTTACATTTTTGCAGGACGACCGATCACAAAAGGTAAGTAAAAAAACCATTTATTTCTCAAAGTAGCGCGATTGCAATTTTTTTGTCGTCCTGCTATTTTGATGGGCTTATGCAAACCTGGCAATGGTATGGCGACTGATCAGAGATAACTTGGAATGTAATTCATGATTGAAAATGTACTTTATTTGACCACGAAAAACAAAAATCAGAAAATTTCACAGGCAAATATAACAAATAATTATTTGAAGAGATAGATCCTGTCCTCACGAAAACTCAACATTTTCTCGGCTCCAGATGCATGCTTCACAGTGATAATCTCATCATCATCCTTCCGCATATACGAATCAGTTACCGACAACTTTTTCATCACAACGTTTCTATCGAATTTCAATTTATTTTCCCTGAAGAAGTTGTACACTTGTCGTTTGTCTTCTGAATTTTCGAAGTGTTGACACAATTTCTGATTGATGACCTCATCAGAGAAAGATGAGCAATCGATGGAAATGCTTGGCGTCTTGATTGCCAAAAAGTCATCGACATCAAGTATATTGCACGAAAATTCTGATAAATTTTCGAAAAATGAAGTCTTGAAGAAATCTTTCGGTATTTTGATGTGGTCCTTAGTGGTGTTCGTCACTCTAAAACGAATATTCTCAAACTCTCCATTTTTGATACAATCATAAAATCCTTGAAACATCGGCTCATGAAGTTTGATCTCCCAGAGACAATTTCTTCCGATTTTTGTCATATCTCTTAAATTGAATGGCCAGAAACTATATGTATAAATAGTAACATGAGAACATTTTCCGTTTCCATTGTAATTCAGACGATTCTTGACGTAATCAACAGCTGCTTGTTTGTAATTTCCTTTGCAAGCAGTTCCCCTTTCCACATTGTAGCTGAAAAAAAGTTGATTCATTCCGAACGTCTAAAATCTTTGAACGTACTTGAATCCCAAAAAGTGACTGTCATTATTGGCTTTTGAAAATTGCAGGTTGTAATAAAAAAGGTTAGACCGCTTGTAGTTTAATTCAACAGTCATCACGTTCGCAGCCTCATGCAAAATAATCCACTGGAGACCTTCAATATACTGTATTTGAACGTCTGCATTGCACGTTTTGGAGCAATGTGCATATTTTCCTAATGTACTTCGATCGTTGTACGATAAAACATGGTTGCGTAGTTCTGACGGAAGAATTGAGTATTTGGAGAACGTTGTCATCTGAAAATTGAAACAGTAGGAATATAGCAGGAAAAAACAAGTCGTGACGTTAAGTTTTAAAAAAATCAATAAACCAATGACGACCACAGCGGTAAAATGAACGTCTCTTGGTAGACTGAATCGATATAACGCACACAAGAAAAGACGACTACTGCGATTGAATGACGTGTTATCGACCTATGAGAATCTTGCAACACGAAATTTCACTAGAGCGCAGTTGCATACCATATGGTGTAATTAGGACTTAATGGGCTAGGTGTTCAGTAAAACGCTCATGTAGAATGAATGTCACCCTGTTCACATATAGCAAAAAAAATGCGGGAAAAACTACGCAACGTACTGTTCACAAAATCGATACAGCAGTGACGATCACATTTGGTATGATTAAACTAGGTGTGACGACACTGGTCCGGTAAACCAATAATAAATGTAATACAGAATTAAACAATTTAGAAGAACGTAAAAAAAAAAAGGAAAAACGCAACTGTTTGTGAACTGAATCAAAATGGAACCGCGAGCGTCAGGCGAACGGCGAGGGCGTAAGTCCATATAATCAATATGGTACACGTAAGACGAACGGTGTTTGCACAAGAGGATCATGCAGTGCTACATTACGCTGGGGCGCACTTTTCATACTATTTCGATCGAAGAAAATTGGACATACTGGACAAATTAGTGAGATGAATCTATAGAAAATGTACTTTATTCAATAAAAACCAAATCGAGAAATTCATGGAAGAAAAAATTATAGATTATTTGAATAAGCATACTCGGTCCTCATGATAACTAATTTTTTTATCAACTCCAGATGCATGCTCCACAAGGATAATCATATCGTCCTTTCTCATGTACAAATTAGTAAAGGACAAATTTTGCAAAATCACTTCCCTATTGAACTTTAACTTATTTCCTCTGAAAAAATTGTCGAACTCGTGCTTTTCGGCGTTCGGGTTATTAAAATATTGACAGAATTTCTGATTTATCACCACATCTGAGAATGATGAGCAGTCTATGTGAAGCTTTGACTCTTTATTTGTCAAAAACTCTGCGGCATCGATTTCCGGTAAAGAAAAATCACATCGAAATTCAAAAAAAAATTTTTTTGGAAGAACTTGGTCTTGAAGAAGTTCGACGGGATTTTTAACTGATCTTCAGTGAAGGTGGACAAGTCGAGTCGAATATTTTCAAACTCCTCATCTTTAATCGACTCATAAAATCCTCGGAACACAGGCTTATTCAGAGTGAGCTCCCAGTAACAACTTCTCCCGATTCTTCTCATATCTTTCGAATCAAATGGCCAGCAACTTTTCATAGTGATTGTAACATGTGAACATTTTCCGTTTCCATTATACTTCAATCGACTTCTTACATATTCAACAGCCGCTTGTTTTTAATGTCCTTTGCAAGCCGTTCCACTTTCCAATTCTCGGCTGAAATTAAGCTGTTTTACCTCGGAGGTGTAAAAGTTTAAAAACTTACTTTAATTTCACAAAATGGCAATCTTCGTCGGCTTTTGAAAACTGTAAATAATAATAAAACAGGTAGGTTTGCTTGTAAGTCAGTTCAACAAATATTGAGTCTACACCTTCCTTCATAATTATTTATTGGAGCCCATCGACACGCTGTCTTTTGATGTCTTCATTGCACATTTTGGAGCAATGTGCATATTGAAACAATGTATTTCTAGTGTTGTACGATAAAACATGACGGCGTAGTTCTGGTGGGAGAGTTGGGTATTTAGAGAATTTATTCATCTAAACAATGAGTTGTTCTTTGAGAATAGCGGGAAAACGTGCGTAATGGAATCAATATGGCATACGAAAAAGGGACTATTAATGCAATATAATGACGTGTTAGTCACTTGACATGATGACATCACTTCAGAGCGCATCTGCATGCGATAATATCGGCCAATTTTGGTCACACTGTACCAGGTGGGCTGAACGTAAGTTAATTTGAAAAAGTTGTGAAATAGGAAGTGTCGTCGTTCAAAATGCAAATTGTGCAATCGAGCGCACGCAATATTTCACATTCGACAGTCGTCGGGCGTTTTTGTGTGTTCTAAGGTTTGAAAACAGCAGAATACAGAAAATCCGACTATTCCGAAAAAGTTTGCAATTGTGTCCGAAATGTGGATAAGCAGATTAAATTGATTATTTTAAACGCTGATTTCAAAAAAAGTGGTTGAAATCTTTAACGCATTGAGACGATCACAGGTTGATACAGTTTTTATTGACAAAATGTGGACAACATACAAAACAGAATAATTCAAAAAATAAAGTTTTACAAAGAAAAGCACAATCCATCTTCTTTAAAACTCAAATTTTTTTCGAGCCCAGATACATGTCGCAGAACAAAACGATCAGACAAAGGACGAACTGGCAAGTTTCGGAGAACAGTTGTTTGATCAAATTTCATGTTGTTTGTTCTGCGGAAAATGAGTGCTGGCTCCTTGATAATGGTTGGTTTCATGAAGATTCGACGCAATTTTTGATTGATCACCTCATCCGGAAAATGTGAGCAGTCGATACGAATGCTTGACGCCTTCATTGTCAAAAAATCGTCTGCATCAAATTCTGGCAACGGCGAAAAGCACCAGAATTCCGAGAGATTTTGAAAGAAGACAGTTTTGAAAAACGTTGCTGGTACATTGAGTGTTGTGTCGCTGTTTTTCGACAAAACAAGAGAAAAGTTGTCAAATTTTCTGTTATTCAATGTCTTATGAAAATCTGGGAAGATGGTCTCTTCAATCGCCACAATGCAACGACAGGTTTCTGGAAATCTCTGAAAATCTCTCAACTCAAACGGCCAAAAGGTCTTCAGATATATATAGGCTCGGAAATCTCTTCCGATTTCGCTATACTTTAATCGATTCTTTATGTATAGAGCAGCGGCTTGTTTGTAATTCATGCCCTCAAATAACACATCGAGGTTGATTTCTTTTATCAGCTTGTAATGTAATTCAACGGTTGTACAACGTTCATCCTCGCGAATTGCTATGACTGTAAGTCCGTACCGGTTTTGTACCTGTACTTCTTCATTGCACAATTTGGAGCATTGTGAGTATTGTAGCAGTGAATTTAGGCTGGCATACGATAAAACAGGACCTCGTAGATCCGAAGGAAGAGTTGAGTATTTTGAGAATGTTGTCATCTGAAATATTTCACTTATTTTTGAAAATGACGGGAAAACGTCAGGCAAATGTCTACCGCAAAAAAAAACAGCGCGCATCGACTAAATCGATATGACGCACACAAAAAAGGGTTGTTTTCCACAGAGAATCTTGTAACCCAAAATGTCAATAGAGCGCATTTGCATACAATTTAGCGTAGTTAAAACCACCTGGTGGGCTATATATTTGCTATGGTATCTAAAGCTAGGTGTTCTGGTGTAGACATTCACCGTAACAATGGGAAGTCAATTTTATTTGATCACTTGAAATCGGCTCAACCAACAAATACCGTATAATTAAGATTAATGAATTTGATGACTTTCATTCAAAACAAAAAAAAGCATTTAAAACATGAAAAGGGAGAAAATGTTATGAAAAGTTTAAATAGAAAAACATAATCCGTTATCTTGAAAATCCAAATACATTCTGAATCCGGTGCCACGGATCACAACAGAACCGTTATAATAAGACCGTGCTGGTAAGTTTCTAAGGACGGTTGCCTGGTCGAATTTCAAATTGTTTGTCCTGCGAAATTCGAGTGAGGGTTCTCTCTTCCCAATTGGATTTATGAAGAATTGACACAATTTCTGATTGACCACCTCATCGGAGAATGATGAACAGTCGATACGAATATTTGAAGCTTTCATCGTCAAAAAGTCGTTCGCATCGAATTCTGGCAACGGTGGGTGGCACCAGAAATCGGTGAGATTTTGGAAGAAAAAAGTTTTGAAAAATTCTGCAGGTATATTGAGTGGAACTACGCTGTTTCCAGACAAGACCAGAGAAAAAAGTTCAAATTTTTCGTCTTTCAATGAATTATAAAAATCTGGGATAATCCTCGCTTCAATTGCCACACTCCATTGACAGTTTTTCTGAAATCTCTGAATATCTCTATATTCAAACGGCCAAAATGTCCTCAGATTTATAATGGCTCGGAAATCGCGTCCAATTTCACTATACTTCAGTCGATTCTTCACGTAAGCAGTAGCATCTTGTTTGTGATTCATATCCATGAAAAACACACCGTAGCCGATTACTCTTGTCCGCTTGTATTGTATCTTAACTTGTGTATAGTCATCATCTTCGCGCATTTCTATCATAGTGAGCCCGCCAGTGTACTGTTGTTGAACTTCCTCATTGCACAATTTAGAGCATTGTGAGTATTGTAGCAAAGAATTTAGACTGGCATACGATAGAAAAGGGCCTCGTAGTTCCGACGGAAGAATTGAGTATTTTGAGAACGTTGTCATCTGAAAACTGAATCAGTAGCGGATAAATGGCGGGAAAAACAACGCGCGACGTTAAGGAAATCAATACACAAATGACGACCACAGAGGTAGAATGAACGTCCCTTCGTAGTCTGAATCGATGTGGCGCACACAAGAAAAGACGACTAGTGCGACTAAATGATGTGTTGTCAATCTGAGACGATCTTGTAACACAAAATGTCACTAGAGCACATTTGCATACAATTTAGCGTAGTTAAAACCACCTGGTGGGTTATATATTCGCTATGGTATCTAAAGCTAGGTGTTGTGGTGTAGACATTCACCGAATAAAACAATGGGAAGTCAAGTTTATTTGATCACTTGAAATCAGCTCAATCAACAAATACCGTATAATTAAGATTCGTGGATTTGATGATTTTTATTCAAAAGAAAAAAGAGCATTTAAAACATAAAAAGGGAGAAAATGTTATGAAAAGTTTACATAATAAAACTTAATCCGTCATCTTGAAAATGAAAATACTTTTTGAATCCGGTGCCATGGGTCAGAACACCACCGTTAAAATAAGACCGTGCTGGTAAGTTTCTAAGGACAGTTGCTTGGTCGAATTTTACATTGTTTGTCCTGTGAAATATGAATAAGGTTTCTCTCTTCCCAATTGGATTTATGAAGAATTGACACAGTTTCTGATTGATCACCTCATCTGAGAATGATGAACAGTTGATGCGAATATTTGACGCCTTCATCGTCAAAAAGTCGTTCGCATCGAATTCTGGCAACGGTGAGGAGCAATAGAACCCGGTGAGATTTTGGAAGAAAAAGGTTTTGAAAAACTCTGTAGGTATATTAAATGGCGCTGCGCGGTTCCTACACAAGAACAGAGAAACAATTCCAAATTTTTTGTCATTTAAAGAATCACATAAATCTGGGATGATTGTCTCTTCAATCACCACATTCCAACGACAGTTTTTTTGATATCGCTGTATATCTTTTAATTCGAACGGCCAAAAGGTCTTTAGGTTTACATGAATTTGGACATCGTTGCCAATTTCACTATACTTCAGTCGGTTCTTCATGTATGCAGCAGCCGCTTGTTTGTGATTCATGTCCTTGAAAGCCACGTCATGTTTGATTGCTCTTGTCCGTTTGTATTCTAACTTAACATGCGTCTGATTTTTATCCACATCCTCCCACAATGATATCTCAGTGAGCCCATCAACGTGTTGTTTCTGTACTTCTTCGTTGCACAGTTTAGAGCATTGTGAGTATTGAAATAAAGAATTTAGACTGGCATACGATAGAACAGGACCTCTTAGTTCCGACGGAAGAGTTGAGTATTTTGAAAGCGTTGTCATCTGAAAATGTTTAGTTGTTTTTGGAAATGGCGGTAAAAAACAAAAAACGGTGAAAGTCACGCTAAAACGCTAAAAGGTGAAAATCAAAAGAACGGCCGTTGCGATGTAAAGACTCCTATATGGGCCTCAGTAACACGAAATGCATCTATTGTGCATTTGCACGCCATTTGGCGTAGACTGAATCAAAATGGAACGGCGAGCGTCTAAGGTAAACGTCAACCGCAATGGAATGACGCGTACAACGCACACAAGAAGGTATGACTAGTGCAATGTAATGACGTGTTGTTCATCTAAATGGGCCTTGTAACAAAAAATGTCACTAAAACGCATTCACACCATTTGGTGTAATTAGAACGGGCCAGGTGTTCAGTGAATTGGTGGGCCAGGTATTCAGTAAATCGGTGACGGCCACAGCGGTAGAATACATGTGCCCCTGTTCATCTGAAAGGGCCGTCGTACCTTAGAGCGCATTTGGACCATCGTGACGAGACAGGTTCGATTAACCAACAAATAATGTAACTCATAATTGAAGATATACTTTATTCAGTTTAAAAAAACAGATATACAAATTTTAACAAACACAATATACATGTGAAAACATTTTTATTTGTTTAGATGTATCTGGTAACTGTAAGTTGTATCGTCATTGACTAAACGCAACGTTTTTTCGGCTCCAGATGCATGCCTTACAACGATAATCTCAGTGTCTTCTTTGATATCCGTACGTATAATGTGTAAGTTTTTCAGCAAAACTTCTCTATCGAAGGCACGACTTCTGAAGAACTTGTATGACGTTTCTTTGTCAGATAATGGATTATTGAAGTATTGACAAAATTTCTCATTAATCGCTTCATCGCTGAGTGAGAAACGATAGGTTTCAATGCAGAACGTCGGGATTGTCCGTAAGATTTCATTATTTGCTTCAACTGGCCAGAAGCTTGCAAGGACATTAAGATGAGAAATACTTCCCTTCCAATTATATTTCATACGATTTTTCACATATTCGACCGCTACCTGCTTGTAATTTCCTCTTCTTACCGTTCCTTGTTCTACCGAATCGCTGAAAAAACCTTTTTTTTAACGTATAAAAATTTCGAAACGTACTTCAATCTCAAAAAATGGCTGTCCTCATCGACTTTCACAAACTTTAGAGAATACAAGGTTCTGATTTGTTCATCAACCAACTCAACTTCCATTGCGTCCGCGCGCTCTTCGAAATATAGAACCGCGGGTTTATTAATGTGTTGCTGTCCGAATTCTTCATTACACAACTTGGAGCATTGAGAATATTGATGCAATGAATTCAAACCGGTGAATGACAATGCATGCTCTCGTAGTTCTGGCGGAAGGATTGAATATTTTGGGAATGTGTTCATCTGAAAATTGGTAGCGTTAAGGAAATGGCGAAGAGAAACAGCGAAACATAACGTACACAAAATCAATACACGAGTGACGACCACAGCGGTAGAATACCACTAGGTACACCTGGGAGGGCCGTATTGCACCAAATTACGTTAGAGCGCATTTCATACAATTAGTGTGACGAGAATCGTTTGGTAAACTAACAACAAGTGTAATACAGAATGAAAAATATACTTTATTCAGCCAAAAATAAACAAAAGATGCCAATTCCAACAAAACGCAACATTTAAAAGATTCTTTTAAGAAGATCCAACTGGTACTGTTCTTCAATATCGTCATTGGTAAAACACATCTTTTTTTCGACTCCAGAAGCATGTTTTACAACAATATTCTCATGATCAGCTTCCGTTTCCTTACTAATGAATGATATTTTATCAAACAGTGCTTCTTGATCAAAGGCGTTATTTTTAAAGAAACAGTATGACGCTTCTTTGTCAGCCAATGTATTATTAAAGTATTGGCGCAATTTTTGATTGATCACTGCATCCGAGAATAATGAGCAGTTGATGCAAATGTATGACGCTTTCATTGTCAAAAAGTCTTGCGAATCAAATTCCGGTAGAGGCGCATAACACGAGAACGCTGCTAAATTTTGGAAAAATGGCGTCTTGAAAAACTCGGTCGGTATATTGAATTGAAGATTGCCGTTCATGAAATGTAGACGGAAACCTTCCAACCTCTCATCTTTGATTGAATCATAAAATTGTTGAAACATTTGGTCGTTGAAATAAATACTCCAAAAATCATAATTTCCAATTCTTCGCATATCTTGCACATCAAATGGCCAGAAGCTCATATTAATAATACAAAGAGAAGAAATACTTCCGTTCCAATTGTACTTGAGACGGTTCTTAATGTATTGAACTGCTGCCTGCTTGTAACTTCCTTTGTAAACCGTTTCCTCCACCGCATTGCTGAAATTGGATTTCAGTGATATAAACATTCTAAAATTTACTTTAATTTCAAGAAATAGCTGTCCTCGTCGACTTTTACAAATTTCAGACAGTATTGGCTTTGCTCGTACTTCAATTTGACTTCAATTTCGTTTGCACGCTTTTCCATATGTAGTGACGCGGACTTCGTAAAATTTTGCTTTCCGAATTCCTTGTTGCACTGTTTGGAGCATTGCGAGTAATTTCTCAATGAATTCAAACTGGCATACGATAGAACAGGACTACGTAGCATCCACGGGAGCGTTGTGAATTTTGAGAACGTTTCCATCTGAAAATGAAGCTATAGACGGTCAAACACCTAGAGAAACGACGAAACGTAACGTTCACAAAATCAATACACAAGTGACGAACACAGTGGAAGAAGACGGCCGGGTACACCTGGAACGACCACCGTGGTAGAAGGTAGAATGAAGGTCACCCTGTTCATCTAAGAGGTTCATACAATACGAGATTACGCTAGACCGCATTTGGTACCGTTGGGCCAGATGTGACGAAACATGTTGAACCAACAAAAAATGTACAGTAGTAGTCAAAAGCTGCGATATCCATGTTTTTTGAGCATCACTCGGTTTAAAATGCCTGTTTTCACGTTAGAGTGCATTTGGTTTGATCCAGCCAGAGCGTCACAAGACTGGCCTGGTGAACCAACAGATAGCATAATACATTATTGAAAATATACTTTATTCAGTAAAATTAACCAAGAGATTCAAATTCCAACAAATAAAACATACAAAAGAGTTCTCATTCGCGGAAATCTATCTGGTAACACTCGTCAATATCGTCATTGGAAAAACGTAACGTTTTTTCGATTCCAGAAGCATGTTTTACAACGATCATCTCATCCTCCTCTTGCTCGTATGTTCTAATAATTTGTAAATTTTCAATTACTACTTCTTTATCAAAAGCGCTATATTTGATGAAGATGTATGTAGTTTGTTTGTCAGCCGATGGATCATTGAAATATTGGCACAACTTCTGATTGATCACCTCATCGCCGAAGGATGCACAATCGATCCAAATGTATGATGCTTTCATTGTCAGAAGATCATGTGAATCAAATTCCGGTAGAGGCGCATAACACGAGAACGCTGCTAAATTTTGGAAAAATGGCGTCTTAAAAAACTCGGTTCGTATGTCGAATTGAAGATTGCCGTTCATGAAATGTAACCGGAAACCATCCAACCTTTCATCTTTGATTGAATCATAAAATTGTTGAAACAGTTGGTCGTTGAAATGAATATTCCAAAAACCATACTTTCCTATTCTTCTCATATCTTGCACATCAAATGGCCAGATCTTCATATTAATAATATAAAGACCAGAAATACTTCCGTTCCAGTTGTACTTCAGACGGTTTTTCACATATCCAATTGCTTCCTGCTTGTAATTTCCTCTGTAAACAGTTTCATCTACCGCATTGCTAAAATTGGATTTAAGTGATATAAACAATCTAAAACTTACTTTAATTCCAAGAAACAGCTCTCCTTGTCGGCTTTTACGAATTTCAGACAGTATTGTCTTTGCTCATACTTCAATTTGATTTCAATTTCCTTCGCACGCTTTTCCATATGTAGTAATACGGGCTTGGCAATGTGTTGTCTTCCAAACTCTTCACTACACAACTTGGAGCATTGCGAATAATGTCTCAACGAGCTCAAACTGGAAAATGATAATGCATGCTTTCGTAGTTCTGGCGGCAGGATTGAATATTTTGAGAATGTGCCCATCTGAAAATTATGAATAGTGATGAGAAAAGCAAATTAGAAAATGCGAAATGAATGATGAATTGCTATGAGAATCACAAATGAATTATGGCAGAATGAGGGTCGTGCACATGGTACGGTGAGGAAAGTCGCGGGAAAAAGACGCAACGTAGTGTTTACAAAATCAATACACCAGTGACGACCACCGCGGTAGAATAAAATAGGCAATAATGTACTAGATAGCGTTAGAGTGCATATCGTACAGCTGTGACTAGTTTGGTTAACTAGCAGATAATGAAACTCAGAATTGCAAAATGTATACTTTATTCAGTCAAAAATCAACAAAAAATGCAATATTATAACAAACACAACATATAAAATTATTTTTAATCCAATAAATCTACATGGTACTCTTCTTGAATATTATTATTGGTGAAACACAACTTTTTTTCGACTCCAGAAGCATGTTTCACAACGATCATCTCATCCTCCTCTTGCTCGTATGTTCTGATAATTTGTAAGTTTTCAAACACTGCTTCTTTATCGAAAGCGCAATTTTTGATGAAGAGGTATGATGTTTGTTGGTCGGCTAATGGATTATTGAAGTATTGACACAACTTCTGATTGATCACTTTATCTGAGAATAATGAGCAGTTTATATGAATGTATGACGCTTTCATTGTCAAAAAGTCTTGTGCATCAAATCCCGATAGAGCCGTATAACACGAGAACGCTGCTAAATTTTGAAAAAATTCTGTCTTATAAAACTCTGTTGGTATGTTGATTTGAAGATTGCTGTTCATGAAATGTAAACGAAAACCATCCAATCTTTCATCTCTGATGGATTCATAAAATTGTTGGAACAATTGGTAGTTGAAATGAATATTCCAAAAACCATAATTTCCAATTCTTCTCATATCTTGCACATCAAATGGCCAAAAGCTCATATTAATATAAAGAACAGAAATACTACTGTTCCAATTGTACTTGAAACGGTTCTTAACGTATTGAACTGCTGCCTGCTTGTAATTTCCCTTGTAAACTGTCTCCTCCCCCGCATTGCTGAAAATAGATTTCAGTGATATAAATGTTGTAAAACTTACTTTAATTTCAAGAAATAGCTGTCTTCGTCGACCTTCACAAATTTCAGACAATAACGGTAAGATAGTCTTTCTTCATTCTCCAATTTGATTTCAATTCCGCTCGTATAATTTTCGATATGTAAAAATTCTCTTTTCTCAATGTGTTGTTTTCCGAATTCTTCATTGCACTGTTTGGAGCATTGCGAGTAATGTTGCAATGAGTTCAAACTGGCATATGACAGTGCATGGCTGCGTAGATTCCATGGAAGTGTTGAATATTTTGGGAATGTTTCCATCTGGAAATTGAAGCTATGGCGGGAAAATAGCAAAAAAAAAACGCAACGTAACGTTCACAAAATCAATACGCCAGTGACGACCACCGCGGGAAAATGGATGCCTCCGGGTACACCTGGGTGGGCCACGCTGTACCAGATTACGTTGGAGCGCATTTGATACAATGGGACCAGGTGTGGCAAGATTGGTTTTGGAAACCAACAATAAATGTAATACAGAATTGAAAGTACACTTTATTAGGCGAAAATAGTCAAGAAGTGCAAATTAGAACAGATACAACATTTAAAAGCTTCTTTCGAGGAGATCCAGCTGGTACGTTTCTTCAGTATCATCATTGGTGAAACGCATCTTTTTTTCGACTCCAGATGCATGCTTCACAACGATATTCTCATAGTCATATTCCATTTCCTTACTGATAAAAGATATGTTTTCAAACAGTGCTTCTTGATTGAAGGCGTTATCTTTGAAGAAGGTGTATGAAGTTTCTGTGGCCGTCGAGGGATCATTGAAATATTGACACAGTTTTTGATTCATCAATTCATCTGAGAATAATGAACAGTCAATGCAAATGTATGACGCCTTCATTGTTAAAAAGTCTTGTGCATCGAATCCCGGCAAATTCAGATAGCACGAAAACCCGGCAAGATTACGGAAAAACTCTGTCTGGAAAAACGCAGCCGGTATGTTCAATTCCCGACCCGTACCGTTCGAAAAATGTAATTTGACATTTTCCAACTTCCCGTCTTTGATCGAGTCATAGAACTGTTGAAACATTTGCTCGTTGAAATGAATACTCCAAAATTCCTCTTTCCCAATTTTTGCAATATCTTGCGCATCAAATGGCCAGAAGTTCATATAAATGTAAAGACGAGAAATACTTCCGTTCCAATTGTACTTCAGACGGTTCTTAACGTATTGAATTGCTGCTTGCTTGTAATCTCCTCTACAAACAGTTCCATCCACCAAATTGCTGAAAATCGATTTATGAAACATAAGCATTTTAAAACATACTTCAACATTAACAAATGATGGTCCTCATCGACTTCCACAAATTTCAGAGAATAACGCCAATTTTGTCCTTGCCCGCACTTCAATTCAATTTCGTTCGCACGCTCTTCCATATCCAGTGATGCGCGTTTCTTAATGTATTGTTTTCCAAATTCTTCATTGCACTGTTTTGAACATTGCGAATATTGTCGCAATGAATTCAAACTGGCAAATGATAAAGAATGGCCGCGTAGATTCCATGGAAGTGTTGAATATTTTTTGAACGTTTCCATCTGAAAATTGAAACAGTGGCGGGAATAGCAGGAAAAACAACGCTACGTAACGTTTACAAAATCAATATGCGAGTGACGACCACCGCGGGAAAATGAATGCGAATGGGTACACCTGGGAGGGCCACGCTGTACCAGATTACGTTAGAGCGCATTTGGTACAATAGAGCCAGGTGAAGCAAGACTGGTTTGGTAAACCAAAGAAGGAATGTAAAAAATACTTTATTCAGACAAAAATGCGAAAAATGAAAATTCCAGCAAACTCAACATATAAAATCGTTATTATTAATAAAAATCTATCTGGTAATGGTGATATAAATTGTCATTGACTAAACGCATCTTTTTTTCGACTCCAGATGCATGCTTCACAACGACATTCTCCACGCCCCCTTCGATATTTGTGCTAATAAATGGTATGTTTTCAAAGACTTCTTCTCTATCAAAGGCAACATTTTTGAAGAAGGTGTATGACGTTTCTCTGTCAGCCGATGGATTATTGAAGTATTGACACAACTTCTGATTGATCACTTCATCGGTGAATGATGAACAACACAGCCAAATTTTAGATGCCTTCATTGTCAAAAAGTCTTGTGCGTCAAATTCCGGTAGAAGTTCATCGCACGAAAACGCCGCGAGATTTTGAAAAAATGCCGTCTTGAAAAACGCAGCTGGTATGTTCAATTCCAGATCCATGCTGTTCATTAAATGTAATCGGAAACTTTCAAACTTCTCGTCTTTGATCAAGTCATAGAATTGTTGAAACATTTGCCTGTTGAAATGGATATTCCAGTATTCATATTTTCCAATTCTTTTCATATCTTGCGCATCAAATGGCCAGAAGTTCATACTAATATTGGGACAGTAAATACTTCCGTTCCAGTTGTACTTCAGACGATGTTTCACATATCCAACTGCTGCTTGCTTGTAATCACCTTTGCAAACAGTTTCATCCACCGCATCACTGAAATTAAATCTTAAAAACATAAACACTCTAAAACCTACTTCAATTTCAACAAATAGCTGTCCTCGTTGGCCTTCACAAATTTCAGACAATAACGGAAAGCTGGGTATTGCCCGTATTTCAATTCAACTTCGTTCTCACTCTCTTTTAGATGTAGACATGCGCGCTTGGCAATGTGTTGTTTTCCGAATTCGTCATTGCACTGTTTGGAACATCCCGAATATTGTCGCAATGAATTCAAACTGGCAAACGACAGTGCGTGGTTGCGTAGATTCCATGGGAGAGTTGAATATTTTGAGAATGTATCCATCTGAAAATTGATGCTTTGGCGGGAAAATAGCGGGAAAAACAACGCAACGTAATGCTTAGTAAATCGATACACGAATGACTACCACAACGATAGAATGAATGTCATTATGTTTGTCTGGCGGGGCAGTACTGACCATTTTACGTTAGAGCGCATTTAGTAGAATTGGTCCAGGTGTAGCGAGAGTTTGGTGAACAAACAGATAATATAATGCAGTATTCATAATTTCCCTTTATTCATTCCAAAACATTCGAAAAATGAAAATTTCAACAAAAACAACATTTAAAAGCTTTTTTATTCGAGGATCTCGACCGAGTAATCTCCATCATTGTAAAAATGTATAGTTTTCTGGACTCCAGATGCATGTTTCACAACTATGAGCTCATAGTCCTCTTTCATCTCCGTACTAATGAATGGTATGTTTTTAAAAACCGTTTCTCTATCAAAGGCGTCATATCTGTTGAAAATATATGATTTTTGACAGTCAGCCGATGGATTATTCAAATATTGGCGCAGCTTCTGATTGATGACTTCATCCGAGAAGAATCGACAATGCATGTTAATCTGTGACGCCTTCATTGTCAAGAAGTCTTGCGCATCAAATTCCGGTTGAGATTCATGGCACGTGAACGATGCAAGATTTTGGAAGAATGATGTTTTAAAAAACTCGGCTGGTATGTTGAATTTAGCTTGAAAGTCCCTCATCACATGTAATCGAATATTTTCCAATTGTCCATCCTTGATCAAATCATAGAATTGTTGGAACATTTGCTCGTTGAAGTAGATAAACCAAAATTCATCTTTACCAATTCTTCTCATATCTTGCGCATCAAATGGCCAGAAGCTCAAATTAATATAAATACTGGAAACACTATTATTCCAGTTGTATTTCAGACGTTTCTTTACGTATTCAACTGCTGCCTGCTTGAAATTTCCTTTGTAAACAATGTCGTCCACCATATCGCTGAAATTGAATTTGAGAAGTATACGGAGTTTAAGACTCGCTATTTGTAACTCGTCGAAAACGAAATCAACAAGCGCCAATTTTGTTTCCGATTGAGCTGAATTTTTGCATAGGGACTACTGGTGGGCCATACACTCTCAAATCGCTATTTTTAAATTTTCTGCTCTCCTGCTCCCCGAGCTCTGGTCAAAAAACGGTCAATTTCAGAAATGCTCCAATTTGTCTGAAAAATCACACGTATACGTATTTTATTGCGTAGATTACGAATTTCACATTGAAAAGTTATCTGGGCATCGCCTTCAATGGGCTGCCGTTGAAAAAAATCAGTTTTTTGAAAATATCGTAAAAATGAGGTCGTGCCATTTGACGACGGTATGAAATTCGGATTTGCAATCAAAATTTACCTATGGTCCACATTTTATATCAAAATCGAAGTAGATGGTTTTTTGAAAAATCAAGAAATGTAAAACCAATCAACATAAAATTTTTTGGGAAAATTTTTTTTTGTCGAAAATCTTCTTGAAAAAAACGCTATCTGATAGTAAATGTTATGCTGAGCAACTTTTGTGTTGGCACATAGTGTCTATTTTCAGTCCTTCACACCGAAATCCACGTTTAACCGTATGATATCAGCCGAACGGTACAAAATGTAGGCATAGGCAGAACGAGTGTAGCTCGGTTGCGACTGTATATTTCAAAAAATAATCAACTACAAAAATTCAGACCAATATACAAGCTCCACATTGCACTCCTCACTTTATACAAAAAGTATTTTTTAAGCCATAATATAATGCCACTAATGTAGTCAACATTTAGCGATCGATAGCTACTTTGAAACAAACTTTCTTACAAATACAATAAATTCATCGTGTAGAGCTTGAATAGTACTTCATTTTTGTAGTTGATCATTTTTTCGTATATTGCGTTTCAGCCGAGATACAGCAGTTTGAGTAAGACCAGGTAAACGCGCCAGTGCGGGCGTCTCATCTGTGTGCGCGCGAAGTGTGTTCGTGTGTATGCGTGGACATGCAAATCCCGCGCCTGGAAAAAATGGATCTATCTCGGTTGAAACGCAATATACGAAAAAATGATCAACTACAAAAATGAAGTACTATTCAAGCTCTACACGATGAATTTATTGTATTTGTAAGAAAGTTTGTTTCAAAGTAGCTATCGATCGCTAAATGTTGACTACATTAGTGGCATTATATTTTGGCTTAAAAAATACTTTTTGTAGAAAGTGAGGAGTGCAATGTGGAGCTTGTATATTGGTCTGAATTTTTGTAGTTGATTGTTTTTTGAAATATACAGTCGCAACCGAGCTACACTCGTTCTGCCTATGCCTACATTTTGTGCCGTTCGGCTGATATCATACGGTTAAACGTGGATTTCGGTGTGAAGGACTGAAAATAGACACTATGTGCCAACACAAAAGTTGCTCAGCATAACATCTACTATCAGATAGCGTTCTTTTCAAGAAGATTTTCGACAAAAAAAAATTTTCCCAAAAAATTTTATGTTGATTGGTTTTACATTTCTTGATTTTTCAAAAAACCATCTACTTCGATTTTGATATAAAATGTGGACCATAGGTAAATTTTGATTGCAAATCCGAATTTCATACCGTCGTCAAATGGCACGACCTCATTTTTACGATATTTTCAAAAAACTGATTTTTTTCAACGGTAGCCCATTGAAGGCGATGCCCAGATAGCTTTTCAATGTGAAATTCGTAATCTACGCAATAAAATACGTATACGTGTAATTTTTCAGACAAATTGGAGCATTTCTGAAATTGACCGTTTTTTGACCAGAGCTCGGGGAGCAGGAGAGCAGCAAATTTAAAAATAGCGATTTGAGAGTGTATGGCCCACCAGTAGTCCCTATGCAAAAATTCAGCTCAATCGGAAACAAAATTAGCGCTTGTTGAATCGGTCATCAGAGTTTCTTGACAATTTATAAATAGCGAGTCTTAAAACGTACTTCAATTGTAAAAAATGGCTGTTCTCATCGACTTTGACAAATTTCAGAGAATAACGCCAAACGTGTTTGTGCATGTAATTTAATACGATATCGTTCGCGTGCTCATGTAAATCCAGTGATGCGTGGGCCTTAATGTGTTGTTTTCCGAATTCTTCATTACAATGTCTGGAGCATTGCGAGTAATGTCGCAATGAATTCAAACTGGCATATGACAGAGTATGACTGCGTAGATTCCATGGGAGAGTTGAATATTTTGTGAACGTGTCCATCTGAAAATTGAACCTATGGCGGGAAAATAGCGGGAGAAACAAAGCAACGTAACGTTCAGTGAATCAATACACGAGTCACGACCACCGCGGGAAAATGAATACGGACGGGTACACCCGGGAGGGCCACGCTGTACCAGATTACGGTAGAGCGCATTTGGTACAATAGAGCCAGGTGTGACGTGTCTGGATCGGCAAACCAACAACGATTGCAGTACAAATATAAAAACATACTTTATTTAGCCAAAAATAAACAAAAGATGCAAATTGCAACAAAACGCAACATTTAAAAGCTTCTTTCGAGAAGATCCAATTGGTACTGTTCTTCAATATCATCATTGGTGAAACGCATCTTTTTTTCGAATCCAGAAGCATGTTTTACAACGATATTCTCATAGTCATATTCCATATCCTTACTGATGAATGGTATGTTTTCAAACAGTGCTTCTTGATCGAAGGCATTATCTTTAACACTCACTCTCCGGAAAAATTCAAAGACCCATATCACAAGAGCCATTTTTGATTCCCCATCGATCCAAAATTTATATAGTGGTTACTGAGGGGGCATGTAGTACATTGACACATATTTTGAAAAGTTTGCTCACCGAGCCAGTGAGCCCGAGCCCAAAAATGATGTTTTGCAAAAATGCTCCAATTCTTTTGTAATTTTTGGTGCTTATATTTTTCATGCCGTAGATTACGAATTTCAACATAAAAAGTTATTTGAACACCCCCTTTAAGGTGCTACAGTACAAAAAAATTGATTTTTTTGAGCTATCGTGAAAACTAGGTCGGCGCATCTGCCCCCACTGTGAAATTCGGATTTCTCGTCTTATTTTACGTATGCTCCACATTTTATTACAAAATCAGAGATGATTGACTTTTTAAAAATCACCAAACGTGAAAATTTTCAACCAAGAAAAAAAATTTTTTTCCCGAAATTCGTTTGCAAATACACCAAAAGATAGCAAATTTTACGCTGAGCAACTTTTGTGTTGAGCTATAATATTCATTTTGAGTCCTTCATATCGAAATTCAAGTTTGAATATTCGAAAACGACCAGAGGCAACAAAATGTAGGGTTGGGCATAACGAGCGTAGCTTGGTTGTAGTTGCACCATTAAAAAAACGATCAACTGCAAGTATGTAGAACAAGAAAAAGGCTTTACAACGCATTTTTGGTTTCTTGAAAATTTCAACTTTGAATAAAGATATGAAGTTTCATAGTTATCCAATATTTTATGACCATTAGTAACTCCGTTTCAAACTTTTGGAACAAATCAGTTAATGCATCGTGTAGAACTTAAAAAGTACTTTATTTTTGTAGTTGATCATTTTTTCGTATATTGCGTTTCAGCCGAGATACACCAGTTAGAGTAAGACCAGGTAAACGAGCCAGTTCGGGAGTGCCATCTGTGTGTGTGCAGGTGTGCGCGCGTGTGTGCGTGTTCATGCAAAATAAGCGCATTAAAAAAATGGGTGTATCTCGGCTGAAACGCAATATACGAAAAAATGATCAACTACAAAAATAAAGTACTTTTTAAGTTCTACACGATGCATTAACTGATTTGTTCCAAAAGTTTGAAACGGAGTTACTAATGGTCATAAAATATTGGATAACTATGAAACTTCATATCTTTATTCAAAGTTGAAATTTTCAAGAAACCAAAAATGCGTTGTAAAGCCCTTTTCTTGTTCTACATACTTGCAGTTGATCGTTTTTTTAATGGTGCAACTACAACCAAGCTACGCTCGTTATGCCCAACCCTACATTTTGTTGCCTCTGGTCGTTTTCGAATATTCAAACTTGAATTTCGATATGAAGGACTCAAAATGAATATTATAGCTCAACACAAAAGTTGCTCAGCGTAAAATTTGCTATCTTTTGGTGTATTTGCAAACGAATTTCGGGAAAAAAAAATTTTTTCTTGGTTGAAAATTTTCACGTTTGGTGATTTTTAAAAAGTCAATCATCTCTGATTTTGTAATAAAATGTGGAGTATATGTAAAATAAGACGAGAAATCCGAATTTTATAGTGGGGGCAGATGCGCCGACCTAGTTTTCACGATAGCTCAAAAAAATCGATTTTTTTGTACTGTAGCACCTTGAAGGGGGTGTTCAAAAAGCTTTTTATGTTGAAAATCGTAATCTACGGCATGAAAAATATAAGTACCAAAAATTACAAAAGAATTGGAGCATTTTTGCAAAATATCATTTTTGGGCTCGGGCTCACTGGCTCGGTGAGCAAACTTTTCAAAATATGTGTCAATGTACTACATGCCCCCTCAGTAACCACTATATAAATTTTGGATCGATGGGGAATCAAAAATGGCTCTTGTGATACGGCCCTTCAGAGATTGTTAACGAATACCAGCGAGCTAGTCTTAAAGAAGATGTATGAAGCTTGTGTGGCCGTCGATGGATCATGGAAATATTGGCACAATTTCTGATTGATCACCTCATCTGAGAATAATGAACAGTTGATGCAAATGTATGACGCCTTCATTGTTAAAAAGTATTGTGCATCAAATCCCGGCAAATTCAGATAACACGAAAACCCGGCAAGATTACGAAAAAATTCTGTCTGGAAAAACGCAGCCGGTATGTTCAATTCCCGACCCGTGCCATTCGAGAAATGTAATCGAACATTTTCTAACTGCCCATCTTTGATCGAATCATAAAATTGTTGAAACATTTGCTCATTGAAATGAATATTCCAAAAATCATTTTTTCCAATTCTCGCCATATCTTGCGCATCAAATGGCCAGAAGTTCATATAATTGGAGAGACAAGAAATACTTTCGTTCCAATTGTACTTCAGACGATGTTTCACGTATTCAACCGCTGCTTGCTTGTAATCTCCTCTGCAAACAGTCCGATCCACCAAATTGCTGAAATTAGATTCAATAATTATACGGACTTTAAAACGTACTTCAACATTAACAAATGGCTGTCCTCATCGACTTTCACAAATTTCAGAGAATAACGCCAAATGTGTCCTCGCTCGTATTTCAATTCAATATCGTTCGCATGCTCGTCCATATCCAGTGATGCGTGGGCCTTAATGTGTTGTTTTCCGAATTCTTCATTGCACTGTTTGGAGCATTGCGAGTAATGTCGCAATGAGTTCAAACTGGCAAATGATAATGCATGGCTACGTAGCATCCACGGAAGAGTTGTATATTTTGTGAACGTTTCCATCTGAAAATTGAAGAAAATGAGAGAAAACGACGCAACGAGATATTTAGTAAATCAATAAGAACCAACGCTGTAGAATGTCACGTGGTTCACCTTAGAGGCAACACGACTTCTCGAAAGGTACATCAGCGCAGGACGACTTGAGAAATAGCAAACGAGATAGTCGGAAAAATGTATGTGCCGTTCGGGAGTACGTGAGGCAATACACGACTGACGACCACCAGGGCCATACTACACGACACGTACACCCACACGTTTTTCTGAGTCTCTCGTTTCTGCGCGCTATTTCTTGAGGCGTCCCGCACTGATGTACTTTTTGGGAGGTCGTGTACGAGAAAACACTAGTGCGCATTTGGTACAAGTGGAACAGGTGTAGCGAGACTGATTTGGTAAACCCAAGAAAAGAATGTAATACAGATGTTAACACGATTTATTTAATCACAATACACTAAAAATGCACATTTCAACGACAAAGGGAAACGTTATTGTTGTAAAAGATCTATTTGGTCTCTTTTAAACTTCAGCTGTTTTTCGACTCCAGATGCACACTTCAACACAATGAACTCGTTTCTATACTGCACACTTGAACGAACAATGTTCAAGTTTCGAAGTACTGTTTCTCTATCAAATTTAAGTTCATTACTTCTGTAGAAGGTGTATGATGTTTGTTTGTCAGAAGATGGATCATTTAAGTATTGGCACACCTTCTGATTGATCACCTCGTCGCCGAAGGATGAACAATTGAGGTAAATGTGTAACGCTTCCATTGTCAAGAAGTCTTGTGCATCAAACTCCGGTTGAGATTCATGACACGAGAATTGTGCGAGATTTTGGAAAAACGCCGTTTTGAAAAACTCGGCTGGAATGTTAAATTCACGTGGACTATCATTCCTCACATATAATCGAATATTTTCCAGTTGTCCATCCTTGATCGAATCATAGAATCCTTGGTACACTTGGTCGATGTCACAGATAGTCCAACTACCATTTTTTCCAGCTCTTCGCAAATCTTGCGCATCAAATGGCCAGAATTTCATCCTCATAAAAATATCAGAAATACTTCCGTTCCAATTGTACTTCAGACGGTTCTTGAGATATTCAACTGCTGCCTGCTTGTAATCTCCTTTGCAAACAGTTGCCTCCGCCGACCAACTGAAATTCGAGTACATATATGCGTTAAAAAAAACTATGAGGATAGTGAAACATACTTCAATTTCAAGAAATAACTACCTTCATTGGCTTCCACAAATTTCAAACAATAATAACGGTATCGTTTTTTTTCCTCGTACTCCATCTTAACTTCGATTTGATTATTAGTCTCTTCTAGCCTTAGAGGTGCGGACTTTTTAATGTATTGTTTTCCGAAATCTGCATTGCACTGTTTGGAACATTGCGAGTAATGTCGCAATGAATTCAAACTGGCATACGTTAGAGAGTGACAACGCAGCTCTGAAGGAAGCGTTGAAAATTTAGAGAACGTTTCCATCTGAAAATTGAAACTGTGACGGGAAAAAAGCGGGAAGAACAATCCAACGTAACGTTCACATAATCAATACGCCAGTGACAACCACCGGGGCAAAATGAATGCGAACGGGTACACCTGGGAGGGCCACGCTGTACCACACTGCGTTAGAGCGCATTTGGTACAATAACGCCAGGTGAGGCGAAACTTGTTTGGTAAACCAAAGAAGGAATGTAAAACAGAATTGAGAATATTTTATTCAGTTCAAAATAAACGAAAGAAGTACATTTCAACGATATCATTATAAGAAGAAAACTAGAATTAGAACGATACTGAAAGTAAGAATATGAAAGAAGGAAAGGTCTTTTCGACTCAGATTTAGAAGTCATTAGGTAGCGAGTCTAGTAAGTAGCAACTCCCTTTAATATGTAAAAGTTTTATTGTTTGTTAAAATCAATTTGATCTTTCTCATACTTCAGCTCTTTTTCGACTCCAGATGCACACTTCACCACGATAAACTCGGTTCTCCAATCCACTCTTGAACGAACAATGTTCAAGTTTCTTAGAACTGTTTCTCTATCGAATTTCAGCTCATTACTTCTGAAAAAAGTGTATGACGAGTGTTTGTCAGCCAATGGATTATTAAAATATTGACACAACTTCTGATTGATCACCCTATCGCTGAATAATGAACAATTGAGGTAAATGTGTGACGCTTCCATTGTCAAAAAGTCTTGTTCCTCAAACGTCGGCAGAGCTTGATAGCACGAGAAGGAGGTGAGATTTTGGAAAAATGGTGACTTGAAGAACTTGGCTGGGATGTTGAATTCACGTTGATTGCCCTTCATCACGTGTAATCGAACATTTTTCAACTCTTCGTCTTTGATCGAATTATAGAATTGTTTCAACATTTGCTTGTTGAGATGAATAGTCCATATACAATTTTTTGTAAATCTTGTCATGTCATTCGCATCAAATGGCCAGAATTTCATATCAAAGTCAACCTCTCCATTCCAATTGTACTTCAGACGTTTCTGGATGTAGTCAACAGCTGCCTGCTTGTAATTTCCTTTGTGAAAAAACCTTCTATCATAGGAATCGCTGAAATTAAAATATTTGTTCAAAAAGGGAATAGGTTTCTGGAACATACTTCAACGTTAAATAATAATCTTGTTTGGAATACGGTTCCACAAAACTGAGCTTAAAATAAACAGCTTGTGTGTCCTTGCACTTCAATTCCACTTTGATATAATTCCCGCAATCATTTAACTCTATCGATGCAGGTTTAGCAATGTATTGTTCTCCAAACTCTTCATTACACAATTTGGAACATTGTGAATATTGACGCAATGAATTCAATCTGGCAAAAGATAGGGTGTGCTTTCGTAGTACTGACGGGAGAATTGAGTATTTTGTGAATGTGTCCATCTGAAAAATGAAACAGTGGCGGGAAAAAGGCTGGAAAAACAACACAACGTAACGTTTACAAAATCAATACACCAGTGACGACCACTGCAGTAAAATGAATGCCACGTTGTACGTCTGCGGGGTACATTCTGTACCAGATTGCTTTGGAGCGCATTTGATACAATATTGACAGGTGGGACACAAACCAAGATAATATCAATCTTCATTCATTCACAAAACAACAAAAAATGCAAGTATCATTGAAAAAAAATGAATTTGAAAAGATTTACTTGATCGTCACGAAAACTCAAGTTTTTGTCTAGAGCATGGCTGCGTAGCATCCTCGAGAGAGATGAATATTTTGAGAATGTGCCCATCAGAAAATTGGAATTATGGAAGGAAAATGGCGGAAAAAACAACACAACGTAGCTTTCAGTAAATCGATATACAAGTGACGTCCACCGCGGTAAAATGAATATCACTCCGATCATCTGACGCGGCAATGCTGCACCCATATTCATTAGAGCGAATTTAGCAAGATTTGGCCATGTGTAACAGTACGATAACACATGGCTGCGTATAACACGTAGGAAGTACTGTGAATTTACAAAAAAACGCTTCCGTCTAAAAATTAGAGCTGTGGTTGGAAAATAGAGTGGGAAAATAATCCAGCCACCGCGGGAAGATGAATCCCACCAGGTCCACCTAACGCGGTCATACTGCACTAGATTAAGCTAGAGTTGGTACGATTGAGACCGGTATGGTAAACCAACAGGAAATGTAACACAGAATTGAAAACATACTTTATTCAAAAACGGATAAACAATGATTGCAACATTCACAAAATACCTCTATTCATCGAAATCCCATTTCGGTAAATACCCATTCGAGCCATCGGAATAAGTTAGGCATTTTTCAACTCCAGACGCATGCTTCACAACAATCGTTTCTTTGTAATTCTGATTGCTGGAACGAAGAACATTCAAGTTTCTAAGCACTGTGTTTCTATCGAATGCTACTCGATTTTTTCTAAAGAAGGTGTATGTTGTTTGTTTGTCCGCCGCTGGGTTATTAAAGCCGGGCAAGCCCAATAATGTCACCGTTGACGAAAATATAGTACTCGACCAGATAGACAATTACGTAAAAATTTGGAACTCTAACCATCAAATTCAAAATTTTCGATCGAGCTCATTTTTACACGCAGGCCTCATGATGCGTGGCCTAGAAAATGCAGATTTGAATTTTTAAATTTTCAAATAGCCTCCTGCTCAGAATTTATTTGCTTTTCTCTACGGAATCATGTAGAAAGGCCTAATAACTACTGAATTGTTCGATGAAAATGCGGAAAAACAGACCACACTTGTCCAACTAGAAATTAAAATTCAAATCTGCATTTTCTAGGCCACGCATCATGAGGCCAGTGTGTAAAAATGAGCTCGATCGAAAATTTTGAATTTGATGGTTACAGTTCCAAATTTTTACGTAATTGTCTATCTAGTCGAGTACTATATTTTCGTCAACGGTGACATTATTCGTCTTGTCCAGCTTTAAAGTATTGGCACAACTTCTGATTAATCACTTCATCTGAGAGTGATGAACAATCCATGTGAAGGTACGACGCCTTCATTGACAGGAATTCGTTTGCATTCAGTTCTTGCAGATATCCAAAACTCAAGAAGCGAGAGAGATTTTGGAAGAATGCCGTGTTGTAAAACTTGGCTGGTATGTTGAATTCAACAAGTGGGCGATCAACATGAAATCGGATATTTTCCAACTGTCCATCCTTGATAGAATCATAGAACTCTTGGAGCATTTCCTCATGTAGTTTTATATTCCAATAACATTCTTTTCCGAATCTTCTCATATCTTGCGCATCGAATGGCCAGGAGTTCACATGAAAAACAACATCAGAGCATTTCCGATTCCAATTGTACTTCAGTCGACTCTTAACAAACTCAATCGCCGCTTGTTTGAAGTTTCCGTTGCAATTAGTTGTTTCAGTCAAATCGCTGAAATTCAGTTACTGTTTAATTTCAAAAAGTTGAAACATTTAAAAATCTGGCTGAAGAATTGTAAAAAAACATACTTCAATTGCAGCAAATAACTGTTCTCATCGACTTTTCCGAATTTCAAACAATAACAGTATTCGTCGTATTGCTTGTACTTCAATGTGATTACCATCTCGTTCACAGTCTCTTTGATCCATAGAACTACGGGTTTATCAACGTTTTGTTTTTCGAAGTCTTCATTGCATTGCTTTGAACATTGTGAATATTGTCGCAATGATATCAAAGTGGCGAATGATAGAGCGTGACAACGCAGCTCTGATGGAAGCGTTGGAAATTTGGAGAACGTTTCCATCTGAAAGTTGAAGCTGTGGCGAGGAAACCGAGGGTAGACAGCGTGAGGTAATGTTCAATAAATCAATACACCAGTGACGACCACACTGTTAGAATGTCACCCTGTTTACCTGAGAAGGCCAGAAGGTACCAATTTACATTAGAGCGCATTTGGTACAACTGAGTCACGTGTGGCAAGACTGGCTTGCTAAACCAACAGGAAATATAATGTAGATTTGAAAATCATTTTTATTCAGGCAAAAGTCAACAAAAAAAAATGAAAATTTCAACAAACACAACATATAAAAGTGCCATTATCATTCAAGTATTATCTTGTGTTGGTGAAAGTCTGGATTCTGTTCAATATCATCATTGACATAACTCAACTTTTTTTCGACTCCAGATGCATGCTTCACAACGATAATCTCATAGTCTCCGTCGATATACGTATGGATAATGTGTAATTTTCTGAGCAACGCTTCTTTATCAGATTCTGGACTTATATAGAAGGTGTATGACGTTTCTTCCTGTGCCAATGGGTTATTGAAATATTGGCACAATTTTTGATTTATCACTTCATCTGAGAAAAATGAGCTGTCGATGCAAATATCTGACGCCTTCATTGTCAGAAAGTCTTGTGCATCGAATGACGGCAGAGATACACAGCAGGAAAACTGGGCAAGGTTTTGAAAAAATGCTGTCTTGAAAAACTCGTTTGGTAAGTTGAACTCAAGTGGATAATTATTCGTCACACACAATTGAACATTTTCCAACTGTCCATCCTTGATCGAATCAAAGAATCCTTGGAACATTGACTGATGTAGTTCTATATTCCAATAACAATTACTTCCAAATCGTCTCATATCTTGCGCATCGAATGGCCAGGAGTTCACTTTTATATGAAACTCAGCGCAGCTCTCATTCCAATTGTACTTCAGCCGATTCTTCATGAAATCAGCAGCGGCTTGTTTGTAGTTTCCTTTGTAAATAGTTGTTTCCATGGAATCGCTTAAGTTTTTGAGTATATGAATTACAAAAGTAAGAGAGTTTTAAAATATAAAAAATGACATACTTTAAGTCTAGAAAATGGCTGCCCTCATCGGCTTTCACAAAATGCAGGCAAAACCTTGTTGGTTCTGGATGCCTGTATATAAATTTAACTTCCATTTTGTCGTCATCCTCTTTAATATATAGAACTTTGAACATATCAATGTGTTGTTTTTCGAATTCTTCATTGCACTGTTTGGAACATTGCGAATAATGTCGCAGTGAGTTTAAACTAGCATATGACAGAGTATGACTGCGTAGCATCCATGGGAGAGTTGAATATTTGGTGAACGTTTCCATCTGAAAATTGAAGCGTAAGAGGAAAAATGGCGGGAAAAACGACGCAAGATAACATTTACAAAATCAATAAGCAAATGACGACCCCCGCGGAAAAATGAATGGTTCTCCTTCCATCCAACGCGGCACTATTGTACCAAATTACGTTAGAGCGCATTTGGTACGGCTGGGTCAGGTGTGGCGAGACTGGTTCGGTAAAACAACAGATAATGTATATTAGACTTGAAAATATACTTTATTCAATCAATAATGAGCAAAAAATTGCGAATTTCAACAAACAAAACATATAAAAGTGTGATTTTCAGTGAAAAACAGATCTGGTGCTCATCTGAGAATGATACACAATCAATCGAAATATTTGATGCCTTCATTGTCAGAAAGTATTGTGCATCAAATGACGGCAGAGAAACAAAGCACGAGAATTGTGCGAGATTTTGAAAAAATGCCGTCTTGAAAAACTCGGCTGGTACGTTGAATTCAAGTGGACGAGCATTCCTAAAATGTAATTGAACGTTTTCCAATTCTTCATCTTTGATCGAGTCAAAGAACCCCTGGTACATTTGTTCTTCGATATAGATACTCCACCAACGACTATTTCCAATTCTTTTCATATCGTTTGCATCAAATGGAAAGGGGCTAATACCGTCTCCTTCGAAAACAATTTCCTTCGCAAACAATGTTTTCCGTGGAATCGCTGGAATGTGCGTAAATATATTAGTTGAAAACGTATGATGCTTTTAAGACATACGTTAATTGCAAAAAATGGCTGTCCTCATCGACTTCCATAAATTTCAGGCAAAACCGTGATGACAATATTGGCCTGTACATCAATTCAACTTGTATTTTGTTAGAACGCTCTTCTATATCTAGAATTTTGCGTTTATAAATGTGCTGTTTTAGAAATTCTTCATTGCAATGTTTGGAGCATTTCGAATAATGTCGCAATGAGTTTGAACTGTCAAATGACAGAGCATGACTACGTATAATAGTATCCATGGAAGTGTTGAGAACTTTGAGAACATTTCCATCTGAAAATTGAAGCGTTGACGGGAAAATTGCGGGAAAAACGGCGCTATGTAATATTAAGTAAATCAATAAACCAGTGACGACCATGATAAAAAAATCTGCTATATAAACAGTGACGATGATAGAGCAACAACAAAAACTAAAAAAATTAATGAAAAGCAATTTATTCAATTAATAGAAAAACAACTTTGAGGTGTGGTGATTCGATCGCCGTAATATAACAATTTTCTTGTCAACCCAGAATCCAACATCAGAGTGACAATGGATTTTTGATTCCCAATAAAATGAACACAGTTTTTCAACACAACAGCTATATCGAAATTTAACTTGTTTTCTCTGAAGAATCCGTAGCATGGTTCACTACCGATGATGGATAGAAATGACGGCGGAATTTCTGATTGATCTCTTCATCTGAGAAGTATGAACAATCAATGCTAATATGTGACGCCTTCATTGTCAAAAAGTCACTTGAATCAAATTGAGGCAAAGGATATTTGCAAACAAAGCCGGATAGGTTTTGAAAAAATGTGGATTTGAAAAACTCTGCTGGTATCTTCAAGTCATTGGCCAAATGCAACTCCACATTCTCAATCTGTTCGTTCTTGACCAAATCGTGAAAATCCTGGAACATCGGTGCATGAAGTAGGATTCTCCAGACACGGTTTTTCTCGATTCTTCTCATATCTTGCAGATAAAATGGCCAAAAACTTTTCACATCGGTATCAAAATTAGGGCATCCTTTCCAGTTGTACTTCAGACCTCTCCTGACGTATTCAACAGCTGCATGCTTATAATTCCCTTTGCAAATGGACAACACCACAGAATTGCTGAAATCGGGCTAGTAAAAAAATTACACGTCTTCCAACATACTTTGTGTACAAATAATAGCTGTCATCAGCGGCTTTCATAAATTGCAAGAGGTAATAACCTAAATAGTATCTTTTTCCATCGCGGCCCAGCTTTACAATAATTTCGTCTTCACCCTCTAGTAATTCAACCATTCTCAGACCACCGATGTATTGTTTCTGCACGTCTTCACTGCACAATTTGGAGCACTGGGCATACTGTGTCAATGTATTGCCGTTGATATAAGATAGAGCATGACTGCGTAGTTCTGACGGCAGAGTTGGAAATTTGGAGAATGTGTCCATTTCACATTAGAGCATACTTGCATACCATTCAATGTCTCGGTCTGCGTTTACTAATGCGCTATAACGTAATCTGGTACAGTATGACCTTTTCCTTCATTTTAACGCTGTGGTCGTCACTTGTGTATTGATTTTGTGAACATTTCTCTGCGTTGATTTCCCGCCATTTTGCCATTTCTCCAATTTTCAGATGGACACATTCTCCAAGTTTCCAACTCTGCCGTCAGAACAACGCAGTCATGCGCTATCCTATCTCACTAGCAATACATTGGTACAGTATGCCCAATGCTCCAAATTGTGTAGTGCAGAAGTGCAGAAACAATATATTGGTGATCTGAAAGATGTTAAAATACGAGAGGGTGAAGACGAAATTAATATCTTGTTCCTGAGCCGCAAGAAAAAAGGTTATTATCGCTTGCAATTTATGTATGCCGGTCATGATAGCTACTTTTTAGATTCGAAGTATGTTTTGAGAATTTTGTATATTTCTTACCTATCCTTATTTCAGCGATTCTCTAGAGTTGTCTATTTGCAAAGGTAATTACAGACAAGCGGCTGCTGAATATGTCACAAGCCGTTTGAAGTACAATTGGAAGGGATGTCCCAGTCTTACTACCGATGTAACAAATTTTTGGCCATTTAACCTGAAAGAGATGAGAAGAATCGAGAAAAGCGGTTACTGGACAATTAGACTTCATCGGCCCTTGTCTCAGGAACTCTACGATTTGATCAAGGAAGATCAGTTTGAAAATGTGATATTCTATTTGGAGAATCGATCTAAGTTTCCACTGAACATGCCATCGGGTTTCTTCAAATCCCCGTTTTTCCAAAGCCTAGCCGCTTTTAGCTGCTCAACTCTACTACCAGAATTTGATGCCAACGAATTTTTAACAATGAAGGCGGCATTCTTCAGGATCGACTGCTCATTATTTTCAGATGAGGTGATCAATCAGAAGTTGTGTCAAATCTTCGATAATCCAACGCCTGGAAAACAAATAACTTGCTTTTTGTTCAGAACAAACGGATTGAAGTTTGATAAGTCAGCCGTGCTGAAAAATATACATTTTTCCCTCATTAACTTGAAAGAAACTGATGGAAAAGTTGTGGAGTTTTTCAGCCTGAGAAAGAACTCGGTTGAAGCAACATGTGTTTATCAAGATCACCGAATTTCCATTTTCATAAGCAAATAATTTTTTGTTGATTGAATAAATCATATCTTCTCAAGTTTTCGGTGTGCTAAATTATTATGATAAATTAGAATTCAACACACCAGCTCCTTCTGAGACGAAATGGTCAATCAGAAACTGTGTCAACACTTCAATAATCATCGGCTGATGAATAAACATCATACACCGTCCTCATGAAACAAATCAATGTTTACAAAATAAATAAACGTCCGACGACCAGCAGTAAAAGGAACGGGAAGGTCCTACTGTACCAGATTAAGTTAAAACGCATTAGTGAACGATTTAGTGTAGATACTATCCAAATAGGGATCGATCCATGACTTTGACGTCGGAAAATGCTGGCCCTGTTTGGCTAATCGAAATCGCCCGGTACGTGTCAAGCGCGAGACATTGAATGGTATGCAAGTGCGCTCTAATGTAAAATTGTACCGCATGATCTTTTTACCGCGGTTGTAGTAACTCGCGTATTGATTTTGAGAACATTTCGCTGCGTTGTTTTTCCCGCCCTTTTTTGCCATATCTCCAATTTTAAAGCAACATGTTTTCGCAAAAATTCATCATCACCAAATGCTTCGAAACATTTAAAATCCACTTATAATAGCTCCTAACAGTTCCCTTTTCAATATAAAAACTTTTGAAAATTTTTCAAAAATTTCAAATTTTTCTCCAAAGTTGAGATTTCTGAGTGCGCGCACTCAGTGCACTCAGTGCACCAGACATCGGTAAACGGCTCGTCAGTTCCAAAATCAGTGGATATGTGATAAATCATCTATATCTACTATAATATATACCAGTTTTTGGTTTTGGGTGTTCGACTACCCGCATACCGATGTCTGGTGCACTGAGTGCACTGAGTGCGCGCACTCAGAAATCTCAACTTTGGAGCAAAATTTGAAATTTTTGAAAAATTTTCAAAAGTTTTTATATTGAAAAGGGAACTGTTAGCAGCTATTATAAGTGGATTTTAAATGTTTCGAAGCATTTGGTGATGATGAATTTTTGCGAAAACATGTTGCTTTAAGATGGACACGTTCTCCAAGTTTTCAATTCTCCCCTCTGAACTACGAAGTCATGCTTTACCGTATCTCACTAGCAATACATTAGCACAGTATGCTCAATGCTCCAAATTGTGCAGTGAAGAAATGCAGAAACAATACATCGGTGGTCTCAGAGCTGCTATGATACACGAGGGTGAAGAAGAAATCAGTGTTCGGCTGAACCGCAAAGGAAAAGCTCAATATCGTTTGAATTTTTTGGAAGCCTGTCACGATAGCTACTTTTTAGATTCGAAGTTTGTTTGAGACTTGTATATTTCTAAATCAATCCAATTCCAGCGATTCTTTGGAAATGTCTATTTGCAAAGGCAATTACAAGCATGCGGCAGTTGAATACTTCAAGAGTCGCCTAAATTACAATTGGAAGGGTTCCCCTGAGCTTATAACTGATTTGAAAAGCTTCTGGCCGTTCGAATTATATGAGATGAGAACATTCGAGAAAAACTTCAACTGGAAATCCCGCCTACATGCACCGATGTTACAGAGTTTCTACGATTTGGTCAAAGACGAGCAGTTTAAGAATGTGGAACTGCATTTGGCCGATTGCTCCAAGCTTCAATCGAAGATAACAGCGGAGTTTTTCAAATCGACGTTTTTTCAAAACCTATTTGGCTTCTGGTGCTCATTTCCATTGCCTCAATTTGACGAGAATGATTTTTTGACAATGAAGGCGTCATCAATTTCAATAGAGTGTTCATCGTTCTCAGATGAAGTGATCAATCAGAAATTCTGTCAACATTTCTATCATCCATCAATTAGAAAACGCTTAAACTACAACTTCTTTAGAAAAAACAACTTGAGATTTGATAAAGCAATTGTGTTGAAAAACTTTAATTATTTTGTTGGGAATTCATCAGAGGTGAATGGAACAGTTACGGAGAGGATCACTCTGACCCTGGATTCGAGATTGTCAAGAGCATTGTATTATCGAGGCAACCGAATCAACACTTCAGAATAACTTCTTTTTTTCTTTATTCATTGAATAAATTGTTTTTCCTTAAATTTTTCTAGTTTTCTGTTGTTGCTCTAGTGATATTTTATCAAAACACAAGCTCAGCTCTCACGTTTGCCTTCAAAAATTACTGTTTTATCTAAGGATTGTACCAAACACCAAATGGTGTGCAAATACGCTCTAACGTAATCTCGTATAATGTGGCCCTCCCAGGTGTACCCGGTGGTATTCATTTTCCCGCGGTGGTCGTCACTGGCGTATTGATTTTGTGAACGTTACGTTGTGTTGTTTTTCTCGCAATTTTTCCCTTGGTAAAACAACAGCGAACGTAGTGCATGATGAAAATATACTTTATCTTTTCATTCACATTGGAAATTTGGAGAACGTGTCCATCTGGAAATTGAGGCCACGACAAAATAAATGGCGGGTGAAACGACGCAACGCAATATTAAGTAAATCAATAAAAACCAACGCTGTAGAATGTCACCTGGTTCACTCTAGAGGCAGTACACGAATGAGGACCACAGCGATCTCCTGGTCTATCTACACGGGCCGTTCCGTACCACATTACTTTAGAGCGCATTTGGTACAATTGACCAACAGGAAATGTAACACAGTATTGAGAAAATACTTTATTCAAACAAAAAATAAGAGATGCGTTTTTCGACAAACAGGACAAATAAGCCCTTTTTCATTATGTGAAGTTTATCTGGTAGCGTTCTTCAATATCATCATTGACAAAATTAAACATTGTTTCGTCTCCAGATGCATGCTTCACATCAATGAACTCTTCGTTCCCGACGACTTCCCTACGAATGATGTGTAAGTCTCGAAACAACGTTTCTCTATCAAAGGAGTTGTACTTGAAGAAAAGGTATCCTGGTGGTACGTCATTCAATGGATTATTAAAGTATTGACACAATTTCTGATTGATCACCTCATCTGAGAATAATGAGCAGTTGATGCAAATGCCTGACGCCGTCATTGTCAAAAACTCTTGTGCGCTAAATCCCGGCAGAGGGAGAAAGCACACGAATTGTCCGAGATTTTGAAAAAATGGCGTCTTGAAAAACTCGGCTGGTATGTTGAACTCAAGTGGACGATTGTTCATCACTTGTAAGTGATTTTCTAATTTCACATCCTTAATCGATTCACAAAACTCTTGAAATACCTGTTCATCGAAACAGAGATTCAAAAATGCATCTGCTCTAATTCTTCTCATATCTTGCGCATCAAATGGCCAGAACTTCATCCTGCTATAAATACCAGAAATATTTCCGCTCCAGTTGTACTTCAGCCGATTCTTCACATAATCAACAGCTGCTTGTTTGTAGTTTCCTCTGCAAATAGTTGTTTCGGTGGAATCGCTGAAATTCGAGTATATGAATTGAAAAAGCATAAACAAGGTCATGCTTTAATTGCAGAAAATGGCTGTCCTCATCGATTTTCATGAACTTTAGGCCAAAACTAGATGATCCTCGTTGCCTGTATATCAATTTAACTTCCATTTTGTCCACATCCTCTCCAATATTAAGAGCTTCGGATTTGTCAATGTGTTGTTTTCCGAATTCTTCATTGCATTGTTTTGAACAATGCGAATATTGTCGCAATGAATTCAAACTGGCATACGACAGAGTATGTCTGCGTAGCATCCATGGGAGAGTTGAATATTTTGTGAACGTTTCCATCTGAAAATTGGAGCTGAGACAGTAAATTGGCGGGAAAAAGAACGCAACGTAACATTCACAAAATCAATACACGAATGACGACCACCGCGGGAAAATGAACACCCCTCCGTTAATCTGACGCAGCAACACTGTACCAGAGTTTGTTAGAGCGCATTTGGTACAATTCGGCCAGCTGTGACGAAAAAAGCTAGGTATACCAACAAATAATGTGATTCAGAATTGGAAAAATATTTTATTCAAAAAAAAATCAACAAGAAATGCGAATTTCAACAAACACAACATATAAAAGTGTCATTATCAGTCAAAAACAATTTGGTGTTGGTGAAATTCTGGGTTCTGTTCAATATCATCATTTACATAACGCAACTTTTTTTCGATTCCAGATGCATGCTTCACAATATTAATCTCATACTTTCCTTCGATGTACGTACGGATAATGTGTAAGTTTCTCAACAACGCTTCTTTATTAGAGGCGGGATTTATATAAAATTTGTATGAAGTTTTTTTGTCAGCCGATGGATTATCAAAGTATTGACACAACTTTTGATTGATCACTTCATCTGAGAATGATGAACAATCTATGTTAAGGTACGACGCCTTCATTGTCAAAAAGTCTTGTGCATCGAATTCAAGTAGAGTTTGAAAGCACGAAAACCCGGCAAGATTTTGAAAAAACGCCGTCTTGAAAAATTTGGCTGGAATGTTGAACTCAAGTAAATCCTCCTTCATCGCAACTAGATGAATATTTTTCAACTTTCCATCCTTAATCGAATCATAGAATCCTTGAAACACTTGTTCATTCAAATAGATTCCCCATAGACCATTTCTTCCAATTCTTCCCGTTTCTCGCGCATCAAATGGCCAAAATTTCATTGTGCTATGAATGCCAGAAATACTTTCATTCCAATTGTACTTCAGACGATTCTTTACGTATTCAACCGCTGATTGCCTGTAGTTTCCCTTGCACAGAGTTGTTTAGTTTCCCTTGCACAGAGTAGAATCGCTAAAATTTTCACATGTATTTGTTGAAAACGTATTAAGATTTTAAAACATACTTTAATTGCAGAAAATAGCTGTCCTCGTCGACTTTGACAAATCTCAGCAAATAAAAGAATGAGTTGGTTGGGTTGATTCGCTTGTACTCCAATTTGACTGATATCTCGTTCTTATTTTCAACTATTTTTAGAGATGCGAATTTATTAATGTATTGTTTTCCGAATTCTTCATTGCACTGCTCGGAGCACTGCGAGTATTGTCGCAATGAATTCAAACTGGCGAATGTTAGAGAGTGACAACGCAGCTCTGATGGGAGCGTTGCAAATTTGGAGAACGCTTCCATCTGAAAAATAAAGCTTTGATGGGCGGGAAAACGACGTAATGTTTAGTAAATCAATAAGGACCAACGCTGTAGAATGTCACCCACACCTGTTCACCGCAGTACAGCAAGGGGAAATGGGTGTGTTAAAAACGGTGCACGCACTAGGGAAAAAACTAGGAGGTTTTATGGAAACGTTGCTGAGAAACTTATACATTACTCGTACGGATTTCGTGAATGATGAAGAGCGCTTATTGTTGTGAAGCATGCGTCTGGAGAGGAAACAACGTTGCGTCTTGTCAATGATGATGTTAAGCAATGGTACCAGATAAATTTCTGATTTGTCACGTTTGTCAAAATTCGCATCTCTCGTTTTTTTTTTAAATAAAGTATTCTCAATTATGAACCACATTCCTTGCTGAAGCAAACCAGTCTCGCTGCACCTGGTTCAATGGTTCAATTGTACCAAATGCGGTCTATCGGAATTTGGTACCGTATGGCCTTTACAAATGAACAAGGTTGCCACGGTGGTCGTCAGTCGTTCATTGCCCCTAAGGTGAACCAGGTGACATTCTACAGCGTTGGTCCTTATTGATTTACTTAATACCACGTTACCTTGTTTTACCCGCCATTTTTTCGTTATACCCTCAATTTTCAGATGGAAACGTTCACCAAATTTCCAACGCTTCCATCGGAGCTGCGTTGTCACGCTCTCACATACGCCAGCTTGAATTCGTTGCAACAATATTCGCAATGCTCAAAACAATGCAATGAAGACTTTGGAAAACAACACATTGCTAGGTCTGCATCTCTAGATATGAGAGAGAAAGCAAACAAAATTGAAGTTCGGTACCACCGAGCAGGATCTTTCCGTGTTTGCCTGAAGTTTGTGAAAGTCGATGAGGACAGCCATTTTCTGCAATTAAAGTAAGGATTTTAAAAATCATAGGTTTTCAACGTATATACTCAAACTTTAGTGATTCGATAGATACAACTAGTTGTGAAGGAAATTACAAACAAGCGGCTATTGAATACGTAAAGAATCGGCTAAAGTACAATTGGAATGGGAAATGCAATGATGTTTATATTGATGTGAATTTCTGGCCATTTGATGCACAAGATATGAGACGTTTTGAAAAAAATTGTTTTTGGAATATAGAACTACATCAGTCAATGTTCCAAGAGTTCTATGATTCTATCAAAGATGTACAGTTGGAACAGATTCGATTCCATGTGAGGAATAATCGTCCACTTGAATTCAACATACCAGCCAAGTTTTTCAAGACGGCATTTTTCCAGAATCTTGTCTCGTTTTCGTGTTTTATAAATTTGCCGTCATTTGATGCACAAGAATTTCTGACAATGAAGGCGTCTGAAATTGACATCGACTGTACATTATTATTCAGTGATGAGGTGATCAATCAAAAGTTGTTTCAATACTTCAATTATCCATCGGCTGACAAACAAACAACATACTACTTTTTCAAAAAAATTGCTTTCGACAGAGAAGTAGTGTTGAGAAACTTGCGCATTGTCCGTACGACCATCGAAAACAACGATGAGATTATCGTTGCGAAGCACGTATCAGGTTTTGAAAAAAAGCTGCGTTTAGCCAATGACGATATATATGGCGATTACGAGATAGAGCTATACAAATAATAACGATTTTAAATATTGTCTTCACTTTTGGCTGAATAAAGTATATTTTCAATCATGCACTACATTCTCTGTTTTTATTACCAAACTAGACTCGTCACACCTGGCCCAACCGTACCAAACGTGCCCTAACGTAATCTGGTGCAGTATGGCCTTCCCAGGTGTACCCGGTGGCATGCTATTGATTTACTCGGCATTACGTTGCGTCGTTTTTTCTTCTACATTTTTCCGCCATATCATCAATTTTTAGATGGAAACGTTCACAAAATATTCAACACTCCCATGGATGCTACGCAGCCATGCTCTAACATATGCAAGTTTGAACTCATTGCGACACTATTCGGGATGTTCCAAACAGTGTAATGATGAATTCGGAAAACAACATATTAATAAGCGCGAAACTCTAGATATAGAAGAGCGTTTGAACGAAATACAGGTTGAATTGATGTACAGGCAACCAGAGTCATCTGGTTTTTGCCTGAAGTTTGTAAAAGTCGATGAGGTCAGCCATTTTCTGCAATTAAAGTTAGTTTTAAAAACACCATACGTTTTCAACGAATATATTTACGCACATTTCAGCGATTGCACAGAAAACATTGTTTGTAACGGAAATTACAAACAAGCAGCGGTTGATTACGTTAAGAAACGGCTGAAATACAACTGGAATGGGAAATGCGCTTTTGGTTATTATGGTATTAGCCCTTTTCCATTTGATGCAGACGATATGAAAAGAATTGGAAATAGTCGTTGGTGGAGTATCTATATCGAAGAACAAATGTACCAGGGGTTCTTTGACTCGATCAAAGATGGCGAATTGGAAAATTTTCAACTACATTTTAGGAATGCTCGTCCATTTCAGTTTAGCATACCAGCCGAGTTTTTCAAGACACGATACTTCCAAAATCTCGCGCAGTTTTCCTGCTATGTATCTCTTCCGTCATTCGATGCACAAGACTTTCTGACAATGAAAGCGTCCGACATTTCCATCGACTGTGTATTATTCTCAGACGAGGTGATCAATCAGAAGTTGTGTCAATACTTTAATAATCCATTAGCAAACAAAAAAACGTCATACAACTTCTTCATAAATCCCGCCTCTAATAGAGAAGCGTTGCTGAGAAACTTACACATTATCCGTACGTATATCGAAGGAGACTATGAGATGATTGTTGTGAGGCATGCATCTGGAATCGAAAAAACGTTGCGTTATGTCAATGATGGTATAGAACAGGACCCAGACAATGCTGAACACCAGATCTGTTTTCACTGATCATACCACTTTTATATGTTGTTTTCGTTCAAATTTCCATTTTTATTGTTCTTTTTTGGCTGAATAAAGTATATTTTCAATTCTGTAATTCTGTAGTTTCACCACACCTGCCTCAGTTGTATCAAATGCGCTCCAACGTAATCTGGTACAGTGTAGCCCTCACAGGTGTACCCAGTGGCATGCTACCGCGTCGGTCGTCACTGGTGTATTGATTCATTCGGCATTACGTTGCGTCGTTTTCTCTCGTCTTTCCCGTTGTAGCTCCAATTTTCAGATGGAAACGTTCACAAAATATTCAACTCTTCCTTGGATGCTCCGTTGTCATACTTTATCGTATGCCAGTTTGAACTCATTGCGTCAATACTCGCAATGCTCCAAACAGTGCAATGAGGAGTTCGGAAAACAATACATTGATAAAACCGCAACATAGAGATAGTAGAGTATGCGAACAAAATGGCAGTTATGTACAGGAAACCAGAGTCATCTAGCTTTTGTCTGGAATTTGTAAAAGTCGGTGAAGGCAGCCATTCGCTGAAATTATAGTATGTTCCAAAATCTTTTTACGTATTTAACCAATATACGCAAATTTCAGCGGTTCAACGGAGTCAACTGTTTTTAAAGGAAACTACAAACAAGTTGATTTAAGTGCGACTGAAGTTCAATTGGAATGGGAAATGCTCCTGTGTGCTTATCGATATTAACTCTTGGCCATTTGATGCTAACGATATGAGACGAATCGGGGAAAAGTGTGTTTGGAGTGTTTATTTTAACGAGCAAATGTTCCAACAATTCTATGATTTGATCAAGGATGGACAATTGAAAAATTTTCAATTGCATGTGATGAGGAACTGCCAATCTGGATTCAACCTACCAGCCGAGTTTTTTGAGACGGAATTTTTCAAAAATCTCGCATCGTTTTCTTGCCCCGAATTTCAACCAGATTTCGATGCACCGGACTTTCTGACAATGAAGGCGTCCAAAATTGACATTAACTGTAAATTATTCAGTGATGAAGTGGTCAATCAGAAATTACGTCAATACTTTGATAATCCATTGGCTGACAAAGAAACGTCATACACCTTCTATGTAAAACCAGGCTCTGATAAAGAAGCGTTGCTGAGAAACTTACGCATTGTTCGTACGGATATAGACGAAGAGTGGAACGAAGAGTATATTGTTGTTAAGCATGCATCTGGCGCCGAAAAAACGTTGTATTATATCGATAATGATAGTCACCAATGCTACGAGATCCGTATTTAGAAATAATAAATTTTTATTTGATGAAATTTTTCTGAATAAAGTGTTCAATTTCTTCTTTCATGCTGTTTTACCAAAGATTCAGTATTGTCATACCAGTTTTGCTAAACGCGCTCTAACGTAATCTGGTGCAGCATTGCCGCGTCAGATTGAAGGAGTGACATTCATTTTCCCGCGGTGGTCCGCACTGGTTTATTGATTTACTAAACATTACGCTGCGCTGTTTTTCTCTCGTCTTTCCCGCCACAGCTCCAATTTTCAGATGGAAACATTCACAAAATATTCAACTCTCCCTTGGATGCTCCGTAGTCATGCTCTCTTGTATGCCAGTTTGAACTCGTTGCGACATTACTCGCAATGCTCCAAACAGTGTAATGAAGAATTCGGAAAACAACACATTGACAAACCCGAAGCTCTTAATATTGGAGAGGATGTGGACAAAATGGAAGTTAAATTGGTATACAGGCAACAAGGATCATCTAGTTTTGGCCTGAAATTTTTGAAAATGGATGAAGACAGTCATTTCCTGCAATTAAAGTATGACCTTTCTCATACTTTTTCGAATCATATACTCAAATTTCAGCGATTCCGCGGAGACAACTATTTGCAGAGGGAACTACAAACAATCAGCAGTTGATTATGTGAAGAATCGGCTGAAGTACAATTGGAATGGAAATATTTCTGGAATTTTTAGCAGGGGGAACTTTTGGCCATTTGATGCGCAAGATATGAGAAGAATCAGAGCAGATGAATTTTTGAATATCTGTTTTGATGAACAGGTGTTTCAAGAGTTTTATGAATCGATTGAGGATGTGGAATTAGAAAATGTTCACTTACAAGTGATGAATAATCGTCCACTTGAATTCAACATTCCAGCCGAGTTTTTCAAGACACCATTTTTCCAAAATCTTGAACAACTTATGTGCTTACCCCCTCTGCCGTCATTAGATGCACTAGACTTTATGACAATGAAGGCGTCAAGTATATGCATCAACTGCTCATCACTCTCAGATGAAGTGATCAATCAGAAGTTGTGTCAATACTTCAGTAATCCGTTGAATGACATACCACCATCATATTTCTTCTTCAAATTCAACCCCTTTGATAGAGAAACGTTGTTACAAAACTTACACATTCTTCATACGGATTTCGAAGAGAATACAGAGTTCATTACTGTGAAGCATGCATCTGGAGACGAATCAACGATGAATTGTCTCAGTGATGATATTGAACCACGCTATCAGATAAATTTCCAATAAAGAAAAAAGCTTATTTGTTCTATCTGTTGAAATTCGTATTTATTTTTACTGAATGAATAAAATATGTTTTTTATTCTGCATTACAATCCTTTTGATTTACCACGCCAGTCTCGCTACACCTGATTCAATTTTACCAAGTGCGCTCTATCGGAATTTTGTACCGTATGGCCTTTGTAGACAAGGTGACCACGTTGGTCGTCACTCGTGTATTGACTCTAAAGTGAACCAGGTGACTTTCTACATCGTTGGCCCTTATTGATTTACATAATATGTTTTTTCCCGCCGTATCTCCAATTTTCAGATGGAAACGTTCACAGAATATTCGACTCTCCCATGGATGCTACGCAGCCATGTTCTGTCATTTGCCAGTTTGAGTTCATTGCGACAATATTCACAATGTTCCAAACGGTGCAATGAAGAATTTGGAAAGCAATACATCAATAAAAACGCATCTTTATGGATGAAAGAGCACGCGAACGTGATCGAAGTTGAATTGAAGTACAAGCATACAAGAATTTTTTGCTTTTGTTTGAAATTCAAGCAAGCTAATGAAGAGCAAGCTAAGGATTCTATGATTCGATCAAAGATGGACAGTTGGAAAATGTTTGGTTACATTTGAGTAACGGCAATCAACCTGAATTCAAAATACCAGCAGCATTTTTCGAGACAGGATTCTTCCAAAATCTCTCCCGCTTTTTATGCTTGCAATCCATGCAGGAATTGAATGCAAAGGAGTTTCTAGCACTGAAAGCGTCGTACATTTACATAGACGGTTCATCATTATCAGATGACGTGATCAATCAGAAGCTGCGCCAATACTTCAATGATCCATCGGCTGACGAAGAAACGTCATACACCTTTATCAAAAATAGTACCATCAATAAAGAAATAGTTTTTAGAAATTTACCAATTATTCGTGAGGATATCGAATAAGGCTTTGAAATTATTGTCGTGAGGCATGCGTCTGAAGTCGAAAAAACGTTGCGTTGTATCAGTGACGATACTGAAAAATGCTACGAGATCAGAATGTTCAAATAAAGAAGCTGTCACATTGTGTATTTGTGTTTTTTAAATAAAAATTTTGGCCGAATAAAGTACATTTTGAATTCTGAAGTACATTCTCTATTGGTTTAGTAAATCGGTTTCGTCACGCCTAGCTCAACCGTCCCAAACGTATGAACATTTTACATTCAGATATGATCTACACTAAATCGTTTGAAAATGCGCTCTAAGGTAATCTGGTACAGTACGGCCCTCCCAGGTGTACCCGGTGGCATGCTAACGCGTCGGTCGTCACTGGAGTATTGATTTACTGAACGTTACGTTGCGTTGTTTCTCCCGCCATTTTTCCTCCTACGCTTCAATTTTCAGATGGAAACGTTCACCAAGTTTTCAACTCTTCCATCAGAGATGCGTTGTCCCGCTCTAGCATTCGCCAGTTTGAATTCATTACGACAATATTCTCAATGCTCCAAGCAGTGCAACAGAGAATTCGGAGAACAATACATTGCTAGGTCTGCATCTCTCGATATGAAAGAGCAAGCGAATGAAGTTGAAGTTGGGTACCAGCAAGCAGGATCCTTCCGTGTTGGCCTGAAGTTTGTGAAAGTCGATGAGGGCAGTCATTTTCTGCAATTAAAGTAAGGATTTTAAAAATCATAGTTTTTCAACGTATATACTCAAACTTTAGTGATTCGACAGAGACAACTAGTTGCAAAGGAAATTACAAACAAGCGGCTATTGAATACGTGAAGAATCGACTGAAGTTCAATTGGAATGGGAAATGCAATGATGTTTATATTGATGTGAATTTCTGGCCATTTGATGCACAAGATACGAAACGTTTCGAAAAAAATTGTTTTTGGAGTATAGAACTACATGAGACAATGTTTCAAGAGTTCTATGATTCTATCAAGGATGGACAGTTGGATCAAATTCGATTCAATGTGAGGAATGATTTTTCACTTGAATTTGACATACCAGCCGAGTTCTTCAAGACGGCCTTCTTTCAAAATCTCTCACGCTTCTATAGTTTTGGATATCTGCCAGAATTGAATGCAAACGAATTCCTGTTAATGAAGGCGTCGCACCTTCACATGGACTGCTCATCATTCTCGGATGAAGTGATCAATCAGAAATTGTGCCAATACTTCAATAATCCATTGGCTGACGAACAAGCCATATACAACTTCTTCAGAAAAAATCGAGAAGCATTCGATAGAAACACAGTGCTTAGAAACTTGCACATTGTTCGTACCAGCATGTGGAATACAAAAATTGTTGTGCTGCACGCGTCTGGAGTTGAGAAATGCCTAACTTTTTCCGATGGCTCGAATAGGAGTTTACCGAAGTTGGAATTCGATGAATAAAGCTTTTTTTGTGCATTTTGGTACTGTTGACTTTTTAATAAAGTATATTTGCAATCCAACATTGCATTTCCTGTTGGTATATCGCACCTGTCTCTATTGTACCAAACGCACTCTAGAGAAATCTGGTGCAGTATGGCCTTCTCAGGTGAACAATGTGGCATTCCACCGCTGTGGTCGCATATTGATTTTGTGAACGTTACGTTGTTTTCTCGCCATTTTCTCACCATTTCTTCAATTTTCAGATGAACACGTTCCCGAAATTTGCAAGTATATTCTCAATTAATTAAACTTTCTGTTAGTTTACCAACGCAGTTTCGTCACACTTTGCATTTTTGTACCAAACGCGCTCTAACGTAATCTGGTTTGTATGGCCCTCCCAGGTGTGCCCGGTGGCATGCTACCGCGTTGGTCGCCACTGGTGTTTTGATTTACTCAATATTCCGTTGCGTCGCTTTTTTTTCTTTTTCTCGCCATAGCTTCATTTTTTAGATGGGAACGTTCTCCAAGTTTTCAACTCTCCCATCAGAACTGCGTTGTCACTCTCTAACATTCGCCAGTTTGAATTCATTGCGAGAGTATTCACAATGTTCTAAACAGTGCAATGAAGAATTCGGTAAACAGCCCATTGATAAAACCGGAGCTTTATATATAGAAGAACATGCGAACCAAATCGAAGTGAAGATGAAGTACAAGCAGACAGAACCAACCCGTTATTATTGTTTAAAATTTCGGAAAGCCAATCAAGGCAAACATTTTTTGAAATTGCAGTATGTTATTGAATTGTTGGCTCTTCTAAAATTTAGAGGACTTTAGCGCGAAAAGGCGGACCGATCGCCAATAAGTAGGACCGGGCTCAGAAAAGTGGGACCAATGCAAAAGCCCACGAAAATCGGTGAAAATCGTGGGCTGTTGCCTGGGTCCTACTTATCTGGAATAGGTCCTACTTTATTGAGCCCCGTTCTATTTTTCTGCTTAAAACCTCTAAACTTTAGGAGAGCCGAATTGTTAAAATTTTAAAAACTAATTTCAGCAATGCGGTGGATGAAACTGTTTACAAAGGCGATTACAAGCAGGCAGCGGTTGAATATGTGAAACATCGTTTGAAGTACAATTGGAATGGAAGTATTTCTCTCGCTTATATCAGTATGAATTTCTGGCCATTCGATGCGCAAGATCTGAGAAGAATGGGAAAAAGTCATTGTTGGAGTCTCAACTTTAACGTGCAAACGTACCCACAATTTTTTGAATCGATCAAAGACGGCCAGTTGGAAAATGTTGAGTTAAATTTCCGTTCACCTTTGTTCAACTTACCAGTCAAGTTTTTCAAGACGAAATTTTTTCAAAATCTTGCCGTGTTCTCGTGCTTTGAATCTCAACCAGAGTTTGATGTACAAGACTTTCTGACTATGAAGACATTCAACATTCGCATCAATTGTTCACCTTTCTCGGACGAGGTGATAAATCAGAAGTTGTGCCAATATTTTGATCATCCATCGTCTGACAAACGAACATTTTCCTCCTTCACCAAGAATAACAATTTTGATAAAGAAGTAGTGTTTAGAAACTTACACATTGTTCGTACTAAGATTGAGGGCGACACGGAGATTATCATTGTGAAAAATGCATCTGGAGACGAAAAAAAATTGAGATTTGTCGATGACAATATATCTCGCAAATTCAAGATTTATTTCTATTCTTTTATGTGACTTATTTTTGGAATTCTGAAACGTTTTTTTTATTATTGGTTTAATAAAGTCTATTTTCAATGCTTTTTTCCTTTCTCTGTTGGTTTACCAAACCAATTTCGCCACACATGTCCCAGTTGTACCAAATGCGATCAAACGTAATCTGGTACATTTAAACCCGTCTAGGTGTACCCGGTGGCATTCATTTTCCCGCGGTGGTCGTCACTCGTGTATTGATTTACTGGACATTATGTCGCGCTGTTTCTTGCGTTATTTCCCGCCATAGCATTAATTTTCAGATGGAAACGTTCACAAAATATTCAACTCTCCCATGGAATCTACGCAGTCATACTCTGTCATTCGCCAGTTTGAATTCATTGGCTCAATACTCGGAATGCTCCAATCAGAGCAATAAAGAAATGCAGCAACAATACATTTGCAAAGCCGGAGCATTGTGTATAGAAGAAGCGGCGAACGAAATAAAAGTTGAATTGAACCGTCGGTTTTGCTTGAAATTTGTGAAAGTCGATGAGAACATCCATTTTCTGCAACTAAAGTACGTTTTGAAAGCCTCATACTTAGTCAATGAATGTACGCAAATTTCAGCAAATCGAAGGAAACAACGGCATACAAAGGGAATTACAAACTAGCAGCAGTTGAATACGTAAAAAATCGGCTAAAGTACGATTGGAATCGAAGTGTTTCTGGTATTCGTAGCACGATGAAATGTTAGCCATTTGATGCGCAAGATACGAGAAGAATTGGAAGAAATGGTCTATAGGGAATCTATTTCAATGAACAAGTGTTTCAAGGAATCTATGATTCGATTAAGGATGGAAAGTTGAAAAATATTCATTTAGTTGCGATGAAGGAGCATTTACTTGAGTTCAACATTCCAGCAAAATTTTTCAAGACGGCATTTTTTCAAAATCTTGCCGGGTTTTCGTGCTTTCAAACTCTACTTGAATTCGATGCACAAGACTTTTTGACAATGAAGGCGTCGTACCTCAACATGGATTGTTCATCTTTCTCAGATGAAGTGATCAATCAAAAGTTGTGCCAATACTTCAATAATCCATCGGCTGACGAAGAAACTTCGTACAAATTTTACATAAATCGCGCCTCTAATAGAGAAGTGTTGCTGAGAAACTTACACATTATCCGTACGTATATCGAAGGGGTCTATGAGATGATTGTTGTGAAGCATACATCTGGAATCGAAAAAAAGTTGCGTTATGTCAATAATGATATTGAAAAGAACCCAGACCATCCACGACACCAGATTGTTTTTGACTTTGTTTAAGTTTCCTTTTGTTTAAGTTTCCTTTTTTTGGCTGAATAAAGTGTATTTTCAATCCTGCGTTACATTCTAGGTTCGTTCATCAAACCAGTATCGCTGCACCTGGCTTAGTCGTACCAAACGCGCTCTTACGTAGTCTGGTACAGTACGGCCCTCCAAGGTGTACCCAGTGGTATGCTACCGCGTCGGTCGTCACTGGTGTATTGATTCATTCGTGATTGCGTTGCGTCGTTTTCTCTTGTTTTGCCTGCAATTGCTCTGATTTTCAGATGGAAACATTCCCAAAATATTCAACTCTCCCATGGAATCTACGCAGCCATGCTATATCGTATGCCAGTCTGAATTCATTGCGACATTATTCACAATGCTCCACACAGTGCAATGAAGAATTCGGAAAACAACACATTAAGAATTTTGCACCACTATGGGTTGAAGAGGTTGAGAACCAAATCGAAATAAAGATGAAGTACAAGCAAACAAAACCATACCGATATTATTGTTTGAAATTTGTGAAAGCTAGTGAGAACAGTCATTTCTTGACAGTGAAGTATGTTTTAGAATCCGCATAGTTTTTTTTTTTTTGAAATATCCTCAAATTTCAGTTGGTCGGCGAAGAAAAGTGTTCACAAAGGAGATTACAAGCAAGCGGCTGCTAATTACCTCAATAACCGTTTGAAATTCAATTGGAATGGAAGTATTTCTGCTATTTTTATGAGAACAAAATTCTGGCCATTTGATGCGCAAGATATGAGAAGAATTGGAAAAATTGGTAATTGGAGTATCTATGGCTTTGACCAGGTGTTCCAAGGATTCTATGATTCGATCAAGAATGTACAATTAGAAAATATTGTTTTACATGTGACGAATGATCGACCACTTGAATTCAACATACCAGCCAAGTTTTTCAAGACGCCATTTTTTCAAAATCTGGCAAACTTCTTGTGCTTGGAATCTCTACCGAAGTTTGATGCACAAGACCTTCTGACAATGAAGGCTTCACACATTCAAATCAATTGTTCATCATTCAGCGATGAGGTGATCAATCAGAAGTTGCTTCAATATTTCAATAATCCATTGGCTGATAAACAAACATCATACAACTTTTTCAAAAATCGAGCTGGCAATAGAGAAACTTTGCTGAGAAACTTACACATCATTCGTACGTATTCCAATGAAAACTACGAGAACGAAGAGTTTATTGTTGTGAAGCATGCATCTGGATTCGAAAAAACGTTGAGTTTGGTCAATAATGAGGTTGAGCAATGGTACCAGATATATTTCTACTGCTGAAAAAGCTCTGATTTGTTCTGATTGTCTAAATTCGCATCTCTCGTTTCTTTTTCATACAAATAAAGTTTCTTTTCAACTCTGTTATATATTCACTGTTGGTTTATCAAACTAGTCTTGTCGCACCTGGTTCAATTGTACCAAATGCGCTCTAACGTAATCTGGTGCCGTACGGTCTTTGTAGATGAACAAGGTGACCACGTTGGTCGTCAGTCGTTTATTGCGTCTCACGCAATCCAGGTGGCATCTACAGTGTTGATCGTTCATTTGTTGATTTACCTAACATTTCATTGCCCTGGCTTTCCTCAACGGTCACTTTCCCGAAATTCCCAACTTTTTCAGCGCTACGAAAAACAAGACCTGTGCTGCAAATTTTCATTTTCTAATTTGGACTGGGCCGAATTTTTTAAATAGAAGGCTCCTATGTCCCTGCACATTAGACAGTACGAATTCGCATACGAATTCGTTGTGTTTTACGTTTTTTGGATACCAAAAAACCAGTGACGTCACACATGATCCAATTGTACCAAATGCGCTCTGACGTAATCTGGTACAACATGACCTTCCTACGTGTACCCGGTGGCATTCATTTCTTCCGCGGTGTATTGATTTTGTGACGTTGCATTGCGTTGTTTTTTCCCGTCATTTTTCCGCCATATCTTCATTTTTCAGATGGAAACGTTCACCAAATTTCCAACGCTTCCATCAGAGCTGCGTTGTCACTCTCTAGCATACGCCAGTTTGAATTCGTTGCAACAATATTCGCAATGCTCTAAACAGTGCAATGAAGACTTTGGAAAACAACACAACGAGAAACCTGCATATCTAAGTATATACGATAATGAGAACGAGATGTCAGTCAAATTGGAGTTCAAGCGAACTAACTTATACCGTTATTTGTTATTTCGTTTGAGATTTGTCGAAGTCGACATGAACAGCTATTTTCTGCAATTGAAGTAAGTTTTAAAATCTCAATACGTTTCAACAAATACATGTGAAAAATTTTAGCGATTCTGCGGAAACAACTCTGTGCAAGGGAAACTACAAACAATCAGCAGTTGAATACGTAAAGAATCGTCTGAAGTACAATTGGAATGGAAATATTTCTGGCATTCATAGTAGGATGAAAGTGTGGCCATTTGATGCGCGAGAAATGAGAAGAATAGGAAATAGTGGATGGTGGACTGTCTATTTCAATGATCAAGTGTTTCAAGGATTCTTTGATTCGATCAAAGATGGGAAGTTGGAAAATGCTCGATTACATGTTCTGAAGGGCAAAGATCCGGAATTCAACATACCAGCTAAATTTTTCAAGACACCATTTTTTCAAAATCTTGCGAAATTCTCGTGCTTTGAATCTCTACCGGGATTCGATGCACAAGACTTTTTGATAATGAAGGCGTCAAGCATTTGCATGGATTGTTCATCATTCAGCGATGAGGTGATCAATCAGAAGTTTTTCCAATACTTCAATAATCCATTGGCACACAAAGAAACATCATACACTTTCTTCAAGAACAACGCCTTCGATAAAGAAGTTTTGTTGCGAGATTTAGATATTGTTAGTAGGGATATCGAAGGAGAAGATGAAAATATCATTGTGAAGCATGTATCTGGATTCGAAAGAAAGTTGCGTTATATTTATGAAGACGGTTACACTATAGATATGCATATCAAAAATTATTGACGCTTTTACATGATGTATTTGTTGTAAAATGCCTTTTTTGTCCTTTTCTTTGAATAAAGTATATTTTTTCAAATCTAAATTGCATTTCCTAGTGAATTACAAGGAAAACATACGCTGCGATCCAAAAACGACACCTATGGTCGAAAACCTCGAAAACAGATTTCAATATTTGCCAGCGAGCGCTCTACAGTAAACTACAGTAAGCCGAGGAAAGACTACAGTACCCCCAAACTGCTAAAAAATGACATTTTTGAAAATAATTGATGTTGTTTGAAGCTTTAGTAACATATTCTAATAGTTTAAAATTCATTTCAGCTATCAGATCTCAAAAAATTCGGTGGTATGGGCTACTGTAGTTTTTACTCGGATTACTGTACTTTACTGTAGATTTCATCTGGATTTCATTACCAAATTCATTTTTTGATCAGCTGAAAATCGGAAAAGTTCCACAAAGCATCAAAACTGATAGTATATTCGAAGATTTATTGCACTTTTTGATACCAAATTCGAATTCCTCACGTTCGGGCCAAAATTTTAGGTGATTTAGAAATGGAGCAAAGTACCATTCCTTAGTGAATAAAGTTTTTCTGTTGATTTAGTTAACCAATATCGCCACCCCTTCTCCACTGTCTCTGGTGCAATGCCACTCTGCCTTCTAGTGTAATATCATAAAGTATTGCCCTCTCCGATGTATAGGGTGTAATCATTCTACCACGGTGGTCCTCACTCGTCTATCGATTTACATTGCATTAAGTTGCATTCTTTTCCTCGCTATTTTCCTGCCATATCTTCGTTTTTTCAGATGGAAACAGTCGCAAAACTCCCGTGCACTGAAGAATTCGGAAAACAATGCATGGACAAGCTCATAACTCTAGAGATAGAAGAGGATGCAAACGAAATTCATATTGAATTTTCGCGAAAAACGGACTCATCCTCTTTTTGCCAGAAATTCGATAAGGACAGCCATTTGTTGCAATTAAAGTAAGTTCCAGAATCTTCATAATTATGCATATTGTCAATCCAACAGCCTGCAAAATGCTCCACTATCGCAACTTGTGAAAAGTTAAGCCATTTGTGTATTTTTCAGCCCAATTCGAATTTCCACCCTTCATTTCGGCTTTATAAGCTTTATTTCGTCCAAAATACGTAAATTCCGATATTTCGACTCTCATAACTACATATTATTGCAAAATTATCACTTTTCGGAAGTTTTCCTGGCATATATTCGAATTTATCATTAGAAATTGCCGAAAAAGTTTAGGAAATTTTTTTTATCTACAAAAAGAATTTTGAGAGCAAAATATATACATATTTTTACAAAAAATTCAAGAAAATCTCATTTTAGCTGGAATTACAGCCATATATCACAAATAGCCTAACTTTCCCGAAGTCTCCGTAGAGCGCATTTGGCAAAAATTTGTATCCACAAAAAAATTTGTATATACTAAAATTTCAGCGATTCCACGAAGGGAACTATTTGCAAAGGAAACTACAAGCAGGAAGCAGCTGAATACCTCAAGAACCGTCTGAAGTACGATTGGAATGGGAATATTGCTGCTACTTTTCTCTGTATGAGGCACTGGCCATTCGATGCGCAAGATGTGAGAAGAATGGGAAAAAAACAAAATTGGAGTCTCAAACTCAATGTACACGAGTTCCCACAGTTCTATGATTCGATCAAAGACGGACGGTTGGAAAATGTTGCATTATACTTTCGTGAGATTCAATTCAACATACCTACCAAGTTTTTCAAGACGCCATTTTTCCAAAACCTCGCTTCATTCTCTTGCTCTGAATATCAACCGGAATTCGATGCGCAAGCCTTTCTGGCAATGAAGGCGTCATACATTTCCATCAACTGCTCATCCTTCAGCGATAAGGTGGTTAATCAGAAGTTGTGCCAATTCTTCAATAATCCAGCCGATGACAAATTGACATATTTCTCTTTCTCCAAAAATAACACATTCGATAGAGAAACATTGCTGAGAAACTTGCACATTGTTCGGGCAAATGAGGAAGGAGACAAGGAGATGATTGTTGTGAAGCATGCATCTGGAGTCGAGAAAAAGTTGCGTTTTGTCAATAATAATATTTCCCGAGTCTTCCAGATTGAATTCAACGCTTTTATTCAACGTGTTTGTTGAATATTGAATCGTTTGCTGATTGTTGGCTGAATAAAGTTTATATTCAATTCTGTATTACATTTCCTATTGATTTCGAAAACCAACCTTGCCACAATTTTTTTCCGGAAAAATAAGTTATGCGATTCTGAATGTCAAACACAAAGCATCAAGCATGCCTAGTTTCCGGCATTTTTAGAAAGATTTAAGCAATTTTTTTCGAATTCCTCATGCAAAACTAGGCCCGGGACCACAATTTTAGATGATTTAGAAATTGAGAAAGATGCCATTCCTTAATGAATAATATTATTTTTCTTTTTGATTTGGTAAACCAATCTCGTCACCCCTTCTCCACTGCCTCTGGTGCAATGACACCCTGCCCTCTGGTGTAATATCGTCCTCTCCTATGAATAGGGTGTAATAATTCTACCGCGGTGGTCCTCACTCGTGTATTGATTTACTTAACATTATTATTTTTTTCCGTCGTTTTCCCATCATATCTTCAATTTTCAGATGGAAACATTCACAAAATATTCAACTCTCCCTTGGACGCTTCGCAACCATGCTCTGTCATTTGCTAGCTTAAATTCATTGAAACAATATTCGATGTGCTCGAAACAGTGCAATGAAGAATTCGGAAAACAACACATTGATCTTGCAAATCTGTATATAAAAGAGCATGAAAACGAAATGGAAGTTAAATTAATGTGCAAGAAGAGAGAATCATTCCGTTATTGCTTGAAATTTGAGAAAGCCAATGAAGGCAGTCATTTTCTGAAGTTGAAGTAAGTTTTTAGAATCGTTTTTATTTCTGAAATTCAATTTCAGCGATTCGGTGGACAATATTGTTTATACCGGAGATTACAAGCAGGCAGCTGTAGAATACGTCAAGAACCGTTTGAAGTGCAATTGGGATGGAAGAATTTCTCGTGCTTATATCAAGATGAATTTCTGGCCATTTGATGCGCAAGACCTAAGAAGAATGGGAAAAAATCATACTTGGGATCTCCAATTCAACGAGCTGACGTACCAAAAGTTCTATAATTCGATCAAAGTCAGGCAGTTGGAAAATGTCCAATTACATTTTCTGAGCAGCCATGATCTGGAATTCAACATACCAGCCGAATTTTTCAAAACGGCATTTTTCCAAAATCTCGCCGCGTTCTCGTGTCATGAACCTCTCCCAGAATTTGAAGCACAAGACTTTTTGACAATGAAAGCGTCCAAAATTGTCATCGACTGTACATCCTTCAACGATGAGGTAATCAATCAGAAGTTGTGTCAATACTTTAATAATCCATCGGTCGATCAACGAACCTCATACACCTTCTCCAAGAATAACACATTCAATAGAAAAACATTGCTGAGAAACTTACACATTATTCGCACGAGAAGAGAATTTGAGGATGAGATTATCGTTGTGAAGCATGCATCTGGTGTCGAAATAACGTTGTATTTAGCCAATGATAATATTGAACAAAATCCAAACTATCCAGAACGCCAGATATATTTTCACTCATAATGGCACTTTTATATGTTGTTTTTGTTGAAATTCGCATCTTTTGTTGATTGTTGGCTGAATAAAGTATATATTCAATTCTGCATTATATTTACTGTTAGTTTAGAAAATCAATCTTTTTTTTCCTCCAAAACAAGTTTTGTGATTCTGAATCTGAATTTTATAACAAAATTTATTTTCAATCAGCTGAAAACCGAGATTACACAAAACATCAAGAATCGCTAGTTTTTGCATATTCAGAGAGCAATTTTTAGCAATTTTTTTCGGATTCGTCATGCAAAACTAGGTCCGGGCCCACAATTTCAGGTGGTTTAGAAATTGAGAAAGATACCGTTCCCAAGTGAATGAAGTTTACTTTTTTCTGTTGATTTAGCACCAATCTCGCCACCCCTGGTCCACTGCCTCTGGTGCAATGCACCCTGCCCTCTGGTGTAATATCGTAAAGTATTTACCTCTCCAATGAATAGGGTGTAACAATTCTACCGCGGTGGTCCTCATTCGTGTATTGATTTAATTAACATTACTTTTTTCTCTTTCTCACCATTTTCCGCCATATCCTCCATTTTCAGATGGAAACATTCACAAAATTCCCAACACTCCCATCAGAACTACGAAAGCACGCTCTGTCATTCACCGGTTTGGGCTCATTACGTCACTACTCCGAATGCTCCAAACAATGCAATGAAGACTTTGGAAAACAATGCTTTAACAAGCGCACAACTCTAGAGATAGATGAGAGTGTGAACAAAATTGAAGTTGAATTTTACAAGAAAACAGAACCATTTCGTTTGCAGTTTGTGAGACTCGATGAAGACAGCCATTTGTTGCAATTAAAGTATGTTTTAAAATCCTTATATTGTGTATCCAATTTTTTTGACTACAATTCCAGCTGAAATGATAATTTTCTTAGAATTATCGTAAAAATTTGTATATAATTTTCTCTCAAAGCGCTTTCTGTATATATTCGAGTTTCATAAACATCAAAAAATTCGAAAAATTTTTGTAATAATTTGTGGTTTTGGGAATTTTGTACGGAAAAAAATGCTGGAATAATGAGTGGAAATTTCCGTTTGTCTGAAATTTCAGAAATGGGCCAACTTTTTTTGTCACAAGCGGCCTATTTTTTCACAACTTCTTACTAAATGCGCATTTTGCATGCTGTAAGATTGACAATATTTTTGAAGTTAAATTTCAGAGATTCGGAGGACAGAACTGTTCACAAAGGAAATTACAAGCAGGCAGCCGCTGAATACCTCAAGAACCGTCTGAAGTACAATTGGAACGGAAGTATTGGTGTTACTTTTTTCCATATGAGGTTCTGGCCGTTTGATGCACAAGATATTCGAAGAATTGGAAGAAGTCATAATTGGTGTCTCAATATCAACGTGCACGCGTTCCCACAATTCTATGATTCGGTTAAGGATGGACAGTTCAGAAATGTTCGATTGAATTTACCTCCACCGCAGATCAACATACCAGCAAAGTTTTTCAAGACGCCATTTTTCCAAAATCTGGCCTCGTTTACGTGCTTTGATTCTCAACCGGAGTTCGATACAGAAGACTTTTTGACAATGAAGGCGTCAACTATTTGGATCAATTGCTCATCATTCAGCGATGAGGTGATCAATCAAAAGTTGTGTCAATACTTCAATGATCCATCGGCTGACAAACAAACATCATACTCCTTCATCAAAAATAACACTATTGATAAAGAAGTAGTGTTTGGAAACTTGGACATTATTCGTACAGATATCGATCAGGGCAATGAGATTATCGTTGTGAAGCATGCGTCTGGAATCGAGAAAACGTTTTGTTTCATTAATAACGATGGTAAACGTTCTTACCGAGTACATCTCTACGAGTCTCGCGTGTACCAGATTGGTCTCTACGAATAAAAAAAAGTTTATGTTGTATTTGTTGAATTTTGCATCTTTTGTTGATTTTTGACCGAATAAAGACTATTTTCAATACTGTATTGCATTGACTTGTCAGATCAGTGCCGTCACACAATGGCGCCAAATGAGTATGAATCTATGAATCTATGAATCTATGAATCTATGAATCTATGAATCTATGAATCTATGAATCTATGAATCTATGAATCTATGAATCTATGAATCTATGAATTTATGAATCTATGAATCTATGAATTTATGAATCTATGAATCTATGAATCTATGAATCTATGAATCTATGAATTTATGAATCTATGAATCTATGAATTAATGAATCTATGAATCTATGAATCTATGAATCTATGAATCTATGAATCTATGAATCTATGAAAAGTATCAAGCATGTGTTGTAGATTTACGAAGCCATGATCGTTTTGAATTTTTGAAAAATTGCCAAAACCTTAACTTAGATTAATGTACCGCCACTTTCTGTTTTTTTAAACCTTCTGTAGTCTACTGTAGATTCTTACCACAGAATGCAAAAAAAAATTTTATCACCGAAAAAACTTTATTTTAAAAAAAAATCTACGAACTATCCGACGAATTTGACCATGGTGGTGTCAAAATTTCAGCCGGTCTCCTCCTTTCAATCGCCTCCAAAATCATTTTTGCCAATTCCTCATGTCCCTGCAAAGCTGCCAATCGTGCTGCACTCCTATCCAACTGGTCAACAATCTCCAGACTTGCTCCATGCTCAATGAGCAACTCCACCGTCCTCCAATTTCCTTGCAAAGCTGCTAACATCATCGGAGTCCTGCCTGCATCATCAATTTTGTCCTTATTGGCATTTTTGGATAGTAAAAATACAACAATATTGATATTATCAACTTGACAGGCAAAATGCAAGGCAGTCCGTCCGGTGTAAATTGGCGAGCATTTTCGATTGACACCATCTTCGTCGACTTTGGCGCCACGATTGAGAAGGAGCTCCGCGAGCTCTGGATGTACACATTTATAAGCAATTTCCATCAGGGCGGTTCTTCCATTTCGGTCGAGTTCGTCGATCTGAAAAAATTGGCTGTTTTGAGTTACCGTAGAGGACTACTGTCATAATTCCTTAATTTGAATACGGTATGCACCTTTAATACAGTATTTCAAAAAAAGAAAGAATATTAACTTTAAAGGCGCAGGTACAAAAACAACCTTACTTCTGCGCTCTCCCAAATTTTTCAGTTGGGTACTGTATGAAAATCTTACTGTCAATCAAGGATACTGTATTAAAGGCGCATACCGTATACCTACCTCCTCAACGTTATTTCTATCAGTTATCATCAAACTCAAGATTCTGACATTATAACTTTTCAGCTAGACCATAGATCCATAGAACTGCGATTCCATAGAACCATAGAACTATCAATCCATAGAATCATGAAACTATCAATCCATTTTGAGATTACATATTTCTTAAAGGTACATACAGTACACCTACCTCATTAACCATTCTTGGATCCGTCAACAATATCTCCATCATCCGAAAATCCGCATTCACCGCCGCCTCATGCAAACAACTTCTATGCGATTCGTTGAATATAGTCGGATTCCCCTTATTTTGCATCATTACAGTCACCAATTTTGCTCTTTTCGCTTTCACAGACAATAGCAAAGGCGTATTGTGATCTTCATCAAGTGCATTCGGATCACCACCACATTCCAGGCATCTGACCACTTCACTATAAATTAGGTCCTCGCATTTGCCACTACTATTCGCGGCTAGCCAATGGAGTACGGTTCTATGGCGTTCACGGTCCTTTGCGTTGACATTGTCTCGTGTTATTGGAAGTTCTATGGCTTGATTGCCGTCAGCTTGTAGATGGAGTAGGCTGAAAATATTTGGGTTAGTGTAGGATAGTGAAAGTGATTGCGGACTTTGATGTGTCATATCTTACGACATTTGGAGAAAAAACTGTGTACTTTTGTTTCACGGTGTCTGCACAATGATAAAATTTAGATACATCATAATTGACGACAGTTCGAAAAAAAATTACGATTAGATCACTGTAGCTCGAATATGTGTGTTTCACCGTCAAAATGTTTGCCCAGTATCAAAATTGAGATACACCATATCGGACGACAGGTGGCAGTTACTGTTTTTTGAAGATTACTGTAGTTACGAAATGAGCACTTTTGAGTCATAGTGTTTGCACATTATGAAAAGCGAAATGCATCAGATTTCAGGACAGTTGAAAAATAATACTTCCTAGGATTACTGTAGTTACAATATGTGTGTTATGTCGTCGATGTGTTTGCACAGTTTTGTGTTTGCAAATACATCATATCTGACGATAATTTAATCGAATAGTTTCCTAGGACTACTGTAGCTTCAAAATTTGTGCACTGTCGTCATGGTGTTTACACAATATCAAATAACGAAATGCACCAGATTTGACGACAGATAGGATTACTGCAGACTCAATATGGGTTTCCAAATTTTACGACAGTTCAGGAATTCTAGATGCAACAGATCTTACGACAACTTGCAGACTTTCTACGTTTCTCAAATTAATGACTTTCTCACAGTACACCGTGACGCAAAAATGCACAGCATCAAACTTAACTTCGTCGTCATGCACCATGACGGAAAAATGCACACAAACCACTTACCGTATTTCATCATCATTTTGTTCGTTTGCCGGAATCGTCTCATCATCCAAAAAGGTGTTATAATTTGTGATATTCACCGCCTGATTCATCGCCTGATTTTCCGTTCCAAAACTTCGCCTCAACAGTTTTTTCTCAGGTTCTGGATACCAAGTTGGTGCATACATCACATGCTTATTCCGACTTCTTGGTATTTGATCAATGACACCAACCAGGCAAACTGCACAAATACACCCAAATACGCAAAGGAATATGGTGAATGGTGTTGGTGCAACTTTTGGTGGAGCTTGATAAACTCGGGCCTCGAAAATCGGGACCCCGAAGTTTTCCGGATTTTTGTGGATTTCATTGGACAAAAAATTTGCCGCTGATTCCGAAGATCCAAATATTGACGATTGAAACTCGATTTTCACCCGATTTCCAGCCAGAATTTCCAGTTTTGTATCATTTTTCAGATGAAAAAATTCCCCAAATTTTTCGATCAACCGATTCTTATCAACTTTAACAGTATCCACTGATATGACAAGTTCGATGGTTTTGGGGTCCTCCAGATTTTTAGGTACAGTATGACTACAGTCTACCGTATCAAATGGGCAGGTTGGAGTGTTGCAGGATGGATCGCAGATGGAGTTGTTGGATAGTTGAAGGCATATATCTGCGTATGGGCAGGTGGTGTTGAGGGAGCAGAATTTGCCTGGAATAAATGGTTCTATGGTTCTATGGGTTGAAATTTCTATGTTTCATTGAATTGATAGTTCTATGGTTCTATGGATTGATAGCAGTAGTTCAATAGTTTTATGAGCTCCTATTTCAATGGTTCTACGAATCTTATAGTTCTATGATTTTCAGTATCTATGATTTTCAATGTCTATGATTCTCCAATTTTATGGTTCTCAGTATCTATGATTCTTCAGTTCTATGATTTTGCAGTTCTATGATATCCAGTATTTGTGATTTTTAGTATCTATGAATCTTCGGTTCTATAAATTTCAGTATCTACAATTCTATAATATTCCATTTCTATGATTTTCGGTGTCTATGCTTCTTCGATTCTATATTTCTATGATTCTATGGTTCTATGGATCCATGATTTTTAGTATCTATGATTCTTCAGTTCTATGATTCTTCCGTTCTATGATTTTTAGCATCTATAGATTTTCCGTTCTATGATATTCAGTATCTATGATTCTTTAGTTCTATGATTTTTTAGTTCTATGATTCTTCTGTATCTACGATTCATCAAGTCTATGGATTTTCAGTTCTATGATTCTTCTATTCTATGATTCTTCTATTCTATGATTCTTCAGTTCTATGATTTTCCAATTCTATGATTTTCAGTATCTACGATTTTCAATATCTATGATTTCATGGTCATTAGTATCTACATATGATTCTTCTGTATCTAAGATTTCCATTTCTATGATTTTCAATATCTATGATTCTACGACTCACCTCCAAACCCTTCCTTACATTCGCATCTAAATCCCTCCTCCATCTTCTCACAAATCCCACCATTCTCACATGGCGCCAAGGTACACCAATCCACTTTCACCTCACACCATTCACCCATCCACCCTGGTGGACAATCGCAACTCGTTCTATTATTCCTTCTATCACATATTCCGCCATTCCTGCAATGCTGCTCCTTTCCTACAGTATCCACTCCACATGGGTACTGTAGTTGCGGGATAGGCTTTGAGTTTTGAGATTTTTCGAACAAACATTCCGGTGGCTCAAATCCATCATCACATTGACATTGATATGTACCAAACTGCAATAATTGTCGTAAGATATGGTGCAAATGCAGACTTCAACTTCAAACGATCGTAACTATGTGAAAAATTGAGATTTTTGAATCCAATTTTTTGTGACCCGGTTTAATTTTTTACGATCTACTCAAAAATTGACCTACCTGGTTGATACAAGCACCATTAAAACAGATATACGGATTCAAAGAGCATTCATCAATGTCCAGCTCGCATTGGGATCCTGTCAAGCCTTTCGGACAAACGCAAGTGTTGTTGATGCATCGACCTCCATTTTTGCAGTCTGAAAGTTTAAATAGTGAAAAAACAGGTTTTCAAGCTCAAAAAAGTGACTTTCAGAAATTGTCGTAAAATGAGGTGTATTATGTGCATTCACCAAATTTTTAGGACTATTTGTCGTAAGATGAGACGCATTGTGTGCAATTAACTATTTTTCAATTGTCGTCAGGTATGATGTCTTGTGTGCAATCACCAAGTCCACGAAAAAGCACACTCTGACGCAAAATTGCGGACTTTTCCATTTTTCGTGAGAAAAGATGAATACTGTGGTGGCTTTCAGTTTTTTCCGACAACTGCCGTCATATCTAGTGTCTTGTGTGCAATCACCAAATCAAAAAAAGGTGGTACACTCTGACGTAAAATTGCAGACATTTTTTCGATTTGTCGTAAGATCTAGTGCTTTCTGTGAAGTTAACCAGATCCTAGGACAAAAAATTTCCAGAAAAAAAACAGAATTTGTCTGCGTCTCTTCATTTCACACACTCTCTCATCTATGTGTCATATTCGAACCTCTGAATCTGGGTTTTCACAAATTTTTAGGAACTCGTTTTTATACCATCTTGTAGCTCATAATCTGACGAATATTTTTGTAGTTGAAAATTTTTCACCATCTTCATTTTCAGCCGAGTTATAGCCCACTCTACCCCCTTGATCTACCTTACATGCATATATATGCACCATGTCATGCCCCCCTCCCTCCCGCCACACAATAAATTATGTTATCGGTGTACTACACGTTTACAGGGCCATGGTTATGCAACACGTCTCCCCTCATATAATTTATGACCGTGGGAATATATACTAGTGCTTTTTTTGAAAAAAGTGGACACTTACCACCACATGAGTCATTTGATGATTGACTGGAATTTTCACATATTGGTCTGAAGAAGGGGTCGAATACACATCTACCATCACAACTTGGTAGATCACAATGAAGTTCACAGTGTCGACCACCGTAACCTCCCGAACATCTGAAAGAATCTATGAATCTATGAATCTATGAATCTATGAATCTATAAATCTATGAATCTATGAATCTATGAATCTATGAATCTATGAATCTATAAATCTATGAATCTATGAATCTATGAATCTATGAATCTATGAATCTATAAATCTATGAATCTATGAATCTATGAATCTATGAATCTATGAATCTATGAATCTATGAATCTATGAATCTATGAATCTATGAATCTATGAATCTATGAATCTATGAATCTATGAATCTATGAATCTATGAATCTATGAATCTATGAATCTATGAATCTATGAATCTATGAATCTATGAATCTATGAATCTATGAATCTATGAATCTATGAATCTATGAATCTATGAATCTATGAATCTATGAATCTATGAATCTATGAATCTATGAATCTATGAATCTATGAATCTATGAATCTATGAATCTATGAATCTATGAATCTATGAATCTATGAATCTATGAATCTATGAATCTATGAATCTATGAATCTATGAATCTATGAATCTATGAATCTATGAATCTATGAATCTATGAATCTATGAATCTATGAATCTATGAATCTATGAATCTATGAATCTATGAATCTATGAATCTATGAATCTATGAATCTATGAATCTATGAATCTATGAATCTATGAATCTATGAATCTATGAATCTATGAATCTATGAATCTATGAATCTATGAATCTATGAATCTATGAATCTATGAATCTATGAATCTATGAATCTATGAATCTATGAATCTATCAGTCACACCAACCTGCACCAATCGACACCATCCACCACTTCCACACATTCACCATGTGCACCACAAATAGTGAGATTCCTGCCTTGGCAGGAATTCCCAAATATTTGTGAATCACATAACTGAAGAAAAACAGCCACCAAAAACAAACATCGATACATTTTGCCGCAAATGTGTTCATCTACCACAACATTCTCTTTCTTAGGTTTACCTCCCCCACCTGCACCTAGCTCCGCCCCTTTTGTCTGCGTCTCTCTATCCACCACACTCTCTCAACCACTTCAAAGGCGCGTATACAGTTAACACGGGGGTTAAATCCGGGATATCCACCTTTTTTGACAGATCCGACTTTTTATAAAATAGCGCGGGAAATGAGGAGGTTTAGAGAAAAATGGTGTGGATTTCACCCAGAGATTGGGTGTATCGTCGGTGGGACAGGTGTTGGTTCGGATTAGTATGTTGATTGATATTTGTATCAACAGATGGTTCATGGATATTAAGATCAAATGTGTAAACCTAAACCTATATATCGATTTTCTGTCACTTGAATTGGGCAGATGGTACAGTTTTTTGTAAAAAATGTTTTTTTCAAAATATTTTTTTCCCTGAAAATTTGCTGGAAATGATGTTTCTATCAATTTTCAGAAATTTTCAAGTTTGACCACCTAAAAGCATCCAGCAGGTGGGTTACGGTAGTCAATGGTGTTTGCACACTTTCTGTATTCACACTTGATTTGACGTCCACCAGGGCTTGGCCTAGCCTACTGTAGCAGTTGGTCAGCTGTGCAGTGCTATCAATTTTCTGTATTTTCCCCTGAAGAGCTTTTATGTCATGGGTTACGGTAGTTAATGGTGTTTGCGCACTTTCTGCAGTGACACTTGATTTAACGTCTACAGCGCATAATCGATGCAAATGGGATGTTCATCGGTCATACTGTAGAACTCGGTCAGAGTGAATTTCCCCTGATCAAGATTGGTAACCCGATTGATACATATATATACATGTATATATACCATTTCACGATCATGACTCCGAATCAAAAAAACATGACATATTAAAGAATATATTAACAAAACAATCCACACGAAATAATTTATTGAATCAACGAATAAAGCAACGCATTCTAATATCCGCCAAAACAGTAACCCATTTATTATTTTACCAATTGAGGCTTACTAGATCCGCTCGATACTGTAACCTAACTTCGACTCCAGAAGAATGTGTGAGTGTGTACAACTGTTTGTCAAACCAAGTCGATCGCACACGAGAAACAGGCAAGTTTCTCAACACTGCCGTCTTATCGAAATCTAGCCTATTTGTTCTGAAGAAGTTGTATCTTGGCCATTTGTTGACAATTGGATTTTCAAAGCATTGACACAACTTTTGATTGATCACCTCATCTGATAATGATGACGCATCGATACGAATATATGACGCCTTCATTGTCAGAAAATCGGCGGCTTCCAAGTTACGAATCGATGAATATATACACTCGAAGGTTGACAAATATTTGAAAAAATTGCTTTTGAAAAAATTCGCTGGTATTTCATAATCAATGTCATCAAGTTCATCCATCACCTTCATTCTAATATCTTCAAATTTTCCATTTTTGATCGAGTTATAGAAATCTTGATACAATCGTTCATGAAGTGCGATTTCCCAACAGCAATTCTTCCCGATTCGTCTCATATCTTTCGCATCAAATGGCCAGTAACTCATTCTGATGTGGATATGGAAGAACTTTCCATATACGATATGCTTCATCCGATTCTTTACATAGTCAGCAGCAGCCTGCTTGTAATTTTCATGATATTTGTATATATACTCAACGCTTTCCGATGGATTCTTCGGATAAGGGTGCTGTATGTCGAAAAGCTTGAGGAATTTCGAAGCAGTCTGCCATATCCAAGAATGTTTTTCTTCAAATCGCAACAGAATCCACTTCCTTGGACTCGTCCCTCTCTTGTACGTTAACTCAACAGATATACCGTTTCTGCCGAAGCGTTCACATTCCTCCATGTGTACTGATACGAGAGCATCACTGTTTTGTCTTAGTACTTCCACGTTGCTCAATTTGGAGCATTGTGCATATTGTACCAACGAATTGTTACTGGCATACGATAGAACGTGACTGCGTAGTTCTGACGGTAGTGTTGGGAATTTAGAGAACGTTTCCATCTGAAAAATGAAAATTAACTCGAAAACTTCTCAAAAAAAAAGAGCAAAAACACTTTTTATAATCATATATGAAACAAAACTGTTCCATTTTTTTTTCTAAATCTTAAAATTAAAAAAAAACCAATAACTTTTGAAAATGTGGAAACTGCCTGAAATTTTTTGAATTCTTGCGATTCTGAATCTAGATTTTATAACAAAATCCATTTTCAACTTTCCTATAACCGAAAAAAATTTTATTTTCCCATATTCAAAAATATTTAAATCAACTTTTAATATCAAATTCCAATGTCTCATGCAAAATTAGGTTCGGGCGCAAAATTTCAGGTGATTTGAAAATGGAGAAAAAACGTAACTCAAAAACGGCAATTATGACTTTTTTTTTTGGAAAATGGCGGGAAAACCGCACCTGTTCCTTCAATAGAGCCTTGTGGTCCATGCCCTTGTGGTGTTCGTTGGTCATACTGTAGCAGTAGTTCAGCTGTGCAGTATAATTCCCCGAGGGAGATCGCTACCCCGATAGGCTACACAGATATGCACCATGTCATGTGTATGACCCTCAATCGATCCCGTTCCAACTGTGTATCTCACCTCTCTTACGTTTTTTCCCGCCAATTTCCAAATCAACTCAAATTTTCAGATGACCACATTCTCAAAATATCCATCTCTCCCATCGGAGCTGCGCAGTCATGCTCTATCGTACGCCACGAAAACTTCCTTGGCACGGTATGCACAATGCTCCAAATTGTGCAATGAGGATGTACAGAAGCAGTATATTGATGGTCTCACAGCGATAATCATGGACGAAGATGAACGATTTGATAAAAAGGGAATATCTATCGAGTTTCGATACGAGATACGAGAGTTCGATTCATTTCATTCTACTTTCTTGCGATTTGAGGAAGATGATCATAATTTTACAGAATTCGGGTATGTTTTAAAATTCTAATACTTTTCGAAGAGAAAATTGGGCTCTCCTAAAGTTAATGGGTCCTTTTGATTTTGTGAGTCCGAAGGCCCAATTAGTAGAATTTTCTAAATATATACCCAAATAAGACAATTTTACTTTTCCGAGGCCGGTCTTACTTTTGCGGTAAAGTACTCTCACAGCTTGCCGATTACTTTTCCCCAACACTGGAAAAACGTCAAAAAAGATCAAAGGAGCCGCTTCAACAGTGACCGTTCTACGCGTGACCGCTACGCGACCAAGAGAATTGAAACCGACAGTGGTAGCGACCGTTTTTATTCAAATAATTCCGGAAAATAATTGTTTTATTCGATTTTTGTTTTTAAAGATTGAACTTGACATTCTCCTAGTTAGTTGCAAACACAAAACACAAGGTTTTTATGCTTCATTTGAATAGAAACGGTCTCGACCGCTAGTGTCTGGGTCTCTTCTATCTCGCGCGTCGCGGTCATGCGTAACGCGGTTCCTCTAGTGGCGGCGCCCTTTGATCTTTTTGGACGTTTTTAAATAGCAATCGGCAAGCAGTGCTCTAAACTTCAAGAGATCAATTGAAAAATAAGCTCAATTTCAAACTTTGAATCTGCTGATATTCGAATAGGTAAAAATTTGAAAGGACCTACTTTGTTGGTCTACGGACCTACTCTTAATTCCAAAGGACCTACTCATCGGACGTCGGACCCACAAATATGGAAAGCACCTACTTATAGAATTTGCGTCTCACAAAAATCGAAAGGACCCATTAACTTTAGTAGAGCCGAAAATTGCAGAAATTATTTTGAACGTTTTGGCTACGTGTACAAACGGCTAAAACGGAACGAAGGAAGTTACAAGCAGGCAGCCGCTGAATATGTGAAGAATCGTTTGAAATATCAAGGAAACGGAAGCTGCACCCGTTTCCATATCAATATGAGTTACTGGCCATTTGATACAAAAGATATGAGAAGAGTTGGAAAAAACTGCCGCTGGGAAATTGCACTGTATAAACCAATGTTCCAAGATTTCTATAACTCGATCAAAAATGGAAGTTTTTTTGAAAATATCAGATTGGAGGTGATGGAATTTGACAACAATCGATTCGATATTCCAGTCGATTTTTTCCAAACCAACTTTTTTCAAAATTTATCAAAATTCAAGTGCATCTCATCTACTCATCGATTCGTAACTTGCAAGCCGCCGAGTTTTTGACAATGAAGGCATCAAAAATCCACATCGATTGTTCATCATTATCCGATGAAATTATCAATCAAAAATTGTTTCAATATTTCAATAATCCAACGGATGGCAAACTACCAAGTTACAATTTCTTCAGACGGAATCAATTAATGTTTGATAGAGAAATAATTCTGAGAAACTTGCCTGTATCTCGTGTTCGTGTGCAACCGGTTTGGCATGACAGACTTTTGAACTATGATGATGTACCGGAAATTATGGTGCAGTATCGATGGGATCAAATCCTGCTCTGCTGGTGAAAACATAAACTGTTTTGGTGGAAATTCGTTTTTGAATTTTTTATTGTTCCAATAAAATATTCGGAAAAAAGGTTTTTTTAATTGTACTACAATATCGAGTGGATCAAGTCAGCCTCTTTTGGTGAATAAATAAATGTATATTTTTTGGCGGCTATTCGAGTGTATTCCTTTTTTATTGTTTCAATAAAGTTTTTTCTGGATTTTTGTGAGTTGAGAGAAAGAAAAAAAACTCATAAGCTCACAAAGTTACTTTCGCCTATAAAGTGCTTTTTATTCCTAGTTGAAAGGTGGAATTTTTTTCAAATTTGCCATCGATTAGGATGAAAAATCTGAAGCAGAAAGCTAGAGAAAAAATATCGCATTGCAAACACATTCTGATTTGATTTTTCCCCATACATTTTTATGAGAACAAAACACTACATTTCTCTTTTATGGAATATATTTGTATATATACACCAACCAAATGAGCCATTTTCCTTCTTTTTTTGCCATTCAATGAGGCGCTCCAGTTGTATAGTTTTTTCGTTTTTTTTCTCGCAGTCAGAGCCACGTATATTCAGCGTTACCGGTCTGGCCTAGGATTTCAAAACTCTTTTAGACGTACTGTTAATTTATTTTAGATCAGATTTGTTTCATAAATGCTATTCTCATAGATATTTAGGTGTAGAATCCGAATATCTAAACAGTTTTTGATGAAAGTCGGTCGTTTTTTAGATTTCCGTTGCATAAGATTGAAAGGCGACCGGTACGGCCGCAGTACATTTGAACATACGTGGAGCGTACATCACATCATCATCAAACACGCCACTTTTTATTATTAGCAACAACCCGCACGTTTGTCATCGTCCCACAGTTGTATTTGTGTAACACTTTCACTGTCCTTGAGAAAAAAGTTTTCTTCTCGGCTCATTCTGTATTTCTTCATCTTACTATTAGCTGTACAGTTTCATCGTTTTTTGTGAACTTTTATGTGTGTTACGGCAAAATCAACAGTTTAATTACCCCAATCAAAGATTTTTCTCCGGATTTCGAAAGAAACTTCGAGAATAAACTCATCATTCAATTTATACCTTACATTTAGTGCTCGTCCGAAATCGCATTTTATGGTAAAAAGGTATATTTTAGTGAGCGTCACATTTTTAACAAACAAATCTAGTGAATAGTCTCAGACATTTTCTCCACAAATTTTGGAACCAAGTTCGAAATTTACATGCGGAGTCGGTTTTCCATCAGGCCCCAGTATTTCATAAAGACCCTGGATACCAATTCTGATACTTTCCTATTGAAACCCCGAATTTCTGTTCGATCGGGCAATAACCGAATTAATGGGAAAACCAACTCCATTAGTATTTTTTAAAGTCCGTCAATTGAGATGCAAATGCACTTGATAATCGAGACGCCTGTTGTTTCCATAGTTACCAACCCATCTCGCTAACCCTATCTCGCTCGCGAGCTTCATTTTTATTATTTTATCTCCATCAAGTGCGTCAAACGTGCTGGGCTCCGCCCCTTTTTTTCAGTTTTCGCTCGCGAGCATTCTTCACCATCTAAGCCTCCATCACATCATATATTGCTATTATACCAATATTATTAGACATTTATCATCATCGTCCCACACCATAACAGTTCTATTTTTGTGTAATACTTCCACCGCCCTAGAGGAGGCTCTTTTTGCTCGGCTCATTTTGTGTGCCTTCCTCTTACATTTATTTTAGTTGTATAGTTTGTTTGATAAAACGCATGTTTTGAAGTCCACGATGTCCAGTTATTTTATTAGCAAATGACTCAAAAAAATATAATGAAATAAATTTCGTAATTTTCGAACATCTTTTCCGCAAACTTTGAATTTAGATTAGGAATCCAGACTATGCTATTTTCCACGCTCAGAAATTCCAAAGAAGTCTGTGAAACCTACCTACGTAAAATTGTTCAAAACACATTGCATAAACTGAAATGTATAATCGATCCATCTAGAGTTGTTGCCATAGATACATACTTACCCACCTCGCCATCTCTATCTCTCTCGTGTACTTCAAATTGATATATATCTGCCCTATCTTCTCATTTCCCCTCATTTTGTCATTTTTCAGAAGAGCAGCATATATATGCTCCAAATTGTGCATTTTTCGGAGCTCCAATGCTCCGATTCTATGTATCTAGGTAACTCCAAATCTAGTATTATGGACGATGAGGATGCTGAGCTTGCTGTATTAATTTGCTCTAAAATATGCCATGGATATTGTGAGAGCCGATGATAATCAGAATTATTTCTTGAAATCTGGGTAGGTTTTTTTTAGGTATATAGAGAAAAACTTACTAGGAGATGTTTGATACCACACCATTCGAGAATGACATGTAGAAATTCTATGAATTTGTGTATCTACGAATCTATCTATCCATGAATATCTGTATCTAGGTAACTACAAATCTCTAAATCTAACAATCTATGAATATCTGTATCTATGAATTTGTGTATCTATGTATCTACAGTGCTGGCCATAATGATATTTCCAACACCGTTTTTTAGTGCATTTTGCCTAGATTTAGATCTTTTGTGCTGGAATTCGAGCAACACACGAACCAACCCGATATCGAAAGTGTAGAGAACTTGTATCCAACTACTCAAAAAAACATTCCCTTTGATTTTTCAACTACCCAAATTTAATATACATACATACTTGTGGATGGTACTTTTTACAATTTGGTGTTTAACCACATATCTGGCAGTGCAATGGACTGTTTAGGCTGAGATTCAACTACAATATGTACCAAAATATTACTAAAAACATCCCAAACTTGTTTTGTGAGTTTCTCAAAAAAATTATATTTTTACATTTTTTGCCGAATTGTGAAAAATGGGTCAATAAGATACTATATGTATATTAAATTCGGGTGGTTGAAAAATCAAAGTGAATAATTTTTTGAGTAGTTGGATAAAAGTACTTTAGACTTTCAATATCACTTTTGTGCACGTATTGCTCGAATTCCGGCACAGAAGGCCTGAATCTAGGAAAAATACACTGAAAAGTAGTTTTGGAAATATCATTATGGCCAGCACTGTATCTATGTATCTATAAAGTTTGCGTCTTCTCGACTTCCTAATTTTTGTTGGAAACTTTTTTCCGGCGCGACAGTCGCAAAACATGAAAAAATTGAGAATGCATGTAACTCCTAAGCTTTGTAACACAGATGTTTTCACATTTCGGAAATAATATTGTTTCGAAATATCTTCATCATTTTTCGAGACATTGATTTTCAAAATGTGAACGTCTACAATCATAGTCTTTTGACTTTTAGGTTTAGGTAGGATTAGGTTTAGGTTAAGCTTTTGAGTTTCCTAGTTTTTTATACATATCTACACTAGAAGGCTATATATAAGCATAGTTTTTACGATTTAGGCTAGGTAGGATTAAGTTTAACCTATTTTTCAAGTTTTGCGATTTTCGACCTCGAAAATCTTTTCAAACAAAAATTGATGGAGATGATAGAACGCAATTTTCTATTAAAAAAAACATTTTTCATGTAAAACTTTAGGTTTTCGCCGATGAATGATGTTGTGCATTTTTCGGCAAAAATTTCGAGTTTTTACATGAAAATTTGCTCCTCTGTTTTTTTTCAGTGTTGACCATAATCCTGTAATTTTGTCAAAATTATATATTTTATGGCTATAACTGCCAATTTTGGCCATTTTATGCCATAAAAAATTTTTATGTCATATAAAAATGGATCATTTTACATGTGATTATCGAATTGGTGTGGTCGAGGCATATCCTACTTTGGTTTTGAATTCCAGATATGAATCGATACTGTGTGAAGGGAAAATCAAGCAAACTAGCAATGGAATATGGGAAGAATCGGATGAAGCATACCCGGAAGTAATAGATGTCAAGACTGGAGATAAACCTAGAAAATTTTCTGGAATTTGCTGGAACCAACATGAGCAAATCTTGATCCTGAGCCAGGCTACGTTCTTTTTGACCATGGATCCAGTTGATGTGGTCAACAATGCTTGATTATATGGCTTATAAATATAATTATATAGTTGATTCTTTATGATTTCAATAAAAGATATTCTTTGCTTTGTTTTCTGGTTATAAATAATTCGAACGATCAAAAGACAATACGTAATGCTTCAGAAGTTTTCAAAAATCGTCTAAAACTGTTCAAAACGCTTCAAACTTGCTGATAAACTTCGTGATTTCTTCTTGGTTCCTCCGGAATTTCGATCCGGACAGGAACTTTGAGCCCAAAAAACTTTAGATCTGAGCATCCAAGTCTCACCTTCAAAGTGCAATACTGGACGTTAGTAGCTCACATTTTGAGCAATGAGGCTCATGAAAAAAAACTGAGCTTTGAAGACGACGTCAGAGCTCGCTAGTTCACTACTTTCAGGCTCAGATTCCTAGAATCAGAGCTTTCTCAAACCCTAAAAAACTCAAATGTCGAGCTCTGATTTTTCAAGCTTCATTGCTAGAATTTGGAGCCAAATTCGGATTCTGTAAATCCGAAATTACTACATATGTTTCAGAATTGTTGTAAAACCAGCTTGATAGAATATTATTTATTGAAATCAACAAAACAAGATTCCCAAAAAAATGATGATGAGGTGTGAAGTGTGATGATTAGAAGCAACAAATCTAGTTGATGTACTTCTCGACCAATCCCTTGACCTTGTCGTTCTTGAAGAAACCAGTCAAGATTGGGAATTCCTTGGCGATCGAGTCCTTGGCGTCTTGGGAGAGGGCCTTGTATGCGTCCAAGTGGCTGAAAGTATGTGTGTGATTCTATGAATCTATGAATCTATGAATCTATGAATCTATGAATCTATGAACCTATGAATCTATGAATCTATGAATCTATGAATCTATGAATCTATGAATCTATGAATCTATGGTTCTATGATTCTATGGATCTATGGTTCTATGGTTCTATAGCTCTATGGTTCTATGGTTTCATAGTTCTATGGTTCTATAGTTCTATGGTTCTATAGTTCTATGGTTCTATGGTTTTTTGATTCTATGGTTCTATGGTTCTATGGTTCTATGGTTCTATAGCTCTATAGTTCTATGGTTTCATAGTTCTATGATTCTATGGTTCTATGATTCTATGGATCTATGGTTCTATGGTTCTATAGCTCTATGGTTCTATGGTTTCATAGTTCTATGGTTCTACAGTTCTATGATTCTATGATTTTATGATTCTATGGTTCTATGATTCTATGGTTCTAATGTTCTACAGTTCTATGCTTCTATGCTTCTATGCTTCTATGCTTCTATGCTTCTATGATTCTATGATTCTATGATTCTATGAATCGACTTCTATGGTTCTATGGCAACTTACGTCTTAGCGGTAGCCTTGAGTTGGTCGAGCTTTGGCTTGTCACCGGACAAGTATTGAGCGTGGATCTTGCGTCCGTCAGCGATGGCCTTCTTGACGAATGCCTTGGCTTCATCATTGAGAGCATCGACCTTCGACTTGATCATGGTGTGGAGCTTGGCGGCCTTCTCGTGGAGAGCTGGCGACTTTTCCTTGAGGGCGTTGAGGAACTGCAATTATAATCATATTTTCCGAGTTTTGGGAGCTATTTTGGTGCTGGATCTCTTCAGGAGCCCTGCGCTCAGAATTCAGTGCAAAGTTGCAGATCAAACAAAAAAAATTTAGCGCTCCGAAATTCATCTTGGAGCTCAGAATTCCGGTCTAGCGTCGATCTCAAACATGAGCTCGCAAGGCTCAAAATCGGCTCAGAAAAAGCTCAGAACAGTTGCTCAGGCGGGGAGCTCCAAATTTTTTTGCTCGCTCGGAATTCAGAAGCTCGCCAGGGCTCTGGAAACTCCTATTTTTGTGCTGAGGCTCAATATTCGAGCTCCACGCCTTGGAAGCCCAGAGCTCAAAATATGAGCTTAGGAAGCTCAGAATTTAACTCGGAGCTCGGAGCTCGTAATCAGGGATCTAGAGGCTCAAAATTGTGATTTAGAGCTCTGAACTCAAGCTCTGAAAGATGGAAGCTCAGGGCTCAAAGTCTAGGCTCCGAGGCTCCGAACTCAAGCTTAAAGCATTCTATTTGAGCTCGGAAACTTGGAAGATCGGAGCTCGGTGTCTAAGCTTCCAAGACTCAAAAATCTGGCTCTGGAGCTCTGAGCCGAAGTTCTAATAAAGCTCTGAATTTCAGAGCTCCAATTTCCGAGCTCCAAACTCCAACAACTATCTAACTACTACTCACATCATCCTCGTGCTTGAAATCCTTGTATCCCTTGGCGACCTCCTTCAAGATGTTCTTCTCCTCTGGTGTGATGCTCTTCAAGTGCTCGGCGACTTCGGCTGGGATCAATCCCTTGTATTCGGCTGGGATGTCCTCGAAGTTTTCTGGCACTTCTGGGATTGGGGAGGCGAGGGCGACGCAGGCCAAGGCGGCGATGAGGAAAGTGGCGCGGATCATTACTGCAATAATATATAGGTTTAGGTTTAGGTTCAAGGGCTGATGGGGTTTGGGGGAAAATCGAAAGTGACTGGTGGAAGGCTCCGATGTACCTTATTTATAGTGATTCGAAATACCGAGAGATTTAGAGAAAAGTGGGAGGAGCTTGAGCTATGGGGCGGAGCCCGAGCCAACCATCTAACTTCCCTCACCACCCTCCACCAATCACACGCTATCTCGCCTTGGTTTTTTTGGTGATTTTTGATGGCGAACGGTGCTATAAAAGCGGTAGCCAAAAGCTGAAACACCACATCTTGTCAATATGTCGAGACTCACAATCCTCCTCATCGCCGCCTTGGCCTGTGTCGCCTTCTGTGCTCCAGTTCCAGAAGTTCCGGAGAACTTTGATGATATTCCAGCCGAATACAAGAGCCTGGTCCCAGCCGAGTTCGCCGAGCATCTCAAGGGCATCACTGCTGAGGAGAAGGCCGCGTTGAAGGCGTTGGCCGGTGAGCACAAGAGCTTCAAGACTGAGGAAGAGGTAAGGAGCCTGAAAATTTTCCACAAGCCAAAAAATTTTCCCTGAAAATTTTCCACAAGCAAAAAAAATTTTTTTTTCCAGTTCAAAGCCGCCCTCAAGGAGAAATCACCATCACTCTACGAGAAGTTCGGCAAGTTGGAGACATTGTTGACCGAGAAGTACGACAAGCTCCACGCTGATGCTCAAACTTTGGTGAAGAAGATTGTTGCCGAGGGACGTGAATTGCACAAGAAGTATTTGGCCGGCGAGCAACCATCACTCGATGCATTGAAGACCAAGGCTTTGGCTTATTTGGAGGAGTACAAGGCATTGTCACAAGAGGCTAAGGACTCGATTGCTGAGCAATTCCCAATCACCACTGCTCTTGTTAAGAGTGAGTTTTGAGCTTGATTCGAGCTCTGAAGGCTCCAAGAACCTTCTGTGGGCTCCTAGAGCTCTCAGGAGCCTTCTGAAAGCTTCTGGAGCTCGCTGGAGCCTCCCGGAGCCCTCAGACGCCTTCTAAGGGCTCCTGAAGCCCTCCAGCGCCCTTCCAACCCCCTAACCTAAATTTTTCAGACGAGAAGGTCCAAGCCATCGTTGGAAAGTATATCAACTAATTTCGTATCCAATTTTACTCTATATTCAATTATCAATAAATAATTTCATTCGCAAAACTGTTTTTTTCTGAAATTTACAAAAAAGTCGTGTCGAGACCATCTACAGTAATTCATCCTTCTGAAATCCAGCCAAGCCCCAATAACTACAGTAATCCACCTCGAATCTTGTTGTGACCCAAAAATTGTTGTTTTCATTGAAAAGCGTAATAACGAGGACGTTCTTCATTGATCTTGTCGAGACCCAAACATTATTTTCATTTATCTGTGATTCTTCTGAAATCGTGTCGGGACCCTTATCACTTTTGATGATTCAATATCTACAGTATACCCGTTCTAAACCTCTACAGTAAGCTGTATCAAATCGTGTTGCGAGATCATACAACTACAGTATAGCATGTTTACTTCAGTGAATCGTGGTGAGACCTGATGACTACAGTATACCATCCATAGTTTGGTCAGATATCTACAGTATCCCATCCAAAATCGAAGGTGAGGCCCAAGAACATCGTTTGTCGTTGTGAGACCCTAAAACTACAGTATACCATGATTAGAAGGTATAATTGTGTCAAGACCCGTTTTCTACAGTATCCTATCCAAAATCGTGATGAGATCCAAACAAGTAGTGTTTCGTTGTGAGACCAACCAAGTACAGTATACCAAACTTGCAATAGTGATTCATGTAGGGACGGTATACTTACAGTATACTTCCTGAATCGCGGTGAGACCCAGATATAATTTCTAGTTGTAAGACTTATTGTCTACAGTATACCATAATCACAATAGTAAAACTTCCAAGACCCGGCACCTACAGTATACCATGTTCAATCCTGCCAAGACCCAAAAATAACTTTTTCATTACGAGACCTACTAACTACAGTATGCCATGATTAGAACATGGAATCGTGTCAAGACCCAGAAATAACATTTATCGCTTCAAGACCAAAAATCAATTTTTTTTCTGTGTGCCGCTGAGTCACAAAACACAAGGCATAAAAAAACTTTAAAAGTTTGAGAGGCAGTTGTTGTTGTTACACTATGGTAATTGGATATTGGTCGGTTGACCGACTTGATTTTTTGATTTTTTTTGAATATTTGTGTTTCGATGTGGGAGCTGATAAGTACAGTATGCCGGGTGATTTTCGTGTCAAGACCCTTTTCCGGAAAACGCCACATTTTCACGGCGATAGCTTCGATCAACGACAAGATTTTCTTATCATCTTGTGATAAGAAGATTCTTATCATTTATCAGAGGTCAAATCATTCGGATATCACACAATTTGGATGGAGCCCCGGAGCAACAACAAATGCTCCAATCCGTGAAAAGTTCAAGTGTTGCACATCAACACCGAATCGACGAAATTGATGAGATGAGATTTGACTTTTGCAAAACGATTGCGTTGTGTACTTTGGACACTGGGGTAGATTTGATGAGAATCGGGTGGAGACTGGAGTTTTCAGACAAATTGAGATGGGAAATGTTTGGCTCTGTTTTTTGTGGGGTTTTAGAAAATTCATATTGCTTGAGAAAATATGGATTTTCAGCAGAATTATAGCAATCTGAAAACATGAGATTTTTTGAGATGAATGTAGAAATTTTAGGCAAACTGACGTGAGGATTTTCAGATAGTTTCTCATAAGTTTGTGAGCCGCTTCGAAAAATATCTTTCTAAAAAATATGTTTTAGGAAAAAACAGTATCTGGAAATTATGGATTGGTCACTGAAAAAACTATTCCCCAGACTAAAATTCTTATCGGCTGAAAATTCAAGTTTTGACTTTTCAGATAAGTATTTTTTGAGCTCTCATAAAAATTCTGAAAAAAAATTTTATTTTCAGCCTGGATTTTCGATTCTCTGGAAATATCGAAAAATTGGGATTTTCCACATGGCGAATCAAATTTTCATGACCTTTCAGATATTTTGATTCGTTTTGAGATATTTTGGGTTTCAGCCGAGTCACTTTTGTCAGAAACTGTCAATATGTTCAGCGATAAACACTTTTTCAAGTTGAAATTCCGAGTGACTGAAAATTTCAAAGAAGGGAAATCACCTGATTTACCAAATCAATTTCTTATGAGGAACCAGCATTTTCAACTAATTTTTGCAAATCTCAATTTTCAGACGAGTTACAGTCATTTTGAACTTTCCAAATTTTTTCAGTGACACACTCTTTTTTTAGATAGAAATTCTCATATTCTGAAAATTTCAGTCGATTTGCTGCGATCCATCTCGATCCAATTTTCACCACGATCTATCTGATATTTCAGATTTTTTTCAAATGTCCATTTTCAGCCAAGCATGTCCTCTGAAATTGCCCATATTTTTTCAACCAACATCAAAAACCAAAACTCAACCATCGCACCATGGCTCACTTTTTCCGATCTTTCACATTTTTGCAGAAATCACCTCATATCTCCAACTGTTACACTATTTCTTCCCCAAAAAAAACTTTCGAACACATTGGCATGTATCTATTACAACAATGACACAAAAATCACGTGATATTTCTATCTATGTTTCTCAAAACTTTGATTGCTGACTCAATTTGCACTATAAACCTAATCCTAAGCCTATCCTAAATGATGGAAGAAGAAGGAATGTGTGGATTTGAGATGGAAAGGAGGAACAGTTGTGTCGGTTGTGTCAATTGAAGAGAAGAAGAACCACTTAATTAAAAAGTGTAAAAAGTTGGGGCGCATTGGAATGTGTGTTTGAAGGATTTGAAGGAGAGAAGATTTTCATTGGTTAGAAATAATTATTTGAGGGAATTTGAGGAATAGGTTTAGCTCAGATCGGAAAATAAGGTATAGATAGATTCATAGATTCATAGATTCATAGATTCATAGATTCATAGATTCATAGATTCATAGATTCATAGATTCATAGATTCATAGATTCATAGATTCATAGATTCAGAGATAGATAGATTCATGGATTCATAGATTCATAGATTCATAGATTCATAGATTCATAGATTCATAGATTCATAGATTCATAGATTCATAGATTCATAGATTCATAGATTCATAGATTCATAGATTCATAGATTCATAGATTCATAGATTCATAGATTCATAGATTCATAGATTCATAGATTCATAGATTCATAGATTCATAGATTCATAATTAGTTTCAGGATAGTTACAGGAATCTGAAATTATGAACTTAGTGCTATTTTTTCAGATTGAAATATTCTTGTGCTGAGAATCTTCAAAGTTTTGTGATTTCCACCTAACGGATTCACGTTTAGACCAATTTTTACATTTTCGTGAAGATTTAGGGTATCAGAAGTATCTGATATTCACTGAAAATGACATTTTTCTGTTTCATCGGGTTGCGAAGACTATCAAAAACCGAAAAATTACCCCTTCAATGATTCAATTTTCTATCGAAATTCGAGCCGAAAGCACAAATTAGGATCATAGCAGTGAAAAGTTGGAATTTAGGAAAAAGACAGCTCTTGAGAAGCTCAAAACTTTCTCAATTTCAATTATTTCAAAGAATAATGAAAAACATTTCAGAAAAACTATCAATCCAGAAGTTTTTGAAATTTTTTATACCAAGTGGTTCCAGCCTAAAAATGGCTCTCAATCTGAAAAAATTGAAAAATCTAGGCAATATCAACTTTTTCCTACCTAATACCGATTGCAATTTCGTGGAAATTTTTTCGGAACCTGAGTCATTTGGTTTTTAGCTTCAAATCAACTTCTCCTCTTTCAAAACTTTCTGAATATCCGGACAATTTGAGGTTTGTGAGCGATTTTCTGAAAAAATTACGAAAAATCGTCACATTTTCAATTTTATCCGATACAACTATTAGATTCTCTAGTTTTGATCATTTTTCCAGTTTAAATCTACCCAAAAGTGTCCTATCTTTCCCATATTTCAATAACCACAAATCAAAGTTCTAAAAATACTCTTCCATAAATCTAAACTCTAAAATGTTTATCAAAACCTCTCCTCTCCCAAAAGGTTTCAAATTTCCTTGATACAAATATATCAACAATTCCTATCTCTCTTTCTTCTCCTCTTCCCTCCATTCATTCATTTATCAACATCGGACCGCGGGTCCCCGCCGGGGGTCGAGGGTCACAAAACATGTGGCGAGTTGGAGAAGAAGAAATTTCTGGAATTACTTAACAATTTTTCGATCCACACTCCACATTACATTACAACTTTTGATGGGAAAAGTCTGGGAAATTGGATACACAACTTTTATTCGACGAATCAATATACAATTCATAGGGGAAAAACAATGAAAAACAATAAGAATGTGGAAAAAACATTAACAATGATAATGATCAAACTACCACTAAATTAGGATGATATGGAGGGGTACTGTAGGTTTGGGTCTCGAGGTGAAAAATGAAAAAAAATTCGTTTGTTACTCAGTCATATAACATTTGGCTGAGTATCAGACATATTTGAACAGTGAAATCTCCGGTAAGCAGCCAAATTCCTACCTTCACATTTGACGGCGTTCTTTTACATTAGTTACTCAGTCAAAAAAACTCGTTGGCTGAGTATTAAATGCAATGTTCTTCGCAAAATTGAGAGTTAAAACACATTTAATACTCAGTCAGCAGGAATTTTTCGCTGAGTAATAAATGTCAAAATAGCAGCCAAAGTAACATCATCACATTTAACTGCGTATTTTTACATTTGTTACTCAGTCAAAAACTGAAAAAATCTAGAAACATTGTTGCCAGAGTATCAAATGCCAACTTCTCAGCGAATTTCGATATTCAGAAATCTACAAGACTACTTGGCCGAGTAACAAATGCAGAAGTACGCAGTCAAATGCACCAGGCTGCATTTGTTACTCAGTCAACTCCGAAACCTACAGTACCACTCCAAAATAACATATAAAACACACTGAATATCACGAAAACGAATAAAACTTAGGCAACAGTGAATGGTTTCGGTTTGACAAGATATCTGAATGATCGTTTCGCCAATGAGCCACGCGAGAATTTGTGCCTCAATCGTTTCGTGTAACTCTTGCCAACAACTGCATCAATCTCATTCCGATAGCGGAGGACTGTCTCGATTAGATTTGTGCCTTCGGTTGATTGTGGACTGCATAGACTGGTGTTTGTGCTGGAAATTGGAGCCATTTTTTGAGAGTTAGATAGATTTTAAGGGATTATTTTGTAGATTCGGAATATTTTGGCAAGACTGAATCGAGAGATTCTCATGGGGAGCTTTTTTTGACAGGAAAAATGCCTGATTTCAAGATATTCAAATTTCTGAGCCTTTGGAAGCTTTTCGACCGATGTTTTCGAATTTTGAGCCTAGATTTCACATTTTCAAAAAAAAACGAAAGTTTTTAGGAAATTTTCGCTCGAAATTCGACATTTCTAATACGAAACAATCCATTTTCGCTACAGAAAGCGTTTCAACATTTTTCTGCAGCGGGTTGTCGACGAAAAATGATTTTTACTGAAATTGTGCAAACACTGGACGAAATTTTCCGTTTTTTTGAGGAAACTAGGTTTTAGATACAAAATGAAAAGATTTTTCATCAATTTTATAATTTTCGGAGAAATTTTGATAGATTTTCAGGCAATAAAAGTCACAGATATATAGTTACCGAGATATTTCGAAATCAGATAGTTTCCGGAACATCACCACTAGTTTATACAACTTTTGTTAAATTGTGAATCTTAATTTCAGTATTTTGCGTAGATATGACATTTGTGTCGAGAAATATGATTTTTAGAACCAAAAAATTGATTCATTTCAATTGAAAACGTTCCATAAGAAAAAAAATCACATGTTGGCTATGTTTTGCACACTTTTTTTCGTGAAAAGTTGGAATTTGAAAGATTCAATACTTCCCGTTTGCATTATTTTTGATTCAAAATTAATTTGGGTTCACAAAAATGCATTTTTGATCTTTTTTCGACCGTAATTTCAGAATCTATCAACAAAAAACTCACTTTTTCGAGCACTTCTTCTCCAATCGATAATTCTGCTCTGAAAACTGTTCCAGTGCGATACTCGCTGCTCGATCACCGAAAAACAATACTCTACAATAATCAAATCATTTCAAATTGGAAATCGCTTTGAATAATACCTGTCAGATGTGATCTCCCACATCCGGAGCAATGCTTCACGTGCAGCCATATCAATTGCGATTGATAGTGTTTCACCGGCGCCTGGAATATTTTGAGTTAATTTGAAGATATGAAAATTGTGACTAATAATATTTTTTTACTTCGTTATCGAAAATTGGATTGGTGGATTTTTGAATCGATAAAAAATGGAACAGTTCGAAATTTCCTCGATAGTGTCTAAATTTCGTTGGAAAAATATTTTATTTGAGTTAGATGCATGGAAAATTAAAGTTTTCAGTCGTTTATACAATGATTCATGTCTTTTTTGGTTTCTTAAAATGTTTCTACATCATATCTGCATATTTTCTCAATTAAAAATGACAAACTTGGCAACGAAACTCTCGAAAGGGAATTATTTCATGCTAATCACCTCAAAAAGTTTTTAAGATTCAATTTCGCACATTTCAAATGCTATTTTGTATGTTTTTTTTCAGATTTCGGTATTTATATTTTTCTTGATTTCACAGCAAAAAACTGTTTCGTCATCATCAATTTTCAATCAAAATATCGTATTTCGTATTTAACTCTGACTTCTTTACTTTTAACGTTTTTGAGTAGGGCCAGCACATTTCTCGACAAAAAATACGAAATTCTTTCTAAAAATCTGTTTTTTTTTCGATGGAAACATGGAATATCTTTCTAGATATAGGTTTAGGTCATGAAAATAACTATGATCCAAAATTTCGTTTTGAAAATCTTGAGTAACGATAATATTCATAAATTTGAACAATTTCATCATGTTCGGCACATTTGAAAATTGAAATTTGCCCTTTTTTCATTAAGAAATTTCAATTTTCACTGTTTTTACTGGTTTGGAGTCGATCCAGCACATTTCTCGTTAAAAATACAGAATTCTTTGTGAAAATCTGTTTTTTCGGTAGATAGATGGGATATCTTTCTAGTTATAGGTTTAGATGGAGAAAATGAATAATAACCGAAATTTTGTAGATAACATTCATGAATTTGATCAATTTCATAATTTTCGGAATATTTGCAAACTGCATTTGTACTTTCTTCGTGAAGAAATCTGATTTTTACTATTTTCACAAAATTTGATATCAAAAGTCTAATTTTTCCATTTTTTCAAATATTTTCCATTAAAAACAACTCACTCTGTCCAACAATCCTCTCCTTATCCGCATATATACCAACCACATATATCGGCTCAGCACTGACTTGTCCAGCCGATCTCAATACTCTTGGCTCGATCTCCGCAACTCCTTCCGCTTTCAGTAGATCCGTCAGAACTGCCATTGGATCAGCCAATGGGTATATATCTATAATTTCAGCTTTTTAAGGATAATTTTGGGAATATAGGTTTACCAGCAAAGTCAACATCAACCAATTGTGGCACAATAAAGTCAATCACCAAATTTTTCACTCGATTTTCCGGCAATACACCAGCCAATGCACGGAATGCATCAGAAGTTGACTCGATCGAGACCGGATACTCTTTGGTACGAATCAAATGGTCGATTCCTGCAAAAAACACATTTTGAACCACAAAAAAAGGAAAACCTACCAAGATGAGATGCAATTTGTGCCAATGCTTCGTCGGATAACAATTGAGCATCAACTGCCTCGATCAGCTCTTCTGGCGCTTTTGAGAGATGGAAACGAAGGTAACACTTTAGCCAGGATGAGAGTTTTGTGGATCCTGAATAATATAGAGTGAATTAGCTGTTTTTTGAATATTTTAAAGTAAAAACATGCAATTTATCGTTTTTATGGGATTTGGAAGCTTTTTTATATTCACAGAACTGCAAAAGCATTTCATAGTGAATATGACGGTCTTATTAACATTTTATGATCATAAAATGGAGTTTTGTTAATCCCAGAAATAATTGAGCTTCTTTTTACTTGTTTCGAGTGGTTTTGCGCATTTTTAACGGTTTTTGAAAGTATAAAAGTAATTTCAGGACAGTTTCCGTAAAATGATGCGATTCAAACGCTTTTTCTGATAAATTTTCTATCATAGAAAATTCAAAGGTAGAAAATTAGTATATATCGATATTTTATATACTAATTTTTAGCTTCATTGTTTTTTTCGGGTGCTAACAGTATAATTGTACGTTTTCGAAGTATTAGAAACGAAATGAAGCATATTATTCGCCTCTAAATACGAAAATGTATTATATTTTCTATAAAACTTTATAGATTTTTCCGAATCAAGATTATTTTCATTTTTTGAACACCTGAAAAGCTCATGGTGTTCTGTTTTAATTTTTAGCGAAATTTTTCTTCGGATGGAGCTCGTTCGACATATACGAGCTTTGTTTTCTTTACTATTACAATTATTACAAAACAATAAAATTTAATCAAGAATAGTAAGCATTTGAACTGAACTAGAAATTCTATTTCGTTTCGAAATCTCATTATTAGATATATAATTCAATTTTGATGATGTGAATAGTTTTTCGTGAACGTCGGATCGTTTAAAGATTTTTAGAAACGTTTAGTTTATTTGTTTTCTATATAAATAAGCTTATCTTTTTCATTTTCTTGTTGATTTTCACAAAACCGGCTCAAAGCTTCATGAATCTTTTGTAAACATGTAATTTAACCGAAACACGAACTGTTTTTGCGAAATTTGGTCTTAAAACAACGCTTTTCAATGTTAATTTTCTATAAAACCGTCCGTCTCCATTTAATTTTCTACTTCTGTCAGCTCTTTTTATGCCATTTTCTTATTTTTACTCTTTTTTCAAACTTCAAATCAATTTTTATAAAATATTTCATATAAATCATAAAAATTCACCTTTCCCAATCAACCATCATTCTTATACTAAAGTTGGTCAATTAGCTTTATTTTCGGTATTTTTTCTAGCTATTGAACATTTTTTTGTTGTCTGCTCTTAATTTGACGTTTTTTTATCGAAAGCATACTAAATATCGGAGCTTTCATCAAAACACAGCATTTTTTCATATTTTTAGCGAAAATACCGGCAGTAGTAACATTTTTCAAGACCTCTTAGTCTAGATTTTGTGAATTTTTCGATAATTTCAAGTCAAAACAAAAAACTAACCTTTCCCAATCAACTCCGTATTGCATTCCGTCCCAATCTCGGCTCCCGGCTGCGCATTTCCAACATTCTCCTCAACATCAGCTCTCTCGAAAAACGATTCATTCGTCAATGCCTATATTCATCAAAATCTGATTTTCAACCAAGAGAAAAGCTCAAAAATACCTTAACCATAACATTTTCCTCAATCTCCGGTGCTCCAATTCTATGCCCAAATGCGTATATTTCACTTTTGTAATCCCTGCAAAATCAATCAATAATCATTCATTTTTAGCCTATTTTTTCCCACACGAAAGCCATAAATCAACCCATTTTCTAACCAAACTACAGTAAAAAAATCAATAAAAATGCTTTATTTCATAATCAATCCTATCAAAAAACAACAAAAAAGCTCTAAAAACACATCGAAAAAATCCGTAAAACTCTATTTTTTTCGTCACAACAATCAAAAATACATTGCAAATGGTGAAAATGGTGCACTTTTTACATGCGGAAAACGCCGAATTTCGTGTCGGGAATCGGCTGTTGGAGTGTTGATTGGAATGCGAGGCCGAGTACCTGGAAGATACGGTAGTTACAGTATGAATATCAAAGGAATTTGATCTACCTTTCTAGTATCCTTTGGATCAATTACACCATCATCCCAAAGTCGAGCTGATGCAAAGTATGGATGTCCTTCTTTTTCGAATTTCTCTTCAACTGGCTTACGAAGTTCTTGGTCTTGTTGCTGGAAAAAAATTATGTTTTGTTTATTTTTATGTTTTTATAGCATATTTGTATCAATATTTTTGGAAAATCGTCTGATTTAGATTGTCAATATGATTTTTCTTTAAAAAATAGATTTTCAAGCTAATCAACTGCACTTTTCACAAAAAATGCTTCTTTTGAACGGGAAACTCAGCGATTTCGTTGGCTTTTAGCGTATAACATTGATTCTCATTCAAAAAATCCAAGTTTATCCCTTTTTTCAAGCGCAGAACACTATTCTGAGCTTATAAAAAGCTTACAACGCAGGTAAAGCAAGTTTTCACCGTCTAGACCGTAATTTGAAGCAAAATAGTCAGATTGTCGCATCAATTAGGTATTTTGTTAGTTCTTGCGACGAAAATATTGGAAAAAACACGTTTTCGACTAAAATTAAGAATAATTTGCGTTATCAAGACAATGTACGTTTCAGTAACATTTTATTTCTTTTCAAGTTGATGATTTTTCAGTTCGATGCTTATTCGCTTGTATAATTATGAAATCTGCTAACAATTTCAACTTTTGAGCTTCAAATTATTGTCCGTGTTGTTTTTTATGTACTTTATCAAAAAGAGCAACTCACATCAGTCCATTCTGCTCCTTCTCTCTTCTTTTTCTCCTTCTGCACCGTCGACAACACACCAGCCGCCTGTTCGCCACCCATGACCGAAATTCTTGAGTTTGGCCACATGAATACATATCTAAATTTAATTTCATATTTTTCATCACATTATTCTCAAAAAAATGCTCACCTTGGACTATAACCTCTTCCACACATTCCATAATTTCCAGCACCATACGATCCACCAATGAGCACCGTGATTTTCGGCACTTTGGCGCACGCAACAGCCGTCACCAATTTCGCACCATGTTTCGCGATACCACCCGCTTCTGCATCGCGTCCAACCATGAATCCAGTGATGTTTTGCAAGAAGAGCAATGGAATTTTTCGTTGTGAGCACAATTCGATAAAGTGTGCACCTTTCATGGCGGACTCCGCGAATAATACACCATTATTAGCGAGAATTCCGACTCGTTGACCATAAATTGTGGCGAATCCTTCAAAATACACCATTTTCCACGGTTTTCCACCAAAAATAACACCCACCAGTCACCAAAGTTTCACCATATCGCTCCTTGAACTCATGGAATCGTGATCCATCGACAATTCTTGCAATAACCTCTCGAACATCATAAGTCTTCTTCAAATTTGAGCCAACGATTCCGTAAATCTCTTCAGCTGGGTATAATGGCTCATCGGCTGGAAAATCGAGGATTTTGAAAAGTTTCAAACAAAAAAATCTTACCATTCGGATTAAACGACATGTGCTCTTCAACTGGTGGCAGCCCAGCGATACAACTTTTAGCCAAATGAAGGGCATGGGAATCGCTGACAGCATAATAATCAGTGACTCCAGATTCACCACAATGCAAATCAGCTCCACCAAGCTCTTCAGCAGTGATCTCCTCACCAGTGGCGGCTTTCACCAATGGTGGTCCACCCAGGAACACCGTACCAGTTCCTTTGACAATAATCGCTTGATCCGACATGGCTGGTACATAGGCACCACCAGCTGTACAACTTCCCATCACCACTGCCAATTGTGGAATTCCCTGGCTGCTCATTGTCGCTTGATTGTAGAAGATTCGTCCGAAATGTTGAGCGTCGGCGAAAATGTCGGCTTGTCTTGGCAGATTGGCACCACCCGAATCGACCAGGTAGATGCATGGCAGATTGTTTTCGCGGGCGATTTCTTGGGCACGAAGATGCTTCTTGACGGTGATCGGATAGTAGGTACCGCCTTTTACTGTGGCGTCGTTGGCGACGATGACACAGACGCGACCCGAGACGATACCGACGCCGGTGAGGATTCCGCCCGATGGGACTTCTTCTTTGCCGTACATCTGAATTTTGGAATCTATGATTTTTTGCTTATGGAGTTTGGAGGATTCTATGGGATCTATGACAGTAAAAAATAATCATGGAAGCATAGATCTATGATCATAGAACCTAAATTCTATGACAACGATCTTCATTTTCTCCGGGAATCGAAATTTTGAAAGATCTATGGCCATAGAATTAGTGAACTTATGAACCTATGAATCATAGAACACAAGAAGCTCTGAATCTATGAAGCATAGAACTCGAGGATCTATGAATCTATGATTCTGTGAATCTATGAATCATATAACTCGAGGACCTGTGAGTCTATGAGTCTATGAATCTACGAATCATAGAACTTAAGGATCTATGAATCTATTGTCTATGGTCTATGGATCTTAGAATTTCTAAAATACGATTCTATGCATAGAATCTACTTTTTTTCGACAATTCTATGAAAAAACTCACTTGAAACCCGGCCAACTGACTAAACTCAAGGAACGGCGATCCAACATCAACAAGTGCATCAATTCTCTCTCTCGCCAACATCTTATTTCTGCTCCGATGCAATTTCACCGCCTTCTCGCCACCAGCTTCCTTGATTTTCGCGATTTTCGCCGTCAAATCTTGCACAAGTGCCTTCATCTCCTCGGAATTCGCCGCGAAATCATCCGATAAATTGTCGATCGTCGTCTTGATCGCGCTCCATTGAAGTGTCGAGTTATCGACGCAAGAGTGATGAGTGCGGATTTGCGAGGTGCTATTTTGTGAAAAAATGGGCGATACTTGGTTTTTTCAACCAATTAATACAATATTTATGGGATTTTTTTGGCTTTCGTGTGGATTTTTTGGTTTTAAATTTTTTTGAGTTCAAAAAATGGAAAACTTACCAATTTGGATAGGAAGCACGTGCCATTGCTGGATCTGCACCAAGTAATTGACGACGATGGTATAAATCCTTCAAATATCCGCGCTCCCAGCGACTTCTGAGGTGCCGACCTACAAAATTATCGTTAAAAACACTAAAAGCTTGTTACTTACATGATTGAAGTGTTGTGCTTCTTGATCCCAAGCTCTGAGCCAAGTGACGGAACATTACTGGAAAATTATGTGATTTTAGGAGGAGTTGGGTATAAAATTGACGTTTTTTATGCAAAAATGACAGAATCGCATGATTTTTTGATATAAAAAGTGTCGAAAATGCTTGGAAAAGTGATAAAATTGATAAAGTTTGCCGAGAAATGAGCGACGCTAGACGGTAAAGGTGCGGAACTGGCGGAGTGTCGTACTGAGCAATAGGTTTAGGAAAGCGCGGGTGTTTGAATTTTGAAGCGATTTTTATGTGAAACGATTGTTTTTCGCACAGTTGAGGAGTATTTTGAGCGGTGAATAGAATAAAATATCTATAAATCTTTTATTTATAACATTTCACAACTATTTTAATGCAAAAAGAAGATTTTTTGACCGAAAATGTACGAAAACTCATTTTTAACGTAACTTATGGACGTTGTTAGCTCGAATTATATATTTCCAGTGGAGAATACGTTTCAACACTTTATTAAATCAAAACGTATATATTATATAATTGTTATGATCCATTGGCAATCGAAAAATATTTTAAAATGTTTATAAAGTCTTGGAAAGTCTTTTTTAAAAAGTAAAACAAGTTTTATGAACAATTTTTATGAAAAATAACTATTTAGAGCAACATTGTACAAAAAGTTCAATACAGAGGAAAGTCAAGTGTTTGTAAGAGCAAAACTACAAAAATTTACAAAGATAGATTTGAAAAAGTGGCGGATATATGCTGAAAAAGTTCATGAGCTTGACTTTCAGTAGCCCTCAGGAGAGTCAGAAGGATAAAATCAATGAAAATGCTCAAAGCTTTATTTCTTATGCATCAAAAGATCCCCGACATTATGGTTCCAGCAAATTTCGTATTCGATGCCATCAGGAGCTGGAGACTCGTGTTTTATAGTACACTTTTCCAGCCATTCAGGCAACTCCTCGTCGCATTCTTCAACGATCAAGTTTTTCAGCACTGTTTCCTTATGAAACGACCCGTTTTTAAAATAATACGATTTTCTTTGATCATCAGCTGGGTTATTGAAGTATTGGCACAATTTTTGATTGATCACTTCATCAGAAATAAACGAGCAGTCGATTGCAATGCGCGATGCTTTCATTTTCAAAAAATCTTCGTCTTCCATTTCAAGCAGCGCCATGTTATAGCACGAAAAGGCGGTTAAATTGTGAAAGAAAGCAGTTTTGAAGAATATCCCGGGTATTGTGAAAAAAGCAGAACATCTCACCAATAATTCAACATTCTCAAGCTCGATATCCTTGATTGTCTCGTAAAATCCATGAAAAACCGTCTCATTGAGTGCGACCTCCCAGTGAAAATTCTTTCGCAATCGCAACATGTCGTTTTTCTCGAATGGCCAAAAAGATTCGAGATTCATCGCAAGTTGAAGTTCACCATTTCCATCGAACTTTAGCCGATTTTTCAGGTATTCTGCAGCTGCTTGATGGTAATTTCCTTCGTAAACCGTCGAATGTCGCCTGAATTGAAAATTTTTATAGGAGAAGCTTGTCAAAACTTACCAGCAAAAGTTTAACACGTGACTGTCATTTTCAGCTTTAATAAATCTCAGTACATAGCAAGATTCTTTGTATTCAACTGATACAACGATTTCATCCTTGATTTCGCGGATTTTCAGGACGCTGGGGTTTCTAGTGTTTTGCTTTTGAACGTCTTCATTGCATTTTTTGAGCATTGTGCGAATTGAGACAATGTTTTCTTTGTCAAGAAAGTTAGAACGTGATCGCGTAATTCTGACTGGAGAATTGGGAACTTCGAGAACGTTGCCATCTAAAAAAAAGGTTTTTTCGAAAAAAAAAATAACGGGAAAAGCGCGTTTGAGCGAGAATTGAATCGATATGAGGAACAGCTGCTGCGGATTAGCAATGAAGCTGAAGGGGCAAATCCTCCCTCATTTTCTATGAGTGCACATTTGCATATCGCGCTCTGTCGCGATAATTGATGATTTGTGAAATGAGGATACTTTTTCCAGAAAGCGAGTCACAACAGCGCAGATTCGAAATTTTGCGATCACTTAACTTTTTCAGTTCTCGAATTGGTAAATCCCAGTTTTCATTGCACTTCAAATGCATACCCAGTATTTTAATCGTCATTGTTTCTTTGCCCCGGACAGCCCGTGCATAAGCAGCGAAAAACTTCAATAAATTCTTACCAGTTCGATGTGCATTCAACAGATTCCCCATTGTGTTTCTCTAATGTCCATTGCGCAATGGTATTTCGTTGTAAGAGAGACCGTCTCTTTCTTTTCCTTGCGTCACCCGTCTGCAAGTGTCACTCTCACCCTTCCCGCCAAAAACTATTGTCCTAAACTTCTGCTGGTTTCAACTAACGTCGAAATGCCTGGGGTCAGAACTCGCCAAAGTTATAAAAGAGCAGCCGATCGGAAGCCGTTAACACCGAAACCGATAAGTTTTTTTTTTTGAAAAATCAAATTTTTCCGCCTCAATACACCATTTAAAAACAATTGTTTCTAATAACTATAATAAAAAGCGATGTTTCTGGTCGTACGTTTTGGTTCCAAATTTTTAATGGAACTCATTTTTTCAGGTGACACCTTTTGATCCGTTTGAAGTTCTAGTGCCTGAATTGCGTGAGCACATATTATCAAAATGCGATAATCCCACTTTGTTCAACTTCGCTCTCTGCTCGCATGCCTGCAATCAGGAGATTCAACGCTTCAACCGAGCAGGACCGGATAAAATCACAGTAACGTGCAATTCGAGTATCAATGCTGCATTGGTTGTATTTGAGTATGGCAGTCGTTCGGCCGAATTTTTGTGTAATCCGTAAGTTTTCATAATTTTTCATTAAAATAGGAACTTTTCAGTCGCGGAAGCTGGATTGTTGGAATAGAGAAGACTACCGAAATAGTTGCCAAAAATTTGAGATACGTCAGATCTGGAACCAATTTAAAACTTCGAGTGAACACAAAACTATGGCCGACGGATATGATGCAAATCAGGCAAATCAGCGAAGTTAGAGATGCGAGCTTCCATATCTCCAGACCAACATTGGCAGGATTCATGGATTTCTTCAATCGGAGTCAAATTTCAGAATTGGAGCTGACATCAATGAGTGGAGTCACGATCCCGAGCTCGTTCTTCAAAACCGAAAAGTTCAAAAACCTAAATGTGGCGAGAATTGCTGTAGCTGTAGACTCAACAATCTATGAAAATGAGTTCTTGGCATCGAGAGCAACAGAGTTGTTTATTCGGACTGCAACACTCAATTCCGATGCTATGAACAAAAAAATAAGGCAATGGTTCGAAGATATGACGATTGGCGATGTAGAATATGGATTATCTCTCATTAGGAATATTCGGTTCAATGAGAGCATGGTGAAGTCGGGGTTGCCGTTTGTTGGTAGAGGAAGCGTGTCAATGCTTCGTAGACAAGATGGTAAAGTCGGCAGGCTAACATTCGACGGTAGAAGAGTGTTATTTGAAGTTCAAGATAATTTTCAATCAGATTATCATTATTATGCTTATTATGCGTAATTATTGTCCCACCTGCTGTTGTTTTTCTTGTTGTTTTTGACAATCAATCTTCTCGTTTAAAAAAAAAATTATCGTAAAATTTGCGCAACTCCTGTTTGGCTCACTATTTTTTGCTTGATTTTGTTACTCCATTTCTTCACATTTTTTTCCATAAATCTCATGTAACTGAGTTTTGCTCCTGAATCGCTCATTCTTTTATAGTTTTTTTTTACTTTTTCGACTTTCGTTTTATTTTATTTGTTACTTGATGAATAAATCAAATGGTCCGGTTCAAACTTGTGAGCAGAAAAAAGTCGGCTAAAAACGAGCTTGGTATTTGAAAAGCAAAATATTTTTAACATTGGTGCGCCTGTTGAAATTATCGACGTGTGTTATTGCAGTAAAGATATAAAAATATATTTATTAGCAAAATATTGAAAAAATCAGCAGTAAGTTAAAGCTGGACAAGACGAATAATGCCGCAGTTGACAAAAATACTCGGACAGATAAACATTTGCATAAAAATCTGGAAATCCAGAAATCAAATTCAAAATTTTCGATCGAGCTTGAATTTACACAATGGCACGTGGCCTAGAAAACGCAGATTTCAATTTTTAGTTTCCAAGTAAGCTTCTGGTCGAAATTTATTTGTTTTTCTCAACGAAATTATTTAGAAAAGCTAAATATCTGCATTTTCTAGGACACATGGTCGTTGTTTAAAACTGAGCTCGATCGAAAATTTTGAGTTTGATGGCTGGATTACCAAATTTTTACGTAATTGCCTGTCTAGCCGGGTACTACATTTTTGTCAACCAAACATTATTGGTGTTTTCCGGCTTTAAGCAAATATATAAGTAGAACGATGAGTAGTTGTCCGGAAGTACACAGCTCTACCATTAAAGTTCAGCTCTCCAATCTTCCCATCGGATCTTCGAATCGTCACTTCCCTCCTCCATCCAGAATCATCAATAACAAATGGCAAATCCCGTGTGATATCCCCCTCATCGAATCGTATATTCCTCTCAGGGTATAAACCATATTCAACATCCTTGATTCTTTGATCTTCGAGCCATCTCCTAATTTTTTTGTTCATTGATCCGCTATCCAGGGTTGAGCTCCGTAATTGTATCTCCCTCGCTCTAGACGCCAAAAAGTCAACTTCCTCGATTTCCGAGTCCAAATGTAGGACAGCTCTATCAAGGTCTCGAAACGCTTTAGTTTTGAAAAACGGGCTTGGAATGGTAGAATTCGATGATTCTAATTTCAATGCGGATATTTGACCATTTTTGAAAAAATCGAAAAATCCGTCATAAGCCGCTCTTGGTATATTGATTTCAGCAATTCTGATCTCACTCATGATTCGGAGATTGAACATTTCGATTGGCCATTTTCTCAAATCCAACTCGAGGATCGTATCACTGCCGGTTTGAACGTACTTGAAATTTTTCTTCACTATTTCGGTTGCTTCAGTAAGGCCGTGCTCGGATCTTCCGACACTAAAATGGAATCTATGAATCTATGGTTAAAATAATTATGCTTTGAATTTAGATTCTATGTTCATAGAATTTAGAATCTATGCATTATGGTTTTATGATCTATGCATAGAATGTGGAATCTTTGCTTGAGAAATCTAAGATCTATGTATAAACTTCTGGTTGTATGCTTTAAGATTCTATGATCTATGGTTAGAATATTCATTCTATGCTTCAGGTTTGTATGATCTATGCATAGAATCTATACTGCCTTTCAATGATCTATGACTATACAAAAAGTTTTAGAATATCAATTCTCTGCCTTAGAAATCTAGGTTCTATGCATAGAACCTAGAATGTATCAGTCTTATCTATGCATAGAACTTGGATTCTATGTTCTCGGATTCTGTACTCTATTCATAGGACTAAAAATCTATTCCTTGAGATCTATGGAAAAATACCAAACGATTTCAAAGATCTATTAATGTTTCTATGACTATATTGATATCTATGCTAACAACTATCATAGAACTTCATAGAACCTCCACCAGATCTATGAATCTATGAATCTATGAATCTATGAATCTATGAATCTATGAATCTATGAATCTATGAATCTATGAATCTATGAATCTATGAATCTATGAATCTATGAATCTATGAATCTATGAATCTATGAATCTATGAATCTATGAATCTATGAATCTATGAATCTATGAATCTATGAATCTATGAATCTATGAATCTATGAATCTATGAATCTATGAATCTAAGAATCTATGAATCTATGAATCTATGAATCTATGAATATATGAAAACTCACGGCTGACATTCATCTATAATATACCGATCGCCATACGACATCTGAACAATTGTACTATCAGTAACTGTATTGTACAACACTGCCAGTTTTCTTGGCCCAGTTGTGTTGAATCTCTGAATTTCGTCATTTTGTATCTTGGCACAAAGAGCATAGTTGAACAATGTAGGATTATCGCAGAATGATAGGACGTGGTCCCGCATTTCGGGCACCATTTTTACGAATTTTGTGAAGGTTGTGAGCTGTAAAAAACATATTGTCAATTTTTTTTCTGAAATTAGTGCACGGCGGGTAATTTTGCATGTCTGGAAAATGTCTGGGAATGCAAAATCGAGTAATGAAAAAATGTTTTTCAAGATTTCTTCGGTCATCGGCTAGTGAGAAAAATTTTTTCTATGCATATTCAGGAACAGAATTTCAAGCCGCGTTATTTCAAAAAAAAAATTGAACCTCTAAATCAAAAAAATTGTTTCAAAATTTCCAAACACGAATTTCGACGTTCCACAGATTTTGTCAGCAAAATTTGATTCGCAAATCAGTTTCTACATGCAGAAGTACATTTATGGATATATTGGCATCAAGATCAGGGTACCACAGGTAAAAAAACGGTCCCTCGTCAGCAAAAAAACTTACATAGTTCGATGTTGACGGCTCTGGATTAGCTACTTTGTACGGGCGTTTGCGGGGACTTCGGACCATAGTGATTTCAATAAGTGAGAAAATTAGTAGAAAACGCGGGTGTGAGGAATTGGCGGGAATGGTGAGAGTGTGTGGATCGTGTGTAACAGGTGGTGTTACGTACATGTACAATACAACAAGGCAATCGATATAAGAGAAATAGGTCATGCACCATGTTTTGGTCATAGATTCATAGATTCATAGATTCATAGATTCATAGATTCATAGATTCATAGATTCATAGATTCATAGATTCATAGATTCATAGATTCATAGCTGATTTTTTTCAAAAGCAAAATTTTCAACATGTTGTCATCAACTTTTTTGGTTAGATCAGTTTTTTTCCTTTTTGCCTTATTTTTTAAAACAAGATTACAAAAAAATAATGAAAGAAAAATAATTTATCAGAAAAAATCCAAAGAAAAAAATCACAATAGTTCATCAGTATCATTATCAACGCTAGAAATATCGAAACTTGCGTTTGCCTGTTTTTGAAGTGGTGCTCTTCTGCAAAATTCATCAATTTTTGGAAATATCAAAAACAACAATATATGTATCCATACCGTATATTAGATTTACTAGTTGGTAAACTAGACACATCCAAATGTGTCACATCAATTGATTTACTTTTCGACATTCGCCGATTGTTCACCTTCTTTTTCAGGTTCATCCAACTGATTTTGGGCGTTTGGAGGGAGAAGGAGGTTTTTCTGGAAAAAATAAATTTATGAGCATCTATACCATAGGAAATGTTGAAGGTTAAAATTATTATGAAAACCTTCTTTTCTTTTTTTTAAGAAAAAATAGATTTTATGGTCTTGAGTGGAATATATATTTTGGATATTTTGGATGGTTTGTCACTTTTTTCGATTTGGCATGGTCATAAGAGTTTTCAGCATACTGTATCTGAACTTTCCCAAATGGAATAAGGTTTACTTTTTTTGGCATAAAATTAGGGCTCGATATTAAATTCAATTTTTTTTGGTAAAGAGGCTTCGAAGTGTTCAATAATAAATAATGGAAAATATTTGGTGGGAATTATTACTGAAAATATTAAAATTCTTTTGTTGAAAACTTTTTGATGGAAAATATTTTTCGTGGCGAGACCAATTAGTTTTTTTAAAATAATAATCGAGATAATATCAAAAATGTTTCAAAAAATATTGCAAAAACTAATTAATCAAAAGTTACAAAAAAAGAAGTTTGGTGAAAAAAAATTTCATGAAAATCGAGCAGGAATTTTTTGACCAAAAATTCCATCAAATAGTTCGAAATGATTATGAAATTATGTTCTAAAAAATTTTCTCATATTATTTCGAAGGTGTGAAACTTCTCTGAAAAAAATCAAAATATGATCTCAATATTCGAAAGCGATAATTTTTTCGAAACTCAAATATTTTTTGGTTAGATAAGTTTTATAAATTTTCTGCCTCATTTGAAAATTTGGCAAAAAATGAGTTTTTCTGCTAATTTATCGACCATGGTCTTGTGTGCGCCTTTAATACAGTATCCTAACTTTCAACTAAAATCGGTATACTGTACTTAAAGGCACACATCCAAAAAGCTTCAGGAACCACATGAATCTAGGAATCTACAAATCTTACGGTTTTCCATTGGAATGTATCGATGATATACTCATATTCCGTTGTCCAGTTTTGAACATTTGCGGCACCGGTAGATCGTTTTGTAGTCCAGTGCTTTTCAATCGCCGCTCTGCCATAGCTGTCTTCTTTTTATTTCTCGCTGAAAATTTGTTTGTCTGAAATTCCAGGCTTAAAATTGACTTACAGTATGTTTTCTGATTGATATCAGTATGGCCAGTCTCATAGCCAGCAGTTCGAAGAATGCCCAATAACTCGTATCGGAATGCGGAAATGTCCTGAATTTGAAGCATAGAATTTCATAGAACTATCATAGAACTATCATAGAACTATCATAGAACTATCATAGAACTATCATAGAACTGTCATAGAACTATCATAGAACTATCATAGAACTATCATAGAACTATCATAGAACTATCATAGAACTAGCATAGAACTATCATAGAACTATCATAGAACTGTCATAGAACTATCATAGAACTATCATAGAACTATCATAGAACTATCATAAAACTATCATAAAACTATCATAGAACTATCATAGAACTGTCATAGAACTATCATAGAACTATCATAGAACTATCATAGAACTATCATAAAACTATCATAGAACTATCATAGAACTATCATAGAACTGTCATAGAACTATCATAGAACTTCCATAGAATTTCATAGAATCATACCTGCTTGATCTCATTAACATCATCCTCCGTCACACCTTCCGACTGCTGTTTGACCCGTTGCATTTGTGCAATATACCGTTGCACCAAGTTTCTTGTCACAAACTGCAAAACTTATCTAAGTATCCAAAAATTTATATTTATGCCAAAAACAGAAATCAAGCGGGAGGACAGAATTTTGATGGAAAAAAACCGCCAAAAACAACAACAATTCACTCTCATATATACCATGAAATTGTGCTCGGTTCTCGCGAACTTTCTCATGGTTTTCTGCAATTTCAGACAATATATATAGTATATATATATATAGTAAAGCTTAAATTTTTTGGCTGAAACTCACCCGATAATTGTTCTCTCGATCGTTGACGACTCGCAGAATTTTTTGATTCTGCAAAAATCAATATTTGAAATTTTTTTGAAAAATGAAAATTACCCGCATACTCTTCTGCTTGCCGTGTTGAATCAATTTTGAACAGTTGAAGAATCGATCGGATATGTATCGAACACCTGGAAATTGCATAGATACATAGATTCATAGATTCATAGGTTCTATGGAGTTCTATGATAGTTGTGGGCATAGATATTGATATAGTCATAGAACCATTCATAGATCCTTTGAATCTTTGTAATCTATGCATAGATCCTAAGATGTATCATAGAGTGATAAGCATAAAAGTCAATTTCTATGCATAGATCAGGGAAACGTTAGACATAGAAATCAAACTCTGGGCATAGAACAAAAAATGCTAGTACACAGATTTGGGATTCTATGCATAGATCATAGAATCCTAAAATCTAGAATTGAAATTATATGCATAGATAATCAAAACCAACAAAATTAAATCCAGACTCTAAGCATATATCATAGAATCTGGATTCCTTGTTGAACTCAAGTTCTATGCATAGATCAATGGATCCTAAACTCTAGAATAAACATTCTATGCATAGAACATACAAACCTGAAGCATAGAATCTGAATTCAAATCATGAAACCGATTTTGATAGATCCTAATTTCTAAGATGTAGAAAAAAATTTTTATGCATAGCTCCTAGATTGGTAAGGCATAGAAGCTACATTCTATGCATAGATCATAGAATCATCAGACATAGAGCTCTGGGCATAGATTTCAAAACAAACTCTGGGCATAGATTCGGAATTCTATATTACATGGAGTTAAAATTCTATGCATAGATCCTAGATCGCCGAGGTATAGAATCCACAATCTATGCGAATCGTTTTGATCAATTTACATATTTGATTTCATAGATCCATAGATCCTCAAATTCTATGCTCCATAGAATCATAGATCCCTAAATTCACTCACAATAATAAATCGACTTGGGCGATGGTATAATATTAAAAGGAGGCGGCAACGTCGCCGTATCTTCAAAATACTCTAAAAACAATCGACTCCTCGCAAATTTCCACTCGATATCAGCTTGATTTGATATGTATTGATATGAATTACTCATCATAGCGATCAACATGTTTAATAGGACAATAATCGAACAACAACAATAGCCACCGAAGATTGTTTTGCCGGTCCATTCGGAGAGAATGTGGTCTTCCTGGAAATATTAAGAATTTTGAGGATCTTTGAGTTTTCTTGTTAGATAAGTTTTGAGTTTTGGAACCAATTGAATTATAGCTACAGTAACTATTACAGTAATCTGAAAGAGTACTGTAGGTATACTGTACTTTGTTGACTTTTTTGTTAGATAAGTTTGGAATAGGTCGGGCTATACGTACATGAACTATTACCGTAGTTTGAAAGAGTACTGTAGGTATACTGTACTATACAAATAATTTTGAGGAACGTTGACTTTTCTTGATAAGTTTTCAAACTTGAAATCAATTGAACTATAACTACAGTAGCTAGTACAGTAGTTTGAAAGAGTACTGTGTATACTGTACTATACATATAATTTGAGACCTACTTCTTTAAATACAGTATACATACTCTAGTTGTTACTTTTGGGATACTGTATTAAAGGCGCAGGCACTTAAAGGTCCACAGACAACGGTTTGGTCCATAATTTTCAGATTTTTTTCAAATTGTCCAAAAATTGATCGAAACTTATCTAACACAAAATATTTTGATTTTTAGATTTTTTTTACTCACTTTCAATCGAAAATGTGTCAAATCAACCAAACCAAATAGTGCCCAGAATAGTGTCTCAGCAGTATGGTAGATACTTGCACATGATTTGTATCTATCATCACATGAGTCCTTGAACTCTTCGTATCTTCGAGGCTCCGCCTCGTAGAGACGACATTCGTCTTGTCGCATTGAGGCGTAGTACCTGGAAAAAACATGGTCATAAAAAATGACTTCCTTTTGAGAAAATTTTTTTCATACAACAAATTATCCCAACACTGTCAACCAAAAAATCCCTTAAAAATTGATTTTCGTTTGTAAAATTTTGTAAAAATAACCATGCGCGACAATTTTTTTAAAACCAAATTACTATGAAAAATAATAATGTTTTTATGTAAAAATTTTGTTCAAAAAATTTATAAAACTTTTTTTCCATAAATTTTTCAAAAAAATGATGTGCTTACCATAAAAGTTGATTCAAACCACACGCAAATGCGAACAAAACCAATGCATAGACGAGAAAAAATTTGACAATATCGATGACCATTCGACCTGGAATATAGGCAAATTGAAGGAATATTTTTACCTATATTTGAAAAATTTCGACAATATACCGTATATTGGGAAGTTTCAATTTTTCAAAACTTTTTTGAAACGTACCTAATGATATTTTCAATGGACCAAGATGTGGGCTAACAGTGAAAATATGCACCAATTTCAGAGAGCTGAAAATATTGGCGGTGGCGAAAAAACATTCGCTAACAAGTGTCGGGTCCCAAGCGTCCCAGTCACGACGGGGTAGGTGGCGGGCGATGTGGACGGTTGACATGTGACGGGCTTCTCGCTCTACCTGGAAATATTTTCAGATGATGTGAGAAATTGATAAGCTCATTTTTTAGCTGAAATATTTGAGAAGAGGACATTTTTTCTGAAAATTTCATAGTTTATACACCAGTCGATGAAATTTTCATGTTTTTTCCGTGATAACCAGTTCTGAAACCTGAGCTAAAATCTGAATACTCCTGAAAAATCGTTTTGAAAAAAACTCCCATGAGTATTGGATAATGTGAGGATTGGAAAGATTTCAGGAGAAAAGTTGGAATAGTCGGATTTTCGGATATCGAAAATAATGCGGTTACTATATTTCAAGCCCAAAAATTGGTGAAAAAAACTGAAAAAAAAACTTTAAATTTTGAGGTAGGCAGTTTTCTGTCTGAAAATATTCTGAAAAAGTTTTTCTAAATTCAAATTCATTTGCCTGGTAATTTTTAATTTTTTTGACTTATGGAAATTTCAGATCAACCTATTTTTTGAGATTTTTGAGCATTTTTTTCCTGAAATTTTCTTTCAGCATATCTCACTGAAAATAACTTCAGTAAAATTCCAACAAAATAAAATTATTGTATTCAAAACCCCAAAATTAAAAAAATATATATATCTGCTAAGAAATAATTTTCTGAAAATTTGTCTAAAAATTCTCTAAATCAAGCTTTGAATCATTTTGGCTAAATGTTTCAGATTATTTGTAATTTTTCAGATTTCCAAAATTTTAAATTTTTTTCAGACTTTTTGAGAAAATTTTGAGCTCAAAATCCACCTATCCCCGCAAAAAAAACTTGAGTTTTTCATGTTTTCCCATCAAAATCATGTAAAAATGATCAAAAATTGTACTTTTTCAAGATCCAAAAATTTCAAAAAACCAAAAAAAAAAATCTAAAATCCTCACCTGAACATAAGATACAACTCTCAAGGCAGTGGTGCATAGATACAATGAATTCGTGATAAAATCGAGAATATTCCACAAATTGCGGCAATAATTGTACAATCCGCATTCCCATAATTGTTTGATCTCAACCCATATCAATCCTATAACATATATTTTTTTGATCTACCATAGATCCTACAGTATGCTACCGTACCTAGTACCCATAAGAAAATTGCGGCCTCAATTACCGTCGGCGGAGGTCCACGCGTCTCTTTTCGATCAACATTCTCACCTCGCCGGAATAAATTATCAATGAAACTGACACGTTGACTGGCCATGATAAGGAGTACTGTAGTATCAGGGGTTACTGTATCTAGGTATACTGTAACTTACTCAAGAAGAATATATAGCTTCCAGAATGTGATAAAAACTTGATAAATGGTTTTTTGACGAATCGACCCATTGCAGAGTGAGGTGCGATTAGATATATGATCGAGAAAAGTGGGAAACATGCCATGCCGATGAAATAGAAGACTGCCTGAAAGATACTGTAGGATTACTGTAGGTACTGTAGGTGGTACGGTACCTTGTAGAAAATATTAGAGCAACGGACATTTGCTACACCATCATACCAGATGTCGAGGAGGAGTTGTTGGCAGTTGGGATGGGCGACGAACTGGAAATGAATAAGTTACTGTAGGTACAGTACTTGGATTACTGTAGATGTAGTGTTTGGGTTACTGTAGGTACGGTACTCGGATTACTGTAGATAGCCAATCTACAGTACCCTTCAGGGAAAACTGGGATTTTTGAAACTCAACTTGAATACTACTGGGATACTGTAGTAACAGTAAACCTACAGTACTCTTTCTAACTACCGTATCCAGTTCTTAGGATTACTGTGGATATGAGCTACAGTAATCCTTTAAGAAATTGTGTAATTTCAAAATATGTTTTTTTTTCATTTTCACACAAAACAGTTCATTCTCACCTACAGTATTTCATGTTTACTGTAGGCATAGTACCTACAGTACCCCATATTAACTACTGTAGGTACAGTAGACTGGCTATCTACTGTAGATCCACTACAGTATGCACAAAAATCCAAAAATTCAGGACTCTCAATACCTTTCACGTATCGATATTTTGATATATTTCGACTACAGTACCACTTCTAGACTACAGTACTCCTCAAAAAATGGACTTGTTCCTCAACTACCGTACCCTTTTCTGTGACCTACAGTACTCCTCCAGACTACTGTATCAATTTTTGTACCACAGTATCCGCTTCAAAACACAAAAATCGAATATGTTATGATACTCGAAACCTTTCGCAAGTGTATATTTTTCCAGATCTTTATCTACAGTACCCCAAAAAGTGGGCGTGACTTCAACTACCGTACCCTTTTCTGTGACAATTGTATTGCCAATTTCAGCCGTGCCAATTGTTCGGTACTTCCACTCGACGCCGACGCCACATCGTGCCATGCATTTGTAGTATGGTTCAACACAATTTCCAGCTCTTTTGAGCCTCTCACTTGATCCAACATGTGCACGCAAAATTTTTGACATTTTTGGGATAGTTCCTGGAAAAATGGATATTGCGTACTTTGTGCATTATTGCGTCAGATATGGTGTGAAATGTGATACACTTGACGTGTGATAATGTGCATTTTTGATGGAATATGATAGCCGTTGGGTGTTATGTTGCATATTTTATGAACGGAAATTCTATTTTTGAAAAAGGGGTGCAGTTTTGCGTCAGATTTGATGCATCAGGGAAAACAACAGTGCAACATAGTTGACGCTAAATTGCGGACTTTTTGAGATACGGTTGTGTTTGGAAATGCACCGTATTTGACGACAAAATGCACCAAAAGTTTGGATTTCGGATTTTCCGAGAAAACACATGTTTGTCGCAAAAATTCACTAAAATTTTGATGACGACAAACTGCACCAAAACTTCAAAAATATAAAAATTCCAGATTTCGGATGGATGCACCATATTTGACGACAAAATGCAGAAAATGTCGATACACTAGATTTGACGCGCAAGTGCAGACAAAGAGTGAATACATCATATTTGACGAAAATTTGCACTAAAAGCTTATTTTCATAATGCGTCATACTTGACGGGCAAATGCACAAAAAGTGTACTTGAAAAAAATAAATTGAATTTCAAAATGCATCATGTTTGACGCAAAAATGCACTAAAACTCCAGTACAGTATATTTGACGACAAAGTGCACTGGAAATTTCGATAGAATAAAATTTCGAAATTTCCAATGGATGCACCATGTTTGACGCCGAAATGCAGATAATTTTGTTACCATGGATTTTACGCGCAAATGCAGACAATAAGTGAGTGCATAGTACTTGACGACAAAACGCACCAAAAGCTCATTTTCGTAATACATCAAATTTGACGCACAAATGCACAAAAATTCAAAGAGTTGGAATTCCCCAAAAATTTCACAAAAATATAATTTCAAAATGCATCATATTTGACGCAAAAGTGCACTACTACAGTAAAGCAGATTTGACGACAAAATGTACCAAAAAAATTAATACTCTGAATTTTGAAAATTTTCAGAAGGCATCACACTTGACGCAAAAATGCACCCAATTTTCATGGAACCTGAAGTATCAAAAACTCGAAGATTCATCACATTTGACGAGGAATTACATGGTATTTCGATACACCATATTTGACGCGCAAATGCAGAAATAGACTTAATACAAATTGTTTGACCGCAAAACTCACAAAATGGTCATTTTCATAATGATATCATAGTAGGTGCTCGTAATCTTTTGAAAATATACATCACATCTGACGCAAAAATGCACAGAAAATGCAAAGTTTTAAGTGGATGCAGCATATTCGACGCGCAAATGCACAAAAAACACCTACCTCATAATCAGTTTTGAATTCATTTTCAATATACGACAATCGTTTCAACTCCCAACTCAATTCAAATGCATACAAAATCGGATCCCGCGCCGACAAACAAATCAACGATGGTGACGTCAATGCTCGATAGGCATTTATCCTTGATCTCGATAATCTCAACGAATCTTCCTCCCTCGCCGCACAACACTCCGGACAACAACAACGAACATCATGTGGATGCGGCACTGATCCTTTCTTATCCAGGAATAGCTTGATACACTCGTAATTGTCCTTGTGCGCCGCCAACACGATTGGTGTGATGTCTGGGGTGAAGGCGGAGTGCTCGGTTATTTCCACACCTTGGCGCTGAAAAAAATTGGTTTTTGAGTGAAATTTTAGACTTTTTTTCTGGGAAAAAAATTTTGTCTGAAAATTTTTTTAGATCAAGAATTTCCAGACAGTGAAAAAACTTTTAAAACATTTTTTTTTTGGAAAATTTTTTGAACTAAAAATTGCTGAAGTTCGGCTGAAAATCGACTTGGGCTAGAAATATTTTTTCTCAGGGATTTTTTTCAGAAATTTTTTTTGTTTTTTTTACTAGTTCTTTTAGCTGAAAATGACTGAAAATCGATTGGAAAAAGTAGAAAGAGTCACATGTTTTCATTTGCCTAGAAACACATGGTGGAATGAGAAAGAAACAGAAGCAGGTGAAAAAAATGTTTTGATCAAGAATTATTTTCAGATTTTTTTTGGAGCGGAAAATTTGAAAGTCTACTGACAGAACCTTGAACTTTGGAACATTGAGAACAGAAAATTTTTTGATATAATTTTTATCGGAAATAGATTGATTAGTTTAACCGAAAATAATAGTTTAGAAATTGGCAATTTTTCCAGAGAATGTCTCAAAAAATTTTGAAACAATTTGTTTTACGGCATTTTCTAGGAAAAATTTTTTTCCCGAAAATTCAAAGAAAAAAGAACTATGAAGGTTTACATCATCGTTTTTTTTTCAGTTGACGAAGACTTTTTTTCAGATTTTTTTCAGCAAATTGAATTCTGAAACTCAACTTCCAAGGTGGAATACTCAAAAAAAAATTTTTAACTCGACAGAAAAATTTGAAATTTTGGAATTTCCATTAAAACTTCAAAAAAATTTTTCCCGAGAACTTATTTTCGATCAAATATCTGAAAGTGTATTAACATCTGACACTCGGCTAAAAATTTGGGAAATTTCGCAAAAATATTTTAGAAGCTTCTGCAAAAATTGTCTTCAAAAATTGATATTTCTCAAAACAATCAAAAAAAAAAGAGTTCTTGACAAAATTTGACTGCTTGAAACGTATGATACTCAGTCAAAAGTAATGTTATTGTTGACTGAGTATCAAACGTTCGTGAAACTTTTCAAACCCAAAAAACCAAATTCCAGTCAATTTGCAGAAATTCAGCTTCAGAAAACCTGAAATTATTTTTGAGCAAAATTTTTTTGAAGCTTTTGAAAATTTGTCTTGTGGAAATTTCAGAAATTAATTTTTGTACCCCAAAATTTTTCCCTACAAAATTGAAAAAATCTCAACCAACCTCAGCATCAAACTTGTCCATTTTCTCCAAATGTTCTACAATAATCTCCACAGCTTCCACATTTTCCTCACCAATTGCATACAAAATAGCGTCGCCAGTCTGCAAAAAAAGTTCAAATTTTTTTTGACTCAAAAAGTTCCATTGAAAAAAACCACCTCAATTAACCACATTTTTCAATTAAAAGTCGTCGTCTTCGTACTTTTCTCGTGAATTTCGTGATGAGTAAAATGCATTGGGGGCTATTAAATCGAAGGAGAACGAAATGATGAAGGAATTTTTTTTTTCGTCGTTTCTTGGTCGAGAGAAATGGAATATCTCTCTCGCTTGCTTTTCTTACAAATTTAATTCTAACATACGGATATTTCGGGTCCTGGCGGTTGGGGACGGCCCGCAAAATTTTTTTATTGAGCAGTTTTTTCTGTGCTAGATAATCTGGTTATTTGCGAATTTTTTGGTCAAAAAACGACGATTTTTCGCAGAATACAAAAAATGCACACTTTTAGCTAGCTACAGTAATCCGACAAACTTTGATGCAATATCGCGTTGAAGTTTTTGCAGAAATGTTTCTAAATCATACTGTAACCAAAAAAAAAAGATTTTTTGTTTAATTTATTTCAATTTGATGGAAATTTCGGAAAAAAATTTTCAAAAATCTTGTCCACTTTACCGGAAAATCATGTTTTCAAGAAACTTTTCAAAAAAAAAGAAATTTTCAAGTTAGGTTTGACAAGTGACGAAAAAATGCACATTTCCTCAAAGCTACAGTAACCCGGGCTAATTTTTTTCGGGTCCTGGCGGTTGGGGACGCGAAAAAATTTATTGAGAATTTTTTCGTCTTAGTGTTCTTTGATAATCTAGTCATTTGCGAATTTTTTGGTCAAAAAACGCTGATTCTCGGCGGAATATTAGATGAATACTAATTATTTTGATATGCGAAAAAAAAATTAGAAAAAAAAAATTTTTTTTGACAAAATTTTTTTTAAGAAAAAAAAATAATATTTTCAGTTTAGCAAGTGACGAAAAAATGCACACTTTTTTGTAACTAAATGTTTCGGTTCCTTTTTTGGGGACAGCCGAAAATTTTTATTGAGCAGTTTGTTTCTGTGTTAGATAATCTGGTTATTTGCGAATTTTTCGGTCAAAAAGCTCTAGTTTTTGCAGATACAAGAATTTTTTGGTAGATCACATTTCCTTATAGGTACAGTAACCCGGCTAACTTTGGTGCAATTTTGCGTTAAAGTGTATGACATGTTTTCAAATCATACTGTAACCTAAAAATTGATTTTTACTTAATTTCTCATGAAAAGCGTTTGCACAAATGAAAATACACTATGACGCAAAAATGCACACTTTTGGTTAGCTCCTTTTCTTCGGGTCCTGGCGGTTGGGGACGCGAAAAAAAACGTATTGAGAAATTTTTTGTGGTAGTGTTCTTTGATAATCTGTCAAATTTTCTTGCTCAAAAAACGCCAATTTTCGAGAATTATCAGATAGATACTAATTATTTTGATGTATTTGTGAAACGAATATCAACCGAAAAAAATTTTGTGTGTAAACTTTTATAAAAAAGTGTTTACACAAATAGGAATACACTATGACAAAAAAAATAAATATTTTTTTAAAACTGAATTTCGTCGGTAAAAACTAGTGAAACCACTCTGTTGAATGCACACTTTTCAAACTACCGTATACCAGAAAAGTGTGAAAGTGCATTTTTAGGTGGAAGTGTTTGCACGAAACAACAAAATTTTTGATTAAAAAGTCTTTGAGACTTGAAAAATGAACTATGACGCAAAGATGCAAAATTTTCTACCTACAGTAATCCTAAAACCTTCTGTGAAGTTTTTGCTGTGAAGGTATTTACACAAACTTTTTAAAAAGTACACCATAACGACAAAGTGCACATCTACAGTAATCCTAACAAGTTTTTTTGGAAATCTTTTGAGAACAATAAATTTCGCATCATAATTTTTTATTTTTGAAAAAAAAATTTCTCGAAAAACACAGATTTTCGGTGTATTTTCATCAAAATAATGTGTGAATTAAGGATTTCTGAAGCCTAAATGGATGAAATTTTCTCGCCAAAAAAAAACAAACAAACCTCAATATTGTGGTCAAGGAGTAACTCGATCATTTCAATATTCTCGTTTTCGATCGCTATCAACAATGCATTTCTGAAAAACGAAATATCAAATTTCATGAAAAAAAATGAAATTTTTGTTTTTATGTTTTGTGTGAAAAAATAAAAATATACCTTCCAACTGGATCCAATGTGTTGATATTGAAATATTCCATTTTGATATTTGATAATAGCATACGAACACTACCGATATCACCACGTTCTGCTGATAGGAGCAGCTGTTTTTCGCGGATACGGATCGAATCCGCGACGGCGGCTGGAAATTGTCGATTTTAGGATTAAATATGATATTGTGAAAAAAAAATTTCATGAAAAAGTGAATTTTGTCAGTCAAAAAAAATTTTTTTTTTCAAATTTTTCAAAAAAAAAATTTTTTTGTTATTGAAATCTGGAGAAATTTTTGAAAAAAATGTTTGAAATTAGCTGTGATTTTTTTTGATTTTCAGAAAAATATTTTATCCGAAAATTATGGAAATCAATTTTTTTTCTTTAAAAAATGGGGAAAGTTCTCAAAAAATGACAGAAAAAGTCTCACTTGACAACTGAAATTTTTTATAATTTTTTTGAATATCCACAAAATTATCGATCTAGAAAATCTGGGAATCAAATTTTTTCAGTGAAAATTGCTCCGAAAATGGTGGTTTGTTCAGGTTGAAATAGACATTTTTCAGAAAAAAAAATGATTCTGGAGCAGAAAAATTGATCAAAAAGTCCAGAATTTTTCAAATTTATCTACTTTTTCAGTTGAAAAACTTCTAGATTATTGAGATTGTGTGAACACTTTTTGAGTAAAAATCCAGTTTTTTCGACTTTTTTCTGAAAAAAAAATTCTGAACATCAAAATTCAGATAAAATCGACACAAATTTTCTGGAAAAAAAAAATTTTTTTTCAACATTTTCATCTATTCTATCAAAAATCAGAAGATTTAACAGTGATCTACTGAAAAAAAAATCAAACAAAAAAAATTTTTTCACTCTGTCCCCTAGAACAAAATTGTTATTTACTAAATGGCTGGGAAAAAAACGAGAAGATTTTTTTCGAAAATTTTTTTTGTTTTCCCAGTGTCAAAATTTTCTGGTCAAAAACTACCAGAATGCGACGCAAAAATGCACACTTTTCTGATCTACAGTACCCCAAAAAGTCTGCATTATTGCGTCAAATCAGATGTCTTCAAAAAATTTCAATTCTATGGTCACATTTCTAGTTCTATGGATCATAGAATTATGAAATTTCAAGGGGGATTATGCATAGAATCCTTACATAGAAACCATAGAACAAAAAATTCTATGCATAGAATTTCAAAAAACTTACAATCACCACTACCACTCGCTCGATCATCATCAGCGTGCATGTCTGAAAAAAATTTCAGATTTTCAGAATAGGCTCCGCCCACTTACTTAAAGACGATGGAATCGATGGTTTGACGTCGATTGAGACCATTCGAGCTGTTGAGCAACATGAGCTCGATGAGCCACCACAGTGGGAAGATGGGACAGTCTGAGAATGGATATAGGTTGACTGAGTATCGAATGTGAATGATGGTTTGGCTGCTGGGCACGTTTGATACTCAGTCAGTGGTGGAAAATGGGAAATTTTGAATTTCGCGGTAAGTTTTTTGAGAAAAGTGTTTGCGGACCTACAGTATCCGCTGACCTGATTACAAAATTGTTGCATAGAATTTTTCATAGAACCATAGATTTTCATGGCATAGAACCATAGATCTTCCGAACTTTCATAGCATAGAATCATAGAAGTTTCCAAAATTTTGAATCATAGAATCATATATCCTCAAACTTTCAAGACATAGAATCATAGAACTTTGAAACTTTGAAGGCATAGAACCGTAGATCTTCCTAACTTTTGAAGCATAGAATCATAGAACTATCAAAAACTTGACTGAGTATCAAACTAATTTAGCTGCTGAGACGTTTGATACTCAGCCAAGGATCTGAACTTTGGCTGGCTGAGTATCAAACGTTCACCGCCAACATGATACCATTTGATACTCAGCCAACCATATACTACTTGCCCGAGTATCAACTATTTTAAAAAATTGACTTCTGGTACGTTTGAAACTCAGTCCAGGATCTGAACTTTGGTTGACTGAGTAACAAACGTACTGGTGCCACATGAATACATTTGATACTCAGTCAATCATATCGTACTTGCCTGAATATCGAATGTTAGAAAACTTTGACTGCCGGGACGTTTGATACTCAGCTATGGATCTGGACTTTTTTGGCTGAGTATCAAACTTTCGACCACCACATTTGATACTCAGTCAACACCAGATAGAACAAAAGCTTGGCTTCTTAGACGTTTGATACTCAGCGATAGATTCGATCATTGGTCGACTGAGTATCAAACGTTTGATACTCAGCCAACAACCTACCGTAGGCGGCAGATTCATGATGATGTCATCATCATCAACATTGTACATTCAACAAAAAAAGCGGGTTGATGAGATGGAAGGGCCTTCTGTTTTTTTGTGTGTTTTTTCGTCTGAAAAAAAATTATTGTTATTTTTTTAGTGAGAATATATATGTGAAGAGATACGGAGAGAGAATGAAATTTGAGAAAAAACTGGGGCGAGAGATTGAGAGAGTGGAGAGATGGAGAAATGTGTGCATTTATGGGTCTCGACACGAAATGTGGGTACTGTAGTACCTTAAAGGAGCATAGATTCATAGATGAGCAAGGTAGAAAAAAAGAGCCAAAAAAGATAAAAAGAAGCAAAGTGATAATATGCAGATAATTGAACTTCCTGTTATTGTGAGATTAGATTCATAGATTCATAGATTCATAGATTCATAGATTCATAGATTCATAGATTCATAGATTCATAGATTCATAGATTCATAGATTCATAGATTCATAGATTCATAGATTCATAGATTCATAGATTCATAGATTCATAGATTCATAGATTCATAGATTCATAGATTCATAGATTCATAGATTCATAGATTCATAGATTCATAGATTCATAGATTCATAGATTCATAGATTCATAGATTCATAGATTCATAGATTCATAGATTCATAGTTTCATAGATTCATAGATTCATAGATTCATAGATTCATAGATTCATAGATTCATAGATTCATAGATTCATAGATTCATAGATTCATAGATTCATAGATTCATAGATTCATAGATTCTCGAGTTCTATGCTTCATAGATTTATGATTCTATGATGCATAGATCCTCAGCTTCTGTGATACAAGTTCCATAGAACTTGTACTCCAGGGGCTAAAGATCACCCAGACCAATTCACTTCAATCATCCATTTTGTCCTTCTCTCTCCTAAAAAACAATCGAATTTTGGCTGAGTGTGACAAATCAAAAGCAAATGTGGCAGGCGGGGAGGAGGGGGGCAAACGAGGCACAAAAAGTAATTAAGGCGGGCCCCTCCCTCCGTGCCCTGTCCTTCATTTTGGTGTATAATGAGCCGGGGAGGAAGAGAATGGGGTGATATTTTAGTGGCAATGAGTTTTTAAACCGATCGCGGCTTTTTCCCATTTTTATAATGGACATTTTGTGGGTTTTTGGGCAAAAGATACACTTTAAAGGCGCATTGGGTCTCGACACGAACTACTGTGCTTTAAAGGCGCAGAGACTTTGCATGGGTCTCAACACGAAAACGTTGAGCATATCAGAAATTTGGCTCTCAGAACGAATTTTAAAGGAACATAGTCATCTACTTGGTCTCACAACGAAAGTGACATTTTAAAGGAGCAGGGACTTTTTTTGGGTCTCAACACGAACCTGAAACTTTAAAGGGGCATAGACTATTTTTTGGGTCTCACCACGATTATAAAGCTTGAGAATGGGATGTAGGTTTTTTTTAGGTCTTATCACGATTCCTATACTTTAAAGGAGCATAGACGCTATTCTGGGTCTTACAAAAAAAATAGGTATTTAAAGGAGCATGTCGGTTTTCAGGTCTTATCACGATTTTCATTTTTTAAAGGAGCATGTTGATTTTTAGGGCCCTACCACGAATAATGTACTTTAAAGGAGCATATTCTACGATTTGGGTCTCGATACGAAAATAGGTTTTTAAAGGATCATCCCGTTATTTTGGATTCTGACATGAAAATTAAAATTTAAAGGATCTAGTTTTCTGGTGGGGTCTTGTCTGGAAAATCTCACTTTTCCGTCTTTCACTACTGTAGCTAGTTTAAAGGAGCATGCTCGAAAATGTGTAACTTCAGGATTACTGTAGGTTAAAGGTGCAGTACTTGGAAATTCTAAGTAATTTTTTCAGATTGAAAAAAGTACTTTAGCTCTTCAAAATATCCGAGGTCTCAACACGAAAACAAGTTTAACAATTACCGTACTTTAAAGGAGCATAATAGGGTTTCAAGAACGTCATGGTGTTTGCACACTTTATGACCTACAGTACCCCCAATTTCCAAAACAAACAGCTATAGAAGCCATAGATGCGATTTTGTTGAGGCAAAACAAAAAACAACAAAAGTGAACTTTTTTGTGACGCGGATGAGAAAAACGAGAAAAAGATGAAATCTAATAATATATTTTTGACTGCAGCCACAAAACAGTGGTTATGAAGACGGCACACACACACACACATGAAATGTGCAGTTTTATTGGCATTTTTGACATTTATCTTCTTTTGAGAGAAGAAGAAGGCGTGTCGGTCTAGATTATAAGAGGGGATTTGGATGTGTGTGAACTTTTGAAGTTCTATGCATAGAACTTGGAGAAGCTATGGAGATGAGCATAGAACTTCAAGAGAGGATCTATGCAACATTGGTGTGATATATTTAGGATCTATGAAAAGTTCTATGGAGCATAGAACTTGCGATCTATGGAATTGAGAATCTATGCAATAGTGAGATCCATAAATACTATAAAGGCATGTTTCAAAGTTCCATAGATCTGAAATTTATTGCAGTTCTATGAATCCATGGAAATGTTCTATGGAGATGAGAATAGAACTAGAGGATAAATAGAAAAAAGGATCTATGCAACATTGGTGTGCTTTTTGAATGAAGGAAGATAGAAGTATCTATGCATAGATTTCTGAATGTCTGGGATCTAGGAAAAGTTCTATGGAGCATGAAAGTTGAGATCTATGGAACTGAGGATCTATGGAACATTGGTGTGCTCTTGGAAAATGGTTCATGGAAAGATCAACGCATAGAACTTGAGATCTAAAGAATTTAGAAACAATGTAAAAGTAAATTCCATACAATCTGATATATATATGCTTCATGAATCCGTGAAGGTCTATGGTGCATAGAACTTGATGAACCTGTGGAATTGAAAATCTATGAATAGAGTCGGATTCTATGATCTATGCAAAGATGGTGAAAGCACTAGAAGCTCAATATCTATGGTTCTCTGAATAGTTTGAGATCTATGAGTACAATAATCATAGAATCGTGAAAGTGATGAAATTCAAAGCCCCGGAAATCAATGAAAACTCTATGAATCTATGAAGTTCTATGGAGCATAGAACTTGAGAGAGTCTATGGAATTGATGATCTATGCAATAGGTGGGTGCTCTTTGGAAGAAGGAAGTTGTTAGGATCTACGCATAGACACTTTTTATGGTTCTATGAACATTTTGAGACATAGGTACATATATCAATAATTGTTGGAGCCATAGAACAGAGCTTCTATAAATCCTCAAAAAAAATTTGAGTCTATGAATATTGGAATTCTATGGATATAGAACTGGGTATGTAGAAAAATTGACTCATATAAATTTAGTTTCTATGTTTCACATATAATTCGATAAACTCTGAATCATAGAACTCGAGGAAGTATAAATCTATGAATCTATGAATCTATGAATCTATGAATCTATGAATCTATGAATCTATGAATCTATGAATCTATGAATCTATGAATCTATGAATCTATGAATCTATGAATCTATGAATCTATGAATCTATGAATCTATGAATCTATGAATCTATGAATCTATGAATCTATGAATCTATGAATCTATGAATCTATGAATCTATGAATCTATGAATCTATGAATCTATGGATCTATGAATCTATGAATCTATGAATCTATGAATCTATGAATCTATGAATCTATGAATCTATGAATCTATGAATCTATGAATCTATGAATCTATGAATCTATGAATCTATGAATCTATGAATCTATGAATCTATGAATCTATGAATCTATGAATCTATGAATCTATGAATCTATGAATCTATGAATCTATGAATCTATGAATCTATGAATCTATGAATCTATGAATCTATGAATCTATGAATCTATGAATCTATGAATCTATGAATCTATGAATCTATGAATCTATGAATCTATGAATCTATGAATCTATGAATCTATGAATCTATGAATCTATGAATCTATGAATCTATGAATCTATGGATCTATGAATCTATGAATCTATGAATCTATGAATCTATGAATCTATGAATCTATGAATCTATGAATCTATGAATCTATGAATCTATGAACCTATGAATCTATGAATCTATGAATCTATGAACCTATGAATCTATGAATCTATGAATCTGTGAATCTATGAATCTATGAATCTATGAATCTATGAATCTATGAATCTATGAATCTATGAATCTATGAATCTATGAATCTATGAATCTATGAACCTATGAATCTATGAATCTATGAATCTATGAATCTATGAATCTATGAATCTATGAATCTATGAATCTATGAATCTATGAATCTATGAACCTATGAATCTATGAATCTATGAATCTATGAATCTATGAATCTATGAATCTATGAATCTATGAATCTATGAATCTATGAATCTATGAATCTATGAATCTATGAATCTATGAATCTATGAATCTATGAATCTATGAATCTATGAATCTATGAATCTATGAATCTATGAATCTATGAATCTATGAATCTATGAATCTATGAATCTATGAATCTATGAATCTATGAATCTATGAATCTATGAATCTATGAATCTATGAATCTATGAATCTATGAATCTATGAATCTATGAATCTATGAATCTATGAATCTATGAATCTATGAATCTATGAATCTATGAATCTATGAATCTATGAATCTATGAATCTATGAATCTATGAATCTATGAATCTATGAATCTATGAATCTATGAATCTATGAATCTATGAATCTATGAATCTATGAATCTATGAATCTATGAATCTATGAATCTATGAATCTATGAATCTATGAATCTATGAATCTATGAATCTATGAATCTATGAATCTATGAATCTATGAATCTATGAATCTATGAATCTATGAATCTATGAATCTATGAATCTATGAATCTATGAATCTATGAATCTATGAATCTATGAATCTATGAATCTATGAATCTATGAATCTATGAATCTATGAATCTATGAATCTATGAATCTATGGATCTATGAATCTATGAACCTATGAATCTATGAATCTATGAATCTATGAATCTATGAATCTATGAATCTATGAATCTATGAATCTATGAATCTATGAATCTATGAATCTATGAATCTATGAATCTATGAATCTATGAATCTATGAATCTATGAATCTATGAATCTATGAATCTATGAATCTATGAATCTATGAATCTATGAATCTATGAATCTATGAATCTATGAATCTATGAATCTATGAATCTATGAATCTATGAATCTATGAATCTATGAATCTATGAATCTATGAATCTATGAATCTATGAATCTATGAATCTATGAATCTATGAATCTATGAATCTATGAATCTATGAATCTATGAATCTATGAATCTATGAATCTATGAATCTATGAATCTATGAATCTATGAATCTATGAATCTATGAATCTATGAATCTATGAATCTATGAATCTATGAATCTATGAATCTATGAATCTATGAATCTATGAATCTATGAATCTATGAATCTATGAATCTATGAATCTATGAATCTATGAACACTTCCAATGATTTCTGAGCGAATGGAAAAAATGAAGACGAATCTCGTTGGGTTGAAGACGAGACATTACATGTGAAGACGAAAAAAAAGGAGAAGAATTTGATTTGAAAAAAAAGACAACTTTTTTTGCGCGCTAGCGCAAAACGAAATTGAATTTGATGGTGGCGGCGGCGAAGCCGTCGGCGCCCATTCATGCTCATCATTTTAGTATTTGTGTTGAAGGATGGAACATTTGAATGATAAGTGTTGTCAACTAGAGAGAGGGAATAGAAAAGTTTCGAATATAATGACGTTGTTCATATTCAGCTCATTATGAAATTGAGGAAGCCACACTTTTTCACACTTTTCTCTCGTTTTTGACGATGATGATGAGGCTTATTAGTTTTGCTCTTTGAACACGACTCTAGGGAGTCGCCGTTTTTGATGATTTTAGGCGGGTTTTGTCTGAAATTTTGATGATATTATGATATGAATAATATTATCATGATATATCAATCGAATAAGAATGAGAAGGAAGAACATTGTTTTTTAAATTGAAACCGAAGCTGTTACGAACTATTTATGGACGAAAATTTTGATAAAACCACTTCTTTTGAAATAAAAACGGAAAAATCAATCATAATAGGGTTATTTTTGTCAATAATGAACCTATCGACTTTTTTTGTAATAATTATAGACTTCGACACAAAATGAACTCATAAAATTTCAAAAACACCTGAAATCAATAGATACCGTATTTCCTCGAATAGAGCGGAAGTGCAAGCGCTGTTGGAAAATGATAATATCTCGAAATCTAGAAGAGCTATCAAAAAGTGGTCAACTGCAAATTTGTAGATCGAAACTTCCTCTACAAGTTTGCTGTTGACCACTTTTTGATACCTGCACTAGATTTCGGGATATGATCATTCTCCGGTGGCGTTTGGAGTGCCGCTCTATTCGAGGAAATACGGTATACATAACAAAATGTTATTTTTCAACATAATATGCATTGGAAGCTCAATTTTGAAGATAAAACAACGTCTAAGAATGTTTTTTGTGTTAGATAAGTGTAAAAAGTCTGCTGAAAATCATCCAAAGAACCGAAAAGTAAGTCAACCGACTAACTTTGGGTGGCTTTGAAAAGCTCCTCCAATTTTATTGTTAAAAACATGTTCTTTGTTTTTGCGCTAAAACTTTCGCTGTTTTTTCAGCCTTCTGAGAAAATTATGTCACATTGAAAAGTTTATGATTTCATGAGTCGAAAGTATAGAAAATTATAACTGCAAAAAAACCGACAAAGACAAGTAGTGGCACATCTGCGAAGTTCATTCGAGGCAAAACTTGAATAGTTGACACTGTATGGGATGAAATAAAACATAAATATATTGAGTCATTCATAAAAAACAACAATTTCAGCAGAAGAAATTCATGTTTTTTTTTTGTTTTATTGCTCATAAAAGTGAATCCTCGATTAAAAGTACTATATAATAAAAAAAATATTAATAAGATTCATAAAATTGCCTTATTCCATGCGTTTCAAGACGAAAAATAGTCCTTTTTTGTTTTTCAAGCTCAAAAATCAGCTGATTATTATTTTTTATTGCTCATAAAACAAAATCCTCAAGTAAAATTGCTTTCAAAGTCTTGATTTTATGCATTTTTATTGAAAAAACAGTAAAAATTGCCCAGTTATACGCTATTTGAAGCAAAAATATACAATTTTCTAATTTTCGAGACTAAAAAGCTTACAAAATGTTATATTTTCGCTATTTTTATCAGTTCAGTCAAGTGAAAACGACCGGAAATTGAATAATTTGCTCTTTTTGGTCTTAAATCGTGAAAAAACGTGAAAAAACACAATTTTCAACGTAACAAAAGCTGAAAAATATGAAATTGAAGGAAAAAGTGACATAAAATGGCGAAAATTGCACCTGCAAGACATTTTATATCCATTCATTAGTCATTTTATCTATTCTTTCGTCGCAGGAGGGGCAAGAAAAGCAACAAAAGTTGTGTGCCCTGACGGCACTTTGTGAAAAGTGGGCCACAAAATTTGTTGGGCATAAAACAAGGCGAAAGTCAATTGAGCACGAATATAAAAAGTGACGGAGCCCAAACAGAAGAGGTTGTGAATTCTCTCACGGTGATTCAAAAATCTTTACGAAGAGGAAAAGAGCTCGGATGCATTTTTTATGAGCTTCGGCAGCTCAAAACTGAGGGATTATTATTGCATTTGGGAAAACAGATATAAATTCAGTGTGTTTGATGAGGAATTGCTTTTTGCATTCATTTTACGGCTCGCTCATGCGTTCTTAATTCCCTTTTTTCCATTGTTTTACCTTTTAGAATTTAAAAACCCGCCGTTTTTCCATTGAAAATTGGGATGCGCGCCAGCGATTCTTTGATTGACGCGTTTCGCGTGCTGACGCATTTATGTGTTTTCTCAAGAAAATTAGTGATTTTCTTCGATTTTTGAATTTTTCGAACCAATTTTTGTGATTTCAGTGTTTCCATGGATGACGAGGGTACATTGGGAAGTACATGTAAGTCGATTTTCAGCGAAAAAATAATTTATAAGGATTTTTTTTCAGCTGGAGCGAAAGGATACTGGAAACAAAATCTCTACCTTCTGCAAGAGCGAGCTCCACGGCCAAAAGCGGTACTTTGCCGGCGGAATATTGAGAATCGACCGAGGCAGTATGGTGCAGAATTTCATGGTTTGATTGATCGATCGGAGGTATCCTTGAAAAATTTGAAACAAACGAAAAAAACTTGATTAAACAGGCGGAGAAAATGTTGATGGAAGCTGGTGAAGGGGCATATCTGGTGCGAGAATCGACACGATCACAGGATGCTTATACGCTTTGCATGGTTTTTGATGGCAAAGTTATGAATTATAAGGTGAGAAAGTTGTTGATTTATAAATTTGAATATTGATAGATCCATAGATTCAAAGATTTGTGTTTTCGTAGATTCATAGATTCTCAGGCATTTAGAAATTAAGATTCTTTGATTGATTCTATGGAACTTTTATCAAAAGTGAACGAATTTTTATGTCCCTAGAAATCATAAATTCATGAAAATATCATAGATTCTATGTCAGTTGTGCTCATAGATCTAAAAATATCCATAGAACTTGGATGGTAGCCTCATAGAATTTTTTAAATATGCATAGATCTCGAAAGTCAGAGAACTCAATTTCTATGCATAGATCTTTTCAACTTCCTCCTATCATAGATCCATAGATCGATAGATCGATAGATCGATAGATTCATAGACTATAGATTCATATATTCATAGATTCATAGATTCATAGATTCATAGATTCATAGATTCATAGATTCATATAGATTCATAGATTCATAGATTCATAGATTCCATAGGTCCAACTATTCATAGATTCATAGATCTAAATATTCATAGATTCCCTTTTCCAGCTCTACTACGACGGCGCGTTCTACGTTGGCGAGAAGCGTTTCGATAGTATGGACTACCTAGTTGCCGACGGTCTCATTTCCATGTTTGTCGATCTACACGCATCGGATTATATCAAACGAATGGCAGATGAGGCGATTTATGAAGATAGGTGAGTTGAAATTGCTTGTTTTTGCCAAAAATGACAATTTTTGAACCTAAAAAATGATAAAAATGCTCCAATGACTCATTTTCAGCCCATACTCGCGATACACCAACGCCGCTTCCGATATGGCACGTCGACCGGTCACCCGTGCTCACAATTTCACGTCATACACCTTCAAAGCACCACATTATTGCGACTATTGTAGGAATTTCTTGTGGGGATTGGTTCATCAGGTAATTTACTCGTTTTTTATTTGAAAAAATAACAAAACTCATATTTTTGCCCGAAATCATCAGTTTTTGTAGTTTTTAAAGCTGGAAACCTTCAGACTTCGTAGAAATTGAAATTCGTACCTGAAAAAAAACCTGCAATTCGACAAATGAAGTTGCCAATTCGTTTTTCATGTGAAAAAATGAAAAAAAAATCCAATTTTTTTTCGAAATCATCAATTTTTGAAGCTAAAAACCTTTTGATTAAGTTAAATTTTCGAAAAATAACTGAAAATCGATATCTTGAGCTAATATTCGACAAAAAAACCCGATATTTCTGGGCTTATTCGATTTTCCAGCTAAAAAATATCAAAACAACAATTTTTGAAGTTTTTGAATCCGGTCACCTTCAGAATTAAAGAAATATTCTGAAAATATACGTTTCAAAGATATTTTGTACCAAAAAAAATGAACTTCCAGGGCATGAGATGTGAAGATTGTGGTTTCGCCGCGCACAAAAAATGCTCGGAAAAAACGCTTCACGATTGTCGACCGGAAGCGAAATATGTCAAGAGAATGTTCGCAGTCGACATTACGACACTATGCTTGGCGCATTCGACCGATCTACCGCCTGTTGTGACGATGTGTATTCATGAGGTATGGTCTCGTTGAAATCGACAAATTTTGGGTCAAAAATGACTGAAATTAGCTCCAAGACGCACTAAATTAGGCTTGGAAATGAATTTGCAGGCTAAAATAGCTGAAATATTCCTGTTTCAACCAAAAACAGCATTAAAGTATGGTTTTTTGCAGGTCGAACTGCGAGGATTGAACGTCGAGGGAATCTATCGTGTATCTGGATCACACGATCATATGGAGAAGTTGAGACAACAATTCGATTCGAATCAGATGGTTGATTTGACACAGGTTAGTTGTTTTTTTTTTCAACTTTTCGTAAAATAAGGCACAAAAATATACATTTGTGACAGTTTTCCTATCTTAATCAAGTAAATATAAACTTGCTGATTCCAAGCTTGTTCCTGAGTGTGCAACATCTGATTTTCCAACTTCTTGACCTGAAAAAACGGCTAGAAAATTCTGAAAAATTGATGGAAATTGTAGTAAAAAGCAATGATGAAAGACAAAAAAAAAACTGAAAATTCACAAATTTCGACAGTTTTGCCAAAAATTGATCGTATTTCAATCTAAAAGTGTTAGTTTTGAGATATTCTTGATGTTTAGATGTTTGACTGAGTATCAAACGTCTTTACTTCTGAATTCTCGGTGCTAAATTGGTTTTTTTCCGGCTGACTTCAAAAAAAAAAGAGAAAATGTGCAATAACTGTCCCAAAAATGTAAAAATTTGCAAGATTTACTACTTTTTTATATTCAAAAGTCTTTTTTAAAAATTAGGGGTGGCTGGAATCTGCAATTCTCTTTTTGTTTCTGAAATTCAACATGATTACATTTCAGGTGGCCGATATCCACACAGTGTGTGGCCTCCTGAAGCTCTACTTTCGCCAGCTTCCGCAACAATTGATACCATTCAGTGTGCATAAACAATTGTTGGCGGTCTATCAGGAGACACATAATCGACCGATTCATGATAGAATACGAGCATTGAGGTAGGAGAATTTTGAAGAATTATGGGAATAATTAGTGGTTTCTTGCAGGAAAGTGATCATGGAATTATCAGATGCGAATATCATTACACTTGGTGCAGTTTTGGCACATTTGAAGAAGGTGAGTGTGGTTTTTTATGGAAAAAGTGACTAGAATGCTGAAAAAGCGATCGAACCTGATTTGGAAGTTTTTGTGCTGAAAATTCTGAAAATCTGATACTTTTTGGTTGAAATTTCAAAATGCTTAGATTTTTTCAGCTAAACTTCTTTGAATCCGCCAATTTCGTCTAAAACTTTTGAGGAGCTGAAAAGTTTTGTGGTGAGATTTCTGAAAATGTTGAAATTCGAGAAACTGTGAAACTTTTCGCTTGAAATTTCTGAAAAACTCAACAATTTTTTATATAGATTTCGGAAAATCTGCCACTTTTTAACTGAATATTTGATTATTTTGGCAGAAATTTCCAAACCTTTTAGCTTTTTTGACCAATATTTCTGAAAATCTTCTTTTTTTGGTTGAAACTTTTGAAAACGAATAATTTTTGGCTGAGTTTTGGAAAATTCAACATTGTCTAGCTGACGCTTCTAGAAATCTGAAAATTGACTTTATGTGACAAAATTTACTGTGAATCTGATACGTTTGGCTGAAATTTTCTGAAAATGTGCCTAAAACAATCTAAAAATCTTCCAGGTCGCCGATCACAGCGGAATAAACAAGATGACAATCGAAAACCTCGCCACAATCTTCTCGCCGACCCTGTTCTGCTCTGGCGCAATCCCCGCCATGCCCAATCACCAATTGTTGCATTTCCTGATCAGCAACCCGCGAGTGGTGCCAAAACACCAATAAATACATGGTGAATATATTGCTGTTAATATATAACTAACTAGTCATTTGTATATTTCTAACCTATTTCTAAGAATTGCAAATTTTTCACTTTTCTCTATTTTCCCCGTATTTTTGTGTTTTTTGGTGCTTTTTGAATAGCATATTACCCCCTATATACCGATTCTCGTGTGAATTTTCTCATTTAGTTCGTTTTTTTTTGTTGACTTTGTAAGATCTCGGGTTTCATCTACTTTTTTTGTATGTGTCTCTTTTTTTCTATGCATAAATTCAATTTTTAGACCTATATACAGTATCCCTAGTGATCTATAACTACAGTACCCCGTCTCTCTGATATGCCAGATGTTAGATTTTTATGGTGCACCGCTTTTTTTTTTGAGAATGCACTTTGTGGAGCAGCTGTGATGGGTGTCTGGTGGAAATTGGAGCAGCAAGGGGTTTTTGTGATCAGTCTGATATAGACTAGGGATCCTCAATGATAGATACTGATATCAGACAGCTGATAAGATATATAAACATAATCTTATATGCTTCTGAATCCGAAACAGCCTCAATACCCGAGTAATTAAAACACAATGATGAGTAGGTTTTGTAGACGTCACCGAAGAATGTTTCTTCTTTGTATTCGAGCTGTAATACTTCTTTCGGGAGTAAACATGTAAGAACTTACAGCGGCAACAGCTCGGAAAAATTGGAACTTATGAAGATGAAATGACTATTATTGATCACCTTTGTTTCACCGATTCGTTTCTTGATAATTCTTCTTATTTCTTCATGCAAATATGGTTGGAAGATTAATCGATTTTTAGCCTGAAAGATGTTTTCCAATGAATTCTCATAAAATTAACCATAATAAATACCATTCGACTAGAAACTTTTTGCCGTTCTGGGAAATCTAATGTATTCGCTATAGTAATAATATTTACTCGCGCTTCGGGCAATGATGTCCATTCAAATAAATCATATAATACATCCGATTGCACAAACTATCCAACTCATCAACTAGAATAACAATCGGCGGTCGATTTTTATCCGCTTCCAGGAAAAATTGATATTAAGTTTCTGTCGAGCTGTAGATGATCCGATGCTTGTTGTTACTTTGCGTTTTTTTTAAATCAATCTCCAAGTTTTTTTCCTCAATTCTAAACGAAAACTTATGAAAATCGTGAAAAATTAGAACAAACATTTCGTAAATCTCCGCAAATACTCGTTTTATGAAAATCATCGCATTCACTTCAACATACACAGACCCCGGACATTTACGATCATTTTCCATTGCTGAAGCTACCTAAAAGTATGAATTTCAACAAGAAAAAGTCAAAACTCAACTCACAGCTCGAACAGTGGCAGTTTTACCAGTCCCTTGTACTCCACTGATATACAACGCACTACTTTCCCTCCTTCTTGGGTCAATTGCTTTTCTAATGAAGTTTCGCAACTCGGTTGTTTCTTGTTCACGGCATGATAGAACTGTACGAATCTGGAAATTGATAATATTATAGGAAAAACTAGGAAATTTAGTAATGAAAAATTGAATTTTGATGAAAAACTGGGGCAAGGAACGTTTCATAACTGTTTCATCGGTTTAATAATCGCAAAACATCACACAAATTACGTTTCCCAACATTTATTATCACTTTTCAGCTGTAAAAATGTTTTAAAATGACAAAAACAACTCACATTGCAATTTATCTTGGAAAATCCTTGTTTTGACTGGAATTTCGGCAGCTAACTTGCTCCGATTTGCTGTAAAATTGAACAATTGACATTTTAAAACTATTTTCAATAAATAAACAGGCAAAAATACATAAAAACGGAAGATTTTGAGCATTGCAAATTAAAAACTTCAAAAAAAACTGGTGTCGATTTACGATAAACGACAAACGACGTAATCGGCGGCGAATCGTTACCCGTTTCCCGGGGCGACACACCGTCCATAAAACCGCAATTAGTGAGTCGAAATCTAATTGCACGCGTGTCCTAGTGGGTTGCGCGCGCAGTTAATAAACTACTTTCTCACAAGTTAAGAAGAGTTCGAGCCCCAGCGGGTTCTTATTCTTACCCGGTGTTTGGGGTTCACCGGAAGCGTAGAGCTGCTATTTCTACGTAACGTCCCCCAAAAGAAAGTAGTTTTACTTGGGAGAGGTTTGAACCGATCATCCGAGAAAATTTTCTAACCTATGTAGTTTTGTAGAGTGGAAAACGCTGATTCCAAATCTTTCATCAGATTTTGCGGAAACGGCCTATGAGCCGAGTTACAGCCATTTGAAAATCGGGTGTTTTTGGCTGTAATTTTGACTATAATTCCCCAATATCGCGTTGTGCAACAAAAAAAGTAAAATGAAGTTGTAGATCAGTCTCTTAGCTTCATTTTGGTTTTTTACGAGACGAAAAATATGCAGAATCAACAAAGTTATGGTCATTTTAAGATTTTACAATCACCTCGAAAAACTCATATACACACACGCGTAGTAGAAAACATGCGTATGTGGGTGTACACACTAGTTTTCTCGAGCTAACAATTTTCTAAAATCTTAAAATGACCATAACTTTGTTGATTCTGCATATTTTTTGTCTCGTAAAAAACCAAAATGAAGCTAAGCGACTGATCTACAACTTCATTTTACTTTTTTTGTTGCACAACGCGATATTGGGGAATTATAGTCAAAATTTCAGCCAAACATACCCGATTTTCAAATGGCTGTAACTCGGCTCATAGGCCGTTTCCGCGAAATCTGATGAAAGATTTGGAATCAGCGTTTTCCACTCTACAAAACTACATAGGTTAGAAAATTTTCTCGGATGATCGGTTCAAACCTTTCCCAAGTTAGTGTCTTTTAGTCATCTTCGACACCATTGCGGTAAAAATAAACCACTCTTGCGATGAATTTAATGAAAACAGAAAAAGTAAAGCTTTGATACCTTTATTATTGCAAATAAATCTTTGGCGGTTCAATTTGTTGAAGATTTGAAAAGTCGATTGCACTGAAGAATGGATGAGCCTTGATTTGTTCGGTTTTCAACCTATCATCCGGCTGAAATACGTTTCTTTCAAAGTATAAGAGGAAAAAGGAACTTACATTAACTTGAAGAATATTTTCAATCAAATCTTTCGACGTTGAATCGAAATCATCCGTAAATTTGTAAAGCGCGTCTGACACCCTTCGGAATATCAAATATTCTGATTCATCATGGAATGCGTGAAGTTCTGAATGATAATTATATCGACTTTCAAGGATTTCAACAGCTTACCGGTGATAAATTGATAAACACACACGGCGAATGACCAGTAATCACTTGCAATAGTAATTTTCTTATTTGTTAGCATCTAAAACATCAGGGGAATATATCAATCAATTGATAATACTGCTGATCAGTTGGCATATCAACTGTCAATTCAAACATATCAACCTTCTTCTCCTCTATCAATTGATCCATTCTTCCTCGTATCATATCAGTATCCATCCATTGTTTTGAATAGAATGATTCAATATTCAAATCAATAAATTGAACCATATCCATTTGATATTTACACAATAATCGCAGATCTACAGTATCCCTGATATCCGGTATCCAGAAACTTTGAAAGAACTGTATCAAAGTAGATCAAAAAAGGTGACCGTCAAGTTGTATTGATGGGAGGAGGGAAGGCAATTTTTTTTTGGTTTTTTAATTTTTTTAAAGTCACATCAAATGTAAATCATCTATAATTTTGTTGAGTTTCGATAACCCATCAACGCCGGACTGACACCTTGTGATATACTGATTGAAATGTGGTTGTATATATACTCGATAGATAGGAAGCAACCGACATGGACACTGGATTGGGTAATATTTCATAATGTGTGTTGATTGGGTTGAGGTGAAAATATTGATAAACAGGGGAACATGGTAGAGTTGTTGATATGTTATCAGTTGCTTATCAGTTGCCTAATGTAAACTGCATATCAGTCAATTTTTGAGATATTCAAATCAAAAGATCGGAAAACTTTTGTAGCCTCGATTGTGATTTATGGGGAATTTTGTGTATTTCTTGGGCTTCAAAAAGTTTTCAGATATCAGATATATTGAATCTAACTCCTTCAAAAAATCTGAAAATTCTCTGATAGACAAGTCATGACGATTTGTCTGAAAAATGCCAATACACTTGGTTCACTGTGTCATATTGATCAATGGATATTGATGATTATCAGTTGGCATATCAGTTGATATATCAATTATCAGTTCAAATATATTAATGTTACGTTGTGTTCATGGTGGTTCATTCGACCAGTGGTATGAGTTGAGGAGTAGTATATTATATTATTTTCTAGAGCTAGATGTCATCGAACTTTCAAATACTTCGAGATTACTGATTTAAATGATCTGAAATTTTTCTTTTATGTTAGATAAATCAAGTCATTTTGTGAAAATGCTGATAATTTGGTTCACTGTGTCATATTTGCTTATCAGTTGATAAAAAACTGCTCATTATTTTCCTGGTGAAAATGCACAGAGTCGGTTTTCAGACAATTTTCAGAAATTTCAAAAATCAACTCATTCAAAGGATCTGGAAATTATTTGTAGTATGAGTCAAGTGAATTTGTCTAAATATTCTAAAATAATGACTTCCAGTACATTTTGGCAAGACAACTTAATGGTTATGTTTTCAGATGAAACATGGTGCATCGAATAGCTACGAGTATCAGAAGGAAGTGCCTTTAATACAGTACTCCCCAGTTTTCTCATGTGATCTACAACTACAGTACCCTCTCTTTGATCTACGCTTTTACTAACGTTGGAGTGGAGTAATTTTATCTGATACTTTTAGACAGTCTAAGATATTTTCAGATTTACTGCATCCCAAATATCTGAAAATTTTTCTAAAAAGTATGAAAACTTGTACAAAAAATTCAACGTGAACTCAATGTGACGCCCTCGAATCGCCTACAAATCATACCAGGAAACCTGACAAGAAAAGGAAAGTTTCCTTCGTTGAAGCTCGAAAAAGTCGATAAACAAATATCGCTTTAGAGATTTAAAAAAAGTAAGTTCACCATCACCCCACCTCTACTCATTCTTCATCAAGATATTGCAGATGGCGATAAGTTGGCAAACAATTCACCAACCATTGTTGTTGTTAGCTCTCGTCGGAGTGATCATTGTGGCGGGAATTAGTTAGTTTTAATGGAGATTCAAAATTTTGCGAAAACTTTTTTTTTAAAAACCGGTTTGAACCCATGCTGAGTCCGCATTTTTGGGGATAGTTATTGCACACTCTGCATTTTATATGACGACATTTGTTGTTTTAATGTGAATAAGAGGACGCGAAACGTATCTACAGTACCCAAGCTACAAAAACTTATCGAGACGCAGAAGCACACTTTCTGATGTTTTAGCATGCATAACAACATACCACGTACTTCAAAAGGCGGTTTCAATTTGTCTTTGATATATTCAATAGACTTTTGTATATACCGTATTTCCACGAATAGAACGGCGCTGCAAACGCTTCCGTATAAGGCTCATATCTCGGAATCTAGAAGAGCTATAAAAAAGTGGTCAACTGCAAATTTGTAGATCAAAACTTCCTCTACAAGTTTGCAGTTGACAACTTTTTGATAACTGTACTAGATTCCGAGATATGATCATTCTCCGACAGAGTTTGCAGTACCGCTCTATTCGAGGAAATACGGTAGCCTCTTCCAGAATGCCCTGATGGTAAAGACGTCAAGAACAAAAACTGTGAAACAAAACATGTCCCTGATGAAAAACCACCTCGCTGCCCGAACAACCAACGCTGCTACAAAGGTCGTGATGATATCGCATACATGTGCTGTGATCCAAAATTTTGCCTCGATACAAAAATGGATTCGTACACATGGCCTACAAAGTGAGACATTTGCAGTATATTTGAAAGAATGGCTTGATATAGAAAATTGCGCGATTTTTCATGTTTATTCATGTTATTTGATTGGGTGGTTCACGAAAATCTCGACTAAATTGAATATTCAACAATTTTCCATTATATGCAATATATCCACGAATCAATCGACCATATTTGAATTGTTTATTTTGAATTTGATATTGATTTGATGGGAATATATCAATCAATTGATAATACTGCTGATCAGTTGGCTGATCAGTTGGCATATCAACTGTCAATTCAAACATATCAACCTTGTTCTCCTCTATCAATTGATCCATTTTCCGGCGTATCATATCAGTATCCATCCATTGTTTCAAATAGAATGATTCAATATTCAAACAAATAAATTGATCCATATCCATTTGATATTTTCACAACAATCGTATATCTACAGTATCCCTTATATACGGCGTTGAAAAGAATACTGTAGGTTTAACGTTAATATTTTGACTCGATTCCTTGTAAACCCAGAAAATTCATAAAACTGAAAAATTATCGTTCCCGAAGGAATCGAGCCTCGTGGCTTAGAAAACGTGTTCCCCGGAACGAAGCGCTGTATTGAGACATGCGCCTTTAATTCGTACTGTAGTTTGTTTTGGACTACGGTTTAAAGGTTCACAAAGGGTTGTGGCTTCGTAAATCGACAGGCTCGATTCATATGAAATCCATTAATATAAAGTTATAATTGTGGGCACTTTAATTTGGCTGAAATTGCAGCCCTGGTCCTTATGTTTCGGATTTCTACCTTTTTGATGACATGACCAAAAACGACGATACAATTTGGTATCATCGGCAGCATGATTATGGATCGAAAATTTGTCGTAAGTTGATCTATCGTAGAAGATTGGCAATGCACGTTTTTTTGCAGCAGTCCCAATTACTTCCGTGTTCTATGCGAACAAATCTGAAGCTGATAGCATCGATGTCAAGGAGCAATACCCATGGTGTAAGATTCCAAACGAAAAAATGGAATTCCTATGCAACCACTATTTTGCAGACAAAGGTAACAATACACAATGGAGCACATTAATAAAGGATAATAAAAACACGTTGGACACATGTGCTAATAATGGAGAGTGTGCTCATTTGAAAGATGTTGACATGAACACCACGGACAAATATGTTCCATACTGTTATCGAAGCCGTAATCCAAGTCTTGGTCAAGGATCATTCCGGCCGGAGTACACCACTGATACACAGCAATTCTGCTATATGTGTTCGTTTTCTTAACTTTTTCCGTTGATTATATGATACTTTTTTGTAGTGAAACAACTCGACCCACTCTCCGAGTTCCTCATGGATCCAACAAAAGTTGGACCGAAGTTCTGCAAGGAACATGCTGATTGTGCGGATACATATCATCCAAATGTTACTTATGATCCATGGTACTGCCATAAAACAGACAAATACTATAATGCAGCTCGCGGACGGTCAGTTGGAATTTGTTTGAGAAGTGAGTTATAAGCACTACATTCCGGCGCTGATTTTTTTAAACAAAAAAAACGTTTTTTTCAAACCGCTTTTCGTTTTTTCGAAATGTAGCGCGTTTGCATACAGTATTGTCGCCCTGCTCTTTTGGATGCAAGGTATAATATTATGGATCCAAATTCTCAACAAATTGCGCTCTATCGAGACCAGAGCTGTGCGGAACTGTGAATTTTGTAATCCGGAATCCGGAATCCGGAACTCAGGACCAAAACAAATTTTTCGTAACTCGGAACCCGGAACTCGGAACTGGAATAATTTTTTCCGGAATCCGGAATCCGGAACACGGAATCGAAAAAAAACTTACGGAACCCGGAACTCGGAATACGGAATTTTAAAATCCGGATATTAAATAAAATTTTCGAGGACCGTTGTTGAAAAAAAAGTGAATAATGCGACCGGGACGAGTAAAATGACAACGAACTAGCCGAGCGCATAACTATAAAAAACTCATTTTTTAACCAATTCATTACTGATTCAAAAACCCGGATCCAATTTGAAAACTGCGGAACCCGGAACCCGGAAAACGGAATCAAAATTTTTTTCTCGGAACCCGGAATCCGGAACTCGGAACCCCTAAAAAGGCACGGAACCCGGAACGCGGAATTCCGGGTTCCGGGTTCCGCACAGCTCTGATCGAGACATCTGGAAATTTATGACATAAAAAGTCGGTCATAACTATTTCTGCATATATTTGAATTTCATGAGCACAAAAAAAATGTTTTGTGGCATTTTTTAATGATAAACTCAAATATAAGCCAGAAAATCCTACAACAAGTTGTATCCACAATAGTAATTTATTTCAGCCAAGAGTTGCGCCAATGGTACTGAATATGCGGTTCGAGCCAAAAATGGAAGTGATTGTGACCTAAATGATGCTGGAACATGTGCAGGCACTGGAATTCAGTTGGCCAATATTGCAACAGAAGTATACAGTCCAGTATGTAAAGTGATGAGTCGAAACGAAGGCGGAGACAAAGTCAAAGAAAAAAGGGAAATCATAGGCGATGACGAAGGTGAAGGTGACGGTGAAGGTGAAGGTGAAGGTGAAGGTGAAGGTGAAGGTGAAGGTGAAGGTGGAGGTGAAGGTGAAGGTGGAGGTGGAGGTGGAGGTGGAAGTGGAGACCAAGGTAAAGACAAAGGCGAAGAAAAAGGCGAAATCAAAGGTGAAGACGAAAAAGGACAAAAAATCAACAACCAAACGATGAACTTGTGCTGTTATGTGTTCGTGAAAACATTGCCCACAACACCGCCACCAACCACGGTACCAAGCAACGATCCATCGAAAAATGAGCACGACACGTACTTTTGGATGACAATCATCTCGGTTTGTCTGATGATTCCGTGCGGTATTGCGACGATTGTGTTCTATGCCATGTGGCGTTGGCGGAATATTGGCGATTTGTTGAAGGACGGTGATAGTGAGAGCAAGACGAGCAAGAAGGAGACGGAGAAGGAGAGCAGCAAATCGAGCGCCTCCACGGTCCGATAGAAGGCTGCGGAGCACATTTTGGAGCATGAAACGATAATAACTTGATAATAGTCAATTTAATGATACATTTAGATATACCTCATTTTATAAAAATCTGTGAATTTTATTTTTTTTGTGATATCTATATATTTGTCTGAAATTCTGATTCAGATATTCTCTACTTCTAGTCACAAGCCTCATAAGATGTGCACCTTTAATACAGTACCCCTAGTGATCTACAATCTAAAACTACAGTATCCCCAGTGATCTACAACTACAGTACCCCGTCTCTCTGATATGGCAGATGCTAGGTTTTTATGATGCTCCATTTTTTTTTGAGAATGCACTTTATGGAGCAGCTGTGATGGGTTTCTGGTGGAACTTGGAGCAGCAAAGAGTTTTTTGATCAGCCTGATATGCAGGAGGGATCCTCAATGATAGATACTGATAAAAAACACTGATAAGATATATATGATAAAAATTTATTGAAGGGAAGTAGAAATACATAAAAAGTGAAGAGTTAAAAATATTCAAAATCCCCATCCCGACTATATTGAATATTCAACAATTTTCCATTCTTTGCAATATATCCACGAATCAATCGACTATATTTGAATTGTTTGTTTTGAATTTCATATTGATTTGATGGGAATAAATCAATCAATTGATAATACTGATGATCAGTTGGCTGATCAGTTGGCATATCAACTGTCAATTCAAACATATCAACCTTCTTCTCCTCTATCAATCTATCCATTTTCCGGCGTATCATATCAATATCCATCCATTGTTTCGAATAAAATGATTCGAGCTTTGAATGAATGAATTGATCCATATCCATTTGATATCTACACAATAATCGTAGATCTACAGTATCCCTGATATACGGTGTTGTGAAGAATACTGTAGGCAATTGTATATCTTCTCCATTTTTCAATGTTGATATCTTGACTCGATTCCTTGTATTTTGGGTATATTCGATGAAATCATCCATCATCGTTCCGTATATAGTCACTTCCATTTCCTCGATTTCAGCCATTCCTTCCATTCTCATCAGCTCATTTTTTGGCCATTTTGGTATATTTATCACCACTTTTCGTATCATCCCTTTTTTCACATATCGGATTTTTTTCCATATATAGTCTTCAACATCTTCATGATTCTCAAATTCTTCCGTTTCAATTCGACTATTATAGGTCAATTCAACACAATTTTCCATGATTTGTATCTTGTCTGGCCCTAGTATATTGTGGATTTGTATCTCGGAATTACATTTTGTTGATAATTGAGCATATTGTCCGAGTGTTGGGTGATCAACGAAGGATAGGAGGTGATCACGGAGCTCGGGGATCAGGGAGGTGTATCTTGTGAACTGAAAGAAAAAATACTTGTTAGATAAGTTAGGAGAGCAAGTGCGCTCTATTGAAATAGTTTGGAAAGTTAGATCATGGATGTAGTTTCAGTTGCTATGAGAAATTTTAGTAAAAACTTTAACAGATTCTGTTCATTCCGTATATTTCCTCGAATACACGCAAACGTTGCCGAAGAATGATGATATCTCGGAATCTAAAAGAGCTATCAAAAAGTAGTCAACTGCAAACTTGTAGATCATAACTTCCTCTACAAGATTGCTGTTGATAACTTTTTGATAGCTGTACTAGATTCCGAGATATGATCATTCTCCGGCAACACTTGCAGTGCCGCTCTATTCGAGGAAAAACGGTACGTTTGAATTTCCTAAACACGAAAAATTTACTTGACAGTGATCAATAAATTCACACAGCTGAAATTGTTTTACAGTACCCCACGAAATATCAAAAGAAAAATGCACTAAAATAAACATGTTCAAATCATACTGTCGTAAACAGCGTCAGCTAAAGTCCATATGTCGCTTCGAGTATAAAGACGTTTTTTTTTGAATTGCCGATTGATGTGAATATTATGAATAAGCATATAATCCCATAAAAAGTGGTAGTTTCGAAAATTTTTTTGTGGCTGAAAAGGTCTGAAATAGCATAATAAACGAATTTGGGGTGAAATAACGCAAACGGGACATTTTCTCAACTAAAATTTCAGTCATGGCCTAGTTTTTATGAATGGTTCAAGTTTTCGAAATATTTTAATTTAGCACACTTGAAATCATGCTGAACTTAAAAAAAACTAACCTTGACACCTGAATCCGTTGATTCCATACTTGTTGATTCGTTGACTTGAATATGAGCAGAATCCATCACCACTCGCTATAACTGTTCGATATACGAATGAATTGTATTTCGAACAATATACAATACTTCGAGGAAATGCGTCTCTCTATCTCTGATGTCTCTCACATCCACACACTCTCTAAGCACCATGGATGTTAGCGATAGGGCATACTTGCATTATATTGACTCTCATATAGAGCTGCATGACTAGAGAGAATGTGTAGATCAGAGAGAGGGTACTGTAGTTATAGATCACATGAAAAACCGGAGAGTACTGTATTAAAGGAACATCTTTCTAATGTTCGTAAATAGTCGATGCACCATGTGTTATCTGAAAAAAATGTCTTTCCAAAGTGTACTGTGATTCATGTTATCAAAAATTTCATTAAAAATTTACTTGGCTCGATACTAAAGATAATTTCCAGATCATCTCAATGAGTCAACTTTTGAAATGTCTGAAAATTGGCTGAAAATTAGCTGAAAACTGGCTCATTTGTAGTTCCATTAGGAAAATATTGAGCAACTACTTTTTCAACTGATAAGGAAATATGACTCGGTAAACCATTTTTTCAGTATATTCAGACGAATTGACTTGACTTTTCTCACAGAAGGAATTCAGATCATTTGAATAAGTTTGATCCCGAAATATATGAAAGTTGGTTGACATCTGGCTCTAGAAAATTATAGAATAACTACTTTTCAGCTAGTACCACTGGTCGGATGAATCACCCTGATACACAATACTGATATGTTTGAATTGATGATTGATATATCAGCTCATATGCCAACGTATTTTCTCTTTAATGAATCTTCATATTGTCTTATCAGTTGTCTATCATCAGTAGATATCCCTATGGATCCCTGTTCTATATCAGGCTGATCAAAAAAGTCCTTTTGCTGCTCAATTTTCCACCAGACAAACATCACAGCTGCTTCACCGAGTATATTTTCAAAAAAAAGTGGAACACCATAAAAATCTGCCATATCAGTTAGAGAGTGAGTATATCAGGGGTACTGTAGTTGTTGATCAAACGAAAAGAACTGGGAGTACTGTATCAAAGGCGCAGAGCTTCTGAGCCATCTAGAAAGTAGATGCACCATGTTGAAGAGAAAAATTTGAAAAAAAAAAAGATTCTGACTGAAATCCAAGTAATCAGAATTTCAGACAAAAAGGTTGATATCACCAAAAAAAAGAAGAAAATTTACAAATTTTTATAAATGAGGTATATCTAAATGTATCTTTTAATTGACTATTATCAAGTTATTGTCGATTCATGCTCCAAAATGTGCTCCGCAGCCTTCTATCGAACCGTGGAGGCGCTCGATTTGCTGCTCTCCTTCTCCGTCTCCTTCTTGCTCGTCTTGCTCTCACTATCACCGTCCTTCAACAAATCGCCAGTATTTCGCCAACGCCACATGGCATAGAACACAATCGTCGCAATACCGCACGGAATCATCAGACAAACCGAGATGATTGTCATCCAGAAGTACGTGTCGTTTGCCGTTTTTTGCTCATTTTTCGATGGATCGTTGCTTTGTACCGTGGTTGTAGCTGGTGTTGTGGGCAACATTTTCACAAAGTCATAACAGCACAAGTTCATCGTTTGGTTGTAGATTCTTGGTACTTTTTCGGCTTCGCCTTTGCCTTCACCTTTCGGCTCATCTTCGGGCCAATCGGGTATACAGTCGGGTTGATCTTCGCCTCCACATCCTTCGTCGAGTTTGTAGTTGCCTTTGATTTGCCTTTTTTCTTTAACTTTGTCTCCGCCTTTGTCTCGACCTATTGCTTTACATACTGGACTGTATTGGTGTGTTTTAATATTGGCCAATTGAATTCCAGTGCCTGCACATGTTTCAGCATTATTTAGGTCGCAATCACTTCCATTTTTGGCTCGAACCGCATATTCAGTGCCATTGGTGCAATTCTTGGCTGAAATAAATTATTATGAATCTATGAATCTATGAATCTATGAATCTATGAATCTATGAATCTATGAATCTATGAATCTATGAATCTATGAATCTATGAATCTATGAATCTATGAATCTATGAATCTATGAATCTATGAATCTATGAATCTATGAATCTATGAATCTATGAATCTATGAATCTATGAATCTATGAATCTATGAATCTATGAATCTATGAATCTATGAATCTATGAATCTATGAATCTATGAATCTATGAATCTATGAATCTATGAATCTATGAATCTATGAATCTATGAATCTATGAATCTATGAATCTATGAATCTATGAATCTATGAATCTATGAATCTATGAATCTATGAATCTATGAATCTATGAATCTATGAATCTATGAATCTATGAATCTATGAATCTAAAGTTCCAGCAATGACCTAACTTTCATATCATATATACCCTACGTTTCTGGTAGTCTCGATAGAGGGCATTTGGTGAAATTTTGGAACCAAAATATACTCTTGCGGTTTCGACTCACTTCTCAAACAAATTCCAACTGATCGTGCTCCGCCAGCTGCATTATAGTATTTGTCTGTCTCATGGCAGTACCATGGATCATAAGTAACATTTGGATGATATGCATCCGCACAATCAGCATGTTCGTTGCAGAACTTCGGTCCAACTTTTGTTGGGTCCATGAGGAACTCGGAGAGTGGGTCGAGTTGTTTCACTGGAAAAGTCTCATAGAATCAGCGGCAAAAAGTTTGAAACAACTAACATAGATAGCAGAATTGCTGTGAATCAGTGGTTTCCTCCGGCTGGTATGATCCCTTACCACTTGGATTACGGCTTCGATAACAGTATGGGACATATTTGTCCGTGGTGTTCATGTCAACATCAACATCTTTCAAATAGTTACAATCACTATTATTAGAACATGTGTTCAACGTCCTCCCACTGTATTCTGTGCTCCATTGCCATGGGGGATCGGTACTTTTGTCTGTAAAATAATGGTTAAGAGGGACTAAAAACAAAAGGATGCTTACACCATGGGAGCGATTCTCGGCCATCGACAACATCATAATAGTTAGTCCAGTAGAATACGGCAGTGTTTGGAATTGCTGCATAAAGTTTATTATCAAATTTCAACGATATGGCGCTTTTCCACAGGACGACCAATCGCCAAAAAAAACTTAGTTTTTACTTACAGTATCTTTACTCTATTATTTGTGCCAAACTAACGGCTAGGAATAGAGCAAGTGCGCCCCCTGGGTCTCGACGCGCTTTTGCATTTCGAAAATTAATTTCGAACGTAAATACAGTACCCGGACTGCAAAAACGTATGGAGACCCAGGAGAGCGCACCCTTTCCTAGCCGTTGTTTTGGGATTCGTGGTCGACACCTATCCCATGTTGTGGAGCATGACTGATAACCTAGAAATCACTAATCAACATGTGCACCCCAGTGATCTACAGTAATTTCCTTAAACAGAACAAGAACTACAATACCCCATTTTGTTGATTTTCAGAGATCCAACGGCTGCAATTGATCGTAAACATATATAATATATTGAAAAAGCATCAATCAAAACAAACTATCTCTAAAATTTGTTATTTTTAAGATTTTTTGATCTTGTTTCAAATAACGGAATGGTCATAGTTGACTCGGTTGCAGATAATGATAAGTGATTGATAGGTTATCAATCACTTATCAATATCTTACGATCGGTGTCGACCACAGATCCCAACTTTTGTTGGGATACTTTCCGTGTTTTCTATACAAAAATTTAGGCTCTCGACTGTTATTCTTGCGGCTACGGTAAGTAAAAAAAACGTTTTTTTTCTCAATGTAGACATTCAGCTTTATCGTCCCGCTATTTTGAATGGAAGGCTGCGGATGTCGTGGCACGAGTCTCGGTACAAACTTACGACAGGTTGCTTCTCCATGCTCATTGGTCCGTTTATACCAAATTCGACCGTCCCCGTTTCCGTTGTATTCGTAGACATCCTTAGTGCCATCTCCCATGTACGAATCCATTTTTGTATCGAGGCAAAATTTTGAATCACAACACATGGAACCGTACTCTTCAGTTTTGTAGCAGCGCTCGCTCGCATCGCAGCCGTCGCTAAACCTTTCTCCCGGGTTATAGCACATTTTTACCTCGGGGGATCGACCATCAGGACACTCTGAAAGATATATTGTCATTTCAAAAAATGTGCCAAATGCGCTCTAGGGAGACTTCCGGGAAGTTAGGCCATTTGTGACTTAAAAGTTCGGCCATGACTAAAATTTCAGCAAAAATTAGAATTTTCGTTGGGAAAAATTTGTATATATTCTGCTCTCAAAGCTTCTTCTGCATATATTTGAATCTCAAAAACACGAGAATTTTATCGAATATACCCAAATAACACGAAATCGAGTCAAAATATTGACACTAAAAAATGGAGAAGATACACAATTACCTACAGTATTCTTCACAACACAGTATATCAAGGATACTGTAGATCTACGGTTATTGTGTAAATATCAAATGAATATGGATCAATTTATTGATTTGAATATTGAATCATTTTATTCAAAGCGATGGATGGATACTGATATGATACGCCGGAAAATGGATCAATTGATAGAGGAGAAGAAGGTTGATATGTTTGAATTGACAGTTGATATGCCAACAAATCAGTTAATATGTATATATTCTGCTCTCAAAGTTTTTTCTGCATATATTTGAATATCAAAAACACTTTAAAAAAAGATTTTTGATGGTAAATTCAAAAATATAAGCCGGAAAACCCTGCGAAAAACAATATTTTTGCGATTATTCGTGGTTATGAGATTTGAAATATACCTATTTTATACAAAATAAAGCCAAAAGAAGAAAGGAAATTACTTTCTGGTTGAAATCGCAGCCATGGTCTAACTGTTATGTCACAAATGGCCTAGCTTTTCACATGTTGCGGTCGAGGAGCATTTTCTTGGGCCGGTTAGACAGTTTCAAGCTTACCTTCCTGGGACGCGATCACTCCGACGAGAGCTAACAACAACAATGGTTGGTGAATTGTTTGCCAACGTATCGCCATCTGCAATATCTTTATTAGGAATGATTAGCTATGGGGTGATGGTGAACTTACTGTTTTTCGTTTTTTTATCTCTAGTGCGATATTTGTTTATCGACTTTTTCGAGCTTCAACGAAGGAAACTTTCCTTTTCTTGTCAGGTTTCCTGGTATGATTTGTAGGCGATTCGAGGGCGTCACATTGAGTTCACGTTGAATTTTGTACAAGTTTTCATATTTTTCAGAAAAAATTCCATATATTTTGAATGAACTATTGCTGGAAATATCTAAATTTTCAGACAAAAAGACTCGATCGAGCAGAAAAATATCAGATTTTCTGAAAGTTTATAAAAATATTGAGCAACAACACTTCCACTTCCATGTTAAATAGTTGTGTAGATCAGTAAGACAGATACTGTAGTTGTAGATCACATGAGAAAATCGGGGAGTACTGTATTAAAGAAACACCTTTCTGATGTTCATAGATAGTTGAACCATGTGTTTTCTGAAAAAAAAAGTCTTGTCAAAGTGTACTGGAGTTCATGTTTTCAAAAATTTCAGACAAATATACTTGACTCGTACTACAGATTATTTCCAGATCATCTGAATCAGTTAACTTTTGGAATGTTTGAAAATTGGATGAAAAGTGACGCTCTGCAATTTTATTAGGAAAATATTGAGCAACTTTTTTCAACTGATAAGGAAATATGATTTTCTGAAACTTTATAAAAATAATGAGCAACATCACTTCCACTTCCATGTTAAATAAATGTGTAGATCAGATAGACAGGTACTGTAGTTGTAGATCACATAAAAAACCGGGGAGTACTGTATCAAAGGAACATCTTTCTGATTTTCATAGATAGTCGATGCACCATGTTTCATCTTGAAAAAACTATCAATTTGCCTTTCCAAAGTGTACTGTGATTCATGGTTTCAAAAATTTCAGACAAAGTGACTTGACTTATCTAACAGAGAAATTCCAGATCCTCTGAAAGAGTTGACTTTTGAAATGTCTGAAAATTGGCTGAAAACAGGCTCATTTGTAGTTCCATTAGGAAAATATTGAGCAACTATTTTTTCAACTGATAAGGAAATATGACTCTGCTAACCAAATTTTCAGCATATTCAGACAAATTGACTTGACTTATCTAACAGAGCATTTCCAGATTTTTTGAAAAAACTTTGATCCAGAAATAAATGAAAGTTGGATGACATCTGGTTCGAGACAATTATAGAATAACAAATTTTCAACTGATACCACTGGTCGGATCAACCAACCACCCTGATACACCATACTGATATTTTTGATATGATGTTTGATATATCAGCTGATATGCCAACTGATAATCATCAATATCAATTGGTCGATATGACACAGTGAATCAAGTGTTTTGGCAGTTTTGGACAAATCGTCATGACTTATCTATCAGAGAATGTTCAGATTTTTTGAAAAAGTTAGGTCTTAATATCTGAAAAGTTTTCGGAGCACATGCAACAACTCTACAGAAAATTTCAGAACTTTTTTGAAATATCTGAATATTGTCTCTTCAGGAAAATATTGAGCAACTAATTTTTCACTGATAACATATCAACAACTGATACCAGATGCATCACTATGTTCCTCTGTTTATCAATACATTCACCTGCAACCCAATCAACACACATTATGAAATATTACCCAATCCAGTGTCCATGTCGGCTGCTTCCTCTCTATCGAGTATATATACAACCACTTTTCAATCAGTATACCACAAGGTGTCAGTCCGGCGTTGATGGGTTACCTTACACTCAACAAAATTATAAATGATTTACATTTGATTTGACTAAAAAATATCAAAATACCAACAAAAAAAATGTCTTCCCTCTCCCATCAACACAACTTGACGGTCACCTTTTTTGATCTACCTTGATACAATTCTATGCAAATTGTTGGACACCGTATATCAGGGATACTGTAGATCTACGATTATTGTGTAAATATCAAATGGATATGGATCAATTTATTGCTTTGAATATCGAATCATTCTATTCGAATCAATGGGTGGATATTGAGATGATACGCCGGAAAATGGATCAATTGATAGAGGAGAATATTGATATGTTTGAATTGACAGTTGATATGCCAACTGGTATGCCAACTGATATGCTAACTGATATGCTAACTGATATGCCAACTGATAACTCTAACCTATATGCTAACTTTATTCAAATGATCATTCTGATTGACACAAAACTTATTCATTATCATTGTGATAAATTCTCTCTTTTAGATCAGCTCAACTGCAGAAGTTGGTGCGCTGTCATGCATATTCGCAGCTAAAAAAACCACTTCTTCCAAAAAAAATATTTTATTTCAAATCAAGTAAAAAAACCGGTATCCCTATGTATCCTATTTATCAAGTTGTGTTGCGATTTGTGCTCCAAAAAACCGGAGTCTATTGAACCGCGGAGGCGCTTGATTTGCCGCTCTCCTTATCCTTATCGTCCGTCTCACCGCCAGTCTCCTCCTTCTTGCTCTTGCTCTTGCTCTTTTTGCTCTTCTTGCTCTCACCATCATCGTCGCTCTTCTTGCCCTTACTTCCACCGCTATTCTTGCCGCCCTTGCCCTTGCCCTTCTTCTTCTTCAACTTATCGCAAACGGTACGCGAACGCCACATGGCATAGAACACAATCGTCGCAATACCGCACGGAATCATCAAACAAATCGAGATGATTGTCATCAAGAAGTACGTGTCGTTGGCCGTTTTTTGCATAATTTTCGATGGATCACCATAGCAGGCTTTCTCTTGATCCTCCTTGATGCACACTTCACTACTGCCACAATCGGTATGCTCGTTGCACTTCTTGCCCATCTTTGTCTGATCCTCGCCTCTCAACGTCTTTTTGCCTATTACAACGACGCGTTTCAAGTTCATATCGCAATATGCCACGTTGAAACGTCCGTTTATCTTGTTGTCCTTGCATGGTACGTTCGTGATGTATGTGTGTTGTCCCAGCTGAACTTTATTATCAGCGGAAACTGTTGCTGCAAATTTCGAATTCAAACAGGCTCAAGTTTGCAAAAAAACTCACTTTGTGGGCAACAATGTCCAAAGACACACATTCCAACTGTAACGTTCTTTCCGGTCTGATCTCCGAGTGGTCTCAAACAAGTTCCAGACGTATTTTGACCTGGCTGGTATCCTTCACACTTTGGCTCGAATTGCAATAGTGTTGCTTTGTCCGGGCAGTACACCAACGAATTGTCGCCACTTGGAACACAACACAAGTTGATTTTCTCGTCACACCATTTGTTGTGATTATCGAATACTTCGATATCGTATGGCTTGTTGCAATCGTTTACCGTGGAGCATTTGGCAGGTGGTGTCTGCGTTCTGCCCAATGCGCATGATTCCACTGGTTCATAACAGCACAAGTCCTCCGCTTGTTGATCGGCGACTGATATGGCGGTACAGTTTGGACTGTATTGTTGTGTGTCCCAATTGGCCAATTGAATTCCTGTTTTTGCACACGACTCAGCTTGAGCTGGAAGGCAAACTTTTCCCTCTGCGGTTCGGACGGCATATTCCATGGTGCCATTGGTAGTTTTGCATTTCTTGGCTGAAACGTATTACTTGATATTATACTCTCGCGGTTGCAACTCACTTTTCAAGCAAATTCCAACTGACCGCGAATTATTAGCTGCATTGTAATACGTTCTTGTCTTATGGCAGTACCACGGATCAAAATTTACGCCTGGATGATATGGATCCTTACAATCAGCATGTACATTGCAGAACTTCGGTCCAACATCATCTGGTTTCATGTAGAACTCGGAGAGTGGGTCGAGTTGTTTCACTGGAAAAATATCATAATTAACGGGAAACGGTTTGAAATACTTACACATGTAGCAGAACTTGGCTTCTGGATCAATGGATTCCGACTGATTGTATATTTTGTTAGGATCAAGACTTGGATTACGGCTTCGATAGCAGTATGGGACATATTTGTCAGTGGTTTTCATGTCAACATCTTTCAAAAAATCACATTCGGCGTTTTTGCTGCATGAGGTCAACGGTGTTTTCTTGTCTTCGGTGGTCCATTGTTTTTTGGTCTCTTTGTCTGTAAAACATGGACTAGGGGGGAATGAAGCTAAAGAAGACTTACACCATGGGAGTCGTTCATTGATATGGATGGTACTATTAACATCAATTGGTGCACTATCACCAGTCCCTGTTCGCTCCAAGTGGAACGCGGCAGTAATTGGAATTGCTGCAAATAACCCTTTATCGGACGTCCATGACAAAAGAACTTACGACAGTTTTTCGGTCCATTTGCATCGTGCCAGCTATACCAAACTGGTCTATTGTCCGGAAGATCTTTACTGTAGACATGGTAGTAGCCATTTGTATCAAGCGACACGTACGAAGCCATTTTTGTATCGGGACAAAACTGTGAATTACAACACATGCTTTGTTCTGCGTTTGTGTCAATTGGGTGTTTGTAGCATTGCTGCTTAGCGTCGGTGCACTTAGGAGTCTTATCATGACACTTCGTCACAGAGATGCCTTTACCATCAGGACATACTGAAAAAGGACGTATAGATAAGGGTTTTTGACATATAAAGCTTACTGGCTTTGGGCGCTGCGGTCGTTGTTGTCGGTTCGGTCGCTGTTACCACTGCACCAGCTCCAGTCACCGTAACTTGCTGGGACGCGATCACTCCGACGAGAGCTAGCAACAACAATGGTTGGTGAATTGTTTGCCAACGTATCGCCATCTGCAATATCTTGATTAGGAATGAGTAGAGGTGGGACGAGGGGATCAACTTACTGTTTTTCGTTTTTTTATCTCTAGTGCGATATTTGTTTATCGACTTTTTCGAGCTTCAACGAAGGAAACTTTCCTTTTCTTGTCAGGTTTCCTGGTATGATTTGTAGGCGATTCGAGGGCGTCACATTGAGTTCACGTTGATCTTGATAACGTCGGGGGCACGTTGCGTTTCATCTTTTTGTTTTTGTCGAAATTTTTTGACGTGAAATATTTTTGGAGGAATTCGATGATTCCTCTTGAATCTTTCGCTCAAAACCATGGTTTTTCGTGGATTTTCAGCTTTTTTGCAGTGAAATATTTATATTTCAGACACCTGCTGCCATATTAAAACCGGCAAATCAGTAAAACCGCTAAAAATCGGTAGTTTTACAACTTTTATTCTCAAATTCTTATATTTTTTGCGCAGTTTCGGTCTTCCAGCTTTTAGAAGCCAATAAACCGGAAAATGCTAGCATTTACGCCGAAAAAACAATAAATCTAGCCTTTTCCATTCATTTATTTATTAAAACTTTCTTTGATTAAACACGCTTGGTCTCTTTTCTACCAAAAAAAGCGATTTTTAGCCGCTGCCCCCCTTTTTACGCCCATTTCTATTCATTTTCAGCCTCAAAACACTCAAAATATATCAATTTTTCATCGAAAGTTTATTTTATCGCTTGTTTATAATTCAATCCTTCAAACAAAACTGAATCGGCGAATCTTAAATTGAATTTCAAGGCTCTCTTGAAAAATCTGCTGAAAATCGTGTTTTTCGCAGATTTTCAGCAATTTTGGTTTCTAATGCCCATATTTCGATCACCTCCTGTAATATCAGAACCAGTAAATCAACAAAAACACAAGAAATATGATATTATTAACTTTTAATATTTAATTCTATCATTTTTTGCGCGATTTAGGCATTCAAGCCGTTTTAGGACCCAATAAAACGAAAAAAGTTAACATTTTTGCCGAAAATCAACAAAACTAACCTTTTTCGTTCATTTATTTATTGTTTCTTTTTTTATTTAAGCATGGTTGGCCAATTTTCCACCGAAAAATCTGATTTTTAGCCGCCGCCCCCGTTTTTCGCTCATTTTTCCCTATTTCCCGACTCAAAAAGTATAAAATCTTCAATTTTCCGCAAAAACTAAACTTTATCAATTGTTTATATTCCAATCTCTCAAACAAAAGTGATTGGGGTAGCAAAAAACGCAATTTATAACCCTAAATATCCCCTGCGCCTATTTCTCTTTGGGCAATTTCACGTTTTCGCAGCGTCTAACCGTCTCGCCACTCTCTCCACTTGACACACTCTCTCGCTTCAGAATGGCATCATTTTCGCTGTTTCTTCACTCGACATAGACCGACTGATTATTCAATTCAATGTATGTTTTTTTATTCTATATTTGTAAAATACGAAAAAAATAGAAAAATTTTGCAGAAAACTCGATGAAAAACTGATGGAAGTCTCGACGAATAGCTCGTTTCAAGACGATCGAATGACGGTTTCGTGTCCGCCGGAAACGTTTGAAAATGAGGAAAATGAGAAGAGTGTTAGGTCGAAAGGTAGGTATTTTACCGAAAAACTGTCAATTTTAATATAAAAATCGTGAAAATCTACCCTAAAAACATATTTTCTTTCAAACAACATACTTTTCGTTGCGAGACCATTTAAAAACAATTAAAATTGCAGAAAACACACCAAAACATGGCAACAAAAACGGCCAACATGTGCAGTTTCATCCGATACCGTTGGAAATTGAGGAAATTGAAATACAGCGACCGGAACGAGCTGGAGAGGTAATTTATAGATTTATAAATTCATAGATTCATAGATTCATAGATTCATAGATTCATAGATTCATTGATTCATAGATTCATAGATTCATAGATTCATAGATTCATAGATTCATAGATTCATAGAATTGGAAGATATATGGTCATAGAACTGCGGATTCTATGGAAACTGTTTTTTTGCAGATCCATAGATCTCGAGAGATCATAGATCCTAGATTACCGATTTTGAAGTTCTATGATATTTCTGATCATGGATCCTAAGAAATGTTTAGTAGTTCTATGGTCTCATAGATACTCTGATCTATGAATTCTGTGAAATTTCTAGTTCTATGATTCTGAAGATCTGTGAATTATGATTATTTAAATTGAAAAGTTCTGTGGATCTATGAAGTCATAGAACTGAAATGTCATAGATTCATAAAATCCCAGATCATTGCATTCCTGATTCTATAATTCTAAAGATCTATGCACTTGAAAATCATAGATCTAACAGTTCTATGATTCTATGAAATTTTCTGAGCATGGAATTTCAGATCTATGATGCAAATTTAGTCTATGAAATTCATAGGTTCATAGATTCATAGATTTTCATCCCCATAGAACCTAAATTCTATGCATAGATCCACATTTTCCAGACATCATCCCAACACGGCAGCCGTCGAAGTTCCTGCTGTTCAGCCGACGATGAATATGAAGAAAATGAGAACGACATAGTCGTCGAAGTAGAAAACGTCGAAGAACAACCACAAACCGATCGTTACGGCTTCTTCCTGAAGAATAATCGAATAACTGAAGGCTTATTGATCGATCCGAAGAAGTTGAGGAGTCGCGAGAAAAAATGGATACAAATGCTGGATAATTGGCGATATTTCATGGATGAGAAGTTTGAATTAGTGAAGAATCGTTGTCGAAAAGGGATTCCACCGAGTTTGAGGGGACGGGCATGGAAGTATTTGTGTGGAGCGACGTATCAAATGGAAGTGTCGGCGAATCGATTTGTTTTTGATGTAAGTTTTTGTTTTTTAATTAAAAATCATAGAAATCGCAAGAAAAACGCCTCCAAATTTATAAAAATTACTAGAAACCTCACAAAAAGCAGTAAAAAATATATCTGACAGAAAAATTGTTTGAAGAGTGGAATTTTCTGTTAAAACTTCTAAACCACCTTGTTTTTGCTCAAATTGTTCATTATTATCCTGAAATCCATGTAAAAACCGAACTATTAACTGAAAAAACACTTCCTGAACATATTCGTGGTGCGATATTTTAAAGGAGCATGTTTCAAGCTCAAAAAAGCAGAAAAATTACGATATTCTGAAAAAAAAGTTATTTTTGGTTTTCGTGGAGAGATATATTAAAGGAACATGCGTGAAACTCGAAAATGTATTGGAATGACACAATATCGAAGAAAAGTAGATTTTTTGAATTTTAGTAGTGAGATATTTCGAAGACGCAAGCATTCAACTTGAAATTGTATCGGAATGACAAAATTTTGTAGAAAATATGACATTTCCAATTTTCGTGATGAGATATTTTAAAGGCACATGCATCAAGCACTTGAGTGTTCTAAAAATAGGCTGAAAATAAGCGCATAAGGTTCAAAAAGAGTTATACCAATCATCGTGGCGAGATATTTTAAAGGCACAGCAATAAACATTTGAGAGCTAAACAAAAAAGTCAAAAACCTCTCGAAAATCACTTGAAAACTGCTTTTTTTTGAAAAGTTTTCTAATTGTCCAATAAAAAATCAGAAAAATCAACAAATCAGTGTTCGTGTCAAGATATTTTAAAGGCGCATTCACAAATAACTCTTCGCCTTTAAAAATGTTATTTTTCTGCAGTACTGCGTCAAACAAGCAGGTGATCCAAAATGGAATGACGACATTCAAAAAGATTTGAATCGACAATTCCCCGAGCACGAAATGTTTTCCAGATTTGGCAAATATGGGGATTCTGGGTATGTTCTCCTCAAAAAAAATTTAAAAAATCAATTGTCTTGTTACAGTAAGAACGATCTATTTGATCTACTGAAAGCGTGGACAGTACTACACCCGGAAGAAGGATACTGTCAAGGACAAGCACCAATTGCGGCGGTTCTACTAATGCACATGCCAGTCCGAGACGCGTTTTATTGTTTTGTGCAAATTTGTCACAAATATCTGCCGGGATATTATAGTGCTGGACTAGAAGCGGTCCAGATTGATGGAGATATATTGAATAAGTTGTTGAAGGAGAAGAGCAAGTTGACTTATAGGCATTTTGTACGTTTTTTTCCATGTTTTTGGTTGAAAAGTAGGATTATTTGCAGAAAAAGAACAATATAGATCCGGTATTGTACATGATTGAATGGTTCATGTGCATATTTTGTCGAACACTACCATGGCCTACAGTACTACGAGTTTGGGATATGTTCCTGTGTGAAGGTGTCAAGATATTGTTCAAAGTTGCGTTGGTATTGTTGAAATATGGGATTGGAACGCCGAGTCAGATCAAGGAATATGGTGATATGCATGCGATATGCACGAGGTTGAAGGATTTGCCGGAAGGGATATTGACGGAGGAGTTTATTGTTTCGAAGGTGAGCGGGTTTTTTGGATCTATGCTTCTATGATAGTTTGAAAGCATAGAACTTAAAATCTATAAATTTCGAAGAGATAAGTTTCATAGATCTATGAGTTCTATGGGCATAGAATGGCATATGTAGAGATTGGATCTATGAAACTTGGTGTCATAAATTTGGAGAATCCATGATAATTTGAAAGCATAGAACTCGGATTCTATGAAGTTCGAATAGATGCATTCCATAGATCTGAATTTCTATGATCATGAACCTTGGTTTCTATGCATTTCGAAGAGATACATTTCATAGATCTGTAAGTTTGAATAGGCATAGAACTGGCTATGTAGAAGATTTGTATCTATGAGACTTGGTAGCATAGAACTGGAGTATCTTTGATAGATCAAAAGCATAGAACTGAGTTTCTATGCTTTTTGATGAGTAACATTTCATAGATCTATGTGTTCTATGGGCATAGAACTGGATTTGTAAATGCATTGAATCTATGAAACTTGGTATCATAATTATCCAAATTCTCGGATCATGCATAGATTTTGGAGGTTCTATGGATCTATTGATATCTATACTCACAATCAACAAAGAACCTTTGATTGCTGTGCCCATAGAATTGAGGTTCTATGAATTTCGAAGTAATAGTTTCTATGGATTCGAAATATATGAATCTATGAATCTATAAATCTATGAGTCTTCCAGGTCACCGAAATGACACTCAACGACATCGACATGGAAAAACTACACTTCAGCGCCATGAAACTACGCCAAATGCGATTCAGTTGAATATAATAAATCTTTAAAACTCACTAATTTTCTTGTACCCTACCTCATGTTTCTTTTTTCACATTCCGTTATACTACTTAATCGTCTTTCTAGTAATATTTTATAGAAAATTCATGTCATAATCGTGAAAATATAGAATTTCGTGTTCAATAATGCCAATTTCGTCCATTTTATAGTCCGGTGCTTTTAATACATAAATATTGTAATTAGAATGGTGTTATATGGTGTTTGTGTGGTGCAGGGTGCACCATGGCCAGAAGGGTGCATTGTTTATTGATTGGGGTGGTGTGAAGTGGTGCGTATTATTTTTTATCGAATTATGAAGTATGGATATTGTGAAAATGTAAGTTGTATTTTTGAAACCTGTTGAAAATCAAAAAATTCCGTTTTTTGAAATCTTGATGCGTTTTTGTATAGATATTGAAAATTACAATTTTTTCAAAAAGTATAGATCATCTGCTCCTTTAATACAGTAGCCCAAAACAGAATTATTGTCGGTATACTGTCTTAAAGGAGCATACCACGAAATGCTTTTTGTTTCGAGGAGAAGCTGCAAATTTTCATGTGGAAATAAAGCTCAGGAAAGTTTGACATCATACTAGTGTGCACCTTTAAAACTACAGTACCATGAAATATAAAAAGTTTCGATATACTGTTTTAAAGGAGCATATTTCTTTTTCTATTCCTTCTCCAGTTCGATGACCCCGATTTCCCGAGACGATATTTCCCCAAATTTATGAAGTTACCACCGGAATTGATCAGACACATTGTATCTTACCACACTGGTTCATCACTCAAAAACTTTGCACAATGTTCCAAATTCTGCAATTCGGAAGTTCAGAGGTGTAATACAATTGCACCAAAAAGTATTTATTTGTGGCAGTATGATGGGGGAGTTGAAGTTGAGTTGTGGTACAAAGGTGGACCCACAGTTGGATTGGTGTTTGAAGCAGTTTGGGTGGATAACTGTCATAGATTGTAAGCGTATACTGATTTTAAAATTCTGCGAGCCGATCAATCGAAAATGTATCAGCCAGAGGTGCTCAACCTTTTTTGGATGATGCGCCTTTAAAACAGTATCCTTCAGTTTCGATCTACTGTATTAAAGGCACACCTACCACATTTTTGAATCTTTGAATCTATGAATCTATGAATCTATGAATCTATGAATCTATGAATCTATGAATCTATGAATCTATGAATCTATGAATCTATGAATCTATGAATCTATGAATCTATGAATCTACAGATGACTTGTCTTTCAGAAAAGCTAAACATCGCGGAGAACGGATCGACTGGTATGACTATACAATCCTAGAAGGCAATCCATTCAATGCAGCGATAAAATACCTGACAAAACGGATGAAACATGTTGAGAGCATGAAAATCGAGGAAATAAAGCTTTATGTACGACAATGGCCAGTACAACTGTTCAATAATCCAAAGTTTCGATTTATATCAAAATGGGTGGTTAATATGCAGTATATATATGACGATTTTATACAGTATGCCAATCGGAATACGGATTTGGTTGATCTACATGCCTTCTGTCCACCCCAACGCTTTTTTGACTCGTCTTGCTTCAAAAGGTTGAAAAAAGTGTGGTTGTCATGGGAAGGGGGCGTGCAAATGAGTGATGAGCAATTGTTAAACACAAAAGCATTATATCTAGTGATAAGCTCGACCACAACAATCAGTGAACATGGTATAAACCGAAAATTGCGGCAATGGTTCAATGGAGAGCTAGAAAAGGACTGCTATATGGCTGTATACAATGATAGACCGAATAATATCAATATAATTCGATATAGGCTTCCTATCCAGTTGATTAGTGACAATAGATATGAATTTACCCGTCCAGATGGTACAAATGCTCGATTTTTATGCGTCAATAGGATGTTTAAGTTTGAATCGGGGAAAATACAAAAAATTTAGTGGTTTTTAGTATAAATGTTTGTATAAATATGTTAATTTTTATTCATATTATTCATAAATGTTTTATTTCCCCTCATTTTTCCATAAAAACCGCAAATAACTGAAAATTTCAGCCAATTTTATTTTTTCAACGAAAATGCAGAGTGTGCACTCTGCCGTCGTGGTGTTTACACACTGCGTATTCTCGCAACTTTTTCCGGGAGGTGTACTCGCCGATTTGAAGATTTTCGAGTTTTTCGCACCTTTTTTCATAAAAATTTATTGTTTTTAAATTTTTCGTGACCTTAAAATTATCAAAAATACGTATTTCAACGTGTTTCGATTCCTTTATAAGCAAAGAAATCAAGTTTTGCAGCCTAACTTTCGGGTAAATCATCATGGCTCCACTACCGGGTCAGTCGAGCAATCAGCCGCTTCCAGCAAAAGAATTGGGATTTTTTAAGAAGATTATTGTAAGTTTTATCGCATTTTCATCAATTTTCGGCGTTTTTAGAAGAGCTACGAGCAAAAACAGTATAAAACTGGGCTCAAGTTTGCCAAACAAATTCTTCAACAGCCACAATTTTCGGAGCATGGAGGTTTGTTGTTATTTTTATAATTTAAAATCATAAAATTATTCTAGAAACCCTCGCCATGAAGGGTCTCATCCTCAATTGTCAAGGAAAGAACACTGAGGCTCAAGATTGTGTGAAACGCGGACTCGTGTCGGATTTGAAGTCATATGTCTGCTGGCATGTGTATGGATTGGTGCAGAAAAGCGAAAAGAAGTATGATGAGGCGATGAAAGTGAGTTTTTATCTTTTCTAAGCTCTGATTTCATTCAAATTTGCTCAAAAAATCTTAAAACTGTCGTGTTATAGGCATACAAACGCGCTTTGATGCTCGACAAGGACAATCTCCAAATCCTTCGTGACTTGGCTCTTCTGCAAATCCAACTCCGCGATTATGAAGGATATTTGGTAAGTTTTCCCCCTTTCTCAACAGTTTTTCGAATAAAAACCTCATTTTAGGCCACAAAATACGATCTCCTTCGATTGAGACAAACTCAACGAGTCTCATGGATTGGCTATATTGTCGGCCACCATTTGCTCAAAGAGTATGATAGAGCATTGGCTGTTATGGCTGAATATATCAAGAATAATACGGTAAGACTCGAAAAATGCTCTTTTTCATTGAATATTGATCAATTTTCAGCCTACCGGCTTCGATTTCGAGTTCTCTGAGCTCTGTCTCTATCAGAACATGATCATGCGTGAAGCTGGCAATTTTTCGGGTGCTTTGGCGAAATTGGAGGAGAATGCCGTCCATATTGTTGATCGGATTGCGTATATGGAGACTAGAGGTAACAATATATTGCTCTTCCATGAAAATATGTGTATTTTTGCAGGAAATCTGCTCATGGATATGCAAGAATACGATGGAGCCATCAAAGTGTGGAGAATGTTGTTGGAAAGGAATCCAGAATGCTTGGAGTATTATGATATGCTGGAGTCGTGCATGCAGATTAAGGGTTAGTTGATTTTGAAGCTTCAAAGAAGGATTTTGTGAAGTTTTTGGCTCAAAAATGAGCAAAAAATGAGTTAAATTGTGCTAAAAGTTTTAAAAAATGGCAAAAACCGCTTTTTAAACTCCTCAAAAGTTTTAGGAAAAGAGAAGGAACGTCTCGCATTATTGGACGAGCTCGCCGGACAACACAAGCGAGCATCAGCGCCACGTCGCCTCGCCTTGTATCTCGTCGAAGGTGAAGAGCTCCGCGACCGCCTTCACAAATGGATTGTGCCGATGCTGCGTAAAGGAGCTCCATCGCTGTTCGCCAGTCTTGTGCCATTGTACAAGTATCCGAAGAAGGTGGCAGTCATCGAGTCGCTCATCATGGAATATGTCAAGAGAATGGACGATGAAGGATATGATAATGTATCGTTGAATGGTGAAGACGCCATTGAGCCGCCATCAACTGCATTGTGGCTGTACTTGCTCGCCGCGCAACATTTCGATCGAATGGGTATGACGACATTGGCGCTGAGTTATGTTGATCGAGCCATTCAACATACACCGACAGTTGTTGAGAATTTGACATTGAAAGCGAGAATCTACAAGCATGCGGGTGAATATGAGGAAGCGGCGAGATTTATGGATGAGGCGCAAGGATTGGATACGGCTGATCGGTATATCAATGGCAAATGTGGAAAGTATTTGTTGAGAGCCGGACGAGTGCAAGACGCGGAGAAGATGTTGGGCAAATTTACCAGAGTAAGTTGATTTTTTGATTTGAGTTGGGTTTCAAACTCGAATATTCGAACGCTCATGAGTTTTGTGAAAATTTTTGAAGGAGGCGGACAATGCGGCAACACATTTGACCGATATGCAATGTATGTGGTTCGAAATTGAAAGTGGACGAGCAGCAAGATCGGCGAACAAGTATGGTGAAGCATTGAGGAAGGCGCATCATGTTGAGTTTGTGAGTTTTTCTATATATGCTATTATTGAATCCCAGAACACCCGAAAAGCCGAAATTTCGAAATGAATTCATGAAAAATGGGGACTTTTTTATCACCGATATAATGGGAATTTACAAAAAATCGAAGGTTTTTGGAAGAAAATTGTATGAGTTTTCCTATTATAAACCTGGAAATCTCGAAAAATGATGATTTTGTCGAAAAACGGTCATTTTTCACTACCTAACCTGTTTTTGTGGAAATTTTATATTTTCTGTTATAAAATTCTCAGAAATTGGTAGAAAATAAAACAAAACTACAGATTTGTTGATAAAAATGTGAGAATTCATTCAATTTTTCATTGATTCTCAATTTTCATCGCTCCTGGTTGACAATTGATCGGAAAAATTTGAAATTTGAAGTTTTATGCATCGGAAATTTCTCGAAACAACGATAATTGATCAATTTTCAGCACTTCATGACAATGATCGAAGATCAATACGACTTCCACACCTACTGCCTTCGTAAAATGACACTGTGCGCCTACGTGCGCCTTCTTCGACTGGAAGATGTGCTCAGACGCAACGACTACTATTATCAAGCTGCAAAGATGGCCATCAAGGTGAGTTTTCACGTTTTGCGGCAGATTTTCAACCAATTTTTCAATTTTTAGATCTATTTGCGTATGGTCGATCGTCCGGATGATATGAGCGAAACGAATGGTCTGATAAAAGAAGGAATGACGGAGAACGAGATCAAAAAGATGAAGAAGAAGCTGAAAAAGCAGAAGGAACAAGAGGAGGAGAAGAAAAAGGAAAAGGAGAAAGATGGAAAGGAAGAAGGACAACAGAGAGGACCACAAATTGATGGAGATGCATTGTTGAAGACGGATAAGCCATTGGAAGAGGCTGCCAAGTTTTGCTATCACTTGCATACACTAGGAACTGATCATGTTACCGGATACGCGTTGTGCGCTGATGTTTATCGGCGAAAGGTTGGTGATTTTTGGTTTTTGTGATGGAAAATGGGAAAATTCACGAATTTTGCCCCAAATGAAACAAATAGTGGCAAATGGAAACAAATGAAGCTTTACGACCAATATGAGTAGAAAACAGTTGAAAAGTCGGGTTCTTTGTCAGAAAAACGCAAAAAGCTAGTCAATTTCCAAGAAAATCATCTTTTATACGGTGTTTTTTAACTTTTGACCTTAAAATGTAGAAAAATTGCACCATTCGAACCAAACTCAGTAGAAAACAGTTGAAAATCCTCTTTTTCCCTGAAAAACTCTGAAATCAGACAATTTTCAAGAAGAATCATGTTTTTTTTAACAGAACAAGGCGATTCTGACGTTGAAGTGTCTGAATGAAGGAAGAAAGAAGGAAGCGAATCATCCATTGTTGCACATTCAGAAGGTCAAATTTTTGCAATACTGTGAGTTTTTTTCTTTCTAAAATACCTTTGAAATGAGTCGGTTCATGGGTTTTTGGCATAAAAATGAGAAAATTAGCTCAAATTTTGACACCCCTTTTCATTAAATTGACAATAAGTTTGATAGCAAAAAGTTACATGATACTTTGTATTTTGTACTTTGCTTTTCATTTGTGTTTTTGTTCGTTCGTTGTGTTTCGAACTGTTTATCTAATGAAATTAGAAAACATACAAACAATAACAACACCCTAAATAGAGAGAAAGACAATAAAGGAATAAAATGGGTACAAAAAACGGGTTTTGAAAAATGACGTAAAATTTGATGGTATTTTGTGTTTTTTTTTTCAGGGCCATCAGCCAATTTGAGTGGAATCGTGCTGGAAACAGCCGAAGAATTGATGACACAAGTGTTTGGAAAAGAGCGAGACGCGAAGAAGTTGAACGAGGCGTTCAAAATTGAGAATCAACACAGTTTTGCACATCGTCTTGCTTGTGAGTTGATTCTGGAATCGAATCAAAAGAAAAATATAAATATTTTGTAGATTCTGAATCGAAATTCGCACTGGATGGTGATTCATCGAAACGTTGGGTACTGCAATCGATCGAGGATGCGACGGTGACTGGACGAAGTTTGAAGATGTTGATCAAGCTCAAAGATGGAATTGAGTATGGAAAGTATGGAAAGTGGAGCAAGGAGGAGGTAAGGGTTTTTTTGGAGAAAATTTGGCTGAAAATGAGCTGGAATTCCGATTTTTCATGAAAAAGTGAACTTTTTGGCTCAAAAATTGTGAAAAAACGACAAATTTCATAACTGTTTGTAGTTTGGTGTATCGAAATTGTTTTGGTGTATTGTAGTTTGGTTTCGGTTCACCAAAGTCAATTTCTCATTCATTTCATTTTATTTTCACTAGTTTTTCACAATTTTGATGGATTTTTGGCAAAAATTTTCATTTTTCGATCATTTTTCCAATATTTTTTAAAGTTTCCAGCTTTTGAAACATGAAAATCGCTCTAAATCGTTCAATTTTGACTCGAAAAGCTTAAAAATACCACATTTTTGCAATTTTGCAGAACGATGAGTTGCGAAAATTGGCTCACGAAATGTATCCATTGGCAATTGTATTTGGCGGTGGAGTATCGAAGCCACCAACAACAACAACATCATCATCTGCCGAATAGGTTTATCTCCATCGCATTGTTTTTGTTGATTTGATATAACGAATTGTTGCTTGTGTCTCCCCCCTATCTACCCAACCCAACCCCTATCATTCATCCCGATTCTTCTTCGTTTTTTATCTTTATCCCATCCAGTGTTGCCTTATCTCTCTCTCTCTCTATCTACCCATTCTCCCTCTTGTTTTTCGACGGTTTTCAAGCTCAACACACACATGAATAATCTACTTTTTTTTGTTGAATCGTGTTTTTTTTTGTCGTCGTAGGCTGAAATGTTAGCCACGCCCCTCCTTAATTATTACCTTTTTTCCCGCCCCCCAGAAAATGGGTTTATTAGGTTTTTTAAATGGATTTTTAGATTAGAATTGCCCTTTTTCTTTAGTTGTTTCTCTGTTTTTTTTGTGCTTTTAAACTTGTCAAAATAATGATGATTTCTGTGTTTTTCTAACGCTTTCCCCCCTATCAATCTATCTCTATCCCAATTTTTTTGGCCCAATTCTTTGTCTTTTTTTATAACTGTGTTTATGATGTTTTTCTTTTTTTTTCTATTCGAATTCAATAAATTGAAGTTTTTTAGTGGTTGTTTTCCTGGTTTTTGAGCGTTTTTACCGCGATTATGTACCTCTTTTCCTCCTAAATATGACAAAAATTGAAGAATGTTTGGTTTTAGGAGGTTGAAACGATGGGGATCGCTGTAGTTGATACGGATCATGAGGATAGTGGTAAGGATTTATTAGATATATTGAAAAACTGGAGATGGTAGTGAGATTTTGTGGAAATCGAGTAGATAGTGTTGAAAATCAATGAAATTTAGACTTTTCAGCTTTGAATCTCGAAAAATAAGGGCTAAGAACGTCAAGACAGTGATTTTGAGCAAATTTTCAGTGAAATGAAAGCCAAATAACTAGAAATCTATCTTCTTTGATTGAACATCAACAAAATGTTTGTCTAATGTGAATTTTGAAGACAATTTCTCACAAAAATCACAATTATAGAAAGTTGTTTCTTTTAAAACAACGAAAATCAGACGGCACTATTGCCATATCATATGTTTTGAAAGTCTGAGAAAAAGTAAAAAAATTTCCTGTAGAAAAGCTAGGTTTTATAGTGGAAATTGAGGCAGAACTCGCGAAAAATGAAATACGATGAAATTTCTGCCCAAAAATTGAAAACGAATAGAAAGAAATACTGAAAAATTTTTATTAATTTTACAATAAAATCCGCTAATTTTTACCTCATGGTTCTCATCCTTATATTCCAAAAGATTCAGATGAATCGCAACACTACAATCACGAGGAGGATCAAGGCTTCAACGCCGCCTATGAATCGAAAGAAGTGCTCGGTCGTGGTCTCGCCTCAACTGTTCGTCGATGCATCGAAAAAGGAAGTGGCATGCATTTCGCTGTGAAAATTGTCGATGTATCAACAGAGAAACAGACGGAGGCTGAAGCTAAACGATTATTGTATGAAACGATATCAGAAGTTGATATATTGAGGCAATTATCCGGACATCCTTCTATTAGTAAGTTTTTATTTGATTGGAAACTTATCTAAAAGAATATTCATGAAGTTGAGAGGTTTTTGGTGCATTTTGGTAGAAATCTGAGAGCTTATCAATGAAAATGCTCCAAAAATCTCTTATAGATGGTATTTCGGCAAAATTTACCCCGATTTGCTCCAAATTTGAAACGTATCTATGCAAAACCTTCAAATTTCACATATTCCAGTAAAAATCCACGATTTCTACCAAACACCCTCATTCCTATTCGCGGTATTCGAAATGGCGCCACGTGGTGAACTATTCGATCAACTGAACTCAACAGTGACGGTATCTGAGAAACGAGCAAGACGGCTGATGAAACAATTGTTTGATGGTGTTGAATATATGCATTCGAGGAATATTGTGCATAGAGATTTGAAGGTGAGCTCTTTTAGTGGAAAAAATTGGATTTGGGTTGATTGGGGAATGATCTCAACGTTTTTCTCGCAAAAAAATGACTTCAAACTCGAATTTTTCAGTTGGAAAACATTCTATGCATCGACGAGGAGCGAATCGTCATCTCAGATTTCGGTTTCGCGACTCGACTCAAAAATGGCGAAAAACTTCGAGATTTGTGCGGAACACCCGGCTATTTGGCACCCGAAACGATTCGTTGCCAAATGTACGATAATGCTGAAGGATACTCGTTTGAGGTTGATGAATGGGCACTGGGTGTCATTATGTATACGCTGTTGGCTGGATATGCGCCGTTTTATCATCGAAAGTGAGTATTTCAGTAGAAATTAAAGGGGGAATGAGAAAAATGTTTTAAAAACTGCATCAAGCAGAAATTTCACGAAGAATACGGTATTTTTATACTTTTGTAAACAGTTTCCAAAGTAGATATAGCTGAATATTGCAAATTTTCGAACATTTCTTTAGGTTCAATATTGTGAAGTTAAAGTTTTGAATCTAGCTTGTTTGGAAAGTGAAAAAGCTGAGATTTTGATGTTTTCGATCTGAAAGTTATCCACGTATATACAGTATATACTAGTTTCCATACTCGTAAATAAGCCTTTTTTCTCGAAAAAAACGACTTTTTAAAGAATTTTGTTTGTAGTTTGGTGTATCGATACAGTTTTGGTGTATTGTAGTTTGAAATGGTGAATTTGATGCTCTGATTCGGAATATTCCCGAACATGACCCTAACAAGAGCGTTTTTACCACCTGCGTCTCTTCTTTCTCGCACTATTTTCCTAACGTGCTATGAAACTATTCGAAATTATACGAAATATGACCTTTATACACCATCTGTTCTCTGCGTATCTCGATTATTCTGGAGATATACACACTTTTCTAGATATCTCACTTGATTTGCATAATTTCTGTATATTTTTCAGACAATTGATGATGTTGCGAATCATTCAACAAGGCAAATACGAATTTCGTCGTGAGCAATGGGAAAACATCACACCCGAAGCGAAAACCTTGATTTCGCGGTTGCTCGAAATCGATGCGACGAAACGGATCAGTGCGAAAGAATGCCTGGCGTGTGAATGGATGAATCCGGCGGCGGTGAATCTGCCGACGGTCGAAGTTCAATTGGTATCGGAAAGTGGTGAAAAGGCGAGGAAGAGGTTCAAAACGGTATGTTTTGCTATCTTTTTTGAATATATTTAAAAACAATGAATTGCAGGCGATCATATGGGTGAGATTCTTCCAGCGATTAGCGAAATACAAGTATTTGAAGTCGGTTGTGGATAGAGATGTGTTGAGGAAGAGACCGTTTAGGGATAGAGATGTAAGTTGGTTTTTTAAAAGAAAAAATTGAGGAAAAAACATGTTTTTCGTAAAACTTCTTCAATTTTATAGACAAGAAACCTTGAAGCCCTGTTTTTATGAAATTTAGAATAAGAAAAATTGTAGAAAAGTGATATTTTAAAAGAACCAGGTTGAAATTCAAATCTTTCTAATGTTTTTTCAACAAAAAATCGGAAGGTATTCAAGTTTCGAACTGTTTCGGTCGACGTCTTGCTCCAAAAGTGGACGAAAATGAAAAATTCTTGCTTTTGATAATGAAAAATCGGAAACAAACGTTTTTCAAAAAATTTCCGATAAGAAAATGAGCATAAAAGGAACTTTCGAACGATTCAAGCTGAAAATTGAAACGCTTTTTGAAAACGAGCTGAGAAATTTCTAGTTTTGATCATTTCACATGATCCAGTCGTAGTTTTGCTCCGAAAGTTGAAAAAAGTAATATTTTGAATCGCAACCAATTTGAAATTAAAAAAAATTCCTAATGGATTTCAAATCGAATCGTAAATTTTTTCGCTCAAAATTCAAAGTTTGAGCACAACTCCATTCTATATATCAGTTTAGATCAAGTTTCCTCACTTTTTCTAGTAAAATTCATCGTTCTTGTTATTTCTACAAAAAAAACAAGTCAAATCAATTACTTTCTTTCAGATCCGCCACGAAGCCGAATCATCAATGTTCAGTGTCTATGGTCATTGGGTGAATCGTGGTTTCTACTACTCCCGCGATATGCTATTCGCCAACAAGCCACGCCCAAAAATGGCGAAACCAAGCAGCGACACCAAAGAGCTCAAAGTTCCAATTGCCGCCAATTAGATTGAATCTAGGATACAATTACTGTAAATATAATTTTCATTTCCCCCCTGAAATTTCTAGCCTCCATTCTCTCACTCACCCCTGTAATTATGTTTTTTTTTGTTCCTGTTTTTTATATGTCGGTGCCATGTTTTGTTCTTCTTGTCTTTGTAGATCTCCTTCTATCTACTGTACCCCTTATCCACTATCTTGTCTAGAATTTATCAATTTGTATAAAGAATGTGTGAAAAATGTTTAAAATTTAGAAAGTAGATAGCAAGTGCCGTTTTCACGGTCTTTAGAGCATATTTTTGATCGAAAGATGACCAAAAACAAGGAATTTTTGAAAGGGAAACCATGAAATTAGACATTGATGGATTGAAAGTGTTGTTTCCGTATGATTATGTGTATCCCGAACAAGTTTTGTATATGCAAGAGGTGAAGAAGGCGTTGGATGCCAGGGTGAGTGCAGTTTTCGAGCTAAAAGTTCGGAAAATATAGCTGAAAATGAAGAATCAAGTACTGAAATTGGACTTTTCACCGAATTGAAGCGTTTCAGTTTCATATCGTCGAATTAGTTCGTGTTTAAGGGCTTGAATATTTACTCAAATTTGCGGCAAAATCGATAATTTTCAATGAATTACATTTTTTAAATGTTGTTTTCGAGAAATATTCGACAAACTAAATTTCTGGCAAAAGAATAATAATTATTTGAATTAAGAGCTTTCCCAAACAATTGATGTTTTATTTTTTCTTCATATCAAAATTATTTGTAAACGAAAATATAGCGAAAATTTTCTGAACAAAACCAATCGATACTTTCTAAATTCAGCATCATTGAAACTGTGCTGGAGCGAAAGTTCATATACTTGCAAGCTTTCATATGAAAAATCACGAATCTAGAGTTTTTCTACCTTTTTTTGGACGATCGACTTATGTAAATTGATTTTAGTTGAAAAATCTATATGAAACCAATAGCGAAGGTTCGGCTCAACATATTGATAAAAACACAATAGATTTCGATAATTGTACACATTTATTTTGACTATATACTTCTGGGATAGTCACGATCCAGAATAATAAGTAATTTTCGAAAAGTTAATCTGTATAATCTAAACTTCAAATAAAAAATCTCTACATTTCAGGGTCATGGATTACTCGAAATGCCATCTGGAACTGGAAAAACCGTATCATTGCTCAGTTTGGTGTTGGCTTATATGGTGCAGTATCCGGAAAAACTTGGTTCGTTCTTTCTTTTGTAATTTATAAATTTAGAAGGGATAAAAACAAAACATATATCTATTTTATGCTGAAAAAACGTTGAAATTAATGATTCATGTTTCAGAAAAGCTAGTATACTGTTCGCGAACAATCCCAGAAATCGAGAAGTGTGTCGAAGAAATGCGTGTATTGTACGATTACTACGAGAAGGAGACCGGCCAAAAAGTGGAGAAAGTGTCGATTGCGATGTCGGCGAGGAAGAATTTGTGTATTAATGAGTCGGTGGCGTCGAAACGATTCGGTAGGGCTCTTTTTTGGCTCATTTTATAGGGAAATGAGATATTTTTTAGGTAGTGAAGTCGACGGAGCATGCCAAAAAATGACAGCATCGTTTGTTCGTGCAAAACGCTCGGAAGATCCATCAATCGAATCATGCACGTATTTTGAGAATTTGGAATCGCAGAATACATCGATCCCGGATGGAGTATGGAATTTGGTAATCCTCATTATCAACAATTTGTCTGAAAAAATTTGACAGCATTTTTTTGTAGGAAGATCTGAGAAACATGGGCAAATCACGAGGAATTTGTCCATATTTTGTGACACGAAACGCCATCAGCAAAGCGCACATTGTTGTGTACTCGTATCATTATATTTTGGATCCGAAGATTGCGGAATTGGTGTCGAAGGATTTTAGTCGAAGGTTTGTGAAGTTGTTTTTATGAAAATTAGTGAATTATGACGGTCTATCCATAGATTATTGGTTTTCAAGTTTTGATTCTATGCATAGATCCGTTAGTCGTTGGGAATACTGTACAGGAAGTAACATAGATCCATAGAATTGACTATATATGTACCATCGCAGTTGAATTCTATGATCATAAAGCCAAAGATCTATGGATTCTATGGCATTGATTCTGTGAGCTTCGTAGACCCATGAAGTTTGAGACAAACAGTTTGAATTCTATGGGCATAGAATTGGAGATCTATGCAGACAAAGTTCTATGCCACATAGAGTCCATAGAACTTTAGAAGATTTTAGAAAACAACGATTCTATGACCATAGAATTACAATTGCCACAAAACTTCAGAGCATAGAATCTAAAGTTTTATGATTGTTTACTTAAGGATTTCTAGATCCGTAGAATCGTAGATTCATAGATTTCTAAATTCATAGATTCCTAGATCCACAGATTCGTAGATTCATAGATTCATATATTCGTAGATTCATAGATTCATAGATTCATAGTTTCATAGATTCATATTTCCAGATCCTGTGTTGTTTTCGACGAAGCCCACAACATTGACAATGTGTGTATCGAGTCAATGTCAGTTGCCATCTCACAGGTACTGCATTTCCCCATTTTCCATCTCTAAAATCCACAAAATTGCAGAAAAACGCGGATCGAGCAGTCCAAGAGCTATCAAAACTGGAATCAGTTGTGAATCGAATCAAAGAAACAAATTCGGATAGATTGCAAACGGAATATGATCGATTAGTTGAGGGATTGAGGAGGAATGAACGAGAACGAGCGAATGATGAGCGATTGGCGAATCCGGTACTACCTGATCAAATTCTACACGAAGCAGTGCCTGGCAATATTCGACAAGCGAATCATTTCATTTTGTTTTTGAAGAGAATTGTGGAGTATGTCAAGCATCGATTGAAGACTAATCAGGTGAGTGGGAAAAGGAGATCTATGGGAAGCGGAGAATCATAGAATCATGGCGTTGACGTTCTATGAGAAAAATGAGCTTATTGGTCATAAACTTTCTCTATAGTCGTAGAATTCTAATTACATAGAATTTCAGTATCTATGAATCTCTATGGTGAAAAGAATCTTGAATTTATGTACCTGAGAATCTATGCATACATTTGGGATTTGAAAAAAAAACAGTTTTCTCACAGTTTGATGAAGCCGTATTTACCATTAGAAGAAGATTCTGCTGAAAAACAACTCCTTAAAATTGAGCGATCAAGAATTTTTTGAATATTCAACAAATAGGTTTGAAATTTTGAGAAGAGCTTTATAAAATTTGGGATATAGAGAGTTTATCAAACTTGAAAATTAAAAATAAAATTCTTATTCATATTCTGAAACGTATATACCTGTTTTCTCCGAGAAAAGAAACATGTATCTTGCGTGAAACGTATGAAAGACCCTGAAATGTAGAAAGATGTATAATTGGAGCGTTTCTGGAATAAACCGCAGAAGATCTATGAAAGTTGAAGAATAAAATTTTGAAAACTTTGCGAAAAGCTTTAAAAAGGTATAAAGTGTCATAGATTCGCTTTTTGAAACAAAGTTTTATGCTCATAGAGCCTCTAACAGGCATAGAACCTGTGAATCTAAGGTATCTTGGAAACATGGAATTTCATTATCTATGATTCTATGAATCTATGGATCTTTGAATCTATAAATCTATGAATCTATGAATCTATGAATCTATGAATCTATGAACCTATGAACCTATGAATCTATGAATCTATGAACCTATAAATCTATGAATCCCCAATTCTATGATTTTATAATTTCAGGTCCTCATCGAAAGTCCAGCAGCATTCATGAAAGATATCGGCGAAAAAATGTGCATCGATCGTCGTCCAATGCGTTTTTGCGCCGAGCGCCTATCAAATCTCTCAAAAACCCTCGAATTGGCGGATGGTGGTGACACATACGCCCTCTCTCAAATCACCACCCTCGCCACATTGGTGTCAACATATTCCAAAGGATTCTCGGTGATTGTTGAGCCGGCAGAAGGTAGTCAATCGGCTACATTGACGCTTTCTTGTCATGATGCTTCGATTGCGATTCGACCGGTTATGACACGATTTCAATCGGTAAGTGATAGTTTTGTATATTTTTAATTCAAAAAATGTGTCAAATGCGCTTCATTGCCAAAAATCGAAAAGTTAGGCCATGGTTGAAATTTCAGATAAAATGAGAATTTTTTTGGTTCTTTGATGAAAATTGTTAAAATTCCGCTATCTCTGAAGTTTTTAAACACGAAAAAAGGCGTTTTGCATCGATTTTGTGGCAAAAAAGTGATAATTCTGCAATTAATAGTGGCTAAAAGGTAGAAAAATCTGAAATTCAGAGCAATTTATTGCAATCATTTGTAGTTATAAGACTTCGAAATCATGCTATTATCCACAAAAAAACAAAAATTTTCACTTTTTTTTTTGAGATTTTATGATTATAACAGTGAAAATCATGCCAAAACGCATATTTTTGTTCAAAAAAAATTTCAAAAAAACAGATACAATTCTCTTCTCTAGCTGGAATTTGAGCCATGACCGAACTTTTATAGCAGGCCTGGGTCCCGTCCAAGGCTAGGATTTTGGGCCAAAAAAAATCTTTTTGCCTAACAGGTATATGTTGACCAAAAATGAGCGAAAAAAATCCTTTTGTCCAAAATTGAAGTTTTCACCTTAAATAACTGAAAATTGGACTTTCTCAGAAAACAAAAATTTTGGCCGAAAAAAATCGTTTTGCCCAACAGGTCAAAAAAAAAAAATTTCCGCTACGCGGAAAAAAAATCTCTTTGCTACTTTTCAAGGCCGTGCCTTCATGGGACCCAGGTCTGTTTTATAGCCAAAAAGACCTTACTTTTAAAATAAGTGCAATGGAGCGCACTTGCAATCTGATGAACTGACGAAAATCAAGAAAAAACGTTTATTTTAGGTAATCATCACATCTGGAACACTCTCCCCACTCGAAATGTATCCAAAAGTCCTCGATTTCGAACCATCAGTTGTCGCATCATTCACCATGACACTCGCCCGCCCGTGTTTATCACCATTGGTGGTCGCCAGAGGAAACGATCAAGTGGCGATGACATCGCGATTCGAGCAACGTGCCGACGTCGCAGTAATCCGAAATTACGGAAATTTGGTGTTGGAAATGGCGTCATTGGTGCCGGATGGAATGGTGGTGTTCTTCACGAGTTATTTGTACATGGAGAATGTGATTGGTGTATGGTATGAGCAACATATCATTGATGAGCTCATGAAGTATAAGTTGTTGTTCATCGAGACGAATGACGCGCTCGAGACGTCGGTTGCGTTGGAAAAGTATGTGGAGGCGTGTGATAGTGGAAGAGGTGCATGTCTATTTTCGGTGGCGAGAGGCAAAGTTTCGGAGGGTATCGATTTTAGTCATCATTTGGGTGAGTTTGGGTTTTTTGGAATATTTGGTCATATAATTCAAAACTGCTAATTCTATGATCCATAGAACTTTAATATCTATGTTTTAGTTGTAAAGAGAAAGATTGAGTTAGGTTCTATGGCATAGAACTTTGGTGAAGTTCACAGATCTTTTCATAGAACCTTATAAACGTTCTGATTCTATGATAAAAGTTCCGACGTTTTTTTCATAGATCCTACCGCTTTGGGTCTTGATTCTATGCATAGAATTTTGATTCGTAGAACTTTGAGCTCTTGCTTTAGTTTAAATTGTCTTGAAAAACAGATTCTATGTCATAGAACTGAAAATTCGTAAATCAGAATTTCATAGATCTCCAGATTCTATGATATAAAGCTCTGAAGTTTTTCATAGATCCTAGTTGAGTCGTAGAGTTGATACTGATAGAAGTTTGAATTCTATGGTTCTATAGATTCATGAAAAAAAAAGGATTTTATATCATAGAACTGGAGATCTATGAATTCTGATATCCATAGATGCTCATAATTTTCCAGGTTCTATGACAGAAATTCAGAATGCTTTTTATAGATCTAGCGGTTTTCATGCATAGAATCACCATATTTTGAAAAATCAAAGTTACGAACTTCTATTATTTTAGGTCGTTGCGTGATCATGCTCGGAATTCCATACATGTACACAGAAAGTCGAATTCTACGAGCTCGATTGGAATATTTGAGGGATCAATTTGGAATCAAGTATACTATTTTTACCACGAAAATTTGAAAAATAGCGATTTTCCAGGGAGAACGATTTCCTGACATTCGACGCAATGAGGCACACAGCACAGTGTATGGGAAGAGCATTGAGATCGAAGACGGATTATGGTTTGATGATTTTTGCTGATAAGGTGAGGGATTTCGGGGATTCTATGGGAGCTATGTTGATAGGAAGATCTATGGCAGCATAGAACTTGGAGATTTATGATCATAGAACGTTAATTCTATGACAAAGATCATAGATAGGGGAAATGAAGATATTAGAGGATCTATGACCATAGAAACTGAATTCTATGAGAATTATCTGCCTCAAGATTCCCAGATCTATGCATAGATTCTGAAGCTTCGATCTATGGAGATCTATGCTCACAGTATCATAGAATTTCTGATAGTTGGTCCATAGAATTGAGGTTCTCTGTATCTATGAATCTATGAATTTCTAAATCTATGAATTTCTAAATCTATGAATCTACGCAGCTATGCAGCTATGAATCTATGAATCTATGAATCTATGCATCTATGCATCTATGCACTGATGAATCTATGAATCTATGAATCTATGAATCTATGGATCTATGGATCTATGAATCTATGAATCTATGAATCTATGAATCTATGAATCTATGAATCTATGAATCTATAAATCTATGAATCTATGAATCCATGAATCTATGAATCTATGAATCTATAAATCTATGAATCTATGAATCTATGAATCTATGAATCTATGAATCTATGAATCTATGAATCTACGAATCTAGTGAATCTATTAATTCATTTTCAGAGATTCTCACGACAAGACAAACGCGGAAAACTACCCCGATGGATGCAAGCCTATCTCGAGACCGCGTGCACCAATCTATCAATCGACGAAGCCGCGCAAGTTGCTCGCCGCTGGTTGACACTAATGGCTCAACCATTCACAAAAGAAGATCAATTGGGTGTCTCCCTACTCAATTCCACAATGTTAGACGCGCAATCAATGAAAAAGTTTGAAGGAGTTGTTGAATATGGTGACTAAATTATTAACCGGTTGTTTTTATCTATATTGTTATCACCTTATCAGCTGATAAGTTTCGGGTTTTACTTTGTAAATCTCCAATAAATCATTGAATCTCACTTCTATCATTGTCATATCTTTATCTTTTGGTTATATCCACCATTATCCATATCTGTATCATCACTGATATGCTTATCATATCAAACTAACAATATTCATAATCATCACTATATATATATATGCTATCATTCTATGCTATGCTATATATATGTATATACCTGATTTGCTAACTGATATAACTGATTTGCTTCAGAATGTTCTCATTGAGTCGATTGGTTTCGCGGCAACAATGCCAAATTCGATCGATATTTGTTAGTGGTTATGAGTTGAAGGGACACTCGAAATGGCAGAATATCAAGGATGTGAAGGGGAAGAATGATATGGCGAGATCGAAGGCGACGAATTTTTTGTTGAGAAAGGTATGTGGTTTTTTTCGTTGTGGGACCCTATATCCAAATATTGTCTGATTTTTCGGTATGGGACGCAAAATAGATGGTTTCCAAGTTTTCATTTAAAAAAATCAGTTCCAAATTTTCGTTGCGGGACCCGTTAGTTGAACTTAAATTTCGAAAAAGTTCAAATTTCGATACTTTTCGCTGTGAGACCCTGAGAACGTAGGCACCTAATTTTCAAAGTTTTTTCGAGACCCAGAGCATTGAGTTTCCAATTATTTCGTGCTAGGACCAATTATAAAAGTTGTTTCTCTTAAAATTGGAAATTTTCGTGGTGAGACCCAAAAATTTATATTCAGCAGTTTTTCTGCTTCAAGACACAAAAATATAGATTTCGGGGTTAGACCCATTATTTGAACTTATGTTCGCAAATAGTTCAAATTTATTTTTCATTTTCATCATAAATCCATTCGTCGAAACTACAAAATCATGACATTTTCGTGTCAAGTACCAAAAGAAAACCATTTTGTGAACTTTCGTGGTGAGACATGGAAAATACGAAACTTCAAAATATTTCTTATTTTCCGTGCTGGGACCCTTAAAAATCTTGTTTTACTGTATTTCGTGGCGGGACTCATCAATTTTTTAAAAACAAATTTTTGAGGCAATATCCAGAAAATCTTCTAAAAACATATTTTGTCAAATTTCGTATATACAGTGGCGAGCAAAAAGGTATACACAAACTGTTTTACTAAAAACGGTTTTTCACGAAATGAATTTTTTCTTTGAAAAAAATATTTTTTTGACGAATAAATATGACTCCAAATAGGCTCAGAAACATGAGAAAAAATTTTCATGGCGAAACCTATATTACTTTTCGAGTTATACCCAAAAAACGGGTTGTGTATACCTTTTTGCTCGCCACTGTATTTCAGAAAAATAGCAAAAAATTTCCCGATTCTCGATCTAAATAATAAATAGAGAACTATAATTTTTTTGAGCCAAATAGTTTCTTTTTCCAGGTAAAAGGAGCAGTATCACGTGGCGGATTCGACTTGAAAATCAATCGAGAGTTGGCTGGATTGGAGAATGATTTCAGGGCGCAAGGATTGCCATTGGACACGTTCAAGAACTTTTTGCAAAGATTGAAGGTTAGGTTTAGCTCATAAGTTTTGAACCGAGCCAGAAAATGAGCTCAAAAACCTGCTCATCATCCAAATTAACGCTCTTTTTTGCAGGATAAACCAGAAATCGAGTACTACTTCGACATCATCGGACCAGCTGGCACATTCTTCGTCGTCCAAGCCGAAACATCGAACAAGAAGCAATTGGAGAATGATTTTCGGCGATATTTCAACAAAGTCGGCGGATTTCGATTGGCGGCTGATGGTGGTGTACGCAGTTGGTTTGAGGAGAAGGGTGTGGTTAGTGTTGATGTGATGAAGGATGGGAAGAAGGTTACCACTGATCAGGTATGTTAATTTTTGTTGATTTTGAGGTGTAGAATCATAGATATCTGTAATTCTATGGGCATAGAACTTGAGATTAGAGGGAGCCATAGATCTATGATTTTGGTTATCATATATCTATGATTCTATAAACTATAAGATATATGAGCTCATTAAAAATATATCTATAACTTGTATGAGCATCGATCTGAATGTTGGTGTCATAGATCTGTGATTTCTATGCGCTTAGATATAGGAGTTCTATGGTCATAGATACTGATGTGAAATGCATAGATCTGTGAGCTGTATAAGCATATATATCTTGATGATCGAGTTATAGATCTATGATTTATAAAGGCATAGATCTTGTTGTTGGGATCATATCTATGAGTTCTATAAGCATAGAATCATTTTTTGTTGCTAGAGTCATATATTTCTGATTCTAGGAGCATAGATCTATGATTCTATGAGCATAGATCCTGCTGATAAAGCCATATTTCTTCAAGTTCTTTGAGTATATATCGGTGATTCTAGGAGCATAGATCTATGAGTCCTATGATCATGAATCTCTGAGTTCATAGATCCATAGAATTTCAGTTCATAGATCTATAGATCTTGATGATAGAATCATAGATCTTCAAGTTCACTATTCATAGAATTTGAAGATCTATGATGCCGAAAAATTAATTCTATGAAATCCATAGAACCAGATATGTAATTCTATGGCTCTCGAATTCTATGATTTTTTTAATACTGCTGTATCTTTGAAAAAAAAGTTCTATATCCATAGAATCAGATTTTCAATTCTATGATTTTTCGAAATGTAGAACCAAAAAATTTACAATATTTCATTCCAGATGGAAGAAGTTGGTCTAGAATTCGACGTCGAAGAAGTTGCACTCGTCGAGGAAGACGGCGCCGAGAAATTCGAGCTCCTCTGCGAAGCCAAAAATCTGAATATTGTTGAGAGTGGAGTAACGAAAGCGGGTTATAAAGTAACATCGGCTGATATCGAATATCGGCCTGTTCATCCGATTGAGCTACCAGAAGCCGAGGCGAAGAATGTTGAGAAGTTTTATGAATTGCTTCAGGTTTGTGATGATTTTTTTGAAGAATTCTATGGGCATAGAATTTTGGGTTGTATGGAAGATTCATAGAATTCGAAGTTCTATGATTTAGAGCGTTCATAGATACCATGAATTTTGATGTTATGATTCTATAGAGCATAGAACGTAAGAAAACGTTTCTATATTACTGCTTTTCTCGGGTCTATGCATAGAACTATAAATATCTATGCTTGCACATATCATAGAACCTTTTATAGTTGGGTTTATAGAATAGAGATCTATGAATCTATGAGTCCGTCAATCTATGAATCTATGAATCTATGAATCTATGAATTTATGAATCTATGAATCTATGAATCTATGAATCTATGAATCTATGAATCTATGAATCTTCGAATCTATGAATCTATGGATCTATGAATCTATGAATCTATGAATCTATGGATCTATGAATCTATGAATCTATGAATCTATGATTCTTTGGATCTATGAATTTCCCAATAAACAATTTTTTCCAGGAAGACGAACAAGTGCGGAATATTTTCGACAACATCGCCTCATCAGAATAATTATTTCAATTTTATAGCATCAGTTTCTCCTTTAGTTTGTAGATTTTTCTCTTCTGTTTTGTTGACATTTTCCTGTTTTATTCCTATTTTTTCCTAATAAATTATACAAAAACAAAATGCAACCCGGATGTTCAAATACTAATGTCATTCAAACTGTAAAGCTTCCTGATAGCGCGCACGTCGTACTTTGATAATTGAAAATGTTGACTTGTTGTTCTGAAATATAGGTTTAGGTCCTGACACCGAAAAGGTAGGATAGGTTTACCGGTAGTGCCGACGCATGACGGATCCTTTGAATTTTGAGTGTTTTAGGCCTAGGACATGACCGATTTCGTGGATTAAAACCTGGAATTTTGGGGGATTAGGTTTAGGTTTAGAGTTGATAACGAGGAAATTATGGTTTTGGAGAAAAATTCAAGGTTTTCAAGCTCCAAAATGCACAAAAATGCTCAGTTTCGCCTGGAAAAACGGGATTTTTCAAATTTTTTCATTAAAAAGAGCAATTTTAGGCTATTTTTATGACTTATCTAACAGTAAAGTTGTGAATTTCGGTATTTTAAATACAAAAAAAAGCGTTTTGGAGAGAAAAATAGGCATTATAGTGGAAAATTTGAACTAAAATTGCAGTTAGAGTTGAGCTTTTTTGTGAAAAAATTTTGAGCATAACTGTGCTTTAGGTTTAAGAAATATTGCAATTTATAAGTCATTTTTATAACTCATCTAATAAAAATAGCGAATTTTCTGTTTTTTACGGTTGAAAATCAACAATTTTGAGCAAAAAAGTAGAATTCTTGAGCAAAAAGTAGAATTTTAATGAGAAATGTGTTTTTGTAGCTGATTTTATGAAAAAAGAAACGCTTTTCCCTATCGCCGCAAACTGACGGAAAAATTTTGATCTACCATCATAAGTCACAAAGTTACTCTCTTTTGTGAATCAGCTTGACAACGATAGTCCGAATATTTTGAAAACAAATTTTGTAAGAAAAAAACTCACATATCTCAAATCAACATCACCCCTTGATGTATCACCAGTATGCCATAATTCATCAGCATCCAGGTGTAACATACCATATGATGGATATGTTGAGTGGGCGACTACACCACCTCGACCGTCGAATTCCTGCAAATATATGTAAAATCAAGAAATTTTAAAGCAACAATCCTATACTTTTAATACTTTCAATTATAGATCCAATTTGTTTTGAATTATTTTTTTCATGGTTCCATCTCACACGTCTGAACATATTAAAAGTTCAAAAAGTGACAAAAAATCAATGTATTTTGACCAATATTATGCTGTTCTAACCCTGATTTGGTGCATTTTTGACTGGTCAAAACCTAATAAAAGTTATGAGCGCAAATATTTTGGCTTGTAATTTCATAAGTGATCGAAATATTTTTTCAACCAATCAGTGTAAAATGTAGCTCATTCGAATGAATCGAGCAAAATATGAAAATTTAAAAACTAAGGTTGAAACATACTGTATGCTCCTTTAAGGTCTCAGAACGAACAAACGATTATCAACATTTCAGCTCGTTTTATCTTGCTCCTTTTTTGATTTACCAAACAAAAGTTATTTCAATATTTTTTCAGAAATGGCATCAGAACCATCAAATAGTGAAGAACAACCAAAACAAGAACAAAATTTAGATGGTTAGTTTCCGACGAAAACAATGCTAAAATCTTGTTTTGAAAAATTTCATCTAAAATTTTTAAAGCATACTGTATGATCCTTTGAGGTCTCATAACGACAACCCAAATATTTGAGACTTTATAACGTAATGATTTAAATCATACTGTATGCTCCTTTAAGGTCTCAAAACGGAAAAAATATTTGAAATTTTTCACCGTAACACTTTGAATCATACTGTATGCTCCTTTAAGGTCTCACAACGAAACAACAAGTACTCGAAACTTTTCATGGAAATGATTAGAAGCATACTGTATGCGCCTTTAAACTCTCATAGCGACAACCTAAATATTTGAGACCTTATAACGTAATGATTTGAATCATACTGTATGCTCCTTTAATGTCTCACGACGAACCTCAAAACAATCATGATCCTTCGACGCAAATCTAATCACAATATCAGCCTTATCATCCTCATCATTTTCCACAAATTCCTCAATTTCCAACAATCCTTCCAATGCGGATGACCACTCGTAGAATGCATTGACTATCAGTTTTCTGGAATTTGTTTGCTGAAATTTTTTTCAGCTTTGAAATTTTTTGATACCTTATCATTTTATATTGCTTGGATGTTAGTAGATCATACTTATCATCAAGTGTCCATGTGATTCGCTCTTTTTTCCATCGTTGTAGGCCTCGAGATTCTGAAGATGGAGATTCATAGATTCATAGATTCATAGAATTTGAAGCTCTGTGAGCATAGAACTGTGGATTCTATGGAAACTGATTTTATGAAAATTCATAGATCTCAAGGAATCATAGATACCATAGATCGTGATTCTATGGTTTTGAGGTTCTATGATGTTCATTGATTATAGATCCTAATAAAGTCCAATTGTTTTAGTTCTATGGATCATAGATTCTCTGATTTATGATTTATGATTTCCATGAGATCTATGAAAATTCTAGTTCTATGATATACTAGAAGCATAGATCCTAGGTTCTATGGATCTATGAAGTCATAGAACTGAAATGTCATAGATTCTTCAAATTTCAGATAATCGCATTCCTGATTCTATGATTGAGGATCTAAGAAAATGAGGATCTATGAATTTGAGTATCATAGATCCTAGAGTACTATGAAACTATGAAATTTTCTGATCATAGAATCCCAGATCTATGATGCAAGTCGGCTCTATGGAAATTTGATTCAATCAAAAAATCGGACATCTTATGTTCTGTAGTTCTATGGATCACTTACAATCTCCAAACATTGTTAGTTCTATGGTGTCATAGAATTACAGATCTATGAGAGAAATGAAGTTCTATGAAGTGGCGATTCTATGCTTCGTTAGTTCTATGAATCTAACTATCATAGAATTTATAGTTCTATCAAGCTATGATATAATAGAACCATAGAAGTTGGATTCTCAAAATCTCATAGTTCTATGGTGTCATAGAATCACAAAACTATAAAAAACAGGTTGTATGGATCTACCATAGAATTTCATAATTAGGATGTCATAGAGATCCATAGAATCATAGAAACTTAACAATTTTGAGAACAATAGTTCTATGGATTCATAGAATTCCACTATATCGAAAACCATAGATCCATAGAACCATAGAACTTCAATATCTATGAAAGTTCGAAAAAGTGTCATAGAATGACGTAATTCCTCACCTGTTACGACAGCAAAGCATAGAATTAAAAGAAGATTAGCTAATTGTGTGAAGCGTCGTCCGCCGACTGGATACATTTCGTCTTCGAATGATATTCCTTCCCTATATCCATCCCTATCCACGAAAAATCTCGTTTTTGTGTCTCGTTTTATCCAATTTCTTTTCGATCGGGGAGAGTGGCAGGTATATATATATGGTGGATACAAAAAATGACTGAGATATGGCATCCGATTTTTGGTGAAATTTTTTGAGAGAACTGGATTTCGTTGCGAGACCTGAGTTGATATTACGGGTTGGGTCATAGATATCATAGATATCAATATATTAACACATGATATGAATTCTGGATTCTATGATCATAAATCTGAAGATTCTATGAATTATGAATTCTATGACCACAAATCCGCCGATTCTATGAGTTCTATGACCATAGAACTGAACATTATTTAGATTCTATGATCATAGATATAGAGATTCTATGGATTCTATAACTATAATTCTAAAGATTCTATGGATTCTGAGGCCATAGAACTCACGATTCTATGACCACATTTTAGCAGATTCTATGGGATCTATGGGACAAAGCACTAAAAATTCTATGGATTCTATGATCATAAAACTGGGAGTTCTATGGATTCTACAACGCACATAGAACATAGAATCCATTCTGAACATAGAATCCAAGATCTATGAAATTAGAAAGACCATAGAATCCTATGATATCAGTATCTATGCTTTTTCTCATAGAATTTCAAGTTCTATGATTATATGGACATAGAATTTTTGGGATATATGCTTCTTCGTCCATAGATATCCCAGTTATTTCATATTTCTATGAAATTTGGGGGGCCATAGAACTGTAAGAAATTCATAGATCTGAGAATGTAGTGGTCATTGAATATAAAGTTCTATGACTTTTCCCTTCATAGAATCTATGGTTCTATGGCTATGTGGAATTCTATGACCATAGAATCTGATCGAGGGATTCTATGATCATAGATCAAAAAGTTTTGTGAATCATCATGGCATAGAATTCTATGACCATAGAACTTAAAATGAACTATATGACATTTTCAGGAGCATAGCATTTCCGGTTCTATGAAAGCATAGTTCATTTAATCTATGGAATATCATAGAACCAAAAGTTCTATGATCATAGAATCACAACAAACTTCCATTCAAAGACTATCAATTCTATGAATTTATGAATCTATGAATCTATGAATCTATGAATCTATGAATCTATGAATCTATGAATCTATGAACCATAGAACCAATCAATTCTATGACATAGAACCTAACAAGTATCACTATCCATTCCTTATCACATATCTCTCAAAAACTTGTCCCTTTTCACTTTTTATTTTATATAACTTGGAAAAATATATATGTGTAGATAGATAATAACCAAAACAATATCAACGATCAAAAAAGTTATAATTTGGAGTGTGGTGATCCGATGATATCGATTAGATTCGCATTGGCGAATATATTGGCTGGATCCAGTTCGCTCTGAAATTTTGAATTTTTCGAATTTTTTGAGAAAAAAGTGAAATTTCCCACCTTGATCGCCTTCAAAAGAGCAATTCCAACGGCTCCATTTGTGGTCAACATCCATTGTTTTCGGAGTTTTCCGACACCATGGTGGTGGGAAATACTGCCACCACAGGCGATGATTTCGTCACGGGCGGCTGTCTGGAAATTTTGAGGTTCTATGATTCTATGATTCTATGGTTCTATGGTTCTATGGGTATAGTCATAGAATCATACTAGCCTAGATATAAAACTTCATAGAACTGAAATATCATAGATCCATTCTCAAACTATCATAGATTCTATGGTTCTATGATATGGATCTATGTTATCTAGGGAATATCATAGAATCATAGAAACTTAGTATCATAGATAAAAAAAATTCATAGAATTCCGATACCATAGAACTGATATTTCACAGATCTATGCTCTAACTATCATAGATTCTATGGTTCTATGATATGGATATGGTTCTATGATATGAATGCTCATTGTGTGTATCAAGTGACTATGTATAGATATGAAACTCCATAGAACTTTGATACCGTAGAATTGAAATATCATAGAACTTTGGTAGCCTAGAATCGCGATACCATAGAACTATCTTTTCATAAATCTTTAATTCCATAGAATTATGATTCCATAGATTCTCGGTATGATTCTATGAATTTGTAGAAATTCAGAATAATGTTCGCATAGATCTGCGATTTCATAGAATCACAATTCCAGAAATCTATGATTCTATGGATTCATGACAGGTGATACTACCATATAACTTCGATATCATAGAACTTCGCTTTCATAGAATCCGATTATCATAGAACCTCGGAATCATAGAATCCTAATATCATAGAACCTTGATACCATAGATCATTAGTTCCATAGAACTGAGATATCATAGTTCTGTGATTTCATAGAACTACTTCATAGAACTGTAAACCTTTGATACCATAGATCTATGATTTGATAGAGATCATTCATAGAACTATCATAGATTTTTCCATAGATACTCAAGTTTTCACAGCTTCAATATCATAGATCACTAGTATCATAGAACTTCAATACCGTGGATCTCTGATATCATAGAATCCTACCATAGAGCTTCATAGATACCATAGAACTTTGATGTCATAGACCGGCCATACCATAGATCTATGGCATCACAGAAAATAGCTAGCATAGAACCTCGATACCATATATCCCAATCCAAACTAACCTCAATCCGATCATAAACCTGCAATCCATTATCCAATCCTCTCGCATTGAAACCAAAGTAGAAATAGACACATGCTCCCGCATCATAAACTTGTGTCACTCGACAACTTGCCAATACAGGATGTGTAACACCTTGATTCTTCGACTCCCGACGCATCAATTCCTTCACATTGTGACATAGTGTCTGCACTTTATCCCATGGTACGGAGGTTTCGAACGACTCGCCGAGCACGCCGTGGTTCATTCCAAGGTCCTGGAATTTTGTGGCATAGATATGTATATTGTAGAATTGGAACATCATAGATCTATGATTCCATAGAATGTCACTTCCATAGAACTGAGTTCTATGGCGTCATAGGATTAATATGTTTTCGTAGAACTTCATAGAGCTTCGAATTGTAGATCTATGATTCTATGGAAGTATCGCAATCCAGAACTGTGGTATCATAGAATCTCGATATCATAGACCTAAGATTCCATAGAACTGTGAAACCATAGATCTCATAGTATCATAGATCTGAAGTTCCATAGAACTACGATATCATGAATCGTAGAATTGAAATATCATAGAACTGTAAAACCATAGATATACCGATTCATAGAATCGTTGTTCCATGAAACATAGATACCATAGATTTACAATATCGATCTACGGAATCATAGAACTGACGGATCATAGATCCACAAAATCATAGAATAGCCAACTCATAGAATCTCAAAGCCTAAATCCAATGTATCATAGATCTACGATTCTATAGATATGTGATATAATAGATCCACAAATATCATAGATATAAAATACAATCACAATCACAGATCTTCAATACCAAAGATCACAAAATTCATAGATCTGCAATTCCATAGATCCATAATATCATAGATCTATGACTACATAGAACTTCGATATTATAGATCCACAAATATCATAGATCTTCTGTACTGTAGATTACCAAATTCATAGATCCATAATATCTTAAATCTATGATTCCATAGAACTACAATATCATGTAACTATTGACGCATAGATCTTCAGAACCATAGATCTCCACATTTATAGGTCCCTAATATCATAGATCTATGATTTCATAGATCTCCAAATTCATCGATCTTCAGAACTATAGATCTTAGGATTCATAGATACATAATATCATAGATCTTAGATACCATAGATCTCCAAATTCATGGATCCCAAGTATCACAGATCTATAACTCCATAGACCCCCAATATCATAAAACTCACCCTCAAATAAGCAATCGCAAAAGTCAATCGATACCCATACTGTCCATTCTCCTCCCCACCAACCACTCCCTTAAATCCCTCCGCCAACTCATTCAACCGTTTCTCATGTTCATCCACCTCCTCCTTCGTCCCCTCATAAACACACGTCGCCGCACATATCTCATCCACCTTGAACCCCTTCCAACTCGTAATATACATCTTGTTCACTGAGCTCTTCAACGCATGCCACCACGAGTCATTCGCCACTTTTAGTGCTTGTCCCATCACAAATTGCTCATTATCCATCAATCTCAATGATGCCGGTTGGCATCTTTGTCTCGCCACCTCCCGGAAAAATTGGACACCATATTCAAAGTTGGGAAAAACGAATGATCCGAATCGCTTAACCTCAGGCAGGGGGAATATTTTGATGGTGACTTCCGATACAACACCTAATGTTCCTTCGGATCCGAGAATGATTTGATGAATATCCGGTCCGGAGGAGATTCGCGGGACTTGACATTGTTTTTGGAGGATGCCTTTGGGGCAGACGAAGTTGATGTGGACGACGAGGTCTTCGATGTTGCCATATCTAGAAGAATTTTAGGCTTAGGTTTAGGTTTAGCGTCAAGCTTAGGTTTAGGTTTAACTGTAACAAAAAAATCTCTAGAAGATCAGACAGTTAGCTTAGGCTTAGGTTTAGGTGTACTTGAAATTGTGTGCTCATAATTTTAGGATTAGGTTTAGCAAAAACAATAACTTTTCGAAAATTCAGACAGTGAACTTAGGCTTAGGTTTAGGTTGAACTTTAAAAAAACGTTTTTTTTTCAGAAAGTGGTACTGTAAGATTATGTTTAGGTTTAACTTTGTTTGAATTTTTGCGTGGTGGTGTATGCAAATTTTTTTGAAATTTTTTTTGCACTGTAATTGACGACAAAATGCAGACATCAGATTTTGTGTCTGTATTTGTGCGTCTCGGTGCATTTTCACATTTTTCAAACTGCTAAACCTAAGCACCTTATTCGACGATAAAATGCGGACATGCTATTTTTTTTTTTGCATTTTCGCGTGGCAGTGTATCCACTTTTTTTTGAAAATTGTAATGGTTGCACATGATCTTACGACAAAATACAGACATCAACTTTTTATGTCTGCAGTTGTGCGACACGGTGTATGCACATTTTTTTCAAACTTCCAAATTTATGCACCGTATTTGACGACAAAATACAGATGTATCCGCATTTTTGCGTCACGGTGCTTGCACACTCTTCATTATACTTCTAAACCTACGCACCTTATATGACGACAAAACTACTGTTTTTCTGCATTTTGCGTCATAGTGTATGCCTACTTTCTACACCAAAAATGACGAAAAAATGCAGACGATTTCATTGAGTTTTCTGCACTTTCCCGTCACGGTGTACACACACTATACTTGACGCCGAAACGCACACTACAGTACTCACTTATTCTTCTTCATTCCACTCGCTCGTGTCGAGACCCAACCACCCAGTGTCGAAAATTCGATCGAGTCCGGCTCATGACCACATGTAAACCCCTTGGCATTCAATTGTCGCTCGAGACTTTGGCCGATGATGCCGGCCTGTGTTGATAAGAATTATTGATAAGAATATTTGATAATGATACCTGAGCACGACATGTCAAATTCTCCCTGTCAATCCAAAGTATCTTGTCCAATAATGCCATATCAAGTGAAATGACAGCTCGTTGCTCCGTGACGGGGCAATCGAGAGCATTTGAGACGGATGTGCCACCACCGATTGGGATGATGGCGCAGTTGTTGGAGGCGGCTCCTTCGATTATCTGGGGATAGAGAGATGTTGAAGGGTTCTATGTTTCTATGGTCATAGAACCTGAAGTTCTATGGAACTAGATTGTGAGGTTCTATGACAAAACTTGTTCGCTCAAAAAGCTTCAAGTTCTATGCTTATAGATATTGAGGATTGTATGCTTCTATGGCCATGGAATCTCAAGTTCTATGACAAAAATCTGAGCTCTCAAAAGGCTTGATGTTCTATGTTCTTGATTCTTCAATTTCTATGGTTGTATAGCCATAGAACCAAAGTGTCATAGATCCTCAAGTTCTATGATCATAGATCTTCAGATTCTATGTAACGTTGATTCATTGATTGTTTTACGGCCTGAACTAGTTCCATAAATTCAACAGTTCTATGGCCATAGAACCCAAAGATTCGGAATGATAGATCTATGATTCTATGATAATCAAAATCATAGAATTAGGAAACTTGAGAATTTTGGTTCTATGGAAAATTATCCATAGACCTTATAGAATCTCAACTTCTATGCTTCATAGATCCATAGAAATTTAATTTCTATGTATCATAAATCCATAGAAATTCAATTTCTATGTATCATATATCCATAGAATCTCAAGCTCTATTTATCATAGATCCACATTATCTCAAGTTCTATGCCCCATAGATCCATAGAATCTCAAGTTCTATGCCTCATAGATACATAGAATTTCGATTTCTATGCTTCACAGTTCCATAGAATCTCAAGTTCTATGCTTCCATAGATCCAAAGAATCTCAAGTTCTATGCACCATATATCCATAGATCCCTTCAAACCAACCGTCATAATCTCCTGTTCACTTCTCGGCCAGGCCACAATATCCGGCAACTTTGGTACCTTCCCCTCTCTCAAATTTAACATATCATGTACTGTGTGTCCATGCCCTCTCATCAATCGAATCCTCGGTCCATTCGAAAATGCAATCTTCTTCTCTTGCAAAAATTCGATGATATCATCATTCTCGGTTGGCGGATCAATGACCATATCAGAGATTTTTTGGGATGGGGTCGTGTATCCCAAATCGATGCCTAGATAGTTTTCGAACCATGGACGGAAGTGTGGCATCACTTTTCCGGAGATGTCGTATCTACAAAAATTTGACTTTTTCTTACTGTAGTTTTGGGTATACTGTAATTCAAATTTTTTTTCATACTGTAGCATACTGTAGTTTAGCTACAGTACCACTGATCTACCGTACTCCCCAACCCTACAGTATCCCAATTACCGTAGTTTGAGAAAATTCGATTTTTTGTCAGAATCTAATAAAGAACTATCAGTTTCTCGCATGAAAAAAATAGGGTTTCTGTCTTACTGTAGCTTTGATCTACCGTACTCCCTAAGCCTACAGTACTCTGACTACAGTAACTCAACAACCTTTCGATAGGGTCTCGCCACGAAAAGCCAGTTTTTTGTTCATATTTCAACAGTACCTCAACTACAAGACTTTGAAGCTACAGTAAGACAATGGTGATTTTAAAAAAGTACAGTAATCTACAGTACTCACAAACTAACTACAGTAATCCAGCTACAGTATATTTTCTCTACAATCTAAAAGTTGTAAATTCCAAGAACCGTGAGTTAGGCTCTTATAATTTTGTCAGGTAGTTACAGTACCTCGACTACAGTACCCATAAGCTACAGTACTCTAACTACAGTACTCATAAGCTACAGTAGTATAATTACAGTAGCCAACAGGTTACTGTAACTACAACGAATATAGTGTTACCACAACAGTACCATAACCACACTATTGTAAGTACAGTATCCCAACTACAGTATACTACTACAGTACCCTAACTACAGTACTCATAAGCTACAGTAATACAACTACAGTACCCAACACGAACCTAGTGGTACCACTACAGTACCATGAAAATAGCCAACTACGATCAAAGCACCATAACCATACTACTATAAGTAGTACAGTACCCCAACTACAGTATACTACAGTATCCAACTACAGTATAGTACAGTACCTCAACTACAGTATGCTACAGTACCTCAACTACAGTAACCCAACTACAGTAAACTACAAACAAACAACTCACTTATCGCCAGTGAAAGTAACATGACCTTGTTTATTGATAGCGAATTGCGAATCATTGTATCCCCATCCGTTCCATTTCAATATTTGGTCACTATAAAAATTTTATGACAATAAAATAAAAAATTATGAGACTATTACCGATATGATTTTGGAACATCATATTCGACTATTTTATACGAGGCCGCCATTTTTCGTGAAACAAGGTGAAAAAACTGCAAAAAAAGGAAATAATAGGGGGGAGAGTGGTCGATACTGATATGACTATAATGGAGTCAATATGGACTTTGATAGAGTGCTTAGGATTAGGGGAAGGGGTACTGTAGGTGTATGTTAGTATATATGTATAAATATATTTTTGGCTGTAATTTTAGGTAGATATGGTATGAGAAAAAATTTTGAGGAAGGACATTTTTTTGAGTCCAAAAATTAATGATCGATTAAAAAATGAACAATATTCAGAAAGTTTCAAGACAAATTTTAGAGAAAAAATTCCAGGCGAATTTCCAGAAATTTTGCGAGCTTTGAAAATTTCGATCATTTTTGTGATTTTTTAGAAATATGTGCTCCGATTTTCAAATGTTTCCGAGCAATTTCAGAAAATTTTTAATCGAAAAAATTTTTTTTTCCAGAAATTTTCTGATCTTCGAAAAAAAAATCAGTAAATTTTTGAGCAATTTTTCTCCAATTGCTCTGAGAATTTTGTGGGAAAATAATTTTTCTAGATTTTTTTTGATATTGAGATCAAAAATTCTCTATTTTCTTCTCTATCTAGGAAAACATTTTACAAATTTTTCTATATTTTTAAAAATTCATTTCGTGCAGATTTCGATCCAAAAAATGTGAGGTTAATGAAAAAAATTTCCTTGAATATTCGGAATTTTTTGGCCAAAAAATTTTTTTGGTTATTTTTTACAACCAACAGATCAAATTTTTTGTCAATCGGCACAGATTTGGTATCGAAATTTTCGAAGCTCCAAAAAAATTGCATTAAAAAAAAATATCATTAACACAAATTAAACCTCATGAAACATCATAATAAATCATCACAAAACTGTCATCTATATATATATAAACCTAAACCGGGTAACGTGAGGACTTTGAGCAGGAAAAGGAAAAGGTGGTGGGTAAAATGTATGTGAGAATGTCCGTGTATGAGACAATCATCCTTATCATTTTTGTATCGACATATCAATTGATAAGAAATATATATGGGTATGTGTATATGTGTGTCTTTGTGCATATGACGTGGCAGCTGATCGATAATCCCCTCCGATTTATACTTTTTTTGGAATTTTTGAAACTTTTTTTTTGTTGAAAATACAGTATCAAAAAATGTCAGCCAAAAAAAAAAAACAAAAAAAAATTTTTTTAGTCAAAAAATTTTTTTTCAGACAGTTTCAAAGAATGTGCTCCACTGAACTTGGCCCAACTCGTTGCACTTCCATCACCGGTACATCGGGAAGTTTTCAAGTTTCTCAGGTTAGTGCATAGAATCTGCCATAGAACTTCCATAGAACTTGGAAATATGATGCATAGAACCATCAGCTTCATAGAATTTCTCAAATCGTCCATAGAATTTCATAGAGATCGGAAATATGGTACAATTTTATTCAAAAAACTAGTAAACCATAGAACTTCATAGAACTGACATAGGACTTCATAGAATCTGAAGATCTAGGATCCATAGAATTTCATAGAACTCACAAACTTCCATAGATCTTTGAAACATGGTGCATAGAACCATCATCCTCATGAGAGCCATCATCCTAGTCGGCCATAGAACTGCATAGAACTTCCAGAAAATTTTGTAGAGCTTCATAGAACTTCATAGAACTTCATAGAACTATGATAGTTCAGTCATGATAGATCATGAAGTAACCATAGAACTACAAAACATGATGCATAGATCCATAGAATTATAATCATAGAAACCAACGTTGTTCAGGGAAATTAACATAGAATTCAAAAACAACTTTCATAGAATTCTCATAGAACTGTCATAGAACTATCATTGAACTATCATAGAACTATCATAGAACTATCATAGAGCTATCATAGAACTTCACAAAAATCACACTTATGCCATAGAACCATAGAATTTTGGAAAAGTTTCATAGAATTTTCATAGAACCTCCATAGATCCACTATATAGTCAAAAGTTTTCACTCAAAAAATTTCAGATACCCCGAGCTCCACTCGCTCCAAATCGCCATCCCAGCCCTCAACAAACCTATATCCGAGCATCTCCGTCTCCTCGCCAAAGAATTTTACCCCAAAAAATTTTTCAAGTGGAATCGAGTCGCTGCTCCAGATTCCGAAGACGTGATGGCGTCACGCCTTCACCAAGCGATGGCGTATCTCGAGTCGGATCATGGTGTATATTCATTTGGTGGTGAATCGTTGGATCATTTAAATATTATGGAAGTCGTGCGTCGGGCCGCTAACAACGTGGGATCCGCTGTTTTCAACGATTTTTGGCGTCTGGACATGGCTAGTATGGTGTGGCGGCGGGTGTTGGTGACGAGTGCACCATATCCGAGGGGTAAAACTGGTGCGTCGTTGGTGGCTTGGAAGGTATGCATGGATTCATAGATTCATAGATTCATAGATTCATAGATTCATAGATTCATAGATTCATAGATTCATAGATTCATAGATTCATAGATTCATAGATTCATAGATTCATAGATTCATAGATTCATAGATTCATAGATTCATAGATTCATAGATTCATAGATTCATAGATTCATAGATTCATAGATTCATAGATTCATAGATTCATAGATTCATAGATTCATAGATTCATAGATTCATAGATTCATAGATTCATAGATTCATAGATTCATAGATTCATAGATTCATAGATTCATAGATTCATAGATTCATAGATTCATAGATTCATAGATTCATAGATTCATAGATTCATAGATTCATAGATTCATAGATTCATAGATTCATAGATTCATAGATTCATAGATTCATAGATTCATAGATTCATTGATTCATAGATTCATAGATTCATAGATTCATAGATTCATAGATTCATAGATTCATAGATTCATAGATTCATAGATTCATAGATTCATAGATTCATAGATTCATAGATTCATAGATTCATAGATTCATAGATTCATAGATTCATAGATTCATAGATTCATAGATTCATAGATTCATAGATTCATAGATTCATAGATTCATAGATTCATAGATTCATAGATTCATAGATTCATAGATTCATAGATTCATAGATTCATAGATTCATAGATTCATAGATTCATAGATTCATAGATTCATAGATTCATAGATTCATAGATTCATAGATTCATAGATTCATAGATTCATAGATTCATAGATTCATAGATTCATAGATTCATAGATTCATAGATTCATAGATTCATAGATTCATAGATTCATAGATTCATAGATTCATTGATTCATAGATTCATAGATTCATAGATTCATAGATTCATAGATTCATAGATTCATAGATTCATAGATTCATAGATTCATAGATTCATAGATTCATAGATTCATAGATTCATAGATTCATAGATTCATTGATTCATAGATTCATAGATTCATAGATTCATAGATTCATAGATTCATAGATTCATAGATTCATAGATTCATAGATTCATAGATTCATAGATTCATAGATTCATAGATTCATAGATTCATAGATTCATAGATTCATAGATTCATAGATTCATAGATTCATAGATTCATAGATTCATAGATTCATAGATTCATAGATTCATAGATTCATAGATTCATAGATTCATTGATTCATTGATTCATAGATTCATAGATTCATAGATTCATAGATTCATAGATTCATAGATTCATAGATTCATAGATTCATAGATTCATAGATTCATAGATTCATAGATTCATAGATTCATAGATTCATAGATTCATAGATTCATAGATTCATAGATTCATAGATTCATAGATTCATAGATTCATAGATTCATAGATTCATATTTCAGAATCAACTGGTCTTATACGGCGGGTACCATCGTATTCCACATGGTGTTCGTCTCAACTTCGACAGCTATTTTGAGACCGAGGTCCACATTTTCAACCCGGTCTTCTCGACTTGGCGTCATGTTCCGGCAATACTGGACCATCCTGGATCGGCATATCATTCGGCGGTCATTTGTGAGGATTCGATGATTGTTTATGGTGGATGGCAGGAGCATGAGAGACAGGTAGATCAAAAAACTGGATAAAATACAGTCTGATACAGTACTTTATGATCTCAGTTCTATGCCCCATAGATCCATAGAGTCTCAATATCTATGGCTCCTCAGACCCATAGAACCTTAGTAAATATACCTCATAGAACCATAGAATCTCAAGATCGATACTTCGTAGATTCAAAGAATCTGAGGTTCTATGCCTCATAGATCCATAGAATCTGAAATTCTAGGCTTCGTAGATACATCGAATTTCAATTTATATACCACATCGATACATAGAACCTCAAGTTTTATGCCACATAGAACCATAGAATCTCAAGTTCTATGCTCTGTAGATCCGTAGAATTTCAAGTTCCATATCACATAGATCCATAGAATCACATGTTCTATGCCCTATATATCTATGAAATATTCAGTTCAATGCCCTATACTTTGCAGTACTTCCATAAATAGAACTGTAAAATTTTAGTCGGGTTACTGTATACATTGCATGGTACTGTAGCATGATGTATGTTTAGGGTACAGTAGTTGGAATTGACTATTTTTAATGCCAAAAAACCAGTTTCAGATCTGTTTTGGCTGAAAACTTTCTGATTCAAATTCAGATTTTCAGACAATTTTCAGCAAAAAAAACCGACTTTCCCAATTTTCAGCGCAACAAACTCCTCTACATCTTTGATTTAATAGCTGAAAGATGGAAAGTTGTGAATTTGTATCCGGAAGGTACTTCATATCATCAATCGAGCCTGGTTGATAGATTATTACCACCAGGGGAACGATATTTTCCATTGTAAGTTTTAGCTGGATTTTGGCTGAAAATCAAGGATCTGAATTTTCGAACAAAATGAAAATTATTTCACTGAAATATCTTGTCTGAAAATGGCTTAAAATTCGCCTATATTCAAACAGTTATAGCATATTTTAACCCATTTTTTTGTAAATTTTCTCAAAAATCAGCCAACTTCACGAGTCTTTAGCCTATATTCGCCTGGAAAACGCTGAAAATCCGAAATTCCAGATTCGATTACTCCAAATCAAAACTAGTCCTCATCCGTCCTGGTCTTCTTCTGATAATTGGTGAAATGCCACGCGATGATTATGGCAAAGGGATACTTATCGAGTTTGATGTTGAGAAAATGTTCGATACAGGAAGTTATCGATGGAAGGTTATTGAGGTGGGTTGCGGCACGAATTGGGGGTTTCTCGCGATCTACGTTCTATGTTCTATGATATTGCGGATCTATGAAATCTTAGATCTATGATATGAAAGTTCTATGAAATCTTGGGTCTATAGTATCTATGATCAATGGAATGGAAAAAATATGATTGGATAATTATATGGAATCAAATATCTGTGATATAATTTTCTATGCTATCACAATTCGTAGATCTATGACATCAAAGTTCTATGATATTGCGGATCTAAAGATTTGAAGTTCTATGATATGATAGTTCTCTGAAGTTTTAGATCTGTAGAATCTATGATCCATGGAATTAAGGATCTATGAGACTGTGGATCTATGAGGATCTATGAGACATAAAGTCAAAGTTCTACGATATTGTGGATCTATGGAGTTGAAGGCATATAGAGTTGAAAATCTATGACGCCTATGTTCTGAAGAATCCCGATCATATGAAATCGTGGTTCTATGAAATTATAGATCTATGATCTCTTGGATCTATGGTTTCGAAGTTCTATGCTCTCACAGATCCGAGACCTTAGAAACCAAACAAATCTCCAAATATCAGTTCTATGATATTCTATGAAGTTCGATGATATCATAACTTATAAATCTATGAATGAATAGAATCAACCAATTTCAGGTAACCGGTCGTTGGTGGAAACCAAAAACCGTCGGAGGCAACGTCCAGCTAACATGTGGTGACCCGAATTTTGAGTACGACCAAATAACAACAGTCGAAAATGAGAAAATGATAAGGATTGTGTCTTTGGGTCGAGCAGAGAAGGAAATGGATACTGTGGTATTTTCCCAAATGTCGAATTTCTTTAATCTTGAAAAATTTCAGATGCGCCGAAACAATTTATCTGAAAAATACAGTCATATTAAAAAACGACAAGCTTCCTTCGTGCGAAGTTTTCGAACAGCGTTTGAAAATTTCGTGAAGTGTCAGCTTCGATATGGTTTGGATGAGAAAGTGTTCTATTTTGAGGATGATAATATTCGTTGTCGATTCAGGAAGCAGAATGTTGAGGAAATGCGAAGGTGAGTATTCTAAGGACAGAACTTTCGAATTTTTCTCCCAAATTATATCTCTGATCTCTCGAATTTCACTGAAAGTTGCTTCACACTCATCGTTTTGATAAAGAAGGCTAGTTTCAGAGGATTTCAAAGGATCTTAGATTCATTTTCTGCCGAACCAATTCAAAAAATTTCCAAACTACGCAAAATGGGAACGAGAAAACCCGCTGACAAAATTTAGCGATAAACCTATTTTGAGATCCTAGCCATTTTTGTACTTTCTACCCATAGTCTTGAAATTTTCGAAACTGCGCCAATTCATTTTTTCTAGAAAGTGTTGAATGTAACTACTATTAAGTTGTTCCAGAAACTTTTCGGCGAGACGTTCATGATTGTATTTGAAAATTCAATGTTTTAAAAATCACACTTTCAAGCGTTTCAGACCTTCTACATCTCCAACCTTCGAGTTAGACATCAAATGTTCCAAAAGTCAATTATTCGATGGTTCGGATTTCGATGAGGTTGATATCCAAGAATTGAAAAAATTGCTTAAAGAGATTGCGATGAAAATTCGTGAGTCCAACAGGATCTATAAATAGATTTCACTTTGTGAATTTCAGGAGACAAGTATAGTGAAACACCAAGGGGATCCAATGATCATTCTATGGAAATGCCGCAAATTAGAGCAGTTAGGAGACGACTTATTGTTTATACGATTGAACTGGAGAGAGATGTGCAATTTGATGATTTGAATGAGATACGGTTAGTTGGAATTTTTTTGAGCTTCTTGAAAATATTGAAAAATTTCTCGAAATGATTTTCTTGCGTTAAAATACTTCCTGCTGAATTTTCAAAGTGTGAGAAGGGAATAAGTTTAAAATAACATTCTGTTCAAAAACTGGACTCTTCAAATTGGAAGGTACGAAACCTTGAGAATTTGCTCAAAAACTTTTTCACGGCATCCGGAGACTAACTATCGTTCTGTGAAGTTTCTGCCGCCATTGGAGCTTTACAAATTGTGCCATTTTTAGATATTGACATTTCAATGCGTTATATCTCCCGAATCATGTTTATTTTCCGATTTTTTTGTTGTGAAACTATTTTAAAAACTCTCTTCAAGCTGCAAATTAGTTTTTAGACGGTGAAAAAATGTTCACTTTGAGTATAGTTAGGATCGCTCTAATTTTCGCAGATAATACTTCTCGGATACGTCGGTTTATGTCTTGTACATATTATAAATGCCAAACCAACGGCGAGGGACAGAGCATGTGCGCCCCTGGGTCTCGACGCGGTTTTGCATTTCGAAAATTCAACTTGAACATAAATACAGTACCCGAACTGCAAAAACGTATCGAGACTCAGATGCGCACTTGCTTTATTCTTAGCCGTTGTTTTGGCGCATAAAATAGTTTTGCACGCTTTTGCCATTTTTTATTCTCCACGTGCACAGTGAAATTCCCCCTACAAACAAGTACTGAAAATTTGTCCAGTGGGAATTGCCTGAACTAGTGTGCGGCCAGATTGCAAAATAGCGTGCCCTGGGTTACAATTTGAGGCCACGCCCCTTTTTTTCAAGTTCTCAGCCTAAACTGCTAGTTTTCTGAGTTGACGGTGTTTTAACAAAATTCCAGCACGTCTTAAGTTTATATAAAACCATTTAAAAGGTTTATGGAAAAAAAATGGTGGCGAAAATATCATCGTCCAAAAAGTTCGTGAAGAAAAACACTTTTTTTAGAGATTCGGCAGTATCTTTTTCAGGAAACAATTTTTTCACAGATATCTGCCTATAAATCGTTCTCCTCGGTGGTTCGGAGTTTTCTGTTGTGGCCGATTTTTGATTCTTGCGTCCCACAAATTATATTTTTGACTTTTTTTATAATCTCAAAAAAATCGTATGGTCTCCGCCCACTTTGCAAGTTAGGGCACGCTAGTTTGCTGAGTCAAGGCACGCGGTTCTCACGGACAAATTTCGTAGGGGGAATTGCATTGTGACGTGTTTGCTTAAATCAAAGAACAAGGTCCGTACTCGAAACTTTTCCCTCCCATTTGTTTATGACTCATATTTAGCCTCCTCCATTTTCCAATATGTTTATAAACATTCAAATACCCATGCTCCCTCCATTCACAATTTATATCCCTTCATTATATAAATTATGTTGTTACTTCATCTGTTTTGCATCTGTCATTCAGCTGTCTCATGCTCACTATTTCTTGTTATTCGCGCGTCGCGTCCATTCTCGTCAAAATATGTACCTTCATCAGCTCGCTCAACCTAATTTTCGAAATTCAACATATTTGAAAGCAAAGTATCACGGTGTACATTCGGTTATTAGCAGTAGAATAACTACTCCGCTGAATACTAGTTTTATAATGGGACGGTACAAAATTAAGATTGTTTGAAAAAAAAATTAATTGAACTTTTTTCAGCTGGACACCTCAAGCACAACAATTCCGATGCCCACCGGATACAGGATCGGCTAGAATCGTGAGTTCTTTGTTTTCAAAATTTGAAATCATCGAAGTTTCCGTGTCCCGGTTTTCTCCCAGTTCATTTTTTGCGCGAAAAGTTAAATTTTCAGTTTCAGAGCCACTAAATTCCTTAATTAGTCTGTAAATGTTCCTCGAGATTAACTTTCAAATTTTACTAACTTTGGTCAGAAACAATATTCCTTTTGGAATTAAATTTTTTCTTAAAATCAAGCATTTATGGATTTGTTGAAGTTAGGGTATCCCGAAAATTTTGAAAACAGGGAAATACGTTTTGTAACGGCGGAACCCCTTTGTTAAATATTTAGAATTCCTAAAAAGTTAAGAAGTATTTCCTAAGAATCAGCATAATTTAACAGTTTTTCGAATTTAAGTTAGTCCGATATTGCGAAATACTATTTTTACAGTATCGCGTGTTAAATTTTAAAATTTTTTCAAACTTAATACAAAATATGACCAGAATATCCTGTTAAAATCAACAAAGCTTTTTTGAAACTGAGTATAAATTAATATTCTTGCAGGTCGGAGCAGCAAACGAAGTGGTCATGACAGGCGGATCGATACACCTCGCCTCGTCTACGGAAATGGGCCAAACCTTTTTACTAACGCCGAGTTCGACTAATATTGCGCCTTTTCCAATACATCAGTGATAAAACTACATTTTATTCTTATCATAAGTGTACATGAATTTACAAATAACTTATTTTTGAACTATTTTCTAACTAGCATTGTAAATTATTGATTTCGACTTATCGTTCACTATGTGATTCACTCTTTTGCCTAAAATAAATGTGTTTTCTTCTAAATTTTCTATTGTTCGACTCTTTTGGTTTGAAATCCAAATTATTATCTTGACCGCTTCAAAACAAAAAAAAGTTATAAAAAATACTTTTGCAGCATAAATCTACCTCAAAAGCACAAAAAATGGTGAATTCTTTAAATTTTAAACAAATTTTCCAATTTTTCCAAAAAATGAATTTCCAGGCTGCCAATCTTGTAATTTGCTCGATTCCAGACAATGTGAAAGATGAATTCAAGGCAGTTCGATTTTCGAAGGAAACCACGATGACTGCATTGTTTTGTGAGCTTTTTCTACTGAAAGAATCATATTTTCTTCAATTTCAGTGAAAATCTCTCGTGAAACGCACGAGCTCGAAGTCGCTGAAAAACTGACAGACTCATCGATCGAAGAGATTCAAGATGAATTACCATCGCAGCAACCACGGTTCGTTTTGATGAGTTGGATGAAGAAACATGAGGATGGACGGTGTTCGTACCCGATGACACTTGTTTATTATTGTCCAAGTGGTGAGTCACTTAGTTTTATATTGTTGTTTAGAAAGTCTGAAGACAAACAAATAGATATTGTCAATCCAACAGCCTGTGAAATGCGCCCCTAACGCAACTTGTGAAAAGTTAGGCCACTTGTGGCTAAAAAGTTAGGCCATGGCTGAAATTTCAGCAAAAATCGAGTTCACACTCATTATTTTAGTTTTAATCCGTACAAAACCAGTAAATAACGGTGTTTTGATTCTCATAATTACAAATTGTTGCACAATTATTGCTTTTTAGATGGTTTTCGGGCTTACATTTGAATTTGTCATTAGAAATTCCCACAAAATGAACTTTTTCATGTTCATGAAATTTAAATAGATATATTGCGAGTTTTGCAAGCAAAATATATGCAAAATTTTACGACAAACTCAAGAAACTTCTCATTTTAGCTGGAATTACAGCCATGGCCGAACTTTTATGTCACAAATGGCCTAACTTTCCAGAAGTCTCATTAGAGCGCATTTGGCAAAAATTTGGATCCACAATACATGAAAAAATTAAACAATTTCGTCTTAAAGTCTTGACTGACGATGCTTTTAAAACTGTGAGGATCTTTACGATAAAAAATGAAAACTAACAAAACATTGCAATGAGTCCACATGCCTATTCTAACAAGGAATCTATTCATATGAAATTCTACAGAAGTTAATAAAATAGAAGCAATTGTCAAATGTAAGCTTTTTTCTGCAAATATTTTAAAATTTTAAATATAGGCACATCGTGCTCCTGATCATTCATTTTTGACTTTCAATTTAAAAAATGATATCAAATACACTACTCTGAATGTAGTATTTCAAAATTCACAGCATTGACTTGAAACAGTATCATAACTTCAACAAAAAAGAGTTTGAAATATAATTTTGAAAATGTAAGGGTCCTGATAGAAGTACAAAAAGTATAAATGTACTGATGCAGCTCAAAAGACACCATAAATAGTAAATTTTCTTGTTTTTAAATTTTTAAACACTTTCCCAGCCGTACTGCTTCAATTTTTAAATAAATGCCAATTACCAGTAAAAAAACCCCAATAGTAAAACCATTCAATTTTCAGGCTGCAGCCCAGAACTTCAAATGCTCTACGCTGGTAGTCGCAATTTCATCGCGAATGAGTGCCAATTGACCAAGGTACCCATTTTTGAAATCCCTTTGAAAGTATGAGCTTTTTCAGAATCTCGAAATCCGCGACATTGAAGAGCTAACCATGGAGCTTCTCGACTCCAAATTCTGAATCCTTTCTCATTTAAAACCGTGAATCGCGTCATGTGCCTTTAACTTATTTCAATCTTTTCACTTTATTACATGAACATATTCTACAAAGAAAGAATAAAATGCAATTTGTACTAAATTGACAGAAAAAATGACAAAACGGCTAAAAAAACATCACAACTTGATTCAATAATAGAGATACAAAGAAAATATTCGACTACAAACGAATAAATACAAAAAGCAAGAGTATATAGGATGGAAAAAATGTGAAGATCTTGTCTAAAAGAAAATACCAGTTAAAAAAGGAATAAACACCGAAAAACATGGGGAAATATAAGAGAGAGGGTGGTAAAGGCGTAAAACTTTTTGTTGTTGTTGTGGGACACAAGGAGTATGACAAAAAACGATTCAAGAAATTTTTGAATGAAGCGCTACCCGCTTTTCAGTGTATGATTATCAGCGTGCAATGATAAATGAATGGATAATACATGAATGATAAAAAACTAGAAAAATACATATGGTTGAGTGTTAAATACATTATTTATATTATGTAAAACTATTGATGCCAATCGTCGGAATGGTACAATTCGTATTGATCGAACAATACCGAATCGTGTGGTGATGTTGGATCAACATCATCACCATCCATATCATCTAATTGGTCAGACATTAGTCGTTGCCGTTGCATTCCTGCAAAAAATGAAACTGAATTTTAAAAATAAATCTTATATTGTAAATTACTTCTTCACTGTTCTAAACCTATTTTTTGTCTTGAATCTTGAAACTTTCTCAAAAAATCGATATTTTTACTCAAATTTGTTCAAAAAATGGGGATTTTCCTTCTAGCTCGAATGTACAAAATCTCTTGAGGAAGCTAAAGAGCAACAAATATGCTCTTTTGAGAAAACTACGGTAGTTCTGAGCTCACAAGGAAAAGAAAACACATAATTTCCCGTAATGGAGCATCACATTGAGCTTTTCAGCTAATTTTCCGCCAAAGATCACACCGAAACTGGTAATTTACTCCGAAAATCGTTTTAGTTGAATGATATATCACAATTTAACATGATTTTCTTCTAGACACTGCTAGCAACAAATGTGCTCTTTTGGGGGAAACTACGGTAGTTCGGAACTCATAAGGACAAAGAAAAGGCACATTATTTCACATATTCGAGCATCATTTGGAGCCTTTCTGGCTATTTTTCGCCAAAAATACACCTAGGAGTCTAATTTGGCACGAAAAATGTTTTGTTTTAATGCTTCCTTGGATACTGTAGATGACAGAAAGTACTGTAGTTTTGCATTTTTGTAGTATTGAAAGTTCAAGAATTGTTTGATCTACTCAATTTTCCACAGTAGATCACAACTTTTGTATAATCTTTTTTTAAACAAAATATGAAAACAACACTCACCATCCGCCTCGGCTTCCCTCCTAATCCTATCCTGCTCCCTCTTCCGTTGCCTTCGTTGAGCATCCCTCATCGCATTATACTGTCTCCGCTGATCAGCATTCATGCGATGATACTTCGCTCTCGCCTGATCCGCCCTTCTATTCCTTCTCGCTTGAGCTTCATTTATTTGCTTCTGTGTGTCCTCATCAATTTGCTCCGACGGCAGAGTTTCGGCGATTTGGCAGAGCTCATCATCTCGAGCTCGCGATTTTCGCAGCATCGCGGCTCGCTTCGCGTTTTGCTCACGGCGTTGGTCGACTGACATTCGGTGGTATCTGCAAAGTTATACTATGAATTTGTAGCATTTTTTTGCTCTTTATAGCAATTTTTGTCGCGAAAAAAGGCTCTCGATCCAACAAAACGTTGAAACTTCTCTTTTTTCAGGTTTTTTTCAAGATAACTCACCTTGCTCTTGCCCTTTCCGCCCGTTTCGCCCGATTCATGGCTTGCTTGTCAGCTGCCGCGACTGCCAACCTTGGTATGTATGATGGTTGTGGATGTTGTTGTTCTTCTTGGTATCGCTGCAAAAAATAACATTTATATACTGTTATCGAGGTATCGATTTCAAGAATTTCGAAGAGTTATGTCGTTTGATTTATCATTTATAATCCTATTTCGTCATTAAATTTTACTGAAGACGGTTTCAAGCAACGAAAATTCAGCGTGTTTCTTATAAGTGCATCATTTTTGCACATTAATTGGATTTTTAGGGAAAAATAAATTGAAAAAAAATCAATAAATCAAAACAAATTGAGATTATTTGTGGAAAAAAACTATCAAAAGACATTGTTTTCTAAAAATTCTGAAGTGTTCCATATTTTTTAATCTATCTGTTGCAAATTGCTAACAGGACAACTTTTTCACAAAAAAACTCACAATTTGTTCATATGACAATGGCGCGGGATGAGATTGAACAACATTATAACTCGACGTTGGCGTATTATCAAAATATTCGGTTGGCTTTGTTTCCACATTCTTCTGATGGATTAGGATTGTTTGACCTTGGCATTTTCTGAAAAAAAAAATACATTTTGTAAGTTTTCAAAGACTTTGATCGTTGTGAGTTATTTATATTGAATTTTCGCAGTTTTTTGGTAAAAGAATACTTGTTTCAGAAACATTTGTAGTGATTTTTCTGAGTCAAATATAGTATTTTAATTTTAAAAAATCAATAAAAAATGCAAAACTGACAAAATGATGTGTCTAAAAAATTCATGTTCAAAAGACACTGCAATTTAGGTTTAGCTTCAACTTTATAGGTTTAGTTTCACTTTTTAGGTTTAGCTTCAACTTTTTAGGTTTAGCTCCAACGCCTATATACTCATTTTTTGTCGAAATTTTCTCGATTTTTCTATTTTCTTGGCTAAACAACTCTCGAAAAACGGTTAAAAAACGCCATTGGACAAAATTTATCATAAAAACCACTCACATCAAATCCGCCGATCCCCGAATCAACACTCCAGCCGCCGTTCGTATCTCAATCGGATGTCCTTGCAAATCCAGTCCCGATCGAATCATCTCATGCAACAACTTCTCATCAATCATCTGCGACTTCTCCTCCACCTCACAAATCAACTCATCCGCCTCATGTTGCGGTTGCGGCGATTCCGAGTCATCCAGCAACATATCATGCTCCATACTCGGTGCCATATCATACTGTATCCCTCCGACAATCGCATTATTCGAGCTGGATACCGCATGACCAACCAGCTCACCAACCAACACCGTATCCAACGACATATGCTCTTGTTGCCGCTGTATCGCGATATGCGCTTGTTTCGTCCGCCTCATCACTTCCTTCTCCATCGCGCTGAAGCAATCCGTCGGATTTTGACCAGCAACTTCATTAATCACATCCAACATATGTTGCTCTTGAGTATCACTATCCACCGTAATCGGCTCGTATAAATCCACTCCATTCATCTCCATCTTCGGCTGGATAATCATCTGCTCCTCCACTATTTCAATCGGCATCGGACTAACAATCACATCCACCTCATCCTCTGATCCTCTCATAATATCGCTCTCCATATCTAGCAACTCCATATCCGACAGATTCGCATTTCTTGGTGGTGGCTTCGCCCTTCGCGTCTTCTTTGCTGCCGCCCTCTTCATATTATACGCTTTCCTCTCTTCTGGTGACATCCGCTGATATCTCAATCTTGCTGATTCGGCCTTCCTCGCATTTCGTACCATGATTTGTTGAGCTTTTGCGAGAGCATCGGCTGATATCCTCCCAGCTGGTGTTGATAGAAGCATCTCTTCTTCTAATCTCCGTCGTCGGAATGCTTCGGTTCGTCGCATGTTGTAGTCGCGTTTTTGATCGGCTGACATTCGATGGTATCTGGAACTTTGAAGAGATTAGTCTATATTATTCTATATAGTCTATGGTCTATATAGAGCCAATACGAAATACGAAAATCTGGACGTATCTTGTCTAAAAACATCGAATTTTCTTAATTTTCTACTAAAATGGTTCAAAATCAAGGTTTTCAAGACCTGATTGATGGAATTTATGGAAATTTGACATTTTTCTTGTGTTCTGGGCTTTAAAAAGTCAGAGAATCGTCAATTTTTGAACCTGACTTATCTGAAAACATCAAATTTTCTGAATTTTCAACTGAAATGGTTCAAAATCAAGGTTTTCAGCGTTTGATCGAAGGAATTTATAGAAATTCTATTATTTTTATTTGGTTTTGAAGCTGAAAAGTCTGAAAATCCTTATTTTTTGCCCCCAACTTATCTAAAAATGCTCGAAATTTCAGCATTTGGCTCAAAAACGACAAATTTCAACGTTCAAGCGAAAAAAAATCGATGAAAATGTGCGTGACGTCTCATGGGGGATGGCAAATGGCGCATTTTTTTTTCAAAAAAAAAAAGACGAAAAATGTTCAAGGATGTGTGTGTGTATTTCGGCATAAACGAGGTGTTTCCTGGCTACCAATGATTTATGAAAAATGCGGATTTTTTTGGAGCAACAAAATGTTTCTAGATGAAGAGAATTGTAAAATGAGATCGAAATGGTTGATAAATCGTTGCGATGGAGCGTAGTTACTCATTTCAACGAATAATTTGGACTCGTATCGATTTTCATGGATGCTCTTTGACATATTGTTGAGTTCACCACTGAATCGGGAAAACTCGCAACTTCAGTCGTTTTGAAATTCGATAAAAACTCATTAGGAACGAAATCAATCAGTTCCGTCCAATTTCAGCTAAAAAGTAACTAATGAATTTGTATAACACAATTTTGCTCATCAGTTTTCTGCAAAATGTTCTTATGATGAGTTCAGATAGCTTTCTAATCGATTTTGAGACTTTTAAAAAGGTTTCGAGCTACTGTAGATCATTTTTTGTCGCAAAAGCACCGGTGGCGGTTAAAAACTGCATTAATAGTAAGATTGATGAACATATTCAACGCACATGGCAGTAGCATAATATCATACACCAGATGTTTCTTTTTTGAAAGTTTTTTTTTTGTTGAAATATAAGGTTTTGCAGTGAAATTGAGCCCAATGTTCTTTTTTGCTCATTTTTTCAATAAAAATATGAAATTTCAAACCAACCTCTGTCTAGCAGCCTCCGCCTTTTTCGCATTCGCCTCCTTAACATGTGCTTGTACCAATTGCATATCAGTATCCGAATTCGACGGATCCAATCCCAATTGTTTCAACCGTCTCTTATGATTATAAATGCGTCGATCCTCCTCCGCCATTTTATGATATCGATCTCTAGCCGCTGTTGCTCGTCTCTGCCGATTTCGATCCTCTCGAAATTTGTCAGAGATTTCCAATTGTTCCTGTTGAATCTGATTCTGAATATCAGCCATGTCAGCCGTCGATGTCAGCAACAATTCCAGCCCTTCTCGATTATTCTTCTCTCGTTCTCGATCCGCATCGTCGCCTGGTGATGATGTTGATGGATCATTTGTGTCGACGAAAAATGAATCCATGTAGGCGTTTAGTGGATCGCTATTTGATTCCGTTTTCTGCAAAAAAATAACAGTTAAAATTTGTTTTTAGAACTTTCGTGGTGGGATATTTCTTGACAATTTTCATTGAAAATCGCAGTTTCTGGGCGTAAACAGCAAAATTTTCCGGAAATACGTCCCGACGAATGAACAAATGGTTTTTCTGTTTTTTTTTGTGAAAAATGAGTCATCGTGAAGAAAAATCTCCGTTTTTTTGGGGAAAAAAAGGTTTTGCAGATATTTTCAATCGGGCAAGTTGTTTCTGAATATGGTGAAAGATCTGGTCTAGATTCAGAATTTCGGTTTTTCAAACATAATGTTTTTGACCAGAATCAAAACTTCAAATCATTTTTGAATGTTTTTAAACTTCCCGCAACGGTTCTCAAAATCTGAACGTTCGAAGTTTAATTGTTGGTATAAAACACTCGCAAAAAAGGTCATGATGATAATTGATTTATATATATCAGAAAAGTTGTTTTTGAACACCCGTTTGTTTTGAAAAAATGCTCCAAAAGTAACAAGTTTGCAATAAACAGTGTAAGTTTTCATTATCAACGGAATTTTCGAGCTTTCAGGTGTCTCTTTAATAAAAATTTCAAGGCAAATGGGTTTCTACATAAGAAGTACCATATTTTATATTTTTTCGATCAAGTGATTTTTCCCCATTGAACGTTTTCCAAGCTTTTGATTTATTTTCGTGGTGAGATATTCTTCTAATGTCTCTCATTACTATTCGAAAAATATCAAAATGTTGAACTTTCTCTAGCCAAAATATGAATAATTACCATGTACGATTCGAAATGATGATGTTATAACGATAATTTCACCAACAAGCACAAACGTTAGAAAAATCGATGCGTTAAAAGTTATGGAAAATGATTATAATCATATTTCAATGAGAAATTGAGTGAGTCATCAAACGAAAAAGGAGAGAATTTTCGAGAAATCGATTTCGTAGAAGAAAAATGATTATATTTTGGAAATTGACTTTTTTGAATGGAAAAAAATCGATGTCAAAACCAAAAAAAAACAACAGATTTCTTCACGACTGGTTGATTCAAATCATCTGATATAATTTTGCAACTGGGAGAACACGCGAAAACCATACTTCATGAAATGGTTGGTTTTTCTGGCTAGTTACATGTTTAGAAACTTTTCCACAGTATCCCTTTGGGTCTCAACATTGAAAAGAAAGCGTTTCGAGACCCAAAGGCACACATATACTAAATTCAGTAGTTGAATATTTTCGCCAATGTGCAGCGGAAGAATTCGGAAATTGAACCACTTTTTATTCAACTTTTAAAGTTTTTTCATCTTCAACTTTCGAACTTTTCCATGTTTTTTTCTAATATCGTTCCCATTCAAAATTTAGTCTCCAAACTCGAAGAAAAAAGTATTTTGATTTGTGCGCCTTTAAAACAGTATTCCGATGGTTTAAAGGCGCACAAACTAACAAAATGGTGCTATATATCGACGAAAAATACTTGATTTGTATAAATCCTATCTGTTTTACACGAATCGCCTTTTGGACAAAATAAACGAGCCGAAGTTTCTCGAAGCGAATAGTTGTTTTGTGATGTGTGCCTTTAAACAGTATCCAGTTTTCATTTTATTTCAGGTTACGGTTTAAAGGCGCAACGCAATTTTTGGAAATTGGACCACTTCTTTTCTATCTCCGCTAAATTTTGCGGCTTTTTCAATTTTTTCACAAAACTTTTTCAAACAAAACGCACCATCTGTCCAGTATCCGAATCTAATTCCTCATTATGCAACAACAAAAACTCATTCTTCTGTTGTTCGTTGCCGCCGGTTTGTTGTTGTTCGGTTGATGTGCTCGCATATGATGTTGATTGGTATGTGCCGGTAGTTGAGTAATATTGGCCCTGGAAATACATATCACCCAATGTATTTGGCCAGTGTAGTTGCGAAGCAAAATATCAAAAATAGTGTCGACACTCGTTGGTGTTTTTTTGGCTCGCGTTTCTATGGTGACCACACTCTTTTTTTTCGATTTGGTGTTGGAATTGAAGGCGATTTATGACGTTTTAGGCGAGTTTTTAATCTTTTCGAATTTGTATTTATGCCAAATAATCGTGGCTTTTGATTAGATATTTGGTGTATTTGGTGCTTTTTTGACGAAAATTCTCGAATTTTTGATTGAATTTATGGAAAAATCCTTCTTCTTATGTCAAAAATCATCAATTTTCATAGTTTTTCGATAAAATAATGATAAAACAGCTCTTGTAGGGCTCAAAAAGCACATATCGGTCGATTTTTTGCTGAAAAACCCTCGGAAACTCCCAAAATCGAACAAAATTGTGCATTTTTATGTAATTTTTCTATGTTCCTATTAAAAAACAAGCTTTCAAATCGAAATTTACAAAAAAACCTCGACAAAAAATCAAAAAAGCAACAAAAAACCATTCTTCAAGGTGACGACAACGATTTTTTTGTGTAATAATGTGTAATATTGTCATTTTCTGTCAGCAACTACTATTTTTCATCATTTTTTCACTTTTGTACAGTTCGAAATCGTATCTTTCTCATTATTTCACTGTTTTTTCACCAAAAAAATTCAAAAATCTGAAAATCGATATTTCAAGCTCGATTTTCAACATTTCAGCCTTAAATTGACGCTTTTTATATGAATTTCAATTTCAATCATCATTTTCATTTTTAATTATTCATTTTCATCTCCAAAAACCACAAATTTCCCGTTTTTTCTTCGAAAATCCGCCGTTTTCCAAAAAATCGATAATTCGTCAATTACACCAAAAAACGGGTTTTTAGTGTTTTTTAAGACGAAAAATCACCGGTGTATGCTAAAAATGGACTAAAAAGCGCATTTTTATAGTAAAAACGGTGAAAATCGAGTCTGAAACCATAAAATTGACATTTTTCGCACAAAATGTACTATGGTATCAATTTCCTTATCGTTTAACACACTTTCCATGATAAAACTACTAAAATTACACTTTCTATCATAATTTTTCGCATAAAAATTGATTTTCGTAGTTAGTTTTATCAATTTGAAGCCTAAACCTGTGATTTTTTATCGATTTTGAGTGAAAAAGTGGGTTTTGGTATTTTCGAGAGAAAAACATGTTTTTAAGATTAATTTGTAACGAAAATCTAAAATTTTAGAGCGTTTTTAGACTATTTTTGACTTAAATATCATAATTTTAAGCTTTTTGATGTCTATAAAATCATTTTTAAGTGAGAACTATCGATTTTCACCTATATATGGTCATTTTTAATAGAAAAACATGATTTTCAGCATTCTAACAGTTATATCTAGCCTTTTGAATATAAAATCCGAGTATATTTATCATTTTTAGAGGCTATTCATATCAGTTTCAATAAAAATTGCCATTTTAAACAAGAAAACACTCTTTTTTGTTCATTTTCCCCGAATATACCCTATTTTGTGCCAATTTCCCATATATTTCACCAAGTCCCATACCTGATAATTATCACTAGGCAATCGTTCCATTGGTTTCCGTTCATCATATGGATGATGGTTCATATCTACACTGCAAAACATATATATCTTATCAATATATCCCCACATTTTTATATCACTGATAAGTAAGATATGATATCACCGATAAAAACACAACGGGTACCATATGGTTAAACAAACAACATATTGGACAATTTTTTATATAAACGGGGCAAAATTCTTAATTTTATCAAATATTTATTCATAATAATAGTCAACCAACTTTTTTGTTCTCCAAACATTTTCATAGAAAAACAAAAACAAAGCATTTTTTTTTGGAAATTATTCGTTTTTTTTTTGTGGAGGTGAAGATAGCGGCAAAACTGAGAGATTTAGAGATAAAGAGAGAGAGAGAGGGGTACTGTAGATTTGATAAGAGATTACGGTTCATGATTATAAAGTTTGACAAATATAAAGGAGAAGAAAAAACACTAAACGTATAAGAATAACAATTTGGATCGATTACTGTAGATTTGAATCTACCCCAAATATCTGAGAGATACTAAATTATTGGGAATAATTTGACAGAAAAAAAATCGAGAGGAATTTTTGAAATGAACGGGATACACAATATATATTCCAGAGGAGACGTTTGGTTTTTTTTTTTTGAAACAAGAAGAAGAAAACGCGGGACAGAAAGTGATTTCAGTGGGTGGCTATTTTGAGGTATTTTCGGACAAAAAAGAAGAAAAAGAAACAAAAAATATATTTGGTTACAAAAAATTGGAGATGAGGAGAAGGGATTCTGAATATCAGAAAGATGAGAGAGGCATAGAAGTTAAATATATATGGGGATGGATGATTTACAACAATGGTCTCGATGAGTTTCCGGAGAAATAGGCTTCAGATGGTTGATGGAATCCGTCCTGGAAAAATAAGTATATTGATTTTGGTTTTCGTGGTAGGATATTTTAAAGGCGCAGAGTTAAAAAATACTTGAAAATTCCGAAAATCGCAGTTTTCACGCTGACTAGGGAATGGTAAATCTCCCCACTTTTGTTTTAATAATCACCTATATATTTTGAAAGATAGTCATCAGACATGATCAAAACACATAATGAAAGTTGCTAAAGATATGTCTGAAAGTGTGAAAAACTTGTCTGAAATTTTTTGGAAAAAATTTTTTTTTGAGTTAGAGGCTCAACTTTTTTTTTAAAAGACGCGTCTGGTGATGCTGAATCTGAATTTCACATTCAAACTTAGTTTTTAGCAGCAGAAAGTTGAATAAATTCGATAAAACATAAAAAATGTCTAGCTTTTCCATATTCAAGAATATTTTTAGCAAATTTTGATTTCATTTTCGAATTCCTCGTGCAAAATTAGGCGGGGAGCCAATTTTTCAGGGTGTTTCAGAATGGAGAAAATCACCATTCCCTAGTGAGATACTTTAAAGGCGCAGGACTGAAAAACGACGAACTTTCGAAAATTTCAGTTTTCGTGTCGAGATATTCTAAAGACACAGCGCTTTTCCAGTTAGGATATTTCTCAGAAATGCTGCTGAAAATCCGCAAAATCTCTACTTTCGCGTCGAGACATTTTCCGCTGAAAACTCGACAAAATTCAGAAAGTTTCTGTTTTAGTGTCGAGATATTTCAAAGGCGCAACGCTTGCGTAATACGCTTTTCAAAAAACGCACCTGATGAGAAACCTGCACCTGTGAAACTTGCAATTGCGACGGCTGCAACTGATGTACCGTATGCAAATGACTCAATCCATTCGAATTGTTCGAATTCAAATTAATCTGTTGATTATTCAAATGCTGTTGCTGCTGTTGTTGCTGTTGTCCATTCGATTGTTGTGGCAACAATGTATATTGTTGCGGCGGTGTTGCCGATCGCACCGGCTCTTGTTGTCTCGCCTGTCTCATCAGAATCTGTTGCGCTTGTTGCGTTCGCTTCATCACATCCCTCTCCAGCGATGACAACGCATCCAAATCCTCCTTCTTGTTGCTGCTCGCCGAGCCCATCGATGAGATTGCACCGGATGAGCCTAACGCCATTTGACCAGCCGACATCATATCATCCAACTCGTTTCGTCGTCGTTTCGGCGTATATCTCTTCTGATTGTAGCTCTGAAAATCTCGTGGGCCCGTTAGCGAATAATTCGAAATTTGACAAAAAATTTTTGTGCTGCGATTCCTCTCTCACTTGCTCAGGATTCTTCCCTATATATTACTCCAAAAACTGGTGCATTTATTTTTTTTTATCATAGTGGTAGTAGAGAAGAATCACAACACAAAGAACATTTCACTAACGTCTCCGAGATCTTCGTGTTGTGATGGGCTATTCGATGGCAGCCATTCATCTTTGATTTCTTGTTTCGCGATCTAAATTCGTGCTTGTTTTCTTGGATATTGAAATTTGTTGATTTGATTTGGTTTTCGTACTAAAGATCTCGGACAACATTAATGAAACGTGCAAAAGAAACAAAAGCTTTGTTTAATTTTTCTCTATCTATCTGGATTCAAAGTGTTTTTGGTTTTGTTGTGTTTCACAAAAAAACAGAAAAAAGATTGGTCAAGATTCGTGTCGTCGTTGGCTCAAAAATATTCCTCATCTCCAAAATTCATCACGGGGCGTTGGTTTGGCTCACCAGCACACTGTTTTTTTGCTTTCACTTTCGTTTCTTTCTCACATTTCAAATTGAAGAACGAGAACTGTCTTAAAGGGGGGGAGGGGGGAAAGGGACCGAAGCGAGGGAGATTTGAAATTGGCGGAAAAAACAGAATGGGAAGAATAAGGAGTACTGTAGTTTAAAGGAGCATAGAACTCATCCACTGCTCCTCTAACCACAATATCCCACCAAAAACTTATCCAAATCTCCACTCCCTAATTCCCAAAAAATCCAAAAACTCAGCTAACCTTTCTCTGATCAGGCGTCATTCGTTGATAACGAAGTCGCGCGGCTTCAGCTCGTTTCGCGTTTCTCACAACAATTTGTTGAGCTCGATCCAAAGCCTCGCCGTTTATTCGCCCGATTGGCATCGCCAAAAGCATCTCCTCCTCCATTCGACGCCGTCTGAACGCTTCTGTTCGTCGTTGATTGTAGATGCGTTTCTCATCGTCTGACATTCGGTGATATCTGAAATTTGCTCATTTTCCATGGCTTATGGATCAACTAAAACCAACCTTTGCCTCGCCGCCTCCGCTTTTTTGGCATTCTGCGACTTAATATGATGTCTGACGGCTTCATCGTCCTTTACCGGATCGCCTGTGGAAATGCCAGCCGCCTGAAACTCCGGACTCTGTAAGATCGCCGTAATTTGCTCTTTAGAGGCCAGCTCCTCAGACAGACGCACGAAAAATCATCACTGCGTGCAAAACAACTAGATATAAAGCAGCTTAAAGAGATATTCTAGGCACTGTCACAACTACCGACACATAAAGCGACACTGAAACTGAGGATATGCTCACCTTAATCGACGCCATCGCATTCTGCATTTGTCTCATTCGGCGTCGCGTATTGTGTGCTCGTCGTTCTTCTGGCGTCATTCTGGCGTAACGTGTTCGTGCCGCTTCCGCCCATTTTGCGCGCATTCGTTTTTCACGCAATTGTTCTGTTATATCCGGATCTTCTTGAATATCGTTGGTCTCGCGGAGGATCGACTCGAGCTCTTCCATTTCCTTCTCACGTTGACGCTTTCGTTTCTGGGCGAGCGTTCGTTTCAGATTCAATTCGCGTTTCTCGTCGTTTGATAGTCGATGGTACCTGGAGAGACTGTATGATTCGTATTTTGAGTTAGAACACTTTTTTTTGGGGAAAAAGTGGATTTGGTCTAAACCTAACAAAAGAAGCACAAATGAACCAAATCTAACTACTCAAAAAAGTCGATATTAAGTAATTTCCTTTTTCATCCCTCTCCCCCATAACCATTCATCTTCAATGCCTTCTGGCGCTCAATGAATCCTACTAGTAGTACAAATATTGGTGTTTTTGCCGTATTTTCTTCTATATTTCTCTTTTTGCAGGAAAAATGTGCTCGATAAGTTTGAATCGTCGTGGAATTTCGTGTCAAGATATTTTAAAGGCACAGTGTCTTAAATTAGTGACGTTTGCCGGTTTTGGGTAGATTTTGAGTCAAAAATTCGAATTTTGAAGAAAAATCGAGATTTAGAAGCGTAATTTCGGAAAAATCGGAGCTTCCAGGTTGATTTTCACTCAAAATTCCGAATTTTGAATTAAAAATTGCAATTTCTCTAGTTTTTTGGTCGAAAAATCGCATTTTCTTTCGTTTTCCAATCAAAAACTTGGAAATTTCCAGCTGACAGCTTTGGTTTTCGCGATTTCAAGCAGTTTTCCGCATCGAAACTGTCACTTTTCCACTGATTTCGATGTTCCAAACCCTATGCACCTTTAAAATATCCCACCACGAATCCACCCACCAATCTCTCGTATAAAATACTCTTCCTACTATTCTAATTCTACCCTTTTCCATCCATCGCCTTCTACACCAAAAAAAACCAACACCAGCAGCATCTCCATCCTCCCCAATTCTTCCTCATCCTTCTCTAATTTATGCCCTCTAGACTATATCGATTCCACACTGGCTTGGGCAGACACAGCAGTACACACTTTTTTTTACCATGACACCACAACCACCTAGTTTCTCTTTCTTTCTCTCATATATATATCGAAAAGTCTACATTTTTCCCCATATTTTTCGTTGTTTTCATTTTTATAATTCCTTGTCCTCACCTCATTCTCGCCGCTTCTGCTTGCCTCGCCTTCTTTGCTCGCTCTTTTTCGGATTTGTCGGGTGATGAGGATAGTTTTACGCCGCCGATTGTGTCAACGTTCTGTAAGTTGCTTTTTTAACAAAAATGTTATCGAATAGCAGATTTTTGAGCGTTTGAGCGGTTAAAAAGGCTCAAAAACAACTAATTTTTACTGAAAATCGATTTGAAAGCGATTTTTAAACTGATATCAATAACTTTTCTTCAAAAAACTGAAGAAACTCGAGAAAAATCAGAAAAAAAAAGTTTTCCGACATGAAAATGAGCTAAGTTGCACTTGTCGAGCAGAAAAATCGATTTTTGAGCGATTTTTCAACTGAAATCGACAACTTATCCTCAAAAAAACCAAAGAAACTCGAAAAAAAAATCATAAAAACTTCTTTTTCGACATGAAAATGAGCTAATATGCACTTTCCCTTCAATTTTGAGTTGAAAATGTCATCTTCTGACTAAAAATCATCATAAAACTCGTGTCGCAGCCTATTTTCATGTCTCAAAGCTTCAAAAAAGGCACCTTACACCAAAAAACCACCATAAAACTTCACTATATCAAAAACCGTACCTTCATTTGTGGAATAACTTGCGATTGATATTGTGTGACAGTTTGTTGAAGTTGTTGTGACATCTGTACAAAAATAGGTTTACGAAACACGAACACAACAGGAAATTGCACTCCAAAAAGAAGCTATACAAGACAAAAAAACGGATATTTACCTGCACAGGTTGTTGTTGATTATTCCATTGCGATGTAGATGTTGACGGCGTTGTGCTATCTATGAAATATGCGTCGAGCATATTCACCAAATTCTTCTCCTCGCCCATTCGTCGTTGAGGCGTTTGTTGGAGCTGAAAATGCCCTTTTTCCTCATTTTTCCGTCTGAAAATTCCACATACCGTCACATTATTCGGGATAAAAGCAGCAGATGATGATGAATGAAATGGTGCTGATCCGGAATTTGTGTACGTCGCCGGTTGATACGACGATTGGTGGAATGAGATGTTGTTGAGTTGCTGATTTTGGCCGCCTGAGGAGCGCGGATCAGCGCTGTATGTGTATGAAATATTCTGGTTCATTTCTTTTTCGTCGGTTTTTTCCTTTTTTTGTGTTCACCTGCAATTTTTCAATTTTTTAAACGGTTAGAATTAGGGAAAATGCAAAAAATAGAGGTTTAGGATGCGAAAAAAAATTAGAGTGGTGTGTGAGTGCGCGTGAGGGTGTTTGCACACTTTCGAAACTACAGTAATAGAGAAAAAGGCGGAAATTCAAATTTAAAAAAGGAAAAATTGAAAAAAAAAACACATTTCGAAATAGTTCAAAGTCCAGAAAATTTTTTATGAGTAAAAGTTTTATTTTAGTTTAAAAATTACAACTTTTTCGAAAAAAATGACCATTTCCGACTCAAAATCGATGTTTCAGCCTTTTTTTCCGTATAATGTGGTGTGTGAATGCGCGTGAGTGTGTTTGCACAGTTTCGAAACTACAGTAGAATGAAAAAAGGCGGATATTTGAATTTTGAAGTTGGAAAATTTCGAAACTGACTTTCCAACTGGAAAAATTCCAATTTTTCGAATATTAGGACTATTTTCGACTAAAAATCAATGATTCTAGTCAAAAACAGTAAACCGAGCGGTGTATTTTCGACTCCCACCGAATGTCATATCGACTGACGGACGAAGACGACGTACGACGAAAATGAAGAAGAATTATGTTACACAGCAAATATACAGCCCCGCTCGCCATTGGTCCCTCACCACCACCAACACCACCACCATTTGGTGCATATATTTCAGTTGGTGTTATATTGACCTCCTATTCGATCATTGTCGGATAACTATACGTCATATACAGGAGAGGGATTTTGCCTTTGCCGAATGTTTATGACAACGTTGGCCTCTTGGTGGCCACTACTACTGTTATAATTGTCCGATGGGGAGGTCTGCTCGTTTCATTTAATTACCCAGGGCCCCCCACACAGCGAGGGGGACAACTGGATGGAAAGGCCTTTCAATTCATATAGTATGTGACATTTCGGGCCAACACCCACTCATGAATTTTTATGAGAAAGTTGAAAAGGTGCAACAAAGTGCAAGTACTACGGTAATGGGCTACAGTAGTCGTCGACTTTCCATGGCCTTCAGACACCTAATTCGACTAGTTCCTCTGCTAAACCTAAGCCTAACTTCCAAGCTTCACCAAAAAATTTTTTCGATGCCTAACAGCCTCCTCAGCAATTCATATATATACCGAATCATTTGGGTGATGAGACCCAGAGTGCGAAAAATCTATCAACATTGTCTTCTCTCTGTCGTCTCTTTACATGGACTGTTTTTCGGTTGGAGGTAATAGAGATAGAAAAATCTTCGGGATGAGACGCCGTAAATGTGCTCTTCCTTTAATACAGTAGCCCTGAAGCGTACTGTTCTTAAAGGCGCACATATCGCGGGAGTCTTCGTTGATTTCCTCCGTGCTCCTTTAATGCAGTAGCCCAGAAGCGTACTGTTTTTAAAGGCTCAGAGGCTTTCAGGCCTCATCTGGACGAATTTTTTCTTTACTGACGACGACACCTAATGAGACACATATGTGAATATGAAAATTCTCTTCCCTAGGATTAGGCCCCTCATCTTGATCCTAAACACTTTCACATATATATATATATATACATCCATGCAATCCCAAATAATTTCCATGACCACCTTCTCCTTCATTCATTTTGCTTCTTTTTTTTGGTTCATTTCGCTTGTGTCTCCGTTCTTCCTTCTTCTTCTTCCTCCCGCCGTGTGGCTCCTCATTCGGGAACACGCTATCGAGGCTGGGGTCTCTGTGGCCAACCACAAGAAGTTAGCGTGGAAATTAAAAAAGCAGAGGAAAGGGTCGTCGAAGAAGAAGAAGAAGAAGAAGAGACAGAAGACTTTCGGTGCGAAGGGCATAAGAGGAAGGGGTGGCAAAAAGGGAAGAAGACGAAAAGAAGAAACACAAAAGAAGAAGAGAAGGCGAAAAACACAACACAACGCAAATCGACGGAGGACGCAAATGTATGAGGGGAGGAGGTGGAGAGAAATGACGATTGCGAGGGGTTGGGTCTCCGAGCGCAAGTGGTGATGCACGAAATAGCACGCGATGGACAGAGACGTTGGGCCGACGATAGAGCGCACCGATTAGAGAGGGCGTGCGCATTAAAGTGTACACAGCCGAATGGAGACGGGCCGGGGAGGGTGGAGCGCGTGACAAACAGCACATTTATCTTGGAGGGCATACGGTGGTGGTGGTGTATGCGAATGATGTGCGTTGTGTATCGAAGGCCAGGAGGTAGTCGACCAAAAGAGAAACAGATTGATATAGAAAAGAGTGGGGAAACAAGAGGGGAGCTTTATTTTCTATAAGGAGATGGCTGAAGAGAGAGTCAAGAAGAACACAGGGAAGCGAGCTTCGCCCCTGTCTTCGGCGTCTCCTGTCCGTTGTCGTTGTCATCATCATCTTCCTTCCTTCTTCTTCTTTCGTCTTCTTCTTCCACAGAAACGACAGACATCGAAACAAAAGCATGAGCAGTTCGGTGTCTCCGACACAGACAGACCACTATATACCAATATATACACCCCATACACATACAAACCTCTCTTTTTCCCAATTCCTCTTATCATTTTTCATTTTTCGCACTCATTTTTGCCACGCGTTCCTATATCGCTCTTCATTTTCGTCTTACAATTCTTTCGCAAGCAAAAATTCTCCATATTCGCATTTTCGGATCGAATTTCACGAGCGAGGGGAAGACTCTTGAAAAAAATTGAAAGATTTTTTTTGCGCCCCGTGTCGACTCGTTTTATAAACAAAAAGTCTGAGAAAAAACGGAAGAAGCCCATCGAATATACGTGTTCAAACATGTATATATTATTTTTGAGGAGATTAACATGTCAAGCTTTACGGACTTGTGCACAGCGGCGTTTGGAGCAAGATTTTCGAAGAAGAACCGTTAATTTAGTTTAAGGCGAAATAATTTGAAATATAGCGATTCTTATATTACTTTTTTGCGTTGAAAACGATTTTCGAAACAGTTTTCTAGCAATTACAGCCGTTTTTTAGATTTATGCCGCAAAAAACTACTTCCGCAGTCCAATAGAACAAGCACCTCACGAAAAAATTGTTCGGTGGTCAAATCAGCCGGATTAATCTTATCAAATTAACCATTTCGACCGGAAATCACATTTCTTTCTCAATCAACACAAATCTTGAGTCGCCAAAACACCTTGACAGCGAAAACAAACAAAATGTGTTATCAACACCGAGAAAATCTGGTGGCCCGTTTAGCCCAAAAGAGCAACGCATATTCTCTAGAGGTTTTCGTCCCAAAAATAATTGTCCTTCTTTTTCTTTTGTCCACATAAGGGGAATGGACGCGACGGAGAAAAAAAATTAACAACATAAGGGGTCAAAAACTCGTTTTTTTTCCTTCTTCGTCTTTTCTCCTCGCCTTATTTGTCTCATCTAATTACAGAAGGAAGACGCAAAGACGTGGAAAAAATAGACACACACACAAACAGCGGAAAAAATTAAAGAAAAAGAGTGGTGTATGTGGGACCCTAATTTAGTATGTGCCTAGTTAAAATAGGCACAACGCTCTTCTCCCCAAACATGAGCACATGTCATTTTTCATATAGGGCTCGAGCTCAATGATGCAATGAACAAACTTTGGTTGGCAATTTGCCAAATGTTTCGATAAGGATCGTTGCATTCACACCTCGATGACTATTTGGCAACCAACGCCGTCATTAAACATTGGTTCCGGGGTCGCGATTGGGAAATAATTGTCGAACACCAATTTCCTGACGGACAGAATTTGGGAACACGACCGAGTGATGCTGACAAACCTGCAGATTGACAAATTTTGCGAGCTATTAGAGTTAAAAATAGTTTTCTTGAAAAAAACGACTTAAAATTTAAAAATTAACTTTCGCAGTGGAGCGCGCTTACACTGTCCTTGGCTCGGAGCTCCTGACAAACGAAATTCAGGTGCTCTAAATACTTCGAATTTCAGTTTTCACCGACAGATGGAATTTTCTGATTCGTTTTGAAATAAAGTTTATTGGGGAAAACTTTTCAGAAAACCTGTTTGCATCATGTTCAAAAACTGCAATCACACCGGTTGGCATCTTGCCAATTTTTGGATTTCTTGCTAATTTCTTTCTTTCTCTTCACAACCATTAATTTTCACATTTCGTCTCGTCTCATTCAATCACTACACACGCTTAGTGTGTTGTTTTTTTTGTTCTATCGTCTGTTTCGTCTGTCTGTGTTTTTGCACGAGGAGAAGAAGGGCGCGTCTCCATCTTCAGTTAGATTACGGTAGTTGGGAAGAGGGTTGAAAGAAGGAAAAACGGAGAAGAAGGAATATATAGAGACACTCGTGATCTCCTCATCGAGAGAAATGGAAGGGTGGTGTTGTATGTGGAGGGGGGATGGTGAAGGGAAAAACTGCGAGCGCGCCGGGGCCGTCGTTTATACAACCAGGCAAAAGGAAAGAGGCTCTCCAAACTTTCAACACTATTTCGTCCATCATTGTGGCCTCGCTTCTCCTTTCAAATGACGACTATTTGCGTTGAAGGGGAGGCATTGCAAATAGGCTCTCTCAAATTTCCCCACTATTTCGCCAACCGTCAATCTATCAATCTCCACATTCTGCCCGCTATCTCAACTATTCATCGATTCCTGTCGCGTGTCTCCTTCCCAACCATCAACAACACAAAGCCTCCTCGCCTTCCCCAACCAACCAACCGAAAAACATAGAAGTTGGGGGGAAAATGCAAGGGGTGGCTAGAAACCGCGAACGGTGATGGTGGTAGTATAGGGGTGGAAAGATAGAGACTTCTTTACCGCCCTCTATTCTATCATCCCGACTTTTCTTGTGGAGACGCATCACACATCTCGCCCTCTGCTGATGATGGAGACAAAATGGAGGAAAGGGGTGGTTATAGGGCCAAGAAACAGTGTCTCCACACTACTCACACAGACAACAGACAGCCTCAGCACGGCCAGTAGTACAGCACATTCATTTTCATAATATACACTTTTCGTTGATCGCTCTTCATTTTTTCCCTAACCATATTTTCCTATATTTCGAGAATTTTCCGTATATACAGGGTGCGAGATAAATACCTGGACAGCGGTAGTCATAGTTCTGAGAGCCATATTTCAAAAACTAGGATAAGTATTGAGATGAGACTCAATAATTAGTCTGTTAGTACCTTAACCGAAATATTTGACACGGTTCCCCGTCATCCTGCCTGCTTTGTGAGCGATGACATCATGTAGAAGTGGTAATGTCAACTTCGGTTTTCACCGCTTTCTGCTCGCTGGTGGTCGAGGCGGGCGAGATATTCTTTCACAGGTGGAATTATCGTACTTTATAAGCCGTTTTGTGTTCTAATAATTACAAAATACTTCCTAAGACTTCAAAAGATGATTTTAAGAAATAAATACCAGACGTAAAACCTCTCAGCCCTTCAAAAGTGATGGTTTTATTGACATTTGCTTTTTGAGCAGCAGTCAGTTGTTTTTTTGCACATACGAAAGCGAAACCATAAAATCGGTCTACTTCCCGACTAATCCATAATTTCACATGTTCCCAAGTAACACCTCTTACTTTTGGAACAAAAATTAAGGTTTCCACCATGACGCGGCTCCGGCTCACAAAAAAGTTGATTCAGATGACGATTTTCTTCATTTCTCGCATCTTAGGAACGGCATGGTAGCTCGCCGTAGCAGAAATCACCGAACTAATCGATCTAGGACGTGTTGCCACTAATGTTTATGCACAACTTGGTCAAAGTTTGAAGGAGTAGAAAACTCTACTAACTTGAAAAAAGAGCAATAAGTCCTACGAATACCTGCGAGCAGAGAGTGATGCAGGTTTATGACATCTTCGCCATGTCATCGCTTAGAAAGGGGGCCGGATGGACGGAGACTATGTCAAATATTTTAGTTATGGTTCTGACAAATTAGTTATCGAGTCTCATCTTTATACTTAACCTAGTTTTTGAAATATGGAGATTCAAAGTTGTCCAGGTATTTATCTCGCACCCTGTAGCCTAGCTCTAGGCAGTAGCAAAGCCCTACAATAAGCAGATTGACAATATGGTAGGCCTGACCATCTGGTGTGCCCATCATTATTACATATATACTCTTCAAACATTAGGGTTAACCTGATTGTATGTCTTCTTACTGTATTAAAGGCACAGCAGGATATTTCTTTGAGACCCCGAATTGAATAATATATACGCAAGGATTAGGCTTGATTCAGTCGAGTTGGAAGGATTTCTCATTTACTAAAAGGGCGGAAATTACTAATCCCTATTTCCTTACGCCAAATAATTGAAAAGCCACCAAGATTCATAATACGTAAATTTATTTTGATGGAAATACTAGTATATACTGATTTCTAACCTTACGGCAGCTGGAAAATTGTTGGTTTTTGATCTTGGGGGAGATATTTGGGGAGAAATGTGTAATCAGAAGATCACTAGTATTGCACTGGGAAATGGGAATGCTTCTAATCGGGATGAAATTGAACTGATTTCTTCGAAAATTTTTCTCAAGCGTCCGAAAGTGAAACACAGTACCCTAGGCCTGTTTCGCGTCAGGACCCAATACTTACAAGCTTTGAGTGACTTTCGCTTCCACTGACGACAAATTTCGAAAGTTAGTTAGAAAACTATTTTGAGTGATTCTTTTTTTAAAACCATAACACAAAACCGGAAGACCAAGACATCAATCGAATTTTTTTTCTAAATTTTTATGACGCAGAAGAATAAAAACCTGAGGAAAACATGAACTTAATTCTTACAGTATTTAGGATTTATCGAAAAGCTTTTGTGGCAAATTTTCGAGCAAGAAACTCAAAAATTATGCTTTCTTGGAAAAAATAGACTGTACTGTATTTCTTTGTGTTTTTTGTGTTTTTTTTTGTTTTTGTAAATTACACATTCACCCGTCCAGTGAGAAAAGTGCAGCTTCGCCCTTATCTAACATTCTTGGCAGTTTGCCAATTCTGAATAGTAAAATTTTTAATATTGGATGTACGCAGCAATAAGTATTTATAATCACACCGTTTGATACTCAGTGTTAGGTACGCAGCCAAAGTTGTTCGAACGCTCGAATTTGCATTATTTTTTTCTGGACGATTTTTGAATGGAGAACATGAAACTTTGCCGATCGCGTATATTGTACACTTGTTTCTTTCTGTTTTTACCATTAAAAAAAGAAGTTCCGATGGATGAATGCGCGGCGAATGGAGTGTACTTGCGTACGCGTACGGTACACTTTGACGACAATATGCACAAGTTAAGAGTATTGTTTTCAGCTATTTTCAAGTAAAAACTTTTCAAGTTTTTCAGAATTCGCTGTTTTCATCGAATCTTTTGGAAAAATCTCTATTTCAGACTGAAAAACCATTTCAAACGACCCAAAGACATTTTCAGCTTTTCCTAAACGTTTCGAATGTTGAAAACTTGCTATTTCTCAAAAAACTGTCATTTTTTCTTCATTTTTGACTCAAAAAACTGTCCAATATGACCAAAAAGCTCAATTTTCAGCTTCCAAAACTCAAAAAAACCGACATCTGTAAATATTCCGTCAATTCTGTCGTCACAAAAAACTTGGTGGTGTGGCTTATTGCTTTTAGAATAGCAAATAAGCTTGTTCCGTCTTGCATAAGCTATGAAGCAGAAAGCGACGGCCATTTTTGGGACGGGGCCCCTCAAACTTTTTTATTTACTTTTTTTTGCGTCTATTGACATTGTGAGGGAACGAGGAATCGATATTTCACATCAAAAACCAGAAACCGATTAAATTGCAATTGTTGGGGTGGCTGATTCATTGGAAAACCGGAAATGTCTGTTTTTCAAGGGGTCGTTTTTGATATTTCAGGCATATTTGCTGTCATAACATTGCATAATTAGGGCGGGGGAAGCATAATAACAAGTCGGTGCGGCTTTTTAGGTGTCATCGTTCATATATTTGGTGCACAATGTTGACAATCGTTTGTTTACCCAGCCATTTTTGGTCTGTAAAGCGATAGAAAATCAATTTATGGGGGAAAAATGCAATTTATTGAGGGGTATGGGGATGCAAATCACATGAAATATGGAACAAATTTACAAGATTACTGCATTTTCATCACTATCGACTTCGTCTTCTTCGTTGACATCAGATGTGTCGAGATTGTTGGTGCGGCTGAAGCAGAATTTGACGATTCGATCGATGATGGCAGATGCTTTTACGATTCCTTGGGTTGATGGCAAGTACAAGTAGACGAAGAATGATGTCTGGAATTTGAGAATTATGAGATAGTTTTTGCATATTTTGAATTTTTGGGGAATATGGAACGAGAAATTATGAAATTGGACAAAACTTGGGCAGAGAGAGAAAAATTGACAAATTTTGTGATTGGGAACACACGATAAATGTGAATTTTGAGCAAAAATGAGCAGTTCAATCCATTTTTTCAGGAAAATGTTGACAGTGAGAGGCAATATGTGCTGTTTTTGAGGTTTGGAAACACGAAAATGAAGAAATTCGACGAAAATTGTGCAAAATTTCACTTTTTCAGATCATTTTTTAGCAAAGCAAGACCGAAAAATAACTAAATACAGCAAAAGTACTGAATATGGAATGAAACCCACTTTCAAAATATCAAACGGCCTGGAAAACTGATAAACTGTCACTTCAGGATGAAAATAAATCTAAATTTGAGAATAAGGCCCCATAACTAGAGAAGATTCATGGGTTTCTTGCTAAAATTCGATGTTCGTCTCAATTTGAAAGTTTGTTTTATCGACAGTTGGAAATACTGAAGGTTTTTTATGGCTCTTGCACAATTTTTTTAAAAATTTTATCTTTAAACTCATGTGTGGGAAAGTAATATGTTAAAATTTGGATGTCAAATTATTCGAAATTTGAGAAAAGGGCCGCATAATTGCAGCAGATTGATGGATATTCTTTCGGAATTCCTAGTGACTCTGAGGCTAATATTTTGACCAGTTCTGTACAAAATAGAATCATAGACTGGATACTTGTAGAACTTGGTGTGGAAAAGGCAATTTGTAAATCTTTTGATGAAAAATATCTAAAATTGAGCATCAGGCCTCATAATTCAGTAGATTTTCACAAAAAAAAGTCGAAGTTCAAAAAACACCTGCCGTTTAACAGTTTTCTCGTCAGAGTGAAAACTCCGTTGTTTTTCTACTCAAACATTGCACTTTTCCGTTTCGGATTCATTTCCAGGTCATATTTGTAGGATATTAGTGTTCTTTTAACAGAAAATTGACCGAACAACTTGGATGTTCGCATTCTCGGTCTCAATTTGCTCTGTGAAAAGGAAATTTAAAAAATTTTCCTCCCAAGACCTTGTTTTTAGGCTTTCTGTGCATGTTTCGATTTATGTGTGGTCTACAATCAAAGGATGACTGATAAGATACCTTGAGAAGATAATAGAATGGAATCGAAGCGGACGCTGGCGTGAAATCAAGCATTGTGACGACGGAAAAGATGCAGAAGTAGATGATCGAGTTCTTGATATCCTCCTCTTTTCGGTTTTGAGCGTGGATTTGCTGAATTTTCTATGTATATACAATCACAGAGAAAAAATTACCTTGTATGCAATGCGAACCGGGTACATTGTGCATAGAATATGGCAAAGGAATGGCAAAAGTGGGCCAAACAATGCGTAGCTGATCAAAAATGCCATGATTGACAAGCTCAACTGCAAGAAAATATGGTTTTTTGGGTGAAAATTGGGAAAAATTACCCTCTCTCTAGCCATGCCAGTCGACGATTCAGCCATTGCGAACGCTTTTTCCATATAATTATTCTTCGCATTTCCTTGCATATAAGTTTTGAGCAAGGATTCGACTTTTACCAAGTATTGCGACATTTCTGAGTTTTTTAAATAATTATTTTTTCGAAAAAACGAGAAAAATGAATGAATGATGATAAACGCAAGACTTTTTCAAATTTAAAATTGTAGAAAAAAGCGCGCGCAAACTGTAAAAACATCTGTGCGAGACGCGCAACGACTTGAGGGACATGTGCCTTTAAATGATGGTAGAGAAATATTTTACGCGGGCGTTTAAATTTGAATAAAAATCAAATTTTGCAGGAAAAATTTGAATTTTTTCGAAATTGAAGCAAAATTTGACAAGAAATAAATATTTCTGAATGAAAAATGTGGTTTTATAGGCAAAAAATGAAGTTTTCTCACTGATTTTTTGTCAAAAGGGGGAAATTTATGCTTTATGCAAATTTTCAATTCCTTGGAATGTTTTATTCGTTTCATGTTTTGCATATATCGTGAAAAAAACACTCTATAAAGTCTATTTTTTCATAAATTTTCTCATTTTTCATGAATAAAACTCACTTTTTCCAATAAAAAATGCAGAAAACCCAAAAAAAGAGCTTTTCAAACATGATTTCTCTTGAAAAAAATAAAAGTTTCATCATAAATATATCATAATTCGATCATTTTTTCGCTTTCTTTGATAATTCCACCGATATAAGTTCCCAATATTTCAAATCAACCCTTCCATGAAAATTTTAATCACACTTTCCCTCAAATTCAAACAGTAGTTGTTATCAAATTAATACAACTACATACACCTGATAACAAATTCACTGATAGCCCATTAGTTTTCCATAAACATTGCAATTGCCTTATTTCTATTTTTATACCTTTGAATTTATTGAATTGCTCAGATTCTTGGCGTAATATATATTGAACGTGCCAAAACAACGGCTATAGAGCAAGTGCGCTCCTGGGTCTCGATACGTTTTTGCAGTTCGGGTACTCTATTCACGTTCAAAAAATGTTTTTCGATATGAAAAACGCGTCGAGACCCACGGGCGCACTTGCTTTATTCCTAGCCGATAGTTTGGCACTTATAATATTATCTGTTTGATACGAATCGTGCTTTCGTCTGTGAGTGACAAAGACTATATGTGCGCCTTTAATACAGTAACCTAGAGTTTAACTGAAATCGGCATACTGGATTGAAAATGCACATTACAAAAAAAAACTCTCGATTGGTGGGATTATCTAGGAAACAAAACTTCGATTTGAAATCTATTATTAATTGTTTTTTTTCGATTTTTGAAAAATATGCTTCTTCCAATTTTTTAAACGAAACATCAGAAATCCAATCAGTTATGTCGGTAGTGCAATTTTTGATCATAATTGATGTAAAAGTATCTGAATAGTATGGTAATTCATACCGAAATCTCCAGAAGTAAGTCTCATAATCAATGTATTGGAAAAGTGGTGCTCCCTGATCTGACATGGGAGGACGACGACCTGAGCCACCTCAGCTTCTGTTTGCAAACCCAATTCGTGAACGTACTTTTTCCGATCTGACAAACTGGATGCTTGGTATTTTTGCTGTTTTCCTGATTTTGCTTGAAACATGCCTATAGAAGCAAAATCCCCTTACATTAGCGTTTTTGCGATTCAGAAAACTGATTAAGAACCCAGACCGACGTTTCTAGACACCATTTTTTGTTAGCTTCGAAAGCTCCACATGTAGTTCATTTTTTTCCTGGTACTGAAGGCATGAAGTCAGTCTTCTTAGTAGTCCTATAGTTCAAGATTTCAGGTCTCTGAAAATCTATGTCCATCGTTTCAGTACTTTCCAGCTCAGTATCATTAAAACATGTTCCTGGGTACTGTAGCATTATTTCAACTGTGTGAATTTCAAAGATGTTTTTTTGTATCGAGGAACAATTTCGGATAGTATAAACCCAAATTTTCACTATTTTCCATCCCAACCCTCATCCCTTCCCAAAAAACGGAAGTATCCAAAACACATCACAAGTCCATCACGGAAGCCATTCGCCCATCACATTGCAAGACAAAAAATTGCCAATAATTCTGCTAATAATCCCTCCATGGTTAAAGTGCGAAAAACACACACACACACATAGCACACAAATCATCGTGTGAAGCAAAACTGGCTCACTCTCTGAGGATGTTGCCTCCTCCCTTTTTTTGCACTTCTTCCCTCATATATCCATCGTATTCTCTAATTGCTATCTTCTTCCTTCGCCTTCCGTCAAAAACCAGCACATCCTTCTCGTTTATTTTTTCTTCTTCTTCTTCTTTTTCTTCATAGGGTCCCCCCTTCACCAAAATGCGCGAAAAAACGCGCAATTTCGTGTTGGCCGAAAATCGTCGTCATAATGGGAGAAGAGCAACAAATTGACTTTGTTGGTTGTTGGTGACTTGTTCATAGATTCATAGATTCATAGATTCATAGATTCATAGATTCATAGATTCATAGATTCATAGATTCATAGATTCATAGATTCATAGATTCATAGATTCATAGATTCATAGATTCATAGATTCATAGATTCATAGATTCATAGATTCATAGATTCATAGATTCATAGATTCATAGATTCATAGATTCATAGATTCATAGATTCATAGATTCATAGATTCATAGATTCATAGATTCATAGATTCATAGATTCATAGATTCATAGATTCATAGATTCATAGATTCATAGATTCATAGATTCATAGATTCATAGATTCATAGATTCATAGATTCATAGATTCATAGATTCATAGATTCATAGATTCATAGATTCATAGATTCATAGATTCATAGATTCATAGATTCATAGATTCATAGATTCATAGATTCATAGATTCATAGATTCATAGATTCATAGATTCATAGATTCATAGATTCATAGATTCATAGATTCATAGATTCATAGATTCATAGATTCATAGATTCATAGATTCATAGATTCATAGATTCATAGATTCATAGATTCATAGATTCATAGATTCATAGATTCATAGATTCATAGATTCATAGATTCATAGATTCATAGATTCATAGATTCATAGATTCATAGAACACTCGATATGCATAGAACCATAAAACTATCTCGACTCTTCCATAGAATCCTCTGGTTCTATGACTCACATATAGATTCATAGATTCGTAGATTCTATAAACCTCGAGTTCTATGAATCATATATCTCCAATTCTATGAATCCTAAAACATCTAGTTCTATGATGCATAGATTCATATAACTTCAAGTTCTATGGTTCTATGAATCCTTATTTTAGGTTCTATGAGTCTTGCGAAAATTTAAACTTCTAAGCTTGAAATCCCAAGTTCTATGAATCCCTATTTCAGGATCTATGACTTCGGTTGAAGTTTCAATGCCAAGTTCTATGAATCTATGCTGTCGGATTCTATGATACTCATGATTTCCAACATTAAAATTCATAGATCCATAGATCTTCGACTTCCACTTTTACAAAGGCCTAAAATTCTATGGCACATCAACTAACTTCCATAGAATCTAGATTCTATGCCATAGAACCGTAGATCTCTCATAGAACCTCAAAGTTCTATGAAACATATCTCCAAAAAGAACGAACCACTGATGAAAGTGTAGATAATAAGCGCAACTTGGGGAACTCTTCAAACCTAGATAACCGCACTTTTGACATATCCTGACATTTTCAAACTTCCTAAACCTAAACCTATCCTATATACCTATATACCCCCCAGGTATCATCCACCACCTTTGCTCCTTCTCTCCTCATCAATCATTTCCCTTTCTCTCAAAATACTTTTTTTCGTCCCATCTGTCAATCTCCACTGATCCTCACCAAATCAAAAAACAAATGGTCACTTTTTTCCTTTAGGATTTCTTCAAAAAAATGTCGTGTTAAATAAACAAAATTTTTTTGATCAATATTTTTTTTTGAAATTGAGCCGCTTGTCCGGCCTGCACAAACAATGTTAGTTTACAACAAAAAAAAAGTTGAAAAAAAAATTGAAATGATGATTTTTGAGCATGTTTTTACTAAATAATGCACCACTTTACCAGCCAATATTGCTATTTTCTGTGTTCTATGGTGTTAATTTATTCATATTTTTATGTTGTGTCCCCAACAAAAAACAACTTATTTCCTGCTGTCTGTGTAGTAATTCTATGAATCTATGAATATATTTCATAGAACCTGGGAGTTCTATGGCACATAGATCTATGGTTCTATGACATAGAATCTGTATTCTATGAAAGTTATTTGATGCACCATAGAACTTGATAGTGTCATCTATGCATAGAATTCGTGACTTTGAATTAAAAAATAGGGAGTCATAGATTTTCATAGAACCATACAACTCGAAGATCTATGAATCTATGCATCATAGAACTCGAGATCATATAATCTATGAATCTATGAATCTATGAATCTATGAATCTATGAATCTCCCTAATAATATTCTGACTCATATCCATCTTCTATCCATCTCCTCTCCTGACTTTTCCACTCCTACATATTTATTTTTTCCCAATCGAAAGTCTCAGATTACTATTTGTCTAGGGGCCCCTCCCGAGAGTGTGAACATTCCCCCATTTTTTTCAACTTGTCTTCTATCCCGGTGTATCTTTTGATCTTTTTACAAATATATACACAAAAACCTACCGACAACAGCTCGAATAACCAATATTTTGGATGACTTTTGAACTTTGTTCAAGTACTTGAAACTTCAAAAAGATGAGTAAATTTTGTAGATATCCTCTTGACAGTGCCGGAGAATGATCATATCTCGGAATCAAGGACAGCTATCAAAAAGTTGTCAACAGCAAATTTGTAGATCTAATTATGATCTACAAATTTGCAGTTGAATATTTTTTGATTTCTCTTCTAGATTTCGAGATATGAGCATTATACGGCAGTGTTTGCTTTTCAGGCCTATTTTCGACTATTTCTTGGTCCTTTATAGCCCTCAAACCCCCCCCCCCCAATGATGGCTGAAAATTTTTTTCGTGTATTTCAGACAATCACAATATTCCAAAATGATGACCATTCGAACTGAAGTTTTTTTTGTTGAAAATTCTATCAAAATTAACTTCATCACGTATTTTATTGATATTCAAACACTGAAAACTTGGCTGAAACTGAGCATTCTGATCCGAAAAAATTCAGAGAATTTATTTTGCTACAGTACTGTAAATATGAGCAAAAGTTGAATCATACGATTTTTTTGAGCCACTGGCATCGCTTCTCTGAAAAAAAAAGATTCGAAATTTCAGCTTCTTCCTATTTTCAGAACATTCCGACACAAAAACCTAGAATTTTTCGATTCCCCCTATTCATAAAAGCGATACATTTCGATCTACCAACTATTCTCAAATCACTTTTCGTGTCGAGACCCAACCTACTGTATTAAAGGGACACAACACTTCAAATCCTCATATCTCAGCTCAAAATGATCATTTTTCAGTGCTCTTTGGCTCAAATTGAAGCTCACTTTTTGATCTACCAACGTCGGTTGCGAAAAGTACGCAGCGAAATAGTGATGCGTTTGATACTCAGTGAACTCTTTCTCGAAGCTAAACCTAAACCTAAGTATCAAAAAATCGGCTGCTGATTTTTGTGATGTACTTTCGCATCCGTTTTCTTCGCAACATTCTCGTGCACTTACATATATTTTCTGCGGTTTTTCATCTTGTTGCCCGAAAAGAAGAAGAAGAAGAAATCAAATTCAATGTGATGTCAACTACTCTTCCTTCTTTTTTTTTGGAGATGTGGACCCTTCTCTTTCTGATATCAAATTGGATTATTTCTTGTCGTTTTTCCTCCCTTCTTCTTTCTCTATTTTATGGTGACATCCATCCCAGCTTTTTTCTAGCCACTCTAAATTTATCTTATGTCAAATGTTATTAGTTTAGGTTTAGGTTCCTTCTTTTTCTGCATGAATGACGTAGCGAAAACGTAGTTCTAAAAATTTCAGCATCAATGATTTTTTGGCACTATTTTCAGAATAGTAGATTTTTTTCTCAGAATTTTGCGTTTCTATGGTTTTATGCCAAGTTCTATGAATCTATGAGTTCTATGGTGCTTTGAATATTTTGATCTACCAAATTCTATGGATCTATGAGTTCTATGGATCTATGAAAATTAGATCTATATTTCACCGATTCTATGATTCTATGAAAACTGTCTCAAGCATCATTTGATATGCCGAGTTCTATGGATCTATGACTTTCATATTTCTATGAAAACTGGTTCTATGCTTCTTAGACTCATCGTTCTATGATTCTATGAAGAAGCCAACATACAACATTTGATCTACCTAGTTCTATGGCTATGCTTCTATCAAACTCTCAGTTCTATGAAACAGTTCTATGCACAATTCTGTAATTCTATGATTCCTGAAACTATTTTTCTGATAGGAGAATGAATGATTCTATGACTTAAAATTCTATGAATTTGGAAAGTTCTATGAAAAGTTCTATGGTTTTTTGAAAGATCTATGATTGCTATATTTTCATTTTTCACTTCTTCCATGGTTCCATGGTTCTATGTTTTATCAAATCTATGGTTTATGTTCTTGATAAATGATTCTATGAACCTTTGAAATTCTATGAAACTGAGATTCTATGACTCCTCCCATTATTATCTTTAGATCTATGAAGCTCTATAGTTTTCAGTTCTATGAATCTTGTGAATCAAAAAAAAAACATTATATGGTTCTATGATTCTATGGTAGTTCTATGCTTCTGATAAATGATTCTATGTACCTATAAAATTCTATGAATCTAAGATTCTATGGTCTTCAGTTCTATAAATCATAACCGCCTTAGATTCGGTTCTATGCTCTTATCAGCTTCCGAAGAGGATTCTATGCTTCTGATTTTTTTCTGATAGAAGACCTTATTGGAGATTCTATGCTCGGTTCTATGAAAATCTATGGATCTATGAATCTCAAAAATATTTGCTACACACCTCCACAAAGTCCTCATCATTAATTCACAAATTGACACCTTTTCCCTCCCAAAAAATAGCACAAAAAAGACCATGTTTCACTCATAAATACGTAATCGAATCAAAAAATGGAGATATTCATATATACATATCTTCATCGAAGCGAAGAAAAAAAATGCGTCTATTTTATCACCTGACATCTAATAAGTTTATAATTCTCCAACTATTTCCTTCTTTCGATATTTGTAGCTAATCCTAAGAACGCCCACTTTCAGCCAAGAGATAAACATTATTTGATATTTATGTATCTAGTGGAATCTATGAATCTATGAACAATCACCTGTCGTGTTTTTTCATCAGTTATAATTGATTACTATGTTTTTGTGGTGAACACCACGAAAACAAGGAAAATTAGAGTTTGTAGATTCATAGATTCATAGATTCATAGATTCATAGATTCATAGATTCATAGATTCATAGATTCATAGATTCATAGATTCATAGATTCATAGATTCATAGATTCATAGATTCATAGATTCATAGATTCATAGATTCATAGATTCATAGATTCATAGATTCATAGATTCATAGATTCATAGATTCATAGATTCATAGATTCATAGATTCATAGATTCATAGATTCATAGATTCATAGATTCATAGATTCATAGATTCATAGATTCATAGATTCATAGATTCATAGATTCATAGATTCATAGATTCATAGATTCATAGATTCATAGATTCATAGATTCATAGATTCATAGATTCATAGATTCATAGATTCATAGATTCATAGATTCATAGATTCATAGATTCATAGATTCATAGATTCATAGATTCATAGATTCATAGATTCATAGATTCATAGATTCATAGATTCATAGATTCATAGATTCATAGATTCATAGATTCATAGATTCATAGATTCATAGATTCATAGATCTACAGTACCCCATTGTTCCCTTACAATTGCCACCAATTCAGTCCAGTTTCGTGCCTCTCTCTCCATTTTTTTTGCGGAAAAAAATCAAAAACTAAAAATTCTTCTCCTCTCTTTCATGTTTTTTCATCATGTTTGCAACACATCAACTTGATATTTATATGTATTCATGTCCCGTTTTTTTCACGATATTTGAGCTATTTATATTTATACATCATGTAGAATTTGAGAAATTGAGATGATCACAAATTAATAGGCGAAGGCGAGTTTTGCAATGAAAAACTCATTCATAGAATCTCATAGAATGCCATAGAACATCATAGATCCGCATAGAACTATCATAGAACTTCATGAAATTTCTCAAAACTTCATAGAATTTTTTCACATGTCATAGAATTTCATAGAACTCTTGTTTCGTAAAAATTCATAGAACTTCACAGAAATTCCTAGAATTTTTCTTAGAATTTCATAGAGTTGAAAAAAGTTTCACAAAACTTCATACATAGAATCTCATAGAATCATCATAGAATTTCATAGAACTATCATAGAACTAGCATAGAACTACCATAGAACTTTCATAGAACTTTCATAGAACTCCAATCAAACTCTAAATGACTTCATAGAATTCCAAAAAAGTTTATATACCCACCATAGAAGTTTCATAGAATCATATAGAACTGCGTAAAGTTTTCCAAAGTTTCATACATAGATTTTCGTAGAATTACCATAGAACTGTCCAGGATCGATTGTCTCTTTTCCAAATTATTTCCGTCAATTTTCAGATTCTATTCAGATTTTCAGATAGTCAGAATTTTCCAACCGCCTTTTTCTGATTTTGGGACTTTCAGCTAACACCAAAATTCAAGATTTTTTCCAATTTTCGCAATTTTTTCATAGAACTTTAATCAACATCCAAATAACTCCATAGAATTCCAAAAGTTCATATAAACACCATAGAACTTTCATAGAATTTCACAGAATCAGCATAGAACTTCGATAAAATTACCATAGAATTTCATAGAACTGTCCAAGATCGACTGTCTCAAATTGTCCAACAATCAGAATTTTCAAACTTTTTTGATTTTTTTTTTCGCTCAAGTTTCATTTTTTTTTTCGCCTTTTGATTTTCAGCCTGAATCAAAATTCTAGCCATTTCAGATAAAAATCCAAACTTTTCAATTTTCCGAAGTCCCTTCAATATAAATTTTTTGATCTACCAATATTATCAAATCACTTTTCGTGTCGAGACCCAACCTACTGTATTAAAGGGACACAACACTTCAAATCCTCATATCTCAGCTAAAAATGCTCATTTTTCAGTGCTCTTTGCCTCAAATTGAAGCTCACCTTCTGATCTACCATTGCAAATGGGAAATTTTTGATCTACAAAAAATGCGGAATCGCGGAGCTTCGTTGAATTGAGAAAAAAAAAGAAAAACAACAATTTAGAGCATTTTTTTCAATTGTTTTTCACCCGAAAAAAAAATTTCTTAGGGATGGGGGGGGGGGACGTCTTCAAACACAAAGATGACGAAAAAAAGGCGATGATGATGATGTGTTTATGTGCCTTTCCTCCTTCTTCTTTTGCCTCTTGTTTGGTTTCAAGTGCTAATCTATTCTGAAACGAAACGACGAAAAAAAAACGAGAGAGAAAAAGAGAGACATTCCCATATGTTTTGACCAAAAAAATATATATGAGCTAGGAAAAAATAAGATTATCAGTCAGAGTGAGTGACTCCTTTTTTTCATGGATTCCCTTCCTTTAAGTTTTCCTTCTTTTCCCTAATTTTTTTCGTCAATTTTGAATTATAAACGGTAGATCAAAAAAGTGAGCTTCAAATCAAGCCAAAGAGCCCTGAAAAATGATCATTTTGAGCTGAGATATGAGGATTTGAAGTGTTGTGTGCCTTTAATACAGTAGGTTTGGTCTTAACACGAAAAGTAATTTGAGAATTGTTGGTAAATCAAAAAAATATATATATTGAAGATATTTCCTGAAAATTAAAAAATCCGGAAAAAAAAATCCTGAAAATTAAAATCGAAAAAAAATTTATGACAAATTTCTTTTCAAAATCTGAAACTACAGTATATCAATTCTACCTTGTTTTTTTCTACCTTGTTTTTTTTGATTCTGAAATTTTTTCTGAAAATGTATTTCCCAAATCTTAGATAATTTTTTACTTTGAAAATATCTGAAACTCAGCCTTATCTGAAATTCATCAGTTCTATGAAACAGTTCTATGCAACGTTCTATGGTTCTATGAAGTTTTTCGATAGATGAGAATGACTGATTCTATGACTGTAAATTCTATGAATTTTACAAGTTCAATGAAAGGTTCTATGGTTCTATGATTCTACGAGGTTCATTAGATCTATGGTAGCTCCATGTTCCTGATGAACGATTCTATGAACCTATGCACTTCTATGAGTTGAGATTCTATGATTCTACGCAGTTCTATGAATTGAGATTCTATGGTTCTATGGTTCTATGGTTCTATGGTTCTATGGTTCTATGGTTCTATGAAGTTCATCAGATCTATGGTAGCTCTATGTTCCTGATGAACGATTCTATGACTCTCATCAGCAGATCTATGAAACATTTCTTTGCGTATCTGGTTCTATGACTTCATTAGATCTATGGTAGTTCTTTGGCTACAGTAACCCACTATTTTTGATCTACCACCGTACACCCAGTCCTCTAACGCCTCAAACATCTAAACCTAAGTGTTGCCCCAGACCATTAAAATATGGTGGATCCCATCATCATTAGAAATTCAAATTCCAACGGCAATTTTTCATAGGTTTGCATTTTGTCTCGACGACGAAATGCAACAAAAAAAAATTGGGGGCCCGGAATATCCTCATGGGAAATCGGCCATGTCTCCTTTTGTTCGCCAAACAAATCATGTCCTTCTGCGAAAAAAAAATCAACGAACACTTTTTTGTCTGCGTCTCTCATGGTTTGTATACTATTTTTGAAAGAAAGGAAAATATTTTTTTTCACGAGGATAAACAATTGTTGTTTAGGAGGGTCTTGGCACGAATATTAGTTTTTTGCTGGAAATGGGTCTCGACACGAAAAGTATTTATTTTTTCGTTGCAAGACCCTAACTACGAAATTTTTCTGATATTTTTTGAAATTTTTTTTGCTGAAATTTTTCTGAAAATCTTGAAATTTTCGTTTTCCTGAAATTACAGTCTTTTTTCGAAAAGTTCATAAATTTTCACTGGAATTAATTTTGTCTGAAAAATTTATGAATATCTTGCAATTTCGGTTTTCCTGAAATTATCCTTTTTTTCATATAGTTCCATTTCAGCTGATTTTTTTTCTGAAATATTGCATAATTTCAGTGAATATGTCAATATTTTTTGTACTCTGCGTCTCTCAATTTTCCATACACTCTATCATTTTTTTTCGTAAAATTTTTAGTATTATTTTTTTTTCTTAAAACAGTCTTCTCTGAATTTTTTTCGTTCGTTTTTTTCGTCAATCTGGATTTTTTATATCTCCGATTTTTCTGAAAATTTTCAGATTTTCAAATTTTTCCAGATTCAATTTTTTATAACTATGTGCCTCTCAAATTTTTTTCATTTTCATTTACGAAAATCTATGAGATTAGTTCTATGATAGTTCTATGATAGTTCTATGATATTTCTATAAAGTTCTATGAAATTCTATGAAATTTTTTTCCTCATTTTCAAGATCCACAACTCCTTGGGTCTCAACACAAAATTACATCAAAACTTATGATCCATAATCCGATCGTCCTTTATCCGTCCTCCAGCACATAATCCTAATCCTATTTCATAGATATATTCTCAAATTGCAGATTGGATTTAAAAAATAACGCACATGTTACCAGGATGACGATGGCTGAAAGTGATGCGGAATCGGCGAATGATACGCCGAGAAGTTTGGATGTGCCGTTTGCGAATCGGTAGGTCAAATATTTATTTTTTTTGATATTTGATGGTAGATCAAAGAAGTGAGTTTCAATTTGAGGCAAAGAGCACTGAAAAATGATCATTTTGAGCTGAGATATGAGGATTTGAAGTGTTATGTCCCTTTAATACTGTAGGTTGGGTCTCGACACGAAAAGTGGTTTGAGAATAGTTGGTAGATCAAAAAAAAAGTCAGATTAATATTATAAAAATTCAAACATGGACTTAAATGTTCTAAATTTCCAAAAAAAAAATCCTTGAAAATTGGAAAATTCAAATTTTTCGAAACCCTTTTTTTATGGAAAAAAAATTCTTAAAACGTTTCTGAAATTTTAAAAGCTCCCAAATTCAGAAATTTTTTTTGTTATGATTCCTAAAAAACTTTAAAATTAATTTTTGTAAGCCTAAAAGTTTCATTTCAATTTTTTCCAATTTCTTCGCATCCTCCTTCTTAAAGAAAATAACTGAAATCTTCTGAACATTGTAAAACTCGGAAATTCGGCTGGAAATCGAAATTTCAAAAAACGTTTCTGTCCAAAAATTTTTGCATCGTCTGAAAATTGTTCTAAAAATTTAGTCAACTCGAGAATTTCAACTCAAACTTCTTGGTTTTTGAGAGAAAATTGTTAAACCTAAATTTCGACGGTTCCGAGCTTCTATCTCTTGGTAGATCAAAAAGTGAGCTTCAATTTGAGGCAAAGAACACTGAAAAAGTGCATTTTGAGGTGAGATATGAGTATTTGAAGTGTTGTGTCCCTTTAATACAGTTGGTTGGGTCTCGTCACGAAAAGTGATTTGAGAATAGTTGGTAGATCAAAATAGCTTTTTGTAACTTGTCTAGAGATTTATTCTGTGACATATTTTATTCCAAAAAATTTTTCAGAATATTTGACAATTTTCAGCTATTTTTTCAAATATGTCTCCCCAAAATATCCTCATTTTTTCCAAACATCACCCCCAACAAAAAAAGTTCATCCTTCCCCTCCCAAAAAAAGCCCAAAGTTTATGTCTTTTGGCTGTGGCCAATTTTAAGGAATATTCTCGACACACATACACACCAAAAAAATGTAAACATTTATGTATTTCGAACAGTTGGCCACACCAAAGTTAGTTTTTTTTTTGAAAAAAAAGAGAGAGGAGGAAAAGGGATCTAATGCCTAACATTGTGACGCCTATTTTTGGTGCAACAGCCACCATCCCACTTTTTTTGTTGGTGGGCACATAGTCATATACTGGTGTATACAACCAAGTTACTTGCTTACTACTGACGAAATATGATGGACTTTTTTGGGTATGTTCTGATTTATATTTTTTGGGTGTTGGCTGAGTATCAAATGTGGATAGACATTTGATACTCAGGCAAGAAGTTTCAGACAAAATTTTTGAAAATGTCGGGAAATTCCTGGAAAGCTGGAATTCCAGAAAATCGGAAAATTCGAAAATCTGGAAATTCTGAAATATCAGAACTGAAAAATTATTTCAAAGAAATTTCAGAAGAAAAGATTTTCAGATATTGTGAAGTTTTCAGAGCTCAAAAAATTCCAGAATTGCTGGAATTCGATTTTTTCAGTTCTAAAAATTTTCAGTTACTAACAGTTTCCAGAGGATTTGAGCTAAAAAGTGGAATTTTCAGATTTTCAAAATTTTTGAGACTTAGAAATTTTTCAGTTCACTTTTCCCAAGTTTCAGATTTTTAGCCAAACTTCAGTCTTATCTGAAATATTTTTTCAAATTTTTTCTTGAGCTCATTTTTTTGCACATGATAAATATTTGATTCTATGGATCTAGGATTGTATCTATGGTAGAATCAGATCTATGATTCTATGACTATCTGCATCAATTCTATGACATAGAACTCCATAGAATTTTAGCAAATTCATCCCAAAGCACTACTTTTGATCTACCAACTATTCGCTAATCACGTTTCGTGTCGAAACCCAACCTACTGTATTAAAGGTACACAACACTTCAAATCCTCATATCTCGGCTCAAAATGCACATTTTTCAGTGCTCTTTGACTCGAATTGAAGCTCAGTTTTTGATCTACCATTTTTCTTACTCGACCCAATCAAAAATTCGAAAAGTACGCAGCCAAATAGTTGAGAGTTTGATACTCAGTGAACTCACTTATTTAGTTATGTTGTTTTTGGTGTCGGACCTTTGGGAATTTCGTTGAAAAAAATTTTTTGGGTCATGACAATGATTGACTGACTCTAACTTTTTGTCTGCAAAAAAAATTTCAGCCAAAAAATTTTCAGAAAAACTCTAAGATCATCAATTATCAAGCATGGAAGTCGCGCCAAATCGCCGGCTGGAAGTGGTGGTGGAAGGAAAACGGTGTCGTTCTCATCCAAAAATAGTGACACAAAAATATCGAATGGTGAGATTCTATGGGCATAGGATTTCATAGAACTTGAATATTACAGTCAGCGACTGTTGGAACTATATGCAGACTGGAAGTGAATTTGTGAAGTTGCGAGGAACGAATCGACAGTTTCGGCGATTTTTCAGGTATGAATCTATGAATCTATGAATCTATGAATCTATGAATCTATGAATCTATGAATCTATGAATCTATGAATCTATGAATCTATGAATCTATGAATCTATGAATCTATGAATCTATGAATCTATGAATCTATGAATCTATGAATCTATGAATCTATGAATCTATGAATCTATGAATCTATGAATCTATGAATCTATGAATCTATGAATCTATGAATCTATGAATCTATGAATCTATGAATCTATGAATCTATGAATCTATGAATCTATGAATCTATGAATCTATGAATCTATGAATCTATGAATCTATGAATCTATGAATCTATGAATCTATGAATCTATGAATCTATGAAACTTCCAGTCTCGACGCCGACCTCTCCCACATCCGTTGGACTCCAACTAACAAGAAGCCTCACAAGGCTAGAAGTAAGTTCTATGAATCTATGGATCTATGACCATAGAACTCGTTCCAGTTGCAATTGAGGATATCCGTGAGATTCGTCTAGGCAAGAATACCGAGTTGTTGAGATCTTCAGATGACGCATTCTCCGATTTACAGGTATAGAAGGCCGTTAGGCCTTCCAGACCTGTCAGGACTTAAACCTAAGTTTCAGGAGGAGTGCCTCTTCTCCATAATCTATGGTGACGAGTATGACACCTTGGATCTGATAGCCGCCAGTGGCGATGACGCCAATATTTGGGTGACAGGGTTGATGGCGTTGACATCTAACAAATGTAAGCTCCGCCTACTTTTGGGTCTCACCACGAAATGTATTTAGATGACTGTAAACCGTCAAGTTCCCAATTTGCAACACTTCGAGAAAGATGGATTGAGGCGGTTTTCGATGAATTTGATACGGAAAATTTGGCATATTTGGATGAAAATACGGCATTCAATGCGATCCGACATATTAATCCGAGATTGGCACAACATAGAATAAGGAATAGGATAAAGGTGGGGAGCATAGAACCATAGAATTTGAAAGCATAGAACCATAGAACTGTTCGGCTCTCATCGGGAAAAGAGGGCCAGTGCGATATAAAGAGGGCCAGGCCGAATAAAGAGGGCCACGAAAAATAAAAAGGGCCATCATGGATATTGAGGGCCAGGCAATATAAAGAGGGCCATGACATATAATGAGGGCCACGTAAAATTAAGAGGGCCATCAAATATAATAAGGGCCGTTCCAAATAAAGAGGGCCATTGCGGATAATCAGGGCCATACGAAACATAGACACGAATATTGCCAGCTGAAGTAGAAGAGCAATTACTCGTTAGTGATTTGTAGATTTTCTGGAATCTTCTTCTGAAAAATTTTGGAACACAATTCGTGTCTCAGATTATATTCATTCGCGAAAATTTTCCTGAAATATCATTAATGTCGTAAAAATCCAACAAATATGAAACAAGAAACAATAGAAGAAATTCACATTACCTCTAATAAATACTTCTAATTACCTCTAATAACAGTGTAGAACTTGATAGGAAAGTGATTATATTAGCTGTGGCCTGATAGTAGTAGTAAACTTCTTGTAAAGCTTATATATGATGTCATTCTACATACTCAATGGCCCTCTTTATTTGGAACGGCCCTTATTATATTTGATGGCCCTCTTAATTTTACGTGGCCCTCATTATATGTCATGGCCCTCTTTATATTGCCTGGCCCTCAATATCCATGATGGCCCTTTTTATTTTGCCCTGGCCCTCTTTATATTGCCTGGCCCTCATTATCTGTGATGGCCCTCTTTATAACGTCTGGCCCTCTTTTCCCGATGAGAGCCAACTGTTCTATATGGAGCAAGATATCATAGAACTTGATGATCTATGGCATAGAACCATAGAACTTGATAGTCCAGAGTCATAGAACTACTACATAGTAAAGCTAGATCATAGAACATCAAATCTATGGTACAAACCCATCCCAGCACTAGATACATAGTTCTAGAAATCAATGACTCCAGCTGGAAGCATAGATAGAAGTTTCTATGCTACGATATCATAGAACTTGAAAATCTTTGAAATCATCAGCGCATAGAACCATAGAACTTGAGATCTATGGTAAGCATTACCATAGCACGGTGAAATATCATAGAACTATTGAAAACTGACTTCAAATAATATTGTATCTATGATCATAGAATTATAGAATCACTGTAAGCATTGATCATAGAACTCATAGGTTATGGCATGTAGCTATCATAGAACCATAGAACCCAGTTCTATGCTTTCTCAATTCATAGAACCATAGAATTTTCCAGGAAGTGACAGTCGGTGCCGACGAATCGGATCGTGGTAAAATCAACAAAATGCATTTCGTGGATCTATACAAGGAGATCGGTACGAGACCCGAAGTGTACTTTTTGATGGTTCGATATGCGAATAAGGATTATTTGTCATGCCAGGATTTGCGGCTGTTTTTGGAGACTGAGCAAGGGGTGAGTGAGTGATTAATATTTGGCTGATTGGCTGAGTATCAAATGTATTTGAGAAGGATGGTGTATATTCATTTGATACTCAGGCAATTTTGTAAAAGCACTATCGACTGAGTAACAAATGGAGTAAGTAAGCAGCGTTTGATACTCAATCTATTATTCTAACTGTCTCATAAGCAGATGTTGGCTGAGTATCGAACATATTTAAGACGGCTGTAATATCCATTTGATACACAGCCAACTTTTGTGGAAGCACTATTAGCTGAGTAACAAATGAATCAAGTACGCAGCCAATATACATTTGATACTCAGTCAACCAAAAACTCGATTTTTCCAGATGGTTGGTGTCAACACCGACCACTGCGAGAATCTCATCGAACAACACGAACCCTGTCCGGAAGCCAAGGAGAACAACCTGATGACAGTCGATGGTTTCACCGCATTCCTCTTCTCACACGATTGTGGCATCTTCGATCCGATTCATCGAGTTGTAACTATGGATATGAAACAGGTTTGTATACTGTACCAGGGGGTTACGGTAGATCAAAATATTGCAGCCCTTCTCCCGATACTATATTGCCAGTTCGCAGAAGACTTTTCTGGTCGAAGATCAACAGGGACCCGCATCGAGTGATGGATTCTCGTCAGCGTTGAAACGGAATTGTCGAATGATTGAAAGTGGGTTACTGTAGATGTTGAGGGGTACTGTAGATGAGGAATACGGTACTACTGTAGATCAAGAATATCGTAGATCGTAGATACTGTAGATCAAGAACATGTTTCCTGAATTAGTGTAAATCAGGATTACGGTAATTTCTGTAAACATTGGTTACTGTAGGTTACGGATTACGGTAGTCAAGAGATACTGTATGTCAGGTTCACTGTAGATCCATCCTATATCAATCCTGTAGATGAGAAATACGGTACTACTGTAGATCAGGTCTAGTGTTGATCAAACACTCATTATTCGTGTTTTTGTTAATCAGGACTACTGTAGAATAGTGAATATACTGTAGGTTAGGACTACTGTATATAAGAGGTACTGTAGAATAGGTTTACTGTAGGTCCTTGCTATATCAATACTGAGGTTGAGATGAACTTGCTGTAGATCAGGGATACTGTAGATCAGGACTACTGTGAATCAGGGTTTTCACATTATCTTCTTACTGTACACCGGGATTACTGTAGCTCCAGACTACTGTAGATCAAAAAAATCTTTCAGTGGACATCTGGGACCCAAACGAGTCGGAAGGCGAAAGAGAGCCAATGATCCAAAATGGGCCATTGGCGACGAGTAAAATCACAATCTCAACTGCGCTGAAAACAATAAGAGAGCATGGATTTGAGAGGAGTCGATATCCACTGTTATTGCATTTGTCGGTACATTGCTCGACGGATTGGCAGAAAGTTGCCGCCAAGTTGATTGTCACACATTTGGGAACTAAGGTTGGTTCTATGGATTTCAGGATCTATGATTCTATGGGTGCTCAGAGCCTTTAAAAAAAATTGGATTCTATGATTCATCATGTTTTTAAAAGTTCTATGGTTTTTAAGATCTATGAAAAACTGATTCTATGAATTCTATGTCGACAAGCCATATAATTCATGATGTTCTATGATATCAGAATCTATGGATGCTCAGAATCTCATGATAGTTCCATGATAGGATCTATGACCTAAAGATCCATGAATCACTAATGTCTATCAAATTCTATGAATCTAAAATCTGAATCCATGGTTCTATGAATTCTATGAATTCTATGTTGAACATCCATAGATTTTTAGAAGTTCTATGCAGTTGAAACTTCATGGTCTTAGGTTCTATGAAGTTCTATGAATCCTCAAGTTCTATGAAATTCTATGATTTTCAAGATCAACGAAAATCTGAATATATACTTTCTGATTCTATGAATTCTATGTCGAATAGCCATAGATTCTACGAGGTTCTATAAAATTCTATGAATCTATGGGTGCTCAGAATCTCATGATAGTTCCATGATAGGATCGATGACCTAAGGATCTATTAATCATTAATTTCTATGAATTCTATGATGAACATCCATAGATTCTATGAAGTTCTATGGAACTAACACCCCATGACCCTAAAGTTCTATGAAGTTCTATGCTCTTCCAGCTCTACCTACCCGGCGCCGATCCAACCAACTGGAACGACGAGAAGAATATTCCAACACCATGGGATTTCCAGAATCGTGTTCTCATCATTGTAAGGATTCATAGATCCATAGAATCTTTCATAGAATTTTCTGTCGTTCAGGGCAAAAAACTAAGCGACATAGAAATGGAAAGTGGCGAAGTATCCGAAGAAGACGATGGTGTCGCGAATGCGTCTCGACGAAAAGGTCGACGGATTCGATTGTGCAAAGAGTTGTCGGATTTGGTACCACCATTCTTCAATATCAAAACATTGAATGATTTGATGTCGACTGCACCGGGTAGTACCACAAGTTAGTGTTTTTATGATCTACCGTAATTTTTTTGGTAGTCAAAAGTTCAAAAATCTGGGAGCGTCACTTGATAGGAAATTTGATCTTCTACATTTTTGTAGTTGGTCTCATCAGAAAATTTGAGCTCTGAAAAAAGTTATAAGCATAAATTGAGTGTCTGAACTTCAGACTGATGTATTCGAGACTAGCAGAGGTACTGTATACCCTCAGGAATACTGTAGGTCCCAGATGGTACTGTAGGCCCCAAGGGTACTGTATGCGCCAGGAGTAGTGTAGGCCCCAAGAGTACTGTATACCCTCAGAGGTACTGTAGACCCTCAGGAGTACTGTAGACCCTCAGGGATACTGTAGGGTGCCTCAACCACTCTTCATCACTTTCCAATATTTTGAAAATACGAACGTTGTGTCCAATAGAGCACACTTTCACAGTCTCAAAAATTTCAACAATGTTCGATAGAGCACACTTGCATTACTGACATAGGAACGAAAGTTTACTGTACTTTCAAACTGATACTCGAGACACATTGGGGTACTGTAGGGGTACTGTACCTTTTTAGTCGAAAAATCTCAAATCCCTCATTAGATAAGTTATCCCATTTTCAGTGAGTGCTCGGAAAAATGTCGCCTCCGTCAGTGAATCAACATGTCTCCGCCTAATGCATACCTATGCATCGGAATTCAGTCAAGCAGCTCGAGATTTCTGTGTCAGAGTCTCACCAAATGCATCGAGGATCGACTCATCGAATTTGAATCCACAGGAATTCTGGAATAATGGCGTGCAGATGGTCACGCTGAATTATCAGACACCTGGATTGATGATGGACTTGCAGGTAGGAAAATATGGTAGATCAAAAAAATGAGCTTCAATTTGAGCCAAAGAGCACTAAAAAATGTGCATTTTGAGCTGAGATATGAGGATTTGAAGTGTTGTGTCCCTTTAATACAGTAGGTTGGGTCTCGACACGAAAAGTGATTTGATAATAGTTGGTGGATCAAAAATCAGAATATGCAATGAAATTCTATGCCATAGAATCATAGTTCTTCATAGAACCAATAATTATCATAGATCCAACTCTCATAGAACTTGAGAATAGTTGGAACTAAACCTGAATTGAACAAAATATGAAGGAAGGAGCTAAACCTAAATCAATTTTTTTTTGAAAGTGATTGGAGCTAAACCTAAATGCTACGAATTCAAAAAAAACTTGAAAGGTGGAGTTAAACCTAAACTTCTTCCAGGAAGGAAAATTCTCCGAAAACGGCGGATGCGGCTACGTTCTTAAACCCAACATAATGAAAGAAGACATCTTCGTCCCCGGTGACAAGTTAGCAGCTGCACCACAAATCCTCCACCTCCGCATCCTATCCGGCCAACAACTGCCCCGTCCCCGCGGATCCAACGCAAAAGGCGACTCAGCCGATCCATTTGTCGTTGTTGAAATATTCGGACTACCTGGTGATTGTGCGGAGGAGAGGACCAGGACTGTTAGGAATGATAGTAAGTGATAAGGATTGTTATCACTGATAACCATTGATATATAGGCACAAATCCATCCTTCGATGAATCCTTCCAATTCCAAGTTTGCGTCCCCGAGCTGGCACTGGTCCGGTTCCTAGTACTTGATGATGACTATATTGGTGATGATTTCATCGGTCAATATACCATTCCATTTGATTGTTTGCAACCTGGTATGTTGGGTCTTGACACGAAATGGGTTACTGTAGATACTTTCCAGGATATCGACACATCTATCTACTCAACAATGAAGGAGATCCATTGGAAAATGCTACGCTGTTTGTACATGTCGCTATTACGAATAGGAGAGGAGGAGGAGTAAGTTGGAGTTAAACCTAAATTTGAGAAATTCTGGGAATGGAGCTAAACCTAAAATTAAGTTTTTTGTAAAGAGTTTGAATTTTGCCGAAAAAACATGCTGAAGCTAAACCTAAATATCTGAAGGTGCACTGGATTTGAAATTTTTCGAAATCTGAAAAAAAATGCTAAACCTAAATTGTAAATGAATCGTATTTGGGAAATCTGGAGAATGGAGCTAAACCTAAACTTTTGAATTTCGGAAAACAAACAAGATGGAGCTAAACCTAACAGGATGGAGCTAAACCTAAAAGGATGGAGCTAAATCTAAAGAGATGGAGCTAAACCTAAAAGGATGGAGCTAAACCTAAAGAGATGGAGCTAAACCTAAAGAGATAGAGCTAAACCTAAAAAGATGGAACTAAACCTAAACGGATGGAGCTAAACCTTTAAAAATGTTCGAAATCTCAAGACCTAAATCCAGTTCAATATCCTGGACTTAAACCTAAATCTCTATCAGAAGTTGCAAAACCCTAGAAAAGACACAGATTTTTTAATAATAGCTAAACCTAAACCTAAAATTTACCAACCAGCTAAACCTAAACCTAATCCTAAATAATTCCAGAAAGCCAAAAAGCGTGGAATGTCGGTGAAACGTAAAAACTCGCGAATCTCATCCGGCATGAAAATAGTCGGCATCAAATTTGTCGACGATCAATTCAAAGTGGCCGTCGCACCATTGGCCGAAAGTATCGCAATGCGAAATCGACTCGAATCATCGATGGTCGATTGGCAGGAGGAGTGCGGACTGGGACCGGCTGGTACCATCAGACAAGGGATACGGTTGATACACTCGAGAATGATCACGTTGGCTGTTAATTGTGAGTTGATATAGGGGTGATGAGGGGCTGATAAGGTGTATACTTCTTATCAGTGATAATAACTGATTAAGGTCCTGATCAGGGTGATAAGTTATGAAAATATTTTGAGATTCATGATCAGTGATAAGGTGATAAGAAATTTCTAGACAAACGAAATCCACGGTGTAGATCAAAATCACCGTTTCGGCGAAGGCAACGATGGTCGCTTCCAGTTATCGATTATATCTACTACAGTAATCCCCCCTGTTTTTTGATCTACCCCTCCCTAAAATGCATTCTAATATCATACTTTCCTTCTAGTTGAAAAATCTGCATTTTTTAATTCTAAAATCTGAAATTCCAGCTTCACCACCATCATCACCATCACCAGCGTCGGATTCATCACGTGGCGATTCGACACCATTGTTTATCATTGATAGTGATGATCATGGAGTAAGGTGATATGATAATATGATAAAATATGTTTGGTTACAGTACCCAATGATTGTAACAAGTGGTAACCTACCGGAGCAACTTCAGCGAACGTTCCAGAAACTGAAAGGATTGATATCACATTGTGTTACAACACTATCACAGGCTGATTTCCTATTGACAAAGATTGAAGATTCGATTAGGAAGATATCCGAGTGTCATGAGGAATTGGCGAAACATTGCAGTGATAACGGCTTGAAAGGACAGAAAGCAACGCGAGCCGCCGAGAATTTCACATGGAATTTGAGGTAGAAAATGTTGACAAAAGACGAATTGCCCCGAACCGGGATCGAACCGGTGACCTTTAGATCTTCAGTCTAACGCTCTCCCAACTGAGCTATCGAGGCAGTTGGCGCCAGTGTGTTTGAGAGCGTAGACTAGCGCGGCGTCAGCACACCGAAATTTGAAAATTTTTGCAGGTTACTCAAAGCCCAACTCAATTTAATGAACAAAAGTCAAGAAGAAGCGCAAGATGTGGTGACACAAGTATTCGATACTGGCGGCGTTTTGGGCATTTTGTCGGAGAAACTGATGAATCGAAGGAATGGGCGGCGGTTTTCGAGAGTTGTTGCGGATCCGTTGAAAGATTCGGTGCTATAAATATCAATTTTTGTGTGTTTCAGTTTTTTATGCTTCAAATTTTCAAGCTTTTGTATTTTTAAATTCAATAAACCTGAGATTTCATCGTTAAAACGGTTTAAAGTGGCGAAAAAAGAGGGATGGCCGAACTTTTCAAATCCTAGGCCACGCGGGGAAAGTGAAAAATTGAGGCGTTTTTCATGATTTAAAGTAGGTTTTCTGCATAAAAAAGAGATTCTAAAGCGTTTATTATGTTTAGAAGTCCAGCAAATTGAAGAATTTCGTGACTGTTCAGCTGAAAACCACTAGAAACTGAAAATAGTTGATTTCCGCCTTGAAAAAACGTAATATTTTAGGTTTTCCATGGATTTTTTTACAAAATTATGGTAAAAATGCAATTTTCCATTGATTTTCGATATTTATAACACAAAATTGAGTGATTCTGCTAGTTTTAACACTCAAAACCGGTGGAAATCGGTTTCAGTTGCGTTTTCTATTCCACGAGACATAAAAACCAGGAATTTCAGCTGAAAACTACCCTTTTTTTGTATAAAATTACAAAAAATCAAAACAATATAACTTTATAACTCAACAAATAACAATATTTTTCAACAAAAATCAACAATTTATTATCTCCTTCTGTCCATAACTTTCTTAGAGCTTCTCGTTATTTCCAGTCCCCCAATCCTCTCCATTTCCAAAAAATCGTCAATTTCCCATTCTTGGATTCCCCGTTTTACCCATTCTTTTCGTATCCGCTGAAATTTCAGATTTTCAGATTTAGGTTACCACATTTCCTCTAATATAGCGGCACTTCAAACGCTGCCGTATAATGCTCATATCTCGAAATGTAGAAGAGCTATCAAAAAGTGGTCAACTGCAAATTTGTAGATCAATACTCCAGCTACAAGTTTGCTGTTGACAACTTTTTGATAACTGTACTAGATTCTGAGATATGATCATTCTCCGAGAAAATTTGCAGTGCCGCTCTATTCGAGGAAATGCGGTACCTTCGTCTCATCCACCTCAACTCCAACAGCTTCCATGATAATAGTCCTCTCAAATTCGCCAAGTGTCTCCAAATAGTCTTCACACTTATTTGCCACTGATATGGATACAAGCTGCTCGGACATTCGATAGGCTATGCCGAAGGTGTAGGGTGCTGGAATGATGATATGATCAAAGACAGTTGCTTGTTCAGATTTGAGAAAGCGTAGATTCGTCAAACTTCAGGTTTGGTAACCAGTGTCTAGAGAAAAATAGTCTCAAAACGACAAAAAACATTTTCAAAACTACAGCATCCATAAAACGGTGAATAAATAAATATAAAGCTCATAAAGTAGAGAATTTCCGGAACAAAAAAGATGAGGTGATATTGATTTTTATCAAGATTTTTTGTGATTCTCAAAATTTCTGTTTATGAATTCAAAAAAATACTCTTCGAAACCAGATTAATTGTACTTTTTTTGAGTAAGAGGTTCATATTTTTAATGATGCATTTCGAAATTTTGATTGCTGTGAACTTTTAACTTACCGTATTTCCTCGAATAGAGCGGCACTGCAAACTCTGTCGGAGAATAATCATATCTCAGAATCTAGTACACTTATCAAAAAGTTGTCAACTGCAATCTTGTAGCTGAAGTTTTGATCTACAAATTTGCAGTTGACCACTTTTTGATAGCTCTTTTAGATCCCGAGATATGAGCATTATACGGCAGCGTTTGCAGTGCCGTTCTACTCGAGGAAATACGGTATATACAGTAGTTAAAACATGTTTTTTAAGGGCGAAACCACTTGTTTCTCTATTCGCGTTTTTTTAACTTTTTGATGACAACTGGTTTATAAAATTTTTTTGTTGAATTTCAAAAAAAACTAACATTGTATCTCCTTGATTCCATACAAAACCAGCAAAAACTCGATGAAATTGGCTGCTCGAAAATTGAGATATGGTATCGCCTGACACTGATTCTTTTCCTCACCATTTTCATCAAAAAATAAGTCTCGGAAAAATACCGATTTTTTCGCCATGAACTGAAATTATTTTTGGAAACTTTATTAAACATTAAAAAGTGGACTAACTTTTCGATCAATCCTCATATAAATGGCATCAGAAGTTTTGATGACTTGCCAATTTTTCGAGTCAATTTTTGGCTTCTCATATCGTTTCCCGTCAATTTCCAATACTAACACTTCCACAAAATATTCCTTGGAATCACCAGATATTTCCAGTGTGATTGGGCTGATTGGCTGATAATTGCCCATATCAGCCAATCTTTGCCTGAATGAATCTATGAATCTATGAATCTATGAATCTATGAATCTATGAATCTATGAATCTATGAATCTATGAATCTATGAATCTATGAATCTATGAATCTATGAATCTATGAATCTATGAATCTATGAATCTATGAGTCTATGAATCTATGAATCTATGAATCTATGAATCTATGAATCTATGAATCTATGAATCTATGAATCTATGAATCTATGAATCTATGAATCTATGAATCTATGAATCTATGAATCTATGAATCTATGAATCTATGAATCTATGAATCTATGAATCTATGAATCTATGAATCTATGAATCTATGAATCTATGAATCTATGAATCTATGAATCTATGAATCTATGAATCTATGAATCTATGAATCTATGAATCTATGAATCTATGAATCTATGAATCTATGAATCTATGTATCTATGAATCTATGAATCTATGAATCTATGAATCTATGAATCTATGAATCTATGAATCTATGAATCTATGAATCTATGAATCTATGAATCTATGAATCTATGAATCTATGAATCTATGAATCTATGAATCTATGAATCTATGAATCTATAAATCTATGAATCTATGAATCTATGAATCTATGAATCTATGAATCTATGAATCTATGAATCTATGAATCTATGAATCTATGAATCTATGAATCTATGAATCTATGAATCTATGAATCTATGAATCTATGAATCTATGAATCTATGAATCTATGAATCTATGAATCTATGAATCTATGAATCTATGAATCTATGAATCTATGTATCTATGAATCTATGAATCTATGAATCTATGAATCTATGAATCTATGAATCTATGAATCTATGAATCTATGAATCTATGAATCTATGAATCTATGAATCTATGAATCTATGAATCTATGAATCTATGCCACTCACCATAACAAACTCCCCAATTCCAACTATTTCCTTCTTATCACTATCATAGATCTTCACCTGACACTTGATATCAGTACAATTATCCTCGAAATTCCTATAGATCCTCATTCGATTCATATGAATATCAAAAGTACTGTAATGTTATGCCATAGAACCTAGATACTGTAGCATACTGTACTTACAGAAATGTGCCAGCCACATAATATCCAACAGCACTTTTATTCCTCCTAACATGCGCAATCACTCGATTATCAATGGCATCCTGCAGTATATCGAACGGATTTGACTGTTCCGACAAAGGCATACTGAAACAAGGAGTACTGTACTTTAAAGTTTTAATGGCTGAGTATTAAACGCTAATATACGCAGGCAAAATATCTGAACAATTTCTCCGTTCATTTGCATAAGTGTAACGTGTTGAGGAGGGTGTGTTGACCTAAGCCTAAACCTATCCTAGGTGAAATAGTGTGGGAGTGTGAGAGAGTGCAGACAGAGAATGTAATAAACGGGAGAAGGAGATGGTATCGATGGGGAATTGATGATAACAAGGGATGGAAGAATCTATGGAGAGAAGATTCTATGAAAAACATAGATCGATGAATCTATGGGACATATGGTACCATAGATGGGGATGAGCCGATAATAGGGGCAGGTGTTTCTCTGCGCTCTCTCATTTCAGACACTATCTCACTTGAATCAATGACCCAATCTAGTCATTTACCTATTCATATATACCTACGTATCCAACAATGGCTCTCGTTGCGTCGACTAGCAGTGATTCGGAAGGAATAGTAAGTTCATAGATTCATAAATTCATAGATTCATAGATTCATAGATTCATAGATTCATAGATTCATAGATTCATAGATTCATAGATTCATAGATTCATAGATTCATAGATTCATAGATTCATAGATTCATAGATTCATAGATTCATAGATTCATAGATTCATAGACTCATAGATTCATAGTTTCATAGATTCATAGATTCATAGATTCATAGATTCATAGATTCATAGATTCATAGATTCATAGATTCATAGATTCATAGATTCATAGATTCATAGATTCATAGATTCATAGATTCATAGATTCATAGATTCATAGTTTCATAGTTTCATAGATTCATAGATTCATAGATTCATAGATTCATAGATTCATAGATTCATAGATTCATAGATTCATAGATTCATAGATTCATAGATTCATAGATTCATAGATTCATAGATTCATAGATTCATAGACTCATAGATTCATAGATTCATAGTTTCATAGATTCATAGATTCATAGATTCATAGATTCATAGATTTTTTATAAAATGAGCTCGAGATATCATAGATACTATATATGAATTTCTATGCATATCATGATAATTCATAGCTTGATACTATCCCGAAATTCCAGATGTTCCCAAAATTCAACATTCTCCCAACCGAGCAGAAGTTCCAAATTCTCACGTTCACGCCGACCGAATCACGCCTCAAATTCGCTGACTGCTCCAAATACAGCCTAACTCTGGTGGAAAAAACCGATACATTGGTAGTATCATCAATGAAAATGTATGAGCTCAATGGAGCAATAAACCTATATTTGGAATATTTGGGTGATGAAAATGTTCAGCAAACTGTGAGAATTGTGGATGATGGAGAAGGTGGATGTATTGTTAAAAGGTAGGAGTTTTGTTTAAAGGCGCATGACTTGGCTGAAATTCGAGATTTTTAGATTTTTCTGGAAAAATTGTGAAAGCTGTTTTTGAGAGCTATCAAATGATATATAGTAAAATTTTTCAAAATTTCTTAAAAGGTCCGTAATATTGCGTCAAAGTGTATGCACATTTATTGTGCCGTGTCAACTTTGAAGCCTCATAACTTCTCGGAAACTCAACATTTTTTAAATGTTAAAAAAGATTCTGTAAGCTCTTTTCAAGACCTATCACATGGCATATAGCAGAATATTTCAAAATTTCTGAAAAGATCCGTAATATTACGTCAAAGTGTATGCACATTTATTAGTTCCCTGTAAACTTTGAAGCCTCATAACTTTTCGGAAACTCAACATTTTCCAGTTTTCGAAAAAGATTCTGAAAGCTCTTTTTGAGAGCTATCGAATGACATATTATACAAGTTTCTAAAATGTCTGATATTGTACGCAAAATGACGTCAAAGTGTATGCACCTTTTCTAGAGAATGTGCCAACTTTGAAGCCTCATAACTTTGCTGAAAATCGACATTTTCTGGTTTTTGAAAAAGATTCTGGAAGCACCTTTCTAGACCTAACGAATGACATATCATACTAATTTCTAAAATGCCTGATATGGTACGCAAAATGGCGTCGAAGTGTATGCACCTTTTCTAGAGACTGTGTCAACTTTGAGCCCGCATAACTTTTCGGAAACTCAATATTTCAAACTTTTCTGAAAAGATTCTGGAAGCACTTTCCTAGACCTATCCAATGACATATAATTAAAATTTTTCAAAATTTCTGAAAAGGTCCGTAATATTACGTCAAAGTGTATGCACCATTTCTAGAGACTGTGTCAACTTTGAAGCCGCATAACTTCTCGAAAACTGAACATTTTTCAGTTTTTGAAAGAGATTTTGAAAGCACTTTTCTAGACCTATCGAACGACATTTAGCAAAAAAATTCAAAATTTCTGATATTGTACGCAAAATGGCGTCAAAGTGTGTGCACCTTTTCTAGAGACTGTATCAACTTTGAAGCCTCATAACTTTGCTGAAAATCGACATTTTTCAATTGTTGAAAAAGATTCTGAAAGCTGTTATTGAGAGCTATCGAATGACATATAGCAAAAAAATTCAAAATTTCTGATATTGTACGCAAAATGGCGTCAAAGTGTATGCACATTTATTTGTTCCCTGGCAACTTTGAAGCCTCATAACTTTGCTGAAAATTGACATTTTTCAATTGTTGAAAAAAAAATTCTGAAAGCTCTATTTCTGAGCTATCGAATGACATAAAATTCAAAAATTGAAAAAAAAATTTTAAGTCCGCAAAATCGCGTCAAAGTGTACAACCCAATTTTCAGCATGCACAAAAATAAATTCGGCATCTGGAGTCACTACACCTCAAAATACGTAGAAAACACCAATTCTTGGTGTCAACTGCACCAGGAAATCAAGGCGGTTCTGAAAAACTGGGCGAAAAATGCGCCAAACGACTGTGCACCAATGTTGGTGGCAGAAATGCAAAAATGGCCGAAGCAACTTTTCGAGGAGTTTGACTTTTTCAAAAAGTGTCAAAACATCGAGCTGCACGGTAGAACTGGTTGGGAGCTGATATCAGTGTTATCTGTATTCGATAAAAATGCCAAGTTTGATCTACACTCGAAGGCCGGATTTGGTGTCGAATTTTTTGCCACCCAGGTTGTCAAAAGCCTAAAGCATCTGCAAATCTGCTCCAACGGACGGATTACGGTAGATGACTTGTTGGGTCTCGAAGCGAAAGAATTGACATTCATGGAAGAGATGAATATCAATGAGGAGATGATCAACGCCAAAATATTGCAATGGTGCAATTCGAGCTCGAAAGAGCCGGTGAATTGGTGTTTTTCGAGGCGGAGACGGGTGGATTTGGTGGCGATTTTGAATGGTGTATCGCTGGAAATGTCGACGGAGTTGGTGCTCCGACGGAATAATGGACCACAAGCAAAATTGTATATCAATCCGTGTTGTGTGTTTTTGAAGTCAATTTGTTGAATAAAGTTTTTCTAATGATATCTTGTTTTCCCCGACTTCAATACATCACGAGCTCCCCAGTGTTGCATAAGCCGTTCAAATCTGCAGGATGAGGACTGCGCTTGCAAACGCGCTCTTATGCTAATTTTGTGCCGAGTGCTACAGTAGGCTCGTGACGCAGACGAAAAAATTTCGAAATAACACTGGAGCTTACGGTAAGACTAAGCACAAATTTCGCACTAGAGCGCGTTTGCACAGACCTTCGTCATCCTGCAAGAATGCAACGCTGGGGAGCTCGTGTACATATGCCCCTTTAATACAGTAGCCCTGACACAAACACTTCCAGTCCCCTGGAATTTTCACCAAAATTGTTTCAGGTCCTTTAATACAGTACCTAACAATTGGCATACTGTATTAAAGGCACATGCTCTTTTTCAAGTTCAAAAAACCATTTTTTTGAATCAGATAAAGTATAATCAAGAAAAAAAGAAATTTTATAATTGTCGACTGATCATTTTTTGTGCCGATTTATAAAAATGAAGTGCGCCTTTAATACAGTACCCCCAGCGTTGTATTACTGTCTTAAAGGCACATCATCAAATCCAGCCAAGTCTGTAACTTGAAAGTTTCTGGAATATTCGAATACATCAAATTTTCATGGTGTTCTTGTGTGCTCCTTTAATACCGTATCCCAAAATCGGAGTACGTTCTTAAAGGCACATGCCTCAAAACTGCTCTTCCTTTCAAGATCCACCAATTTCATGTAAGTTTGAAGCACGGGCTTACTCGGCTAGCAAAGGCAGTGCTAAAATTGGAGGACAGCCTAACGGTGCAGCAAACGCGCTCCATTGCGAAAACTACTGTAGTACGATTTACGGAGAGGCTTGAACTGAATTTTACTCGTTTTATTAATATTTCTTTCTATTTTTCTCAAAATGAGGATTGATTTTGTCCTAATTTTTCCAAAATAAAATTAAATTACAGAAATCTCTCCCTTGTTTTGGAATCCGATCGATTATTTGCCTGGTTTTTGCCATATATTTCTGTAATTCAATTTTATTTTGGAAAAATTATGACGAAATCAATCCTCATTTTGAGAAAAATAGAAAGAAATATTAATAAAACGAGTAAAATTCAGTTCAAGCCTCTCCGTAAATCGTGCTACAGTAGTTTTCGCAATGGAGCGCGTTTGCTGCACCGTTAGGCTGTCCTCCAATTTTTGCAAGCTATGACAGCTCGTGTGAAGCTTTCAACAAAAATATGAATATCACAACTTTCTTTCTATGCACCTTTAATACAGTACCCCAACCTACTGTCTTAAAGGGACATGTTGAATTTTCCCTTCCAGTTCTTCTTTTTTAGCTACATATCTCTCCCTCCTTTTCATATTTCATTATAGAAAATGGCATCTCCAAAAATAATCCTACTCCTTCTTTTTTCCCATGTTCAATTCATTAGAGTATGTGTTCTCCTCCGGAACACACCAACAAAAAAAATGACGAATTCCAATTTCTGTGACGACGTCAGACATTGGATCCAGCCAACAAAAAAAATGGCAAAAAATGTTTGGTCGAGAATGTCTCTTCATCAAAAAAAATGTTTGACTTTTAAATGGTGTGCAAATAAATAGGAGGCGAATAAATAAATAGAACGTTTTTTTTGTCAATCATTTGAGTGTGAATCAACACGTCACCCCACATATATACACACAATGCACCTGATATGACGACAATTTGCGGAGTTTTTGAATTATCTGAAAAAAATTTATAAAATTGCAAGAACAAGGTTTTTGAGGCATGTTTCTTCAAAACAGAACACCAATATGAGTATCTTGGATTACTGTATTAAAGGAGCATGCAAGCAGAAAGTCTCGTAAGCCGAGATTAAGAACTTTTATAGTATGAAGAGCCTCAATTTGAGCTGATATGCGGCTGAAAAAATTGTCTCAACTTTTTTTTTGAATGTTAAAGTGTGTCAGCCATCAGCTCCGAATATGAGCACTACGTTTTCTCACCACCAGATGCCCAGAAAAATCTGAAACTTCAACAAATTTTTTCGGTTCGTTAGATGCGGTTTTCGAAGATATTTTGAGATGCACCATATGAATTTGATATCAAATTGTGCTTGAGCTGCAATTTTTCCTGATGGATACTCAACTACTATTATTGTTCCTATACGAATCAAGCCTCGTGGTCTAGAGAATCCCAAAAAATCCTCGAAGCGAAGAGTTGTCCCGAGATGTGTGCCTTTAAGCTGTACCGTAATTTTAGTTGTGTTTTAGACTACGGTTTAAAGGCACACACAGAGTAATGGCTGCGTAAATCTACAACGGAGGAACTATTTTTGGTAACCGAAACTGAAATATCGCAGTTTTTTCCACCAGAAAGTGATTTGAAGGGTGAATCCAGATGAAAAATCTCAATTTGACAGCAGAATTAAGTTCTAAAACCATGAAATTTTTTCCGAAAACTCCTCAAATGCCGGGTGTGCTGAAACACAGCGCTGAAGCTCAGAAAAAAGTTTTTTTTTCAAACAAATTGCATTCCTTAGAATTTTCTGTCTCAAGGTCTCGGAGAATTTCCAGTCAATTTTCAAAAGTTCTCCTGCGATCCTTGCAAGGTTTACCTCCAACCACATTCTGAAGTTTTTTGATGCCTTGGAAGTTCATGTTGCTTCAGTAAATTTTCCGTCCGTGTCTGAAAACGCGGATTCCATTTTTCGATCTTTTGAAAAATCTGAAAATCCACATTTTCATATATTTCAGCTCCCCAAATCTCACACTTCATAAATCCCCACTTTCCCTCAAAACCGTTCCTATCCACCCATTGGTCATTAATATCAATTCATCACCCTCCTTTTTGATATACACCTTCCATTATTTCTACACAGTCATTCAGACGCCTGATACATCATGCACCCCCCTCCTCCTTCAATTCCGAATCCGTCACATGATCTTCAATTCAATTTATTTCCGAATGAAAACGAGCGAGAGAGAAAGAGAGAGGCAGACGATGAGAGAAATGTGAGGGACGGAGGAGAAGAATTGAACGAAAATTTTTTTGCCTGCAAAAAAAAGATGACTTGTTCCGTCTTTGATATCAGGGAAAATTGGTTGTTATCAGTAGTGATAAAAATAGGGGAAATCAGAAGATTCGATGTATCTTTGACTATGTACGGAAAGGTTTTTGAAGATACAGAAGTTTCAGCCAAAAAGTCATTATGATAATAAACTATGAATCTCTAAATCTATGAATCTCTAAATCTATGAATCTATGAATCTATGAATCTATGGATCTATGAATCTATGAATCTATGAATCTATGGATCTATGAATCTATGAATCTATGAATCTATGAATCTATGAATCTATGAATCTATGAATCTATGAATCTATGAATCTATGAATCTATGAATCTATGAATCTATGAATCTATGAATCTATGAATCTATGAATCTATGAATCTATGAATCTATGAATCTATGAATCTATGAATCTATGAATCTATGAATCTATGAATCTATGAATCTATGAATCTATGAATCTATGAATCTATGAATCTATGAATCTATGAATCTATGAATCTATGAATCTATGAATCTATGAGTCTATGAATCTATGAATCTATGAATCTATGAATCTATGAATCTATGAATCTATGAATCTATGAATCTATGAATCTATGAATCTATGACTCTATGAATCTATGACTCTATGAATCTATGAATCTATGAATCTATGAATCTATGAATCTTTGAATCTATGAATCTATGAATCTATGAATGTATGAATCTATGAATCTATGAATCTATGAATCTATGAATCTATGAAGATTTATGATGCTATCCGTGCTGAAAATTTTTAGATTGAACGTCTTGATACCGTAGTTGGAGATAATATTGATTGATTTTGAAAAGTTTGATCTACCAGTTATAAAAAGATTTTGATAAAACTTCAGAATTTTTCGATAATTTGATCATGAACAAATTTGATCTGAAACTCAAAACTGATATTCAGATTCACCGATGTTAATTTTTTTCCCCAACATTTTCAGATTTTTCAGATTGTCGATATTACAAAATAATCTATTTCCGGAACCATGTGTGTTCCTTTAATACTGTACCCTACTATCTTAAAGGCACACTTTCCAAAATCCACATTCCGAAAAAAAACCAAATCTAAAAATACATCTCCTAATCGTCGTACTAAATCCATTTCCACTCTTATCAGTATATCATATCAATGTCCCAAAAAAACACAAACATCCGATTATATTTTAAGCTCGAATCAACATGAAGCATCTCTGCGTCTCTCACATCTTCACACTATTTCTCAGAGGTTCCTAGCTTCATAGATTCATAGATTCATAGATTCATAGATTCATAGATTCATAGATTCATAGATTCATAGATTCATAGATTCATAGATTCATAGATTCATAGATTCATAGATTCATAGATTCATAGATTCATAGATTCATAGATTCATAGATTCATAGATTCATAGATTCATAGATTCATAGATTCATAGATTCATAGATTCATAAATTCATAGATTCATAGATTCATAGATTCAAAGATTCATAGATTCATAGATTCATAGATTCATAGATTCATAGATTCATAGATTCATAGATTCATAGATTCAAAGATTCATAGATTCAAAGATTCATAGATTCATAGATTCATAGATTCATAGATTCGTAGATTCATAGATTCCTAGATTCATATATTCATAACCCCAAAATCATTCCATCTTGTGTAATACGTGCCGTTTTTTCTCCCACCAAACAACCGTAGTCATATGGTCTGTTCAATTCAAAAAAACAGACACATTCATTTTTTTGTGTGTGTATACATGTGTGTTGGCAACCAAATGACAATTGATAACAATCTGTGTCGTAACAATTCTTGGCTGATTGCCAAAAACTGCTAGAGATCATGTGGAATGGAGAGACGCAGACAGACAAGTTTGAAAAAGGAACAACTTTTTTTGGCGGGCTGATAGATCAAAAATTAGAGGAAGTGAAATTGATAAGATTGTTGTGTAATAGATGGGTTTTTCCCGTAGTTAATGATGTGTGTTGTGTTCCTAGGCGGGTTTTTTTTTTGCATTAGAAGGAACTACTTTGAAGGAGTGTTTTGTGTTTGCGCCTTTAATACAGTACTGTATTAAAGGCGCATACAGTAGTTTTGTAAATATACTGAATATCGGAAAAAAACTAATCTAAAGGGACAGGAAAATTGTGTGAAATCGAAGGACAGTTGGAGAAATAGCGCAGAGAATATAGAGACGCATCCTTTTATAGAATTTCAGCCGATCTGCAAAATTCTGAAATCATATCGATACGGGAAATCTAGAGCTTTCAATCGTCTTTTCTGAAAAAATTTGACGCAATCATAGACAATCATTATAAAACCACAAATAAAACATTTCACTTTCCTCCCAAAAGAATACTCTTATCAGCGATGGACTTTTTCACGAAGAAAAAAACTTTCAATGATCAAAAACCCAACTCAATTTCAGATTTTCAGCAAAAATCCTGCAAGATGATCTTCAGATTTTCCACCATGGAATCTCGTGATCCCACCTCAAATCAAAAATCTTGTTCATTGCCCCATGTCGTCTCTCCACTTTGCACTGTTATTTTGTCTGTGTGTATGTGTATGTCCCATTATTTTCCTTCTTTTCCATCTTCTTTCTACAACTGGTAGGCCCATGGGCGAGTGTAGGAAAAGAAGAAGAGAGTACTCGATGCCATCATCATATGTTGTATATATATATATAAATACACATAGAGAGGGTAACAATTGCTTCCTCTATGTTCACTAGCCTAGGAGACGGTTAGAGGAAGGACTCGTCTGTTTGTGAATGGATGAAATTGAGAAGGGTGGATGGAGGAGGAGGCAGGCAAAAACAAGATGACGAACGAGGTGGACTGTTTTTGCAGGAAAATGTATGCAAGGAATTGATTCATAGATCCGTAGAAGCGTAGATCTATAAATGCGTATATTCATAGAATCATAGATTCAAAGATTCAGAGATTCATAGAATTATAGATTCATAGATTCAAAAATTCACAGCTTCATAGATTCGTAGATTCATAGATTCACAGGTTCATAGATTCATAGCTTCGTAGATTCATAGATTCATAGATTCATCGATTCATAGAATCATAGTTTTATAGATTTCATAGATCCTCAGATTCATAAAATTATAACTCCATAGATTTCCAGGAAAAACATCTTCAAAAAATATTTGTTATTTCTCTGACAGCTCTTATCCCAACATTTCAGGCAAAAAAATAGCGTTCAAAACAAAACTTTGTTTGTTTTATATGTCAATTTATCGATCACCCAACGGGGCCTGTCCTAGCTAACCGAACTGTTTACGAAAGCTCATAACAATGCACTTTTATGACATCATTCAGGTTTCATAATATTATGTTTCATAAAATCCCTTCAGACAAAACATTTTTATGACAAAAAGTCATAAAACATACAAATGTGTCATTTGACATTTTTCGTCTCCCGTTATTTTGTCTCGGTGCAAAAGTTATGGCGATTCTATCGATATAAAACAAATTGAGGCGTTTATACAGCAATAAAAAGAGCATATCAGCGAGGATATCAGAAATCAGCAGTCCAAACAACACATTCCGAGAGCTCTCCGAGCCCCTGCACATTTTTATTTATAGCCACTTTTTCGAGCCCCAATGAATACATAATTGATATATGCCACCCTTTCTTCATACCCACTCATAAATATTATAGATTACCCATTCACCCCAACAATAATAACTAATTAGGTTTCCTGACTGCACCTGCCTTTTAACAGTAAATACCCGAAAATCAACACGTCCCGCAAAAAAAGAGAAGTAAAATGGGGACCCGTCGTCTATAATGCACATTTTCAAACACTTTCTTACATTCTTTTATTGCCCTTTTCTGTCTATCTCATGTGACGTGAAGGGAAAGGAACAAAAGGAAACAACTTTGGGAGCAATGCTTTACACAAAAAAAAACATGTATATTTTGGCTCTTATCGCGATACATTTTATGTCGTCAATCGAGGACGGACGGACGAATTGAAATAATATGTTCATGATTATTACGAAAAATGATGGACATAGAGGAGGAGGGAGATTATCAATTAGGAAGGTATTCAGAGGGTTATTTCGGAGATCGATGTTGAGTTCGTTAGTAAAAGTTAAGCCATGGATTTAGAAAACGTGCAAAATTAAAATGAGCTGGAAATAACTTTTCAGACACTAAAACGAATATTTTGAGCAAGTTACAGACACTTATGTAGGATTATGACGCTTAAAATCTCTGAAAATAAGGTTTCTTAGAACTTTTACGTACTTCAACACGAATCTTCGGCTCCAAAACGTCTGAAATAAGCTGAAAAACTATTTCGAGCCGAGTTGTATAAACAAAACACTTTTTTCACTCGAAAATCGTTAAAATGGGGTCTTTCCGGGTTTTTTCAGTTTTCATTGGCAGAAAAAAACGTTTTGAGCGACCATTGGAATGCGTTATGATGATTTTTGATGATTGAGAAAAGCTAAAATTGAGTTTCTCGAGACTTCCCTTGCTAAAACTTCTGTGCGTCATTCCAGCGGCAGAAAAAACAACTTTCAGATATATTTCAGGCATTCATAATGCTTTGTAATTAATTTAACGAATCCTGAGCCAAACAGTAGGAAAATTACATACGCCGACGCCGACTTCAATGGGAAAACAATAACGTTCATCTATAAACTGTTCCTGACCACGTTTGACTTTCAAAAAGTTGAACTTAACTCGAAAGAGCCTACGCACAACGATCTTCGATACCTGACAAAACTCAACAAGTAGAATCCACGAGAAAACAACCAAAGAAGAGGAGAAAAACGGCGTTTACGCGGCGACCAATACCCCACTTCTGTTTGCTCCAATCACTTATATATTTCCTATATGCACACATACACACTATATGCCTCGACAATATATTTCGTATCGAAAAACCTGTTGGTCAACAACATATACATATAAAGCAGCAGCCAAAAAAATAGAGGTTCCTTTCTCTATTAGAATCCATTAATTTGGCAGTTAATATAGCGGGGAACAGCAAACCCGAGGAGGAGGAGGAAGAAGTATTACACTTTAGATATATCGGCATCTAAAGTGAGAGTGATTCGTTTCTTTTTTCCCTCCAACATTTTTGTTTTGATATTGGTGGCGAAAGAGGAGGAAGGCAGAGGGGAGAATGTTGCGAATAATAAGGAAATTTATAATATTCTCTCTCTCTCTCTCTTTAAATTCAAGGTTTCACACTGAAAAACTGGTTCGTTCCCTCATAAACATAACCCAAAAAAAAGATTGATCAAAAAGCGTTGTTCAGACGGTTTCAGCTTATTTGACACACTTCAATTGTGCCGAAAATATTGACGTTTCGGTGAAAGTGTCGATTATCTTTAAACTGATCGCTTCGAAACTAGAAAAACTGATACGAAGATTCATAAGTTTCTAAAAAATAGGTTGGAAGGAAGACATGAAGCGAATTCTCACTGAAAATGAGGCTAAAAACGCATTTCAGAGGATTTTCAGCCGAGTTGGTGTCTACAACACCCGTCTAACAGCTCAAAACTGACCAAAATTGTTTCCAGCTCTATTTCAGATATCCATGAGCCGAATTTTCTGATTTTCAAGCGAGTTACATCACAACCGGTCGAACTATTCCCTCCTGATGAAATTTTTTTTTGCCTCATCGAAACGTGGAAATTTGTGCAAATAGATGAATTCTTCTCGCATGGCCAAAAAGGATCAAGTTTCGAGGCGGAAGAAATAAGGATAGTATATTTTAGTTTTTTTTCTCGTCGCTCCGATACCAAATAGCAAACAAAAGCTGGAAAACTTTTCAGAGATAGCCGCCTGATTTTTTTTTGCTCAATGCAGTTGTCTTTTCACATATTTTTTTGCGCGCTCTGTATGGACAACTCAATCAATCCGCCATAAACACAACGCTATTTTTCGTTTTCTCTCTATCTATCTCACCATTTCGCCTCTATTACTACTACGGGGACTGCGCTCTCGGCGACACAGAATATTCCATGCTTCTTCAACACAGAAGAAGAAGAAGAAGAAATGTGTGTCCCCGGGTTTGCCTCCTCATCTCGTCACTCTCCGAATTTTGTACAAACTGTTGTGTTGAGTGAGGGTGGCGAGGGGGATTTTCGAAAAGGAAACAACGAAATGATGGGTGGAAAAGACGCAGAGAGACCTCCCATGTGTTGGGGAAATTATTGACCTGTGAGGAAGAGAGAGAGAGAAGAAGATGAGGAAAAATGGAGAGAGACTTTCTGCGAAATGTACATGTGTGGATATATTCCTTGTTTTTACGAGAGACAGGCAGCAAATGCATTTTTGAAGGGAGGAAAAAGTATTTTGGTGGTGGAAAATGTGTGGGGGTTGATTGAACACCCAAAAAAAAACTGGTATTGTATTAATATAATTGGTTTGGAACAGAAAGTCTCGGAAAATGTATTTACGTCATCTTATTTTAGGAAGGGGGCTCTAGTGAAATTAGTAGATGAAGATAGAAATGCTTTCGCCCACATAGTTAGAGCCAAGTTGGAATTTTTTTCTATGGAAAAAAACGAAATGTTTACCACGAGAAAATAGAGCGTTGAACACATTTTTCCTTGGATTATCCAGTGTTTTTCGACTTGTACAAAACAAAGTGACGTTCGTTATTTTTCATGGAATTTTCAACAGTTTTGGTCTGGAACGAGAGAGAAATTTCCATAAATACATATATTTTTGCTGCTCGCTATATAGGATAAATATTTTTCTCCTGGGCTCGTAGAATAATGAGTTTTCGAGTACGGAAACATTTAAAAACGAGGAGGAAAACGGAAAAGTTCACAGAGAGAGGCAGAGGAATATCCGTTTTCACTTTTTTTTTTTTGAATTTTTTCAATGTTTAAAAAAATTCAATATACATATTTTATCAGAAAAATCCAGCGTCAAAGTGACGCAATTCATTCGATATACCCAATTTTGTGCCATCGCATTACACTGAAAAAAGAAGAAACGCCAACATCAATTTATCCCCAAATTCCACGATATATACAAGTATACTCAATTTTACACGAAAAAAACAGAATTTTTCATGAGAAACGAGGAAAATTTAGTGTTGAACATCACTTTAGGCATAGTTAGATTATTTTTGGTCAAATTTACAACATTTAGAACCTCGAACATACGCGATTCCTTGGAAAACAGCCGCCCGGCGTGCACGAATCGATAGAAAAGAGGCAAAGCGGGCAGCGTAGGCTGACGAAACCGCCATGTTAAATTTTGCAGAATCTGTACACAGATTGTATTTCGTTTTGTAGTCCTTGTTGTCAGCTTTATGGAAACATATATTTTGTTATATTTAATAAACGGCAATGTAGTGTTTGAGCGCAAAAAGTGGTGGTGCGCGCTCTCGTATTTTGAGAGGCGGATCGCGTGAGGCGGTGGAATCGCAGCGGAGCGGCGCTGCGGGGTATAAAAGGCGAGGCGGTCAGTGCGATCTTTCTAGTTTGCAATTGGTGTGTCGAACAGACGCGCTGTTGTTTGGTGCATTGAAGAGAGAGCGCACACTTGCATAAGCTGTGTGGAAGACGTAAAAGCGCCTCTTCCCCTAACGCGATAAGAAGTTGCTCCAATACCGTACACCCCAACAAAGCCAGAGAATTATCTAACGCATCCCATATCAAATTGGGTGTCATTCGAAAGCTGAAAACGAGATATTCATCGCTAAAATGTCTGAATCTCAAACAAACGCCATGGAAACGAGATCCGTCTCGGATACGGAATCCGACGGTGGTGAACGCCGTCTTCGCCGATGTCGCCGCAAACGCGGTGGCGGACGTCTGAGACCATTCGAACAATCGCCGGAGCCGCCGAGTGTTGAGGAAGCTGAGAATCGCAAGCGATCAAGGATTTTCGATAGGTATGTCCGGCCAAAAAAAACGCATTTGGTTTCGGAAGAGGATTGGTTTTTTGCCATTGTTTTTCGCCTTGTTCGGGGAACGCTCTGCCACGGGTTTAACAACTCGGATTCCGAGGAATGGAATCAAAAGAGACTATCTGACCTTCTTCAAAATTTTCAAAATCAATCTTCTTCTGGATCCAAATCGGCCTTTTCTCCAATTTCTCCGACTAACTCTGTGTATTTTAGCAAAGGATGGGCTCCGAATAATACAACACAATTCCTCCTGGATGATCGTGAAGCACGCGCAGATGCCGATTTCGAGGTTCGTCACGGGTTTTTTGGATTTTTTGCAAATGGATATCAATTTGTCGGGGTTGAAAATAGGGAACCAAGGGGAAAATCGAAAAAATTCGATTTTCTGGAAAAGTTATGGCCAATTAATTCCGAGTTTCGAAACTTTTTCAATTTTTATTGAATTTTCTCGGGATTTTCACAATATGACCATCAAAAGCGTTGATTCACAATAAACCCAAAAAACTAGAAATTATTAGCTTCCAAACACCCTGAATTACCATTAATAATCGGCGCCGATTTTCGAAAACCTCCCACTTCCCTGCAAATCTGCGTCTCTTCTGGTTTTTTCGTTGCCGCTGCACTCTCTCGCTTTTCTCAAACGATCGTCGGTTTTCGACGACCTTTTTGCCCCCACAACACTAATTTATGTGAAAAGAAACAAAAAAAAGCGAGAGTTGGCGATAAAAATAGGAAAAATCAGTCATTTTAGTTGTTTGTTGATAGAAAATTGCAAAAATCAAGTTTTAAATGGGCGGTTTCATTGAAAAATATCTGATTTTCAACTAAAATTAACATTTTCAGAATGAACAAGCGTTCGAAGCAGCGGAGCGTCGTCGAATTCGTTCAATGTCCGGTGGTTATGATAATGCGGCTCGTTTTACGAGCTGGTACGCAACAAGTGAGCAAGGAAGCAGCTCCGGTGAAAGTGAAATCGACCGAGAAATGGACCGCGAGTTCGAAACGGAGTATTTGGTGGTGAAGCGTGAACGAATCGCAACAATGTCGAAGCCAGAGGTACGTCTTTTCGGTTTTTATCTGTTTTGCTTCTGCTTCTTTTGAAATCGAGATTTAGGGCATCGCAAATCGCTGAAATTTTCATTTTGCAATAAATCTCGCTTTCTTAAAAGTCACAAATCAATTAAATTCAATTTTTAAAACCAGGAAATTGTTGAATTTAACTGTTTTGAAGTGGGTTGGTTAGGTTTTGCGGGTAAGTATAGGCCACTAAAAAAGTTCAAAAAACCCACAAATTACTATTATAGACGAAAACGGCAAGAGCATTGACACGTCACACGCGTCCCCCTATCAATTGAGCTCTCTCTAAACCTGTGGCCCCACGGAGCCCACAAAAATTGAGAGCATTTCGTGGATGAAATCGAGTCAACAGAGCCCACAACCGAAAATCTATATACCATATTATCAATCATATCAGCGAGGAGACATCGATTATATACATATATACTATTATATCTATAGATTAGAAGCGTATGGTCTTTCATAATAAGTTCATTTTATATAGCAGAAAGAGAAGCGATGGAGACACAAAAAAACTATCTGATATTCTATCTTGTGCCCCCACACACACGTCTCCACATCATCCAATTTATCCCAATTTCTCATCTCTTTTTCGCCTCCGTTTCTTATCCTTGGGGAAAAAGCAACAATTTTCGCCTTTTCTCCCCTCACCCATCGTTGTCCCCGCCGAAAAATCTCAAATGAGCTTGATTGAAAGACCTGACAAAAGCTTGAGATTCACCACACATACGTACTTTTTCGTTGATTTTCCGTAGCATCTCGTTGTCGCTGGCCCGAAAAACAAAAATACTAATATTTTGATCATTTCAGCTCGAACAAGAACTCATGGAGAGGGATCATGACGCGGAGCTCCTCACTGAGCAACTCGACTCGAAAGAGATCGAGAACCGCCACCTCCGTCAATTGTTGTTGGCGAATGGTATCGCATTGGATGGTGGAAAGGTATCGACAACAACACCAACAGTCATCCAATCCACATCGCCACGTGTGACCGCCAATTGAGCCATCACCACTTTTCTCGTTTTTTTGTTGTAATAGTTAATTGACCCAGAAATTAGTTTTCATGATAACTGTACAAATTTCGCTTCTTTTGTCCCCCATATACAAATTTCCTCTCTCGATTAGCGCACAATTATTGTTCAATATAACTATATTCGACATTTGATACCCACTTTCTCTTGTTCTCCCCCAGCCTCCTCTTAAAATTCTCCCTTCCTTTTGTTTTTTTCCTTGTTATTGATATATGGGTTCTTTTTCTCTCTAACAGGAAATACTTGAGGCTGGTACCTCTTTTTCTATTAATTTTTTTGTTTCACTTTTTTCTCTCTTTTCGCTAGCCATCACCGGGTACAACTAGAAAGAAAAGTGTCCCTTCCCATCCCCATCCACTTTATTATCATATACTTATCATCAACATGTTTATACATTTTGTGGAATTGTGTGTTTTTTTGTATATTTTAGCATTTACTATATACTATAATTCTCCCTCTCCCCCCACTTTCGTGTATATCATACAGATGATTCAAACAAGAAAACAATACGGGTTATGCCCCTCAAACCTCCTTCTCCTCCAAAACTGTCTCATTTTTCTCTTCGTTTTTTGTGTTTTTTTTTAGCCTTGCCCGTCGAACGGACGATTTCTAGTTTTTCAACAAATTTTGAAAGTTGTTGAGAAACTTGAAATCCCATTCCCCCTCTTTCTAGCAATATTCAATTGTCTAATATTGAACCATTTTTGTGCCACCCCTGTTTTTGTTTTTTCGCATCTATAGTAAAATCGATATGTAATTTATTGTAGTTTTTCAATTATTGACGGAATTTGGGAATTATTGAATTTCAGAATCGAATTGTAGCAGTAGCCGTGGACTCGAAGTGGCATGAAATCATGGATGTATGCTGGATTTTCAGATTTTATCACTTTGTCGAGTTTTGTGTAGAGATTTTGCATTATTTGGAGGTTTTCGATCTGAAAATGGGTTTTTTGAAAGGGAAATGGGGAAATTGAACACACCTTATGGGAAAATTGAACATAATCAGCATAATATTCAACTTTATGGAAGGAAAGATGAAAAATTGACCAGATTGCAGCTGATAATCGTGATAAGATTAATGGCGGTTGGGATATTGTGAATTTCAGAATAATTGGGTCGATGTTCTGAAAACCTAGGATATTAGAGGACAAATAATGGATAATAACGAACCTCAAACGCAATTTTTCGAAAAACTACCATGAAATCATCGAAATTTGCCAATAAATCAACATTTATCGAATTCTCAAAACAGAAATTCGATGATTTTTCGATTTTTGAGCATTTTCCGAACAAATCTCGATACATCTGCAATAGTTTTTGTTGTTTTTCATCTATAAAATCAAAAAAAGTACATTTCTATTACTCATATTGACCAAATGTACCAAAACTGGATCGACAAACATTGAATGATTGATTTCGATTTGTGTTGTTGATGTTGAAATTGGCTGAAATTTTGAGGATTACTGTCAAATATAGCTAAAAATGACAACTTTTGAGACTTTTGGGTTCAAAATTTTCGATTTTTGATCGGAATTTCTGATTTGAATGCTATTTCTAGTCGAAAAGAGTGAATTTTTCAGTTTTGTGGAATGAAAATCTTCATTTTTGATGGATTTCCGGTCAGAACATCGATAATTTTGCAATATAAGTTGCCAAAACTGCAAATTTTTCAAAAATCAGTCGTATCTTTAGGAAACTTCTAACATAATTTGAGGTTTTACATGGCTAGAATGTGAATCTGACAGGGGGAGTTTTTTTGGGCTCAATTTGGAATTTTCTGAAAAAAGTGTGAGAGGTTCGTATAAGTCTGAAACATGGCCAAAAACAGGCCTAAAACGCGCCCGAGGTGTCAAAAATACGTTTTCAAGCCTATTTTTGACCATGTTTCAGGTCATATCTCCCTTCAAACTCCCCAATGATGGCTGAAATTTTTTTCTGGTACATTTCAGACTTATACGAACCTCTCACACATTTTTCAGAGAATTCCGAATTGGACCCCAAGCACACCTCCCTTGTGAATGATTTTGTTTTTTTTTGGAGAAAATTATTGAAAATCGAGTCTTTCTGCTGTTTTCTGAGTCAATATCGACGGTTTTTTTGAACAAACAGATTGATTTTCAGTTCAAAATGCCTAAATTTGTCTCAAAATTCATATATATTTCTCAAAATGCAGTTTTTATCATTGACAATAAAAGGTTTTCAGCATTTCAAGCATTATTTGAATGAATTTGTGCTCGTTTTTCGGTTATTTTTTTGAAGATTGTATTTTATTTTCCATCATTTTTTAAATAGATTTTTGAACAAATAATTTTTAAATTTCATAAAATACTCACAACTTTTTCATATCCTTCAATATACTCCATAATTTCCTCATAATTCATTGGATATTCATCGAAAATCTGCAATTTTCTCTCTTATTCTGTCAATTTCTAAATCCAAATCGTACTTGCAAATCCACCATCCTCAATTTCTCCAAAACATCTCCAATATTCTCATTCGTCTTCAAATCAGCCAATCTTTCAACCAAATTGTGTCCATATAACATATTCCATGGTCGATATCGATTGTCAGTGGTAGATAATCGAGTTTCACTGCAAAAGTTTTGATTTTAAAAATAATTTTTTGATATTCTGCGTCTCTTCTTTTTATATACTATTTCGCCTTTCTTGTAGGAATATCACTGACTGAACACAGTTTTTTATAAATCTTGGTAAAACGCTTTCTTTTTTCTTTCTTTTTTTCAATTTTCGTTGTGAGATATTTTTGAGCCTTTAAAGTCACAAAAAATCTGCGTCTCTCACTTTTCCTCACTATTTTCAAGAAACTTTCAACAAAAAATGTGACATACCCAATTTTCCACAGCCTTCCTCGATTCCATCTCTCCACAATTTGTCGACTGGTTTCAGCTTTCTCGGCGAATGATGCATATTCCTGGAAAACCGAAACAACTTTCTTTTATATGGAAATTATACGTTTTTGATCAAAAACGTTTCAAAATCTCATTTTTTTTTGGGAAAAATACAAACTTTTTCCCTGAAAATATGAACAAGGGAGGATGATGAAACAGTTTTTTTCAAATTAAAAAGATTGAAAACCAGCTTTTTGTCAATTTTTTGCGTTCCCATGAAAAATAGTTGAAAATCACTTACCTCATTTTCCACAAAACTCCTCACATTCTCCTTAATCGCTTCGATTTGTAATCCACTAAACACTTGTTCCATTTCCAGCAATTCATCATCCGAAATTTCACGAATCGCTTTTCTGGAGTATCGATTGCAGATCACATATCTCTGAAAGTATCTGATTTTTGATGGCATCGAGGATTGTGTTGATTTAAAGGCGTATATGGTGAAATGACACTTGTTTTTTTCTATCTGATGATTCGAAGGAAAGTGAAAAAACTAGTCGAAATGTTGGGTCTCGCAACGAAAACTTTCAAGGTTTTTTTCAGGTTTTCAAAAAAAACTGCTGTTGATTTCTGATTTTTAAAGCAAAAAATAGATAGTAATATCAGTATAGGGTCTCACAACGAAAATCGTACTTTTTCTATAAATCTTGTTGTTTTAGGCTGAATTTTTTTCTTGGTTCAAAAAGATTACAAGTAGTTTCCTTTTAAAGGCACATATAGCTTTTCAGAAAATGAGGTTGGGTCTTGCAACGAAGCAGATCGAGAATTCATAGTTTTTAATCAAAAATCAGCGGAGAAAGATAGTCTCGCGACGAAAATGGAAAATTTTCAACTCTTTTCAAAGTATTTTGGGTGAAAACAACTTTTCAAAAAAGTAACCAACCTCCGAATTCCCCGCCTTACTACAAAACGGTTTGAAAATCGAGATTTGCTCGAAAAATCTGCCAAAATCCTTGAAAAACGCTCTCGTCTGCTCATCAAAAACCGAGTACATTTTGAAAATGTACACTCCATTTTCTTGTAATAGCTGAAATGCAATTTCAGCTTCTTTTTTGATGAGTTCTAGTGTGGAGCTCTCTTGCTCTTCTGGTGCGTCCTGAAAGTTCGTGGTGAGACCCAAAGTGATTGGTGAACATACCTGGGTGAAGATGCTACCATCTGCTGTCACTAGATTGAAGGAATTTGTCAAGTTTTGAGACTCCAGATATTGTGTGTTGAACTGGAATTTTGATTCATAGATTCATAGATTCATAGATTTATAGATTCATAGATTCATAGATTTATAGATTCATAGATTCATAGATTCATAGATTCATAGATTCATAGATTCATAGATTCATAGATTTATAGATTCATAGATTCATAGATTTATAGATCTATAGATTTATAGATTCATAGATTCATAGATTCATAGATTCATAGATTTATAGATTCATAGATTCATAGATTCATAGATTCATAGATTCATAGATTCATAGATTCATAGATTCATAGATTCATAGATTCATAGATTTATAGATTCATAGCTTCATATATTTATAGATTCATAGATTCATAGATTCATAGATTCATAGATTCATAGATTCATAGATTCATAGATTCATAGATTCATAGATTCATAGATTCATAGATTCATAGATTCATAGATTCATAGATTCATAGATTCATAGATTTATAGATTCATAGCTTCATATATTTATAGATTCATAGATTCATAGATTCATAGATACTCACCTTGAAAATATCACCCGATCCATCATCCCCAAACAACCAATTCTCCACATTTTCACTTATATAAGTGTCATCTAACAATTTATCGCCACTTCCACTATTTTCGTAGTATGGGTTTAGCCTGGAATCCTAGATTTTTTGCCAAATTTTTCAAAATATAGGAGACTTACGTGTTTGCCTTCCATTTCCAGCTCAAATCCGGATAAAATGTCGATAATTTGTCGTCAAGAGCCGCCAAAAAGTGACCAGGACCTTCGCAAATGTGAAATGAGCTGAAAAATGATATAAATATAGGTTTAGGTTAACTAAACCTACGAAAGTTGCCGAAAATCCTCGAAAATCCCGTCCAAAACATGAAATTCGCAAAGAATTTCTTGAAATTTACAGTATGCTTGACTTGGAGTGTGATGAGTATTTCTGAAATTTGAAAACAAATTTAATATTTATCGTTTTAAGACCAAAATACCTCAAAAACTTGCTCTTTTTCAGATTTATATGCCTTCTTTGGGTGTGTTGGTGCCATTCGAACTTTTTTGTGGTGCAGATTACGTTTATTTCGGTCTGAATAAAATTTTTGATAAGATTTACAGCAAAAAGACTTACTTTTTGAATTAATAACTCCATTTTCAAGGTGTGTATCTCTGAATCGACGTTTTTCCGGCAATTTTCAGCATATTTGAATGAAAACTGTAATTTATGATATTATTAAATTTTTTTCTTGCTAAATTTCACCTTTTTCTTCTCATATTCCTCGTCTAAATCCATATTTCAGCTTTAAAAAACTCAAAAAAAGCTTGTGTCGATTTACGATAAACAACAAACTAGGCGGAATTAGCGGAGTGTCGTACCAACATAGGTTAACGAAAACATGTTTTCACGTAAAAGAGGTGGCAATTGAAAGTGAAGCGAATAAAAAATCATTTTGAATATATTTTATCGACAAAGGAGCCTAGATATTGTTGAGAAAAATGTGTGTCGGAAAAATTAGCGAAAGAACGCACCGACGGCAGTTGAGCAGGTTGTACACGGTTTTTAGCCGGGTTTTTGATAAGATAGGTTATCAGAGGCGAAAGCCAGTTATCATCCGATGCTCAAAGTGATGCACCAAGTACAGTAAACCCACAAAATGCGCCAAAAACGTTGAAACCCGATCTGGAAAAGGATGAATTGGACAAAACACCATCATTTGAGGAGAAGGCGTGCTCCCGTTCATTGTCGAAGACGTCGTCGACGGAGAGAAATATGCAAATGAACAGTAAGACACGGTAGATCAAAAAGGAGTACGGTAGCCAGAAAAGAAACCGTGGTGTTTGCAGAAATGGGCCGAATCCGGCGGCGGAGAACCGAAAAGCGTGCAAACAGTTGATTTTGGCACTGAAATTGAGGCACTCGTATATGGCGCGAATCGGACAAAAGTTTCCGGCAACGACGACGGATTTTGTCGAAAATGGCAAACAATTGGTGCATGTGAATAATGCTGAAAATAGTGAGGCTTTGAAATTTGTCTGAAACTCGAATTTCAGCTCATAACTTGCTGAAATTAGCTGAAATTCAAGTTTTTTGAGAATAACTTTTTTACTTCCTGATGGAATTAGTTGAAAATTTTGGAGCAGATGTAAAATTAAATGCTGATCATTGTCGTAGTTGAAAATTTTTTTCTATCTACCCTCCTTTAAGCTGAAATTTTCTTAAATTGTCTGAAAATCCAGTTTTTTCGCTATAACTTTTTTGCTATGTGACATTTTTCAAAAATTCAAAAATTATCGGATTTTACATAAAAATTAAAACCGGATCACGTTTTTGAAAATTTGAAAAGTCCAGTTTTTGGCTGAAAATACAATTTTTCAAAAATTTTTTAAAATTAGCACCATTCGATGCAGAATTTTAAGCTGAGCAAAAGTGTCAACTGCACCAAATGCTCATTTTTCCATCTTCATGCTGAAAATCCAGGAAACCCCCAAATTTTCAGCTGTTCAAATGCCATTCAATCCGCCACCACCGGCAAAAGATCATTGGGGAAAAGAAAAGCCGCTGCCAAAATATGATAAAAACTATTTGTTGATTCGAAAAAATGGAGTGGTTAGTTTGTATGCGCCTTTAAGATATCTCACCACGAAAACATGTTTTCGTTGCGAGATATTTTAAAGGAGCATTCATCTGAAAATAATAGTTTTCAGACAGAAATATGCTTGCAAAATGGTGATATCGAACCGGCGTTCAAAAATGCGTACATTAGTCGAAAAACGTTTTTGGACGACTACAAAATGATGACTGCGATGATTGAAGATGGACCATTGTGAGTTTTTTGGAAAAAAGTTGGTCATGTTTAAAGGCGCATGGCTAGGCTGAAAATCGAGATTTTTCAATTATCTAAAATTATTCTGAAAGCTCTTCTTAAGACCTTTCGAATGACATACAACAGAAAATATTTGATTTTCTGAAAAAGTCCGCAATATTGCGTCAAAGTGTATACACACATTTTTCGAGTCGTCGACTTTAAAGGCACATGGCTCGGCTGAAAATCGAGATTTTTCAATTATCTAAAAAGATTTTGAAAGCACTGTTTTTAAGATCTTTCGAATGACATACAACACAAACTACGAACAATTTTAGAAGAGTCCGCAAAATTGCGTCAAAGTGTATGCACACTTTTCTGAAAATCGGTCAACTTTGAAGCTTTATAACTTGGCTGAAAATTGAGATTTTTCAATTGTCTAAAAAGATTAGGATAGCTATTTTCAAGACCTTTTGAATGGCATACAACACATAATATGAAATTTTTCAAAAAAGTGTGCAAAATTGCGTCAAAGTGTATGCACACTTTTCCAAAAGTTGGTTAACTTTGAAACTGCATAACTTTGCTGAAAATGATCATTTTTAAATTTTCTCAGAATATTCTGATACCTCATTTTCATCTCTTATCAATAATTCCACAAAATTCCAGAAAATCTTTCTGCTTCCGTCGCCTATCGCATCTCAAAAAGAAGTTCCAACTACATGTGCTGCACAATGATATGCGTGAGCTCGACGAGCAGCAGCTGAATTTGCATCGTGATTTCTACAATATTCGAAAAGTCGACACACATATTCACGCGGCGTCGTCGATGAATCAGAAGCATTTGTTGAGATTCATCAAGAAGAAGATCAAGAAGGAGCCGGATACGGTGGTTTATGTGCAGGTGAGACGTGGCATAGAATAGGTTTAGCTGGAGAAGGAGTGGGTGCAGGATGGATAGTTAGTTTGAACCAACGGGGTGCATATAATGTAGTATATTTCGAGCACCCATGGGTGCTTAATCTACACCAAGATTCAGGCACCCATGGGTACATATACTATACTTTACCTCAGACACCAATGAGTGCCCAATCTACACCATAGTTGATGCACCCATGGAGGCTCCAAATACCACTATTATGGGTGCTTGAAACACCCTTACTTTGAGCCCCATCGGTGCGTAAAATACGTCTGATTTCATGTAGCCTTGGGTGCCCCAAATACTCTGAGTGATAGTTCACATGGGTGCCTCAACTACACCATATCTCATGTACCCATGGGTGCACCAAATACCCCTACTTTAACTTCCCCAAGGTGTCTAAAATACACCGTATCTCATGCACCCATGGGTGCCTAAACTTCATCAAACTTCAGACACCCATGGGTGCCTCAAATACTCCTACTTCAACTACCCCAGAATACACCAAATACACCGTTCCAAAATTTACAGGACAACAAGGAACTGACACTCAAACAAGTGTTCAAAAATTTGGGAATCGACATGACGTATGATTTGTCAGTTGATATGCTGGATATGCACGCCGATCGGAATACGTTTCATCGATTCGATAAGTTTAATACCAAGTGAGTTTGGCTGAATGAATCTAGTCAATTTAAGCAAAAAAAATTTCAGATTGTGAGTTCCGGACAAAAACGACTATGGCCGTGGCCTTCTAGGATTTTCCGAAAGGAGAACAATTTTGAGCCATCGAAACGCCATAAAAACTCTATGGAAAACGGGTTTTTCTCGACATTCGAAAATCAGTGGCCTAGAAAACAAACCTTTGTAGTCCGAGAGTCGATCCTCGGAAAATCCTAGAAGGCCACGGTCATCTCGGCTTTAGTCGTTGTTGTCCGTTTTGGACAATTTGAAAAAAATTTTTGGCTCGAATTGACTAGATTCGGCATAGAATAAACCCTAGATACCATAAAAATCCGGCTTTAAAAGTCAAGATTTTTCAATTTTCTGAAAAGATTCTGAAAGCCATTTTCTAGACCTATCAAATGGCATATAACACAAAATATTTGAATTTCTGGAAAAGTCCGCAATATTGCGTCAAAGTGTATGCACACTTTTTTCGAGACGGTTAACTTTGAAGTGCCATAATTTTTTTGAAAATTGAGGTTTTTCATTTTTCTGAAAAGATTCTGAAAGTTGATTTCAAGACCTTTCGAATGACATATAACACAAGAAATTTGAATTACCTCAAAAGTCCGCAATATTGCGTCAAAGTGTTTGCACACTTTTTTTCGAGACGATCAACTTTGAAGCGTCATAACTCGGCTGAAAATAAAGATTTTTGATATTTCTAAAATGATTCTGAAGACTCATTTCCAGCTCTTTTCAAAAACCATCAACATTTTTCAGATACAATCCACTCGGCTCATCCGCGCTTCGCGAAATCTTCATCAAGACCGACAATCGTATCGGCGGCAAATATTTCGCAGAAGTGCTCAAAGAAGTGTTCAAAGATCTCGAGGATGGTAAATATCAGAACGCGGAGCCTCGCTTGTCTATATATGGTTGTAAAAAGGAGGAATGGGATAAATTGGCGAAATGGGCGTTGGGGCATGATGTATGGAGCACAAATATCAAATGGATGGTACAGATACCGAGATTGTAGTGAGTTTTTTTTTCTGTAAATATTTTGAATCTTGGCGGGGTTTTTTGGACTCGAATTTGTCTTGAATCGCTGAAAATGATCGAAAAATTTGCCTGACAGTCACTTTTTGAGCTAATGAAAAAGTTCCAAAAAAAATTTCAAAAAAAGTTGGTCGTCTTTATATCATCATAACTCATCTGAAAATCAACATTTTCAGACGTTCTAAAAATATTTTGAAAGCTCTTTTCAAGACCTTTCGAATGAAATACTACACAAAATATGATAATGTTTCAAAAAAGCCCGCAATTTGGCGTCAAAGTGTATGCACACTTTTCTAATATATTGGTCAACTTTGAAAGCGCATATCTTGGCTGAAAATCAAGATTTTTCAGTTTTTTGAAAAGATTCAGAAAGTTCTTTTCAAGAGCTTTCACATGACATACCACACAAAATATGATAAATTTTCAAAAAAGTCCGCAATGTGGCGTCAAAGTGTATGCGCACTATTCTAAAAGTCAGCCAACTTTGAAGGCGCATAACTTGTCTGAAAATCGAGATTTTTCGATTTTCTAAAAAGATTCTGAAAGCTCTTTTCAAGACCTATCGAATGATATATAATATGAAATATTTAAAATTCGGAATATTCCGCAAAATTGCGTCAAAGTGTATGCACACTTTTCTAAAAAGGTGGTCAACTTTAAAGGCGCATAACTTGACTGAAAATCGAGATTTTTTGATTTTCTAAAAATATTCTGAGAGCTATTTTCCATACCTCTCGAAAGATATATAATATGAAATATTTGAATATTCGGAATAGTCCGCAAAATTGCGTCAAAGTGTATGCACACTTTTCTAAACAGTTAGGCAACTTTGAAGGCGTATATCTCGGCTGAAAATCGAGATTTTCAGATTTTCTAAAAAGATTCTGAAAGCTATTTTCCATACCTCTTGAAAGATATATAATATGAAATATTTGAATATTCGGAATATTCCACGAAATTGCGTCAATCTGTATGTACACTTTTCTAAAAAGTCGATCAACTTTAAAGGCGCATAACTTTGTTGAAAATCCACATTTTCCATTTTTCAAAAAAGGTTTTGAAAGCTGTTTTCATGACCTTTCGAATGAAATATTACACCAATATTTTGAAAATTTCTGAAAAGTCCGCAATGCTGCGTCAAGGTGTATGCACACTTTTCTAGAAGATGGTCAACTTTAAAGGCGCATATCTTGGCTGAAAATAAAGATTTTTCAGTTTTTTGAAAAGATTCTGAAAGGTGTTTCCCAGACCTTCTAAATGACATGTCACACAGAATATGATAATGTTTCAAAAAAGTCCGCAAAATCCCGTCAAAGTGTATGCCGCACAAAATCTCTAATTTCAGTTCCATATACCGCGAAAAAAAGATGATGTCAAATTTCGAAGAGCTCCTCGACAATCTCTTCACTCCATTGTTCGAGGTCACGAATGACCCGTCAACACATCCCGAGTTGCATCTTTTCCTACAACATGTCTCCGGTTTCGATTCAGTTGATGATGAGTCGAAGCAAGAATTTGTGCATGTAAGTTGTTGATCTACCCCTACCGTACTCTCATGATCTACCCACTTACAGTTCACCCAAAAAACCGCGGAACCTCTACAATACACCAATCTCAAGAATCCACCATACAACTACTATATATACTACATGTACGCCAACATTTGTGCCCTAAACGCGTTCCGTGCATCACGTGGCCTAAATACGTTCACCCTACGTCCACATTGTGGTGAAGCTGGATCCGTGTTGCATTTATTGTCTGGATACATGACGGCCGACTCGATATCGCATGGTACACTTTTGCGTAAGGCTCCGGTGCTCCAATATCTATTCTATCTGACGCAAACTGGTGTCGCCATGTCGCCAATGTCCAACAACTCGTTGTTTATCAATTATCATCGCAATCCGGTTTATGACTTTTTTCAGAAGGTATGTGTTGGTTTGGGGGATTGATATAGGTTTAGATGAGGCACCCATATTTTGATATTTGAACATTTTTGTGAGCTGAAGTTTTGGATTTTCAAATATTGAAAGTTTTTGAGCTGAAAATTTTAGAATCTGAAAGTTTTCGGGCTGCAAAATCTGAAATTTTTACAAGTTTTTCAAATAGGCGCCGAAATTTCGCTCTTTGAAAAACGGAAATTTCCCGAATTTTTCTATTTCCAGTTGGAAAATCTTAGCATTTTGAATTTTTTCCAGTTCAAAACTTGAAATATCGGAAGATTTAGAAATCCGAAGAGTCAGACGATTAGGCTGGAGCTAAACCTAAAACTACATCTGTGTCTGAAGCTAAGCCTAAATACTAGAAGTCAAAATAATGTGCTTGAATAGAAACAAATTCCGGCGAAACTTACCTAATCCTAAACCTAAGTCATAGGTCGAATACTGTCTGGAAAATTTTTCGAGTTACACCCCCCCCCCCCCCCCGCCCCTCAAAAAAAAATTTTTCTCGGAAATGAAGAATTTCATCCATATTTTGCTCCAAAGGGACATTTTGTGGCAAACATGACTACAAATGTGGATTCTGAAGTGAAAAAGCAATCGAATAGCATTTTCCCTCATTATCTCCGACAAGGCCAGCATGGCGAGCACATACGCGTTTTATCTAAGTTTTTCGTAGGTCTTATGCATCCCCAGACATTCCGAATCTCAAAATGTGTGTTTGACCTAGGAGTATGTGCTTACTTCTGATCAAAAATTCAATTTTGAACCTAATGCCACGAAGATGTACAACTCCGAAGTGAGCGACACTTTCAATGAGATGCACACACTTTTCATACGTCGTGAGCACCCTCCAGATAGAGAAAATGTGAAAGTTTGTGTTTAAGTTATAATAATATACTTAATATTAATCAAAAATTAAGTTTACCCGGCCACACACGCCCTATTTAGAGAACTACGGCTGAAAAAACGGCGAACAGAAAAGTTACACACTTCGTCGCCGACTGAGATCCCCCCTGGTATAAATACCAGACCCTCTCCACTGCGGCCCTGGTATAAATACCAGGGGGGGATCACAGCCAAAATGGCTGAAAACCATGGAAACCTACTATATACATCTTGTTAGGTATGTGCAGAAACTAGCCGCAAATTTTTTTCAGGTCGATACGAAATCAGGTTTTCGAGAAATTCACAAAAAACGAGCGACAGGTCGGCGACGAAGTGCCCAACTTTTCTGCTACGCGGGTTTCCGGCCATTTTTCGCAAAATAAGGCGAGTGTTGCCGGGTAAACTGATATTTTGGGTAGTATTAGTCACTTTATTATAACTTTACCATAGATTCTCATATTTTCTCTGTCTGGAGATGCACACGATGCATGAAAAGTGTGTGCATATCATTGAGAGTGCCATATCTCACTTCGGAGTCGATTTCAAGATGTTAACATCTTTATGGAATATAGTTAATGTACTCAATGTACCCAATGAATCACCAGAAAAAAAATTTTTTCCTGGTCATGAACATCACACAATCAGGCAACAAATTTCAGTCGAAAAAGGTGTTCTTATCGACAGTGTTTTTCAATAGGTGTAAGTTTTTTTGTTTTATATATGAAACATAATTAGAAGAAGTCATTTGTGACTCTACAGTCAAAAATTTAGAGGTATTCATCACCAGGAAACAATAGAAATTTCAAAAAAAATTTCGAAAAATTTTCGAGTTACACCCCCCCCCCTCCCCTGGTAAAAATTAGGGGTATTCGACCTATGACCTAAGTAGAAAAGCCTGAAAATTTTACTAAACCTAAACCTAAGCCTAAAATATCCCATAATCCTAAACCTAAGCTTTTCCTCAAGTTCAAACTATCTAAACCTAAACCTAAATCTGAAGTTCCTCCATGAACCTAAACCTAAAACTATAATATTTACCCTAATCCTAAACCTAAGCCTATTCTCGAGTCTAAACCTAAACCTAAATCTGAAATTTCTTCCTAAACCTAAACCTATTCCAGGGCCTAAACGTGTCACTCTCCACCGACGACCCGCTCCAATTCCATTACACAAAAGAAGCCCTAATGGAGGAATATTCGATGGCGGCGTTATTTTTCAAACTCTCCGCATGCGATATGTGCGAATTGGCACGAAATAGTGTCATCCAAAGTGGATTCGACGACAAAATCAAATCGTACTGGCTGGGGCCGAACTATCGGAAAGATGGTGTGATTGGTAATGATATTCATCGAACAAATGTGCCGGATGCTCGCGTCAAATTTCGACACAAAATGATGGTGTATGAGTTGACGTCGTTGTTCTCGAAGAAGCCGAAAAGTTGAGAAGTCGGCGGATTTTATTTTATGTGGTATTTTTTTCTACTTGGGAATAAAGATTTTTTACATAAAGTTCACATGAGATTTTCAGACTTTCAAAAACCAACAGGTGCATAAAATACACAACATTTGAAAAAAAAGCTTAAAAAGTTCCAATGTTCCAGCTCGAAAACTTACGGTGTCCGAAAAAACTCAAAAATTTCAGACACCTCTCTTCGGAATATTTCAGAAGGATCAGATTGATTTGGCTGGAAAAAAAGGATCTGAAATTTTCTAGGCCAATTCAAATTTTGATCAATTTTAATTTTTAATAATTTTTCATGTGGAAACGGCATTTTCGCTAAACCTAAGCCCAAAAGCCTAATATTTCCACTAAACCTAAACCTAAGCTTAAAAAATACAACTTCAATCTATCTAAACCTAAACCTAAAATTCTCCTCTTAAACTAAACCTAAAAGCCTAACATTTCCTCTAAACCTAAACCTAAGCCTAATTTTTTTCGGTATATATTTTCAAAATCGGCCGAAAATATGTATCTGAAGCATCTCATGTATCGTACACTGCTTCATTGGGACTCGAGGAATCCGGTTTACGACACTTCTTCTTGAACTAAAAATGAGTGAATACCGTAGTTTTAAACATGTTTTTCGCTGCGAGACCACTTTTTTAAAAAGAGGGTTTTTTCCTTTTCATACAAAATATTTGAGATCGATAATCTAGAAATATTTTACAATACCAAACCAATACATACTTGCTCAATTTATGTGTACTTTTGTCGAACAATGTTCTGAACATCTGTCTTATTTTATCAAGGAAGAAAGTCATCGTTATATGTTTTTGAGCTCCAAACGTTGTAATACCATTTTTTAACCTGATCAACTACATATTGTCTTCTCTAATTTCAATCCGCATTACAGTGATAATGCTACAATATTTTTTGAAAAAGAGTGAAATGTTTTTTCTCTATATCCGTTTCTGAAACATTCTCAAATACCGTACTGCACTAATCCTCAAAAAACATGTTTATCGTCGTCCTACATTTTTCTCAGCGCCGGGACGACTTTCTGAAGTTCTTATCCTGTCAAAACGTTTCTTATCCTGTCAAAACTTTGGCGAGGTGCCAAAAAATTCTTGGTGTCATCGACGACTCCCGCAATATTTGTTTTACATGCAGAAAAGTTAGCGCGTCGTTCATTTTTTCGCCAAGGTACCACTCATACCATTTTATCGCTGTTTTCCCAATCCCATGCTCGTACAAAAACATAAAAATATACAAAAACGTGGGTGGTCATCACATCACCAACCGATGAGAATATATCGGCAATGTGTGTTATGAATGCAGTATGCACTTTTATACGAAGGAGTCTCGTGACCTGACCAGATACATGTTTAGCTTTGTCAGCCGCCTTTCTCTCACTTTTACCACAAAGATTGTATACTTTTTATTGTGTTGAGTATATTAGGGAGGACAAAGGAGGTTCAGATCGTCTTCGCGCATACTTTTTATTGCCCCTGCACATTTTTAAGGTTTAGTTCCTTTCTCTTCTCGCGTTTACCAGAGAGATTGTTTTCGGATATACTTTTTATATATCGATTGAATTGAACATCTGTTTAGTTGAAAAAGAATCTATGAATCTATGAATCTATGAATCTATGAATCTATGAATCTATGAATCTATGAATCTATGAATCTATGAATCTATGAATCTATGAATCTATGAATCTATGAATCTATGAATCTATGAATCTATGAATCTATGAATCTATGAATCTATGAATCTATGAATCTATGAATCTATGAATCTATGAATCTATGAATCTATGAATCTATGAATCTATGAATCTATGAATCTATGAATCTATGAATCTATGAATCTATGAATCTATGAATCTATGAATCTATGAATCTATGAATCTATGAATCTATGAATCTATGAATCTATGAATCTATGAATCTATGAATCTATGAATCTATGAATCTATGAATCTATGAATCTATGAATCTATGAATCTATGAATCTATGAATCTATGAATCTATGAATCTATGAATCTATGAATCTATGAATCTATGAATCTATGAATCAATGAATATGTTGAGTATATTTTTAGGTTTAGGAAGGACATCTGTTTTTTCTTTTTTGTCCTTTTTCACATTCTCTAATATAGATTCTATGGGTCCATTTTGCGGCCTTTCGCCAAACCATAAAAAAACATTCCCACGGCCCATACATATTGTATAAACAATACATTCACTGGTTCATCTGCATTTTCTTTTTTTTTGTTTTTCTATCGTTTTGGTGATAGATTTTCCACTATTTTAAAATGAAAAAGTTTAAAAAATCTGAAACTCTAAGGTTCCGAATGGATTCGACGCGATTCTTACAGATGCATTTTTTTCTCCAATATTTTGGCTCGACTTCAATTAGGCCATAATTCAAATTTATAGCTCCATATTCCACCTGCACATCCATCCTCAAAGATAATCCTGAAATTGTTCATATACACTGCCTAATTGCACACATATATACCTAAAATCTCCCATACCCCTTTTCTACCTTCATGATGCCTCTTCTCCGACTATTAAAGCTCAATATATACCCCAGATGTTTATAATCCTATCTGCACCCACCTAAAAGTCGCTATTCCCTCCATTTGTTTTGATTTTTCCGATTCTCAAGTATATATATATATATATATATATAGTATCATGTATTTCGTGCAATATCTTTGGATCTAATTTCACCTTATTCTCTAGTCTCATTTTGTGAAGGAAAATGCCGGAGCCGTATCAACCCTCGATCGGCACTTTTTTCTTATGACAAGCAATTCTTATGAGTCAGGCAAGCGTATTCTATCTATCCAATCATATTTCATAACTGATTTCTTTGTTTTCAACAAATCTTCCACATCCTTTAAAAAAATGTTCCTTTATTTTCTCCATCTTGTATATACCTCACATAAAAACCGAACCGATTGATTTTTCATGTTATTTCCCATTAATAAAAAAACACAAAAAGAAAAATATGATCTCTCATCGGTATAAATATCGCAATATTTCTCCATTCTAATCATTGCAATCTCAAATTTTTTTTTTTTTAGTATCCTTCATTTCTGATATTCTGAATATTCTTACGGATCTACCACACTTTCTCCCGGACCTACACATTTTTCGAAGAAAACCTCGTTTCGTGGAATTATAGCTTTTTCATTAGTAGAGCATTGATGATTCTATGGTTCTATGGATAAATACAATTCACAGCTCACAGTCATGATGAGTCATATCTATGTGACATCTCTCAATGTATTCCATCCACTCATATTTCATAACTCATTTCTTCTTTTCCTCCATCTTGTATATACCCTACATTAAAATCGAATCGATTGAGTTTTTCTTGTTCATTTCTCATTGAAGAAAAACGAAAAAGAAAAATATGTTCCCCCTTGGTATATATACCGCTTTTCTTTTCACATTTCTCCATTCCAACCCCTATTTTTTTGCTATTCATTCAAACTATTCCTCAACGAAAAGACAAACAAGAAGTCAACTGCAAATTTCAGAAATCAAACGAGAAGCTGAACTTTTGGAGACACAGGTCGTGCAAAATTCCAAAGAGGTGAGCTAATATCTAGGAAAACTAAGCTGAAAATGTACAATTTCAGTCACAAGATCAGTCAAAAGATCATGGAACATCATCAATGCCTGGATACAATTTTTGGAGAAGAAGTTGCCAATACTCCTCTACCTACCGAACCACATACTGATGATCGGAACGGCGTGGATGGATCTACAGAAGGATCATCTTATGTTCCAGCATTGTCAGCACCACCGAATACTTCTGATGAATATCCGATCATGGAAGATCCACAAGATCCACAAGACGGTGTAGCTCAACCTGAAACTTCGGGATCTGAGGCGTCGGGAAGTGATTCCGATGAAACAACATGCAGATTTTGTGGAGAAAGGTGAGCTGCCGATATTAGTATCTGAAATTCAAAAAATCAAAAAATTCCAGAATCGCAACATCATCACAATTGTTCCATTGGAAGGAAAAGTGCACAAAACTGATTGATCGATTTACGGATTTCACAAGAAGTAAAATCGATCAACAAATGATGGATGAACTCGAGGAGGAAGGATTTGAGGATTGGGTAATTTATTGAGCCTTGATTCAAAAATTTGCATATTTTTAGGGATACCAATTGCGGCTCAAGATCACTGAGAAAATCAAGAAAAATCTACAAGTGCTCGAAAAAAGCAAGGAGGTGGAGTATTCTGTTTGGCAATATTCTTCAGGTAAGAACTGATTTTTTGAGTATGATTTTTAAAAAAGGCTCTAATATTTAACTAGCTATAATTTTACTGAAAATAGAGAATTTTCTAATTCCTAAAAACTTCTGAAAAGCTGAAAATCTAAGCTTCAAAAGTGCAGTTGATCATTTTTCTGAAAAGTTTCAAATTTTGGCTGAAAATTTAAGTCAAAACTGTTTTGTCGAAAAAAAGTTGCATTTTTTGAATGTTCTGTAATTTTGCTGAAAATTGATATTGTTCTAGTTTTTAAAAACATTTGAAAAGCTGAAAATCTAAGCTTCAAAAGTGCAGTTGATCATTTTTCCTTAAAACTTCAAATTTTGGCTGAAAATTTTGGTCTGAAAATTTAACCTAACTTATGAAAAAAAAAAACATCTGAAATTGAGTTTTAAAATATTAAAAGTTTCAGACTCCGAAGCTCCTGTGATTGCCAATGAAGATCAAAATTGTGCTGCAAGCTCGACCGCCGAAGTTATGCCTCCTGATTCTGAGCCAACAACAACTGAAGGAAGTCCAGCACAACCGGCTCAATCTACTCAAGAAGCTCGACGTTCTGCTCGGATCAAAATCAAGAGAAGAGCTGAAACCCAAGAAATCCAAACAACAAAGACTTCGAAGTTTTCAAAAGATGACAACGATACAGCCGAATCCTCTGATGTTTCGACTTCATCAACAGAAACACTACCGATCGAGGGTTCAAGTTCTGATGATCCACCTCCAGAAGGAACAATCGATGATACACAAGAAGTGGAGACGGACACGATTGACGATGGAGCTGGACCACCTGATGCGATTGCTGGACCACCTGATGCGATTGCTGGACCACCTGAAGCTGGACCACCTGAAGCTGGATCATCTGATGCATCATCAAATCCTTCTGTTGCTCCAAGTAATAAAAAGCGAGGCCGAAGGACACAATGGAGTCAATGGGCCATCAGAATAAAACGACGCCAAAAACAAAGTCGAGATCTGCAGAGATGTGGTGATAGGTTTGGAGTAGCTTGGAACGGGTTGCAAATTGGAGAGGATCGTGAAGATGCAGCAGGTCCATCAACATCAAATGCGCCAAGATCAAGAAGTGCTGGAGCAGTGTCGGAAAATCGTAATATTGAAATCGATGAAGCCGATGTTGGTGCCAGAAGAGTAGAAGATTATGAGCTTCTTAATTTCACAATCCCAATCAGACTCATGACTCAGACTGAAGTAGATGCGATCTTGGGGAATGAAGTCGGAGATGATGGCTTTGAAGATCATGGATCAGAGCTTCAGCAAGTTAATGGAGAAAACGGAGCTGGAAGCTCAAGCCATGAAGCTGAAATTTCACCAACAGCACAAACTGAAGTCTCTCAGCCCACATTGGAAGATACTGAAACTCCTGAAGCTACTCAAGAATTGGATCCAGCCAAAGTAGTGCTCTCTGATGTTCCCAATATACAACACCAATCGGATGAGAATAGTGGAATCGAAGAAAATGAAGATGAAGCTCAGAACATTCAATCTTTTGAATCTCAATCCCAAGTGCCAGGATCAGCAATTCTCTCTGATTTGACTGTGGAAATTGATGGAAATCAAGAATGTCAAAATGGACCAAGCTTGGACAAAGATGTGATTCTCTCTGATATCAACGGCACACTGGATTCAAATAATGCTCCGAACGATACAGCACCATCGTTGGAATATCAAATCCCAGAAGTCGCAGCTGTTTCGATGGAAGATGCTTCAAATAGTTCTCATTCACCACCTTTGGATCTTCAAAATGACTATATCGATGCTCTGAACCACTTTGATATCAACGGCTCCCCGGATTCAAAATCAAATGATGCTTCGGACGGTATGCCTCCATCTTTGGATTATCAAAACTCGGAAATTGCAGATGTGTCTTTGGTAGCTAGCAATTTGATTGAAGAGGCTCCAAATCATGATCATGCACCAATTTTGAAGCACCAAAATGCACCACCAGACTTGGAATCACCAATGGAAGAGATTGCAGAAGATGATGATGTTCCAACGGCGGATGGGAGAGCTTCTCAACATATCAGAATGATTCCCCTAACCATGGGCCGGATTCCACGTACTGCATTCCAAGTTTCTCAAGTAGTTCAACCAGCTGAAGTCGTTCAACCGGCTCACGGAGCAACACCATCAACTTCAACTACTGGCACCTCCACACCAAGTCGACCGACTTCACCAGTTGATCCAACGATCATTCCTCATGAGCTGAATCAGTCGCTTGGGAACTCGCCCCATATTTCTTCACCGTATCAAGATGATGAGCAAGATAGATATGAGTTGGAGGCGAATGGGCACATTGATGAAGGTGATGATATTCCAGCTAAGCCAGTAAAGTCAGTGGAACCAAGGGTTGCGAAATATATGGATCGAGATCGTTATGAGTTGGAGGGGAAGTTGCACATTGCTGAAGATTATGGAGCACCAACTGTGGAGCCAGTGGAGCCAAGTGTTGATCAAGCAAACAATCTTCAACTTGACGAGGATTCAACATCGGATGTTGATATTTCTGAAGATCCAGAAGATACAACAAAAATCAAGGATCAATTGTCGCCTGGAGGAGCACCTGAAGCTTCCAAAGTTGCTCAAGCAGCATATCAAGGATCCGAAGATGATCAATCGAGTTCGACTCCAGAAGATCGGAAAAAGCGTCGACTTGAGGATGTGATCTCAGGTATTCACAGTAAAAAGATGCATCAAGATGTATCAACTTCAGCACCACATTCGAAGCCGATGAGTTCAGTTGGAGCCTCGAATCAGCGGAATGGGGCTAGAGATGGATATTTATTGGATCAGAATGCTGATCAAGAAGATCCGGAAGCCGACAACCAACCTGAAGATTCTCAAATTCTGAATCAAGGTTCAGCAGCTCGTCGACCACTTCTTCCTTCGAGCTCCATCAACCAGGAACTTATGGTTTGGATCCTTGTATCTTTGAATCCAAATTTGAATGCAACTCATGGATCGAGGCAAGGACCAGCAGCTGGTACCTCGGATTCGACAGGTGTAGAAGCTTCAATTTGTCCTGGCAATCCACTGACCTGGTTTCATACTTTGATGTTCCCCTCCACTTCGAACCATCACATCGCAATGTGCGCAGCAGCTAGAGTTCAAAACGTCACAGAGTCACCAAGCCGAGCACCAATCAATGTTGCACCATCGGTTGAGTTGACAGCCACCAATGGTGCACCACGATCACCACCAACACCCAATGGAGAATCAGGTAAATCCTACACTTTGCAATGTCATTCAATTCAAAAAAACTTTTTCAGAAAACTTAGAGCCAACAGCTCAGTCGAGTCGTGAACCACCGTACATCGAGAATCAAATGTTCCTGAGCGAACTTTATCGAATTCTACCATTGAATAACTCATAACTTTGGATCATATTAATTAATTTTTCATAACAATATTCATGTTTTTGGCATTTCTTTGTGCTTTAATTGCCGTTTGTCGTTTCTTATTTGTATTTTAAGAAAACAGAAACTTCCTTCTTGAACACCTCGTTTTTTGGAAAAGTTTTTTTTTCATAAGTTCCAAACTACATAACATTTTTGTTAGAAATATTAATTTTTGGAACTAATTTTTATTTATCAATTCAATTTTACTAGTCATAATAATATTTCCAAACTTTTTAATTGTTTAATTGCTCAATGAGCCCATGTTTTTTTTCATGATCATTTTCAATATTTTCATTCCAATAAAATAATCATATAAAACCACAACTATCGTCCTATAAATGTTTCTCAAAAACTGTGACTGCAAATTCAAAGTTTTCTCATATTTTGGTTCATGCTCACCAAAATGTACCTATGCTTATCAGTGATAAACGGACCCTTCTGGTGGCGTCATGTTTTTTCTCTTGACAGTTGCTTCGAGCTTTTGGAGCTCCGCTGGGAGCTCTTGGTTCATTCGAAAATAGTATCATTTTTAATAAACTTATTGTAGTAATATGAATTTATGTCACAATGAACCGACATAAAAAAACGGTCCTACACTTTTAACACCTTTTTCTAGGTATATCAACGGAATTTTCCTCGAAAAATTTTCTCAAAAAACCACTTTTTTGCCCTGTACACATCACATATGAATCTATGAATCTATGAATCTATGAATCTATGAATCTATGAATCTATGAATCTATGAATCTATGAATCTATGAATCTATGAATCTATGAATCTATGAATCTATGAATCTATGAATCTATGAATCTATGAATCTATGAATCTATGAATCTATGAATCTATGAATCTATGAATCTATGAATCTATGAATCTATGAATCTATGAATCTATGAATCTATGAATCTATGAATCTATGAATCTATGAATCTATGAATCTATGAATCTATGAATCTATGAATCTATGAATCTATGAATCTATGAATCTATGAATCTATGAATCTATGAATCTATGAATCTATGAATCTATGAATCTATGAATCTATGAATCTATGAATCTATGAATCTATGAATCTATGAATCTATGAATCTATGAATCTATGAATCTATGAATCTATGAATCTATGAATCTATGAATCTATGAATCTATGAATCTATGAATCTATGAATCTATGAATCTATGAATCTATGAATCTATGAATCTATGAATCTATGAATCTATGAATCTATGAATCTATGAATCTATGAATCTATGAATCTATGAATCTATGAATCTATGAATCTATGAATCTATGAATCTATGAATCTATGAATCTATGAATCTATGAATCTATGAATCTATGAATCTATGAATCTATGAATCTATGAATCTATGAATCTATGAATCTATGAATCTATGAATCTATGAATCTATGAATCTATGAATCTATGAATCTATGAATCTATGAATCTATGAATCTATGAATCTATGAATCTATGAATCTATGAATCTATGAATCTATGAATCTATGAATCTATGAATCTATGAATCTATGAATCTATGAATCTATGAATCTATGAATCTATGAATCTATGAATCTATGCCCTTCAAGCATCACACCACAAAAAGTATCAAAGTCAAAGGGGCGTTATATTTGAATTGAAAATTATCAAGGCACAAAAAAACGTAGGAATCTATACACATTTTCGCCGTCCCTTATCAACTATCAATCAGTCGGGACGACAAAAATATCCGAGAGGAGAGGAGCATTGAACTTTTTTTTCGTGCTCCTTCACCAAAACGTTATCAATTTTCCGTCGTTCTCTATCCCATGTGAACTCCTAGTTGCTCTGATACCTCCTATTGCCCTGTTATCACTAATCACTCTTTTTCTATCACTGCACCCGGCACACACGGGAACGAAAAAGACCACCCAGTCAGGTATTACGGTAGTTGCTCGCGGAGCTTAGGCGACGTGGCTTTGCGATTTTGTCGGGATATTTTTATATTTTAGTATTTTGGTTATTAGGGTAAGTCATTTTCCCTGTGTGATCATTTGTTACTTGCTAAATTTTCGTGCTTTTCTATTTTGACTCCTCCTCCCTGATTTTTCGTCTCTCTTCAACTGTTTCGTGTTATTTCAAAGTTTTTTGAGTACTTCAAATTTAATTGTCGATTCATTTGCCACTGAAGAAAGTTACAAATTGAAAAATTTGTATTATCAGTTTCATACCAATGGCTCTCTAACAAAAAAAAAACGTTTTTTGGTGGTCCCATCACGACTTCTATATATAACGCGGAAACCCAGAGAAAATAAAAAAAAACGTTTTTTTTCGTGCCATTGAATTGAAGTTGATAATGCCATGAATTTATCAATCAAAAGATCATATCCGAAGCCTCATTTTTTGTTCATTTTCAGCATTATCACATTATCACAACTGAAATCAATATTTTCATAAAAGAAATACAATAATCCATTTGGTAAATAAAGACAAATATGAACATTTTTCTCTAAAATGTGGTTCGGAATCCTGATTTACTCAAAATTTTGGCAAATCTTCTCAATTTTCTTCTGAGTATACTTCATTTGAAAAAAAAACCTGTAATGCCTATAAAAATAGGTTTGTAGAATCATCAAGCCAACTTTCCCTTCCAAATTTTTGTCATCGTCTTCAACATCTGTTACTTGTACCATGCAGGGACAACAGGATTTAGGCATTTTAATCAAATTTTTTCTTAGCTACATCGTTCCAAGCGGCTCTTTAACCAAGTAATAGGCTGTTAAAAAACTCCAGCGAAAAATACTTTCACGTTGCTGAAAAGCATGTCGGAAAATTGAGATCTTCTCTGAATCCTAGATGCAGTTGCCTTGATTAAACTTCATGGTACTTTCATTTTATACTATTCAGTCTAAAAAAGGCTTTTTTTAAGTAGTTCTAAACATTTTTGTGTTGGAACTATGCTGGAATTAAACCTATATACGAATTATCTTTCTTGAAATCGCTAAGATCAATCCCCAAGTTCTTGGCTAGGTGCCAAGAAAATCGTTCGAGACATTTAGACCTTGTTTCTTTGTTTGCTCAATCTACAGTTGAATTCCTACACCATTCATTTTTTCCTCGTAGATTGACCTCTTCATCCTTGTACTTTTATTTCTCCTATTTTTTCACACCCTATGGTAGTTTGTACTACCAAACACGTGTTGTGTTGAAGGTTGGATTTGGCCTTGAAAATTGGTGAATCTTTTATGGAATCACAGTTGAGACAAAATTGATTAGGTGTGGACCCTTGTCTAGAAATATACGTACATACGTATATATAGAAATATACGTATATATAAAATATACTTTGAAATAATATTTTCAACTTTTTTTAGCTGAAATAATCTGGAAAGCTTGATTTTTTTTCGTTGAAATTTTCGACACTTCATACCGCAGATATTTTCTCAACTTTTTTTCTGGTATTTGTTGGAAATTACATAAAATTTTCTATCCTCTTCCTGATATTTTTTTTTCACAACTTTCTGATTTTTTTCATTAAAAAAACTTCATTCAAGTTCAAAATCCAAATTACCGTATTTCATCGAATAGAGCGGCACTGCAAACTCTGCCGGAGAATGATGAGAATATATCGGCAATGTGTGTTATGAATCAGTATGCACTTTTATACGAAGGAGTCTTGTGACCTGACCAGATACATGTTTAGCTCTGTCAGCCGCCTTTCTCTCACTTTTACCACACAGATTGTATACTTTTTATTATGTTGAGTATATTAGGGAGGACAAAGGAGGTTCAGATCGTCTTCGCGCATACTTTTTATTGTGCCTGCACCACTTTGAGGATAGGTTTATGTTTGGGAAGGGCATCTGTGCAGATTAGATCCATAGATTCATAGATTCATAGATTCATAGATTCATAGATTCATAGATTCATAGATTCATAGATTCATAGATTCATAGATTCATAAGTTCATAGATTCATAGATTCATAGATTCATAGATTCATAGATTCATAGATTCATAAGTTCATAGATTCATAGATTCATAGATTCATAGATTCATAGATTCATAGATTCATAGATTCATAAGTTCATAGATTCATAGATTCATAGATTCAAAGATTCATAGATTCATAGATTCATAGATTCATAGATTCATAGATTCATAGATTCATAGATTCATAGATTCATAGATTCATAGATTCATAGATTCATAGATTCATAGATTCATACTGTGTAAGCTTCTAGTAAAAATGACGTTTATATGTATCATTTATGATCATAAAATATTTTTTATAGAGACAATAATATTGTCTCTTCGAGAACGTTATGCGATAAAAAAATCTTTTCATTTGTTTTTTTTTACAAAAAAAAAGAACCCGTATGTCTCGATACTTTGTCAAAAACCATAAAAATGTTCCCACGACATATTCATTATACAAACAGCACAGCCACCATAATTTACATTTTTGCAATAGCATTTTTATTTCAATGATAACTTTCAATGATAACTTTCAATCACAGTCCGATGTTGTTTTCCCAAAAATTTCATATAGACATCAAAATTTTGGCTCGACTTTCATTCAATTAGACCATAATTCAAATTTATAGATTCATATCCCACCTGCACATCCATCCTCAAAGTTAATCCTAAAATTGCTCATATGAAGTGGATGACACCGCCTAATTGCACAAAATCTCCCATACCCCTTTTCTACCTTCATGTTGCCTCTTATCCGACTATTAAAGCTCAATAAATGCGTATCTAGTGTCTCCCTAGACATCCCATATGTTTATAATCCTATCTGCTCCCACCTAATAAACAATATCCACAATTATTCTTTAATTTGCTGCTAGAAATTCTTTTTTAGGTTAAACTGAATTTAAATTAAGAGATTTTTATACACTTTTCTTTTCAGGATCTGTGGACCATTTTTCAAATCTGTATATAGGTAAAAAAAATTCTACCGAGTGACCAATAAGCGACATATAGAGAATCATTTTTTAAAATGTATCTAGGAAGAAAAATTCTATCGAGTGACATATTTTCCAAACAATCATTGCATTTTTAGCTTTTGGCATCTCCTAGTACACCTAGAATTTTTCTAATTTCTCGAAGTATTTCTTGTTGATTTCGTATTGATCCGTCAAATTTCCTACCTACCTATTTTCCAACTTTTATTGATTCATCAATTTTCCCCTCGAATCTATATTCTCCCCAGCAAATTTTGAAATTCTATATGTATATTGATTTCCTAACATTATTATGAGTCTGATCCATGTGACACAACTCTGTATATATTTCCTCCACTTTTATTTCGTAACCGATTTTTTCTTCCTTTTTATTTTTTGTATCACCATGATCAACCGGATAGACAGTCACGCCAAAAAAACGACATGAGTACATTCTCGGTGCAAGACACGCCCATTTGCACTGAGAATTTTTTGAATAGTTTCTCAATTCGAAAAAAATTGTATCCATCTCTTTCATCAATATGCAACCAGTTATACATATATTGTTTTTCAATTTTGTCTAGCCTCAGAGGTTCACGGACGCCTCCTATCTAGCCTAGAGTTTCAAAAACTTAAATCAAATCAATTGAATATTTTTGGTTCTTTTCGATTAACCATGATAGAAAAAAGTCCCCCTCGGTATAAAAATATTGCAAAAAAGATAGAATCTATCAAATTGTTTGATTCCGACTGAAATATCAATCATTGTTTTTGATATAGAATTGAGTCATCATGAGTCAAAAATATGAAAGCCACCGTCCCCCACCCTTATTTCGTAACTGATTCTTTCTTTTTTCCTATATACCACCACAACAATTCAATCGATTGATTGAATATTTCTCGTTATTTCCCATCGATGAAGAAAATGAAAAGAAAAATGTGAGTTCCTCTCTGTATAAATTACCCCCTTCGATTCACATTTATTCATTCCCATTGAAAAACACATTCCTTGATATATATCCTTTTCCTTGATATATACCCTTTCATTCCTTGATTTCCTCACAGTTCTATCTTGTTGTTAAATTTTGAATATCTGATAAATCAAAACATCTATGGATCGTTTTTGATATTCATTTTGATACGGGTTAAAGTGAGGGATTTGGCTGAAAATTTGACTGAAAATTCTACTGAAATCTATCTATCGATCCACCTCATTCTCTCAGTCTTGAACTATATATTTTTCGAAACCGTATTTTCACCGATAATATCCTCCTTTTGTTGTAGATCTACTGCATATTGCAAAGTTCATCAACCTAAAAAACATGCCTCCTGGACCAGACAGTACTTTGAAAACTCCACGAGCCATATCAAAAGCTCCAGATAAACTGGAATGTGCTCCAAAAGCTACCGAGCTACCAACATGCTCCCGTATGATGATGCATGTGAACTTGATGCGAAACAGAAATGGCAAGAACTTCGTTGAGCTGCCAAGCTTTGAAGGCTCATCGAACGATATGGAACATGAAAGTTGCTCCAGTATGTTTCGAAGTCATCGAAAAGTTGAGTTTGTATTATTTTCAGATGATGCAGAGGGTGCCAAACGGGAAGTGATGGAGAAGGAGCCCAAGGATGTTGAGGTGAGTGGAAAATAAGCTACCGTAATTGCTCGATTATAGCGGCACTGCAAACTCTGTAGGAGAATGATCATATCTCAGAATCTAGTCCACTTATCAAAAAGTTGTCAACAGCCAACTTGTAGAGAAAGTTATGATCTACAAATTTGCAGTTGACCACTTTTTGATAGCTCTCCTAGATTCCGAGATATGAGTATTATACGGCAGCGTTTGCAGTGCCGCTCTATTCGAGGAAATACGGTAGTTATTTTTTTCACATTTATCCATCGAGCCATGTGAATCGCATACCATGCATCAGAAAATTAAGCACTTTTTGCTAGACTCGAATAGAAATGTACCTAGTCAAGTTTTCCTGATTGTAATTCCAGCAAAAAAAAGAGGAGCATAGATATGATTTCCAGAAAAAAAAAAATCTAACTGTGACAACTTCATAATTCAAAAATCTCCATTTTTTTCAGCCAACAGAGCTCTCGGAGCCAACAAACTGCGAATTGTGCAGTCTAACAGTTTGGAAGTCGCATTTGGAAGCTCATTTGAAGACCCATCGTGGACAATCGCGCGTTGATGAGCCAATTCACGGACGATACGTGTGTCCCATGTGTGCCAGTCATTTCGAGTGAGTCGTTTTTGCAACAGAGTGATCTACAGTAAGCTACAGTATCCCAAAGTACTGTAGTTTACTGTAGATCAATTGGTTAGAAATATCTGTGTGTTGTTTCTGATTTATGGAGATGAACCTTGGGGTTACGGAATTATAGATTCATAGATTCATAGATTCATAGATTCATAGATTCATAGATTCATAGATTCATAGATTCATAGATTCATAGATTCATAGATTCATAGATTCATAGATTCATAGATTCATAGATTCATAGATTCATAGATTCATAGATTCATAGATTCATAGATTCATAGATTCATAGATTCATAGATTCATAGATTCATAGATTCATAGATTCATAGATTCATAGATTCATAGATTCATAGATTCATAGATTCATAGATTCATAGATTCATAGATTCATAGATTCATAGATTCATAGATTCATAGATTCATAGATTCATAGATTCATAGATTCATAGATTCATAGATTCATAGATTCATAGATTCATAGATTCATAGATTCATAGATTCATAGAAAATCCAATTTCAGAAGTTCGGCAAGTCTTCAACACCATTGGAAATCGGATTGTCAGGAGGTGATGGTAAGCTAAACCTAAACCTAAGCTCTCCAAGTTTTCCACATATTTTAGGCCAACATCCACCCGACAAAGTCCTACACTAACAACGAAATGGCTCATCTCGTGTATCTCTTGCTCCAGCAAACCGTTCCCAACTCAAAAGTCATCCAGCTCCAAAAAGAGCATCAGAAATTGGTGGAAGCTTTGGCCAAAAAAGACTGCCAACAGAATGAATTCCAAAACATCATCGAGCAGTATTCTGAGTTTTCTGCCGAAATTATGCCTCTAAAATCGAGGAAGTTGAACATTATTCGAGACTCGAATAAAGTATTTGGAGAAAAAGAAGTGAGTGAAAATTCTGATAGTGAGTAGAATAATTGTGGAATATTTTCAGGTGAATCCAGAAATTCATCCGATCAATAGGATGGCGTTGAGCAGCCCATCGTTCTACGCGGACAAGTTTCAGGTATTTTAAACGTTTTCTTAAATATATTAACCAGGGACCGATCTGAACTCAATATATGAAAATGATTAGCTAGATACACCATTCGATAACGTTTTTTTCAGGTACCGTATTTCCACGAGTAGAGCGGCACTGCAAACGCTGCCGTATAATGCTCATATCTCGGAATCTAGAAGAGCTATCAAAAAGTGATCAACTGCAAATTTGTAGATCAAAACTTCAGCTACAAGTTTGCTGTTGACAACTTTTTGATAACTGTGTTAGTTTCCTAGATATGATCATTTTCCGATAGCATTTGCAGTGCCGCTCTTTTCGAGAAAATACGGTAGATTCCAAATTCGTATTCAGTTTTTGCCAAAGAAACATTTGAAAAGCTGAAATTCAAGCCATTTCACCGGTTTTCAGCAAAATTTGGGTGTTTTGAGCTTCGTTCACCACGAGAGAGACTTCTTTGGCAAGAACTGAATATGACTTTGGATTCTACATGAAAAAAAAAACTATCGAGTGGTATGTTTAACTAGTAATTTCCAGATATTGAGTTCACATCTTTCCCTGATATGAATCCCGGCTTATTCAGTTTTCAAGTTTTTGAGCTCAAAAGAAAAGAAATTAGGGGCATAAATTCTGAAATCTCGAGCAATTTTCGGGCGAAAAAGGCTTTCAAAAAAAAATCGGCGGCCGAGGAGATTGATCACCGTATTTCCTCGAATAGAGTGGCACTGCCTACTCTGTTGGAGAATGATCATATCTCAGAATCTAGTACAGTTATCAAAAAGTTGTCAACAGCAAACTTGTAGCTGAAGTTTTGATCTACAAATTTGCAGTTGACCACTTTTTTATAGCTCTTCTAGATTCCGAGATATGATCATTATACGGCAGCGTTTGCAGTTCCTCTATTCGTAATTGAATTTGTAATTGAATATGAAGTTTTGATACGAAATCAGTAATCCTAAACTAATTTCAAATCGTCTGTCTCAAAAATACAAGAAAATTCGTTTCAAGACCCCCTCGGCTACAGTAGTCCATTTCTTTGAATGCCTATTGTATCCATAAACCTAATCCTCTTTTCAGTGGACCGTGATCACTCCACAAAACAGTGGAAAAGCCGTTCAATGCATTTTGAGGTACAGTAGCAGTAAATCTATTGTTTCTACGGTTAGTTTGAAAATTTTCAAAAAATCCAATTTTCCTAATTTGCAGTATGGGAAAAGTGTATATCCAGCACCTCAAGATGGCTTGGAAGACTGGATCGTGGATTCCAGGGACTATCAATGCAAAAAGTGCTCCAAACTTTTTGCATCCCTTGGTAGATTCAAAAGGCATATTGAAATCGATTCATGCCATGAAACAGAGGTAGTGGGTCCAAAGTATCACAAAAACTGCAGAATGTGTGGTCAAGGGTGAGCTGATAATGAGCTAGTCATTTGAAAATTTCTGATATTTTCAGATCCATCTCCACTGCTACTCAACTGTTTCACATGAGAAGGATGTGCAAACCTATGATGAATAGGTTTACGTCGGAATCTTTGGATAAAATTGATATGAAGATGATGGGTAGCATCGATTTGAATAATCCAGCATGGGTAAATTACATTTTTTATGTTTTGCGAAAAAAAAGCGCGAGAAATGCGCGAAGCACGAGAAACGCGCAAAACATAATTTGACTCAGCTCATTAAACATAAACCAAAGCACGGCGAATGCGTCAAGGCACGAGAAATGCGTCAAGGCACGAGAAATGCGTCAAGGCCCGACATATGCATCACTAAACAAAAAATGCGTCAAGACACGAGAAATGCGCAGGGCGCGATACTTGTGTCAGCTAATTACACCAAAAAAAAAAACATAAATCATGCGTTATGACATAAAGTAAGCGCTATGACACAAAAAATGCGTCATGACACGAAGTATGCGTCAAGGCACTAGAAACGCGTCAAGACTGGAAATTTGTGTCAATGGACGAAAAATCGCAATTTTCGCCAAAAATCAGCTAGTGTATGTATTTTGCAGGTTGGCAGACTTCAAGCCAAAATTGATGAATCGATTGGTCGGAACTCCTCGAAAAACAAGATCAGAGTGGATCCAGAAGATGGCAACGTGCAAACTGTCCGACTGAGTCAAAAAGAGCATCCTCCTGAGGTCACATACACCATCGGAGCAACTATTCTTTCCTATGCATCCTATGATACTTATCTCAAATGTAATCGAACAACAAAATCATCAGAGGATATGGCTAGAAATATTGAAGTCCCAGAAAGATATCTATGGGAGGAAACCTACGCTGATTTCGAGAAACGAGAGGAGGAACGGAAGAAGAAAGAGAAGGAGTTGAGAATGATACCGACTAGGAATAGGATGGATAAGGTGAGAGGATCGGAGGGTGGATATGTGGTGTTGGTGCCGGAGATGGTGGAGAAGATGGTGGATGTAGACATGAACATAGTGAAGATGGAAGGTTAGTATAGTTTTTTCCAGATCTGAAATTATGCTGCTAGTCGCGACGAAAATTCGAAAAAAGTTTCATTTTGACTAAAAATTGAAAAAACAACCACTCATAGCTTTACGTGCTTCTTTAATACAGTGTTTCAAAAGTAATACTGTATTAAAGGCGCAGCAAGGCCTAAGTCTGCAAACTCATAAATAAAGTTAATGTACATTTGAAATTTCAGAGCCTGATGATGATATTATCTTAACCAAAGACGAAGCGCGAGGGATCGATGAATCAACGATTTCTATCAATTTTGGTCAGTTTTTCAAGCGTGAAGCTGGTAATCTCCAGCTGGTGGATGGATCTTGGCTTAGAGGTGGTAAGTATATAAGCTGAATAAAGGCTATATCTGAAAATCTTCAATTTCAGGTGTTTGGGTGTCGGCAAATCTTCCAGCAGAACATGGTGGTTCTGTGAAGTTCGATGTCAAAAATGTGAAGCACGATTCCAATTCCAAAATGGTAAGGAGCTTCGAATTAAGCTGAAAATTCTGAAAATCTAATTTTCAGACAGTAGCGATGTATGTCGTATCGGTTAAAGGCCAAGAGAGGGAAAAATTGCTATACTCGCCGAATTATTTCATGTCGGGCAATGTATTTTTCAATCGTCCAAATCCAGGTAAAATTATTTCCTCAAAAAATTAAATGCAAGCTGAAAATATTTTCAGAACTATTTCCGCCATGTCCAATTGAAGAAGTGGCGCTTCGAAGACGGCCAAACGAGATGAATATGGAGGTTAGTCATCAAAGTGTGAACATGGGTGCTGCCACTACATCGCAAGAAGGATCGGAAGTGCAGAATCTGGACCTGACGGATGCACCAAAATCATCTGATTCCTCTGGCGTCTTTTCCGCCGATCCTAACCCGAGTGCGATGGATATTGAGCCCAATGAACTTCATGATGCACTTCAAAAAGAGCCAGAAGTCCAAAACCCAAACCCAATGGATGCTGATCCTGAAGTAGTCGAAGACTCGATTCAAACTGAAGATGGAAATTCTGACGGTGCCGATGCCCTCCAATCACTCAAAGAATCCCTTGAAGATCTGAACCTTGGGGCTCAACTCGATCAAGAAGGTCAAGGATCAGCTGCTGAAGCTGTCGATGCACCATTTGAAGCGTCAACTGATTTGTCAGACATTCCTCAAGATGAGCTGAATCTTGTTGATCCTCCACTCGACCGAGAAGTTCAAGGATCATCTGGAGTCGATAATGTGCATCTTCAACCATCAGTTTATCCCGATCCAACATCTTCCCAAGAATATCAGAGTTTGAATCGGTTAGATGCTCGACCAATTCCACCACGACAACAATCGGAGGAATCACCATCTCCATCGAAGAATCAGAAGCATGAAATTCACGAGTGTTCTGAAGATGATGTCAACCATCAAGATGGAATGAATCGCATCAGAATCGAGTCTGGAAATCCAACTGGAAACTCAAGACGCATCGAGCCAGCTACACCTCGATCGTCGAATGCCGATGTCAGTCCTCCAAGACTTACGTTGAAGTTTACCAAGGATCAAGTCGAGGAGTCACGACGCATCTCTCGAGAAGGAGCTTCAACGTCGGCTGATATAGTTGAAGAAAAAGATCGAAGATCCGATCCACTCCAGAATCCACCATCTTCGTTTGAGAATACATTGAGCTCCACACAACCACCTCAAGAGAAGAAACAAGTTGAAGAAGCTTCTGTAGATCCTGGTCAAGGAGCTCCGATTCTTGAAGCACCATCAACATCATCAGGTCGGCGAGTTAGGAAAAGACCATCAAATTATTCCCCGAAAGTCGAGGATGCGAGAAAGAGAGGAAGACCAAGAAAGACGTTGGCAAATCAAGATCCTCTGACTGGAAATTTTGCGGAAGTTGATACTGGAAATCCGACTGTTGAACAAGCTCCAATGACAGCAGAAGATGATCAGCAAGAACATCCTGACAACCAGATCCCTGATGCTTCGATACCGTCAGCGTCATCAAATCCTTCTGATGCTACAACTTCCAGACAACCGGATCCAATCAAAAAGAAACCACCAAAGAAAAGTGCCAAGAAAAAGAGCAAATGGCAAACGAGAATCGACTGGAGACCAGAAATTAAAAACTACTTGAACATTTGGGATATGCAAAGATCTGCTGAAAAGAATCAATTGCCTACAGGAACATCTGAAGATCCAATTGATGCTCCGACTTCATCAACATCCGACTCTCCAGCTCTGAACAGTTCAGCTGATCAGGCAGCAGATCAAGAATCAGAGGAAAAAGTCAATCGCCGAAAGAAGCAAACGAGCAAAAAATTGACTCAAAAACCAGTTGTAGATGTTCCGACGATCATAGATGAAGCTCAAGAAGACCGAGAGCCAGAAGCACTTCCTTCAACATCATCAAAAAGCTCCAAAAGACCAAAACTGTCTGAATTGCACACCTGTTCTGGACAACCATATGGAGTTTCTTCCAAACCAACAAATGAAGTTGTTTCGGATAGAAAGAAGAATCCACGAGGCCGTCCTAGGAAGAATCGAGAAAATGTGCAACCATCTCTAATTCCTGATGATCCAGTACCACTAGTGGAAGTTCAAGAGGACCTCGAAGTAGTTCAAATGGATCAAGGTGAAACCTCGGAAATACAAGCTTCGGAAATACCAAGAGCATCAGGTTCGGCAGTCGTCGAAGATCCTAAGGAAGCTGAAGATGGTGGAATTTCATCTGAAAAGAAAGATCCAGAGAATTTAGTTGAAGAAACTCAAGAAAAGCCAACAGGTGAAGTTCAAAGTGATGATACAGTGCCTATTGATCCGATTGAAGTGATTGCGGATACTGAAGATCAAGATGATTCAACTGAACAGAAGACAAACCCGGAGGATCCAGTTGAAAATCAAGAGAATCCAGCTGAAGAGAAGTTCCATGGAAATGGCAGAGTTATAGTAGAAGCTCAAGAATCTGAAGTTATGGATATGTTACGAAATGAGATACTCAATGCTGTAGATGCCCGAAGTTCTCCAATTCATGAGGAATCAGAAAAAATCGCAGATCCTGAACATCTGTCAAGTGGAAGTTATGGAGTCGTTGAAACTGAAATCGTTCCACCGAACGTTCAAGCTTCAGTGATTCAACACACTACTCAATCACAAATATCGGAATCCGCTGCCTCCGATCCTACTGTTGGAAGCCAAAAGGATCACACTTCAATAGTTCATAATACCGATGCCAATGAAGTCCAAGCCCCACATGTTTGTTTTGGGGTTCAAAGTTTTGTGGATTATCCAGCCGATGAAACTACTGAAGACCTTGATGATTGGGAATCGCCAATGGAACTGATTCCGGAGTATTCCCATGAAGTGAAAGTTCCAACTTTCGAAGTTATCATTGTTCCGCCTCCGACTGTGATGCCGGCTTCAGAATTTGTCATGACTGAAGTTCCAGCCGATGCACCAAACGATCAAGATGTGTCACCAACTCCATCACCTTCCCGAAACTCACTCGCACCATCCGACACTACGACTGCTGCAACCACAAGTCGGTCAATCACACCAGAAGATAATCATCCCAAATTCAAGTTGGTAGAGTTCCTGCGTCCGAATATTCCGAGTATCATTTCTCCAATTCATGATGAAGAGCAGAATATGGATGAGTCAGCGGAGCCGACTGTAGAACAAACCGCACCACCGAGGTCAACTACTGCTTCAATCAAACCTGCGGATCTACCTGATGAGCACATTCCAGCGGCGGAGTCAACTGTTGCTGGAATCAAATCGTCAAATCCAACTCGTGCTCAAACCAACACTTCTTGTTCAGTGAGGTCAACAAGAGAAGGCTCAACATCGAGTGTGAACTTCTCAGATGAGGATGGTCCAGCATACCCAGAAAATCATCAAATAATCAAGATGATTTCTGGACCAACAGCTGGAGCCTCCGAATTACTTCAAGGAACAAAAAGAGGCTCAGAAGTTGACCAATCAAGCTCAACATCAGATGGTCAGAAGAAGCGACGACTTGAAGATGTGGTATCTGTTATTCAAAACAAGAAGAGTCGTCAAGATATCAAGAAGATGGAGTCGACTTCAAGTCCACAATTGAGTATCGAACCACTCGACAATCCGGAGCCGATGATCCTATCTGATGATACAATTCACCATGACCAACCAGAAGACAGTGAGCCCCAAAATCTGATTGGAGCAGCTTGCCCACCAGAATTGATTCGCTTCGATAATGTGCTCAATGCATTCCATTCCTCTGAGATAGTTACTCAAGAATCCGAAGACTTCAATCAGCAACATCAATCTGGATTCAATGAACCAGCTCAGAATCCGAATCAAGCTTCAGAAACTCACCGAGGATCCAGCTCCAGAAGTCAACGATTTTTGATAGAGTCGATTATGGAATCGACAAGTCAGCAATATGATCAAGAATCTATGACTCAGTCCATCTTTGGATCGCTGGATTCATCAGTTCGGAATCCTCTTCAAACTGTGAGCTCTCGTAGCCATTCAACTCAACCAGAAGTTGTGGAGCCGCAAAACACAACTCCTATCCACCAAGGTCAACCAATTCCTATATGTTCGGACCACCATCACTTCCGAGATTCTGAAGCTCAAGCGATCCAATCTGAAGCATATCAAAATCATTCGATTTATGCTCCAAATGTTCCACAACCAGTTGATCACCTCCACCATCCAAATCATCCTAATCAACCAGTGGTTCAGCCAGAAGTTACTTTTGAAATGTTATATAATTTTGTGAGGTCTGTGATCCCGCATTTTAGCGATGCACAATGCCGCGAAATAACTTGTAACGTGCTTCGAAGGTCTGCAACTGCTCCAGAACCTGCTCCATCGGCTCCGGAACTTGCTCCATTGGCTCCAGAATTTGCTCCGTTGACTCCGGAACTTGCTCCACCGGTTACAACACCACCTGCTCAAAAAGCACTAGTTTCAAGAAAATCTCGAGCTGCCAAACGTCCACGCCAATCAAGAAATAAAGCAGAAGCTCAAAACCTTGAGGTCCAAGGAGTCCAAGAATCTTCCGAAGTACCAACTTCCACTGCTAAATTGAGTTCCCAGCTTCAACCGATCCCAACAGTTCTAAACTATGATGTAATTATTCAATCAATTGTAAATGCTGCAATATTTGCAAAGTTGCCCCTTTCGGAATTGTCAAATATTCGTGTGTGGAATGGAGATGGTCTCGAATATCCAATACCACCTAGCTATTTTCAACTTCCGCAATTGAATCAACAAGGAGCTCCTGAAGAAGCAATGTTGGCTCCACCATCTCATGGTCCAATTGAAGGTAAGAATCGCCTAGATAGTTTGAATCTGTATCGTCAATGAATTTTTATAGCTACTGAGCCGGTTGGTGCACCCATAGCTACCAACAGTATGCCACCAATTGCCAATGGACTTCACCAACACCATCAAGCTTCACCACCACTTCTACCACGGCATCCGGAACTTGAACGGTTCGTTGATCAGGCTGAACAAGATACGACATTGGACGCAGATGAATGGCTGAATCAGCATGAGGCTCGATATCTACAACAACGACAGGCTCACTCTCCAATTGAAGGTATGAATCACTAGAATAGTCAGAATATGTATCGTCAATGATTTCTTGCAGCGAATGAGCCATTATCGGTCCCAGTGCCAGATAATAAAGATATTGGTCCTGCCGCCCCAATAGCATCGATTGGCGCACTCATACCACCCAATTATTCACCAGCAGCTGTCACCAACGAATTGGCACCAATGGGCAATGGTTATCCACCAATCAACCACCCATATTGGCACACAATGTTCGCCCACCACCATCCATTAATGCCATATCAGGTGCCACCAAGCACCATCACTATGCCACCACCAACTGTTGCAAAACAACCAAGAAAAAAATAAGTGTAACTTTTTTGGAATAAGATTTTCACAATTTATAATCATGTTTTTATTTTCTAAGTTTTTATTTTTCATATTTTATACAAAAATAATTTTTTTCATTCGTTTTATATCACATTTTATACACATTTATTTCTTTCTAAAAGTTATTTTTTCATAACTATCATATTTCCTATAATAAATGATCATAACTTTTAATTATTTTATGAAATCGGAATGTGTCTTCTTTCACAAATTTCCTATATTTCAAAATTTTTATAGTCGTTTTTATTGCATTCGAATTACAATTTATTTGAAAAAAAAAATCACAGAAATTCCACAAGCTTTTATGAAATTATAATAAAAATATGAATCAAAATTAGAAAATTAGGGTTTTTTTTGGCTCAAATTGTTCACTTTTATCTGAAAAATTATTGCGCTGAAAAAAAATCTTGTCTGAAATTTTGGATAGATAGAAACATGATCCATTCATTTCATGATATCCGGCCTGTAGAAATTTTTTCTCAATACATAGATCTTTTGGAGCTGAAACTATACTGGAACTAAACCTAAATCATCGACCACAACATGTCCGCTTAGGTCAATAACCAAATATCTGGCGCGATGCCAAAAAAAAAAGTTGTGGTATTCGCTCCGTTCCTTTATTTGTTTTGACCCGCAGTAAAAATCTTGCATCACACTTTTCCACCCATCTCTTCACCACTCCACCATTCCATCCACCATTTTTACTTTTTTTCACACCATATGATGGTGAAGATGAAAAAAATGGTGGGTATGCCCTTGAAAATTGGTGCAAAACCCACTCTTTTATTGAATTCAGTACACCATATTTTTTTGAATGATTTTTTCGTGGTTTGATTTAAAAAAACTAACCGTTTTTCTGATGAAAGAAATCATATTACACCTTTTCTTGTAAATTTATATATTTTTTGAAATTAAGAAACATTGGCGATACAACAAATTCAATTTCATAAGTTTTTCAAATCAAAAAAAAGATCTGATTGTTTGCCAAATATGTACCTTCCTCACTGCACTATACTCCCCAAATTAACCTAGTTTTCGACATTTGAGGGGGGAAAGAACGTATAGTTTTCTTCATGTGAGGCATAATTTTCATCAAACTATTTTTCATCTTTTTTCAGGAGTTCCACCTAAATTTGTATCAAATCGCAAATATCGTCCTTCATTTCAAAGTTCAAATTTTTATATTATAATTTATATTCAAACTCTTAATCAAAAAATCAACCGCCTATTAAATTCCCATATCTTAGGAAGGCATGAAATATTTAGAATTTTTAAAGAATTTTTGTATCAAAGAATCTTTTGATTTTTTTTTTCTTTTTCTGCTGTATTTAAGCACCGTTTTGTATCAAAATCTTGAAGTTTATTGCTTTCTTTCCGAAGTCTTATACTTCAAAGCAACTCCCAAACTGTAAATCTTGGTAAAAATCAGAAAACCCCCTCCGAAAACGTACGAAAATAGCCCTAAATCCCACTAATTTTCTTCAAGCAAATACTTCAAATGATATCTTTGACTACTGTTTTTCTTCTAAATACTTCTTATCGTTTTTATCAATATACCCATCATCAAATTCAAAATCAGCATAAAAAACCACCCTACCTACCCTCAATCACCCTGGTGGGGGAGGGTCTTGGTGAAAAACGGGGACATCACCAACCGATGAGAATATATCGGCAATGTGTGTTATGAATGCAGTATGCACTTTTATACGAAGGAGTCTTGTGACCTGACCAGATACATGTTGAGCTTTGTCAGCCGCCTTTCTCTCACTTTTACCACACAGATTGTATACTTTTTATTGTGTTGAGTATATTAGGGAGAACAAAGGAGGTTCAGATTGTTTTCGCGCACACTTTTTATTGCCCCTGCACATTGTTTAGGTTTAGTTCCTTTCTCTTCTCACATTTGCCAGTGAGATTGTTTGGGGCTATACTTTTTATATATCGATTGAGTTGAACATCTGTTTAGTTGAGGCTTCTTGGCATATATGTATACATATATATGTATCTTTTTCATCACTTACAATACATTTTCCTGTATCTAGTCAATTGTATCACTTTATCACACTAGAAATATTCCATTGTCTCTCTTTGGCCAGTGTTAACTTCTGGTTTAAAAAAAAAGAACAATAATTGTCGTTTCGTAATAATTTTTTCCTTGTTCACAAATAATTTTTGATAGTTTCAAACTACTTTATTGAATTTTATGACTTTCAGAAGAAATTTGCGGTGTTTGCACACAATTACCGTACCATTTAGCAATAGAGCGCGTTTGTTTTTTTCACAATTTTTTTGACATCTCGAATCTTTGTGAGTCACTCTAGGACTTGTAATTCGTGATAAATAGATAAAACTTGAAAGTGAATCATAAATCTGTATTCGATATAGTCTTGAGCATCCATCATATTCGAATATCTACGATTTTCCAATATATCGTTTTTTTCCAAAAAAAATGTTGTGTTCTGACGAAATCGTTTTTTCTCAAACAATATCCAAAAATTGATTCAATGGGCATTTACATGCCTCGATACTTCGTCAAGTCGTCATAATTTTCCCATGGCCCACACATTATACAAACAGCACAACCACCTTCATTTTCATTAAACTATCGTGTTCATCGTAATTTTTTTCCCTATATTTTCCACTTTTACTTCTCGACTCTCCTGAAGTATATGTATATAGTTACTCTGTGAGTCCCAGGATTCATGGATCCGTCGATCGTCGGACCCACAAATTCGCCAACGACCATATATACCTTATTTAAGAGCTTTATTCTCCTATTTCAATTTCCCACCTGCAGAGTATCCCGATAATCCCCAAAATTGTTCTACATATATAGCGAATGGCAATGCCTAATTGCTCACATATATTCTCTAAAATTTCCCATACACCTCCCCCTTCTCATATATATCATCATCATGTGTGTGTGCAATTTACCTATATGTTGCCTCTTTTCACAGCTTATAAAAGCTCATTCGATTCTTCTCTAATGTCTCCATAGATACCTCACATGTTAATAATCATATCTGCACTTAGCAACTAGATATCTTCAAGTCAATAGATTCAAGTTTAATGATGCGAAGAAAAACTTACTTTAACGTATTGTTGTTTTTTGTGTCGATTCATTAAGTTTACCGTTTGCCCACCCTGTGTCATTTCTTCGCGTGCACTCACAGTTATAATGAATCACGAAAGTGTGTTTTATCCATTCCTTTCTATCTTGTAACCGATTCCTTCTTTTCCTCCATCTTGTGTATACCACACACAGAAATCAAATCGATTGATATTTCTTGCCTTTTCCCAATGATGACATAACGAAAAAGAAAAATATGAGTTCCTCCTCTGTATAAATATCGCCTCCCCTTGCCATTCCTTCATTCCAACTGAGACCCCGCTTCCTCTCCTTCCCCGTCCCCTACCCTCTTCGAAATTCCAGTATCTGATTTTTCTAATAGTTTTCCACATTTATTGGATTTCAAAAGTTATCTGGCCCTTCATTTCTTAGAATTAAACATGTGTGAAAATATTCTGAAAATCCCTATCGATTTACTAAACCTCATTTCCCTGATAACTCTCAGTTTTTCTAGTTTCGTCGTAATAATTTATCTGAATGATACCAAACTCTGATCAAAACCATCGATTCGTTTTAGTAATTTTTTTTGCTTTCGGTTTTTTCTTGAGTTAGATGCAGGACAGCCATGATGAGTCATTACAGCGTATTTCATCCATTCATGTTTCATAACTAATTCCTTTTTTCTTCATTTTGTATGCATCACACATCGAACTCGAATCGATTGACTTATTGATATTTTTTTAATGTTTCCCATTGATGACGGAACGGTATATATGTCATCCTATCTTATTTCATGATTGATTCCTTTTTTTCCTTCTTGTATATACCACACATTGAAATCGATTCGATACACATTTTTGTCATTTCCCATGGATGAAAAAACACAAAAAGAAAAAATATGAGTTCCCCTTTCGGTATAAATGCCGCCCATTGGTTGAAATTCATATATCTAATAGAGTATCACTATCTCTCAAAGTTTCTGAGTGAGGCTTGTCTGAAAATATTCTGAAAATTCCTAGTATTCCAATCAATTTTCCACAAAATATAACATTTTTTCAAATTAACCTCACACACCTGACGTATTCTAATGTCCTCGCTTTTGTGATTCTCTACCAGCTTTCAATACTTTTCAATATGTTGTAGATCGAAAAAGCATATTGCTGTAACTATCTCCTGCGAAATCAAAAATGGATCCATCTCAACAACTCGCTATCCCCGTTTTGGTCTCCGTCAGTCTGACGGAGAAAAATGGAAAGAAATATGTATTGATGAGAAACTTGCCGAGCCGTGACCAAACACCATCCACATTCGACCCAGAAGTACCAAGTTGCTCAAGTATGCTTCAAAACATGTCGGATCTTTCGGATTGCAATCATAATATTTTCAGATGACTCGGTTTATTCGACCTGCAAGTTTTGCCACTTGCCATTTCATGGAAGGCACATGGCAGCTCATATTGATGCTCATAAAGGCCGCTACCGAGTGGACAGGCCGGTCTTTGGACGGTACATATGTCCCTTATGTACCTACCAGTTTGAGTTAGTTTTTTTTTTGTTGAAAACTTCGGTGGTTTTAAAAAATGCGGCTATTCAGCTTTGAAACGTCAGAACTGTAGAAAAAACGAAATTTTGAAACAAAACTTTAAAAAATGAAATTTTCAATGGCACTGTTAGGAACTTTCATTACTGATTTTCAGGAACCGCTCTATACTTTTTTCCAAAAAAAAATACTGGGCTTAAATTGGAAAGACTTTTTTGTCGTAAAAGTGACTTATTGAGCTTTTTTCAGATTCTCCGAATACCTGTTCCGTCATTGGAGAATGGAATGCCACCAAGTGATGGTAACTTCCCAAAAAAATTGCCCTCCTAATTCTCGACTATTTCAGGCATACACGGCTCCACTCCCATACAACAACAAAGAGCTGGCATTTCTGGTTTTTCTGTTGCTCCAGCAAACAGTGCCATATTCGGAGATCATCAATCTCCACAAGGACCATCGAAGGATTATCAAGGAAATGGCAAAGGATGATTGTGAAAGCAATCAGTTCCAAGCTATTATCAACAATTATTTTGAATATCCGGATGAAGGTTTGTTGGTGAAGATCGGAGAATCAAACATTCTCAAAGATTCCAATCTGATTTTCGGAGAGGAGAAAGATGTGAGTGAAGATTTCAATCCAATCTATCAACATTCGAGTTTTTTTATAGCTGACCAACATCCAACGCTTCAACTGGATGGCAGCTGTGGCTCCGATGTTCTTCAGTGATGAGTATCAAGTGAGTGAATTGTTTTGAGCACTAGGGTAGTGCTCAAATTAGACACGTATATAATTGATGTTGTCAGCACAATACAGGGAAATAAAATGTTGTTGATTACAGGCGCAACTAGTGAAATTTTCTGAAAAAAAAATAAAATAAAGTGAGAAGCTCAACTTTTTGTACACGAAGACACATTTTGCAAGCTCCATAGCCGAAACAAGAATTATATATATTTTTTTCAATATTTTTATATATTTATAGCAAAAATATACAAATATATAGTTGTGGACAACATTATTTTTTTCGACAAATAAAAATCTTTTCGACAAATTCGGCAAACATTCTTTAGTACAGTTGTCGAAAACCCAACTAAAATCAGTACACAGTAAAGAAATTGTTTACTCCTCAAAAGAACTATTGCGCTCGATTCGTGCTGTAGTTGTCTAAATCCCACATACCCTATAATATCAAGCTACTTCCAGTGGGTGGTTCTCCGACCAAACAACACCATCATTGCAGTTCAGTCAACATTACGATATTTGACAAATTCATCCATCATTTCCACAGTAAGTTTGCCATTCTCACCAGTTTTCCAATTTTCATTGATTTCAGTATAGTCGTAAAAAAGTGTACCCGATTCTTCAAAAGGGCTTCGAGGACTGGAAAGTTGACAAGAGAGATTATCAGTGTGGGACCTGCTCGAAAATCTTCTCAAGCCTTGGACGACTGAATCATCATTTGGAACTCAGAGCATGTAGCAAATCAAATGTCGTTGGAGTCGGATATGTGAAACGCTGCCAATTCTGTAATAATCGGTAAGTTTTCTAGTTTTATCAAATTATGAGGAATCTGAAATTTTCAGAATCACAACGGCATCCGAATTGAATCATTTGAGGGTGGAATGCACTGAATTGAAGTCTGTGGGTATCAGATTGAGAAGATTTATTAATATGGAGAGCATTGAAGGGGTCGATAAGAGAAATAACAATTGGGTAATTCTAAACTTTCCATGCTCTTCATAGTATTTGTATATTCAGATTGCTCAATTAAAAAACAGACTTGGTGATATTGAAGATAAAGCAGAGGCCCAAGTTGAAAGAAAGAAACTGGAGTTCACAGTTTGCCCGCATTGCTGTGAGTTTTATTTTGAACTCACATATATAAAAAAAATCAGTATATAAAAATCACTAGTTGAATACATTATTTGGTATAATTTCTTTGATGAGGAATCCAAATATTTTGTGTCAAATGAGCCTCTGTCATAACAATCAAGGCTCAAAGCACCAAATTTTTTAAATGAAAATCGGTTGAACGGATTGAATTTTAGTTTTTCGTGCGTTTTAGCTTAAAGATGTCACTAAATTTTTCAAAAACCTCAAAAAGAGCCTTGAAATATTTAGAAAGAACTATTTTTTATTTTTTTTTTAAATCCTTCATCTTCCGTTAAAAAATAAGCTTCGCAACAGCCGGTACCCATTTTTGGAAAATCTTGATAATTTAATACCTTTAGATTAAACTAAAAATTCGAAACCTGAAAAATATACGTAGCAACTTTATTAAAAAAAAAGGAATTTCAGTGGAAGCCGGTGAACCCGATGATTTCCTCTATGAGCATTTAACTCATGTGCATGGATACAAGGGCATCGAGGAATTACGGAGTGCTGAGAAATGGGAAAAACAAGATGGTGGGATGAGACCCTTCTTCTGTTTCATCAGAAATCATCCGCTGAACCATAAGAAACAGAGACATATTATGAATAACCAAGGAGAGGTAAACAAAAATTGAGTGACTTGAAACAATAACTTTGGTATTTTCCAGATAATGAAGTTTTTGAATGGCGAAGTGAATGACGAAGATGTGCAAGGAATCGTGGAGAAGGAGCAGACATTTGAATACGGTGCAACCATATTGGTCTCCAAGAAAGAATACAAAGAGCACAAATTTGGAGCAAGAACACTCGAATCACTAGCATTGGCTGGAAAAATAACAGTGCTAGATAGGGATAGGCGTGAAGAATTCTATCGAGATTTTATGACGAAAGAGAAAGAACGAGCGAAGATGGTGGTGGAAATGGTGCCATCGGAGGAACAGAAAGATGTCGACATGGGCGCACAAGCTGGATTCGTGGTTATGGTTGCAAAAGCCAAACTGGAAGTAGAAGGTTAGTTGAGTCTATGAATCTATGAATCTATGAATCTATGAATCTATGAATCTATGAATCTATGAATCTATGAATCTATGAATCTATGAATCTATGAATCTATGAATCTATGAATCTATGAATCTATGAATCTATGAATCTATGAATCTATGAATCTATGAATCTATGAATCTATGAATCTATGAATCTATGAATCTATGAATCTATGAATCTATGAATCTATGAATCTATGAATCTATGAATCTATGAATCTATGAATCTATGAATCTATGAATCTATGAATCTATGAATCTATGAATCTATGAATCTATGAATCTATGAATCTATGAATCTATGAATCTATGAATCTATGAATCTATGAAACTATGAAACTATGAATCTATGAATCTATGAATCTATGAATCTATGAAATTCCAGATGCTGTTGTCGAAGAAGTGCTAGGATCCGAAGAGTTGCCAATTCCAATCGACTTCAACATGTTTTTCGATAGCCAAGCTGGTGATATCGAGATGGTCGATGGGTCGAAATTCAGAGGATGTGTGTGGATGAAATTGGCTCTTCCAGCAGAAGCTCGCAGTTATGTGCAGTTTGAGCACTCTGAACAGGTGAGAAGCTGAAATTTTTTCTGAAAATATTGGAATTCTGATTTTCAGACTATATCCATGTACGTCATGCCGGTGAACATCCAGGATAGGAAGCTGCTCTACTCGAAGATCCACTTCATGGCCCACGGTGATTTCTATAAGGCTCGCAATTCAGGTGAAATTTTTCCTCAATAACTTTTTCAATCTGCAATCATTTTCAGCCAACTGCCCTGATCATCCAACAGAAGATTTGGTGCTTCTGAATCGCCCACCACCGCTGAATCTGGCCGCTGATACACCTCGACATGGATCGGAACATCAGAATCCTGAGCCTATGGTTGCTGCTCCAAATGAGCAACAAGATGGAGCAATTCAAGCCGTATCTCCACCAGATGTCCAGAATCCGAACCTCGAGCCGATAGATCCAGAAATTGCCGAAAATGCACCGATAGCTATATCAAATGACGAGATGGAGGTAAACCTACCAGCTTCAAGGATACTCGATCCACAACATGAAAGTCGTCAAGTCACCGATGCAGATCGAGGATCTCCAGAGGATCAGAATATTGATAATGCTCAAATCGACCATACTGGCCAAGAAACTTCTGAACCTCATGATATTCCTCAAAACCAAACGATCGCGCCTCCAGCAGAAATCCAGACGCTTGTTCCGACACTGCAAAGTCTTGCTTCAATCCAAATCAATCAAGAAACTATGAGCACTTCTGAAATTGGTACCAGAGATCAACGCACTTTGGAAATCCAACCATCACCTGCAGCTGAAGATCAGATTCCGGCTATAGAGCCAATTGATGTTGCTCCCAATGAGCATCAAGAAGAGCCAAATGAAACTAAGCCGAGGAATCTGGAAGTTGTCGACGCACCACGTCCACCTTCCCAAGATGATCAAGATTCGAGTCCGGTGGTCATCAATGCTGCTCCAAATGATCCACGAGAAAAGCCGAATGGAAGTAAGCAGAGACGTTCGAAAAGAGTCGCTGCACAACATGAAAAATCTTCAAAAGTCGGAACACCGTCAGAAGATCGTATGGTGGAAAACGAAGATTTTGATGAAGGTGTGTTCAGTTTTGATATTCTTAAAATTTTGAGGTTTGAGAATAATATAAGTGTAGGATAGGCTTAGGAGTCCTGTAAGATTTTGGTTTTTATCAGAATATTCTTTTAGATAAGTTCATAGTATTCAGTTATAGATTATTGTTTTACACTTGATAAAGTAAACATTATATCAGTATATAGTCTTCAAGGCGCATAGGCATTGACACTTTGAAAAAAAAATCAACATTTTTCAGATGATGATGATGATGATGAAGAAGCGGTTATGATTGACTATCAAGAGTATTCTGACGGACAAGCGGAATCATTGGAGACTAATGTTGATTCTGTAAAATTGGAAGGAGGTAGGAAACATTGCTGAAACACCGAAGCTAAAAATATCCTAAATTTCAGCAGTTTGGATGAAGGAGGCGTTTCCAGTTGAACGAGGGACTGTGGTGAAGTTCCAGCATTCCGGAAAGGTGATTAATTTGGAATCTGCCTGAAAATGTTGAAATTTTCAGACAATTTCGATGACCGTGTTATCGATTAGGTTCAACAAGAGGAAACTACTCTATTCGACAAAGTATGCCATGAAGAACGATAGATTTGTCAAACGTCGTTTAGGTAAACTTTTTTCATGGAAAAACAAAAATGAAAATTTTTTTCAGAAACATGCATGCCGGACCCAACAAGGGAGATTGTTCTTTGTGAACCACCAGAAGATCGGAGCCCAAATCCAGACGTCGTCGATCCATCGGAACATCAGAATGAAGGAGAGGATTCAGGGAGCTCTGAGCCAGCAAATGGAGCACAAGAATCGAGAACTCAAAAAACCACACGTTCAGGACGCACACTGAAGATTCCTAGAAGATTTGAACAAGCTGGATCAGTTGAAGATGCTCAGAATTCATCAACATCATCTCAAAATGATCCAACAAGCGCAGCCAAGCCGACTCAAGGTCCGTCAAGTTCAACAGCATCAGCCGGAGGATCCAGTCGCAAGTCTCGGAAATATGTTTCGGTAACGTTGACGTCAGAAGACTTCAACGAATTTGGGTGGAAACCAATTGAAGCTCGGGAAGCTGAAGAAGCTCTACGAGCACAACAAGCTCAAGAAGCTGAAACTCCAGAAAAGTTAACTGATGCCTCGAAGCCTTCCACTTCAGCAATGCCGGATGCGTCAATCCGGAAGAGGCCAGCTGATCAAACGTCGGATCAAAGATCCGAGAAAAGAACCAAAAGTCAAAAAAATCGAGAGAAGACTAAAAAAGCGAGAGCATCAAAAGAAGCGAAACGCGGAGAGTTGGCTCAAATACAAGTTGAAGATGTTCCGACGAACACAGAAGAAGCTCAAGATGATCGTGATCTTGAAGCGTCAGAGGGAGCAGCTGATCCATCGACTCCATCCACTTCAGCTATGCCAAATGGTCCAATTCCAAACAAACCAACTGATCAGACGTCGGATCAAGGATCGGAGAAGACAATCAAGCGTCAAAGAAGAGAAGGTAGCAGAAGATCGTGTCGAGGTCGAGTTGAAGATGCTCCGAGGATGGGCGCAGAAGCTCAAGATGATCGAGAACCTGAACAAGTTGAAGTCGCTCCAATGATAGAAGAAGATGTAGCTCGAGAATCTGATGAACGTCCGAAAGCGTCAGATCAGCCGTCAACATCGCCGAAGCCCACCAAGGATCCTGAGCCGACTGGTTCAACTCCATCAACTTCTGACGATCGAAGATCGAAAAAAGGTGGAGACAGTTTGAAGGAAAGTTCACGGAATAATCAACACGATTTGGCAGAAGTTGAAGCTCAAACTCCACGAGAGCATGTAGTATATAGGCCGGAAATAGTGGAAGCATTTGAACGCCGACATCCTGATCTTAAGCATGGTTGGATACGTCACTGGGGTTTTGGAAGCTCCAGAAATATGGGAGTTGGAACATCTGGAATCCAGAGAGCACCGGAAGCTGATCCTGGAAGAGCTGGAAATGAAGGACTTGTGACTGAATCAAGAGAAAACCCGGAGAATCCAGCGCCAACAGTTCAAAATCCTGAGCCAGTATCGGAAGATCAAGAATCTGATCCGATCGAAAATGAAGTCGTTGATGCTCCGCAAATTGATCATCAACCGGATGGCGATTCTGAAATCAAAGAAAATGAAGTCCCACCATCGAACATAAACGATTCTGAAAGTCAATCAGATGATCAATCTCAAGTACCAGAGTCCAAACCTCTCACTGATCCTCTCACAGAAGATGCTGGAGCATCTGGAAGTCAATCGGTAGATGCCCATGCTCCAAATGATGGAGTAAAAAAATCTGAAGTCGATGCCTCAAACAGGGATGCATCGGAGACTCTACCAGCAGATCGATCCGAAGTACCAGATGTCGCAAGTGTCACTGATCAGATCGTGTATTCCGAAGTTGAAACTTTTGAAGCGACTGTTGTGATGCTCCCAGCTGTGATGCCGGTCCCGGAAGTACTCCCCAATGGAACTCCAGCTGATCGTCCAAACGACCAAGATGTGTCACCAAGGCCAACACCATCACCTGCATCATCATCAACCTCCGACACCTCCACCGCCGCAAGTACCAGTCAAACAACCTCACCGGAAGAAGTTGTGAGTTTTTGTGTAAACTTGACAAATATGATATTTTTGATTCAGGAAAGAAAGCAAGTTCGTGATGCACCAACTGCTTCAGAGCCGACTGCTGCTCAAACCGATGAGAACTCATCAAGGGAAGCTTCATCATCTCGGCTGAGCTTCTCTGATAGTGAAGGTCCTCCATACGTCACCGATCAGTTTTTGTCGAATTTGGAGACTGTAGCAGCTGAAGGGCCTCGAAGAACAAAACGAAGATCAGAAGAACGTAACCAACCGAGCTCGACACCAGCAGATGCCGCAAGTCAACATTATCCAGAAGATGCTGATCCTCGAAATCCAGCTCCTACAACTCATCAAGTCGCTCCACATGGATTTTTGTTGGATCGTCAACAAGTCTGTCAAAAATCGGAAGATGCTAATTCAGACGCTCAAAACACGACTCAAGCTCGTGTACATTACAATCCCGTATTTCGACACCAGTTTGAAACGTTTGTCTTCCCTGATTATGATTTATCAGATGTATTTGGTCCACAACCACGAAATGAGGCGGGTAATCTTGGAGCCCGATCAAATTATCAACAAGATGAGCAGGAACAAAGTATGAATGAACAAGATGCTCGTCAAGGAAATGGATCGATTCCAGTTGATTCGAATGAGCTGAGCTCGAGAGCACAGGAGCATCCTCCACGGCAAGCTCCAATCGAGCTCCGTACTTCACCTGGATCCTTGTTTCAACCAGTATCTCCCAGTGCTTCAGATGCTCAGCGAGAAGTTGTTCCGCCGAACTTGCAACTGCCACTTTTGAATGCTCAACAATTTTTGAAGAGTGTTGACTCCGATTGTCAACTCTTTGCATTCCTGCTACCACTCTTCCAACAACATGGACTAGCTCCACCACCCCTAGATGCTCTACAAGCATATGAAGATCTGGTTCAATTTTTACGACCAAGATCAGTTGCCATCAATGCTTTTCCACTGGATGATATTGCTGCCGGCAATGGTGCACCACTCGCCACCAACGGATATCCACCAATCTTCCCTGGAATCAACTTCTTCCCACACCCATATGTATTCCCAATGAACACCAATCTAGCTTCATCACTAATGAATGGAATACCAAGTGCACCACCAAACAACATCACCAATAGAGTGCCACCACCACCACTTGCCAATCAAAGAGCCAATGGTGCACCACCAAACGCCCTCGATTCTTACCTACCACCAACTGATTTTCATCAACAACGGGCAAATGGACCGACTGCGCCAAAAAGAAGAAGAATGCAATAATTTTTTTAGTAGTTCAGATGTTTTATTTCATAATTTTTCAACCATATTGGTTCGTTTTTTTATTGGAAAGGGTTTTTTATAAATATCAAATTTCATAACATCTAAATTGATTTTATATTGCCATTTCCTACTTGATGTGCTCTTTTTTTCTAATTTTATGATCATAACTTTCATTTTATTGTTTAAGTTCACTTTTTATTGTAAAAGCTATTTTTTATATGGTCGAATGTTCATATTATTTCATTTTTTTCCCAATTATTTTTTATCAATTCAGTTTTTAGTGTCAAAATCACCTTTATATGTTCTTTTATGCTCATTATATAATAATTTTATGAGCATAACTTTTTTGGTAATAACAAGTTTTATTTTTTTATTCCAAGTTTATTGTAAAAAAAATTTTTCATATGGCGCAGTTTTTATATAATTTTACTTTTATTTCTTCAATTTTAACTGTAATAATATCACAATATGCTCTTATTAAGCTCATTTTATGATAATTTAATGATCATAACTTTTATTTCATAGTATAATTCCAATTTTATTGTCAATTTTTTTTTCTCATAAGTTACAATTTTCATATCTGTTTTATATATGTCAATTTTGATTTATCATAATATTATTATCAGATTTTTTTGCTCAATGCGTTTTTAATACATTTTTATTTCAATAAAAAACTTTTTACTCCAATAAAATAATCACATTTCATGAAAAAATACAGCTCTCCTCCAACAAATCTTCACTTTTGAACTGTGACTGAAAAATTTTTTTTTCTTTAAAAATTTTCTCAATCTCACCAAAAAAACATGAAAGTGTTCCTCAAAAAATTGTGCGCATCAGCGAAAAATGAGCAACTCAAATCAGTATATCAGTGGATCTGAACACTGCCAAAATGTTGTGGGAATCGCCTGCCACGTGGTCGTCGGACCCTTTCTCGTTTTTGCTTCGGAGCCTCATTGGAGCCGGCTCCCCGTTTTTTGGAGACACTTCTGGATCTGACCGGCTCGGCAGACTTGGAGCAACTTCTGAGCTCATTGGAGCCAGCTTCGAGCTTCTTGGTGCTCCTGGAGACACTTCTGGATCTGGTCGGCTCACCAGTTTTGGAGCAACTTCTGGGCTCATGAGATGCCCTTCTGGAGACCCCTCCGACCTGGACCCTTCTGGACCTCTTGGTGACCACCCGATCCTTCCTCCTTCCACCTCTCCTCTCACCAGCCACCAACACCCTAAACCACCATCACACCATTTTTTCACACCAATGTCACCACCACTAACCCTCCATTCACATCCACCGCCACCAACATTTCCACCAATTTCTCATACTTCACCTCCAACAACTTTTGTCGAAATTCGACTGGTGACATGGATCGCCATAATTCGAGTAAGTCACCGACTTTTGGATATTTTGACTCCAGATTTTGAGCCTCGAGACGGGAGAGCCCCGATTTTTGAGCAAATGCGGATGTTGAGAGCTCTGACATTTTCTGAAATTCCTTTTTTTGAGCAACCCGGGGAAAGGGGAAAAGGGGCCTAGAAGTAGAAAAAAATAGTCCACCCGAGAAAGTGACCCAGCCCGCTTCCGATGATGATTTTTGTGGGCTCCGCGAGCATCTTTTATACATTTTCTTATCAACTGATAAGGCAATGTATAGTGTAGTTTGAAAATGTCAACACAATTTTGGGCGTTTCGAAAATGCCAAATGACTCAGATAAGACCATATTTCGAAATTGTATACAAAAATTGCATCAGTTTCTTATCAGTTGATAAGAAAATGTATAAAAGTTGCTCGCGGAGCACCAACAATCATCATTGGAAGCGGGCTGGGTCACTATCTCGGGTGGACTATTTTTCTTTTTTCTAGGCCCCTTTTCCCCTTTCCCGGGTCCCTCAAAAAATTGGCTGGAATTTCAGAAAATGTCAACATCCAAATTTGCTCGAAAATCGGGGCTCTCCCGTCTCGAGGCTCAAAATCTGGAGTCAAAATATCCAAAAGTCACTGATTTACTCGAATTATGGCGATCCATGTCGCCAATGGAATTTCGACAAAAGTTGTTGGAGGTGAAGTATGAGAAATTGGTGGAAATGTTGGTGGCGGTGGATGAAAAAAATGGAGAGTGAGTGGTGTGATATTGGTGTGCAAAAATGGTGTGATGGTGGTTTAGGGTGTTGGTGGCTGGTGAGAGGAGAGGAAGGAATGGTGGGAGGAAGATGGATCGGGTGGTCACCAAGGTTGAGGGGTCCAGAAGGGTCCCCAGAAGTGCATCCCATGAGCCAAGAAGTTGCTCCAAAACTGGTGAGCCGATCAGGTCCAGAAGTGTCTCCAGAAGCACCAAGAAGCTCAGAGCTGGCTCTGGGAGCCCAAAGAAGGCTAGAAAAATGCTCAAAATGATGGAGCTGAAAAACAAGCCTACTGAAAAGTCGAAAAAATCTGGAACATTTGGCTCCAAGAAGTTGCTCCGACTCTGTGGAGCCAGACGAGCAGTGGGCTCATCAACTAGAACTGCCACCAAAGCTGGCAGGTCCAGAAGGGTCCGGAAGACCACTGTGCTCACCAGAAGTGCTCCGCGAGCTGTCAAGATGAGAAGAGTCAGAAGTGCCCCCAGAAGTTGCTCAGTCGGTGCCAAGAGGATCAGAAGTGCCACCAGAGCTGGAAGATCCAAAAGGGTCCGGAAGACTAGTGAGCTCGCCAGACGGGCTCCGCGAGCTGCCAAAATCAGGAGTGCAAGAGACATCCGAGGTGCCTCCAGAAGTCGTTTGAGCGTCAGAAATGTCTCCAGAGCTGGAAGATCCAGAAGCTCCTCGAGAGCCCATGATGCCAAAAATGACCTTAAAATGTGCCAAATCTGTGGCTTCTGCGCTCTTTCTGGTCAAAATCGAGGTCTTGGAGTACCAACCGGTAATCCAAGCGATCTATTCTTGTTCAAGGAAGCGTATTGAACAAATTGCTGGAGTTTCAGCCTTTTTGGTTTTGTCTGGAATTTTGAAGTAAGAGGATCCATGTTTTTTGGTAAGCTTGACTGAAATTGAAATTCATTTGAAATGTATTTTTTCAGGTACAGTTTGATGATGGAAAGCAACATTTTTTGGAGAGCTGGAGTTTTTTTTTCATGGATTCTTATAAATATGTTTTTTGTGATTTTTAATAAATAATTTGGTAATTTTGTATGTGACGCCAAATTTTCAGGCGATTGTTCTGCATTGTCAGCAGGTTTTCACAGTTTTCAGCAACACTCCGCATTTTTATAGAGACATACAACGTTTTCAGTTAAAATTTCAGGCAAACTCAAGTTAGCCAAAATATCAATACTTTTCGGGAGTATTTCTTGTATTTTCAGGCTAATTTCTAGCTTCTTATAACCATGTTTTCAGTGATAACAGCGATATTTCTAACTTTTCCGAGAAAAACTCCGAATTTTTCGACGTATTTTCATATAAATACAGTTTCAGCAATTTATGCATTTTCAGATGTGCGTTTAGACAAATTTACGCATTTTTCGTACATATTTTCAGATGTTCTATATCCTTTTTTTGTAATTTCAGATAATTTTCCAATATTTTCGGAAAAAATCAGACATTCAAGAGAAACTTTTTTTTAAAGTTAGACTCGTTTTCAGACAAATTTACAGAATTTTTTGTATTTCCAGACGAATTTTCATGTCATTTTCTCAGAATTGTGCAGAAAATGCTTATATTTGAGATTTCACAGCTTTTTGAGCCATTTTTTTCCAGAAATTTCAGCCATATTTTCAGCTTTTTTTCAAACAAAACTATCCTCAACCACTGTCTGCGTCTCTCCACCACCCCCACTCTCTCCTCCTCCCTCACAATTTCAAGTGTTTCTCCTAATTATAACAAAATCAAGCTGCATCATATTCGTCACCCCATAAAAATATGTGAGCACACATCTGCTCAACACATGTGCCACCTATCCACACTTTGGTGCAAAAGTTTTTGAAGGCTCTGTGAAAAACCAAACCACTTGTCAAACTGCTTCGATTCAAATTAACATCAATTCAGCCGGATATTCTAATGGCCACCAATCATGTGAATTCGTGTGAGTTTCCATTTTTTGGTACGGGAAGTGAAATTGTATACTTTTGGGAGGACATTAAACTGATACTTTAAGACGGGGTATACATGGGTTGGATCAACAACAAATGATGTATAGAAAGGATTAGTTGTGTTTTGTGTGGATTCATAGATTCATAGATTCATAGATTCATAGATTCATAGATTCATAGATTCATAGATTCATAGATTCATAGATTCATAGATTCATAGATTCATAGATTCATAGATTCATAGATTCATAGATTCATAGATTCATAGATTCATAGATTCATAGATTCATAGATTCATAGATTCATAGATTCATAGATTCATAGATTCATAGATTCATAGATTCATAGATTCATAGATTCATAGATTCATAGATTCATAGATTCATAGATTCATAGATTCATAGATTCATAGATTCATAGATTCATAGATTCATAGATTCATAGATTCATAGATTCATAGATTCATAGATTCATAGATTCATAGATTCATAGATTCATAGATTCATAGATTCATAGATTCATAGATTCATAGATTCATAGATTCATAGATTCATAGATTCATAGATTCATAGATTCATAGATTCATAGATTCATAGGTTCATAGATTCATAGATTCATAGATTCATAGATTCATAGATTCATAGATTCATAGATTCATAGATTCATAGATTCATAGATTCATAGATTCATAGATTCATAGATTCATAGATTCATAGGTTCATAGATTCATAGATTCATAGATTCATAGATTCATAGATTCATAGATTCATAGATTCATAGATTCATAGATTCATAGATTCATAGATTCATAGATTCATAGATTCATAGATTCATAGATTCATAGATTCATAGATTCATAGATTCATAGATTCATAGGTTCATAGATTCATAGATTCATAGATTCATAGATTCATAGATTCATAGATTCATAGATTCATAGATTCATAGATTCATAGATTCATAGATTCATAGATTCATAGATTCATAGATTCATAGATTCATAGATTCATAGATTCATAGATTCATAGATTCATAGATTCATAGATTCATAGATTCATAGATTCATAGATTCATAGATTCATAGGTTCATAGATTCATAGATTCATAGATTCATAGATTCATAGATTCATAGATTCATAGATTCATAGATTCATAGATTCATAGATTCATAGATTCATAGATTCATAGATTCATAGATTCATAGATTCATAGATTCATAGATTCATAGATTCATAGATTCATAGATTCATAGATTCATAGATTCATAGATTCATAGATTCATAGATTCATAGATTCATAGATTCATAGATTCGTAGATTCATAGATTCATAGATTCATAGGTTCATAGATTCATAGATTCATAGATTCATAGATTCATAGATTCATAGATTCATAGATTCATAGATTCATAGATTCATAGATTCATAGATTCATAGATTCATAGATTCATAGATTCATAGATTCATAGATTCATAGATTCATAGATTCATAGATTCATAGATTCATAGATTCATAGATTCATAGATTCATAGATTCATAGATTCATAGATTCATAGATTCATAGATTCATAGATTCATAGATTCATAGATTCATAGATTCATAGATTCATAGATTCATAGATTCATAGATTCATAGATTCATAGATTCATAGATTCATAGATTCATAGATTCATAGATTCATAGATTCATAGATTCATAGATTCATAGAACTACTTTTTTTTCAATTTCCCTATTTTCTTGTTTGTGCCACTCGATTTTCGAATTATTCCGGGTTCAATCGACCTATTGTTGTGAAGTTTTTTGTATAAAATGTGAATTATGTAGAGTTTTTTTTCATAAATTTTTTTTGGAAAATTTTTTTTTCAAAGAAATTTTTTTTTTGAAAAAAAAAACTTATCTAATGTAATTTTTTCCAAAAAAAAGACCAAAAAATATTTCACATCACTCCAACCAAAAATAGTCGACACATTTCAACTTCACCCCTCCTCCACCCTCCACCCATCACACCAAAATTGACCCATACCCAAAAAATGTCACCATTTTTGTTTGGCGTGTCTTGTCACCCACCAATCCATATCAATCAAAAAATATGCACCCAAAGAACATGTTCTTCAGTTGAGTAGTGAAAAAAAAAATTTTTTTTTTGGAATTTTTTCTTGGGGCAGAAATTTGAAACTTTTCTCTCGCCATTTTCTCGCCTTAAAATGTAAACTTTGACCTTTTTTTGAGAAAAAAAAAACAAAAAAAATTTTTTTTTCAAAAAATGGCCTAGAAATTTCCTAGGCCACCATAAAAAAATTACAAATTCCTGAAATTTTTCTGCAAAAAATCGGAATTTCTTCATGAATTTTTCAAAAAAAAGTTTTGCACACGCAACTTAACAAATATTCCGTTTTTTGTTTTTGGTTGTTTTTTCAACAAAAAAACTTCCATTTTGTTCGTTTTGCAGTTTTCCTTTGACAAAAACAGATCGCAAAGTTTTAAAAAAAGTTTTTTCGAATTTTTTTCGCTGTGAGACCTAAGCTTGTTTCAAAATTTGTCAAAAATGTGGTTTTTCAAATTTTTTTAGTCTCATGTCAACCATGTTCAGAACCCTTACATTTTCTATTAATTTTTTTTTTTTTCGGAATTTTCAACTTCTCAAAAGCTATCTGGTCAAATTTTTGGCTCAATTTTTCTGGGTGCTCCAACTACACTTTATTTGGAGCCCCCAATTTGCTCACCTGGTACCAAAACTTGTGCAGCGGCTCCAATAGCCGCTTGAGCCGTTGTGGCGGTCGGCGTTGATTTCGAGTAGAAATTCATAATAACCCAAGTATAGCCGGGCGGAGAAAAATAAAAATAATGAAAAAAGTGTGTTTGTTGGCCACTTGCCAATTCCGCCCCTAATCGAATAACTCCTCTTTTCTTGTATATATAAATGAAATAATAACAAAAAAAATTTTGGGGCGTGTGTAGACTAGGTCCAGCCAAAAACGACCGGAAAACGAAAAATATATAATTGGAGGTAAACCTAACACTTTTTTTTGCAGCAAAAATTTTTGCGCTTTTTGAATCAAAAAAAAAATGTTCCGGGAAGGCGACGAAAAAGTGCAAAGAATGAGCCGATTTTGATCAAATTATGAGCTTTTGGATTCGGTTTTTGGACTTGAGGCACCCAAGGGGTGCATTAATTACTTGAGGTACCCATATCAAAAATTAAATAAAACTTTAGAAATTGAAAAAAAAATAATTTCAGAAAGTTCGGAAAATTGGAGCACCCAAAAGTTGCCTGTGGGTGCCTGAACTAGTATGGAGTATAGGCACCCATAGAATAAACTATGATAGTTAAGGCACCCAAAAGCATAAAATTCCTAGAAAATGAGCCCAAATTGATCAGATTTTGAGCGTTTTGAGAATATCATCGATTGGACTGTAGTATGGACTTGAGGGACCCAGTGGGTGCATGAATTACACTATACTTGAGGTACCCATAGTTTTAAGTAGATCTGACCTTGATAGTTGTGAAAAAACAATAGAATTAGATTACCCAAAGAATAGCAGGGTGCCTGAAGTACTATGGAGTTGAGGCACCCATAAAAATATATTATGATAGTTAAGGCACCCAAATAGTTACCCAAAACCATAAAATTCCTTTGAAAAATGAGCCCAAATTGATCAGGTTTTGAGCTTTTTGAAAAGATTGAACTACAGTTGAGGCACCCATGGGTACACTAAATACACTATACTTAAGGCACCCATAACTTCCATACCTGCTCATCAAAAGTTGCTCGAAACATATTGATTGTGGTAAAAATATAGTTTCAGGCAGTTCGAAAAAATTGGAGCACCCAAAATTTTGTATTGGGTGCCTGAAGTACTATGGAATATAGGCACCCAGGGTCTGCTACTAGACGTGGAGTTGAGGCACCCAAAATGTATTTTCCGGGTGGTTTTTTATTTTCAACAGAAATATTGGTGTTTTGCAGACAATTTTCCCAAAAAAATTGAAACTTTTCGGATTTTTGGTCATTTTTTGATGCTCCCAATTCCAAATTTATCTGAAATTCTGGCTCAAAATTCCAAAAAATATGAGAATTTCAGACGAAAAATTCTGAAAAATGCCGATTTTGGTTGGAAAAAAAAACACGAAAGTTAAAGTCATGGGTGCACCAAATACGTTATACTTGAGGTACCCATATTTCCCATTTGGCAGCACTCCCAAGTTTCACACTGGGTGATTGAACTACTATGGAATATATGCACCCATTGTTCCCCATTTTTCATTGAAAAGAAAAATGTGTTCCGTGTCACTTTTTGTGTAAAAGTGCAGGTTCCTCAATTTGTTCAAATTATGAGCATTTGAGGCCTCCATGGGTGCACCAAATTCACTATATTTGAGGCACCCAAGCACCTCAAAAGGTTGAATTTTGTCCACCCATTGTTTCACACTTTCAAAAGCCGGGTGACCCCGACGCCAATTGGTCACTTTGTTTGGAGGAAGTGAAATTTGCAAAATGGTGGCTATTTTAGGGTGAAGTGTCAGACATCAGGGTGCACCAATTACAGTATACTTGAGGCACTCATAGTAGATCAAATATCGTTGTTTTTTGAATATAGTCGAGAAGGAAAGTTGTTCCGAGTAAAAAAACGAATAAATTAATGTTAGATGCATTCGATTGTCATTTTCAGATGAATTCAACTTTCAGACAAACAAGAATTTTCATCTCGTCACATTTTGTGTTTATTGATGTATTAAAGGGAAAAAGAAAGGAAAATGAGACTGAGTATTAAATGGAAAGGTACGCAGGGAAATTAGAAGAGGCATTTGATATTCAGTCAACGGGAGGTGTAGAAAATTTCCGTTTTCTCAGATTTCCAGTTTCCAATTTTGTTCATTTTTTTGAAAAAAAAATTTTTGGAGCTTGGCCCGAAATAAATCGAATTCAATTTTTTGGGTCCCACCACGAAACATTTTCTAGTCTACAGTAACCCTTTTTCCGGAAAAATTAGCGTTTTTTGATCTAATGCTTGAATTTAGGACCTACAGTAATCCAACTCTGTATAGCAAAATATTCTGAGAAAGCCCAGGTGTATTGGAGGAAAAGAGAAACGGAATATGAGACTGAGTATTAAAAAATTATCAGAAAAATTTTTCTTCGGTGCGAGACCCAAAACATACTTTTTCGTGTCGAGACCAATTTTTGTCGATTTTTTTTCCAATCTCCCTTCTTTTCAGAAAAAAATCGCAAAATTTTCGTGGCGAGACCTTTTTTTTGTGTTTTATCAATAATTTCAGTTTTTGAAATTTTTCTTGATGAGACCCATTTTTGGAAAAATTTTCGAAAAACATTTTTTTGTCTCAAACAACGTAATTTTCTGAAAATATTGCTTTCTTCTGCAATTTTTCAGAAAGTGTTTTTTTTTTCAATTCTAAAGCTTTACTACACATTTGGGCTCGAGTGGAAATTCCTCCATTCTTGCTTTTCCCAATGTCCATCTAACTCCTTGGAACATTTTTCGTTGACTGAGTATCAAGCATGCTTCTCTAATTTCCCTGCGTACCTTCTCATTTAATACTCAGTCTCATATTCCGTTTCTCTTTTCCTCCAATACACCTGGGCTTTCTCAGAATATTTTGCTATACAGAGTTGGATTACTGTAGGTCCTAAATTCAAGCATTAGATCAAAAAACGCTAATTTTTCCGGAAAAAGGGTTACTGTAGACTAGAAAATGTTTCGTGGTGGGACCCAAAAAATTGAATTCGATTTATTTCGGGCCAAGCTCCAAAAATTTTTTTTTCAAAAAAATGAACAAAATTGGAAACTGGAAATCTGAGAAAACGGAAATTTTCTACACCTCCCGTTGACTGAATATCAAATGCCTCTTCTAATTTCCCTGCGTACCTTTCCATTTAATACTCAGTCTCATTTTCCTTTCTTTTTCCCTTTAATACATCAATAAACACAAAATGTGACGAGATGAAAATTCTTGTTTGTCTGAAAGTTGAATTCATCTGAAAATGACAATCGAATGCATCTAACATTAATTTATTCGTTTTTTTACTCGGAACAACTTTCCTTCTCGACTATATTCAAAAAACAACGATATTTGATCTACTATGAGTGCCTCAAGTATACTGTAATTGGTGCACCCTGATGTCTGACACTTCACCCTAAAATAGCCACCATTTTGCAAATTTCACTTCCTCCAAACAAAGTGACCAATTGGCGTCGGGGTCACCCGGCTTTTGAAAGTGTGAAACAATGGGTGGACAAAATTCAACCTTTTGAGGTGCTTGGGTGCCTCAAATATAGTGAATTTGGTGCACCCATGGAGGCCTCAAATGCTCATAATTTGAACAAATTGAGGAACCTGCACTTTTACACAAAAAGTGACACGGAACACATTTTTCTTTTCAATGAAAAATGGGGAACAATGGGTGCATATATTCCATAGTAGTTCAATCACCCAGTGTGAAACTTGGGAGTGCTGCCAAATGGGAAATATGGGTACCTCAAGTATAACGTATTTGGTGCACCCATGACTTTAACTTTCGTGTTTTTTTTTCCAACCAAAATCGGCATTTTTCAGAATTTTTCGTCTGAAATTCTCATATTTTTTGGAATTTTGAGCCAGAATTTCAGATAAATTTGGAATTGGGAGCATCAAAAAATGACCAAAAATCCGAAAAGTTTCAATTTTTTTGGGAAAATTGTCTGCAAAACACCAATATTTCTGTTGAAAATAAAAAACCACCCGGAAAATACATTTTGGGTGCCTCAACTCCACGTCTAGTAGCAGACCCTGGGTGCCTATATTCCATAGTACTTCAGGCACCCAATACAAAATTTTGGGTGCTCCAATTTTTTCGAACTGCCTGAAACTATATTTTTACCACAATCAATATGTTTCGAGCAACTTTTGATGAGCAGGTATGGAAGTTATGGGTGCCTTAAGTATAGTGTATTTAGTGTACCCATGGGTGCCTCAACTGTAGTTCAATCTTTTCAAAAAGCTCAAAACCTGATCAATTTGGGCTCATTTTTCAAAGGAATTTTATGGTTTTGGGTAACTATTTGGGTGCCTTAACTATCATAATATATTTTTATGGGTGCCTCAACTCCATAGTACTTCAGGCACCCTGCTATTCTTTGGGTAATCTAATTCTATTGTTTTTTCACAACTATCAAGGTCAGATCTACTTAAAACTATGGGTACCTCAAGTATAGTGTAATTCATGCACCCACTGGGTCCCTCAAGTCCATACTACAGTCCAATCGATGATATTCTCAAAACGCTCAAAATCTGATCAATTTGGGCTCATTTTCTAGGAATTTTATGCTTTTGGGTGCCTTAACTATCATAGTTTATTCTATGGGTGCCTATACTCCATACTAGTTCAGGCACCCACAGGCAACTTTTGGGTGCTCCAATTTTCCGAACTTTCTGAAATTATTTTTTTTTCAATTTCTAAAGTTTTATTTAATTTTTGATATGGGTACCTCAAGTAATTAATGCACCCCTTGGGTGCCTCAAGTCCAAAAACCGAATCCAAAAGCTCATAATTTGATCAAAATCGGCTCATTCTTTGCACTTTTTCGTCGCCTTCCCGGAACATTTTTTTTTTGATTCAAAAAGCGCAAAAATTTTTGCTGCAAAAAAAAGTGTTAGGTTTACCTCCAATTATATATTTTTCGTTTTCCGGTCGTTTTTGGCTGGACCTAGTCTACACACGCCCCAAAATTTTTTTTGTTATTATTTCATTTATATATACAAGAAAAGAGGAGTTATTCGATTAGGGGCGGAATTGGCAAGTGGCCAACAAACACACTTTTTTCATTATTTTTATTTTTCTCCGCCCGGCTATACTTGGGTTATTATGAATTTCTACTCGAAATCAACGCCGACCGCCACAACGGCTCAAGCGGCTATTGGAGCCGCTGCACAAGTTTTGGTACCAGGTGAGCAAATTGGGGGCTCCAAATAAAGTGTAGTTGGAGCACCCAGAAAAATTGAGCCAAAAATTTGACCAGATAGCTTTTGAGAAGTTGAAAATTCCGAAAAATTAAATTGTCGTAGTTAGAGCACCCATGGAGTTAAAGCACCCATAAAATTTGGTATCAGGTGAGCAAAATGGGGGCTCCAAATACAGTGTAGTTGGAGCACCCACAATAATTGAGCCATATTTGATGAAAATTTGAGCTTTTGGGGATTTTATGGAGAGGAGTTAAGGCACCCAAAAAAATTATTTCTCGAATTCTGATAGGGAAAAATGAGAAAAATACTAGATTTTCAAATTTTTTTTGTGTTGGAGTTGAGGCACCCACAAAGTGACGGGTGGTAGTTAAGGCACCCATGGAGTTAAAGCCCCATAAAAATAATTTTGAATTTTCTTTTTTGATATGGTCATATTTATGGAATTTTAACCGGAAATTTTCTGAAAAATGAAAAATTTTATCAGATTGTAAGGTACTGGAAACTTGTTTTTGATTGAAGTTAAGACCCCCATAATGTTAGATTATGGTAGTTAATGCACCCATGTAGTTGAGGTACCCATAAATATTTTTTAGATCATCCGCGAAAAAATAACAAGAAAATGAGCCATATTTGACCAGTTCATGAGCTTTCTGAGAAATTCATTATTTGGAGTGGAGTTGGGGCACCCAAAAAATGAACCATGATAGTTAATGCCCCCATGAAGTTTTTAAAAAATTTTCATTGAGACAATACATAAAATGAGCCACATTTGACCAATTCATGAGCTTCTGGCAACTTTGTTATTTGCACTGGACTTGACGCACACACTGGGTGCACCAATTACACTATACTTAAAGCACCCATCCGTACTTCTTTCTGGGTGCCTGAACTACTACCAAATATAAGCACCCATTGTCCACCAGTTTTTATTGAAAAGAAAAATGTGTTCCGGGTCACTTTTTGTGTAAAAGTGCAAGTTCCTCAATTTGTTCAAATTATGAGCATTTGAGGCACCCAATGGGTGCACCAAATTCACTATATTTGAGGCACCCAAGTACATCAAAAAGTTGAATTTTGTGCACCCATTGTTTCACACTTTCAAAAGATGGGTGACCCCGACGCCAATTGGTCACTTTGTTTGGAGGAAGTGAAATTTGCAAAATGGTGGCTATTTTAGGGTGAAGTGTCAGACATCAGGGTGCACCAATTACAGTATACTTGAGGCACCCATAGTAGATCAAATATCGTTGTTTTTTGAAGGTTTTAGAGGAGAAAAGTTGGTCCGAGTAAAAAAACGAATAAATTAATGTTAGATGCATTTGATTGTCATTTTCAGATGAATTCAACTTTCAGACAAACAAGAATTTTTATGTCGTCACATTTTTTGTTTATTGATGTATTAGAGGGAAAAGGAAGGGAATGTGATACTGAGTATTAAATGGAAAGGTACGCAGGGAAAATAGAAGAGGCGTTGGATACTCAGTAAACGGGAAATGTAGGAAATTTCCGTTTTCTCAAACTTCCAGCTTCCAATTCTGTTCACTTTTTTTTACAAAAAAAATTTTTGGAGCTTGCCCTGAAATCAATCTAATTCAATTTTTCGGGTCCCACCACGAAACATTTTCTAGTCAACTACAGTAACCCATTTTTTCCGGAAAAAATAGCGTTTTTGGGTCTAGTCCCAAAAAAAATGAAAATTTATGACCAACAGTAATCCAACTCTGTATAGTAAAATATTTTGGAAAAGTCTCGGGTCTCACCACGAAAATTAGTAGGGGTTTTCAATCAAAATTTTCTGGTTCTTGCCACGAAAATGTCTTCCATTTTTCACCTACAGTAACCCAACTTCACAAGTTCTATAGAAAATTAAGAACAATTTTGGGTCTCACCACGAAAATCTTCCATCTACAGTAATCCCAAATTTCAATTTTTTTTTCTCAAAACATTTCAATTCCTGTCCTACAGTAGTCCCATGTTCTGCCAGAAATTATTTCGGGTCTCACCACTAAATCAAAAAAAACATGTTCTCTCAGCTACAGTAACCCAGCTGGTGAAAAATTTTGAAAACTAGGTCTCGTCACGAAAATTAGTGAGAATCTTCAATCGAACATTTTTGGGTCTTGCCACGAAAACCCGAAAAACTTCCATTTTTCACCTACAGTAACCCAACTTCTATTGAAAAAATAAGAACAATTTTGGGTCTCACCACGAAAATCATCTATCTACAGTAACCCTTGATTTTTAACTTTTTTTCGAAAAAAAAACGTCTTTTTTCCGAAACCCCTTCTCGTGAAACTTCGAAGTTTAATAATTTTTCCAAAACATATGGGTCTCACCACGCTACAGTATCTTTTGCAAAAATGTAAAAAGTAAGGTCTCACCACGAAAATCTTCCAGCTACAGTAATCCCTAGTTTTTTTTTCTCCCAATTTTTTTCACGAAATCCCTCGCTCCGAATCAAATATTCAAAGTTTAGTAATTTATCCAAAACATATGGGTCTCACCACGAAAATCACCTAACTTTTGTTACAATTTTAAGTTGTAACATAAATTTTTTTGTGTTGAGACAAAAAATGTTGTCCCTCCCAGATGTTTTTTTCTGAACAAAAAAATCCGGAAAAAAGAGGAATTGTCGAATCAAGAAAAAGAGCCAATAAAACAAGATATATTCATGTGTTTGTGTGCCCTTAAAATGTCACTTTCCCCTGAATTTTGTGGTAGTCAACCAAAAAAAGTCAAAGAAATTTTTTTTGGTTTTTTTTGGTGAATCAAGTGACTTTTGAGGCGGATTTGCGTGATGAGTTGGGGAAAAGTACACATGTTTTTTGAGGATTGATGGATACATTTTTGATGGAGTTTTTGAACTTTGGAGATTATTTTTTTGGGTGAGAAGGCATATTTTTTGCAAAAAAGTGAAAAATGTTATGGAAAAAAATTTTCGGAAAAAAATTCTTTAAAAAAAAATTTTTTTCAAAAAATTATTTTTCACGAAAATTTCAAAACCTCCATTTTTTACCTACAGTAACCCAACATCTAGGAAAATGGAAAAAAAAGTTGGGTCTCACCACGAAAAAATCTTCATCTACAGTAACCTCACACTCCGCTGTAGTTAAATAAAATCAGATTTATTGTAAAAAAAAATTGTAGGAAAATTTGCGAAATTATTTTTTCATAAAATTGATTTGTTTTTCAAGATGAACCGGAAAAATTCAGAGAAAAAATATAAAATTTACATATCAAAAAAAAATTTTACGCCAAAATTATTTATGGATATCTGGAAGTATCAGATAAAAAAATGTCTAAACCTGGAAATTTTCTGAAAATGGAGTGTTCTGGAAATGTCTGAAAATTTCAGAATTTTTATGATGATCACAAATTCACAAATAAAAAATTCGAGAACATTCCTAAATTTTCAACCAAAAATTGCAGATTCATGAAATTTCCAGACAAAATTGAACTTTTCTAGAAATTTCAGTATTAAAATAGGTCATTTTCAAAAAGATTTTAGGTTAAAAAACTGAAAAAAAAAGTCTGAAAGTTTGCTCATAGTTCATCATAAAATTTGGAAAAAAAAATTTTTTAACGAAAAAAATTTTACCTCAAATTTTTTCTCTGAAAATCAAGACTCTTCAGCTCAAAATCCCCCAAAAAGTCCAAAAATTTACTTTCCACCTCATAATTCGCTCTCCAAGACCCTCAAATTCTCCAATTTTTTTTCAAAAGTTCCACTTTTCAGCCAGAATTGAGAATTGTTCTCTATTCTCTGACCTTTTTTGCCGGAAATCCAATTTTCCCAGCCAAACAATAGTAAAAAAAAGTGTGGAAAAGGTTGTTGTTTTTTCTCGTAAAAGTGGCGGCGGGAGAAAAATGATAGTTTTTTGGCGGAAATTTGAGAATTTCGAGGGTGGCGATACGTCTGATTTCGGAATTTTTGCACGTTTTTCAAACTTTTGTGGCAATTTTTTGGTACATCAAAAGTTTCTGGTATACAGTAGTCTAGTTGACTACAGTATCCTCAGATCAAAAGTTGCAGTTTTTGATCTACCCGAAAAAAAAATGGAATAAAAATTTTATTGTTCATAAAAATTGATGAAACATCCCAAAAAATAATGAAATTTTCCTCTAACAATAGGACAAAGACACTTTTATTTGAGATGAATTTTAGAAATATCTCGCAGCGAAAATATCTACAGTAATCTAACTACAGTAACCTTTTTTATATCATTGTCCATCTACAGTAATCCATTGACCTACAGTAATCCAAAATTTTGCACTTTCATAAAAGGAAAAAAAATCAATTGTCGACCTTTTTAATCATCCAAATTTCGTACCCAAAACTAGTACAGTACCTACAGTAGTCCACGAACAATTGAGCTACAGTAATATTTTCTTGACCTACCGTAATCTTGAACTCGCCAAACTACTGTAGCAGCAAATTATCAATCTACAGTAGTGTATAAACGTAGAACCAGATACGGTGACCCAGCAAACCTCATGGTAGGTATCAATAATCTACAGTAGCCCTGAATGAGCCAACTACAGTAACCCCTACTATCCACAGTAGTCTATTTGCTACAGTAATCCATCATAAGTTTCTAGTGCGCTAATCTACAATAATCTCATAGATCATATTGATAAGTAAATATATCAATCTACAGTAGTCTACAGTATCCCTAGATGCGGAAAATTTGAAATTAGGATGTCACGTCAAACTACAGTAGTCCGGTAGATCATCATGTTATGTAAACCTACAGTACATCAATTGTCACAGTAGCTATCTACTAAAATTTCTACAGTACCTTCTATGATCTACCTCCTACAGTCTCTATGTTGCTACAGTACTCTTCTAACTTCAAACCTACCGTATACCCTCATGATCTACCTTTATCTACAGTACCCCTCGTCTCTCTAAACCTACAGTAATTCCTCTAAATTCTGGAAGTATGTCACAAAATCCAATTATCCTCCCAATGCCATTTATTTTATATCTACAGTACCCTTTTTGATCTACCACCTACAGTACCCCTCATGATCTATCCCCATACGGTAATTCTCCATCCATAGTAGCTCTATAACTACAGTAATCCTGATGATCTACCATTAACTCTTTATCTACAGTAACCCACGTCCCTCTAAACCTACCGTACTTCCCCATTTTTTTCTCAATTCTGGAAGTATGTCACAAAATCCAATTATCCTCCCAATGCCATTTATCTGCAAAACACACATACACCCAAATCTCTCAAAAAAAACCAAAAATCTTCTTTTCCCAACACATATAAATATTTTATAAGACGAGAGGCCCATCATCACGCAATTCCGTCTTAATTGGATAGGCTTAGCAAAAAAAAAAACGACGGACGGACATATGTAAAAAAGGCGGGGAATTGGAGAGAGAGAGATAGATAGATTTCTTCGTTCATTCGAGACAGCACACCACACAAAAAAATTCCATCGTCACTCATCCCCTTCTTCTTCCTATATTTATTCATCATTTGTCGTTTTGTTTCGAATAAGGAATCATGTGTAAGTATATTTTTCGTTGTGTTGACACTTTGACGCAATGTTGCGGAGTTTGAGGATAAGAAACGTTTGTCTGAAAATAAGTAAAAATTGTATGAGAATTCAAGACTCCGATTTTTGATCGTGCTTGGTAAGTGGGATCATGAACTTTGTTTCTTGGAAATTTTTTCTTGATAAAACAAATAAATTTTCGTGGTTTTTGAATATATTCAAGCAAATTATCCGGTAAACCAGCTCAAAAAATTTTCGTGCCGGAAATTAATCGCTGAGCCTTTTTCTCATATATTGAGATATTTCGAGTTTAGAGTTGAAAAAACTGAAACGCAACAAAGCTACTAAAAACAGCCGTCTGAAAAAAGGGAAAAATCGTTTGAAAACTTTTTTTTTTGATTTGGAATTTTGATGTCCTCAAAAAAATGCAAAAAAAGCGCATCTAATTTTTCATAATCGAAGCAAATTTGCAGATTATTTTTGGATTACCTCTGAAAAAAAAATAAAGGACGGTAATTTTTATAGTATAAAAAAGGAATTTTCCCAAATGGGGAATTCAAGGTTTTCGAAAGTGTTGGTAAAACGACTGCAAATTTTTAATTGTTGAAATTTTATCAATTTGAAAAATAAATTTTTAGGAACTCTAAATTTTTCGAATATCCGACGAGAGGCTTGTAATAAATCTGAGATATTTTTTGACTGAAAAAATCCAAAGCCCACAAAATTATTTTTTTAATTTTCCAAAGCACCATAATTTTGCTTCAGTTCTACAGATTCTTCAAAAAATTTCAAACTCAAAAAAAAACAACAAAAAAACTTTCTTAACTACAGTACCTGAGTCTACAGTACCCCTCTTCACTAAACCTACAGTACCCCTCTATCCAACTATTTTATAGTACTACCCTCCCCCAAACCTACAGTACCCCACCCCCCTAACTCCAAACTACCTAACCCCCAAAAAAGAAACATTTTTTACCCCAACCAATTATGTCCACATGCCCCTCCACACAAAAATTATTGATGATTTCCGGTGGAGACCCGACTCGTGTGTACCCAATTATTTGTCATACAAAATGTCAATTTTTCGTTGCTAAACCTAAACCTAAATTTGCAGATTACGAAATGTACAAAATCCACCGACAAGGCCAACAGAATGGTGAACAACAGAAGAAGCTGACAAAAAAGGTATGTTTGTCTGCGTCTCTCGGTTTTGTGTACTCTCTAGGTGATTTGGGTCTTGCAGCGAAAATGAAAATTCAAACTTTTGGGAATCTATTGAGGGTCCTGAAAAAAAATTGGAAAAAAAATTTTGTCTGCGTCTCTCATTTCCCAATACTCTCTTTCTTTTTTTCGTTTTTTGGTCTCGCAATGAAATAATACTCTGCGCCTTTAAAATGATCAATTTTATATGTCATTAGAACTTTTTGGGTCCCACCACGAAAACTATGAAAAATAATTTTCATAGTCTCAAAAAAGTTTTCAGAAATTTTTTTCGAATAATCGTCTGCGTCTCCTATTTTTGCACGCTCTCTCGTGATTTTTTCACACTAAAAAAACATGTTTTTGTGTCTGCGTCTCTCATTTTTCAACACTCTCTAACTGTTTTTTGGGTCTCGCAGCGAACATAAATATCGATTTTGTAGTGTTTTTGGCAATTCGGGTCTCGCAACGAAAGTTCTAATTTCAAACGGTTGTGCGCCTTTAAACCGTTCAAAAACGATTTGTCTGCGTCTCTCTATTTCCAACGCTCTCTACAGCTTCAGGATCACGCAACGAAAAATGTTTTCCTTCCATCTGCGTCTCTCCCTTTTATATGCTCTCTAACATGGTTCTTGGGTCTCGCCACGATTTTTATATCACTGTTTGCGTCTCTCTATACATCACACTCTCTCACTCACTTGTTTTGGTTTCGCATGAATAATTTGAATTTTTGGAAATTTTATGAAATTCAGATTTTTAAAAACTTCAAAAAAAAAAGTCTGCGTCTCTCACTTTTCAATACTCTCTAATTATTTTTGGGTCTCGCAACGAAAACGTATTTCTCTGCATCTCTCACTTTTCCTTGATCTCTAGCTACTTTTGGGAATGAACTTCCTGTCTCTGCGTCTCTCATGCCACAATGCTCTCTAACCTACTTTGGGTCTCGAAACGAACTTTTTTCTGTCTGCGTCTCCTACTTTTCAGTACTCTCTAGCCATTTTTTGGGTCTCGCAACGAACTTTGCTTCTCTGCGTCTCCGACTTTCACACTCTCTCTCTTAAAAAGTTTCAAAACTTTTATTTCTGCGTCTCTTCATATCCTACACTCTCTCTCACTTTCAAAATGTCGTCACGGGAGTCCATTTGATCCGGAAACACACGAAAAAAAACGTCAGAAGTCAAAAAATAGACAAATATTTTAAAATGATTGGATGGATTCATCAGAAAAAGTGGATGACTTGGAAAAAATTTTTTGGCATAACGAAAATCATATGAAAAGCTCGAATTTCAACAAATTTCGAGAGGAGACCCTTTTTCCATTCATTCATATTTTATATTTCCACTTTTTTCGGAGGTCCATTTGGAAGTTTTGAATTTTACTCGGAGGTTGTCTGCGTCTCGTGGTTTTGTGCACTCTCTAGCTATTTTTTGAGCAAAAAACATTTCTGATTTCTCTCTGCGTCTCTTAGTATCATAAGCTATTTCTGTTAGATTTTTCTATAAAAGTTTTTTTTAGAAGAAATTTTTCTGACAATGTTGGAAAAAAATTTCCAGAAAAATATATTTTTCTCTGTGTCTCGTTATTTCGCTCACTCTCTCTCTTTTTTTTGAATTAAAATTTTTTCCTGGAAATTTTTTGAAAAAAAGTATGGGACACACCATAGAACCATAGATCTTTCATAGAATCACCCATAGAACTTCGCAAAACTTACATAGAACTCCATCCAACATCATAGAACCTTCCATATACTTTTTCATAGAACTTGCATAGAACTCGAACATAGAATCATAGATCTCAAATGTAATTCCATAGAACCAATCATAGAACCATAGATCTTTCATATAATTCTATAGAACCTCATCCAGCTTACCATAGAACCTTTCGTAGCATCTTTCATAGAACCAAACATAGAACCATAGACTATATTGTAGAATTTTTAATAGAACTGATTGTAGAGCTGTTCATAAAACCATAGAACTTCCATAGAATCGTCCATAGAATATCATAAAAATACCATAGAACTTTATCCAACTTGTCATAGAAACAATCATAGAACCATAGATCTCTCATAGAATCATCCATTCAATTTCATAGAACTTCGCAAAACTTCATCCAACATCATAGAACCTTCCCTATACATTTTCATAGAACTTGCATAGAACTCTTCATAGAACCATAGATCTTTCATGTCATGCCATAGAACCTCATCCAGCTTACCATAGAATCATTCGTAGTATTTTTCATAGAACCAAGCATAGAACCTTAGATCTTCCATAGAACCGCCTGAATAACTTTATAAAAATGCCATAGAACTTCATCCAACTTACCATAAAATCTTACCTAGAAACTTTCATAGAATCAATCATAGAACTCATCATAGATCCATAGAACAAGCATAGAACCATAGATCTTCCATTTCATACCATAGAACCTCATCCAGGTTACCATAGAACCTTTCGTAGAATTTTTCATAGAATCAATCATAGAACTCATTATACATCCATAGAACTAGCATAGAACCATAGATCACTCCTTCCATAGAACTCAGAATAACTAACTTTCAGAGAAAAAAGTTTTTTCCCAAAAAAATGACTTTCAGACCCCCAAAAAACTTTTTAAAAATCGGCTGAAAACTTTTTTTTGGGTGCCTTAACTACATATACTTGAGCCCCCCACCAAGGTGTTCCCATCTATTTATATCTCCATTCCGTGTCAAATATATCATATTCCCCTTTTCCTCGCCACAAAAAAACAACAACAACATACCTTCCAAAAAATTTCCTCCTCCTCCTCCTCCTCCATTTTTTTCCATAAAATTTCCATCTAATATCAAATGCATATTCATTGAACCTTGACACCATAAACCTAAACCTAAGCCCAATTTTCACAATTACTTCATTTTGTGCTCTTTGTGCTTTTCACAAAAAAAATATCACCAAAAATTCTGATCCTCCGCCATCTCAACTGCTCGTATATGAATGCATTCTTCGACTATTTTGATCAAAATGGTGTGCCACAAAAGTCGAATAGTGTGATCACGAAGAAGGTGCGATTCGATTTGGAGAAGGTACGGTTGTTTGTGGTGGGACCCAAAACATAAGTTTGAATGATTTTCGTTGCGGGACTCAAAGTATTAGTTGTACGGTAGATTTTCGTGGTAGGACCCAAAAGTTATTTGATAACAAAATAGTTCGTTGCGAGACCCAAAGTTTCAATTGTAAGGTATTTCGTGGTGAGACCCAAAAAAAATATTTGGTTTCAAACAATTCGTGCTGGGACCCAAAACAGTAGTTTGAATGATTTTCGTCGTGGGACCCAAAAAAATGTCACTCATCTCTAGGAATGTGTAAATCATGGCAGGACCCAAAATACAGAAATTTGCGCTGCGGGACCCAGAACATCATTTCAAAAGTTTTGCGAGTCTTAACCCAACATCTTTATTTAATCGTTGCAAGACCCAAATAACTTGAGTTATTTTTTGACATGAATAAATCGTGGCAAGACAAGAAATACAGAATCAAACATTTTGAAACTCAAAAAATTTATTTCGAATGATTTTCGTGGTGAGACCCAGAAACTTCAGATTGAAATTTTTGTCGTTGCGAGATTCAAAATGTTTTTTTGTCGCTGTTAGACCTTAAAAAATGTCAAACATGTATCGGAACGAATAATCGTGACGGGCGGGCTCAAAATATTCAAATTTCCCAGTTTTTCGTGGTGGAGACAATCGTGTCGAGACCCATTCAAAAAACTAGTGTTTTAAGTTTTCGCTGCAAGACCCCAAATCACGCACTTTTCGTTATGAGATCTTGTGCCTTTAAAATATCTCACAGCAATCATAGTCAGATATTTTTAAAATTCAAGATATTCACTGAAAATCCCAAAAAAAATAATTTTCGTGTCGAGACCCAAAACAAAATTTCACAGAAATCGAAAACGCAACTAAACGATGATGAGGACGATGAGAAGGCGAAATGCAAAGTGGCGACAATCACAATCGAGGCGGATGACGATGAGAAACGGAAAATGGAGAGGAAGAAACGAACACAGGAGGATATGGTGGCGGATTTTGTGAAGATATTGGAACAAATGAGTGAGTGATAATTTGAAGGGATATTGCGGAGTGGGGTAGGGTACAGTAACCCGGGTTACTGTAGGTACACACACATTTCTAGAAGCTTTGAGCTCAAAACTACAGTAACCCATCTCTGATCCTCCAAAAGTAGGAAAAGACCCCACGCAAAACTACAGAGCCATGCTTGTCTGCTACTGTAGTTCGGAGCTACAGTACTCCTGAGACGGACAGTAGGCTGATTCAAATAACTTTCACAGTAAGACGGATTACTGTAGGTGCAGATGCCTTTTTTGAAAAATGTGCACTACAGTACTCTCGACTACAGTACCAGCACCTGAGTTTTCTTTATTTTGGTTACTTTAGGAGTAGGGTACAGTAACCCGCGTTACTGTAGAACCTCAAACATTTTCCGGTAGCTTTGAGCTACAGTAATCCAGAGACAATAGATCTTTTCAAAAGTTTTGACAGTAAGACGGGTTGCTGTAGATAGAGGACGATATATTGCGTACTTTGAAACTACAGTAATCCGAGGCTTGGGTTACTGTAAGTCCGCAAACACTTTCATTTTTGTTTAGGACCTCAAAACTACAGTAATTCATGACTACTGGGTACTGTAGGCGTGCAAAAATGTCACAAATTTAGAATTGGCTACTGTAGCAGGTTTGATACACTTTCACGACATATTGCGGACTTTCAGTGTACTGTAGTCTGCATAACACCATGACGACATTTTATGTACTTTTTCCTTTTTCAGTGAATCCCCGGCAAGCCGTCACCTCAATGATCTCCGCCGGAATGGGCGTGGCCGCCATTACAGTAGCCCTACTGTTCTTCGGCAATCTACCGGAAACCGCCATCAACGCGAAACAATTGGTGGTGATATTGGCGGTTTATGGTAGGTCGAATATATAGGGATACTGTAAGTATACTGTATGTTTTGAAGGAATTCTGCAAATCGTGTTGGCCACCGCGTTTTTCATCACTTGTATGCAGACGACAATCGCCGTGTCGAAGGGTGTGAAGGACGCGTTTCAGATTGTGATTGGGCTGTTGGTGGCGTTGGTGTATGTGGCGGTGACGCTGATTTCGTTGGCGGTGGGAATATTTGGTGGGTAGATCAAACTACTGGATTACGGTAGATCAAAATATGGGTTACGGTAGATTGAAGCATTTACTGGAAAAGTCGGTAGATCAAAACCTATGAAAAAATTATATCAAAAACTTAAAAAAGGTACGGTAGATCAAAAACTACAGTAGACCTACTTGAATAATATGGTAGATCACAAATCCTTAGAGACCAGCAAGCAGATCAAAGGTTACGGTAGATCAAAGATCTGGTAGATTAGAACGTTTCTTAGTATACTTTAAAACTACAGTAGGAGAGGTAGATCAAAAACTAGTTAGTTGACTGAGTAACAAACGTATCAACCAAACAGTTTCATGGATCTGGTAGATCAAAAAGTACGGTAGATCAACTGTTTTCGATGGTATGGCAGTTCAAAAAGGCGGTTATGCGGTAGATTTAAAAAAACTTCCAAAACTACAGTAGGAGAAGTAGATCAAAAACTTTACATAACTGAGTAACAAATCCAGTGAGCCGGAATTATAGGGTAACAATTTTAGTGCACAAAACTGTAAATAAGGTAGATCAAATAGTACGGTAGCTTAGATCACAAACTCAAGCTGTGGTAGATCAAATCACAAAATACCGTAAGCCAAGGCTAAATATCAATATCAAGCATGCTCAATCAATGTATCAATGTATCAATCCATATATACATCAATATATCAACCAAAAAATGTATCAATAAATCAATGTAAATCAATGTATATATTGCAGGCTTCTACAAAACGCTATGCATCGTGTCGTTCGTCGAATACGACGACATTCACTCATCATTCTTCTGTCCGCCGCCCGTTTTCTACACATCTCTCACCGTATTCATTCTTCATATCGTCCTGATCGTAGCCAAATGTTGTTGTTGTAAATAATAGTTTGTATTATATTATATATGTATGCACATAATCAAATAAGATGAATAAACACTTTTTTGAATATGGTAGATCACAAATTTGGGTTACTGTAGATTATAGCGTTTATTGGAAAAGCCGGTAGATCAAAAACTGTGATCGGAGTAGGTCAAAAACTTGAAATGAGTAGATCAAACACTACAGTAGACCGGCTAGGATAGTATTGTAGATCAAAAATTCTAACTACAAAAAAGGTAGATCAAGGTATACGGTAACTAGAAGTCCCGGTAGATCAAACACTCCTATAGTAGGACGGGTAGATCAAATACTCCTACAGTAAGACGGGTAGATCAAACACTCCTACAGTAGGACAGGTAGATCAAATAATTCTACAGTAGGACGGGTAGGTCAAACACTTTTAGTGGGCTGAGTAACAAACGTATACGCAGTCAACTTTTGAAAAAAAAAGTATAAATTCAGAAGATCAAAAGCTAAAGTAGAGAAACTTTCGCGATAGTAGATCATAAACTCGAGGCCCACGGTAGATCAAAACACTCCGTGGAACTACAGTAGGAAAAGTAGATCAAACGCTTTTTGTTGGCTGAGTAACAAACGCAGGATAGCTGGCTAATAAACATGAGTTTTGGAAAAAAAAATTTTATTAGAAGAACAAAAAAGTAATTTTGTTTGAAACGGAAAAAGAGCACAAAAAAGAGCACACATGTAAACCTAAGTATGAAAAAGGAAAAGAGCACAAAAAAGTGCACACGTTATAAAAAGAGCACATCCGCAGAAATGAGCACAAAATGTAAGCCTAATTCTGTAAAATAATCGATCTAGAATTATGCCAAAAATATCCCAAAACCCGTCCCACTTGAAAATACACACCATCCTCCCCGCCATCGAACACCTCACACAATGGTGCAATTTGGCTCAAGTCAAACATTTTCGGGTCGTCTTCCGGAATGATGACACAAACTTTTGTTGTGTACATTTGAACGTCGTTGAGCTCTTGAATCTTCATCCTCATCCCTTCATCGCTAATATCCGCCGTGATAATATTTGCCACCATATGGTGCATCTTTTGGAACTGCTGGTCCGACACTTGGCACCTCACACTGATAGATACCGTCGATTGATAGTGGAAGTATCTTGACTCGAAAAAGTCGGAAGAGAGCACAACTCGTTGCTCAACCTCCAGACAATCATTCAACTTCAACTTAGTGTTCCACCCATTCTGGGTGTACTCCATAAATCCACCATACATGGTGTCATACATGGTGACTTCCAAACTTGTCGCTAATTGGATATGCTTGAGCTCCATCATCTCCTTCGGCCAGATTTTTGAGTCGATGGTGACTTCTTGAGTGTCCCCGATTTCCGCATTTTCGTAACATTCTTTCACAAATGCCATCGCCGAGCCCAGATCGGTGAAATACTGGACATCATTTTTTGTCGCGTAGGATAATTTTACTTCAAAGGTGTTGACTATCAAATGTGTTGATTTAAAGGAGATCGATATTGGGGTATCGTAGCAGCTGTGGTACTGTAAAAAAAATTAATTTTAAAAAAAAAGTTGACTCATGGTAGATCACAACTACAGTAGTTCTTTGATCTACCGTAAAATAGGGACAAAATAAGTTGAAAAATGGTAGATCACAACTACAGTAATCCTTTGATCTACCGTAATACAGATAAAAAACAAGTTGACCTATGGTAGATCAAAACTACAGTAATCACTTGATCTACCGTAATATAGATACAAAACAAGTTGATTTATGGAAAATCACTACTCTAGTAGTCCTTTGATTTACCGTCATATAGAGGCAAAACAAGTAGACTTATGGTAGATCACAACTACAGTAGTCCTTTGATCTACAAAAACAAACATTTACCTGATCATCCTGTGGATCTTCGTGAGCAATTGACATGTGTTGAAAGAGAGACATCACCGTGTTGTTGGTCTACGAAATTGTTGAATGACTGTGGAACAGACTGTTGCTCGGATCGACATGCTCCGCGAGCAAGGTCAAACGGCTCGCGTTGCGTGGTAGCAGTGGAGCGCAGATGCAATATGACCTTTGGAAGGAGGTAAACCTAAGGAGGTTGGGAGGAGGTAAACCTAAAGGCCTTAATCGATATGAATACCATAATAAGTTCATAGAAACACCATAGATCTAAAGGTTCTATGACCATAGAATTTTGTTTGAAAAACGATGCAAAGAACCTCGAAAATATTTTTCAACATAGTGCATCGACTAAATGTCGTACAAGTCAAAATGCTCATGTGGAGCTCAGAGTATTTAATGTGATTTTATATAGGTTTTCACAACAATTTATCGACAGAAAAAACAAAAAAGATAACTATATATATATACATAGTTACTATATATATATATATATATATATATAGATATATATAGCTGATTAGCTATATATATATATATATATATATATATATATAGCTAATCAGAAAAAATACTAGTACGAAAAGAAACGTCCAGAAAACGTGGAATATCGAAATCATCAATTGTAACAAATACCTTTCCTATCCGAAATTCTTGCAAGAATGGAAAATCACTTGCCAATGACTTAACACGAAACTGATTCGATGGAAATATGGCTGATATACCCTCAAAACTCTCTGATAATGGGAATGATATAGTAGTGTTTTTCGAATGCCTCGTAAGATTCCAGTTTGTGACTTTCTCCCGAATCCAATCAAAATGTATCTCGTCGCCGAAAATGACATTGTTGTTGTCCAAATTCATAAAATCCTCCTTTTCAATTTCACATTTTGACCGTATTTTGATATGTGGAGCACTCCGAAAAATGTTGGATTTGAAAAAATTGTCAGGAACAACGGCTCCAGAATCGTGTAGCTCCAAATAATCGACTCGGTAAAAGTTGTCCATAAATCCTATATAGTCAACAACTGTCACTTCCCAATGTTTGATATTTGCAATATTCTTCCATTTCATCAGCGCTATCGGCCATTTTTTGACTTCAAGAATTATATATTCTGTTGTTTTTTGTCCAACATATTTGTAGAATTTCTCCAAAAACTTCCAAATCTCCTCCTCCAGATTTTCAGAGAGCGCGAACTTTTTGTCGATTTTTTTCACTTCATGCAATCTGTACAATAGTGGGTGATACAACACTTCCACCAATACACCATCACCAACCTCCAGTATTTTAAGACCCATTGGTGGTGTTATATTGAACCTTTGCACTTCTGAATCACAAATTTTGGAGCATTGTGCATAGTTGAATCGTGTTGAGTCGTGGCAATATGTTAGAATGTGGTGTCGGAGCTCCGGAGCCAACTTGGGATGCTTGGTGAACTGGAAAATGTGAATATTATCAGAAAATCTAGATTCAGTTACCTCTTGATCCGTTGATACGTCCTGCAAGTATGATTATAAGCAAATGTTGGATTATTGGACAAAAGTTGCACGACCTGACCGCTTTGGTCTGGAAGGCTTTGATTCGTTGAACGGGGATGAGTTTGATACCGGAATTGAGGCATCATCGGAAAATGTGGGACTGTTGACATTATTGATTTGAAAGAGAAAGTTTTAGATCGATGCAGACTCTGCTGGTAAGTATGTTAACCGGATAATGACAAAATCAACGGAGCTGCGTAATATTGTGGATGATTTTGGTGAGTGAACCTTTTGCACCTTCTATACAGTATACATTTGACTACTATATTAAAGGCGCACCTGCTAAACTGCATATTTCAGTTGGTGACAAGTTGATCGAATGGATAATACAATCACTTTTAGAAAAAACAAGAATTGACTGCATTGATTTTGTAGACCAAAATAAGTTGATATTTGTGATCAAAGATGGTGCTGGAATTGGTGGATTGTACAAGCGAGTAGTGCAGAAGGGTATGAGGATAAGTCCAAGTTATTATATGAAGTTACAACTATCCAGTTATTGTATGACTGGTATTATGAGAAAGGTATGATATGATCATGATACGCTTGATATCGTTTTGATTATAGATTGATAACAACGATTATCAGTTCAATTCAACATGGTATCGGAAGGAAACCGGAAAGAAAAAGAGGTGCCTGAACATGGATGAGAGAGTTGAGCACATGCTTCAAAGATGGATAAGAAGTTTTTGTGAGCTCACTGATCTCACTATTCCATTGGTGTGACGGACGTGAAACTATATACCATTTTTTAAAGTTTTAAACTTTTTGAATGAATATTTTTACACAAATGCATTGGGAATAGTGAAAATTTGCTTGGTTGTCAGCAAAAATGGTTCGAACGGGTGTATATTAAAATTCTGGAAAAAAATCCTTATCGTCAGTTACATAAGTTATGAATATGTGATTTTCCTGAAGTTTCGCCATCAAAAATCACTTCACATCGTCAGTTTTCCTGCATGTGGAACCACTACCTCTGTTTTTTCCACGGTCACCGATATAAAGTGCACAGGTTATCTTAGTAAACAAAAATTAGAGAAAACGGAATGAATTCATTGCAGAAAACAGATAGAGCACAAAAACGGTGCCAGACTATCAAATTTTGTTTTTTTTTTCAAATTTTTTATTCATAGAAACCATCAAATTACGAATATTATTGAACGATTAGTGTTTCTGATAGTAATTTTGAAGAAAACAACGATTGTATCTGTCATTCTCGTTTAAAATCTGTTTTCGAATTCGAAAAGTATGACCGTAGACGAGAAAAAGCGGCCGTCGACTGATGTTGCCCCAATGCGCACCAAGGCGTAATAGTCGCCATCACTGAGAACATTTCCAGCCCGAGATGTGTTGGTGTGCCAAAATTCAATACATTATTTGTTGAGCTTTATCTTCTGATAGATCAAATCGCAATTTTTCGTGACCTACCGAAAGGGATTCTCAAGTTCGCAATTATGAAGGGTACTGTAGGAATACAGTAGATCCTTTTATAGACAGTAGATCAAAAAGGGATACGGTAGGTCAAATACATAGGCGCGTCAAATAGTGAGAGAGTGTGTAGATCGGAGAGAGTTTAGAGAAGATGAGAGCATTTGGAGCAGTGGACCTCATTTGGAAATTCATTCGACAATTTTGTTGTAAAACGAGATGGTGATGTGCTCCGATGCTCCGATGGAAACGATTTCGACGGATCAGGTAGATCAAATTTTTTTTTCAGAGTTTATGATTTTTAAAATTTTCAGAATGCTCCAAAATTCAGAAAATTCGCTCAACTACCACCCGAACTGCGAGCACATGTCCTCAAAAAATCCGAGCCCATGGACATTTTCAACTACGGAAAATGCTCCAAAAAATGTGCACTGGAGGCGAGAAAGTGTCGGACCCGGGCTCCGACGAAAATTTATCTGGGCTCCGAGCTCAAAGGATTTCGGGTTCGGCTCATTTTTGGAAATGATGAGATCTATGTGCAACGGCTCTTTCGATACAATGAGCATGTTATGGAGCAAGTTTTGGCTTTTATGGAAAAAGAGCAAAAATATGTGAGATATGGGAACATTGAGGAAGTTATTGTGGACTCGGGACTCTGGCCGGATGAAGTTATGGAGCAGCTCAAGAATTGTCCGACTCTTCATGTTGTCATGTACAGTACTATGCTGGATGACTTCCTACAGTATGCCAATATTGGGAGCCATGAGGTGTTAAACCTAAAAAATTGTGAAAATCGCCGACTTCATGTGACACTTCCACCTCAATTTTTTGAGTCGCAACTTTTCAAGAATCTCAAAAAAACAGAGATTCTAGTCAAGTGTGAGATAACTGCCGAAACTTTTTTGTCAACCAAATTCGAGTCGTTCCAACTCACCACTTGGCTCGATGAGCCGACTGTTTTGGCAAAAGTCGAGCAAATGAATGAGATGGCGTTTGCGGACCCGGAATACCGAAGCCTTGTGAGAGTTCAGATTCCGGATGATGACTCGAGACGGTTCAGTTTCGTGTAAGGGATAGCGTTCAGAATTGGAGCGGTGAATGTGGTGTATGCTGAAAATGGAAAAAGAATGCTCATTTTTGTAGCTCATTAGGCTTTTTGTGTGAAACTTTTTTTGTCTGAATATCTCTCATCTAAGCTTTTCTTGTCACCTTTCTGTAAAATCTAAAATTTTCTCTTCTTGAAATTTTTTTAGTCCCAATTTTTCTGTTCTAAAATCTTTCATTTTCAATTTTTTTATGATCTGAAATTTTTTTTTAGTTGTCTGAAACTCTTTTTTTCTAAAATAAAATCATTTGACCCATTTCTCGAGTTTCTGTGATGGGAAACTATATTGTAGACCTACAGTAGTAAAGGTAAATCATTCGACCTACAGTAAGAACTACGGTGATGGTAGATCAAACATTTGAACACGACTAGAGAGTGAGAGACGGCAGAGAAATAGATTAGAGAGTGTGTAAATAGGAGAGAGTGCAGACACACAGTTCAAATCGATTGACAGTTGATGGTTTTTTTGTTGTACAAGATGCTGATGTGCTATGTTGCTCTGGGCAAGGAGTCGGCAAATAAGGTAATTTTTTTCATAATCAAGCTAAAAAAGTTTTATTGGATCGAAAAGTCAAAAAAAAAACGTGAAAAAATACTTTTTTTTCCAAAAATTTGATGAAAAAGAATCATTTCGACTAGTTTTGATGGAGTTTTATCAATTTTTCGATCCGAAAACGAATTTCTGGGTAATTTTTGCATGTTTTCCCAAAGATTTCCAGTTTAATTCGCCACTTTTTTTGGTCTTGAGCACCCAAATTTACAAAAATCGCTGATTTTCAGATACCGTGTTTCCTCGAACTGAATGGCACTGCAAATGCTACCGTATAATGCTCATATCTCGAAATCTAAAAGAGCTATGAAAAAGTGCTCAACTGCAAATTTGTAGATCAAAACTTCAGCTACAAGTTTGCTGTTGACAACTTTTTGATAACTGTACTAGATTCCGAGATATGATCATTCTCCGACAGAGTTTGCAGTTGCGCTCTATTCGAGGAAATACGGTATTTCAAGATGGTATATGCCAACTTGTTTTTTCAAAAAGTTGTCATTTTTCCCTTTTAGATAAGTTTTTAGTCTAGAAATTTAGCATTCATTTCTGAAAATCTGTTGAAAAACAAGCTATGGAAGGTATTTTTTCGCCTATTCCATGATCAGATTTCACTTTTTTTCGATTTTGTGAAAAATTTTCCTAAAATTATACAAAACCGAACATCATCACTTTTCTAGATTCTATAAAACCGAAATTCTCAGATTTTTTCAAAAAATGATGAAAAATCGGAGAAAATATGGCTAGAAAGTGGCACAAAATGACGAAAATTGTCAATTTTTCAAGTTTTTTGAGTCGATTTTCGAAATATTTCTATTATCAATTTTCAGCAATTTATCATACAATTTCATACCAATTAGTGATAATTATTCAGGTCTCAAATAAACTGCAACACCGTAATTTTTCGAAAATTGACTGAAAAAAGTTGACATTTCGACGTTTCAAAGTGCTAAATATGTCAGTTTTCCATGAAAATGAGCAAAATATATGGTAAACATACTTCCATAAAAATACAACATTTTGACTTTTAGATAAGTTGTATAGTCTGAACATTGGAAAATCAGCCTTGGAAATTTGGTGAAATTCATCTAAAAGCATACTGTAGATGGTGTTTTTTGCCGATTTCTGGACCCGATTCCATCTTTTCTTCAATATTATGATATGTTCTTGCAGATCATTCCTAACAAAATAATAGTGTTTTTTGGTTTCAGTAAAACTCAAATTCCCAGATTCCATCGAAAAATCATGGAAAAAATCGAGAAAAACAGGCGAAAAAGTGACAAAAAATTTCAAAAATTGACATTTTTTGAACAAAATTTTCGATTTTTTGATACTTTTTGAGCATGTCTAACAAACTTTTTCGTGAATTTACAGAACAAATAGTGATATTTTTCCAAGTTTCAGCAGACCTGAAAGTTCAAAACTTCTAGAAAAAAGTCTGAACAAAGTTGATATTTCGACGTTTCAAAGTGCTAAATATACCTGTTTATCACGAAGATTAGCCAAATATTAGGTGAACAGAATTCCATAAAAAAACAACTTTTTGACTTTTAGATAAGTTGTATAATCTGAAAATTGGAAAATCAGCCTTGCAAATTTGTGAAATTGATCGAAAATCATACTGTAGTTGATGTTCTTTGCCGATTTCTGGACCCGATTCCCTCTTTTCTTCAATTTTTTGATATGGTATTCCAGATCATACCGAACAAAATAATGGTATTTTTTGGTTTCATTAAAACTCAACTTTCCAGATTCCATCGAAAAATCATGGAAAAAATCGAGAAAAAGTGACAAAAAATTTCAAAAACTGCCATTTTTTGAACAAATTTTTCGACTTTTTGATACTTTTTTAAGCATGATTCAACACATTTTCCTGATATTCCAGTCTAGTTTGGGATATTTTTTTAGATTTCAACAATACTGAAAAGCTGAAACTTCTAGAATAATGTCTGAAAAGTGTCGACATTTTCGATTTTTCAAGGTACTAAATATGGCAACTTTTCGACATAACTACCGTATTTTTCCGTATTTTTTCATGGAACTTGTTGAGTTTTCATGGAAAAATAGTGAGAAATAGCTGAAATCACAGAGTTTCAGAAAAGTTTCAGAATCTGAAAATTTCGAAACCACTATCAAAAATTTGTGGGAAAACGTGGTATAGTTGGTGTTTTGACCCTATTTTCGACCATGGATGTCACTTTTTGTATGTTTTTCGTATGGTATCGTCTGAAACTGTTTGAAAATCTACTATATATTACATATCATGAGAAAAAGTGGGGTACCCCAGAAATTGAAGAAGTCCATGAAAAATGTTGAAAAAAAGTGACATGTCGTAACTCGATCACATTTTCCAGTCATTTTGATATCTTTCTGGGTGGATTCTAACAATTTTTCTCAACTTTCGATACAATTAGTGATACTTTCAAGGTTTCAACAATACTGAACAGCTGAAATTTTTACGAAATTTTCTCAAAAATTTCAATTTTTTCGATGCTTCAATATACCAAATATGACAACTTTTCAGCATAACTACCGTATTTTTCCGTATTTTTTCATGGAACTGGTTGAGTTTTCATGGAAAAATAGTACCAAATAGTTACCATTTCAGATTTTCAGACATGTTTCAGAATCTGAAAATTTGATCATCATCTTCGGAAATTTGTGGGAAAACATAGTATAATGGGTGCTTTGAACCTATTCTCGACCATTGATGTCACTTTTTCTCAATTTTTCATATGGTATCGTCTGAAACTGCTTGAGAATGTGTGATACGCTCCAAATTTCGAGAAAAAGTGGAGTACCACAGAAATTGAAAAATATTGAAAAAATCAAGTGAAATGTCGTGATTTGATCATGTTTTCCAATCATTTTGATATCTTTCTGGGTATATTCTAACACTTTTTCTCAACTTTCGAGACCAATTAGTGATGTTTTGAATGCTTCAACAAAACTGAAAAGCTGAAATTCTTACGGAATTGTCTGAAAAGTGTCAACATTTTTGATGTTTCAAGATACTAAATATGGCAAATTTTCATCATAACTACCGTATTTTTTCGTATTTTGTCATGGAACTTGTTGAGTTTTTATGGAAAAACAGTGAGGAATAGCTGAAGTTTCAGGTTTTCAAAAAAGTTTCAGAATCTGAAAATTAAGTTATCACTGTCGGAAATTTGTGGAAAAACATGATATAGGTGCTGTTTTATGCCAATTTTCGACTACGAATGTCAGTTTTTCATATGATATTGTCTGAAGCTGTTTGATAATCTACTATATGTTTCAAGTTTTGGAAAAAGATGAATTTTTTCAACTTTTAAAGTTGATCGAGTGTAAATTGGTGAAAAATGTCAATTTGTTGTTGTATCCAAATGGGAAAGGTGTAACTTTTTCATGTATAATTATCATACTTTCCAGCCTATTTTGATGAAATTTTCCAGTTTTTGGCAGTTTTCGAATTCAGATGTCAGTTAGTTTTGCTATAATGGTCAAAAGGCAGATTTTGTGAGACGATTTTGATGTTTTTTGTTTTTTTAAACATTAAAATGTTCATGAGTTTGCGGAATGTTGGTGACGATGACAGGCTATTGATAAAACATGATGAATTCAATTCGCAACTCTGTTAAAAAAGGGAATGAAAAAGATTGTATGTTAGAGATGATGGTGAGAACAAAATAAGTTTCATGTAATTTTATTGATATGTTCAGTTTTAATTTCGATTAAATACAATATAAAGAGTTAGATATTTACCAGCTGTATAATGAATTGTGTTTTCTTATCAGTCCTCTGAGTCGTTGCAGGCGCTGAAAATTACAGCTGTTGAACTATTCAAAAAATTTCCAGTTTGTAACATTTTTAGGTCTATTTTTCGAAATACCAAAAGTTGATTTGTCAAAAATGGCCAATTTTGAAACCGTTTTCTCGAAAAATCGGTTACTTTTGAACTATGGTTTCTTCAAGCAATGAAATAGAGAACATACCGACACAATAATCCTCGTCTCGCCATAGACAATTTATCCCTTTCTTCATATTGACTACAATCGGAGCAGATGGACTGAAAAACAACATTTTTGACATGAAAACGACGACAATCAGATGATATTTCGATGTATTGTTTTCAACTGTTATAAGGTCGATAAGGGAATTGAAATATTACCATTGTTCTATCGTTGCTAATGATTCTTGATTTCCAATTCTCAAATGTTGTAATCACTTCCTGTAAAAGAAAATTTGGTAAAATCGTAGTCAAAACCACAAACTTGATCCGACTTCCTTCCTTTATTCAGCACATGGTATACTTTTATATGCTGCTCGATTTGACACTTTTTTCGAAATGTGGCACAACATCCACCACAACTTTGGAGATCACTTTTGACATTTTTATTGGAAATGTGGGAGTTGGTGTATCCACTATACTGAAATTTTCATAAGTAATTTTAGAAGAATATCAGCTATTGACAGTATTTACTTGAGAATAAAAAGATGGGTTCTTGGAACGGTAAAAAGTATCTTTTCACTTTTATTTTCTAGAAAGATGAAAATATTGTCTTTCAACTTACATATCGAGTAGTGGCATACTTTTTCCATTCATTCTTTTTCTTAATTTGACATGTACTATTTGAACTACCAGCTGAAATAGTGGATTAATGATTTGATGGGCTCTTGAAAATGATGAAAACTCACATGTAGTCACTCCAGATTGTGTTTTCGGATTCGTACTATATTGATCATTGAATAGCTGTGTATTATTCGTATGTTGATCCAAATAATTACTTCCATCCGAAGAAAAACCCGGAAATATCATCTGTCTCGAGCTGTTCTCACTTGTGCTTGAACTTCGATCAGTTATATTCAAACTACCAGCTGAAATAGTGGATTATTGATTTGATGGGCTCATGAAAATGATGAAAACTCACATGAAGTCACTCCAGATTGTGTTTTCGGATTCGTACTATATTGATCATTGAATAGCTGTGTATTATTCGTATGTTGATCCAAATAATTACTTCCATCCGAAGAAAAACCCGGAAATATCATCTGTCTCGAGCTGTTCTCACTTGTGCTTGAACTTCGATCAGTTATATTCAAACTACCAGCTGAAATAGTGGATTATTGATTTGATGGGCTCTTGAAAATGATGAAAACTCACATGAAGTCACTCCAGATTGTGTTTTCGGATTCGTACTATATTGATCATTGAATAGCTGTGTATTATTCGTATGTTGATCCAAATAATTACTTCCATCCGAAGAAAAACCCGGAAATATCATCTGTCTCGAGCTGTTCTCACTTGTGCTTGAACTTCGATCAGTTATATTCAAACTACCAGCTGAAATAGTGGATTATTGATTTGATGGGCTCTTGAAAATGATGAAAACTCACATGAAGTCACTCCAGATTGTGTTTTCGGATTCGTACTATATTGATCATTGAATAGCTGTGTATTATTCGTATGTTGATCCAAATAATTACTTCCATCCGAAGAAAAACCCGGAAATATCATCTGTCTCGAGCTGTTCTCACTTGTGCTTGAACTTCGATCAGTTATATTCAAACTACCAGCTGAAATAGTGGATTATTGATTTGATGGGCTCATGAAAATGATGAAAACTCACTTTTCTCTTCGTCTTTTTTTTGGGGAGACGTTTTGGGTGTTGTTAGTTGCTCTGTGAAGTCCGGATAACGAAAAGCCATCTGAAACAATTGTTTTTAAGACATAATTTGTGTGGTGAATATGTAATTAAAAGAGGCTCAAATAATTGAAATTGCAGAAATTCGGTCTAAATATCAAAGCATAGGCTCTTCGAAAAATCAGAGCTTGACTAATTCAACAAATGAAAACAGAATACAACAATTTTCTCACAAATGAGTAATTCTTTTAATGAAATCTTTTTCGGAAGACAATAAAACTATTCAAAAAGGCCCTATTTTTGTGGGGGAAGAAATATGAAACGTGCCGTTTGAGAAATGACGAGCACAACAAAAGGAATACTGATTTGAAAGGAAAAAACTTATTACGGAGACGGATTCGATTTGCTGCGCGGTTTCAGGTATGGTTTTTTTCGAATCAAGCTCATTGAAATCGATTCATTTCACTTGGAAAATTTGTAGAAACATCGAGACTAACACAAACAACGAAAATAGACACACATGGAGAAAGAAACCAGAAACACACCGGCATGGGATTTCGCGTTACACGCATTTGTCTGCGGAATGCGTTTCGCCGGACGCCGGCGGTGACAAGAAAGGCGCCTTGCTTGCCATTGACGCGTTTTCAGTGGGCGCCAGCTTTTTCTCTTCCATGGCTAATTTTCTCGAATTTCACAGTAAATAAAGCACGAAATCGATGGAATTTCTAACATTGTGCTTGTAGAAAGCTGAGTCGGAGGAAAATTTTTCATTCAAAAAACTTATACTTCAGTTTTTCAACTGATTTACCTCCATAACTATGCATTGATTGATTGGTGTCTGCTTTTTCGCGAATGCAACAAAGTGTGAATCACTTCTTCAATCATTTTCAAATTATCAGAGTCACTATTATTACTGAATGCTTTCAAATAGATATCTTCGAAAAACAGTTTATTATGAAACATCAAAAAAACATCAATCACATGGGATAGTAAGATCAGGATATTCACAATAACTAATTCTACATTGTTGCAACACATGCCCAATTTCTCCATCTTCAAATGTCCAATCCCTTCTTTTTCGATGCTTCTCCTTCCGATACCATGTTGAATTGAATTGATATTGGTTGTTATCAATCTATAATCAGTGTTATCATATCATTATCACAATCATATCATACGTTTTTCATAATACCAGTCAAACAATAACTAGATAATTGTAATTTGACATAATAACTTGGGCTTATTTTCATATCCTTCTGCACTACTCTCTTGTATAATCCTCCAATTCCAGCAGCATCTTTGATCACAAATATCAACTCATTTTGATCTACAAAATCGATCCAGTCGATTCTTGTCTTTTCCAAAAGAGATTGTATTATCAATTCGATCAACTTGTCACCAACTGAAATATGTAGTTTAGCAGGTGCGCCTTTAATACAGTAGTCAAAATTATACTGTATTAAAGGCGCAGAAGGTTTACTCACCAAAATCATCCACAATATTTCGCAGTTCGGTTGATTTAGTGACTAATCGGCCAACTAATAGTTGACCAGGTAGAATTTGAATCTGAATATTTTTATGGTCATCACACAGCTGACACGGTGTTACAGTATGCCACTTACATGAATAATGGATGCTTCATATCCAACATTGAATTCTTCCAAGTTCTCATCCTCAAAATCTTCCACATTATATCGGTCTGGTCGTGCCACTTTTAACCAATAATCTCCCATCTCCGGGCTCTTATACTTGAATGTTTTGCCTTTTTCAATCCATTGTACAAGATCTGGCCGAGAGCCATCTTCCAATAATTGAATCATCAATGCTCGTGGTGTGCAATATACAAGTTCTGAGGCCATTGCAGGAAAAAATGTTAGGTTTAGGTTTAGGTAATAGTATCGAAAATATGATGGTAGATTAAACAGGACTGCGTCGATGAAAATGAGCCCACACCTGTTCACCACTATTGATCGACCGATGACGTCACAAACACCATATGGTGCATCTTCGAAAAGTGTTGCTCACCAGGGATGCGGAATGGTTTTGGAAATTGTGGTTTTCAGTGAATTCAGATAGGATAAATTGAGACAGAAGACACTTCCTAAACCAAAAATGGTTTTAAAAAAAGTTTTTTGTTCCAAAAAAAATACTGTAGCACATCGCACAGAACTCGCGCTTTCCTCGTCAGAAACCTTTTATTCAAAATAAAAAATTTGGTGGAACAGTTAGATCAGTATATTCACAATAACTATTTATACGCCTTTCGTAGACATTTATATTCTCTTCCTCATCCAATATAAAATTCCTCATCGTTCGATGCTTCTCTTTCCGATACCATGTTGGATTGAACTGATAGTGATTGATATCAATCTATAATCAATACCATATCAAGCATATCATAATCATATCATACCTTTTTCATAATACCTGTCATACAATAACTAGATAATTGTAATTTGACATAATAACTTGGGCTTATTTTCATATCCTTCTGCACTACTCTCTTGTATAATCCTCCAATTCCAGCAGCATCTTTGATCACAAATATCAACTGATTTTGATCTACAAAATCGATGAAGTCAATTCGTGTCTTTTCCAAAAGTGATTGTATTATCAATTCGATCAACTTGTCACCAACTGAAATATGTCGATTTACCGATTTACGCCGTATAATGATCATATCTCGGAATCTAAAAGAGCAATCAAAAAGTGGTCAACTGAAAATTTGTAGATCAAAACTTCAGCTACAAGTTTGCTGTTGACAACTTTTTGATAACTGTACTAGATTCTGAGATATGATCATTCTCCGACAGAGTTTGCAGTGCCGCTCAGATCGAGAAAATACGGTATATACAGTACTCTAATGGTCTTGTATGTTCGAAAACGACCATTTCTTTATTGTAATATACAAACTTACCAAAATCATCCACAATATTCCGCAGTTCGGTAGATTTAGTGACCAAGCGGCGAGATAGTCGTCCTTCAGATCGAACATTGGTCTGATATGTCACTGTCGAAGATGCCTCATTTCCGACATTGAATTCCTCAAGTATCTCATCATCTAATTTTTCCACATTATACCGATCTGGTCGTGCAACTTTTATCCAATAATCTCTCATTTTGGGGCTCTTATACTTGATTGTCTCGCCCTTTTCGATCCATTCTATTAGATCTGGTCTAGATCCATCTTCCAATAATTGAATCATCAATGCTCTTGGTGTGCAATATACAAGTTCTGTGGCCATTGCTGAAGTGAAAATTAGGTTTAGGTAGTAGTAGTATCGAAGATATGGTTGGAGATGGAGATGGACTGCGTCGAGGAAAATGAGCACACACCGGCTCATAATCGATTGGTGAGGTCAAGATATAACATGACTCGAGCAGGTGTGTGCTCTGAATGATCTACAAGACTATTTATTTGCGTGCTCCACCGATAGAGGTCTTCATTCGAAATTTCTGCTGTTGCGTCAGTTATCGATCTCATCATGCCAAATCCACCAAAACGAAAAATCGACGAAGCGAGGGATGGATTATTCAAGAAACAGGACGTATCAACGGAGCATAAGGTAACTTAATCTAGATTTTTTAATAACTTGCTCATTTTCCAGTTCACCAAACATCAAAAGTTGGCTCCGGAGCTCCGACATCACATTCTAACATATTGCAACGACTCAACACGATTCAACTATGCACAATGCTCCAAATATTGTGATTCAGAAGTGCAAAGGTTTAATATCACACCACCAGCAGGTCTTAAGATCATTGAGGATGGTGATGGTGTATTGGTGGAAGTGTTGTATCACCCACTATTGTACAGATTGCATGAAGTGAGAAAAGTCGAAAAAAAGTTTGTGGTCTCTGAAAATATAGAGGAGGAGATTCAAAAATTTTTGGAGAAGTTCTACAAATATGTTGGACAAAAAACAACAAGATATATAGTTGTTGAAGTGAAAAATTGGCCAAAAAAGCTGACGAAATGGAAGAATATTGCAAGTATCAAAAGATGGGAAGTGACAATTTTTGACTATATAGGATTTATGGACAATTTTTATCGAGTCGATTATTTGGATATACACAATTCTGGAGCCGTTGTTCCTAGCGATTTTTTCAAATCCAACATATTTCGAAGTACTTCAAATATCACAATTTCGTCAAAATGTGAAATAGAGAAGGATGATTTTATGAAGTTGGATAACAACACTGCCATTTTCGGCAACGAGATAAATTTCGATTGGATACGCGAGAAAGTCACAAACTGGAATCGGACGAGCCATTCGAAGAAGACTACTATATCATTTCCATTGTCAGAAGGTTTTGAGGGTATATCAGCCATATTTCCGTCGGATCAGTTTATTGTTCAGCCACTGTTAAGAGAATTTCTTCGAGATATTCTTGAATTTCGAATCGGAAAGGTTTTTGTTGATATTCATGTTCGTGATATTCCACATATAATGGTGATTTCATTTCATGTTAGTCGATTTTCTGATTAGTTGTCTTTGGTTTTTTTCTGTCGATAAATTGTTTTGAAAACCCGTATGAAATCACATCCAATATGCATTTCTGAACTCCGCAGAAGCATGTTGAATTGTGAGGCATTTAGTCGATGCACCATGTTTTTTTGAAAATAATGGAAACAATTTTTGAGGATTAGGTTTAGATAGTAGTACAATAGTAGTACTGATGGAGATGGAGCTCAGAGAGCCCTGAGACTACATCCCGGAATCTACCAGGTGAAGTGCATAAAATTATGGTGCATCCCCGACCAGTTGAAAAGCAACAACTTTTTGGATGCTGTATATCTTTATTTCAACAAATCAGTCAAAATTAATATGTTCGCACGTCTTCGGATAAAAACGACAAAACGCTGGAAGTTTGACTTCCAGAATGTTGACATCTTCCATCAACACACTTCACTTGTGAATGCCAGCAATCAGCCGATGTTGAGCAAGCTTTCGCTTGTTTTCGATGTGTACCAGGGCGAGGCATACAATGTCCACCAAGACACCATTTGGTTGCACCACAATCCATGTTTGATTGGCATGTTGGTAAGAATGGCGAACGTTGAGGGTAGAAGAAGTTGATACAATGCCCTTCGATGGTACATATTCCACTCGGACACTGATGATCGAAGTTGCACGATTGGGTGGATACAATGGATATCTAAAATCGAGTGATATGGTGACTGATAAGGGGGTGGAATGATTACCAATGATATGAGGATGATAGTCAATCTCATGGTTGAATGGTATTTGAGTGAATATCAGGGCATATTTATAACATTTTTGGATGTTAATCGAATTTGGGATATTTTGACATTCATTTTTCTATGAGAAATTGACATTTTCGGTGTTTAATGTTCCGATCGATTGTGATTTTGAAACATTAGGAACATGACCTGACATGGTTTATCAGACAATTTCAGCAACTTTTCAAAATCAGTGGGATCGTTGTATTGTTTTGTGAAGATTTTTCGTTAATAAATTTTCCGTTTGATTTTTTTCCAGTCGATAATTGGTAGATCCGTAGATGGATCTACGCATAGATCTGAAGAAGGTTCTATGAAACTTGCTCAAGTCTCAGCCAAAAAAGAGGATATCAAGTCAAATGTTGTTAATGGGACCCCCCACAATTCTTCACATGATAACCCATTAACGCCGGTCTGATATCCTTCTGATATACTGAGTGGAGTACGGTTGTTTATATACTCGATGATAAAGAAGCAACCGACATGTTCACTGGATTGGGCAATACTTCATAATGTCACAAATATTGGAGAAAGCTAGTGATTCATCCGACCTAGTAACCTCATCAGTTGAAATTTTATTTTCCGATAAAGTTCTATTCCACTTTTCATAGTTCTATGCCAAGATCTATGATTCGACCAAGTGTCATATTTCCAGAAAGCCCCTTGTCTGAAATATCAAGTCGCATTTTCCATTGTTTTAACAACATTTTGATGCATTTTCAATATTATTTATTTCCACAAGTTAGATGTTATTGCAACGCTCACAAACATTGTTTTTTGATGCACTTTGTGTAAGGATTACAATCCCAGTCGACTTCGCAATTTGGTTTAGCAGGACTGCCACCATGAGGGTATTTTATACATTCAAACAAGACACATGGACCACCACTGCATTGATAATTGTATTGACATTCTGGAAATCGACACATGGCCAATGATATCTGAAATTGAGTGATATGGTGACTGATAAGGGGGTGGAATGATTACCAATGATATGAGGATGATAGTCAATCTCATGGTTGAATGATGATTTGAGTGAATATCAGGAAAATATTTATAACATTTTTGGATGTTAATCGAATTTGGGATATTTTGGCAATCTTTTTCTCTGGGAAATTGACAATTTCGATATTCAATTGATCTTTAATTTCAGTCATACAGCAGTAAAATTCTGGAAATCGTAGGATAATGGTCCTACATGGCGCATCGACAATTCCAGTCATTTTCAGACAAGTTGGTACACTTTCAGATATTCTGGAAAACGTTAAAAATAACTTTTTCAGATTCTTACTGTTAGGTTTAGCTCCTTCAGAGTTGTGGTCCTCAGTAAACTACAGTACACCGATCCTAATCTACAGTACCCCAACAAAAGCTTTTTACTCATTATTTCGCTGTCATCAGATCTCGACAAATGTAAGATACTGTAGATGTGATTTGGATTACTGTAGTATAGTTGATTCATTTAACTTCCTAAAATACTTATTCAGAGATTCTAGGTGGCCCACAGTAACCTACAGTAATTCGATACAAATCTACAGTACCCCAAACAACTTTGCATTCAATATTTCCCTGTCATCAGACCTCGACCAACGTAAGATACTGTAGATGTGATTTGGATTACTGTAGCACAGTATACTTATGTAGTATTATGGCATCTCAAATAAATTTCAAAGCTCCTAGTGGAGGATAGGTTTAGCTCGAGGAGCTCGAAAAAAACTTTTTTTTTCAGAATTGAGTTTTGATATTTGTCATTATAAGTGTTGTATATTTTAGAAGAAAAATATTTATTTGCAATAAAATTATCACAAAATGATATAAAAATATCAAATTATCACCATAAAAAATGACATAAAAGCTCAAAAATATTATTAACCTTTTCAGAATAGCTAAACCTAAAACAAAAAAATAGGTTTAGCTCCATCACTTGTCCACATGAAAATGAACATATTTCCAACTAATCTCCAACATTGCTCGTTTCCCATGTCTCCTGATCACCCACATTTTCACCACATCCTTCTTCACATCATCCGGATCAGCTGGAATCCTCTGAACCTCCAATCCACGTATAATATTCGCCATTTCATGACCATTTCGACAAATTTTGAACTCCCGAAACGTCACATTTCCCCTGATCCATCGATCGATTTTTTGATTGATAGCTTCCGCTGATATGGTACATAGTGTCAATATCAATCGATTCGCGGAACTATATAGGAAGTCTCGATCCGACATTTGAACATTTGAATCGATTGTGATATCCTTCAACCGAAGGAAGTCCTTCCTTTGTATATAGTGTCTTGGTATACTTTGCATTGATACAATAGATATCCTAGCCTTCCGATTGATAAGTATCAACACTTTGAATATATCATCGTAATATTTTGAGCTTAAATAATAGTTGTAAGCATCTTGAAATGGGGACAATAAGAATAATTTCCATGGAAAATCGTCCATTGTTATGGAGATGTTTTCGATTTTTTGTGTCGATTCGGTGTAGTATTTTTCGAGGAATTTGGCCGCTTCGATGGAGTAATTGGCGTTGGCGATGGTGTATCGTTCGTTGAGGGTGGTGTTGGTGTGTTTTCTGGAAATTTTTAGGTTTATCGCCTTCTTTTTTTAGGTATAGGTCCTTCTACTTATAGGTTTAGGTCCTTCTTTTTTTTAGGTTTAGATCCTTCTTGTTTTTGGTTAAGGTCTTCTTTTTTTTAGGTTTAGTTCCTGTAGGGAAATTGTTGAAATTTCTAGATTTTTTTTTGGTAGCCCGCAAGTTTTGACTCTCAATTTTCCAAAAAACAAACGAGAAGCCAGAATTATCGTGGCAAGATATTTTAAAGGAGCATAACGAGAGTTTGAACTTTTTTGAAACATCGTGTCGAGACCCAGAAAACCATTTTGTTACAAAAAACGAAGTTTTCGGTTCAAAAGTTGAAATTTTATCATTTTGTAAATTTTCAGTATTTGAAAAATGAAATCTACATAATTTTTTTGTTGTGAGATATTTTAAAGGCGCAGGAACCTTTTTGTGAAAATCATTTTCGTATCAAGACCAAAAAAGGTTTTTTTTGAGAATTTTTTGGGATTTAAAAAAAAGGAAAAATCCCAAACATTCGATAAAAATGATTTTGTGGCAAGATATTTTAAAGGAGCATGCAACGCATTTTTTGTCGTTTCGAGACCCAAATTTTTTGAAAAAGTCGTGTCAAGACCTTGAAACAGTATCTCACCACGAAATATCGTGTCAAAGACCCACAATTTTCAGCCAAAAAACTCACTTCACAACCAATGTCTGAAATTCCCTGACTCGCACAAACACAATCTTGATCCTCTCTCCATTTCCATACACCATTTTCACAATACAATGCTCTCCATTCTGCAAAATGTTCAGCTCTTTCGCACTTCTCTGCGTCTCTTCATTTTCCACAAACTCATCATCGTCCAATTTGAAATGTTGGAGTTTCTACAAAAATCTATTTTTAGGTTTAGCTCCTTCGTCTACTTACCATCCAATCTTGCATTTCCTGTGCATATCGGTTTTTTGGTTTTCGTCGCATAGGTTTAGCGACAGCTCGGCTGGACATCATTTAGGTTTAGGTTTAGCGGATGGACTGCCGCGTGTACGCGTTGCGGTCAAATGACCGGGTGGAAGGAGGAGATGGTCCGTCTGTCATGACAGGCGAGGCGAGAGAGTGTGGTGAAGGTGGAGACGGTTAGAGAAGTTAGATGAGGGGGATGTTGCTAAACCTAATCCTAATGGTAAGTGGATGGAGGACACTTTTTGAAAACATCAGTTTTTTAGATTTTCCGAGAATTTTCATATTTTTGCCCGATTTGCAACTTTTCGATCGACATTTTTTCGGAATTTTTGAAAAAAAACATGTTTTTCGCCTCTTCAGGTGATTTTTAGACAAAAGTGATGCTGAAATTTCCATCAAAATTCAACAAATATCAATTTCTGGTCTGATATTTTAGAGATGAGGAGGAAGGAATGAGGATGGAACTAAACCTAAACCCAACTAGATAGGAGGCAGGATGACGAAAATGTTGAAACTTTTTGTGGTTTTGTAAAATTTTCAAACATTCCAGATTTTCTAAGAAAAATTGTTTCAAATATGTTGAAATTTCAGAGTTTTCCTCTTTTTTTGAAGGCGAAAAGGATTACCAGAACACCTGCCGCTCAAAAATTTTTCCAGTTTTATTTCAGAGTCGATGAAAATGCGCTTCCAGTTGATTTTCAGTCAAATTCCATTCCCAAATCCAGATTTTCGCTGCCAAACGTCTCTGTAAAAAGCTAAACCTAAAAAAATCGAAAAACCCAAAAGTTTTTAGTTTCGAAATTTCATTCCTTCGTTTTAAAAAGTATCGTTAAAAAGTGTGACAGAATTATATATAAAACAAGACGTTCAAATCAAATGCAAATCCATTAAAAAAGCCCGTATATACTTGGTACTATCAGGGGAAAATATAGAACAAGAAGTGGGGAAAATTCTATGGCAAAGGAGAAATATATGGGAAAATATATGGAATCTAATAAGTTGGTTGAGATGGATAATGATTTGGTGGATAGTAGTTGCCACCTTGTGGATATCCTTGCTGTGGTTGTTGATAATATTGTCCTTGTTGTTGTTGAGGTTATTGGTAGTTTTGCATTTGGTATTGTTGTTGGTTGTAGTCATCTGGAAATTTGTGGATTTTTGGAGGTTGTTAGGTGGGAAAAACACAATTTTTGGTATATATAGGTAATTTTTTTTTATCAAATTTGAATGTTTCTAGCTCAAAAAGTCGATTTTCGAGAAAAATTTTGGTTTTCAAGATGGAAAAAATCCTCAAAACTTAGAGAAATTCGATTTTCCGGTAGAAAGTGCCATTTCATCTTATATGGATTTCAAATTTCAACGAAATCATGAAAATTCAGTTTTTCTTCATTCAAAAAAGTACACAAAAATCATTGTGAGATACACTTTTCGGCAATTTTCGTAGAAAAAGTGAGTTTTTCTATCAAAAAAGCCTATTTTCAGACGATGAAATAAATTTTTGATCGAAAAATTATTATTTTTTCAGTTGAAAAACCTAAATTTCAACCAAATTTGGAGCTTTTTCATCAGAAGTATTCAAAATTCTGTCATGCTCCTTTAAAACAACTTCTCACGATCTCTCATTTCTCCATACTATCTCAATTTTTATGGTAGAATGTTTTTCTTCAATTTCTCTGGCTTTTTCGACATTTGAAAACGGTTTTCCAGTTCAAAAACACCGAAAATTCGCAAAAAACTCTATTTTTAGGTCAGAAATCTTCTTATCACTTATCAAAATTATGCTCACCTTGATATCCATCATTTCTCTTATCATCTCCACAATCGAACACCGATCTACAGCAGAAGTACGCGCCAATGCAGCATCCACAGCACAAAAGGAGAAGAATGACCAAGATACTGAAATGAAGGATAGGTTTAGGGTTAAGGAAGGATGAGAATGGAACACAAATTGTTAGGAAAGGGGGAATTAGTTACAATCACAACACTCATATATTTGTATATAACTAGTGATATTTGTGTTGATATATTTTTATTTTGAGGACGACGGACAAAAAATGGGGGCAAAAACTACATCAATATACACAAAATGGGGAAAAAGAGGGGCCCGTAAATTCGTTAGAGGTGTATTTGGACATGGTAGATTTACTGGCGAACAATGACAAAGAAAAGTGAAAAAAGATACATGAGAGCGACGGTTCCGGCTTTGGAACCTCCTGATGATCCACTCGATCCGCCGTTCGTTTGTTGTTGTGGTGGTGCTGGACAACAATCTGTTCCACAGCACACTTCGCGGCCTTGTTTACATGTCCACATGATTGTTTTTGGTCGCGAGCCGTCTTGATATTGGATCTGGAAGAATTTGATGAAAATGAGTTTTTTGACAGGTTTTGAGGTTAGAAAGCTCATTTTTGTCAACATTTTTGATGAAAATTGAACAAAAAAGTAGTAGTTTCAAGTTTTTTCATCTTTCAAGACAAAAATATTTTTCAAAGTTGTTCAGGCTCGAATATTGTGCGGTTTGGCACATTTTGTGTGAAAAATGCTTTTTAGTCAATTTTTCGATTCAAGTCTATGTAATATTTGAGTAATACATGCAATTTTGAATTGATATTAGATGTTTGAGCTCATTTTTCCTACGAAAAATGTTAATTTTGACCGCTGACTGAGCATCAAACGCTTTTTGTGGCAAACTTCGCATTCAAAAGTACTTCTTAACACAATTGTGCTCACAAATGACAAAACCATCGGCCAAACTCCATTTTTTTGGCTAAAAATTTCGCTTTTGACCGTTGGCTGAGTATTAAATGTTTTTCTAGCAGATTTAGTGTTGAAAGTGTTCACTTTTGTCAATTTTTGAGGAGATATGACAATAACTTTTGAAATTTCAGCTCTATCAGTTTTCAAATATTTCTAAACATTGCTTGTTGACTGAGTATCAAATGCCTCACACACTCGAATATTCCAGAATATATGAAAATCTTACATTTTGAAGAACTTGTTCCGGTGTTGGTGTCGTCGATACTGGTGCAATTGTTGTCGTTGTCGATGCATCTGGTGCTCCAGTGGTTGTTGAGGTCGTTGTAGTTGTGGAAGCCTGCAAAAAATGTTCATTATTACTATCCATGTAGATCACAAAAACTAACCGGTTGTGCAAGTTGGCTCAATGGCATTGAGCATTGCATCTCTCCTTGTCGGACTTGTCCATGATTATCCCAATTATAATTGCGTCCTCCATAATTGAATGGCTCCGACACCGACTTGATGATCGCTTTTCCAGCCTCGTACGCCAAAATGCCACCAGCTGCACCAAGTGCACCACCAATCAATGCCTTTTTGAATGTGCCAGATGATGCTGATGATCCGAGACCATTTCCTGGACGGAATCCGTTATTGTTGTTGAAACCACCACCGGATTGTGGATGGAAGTTGTTATTGTTGTTATTGAAGTTTGGATTTTGGCGATTTGGTTGGAAGTTGTTGTTGTTATTGTGATTGAAGTTGTTGTTTGGCTGTTGTGGATGGAATCCTCCTTGATTTCCGCCGCCTGCAAAAAAAACGAGTTTTTTCATAATTTTTCCACATTTTTTATTCAAATAACCTTTGAATTTCGGGAAAACAGGATAATTTTCCATAACATGGCTCATTTTATTCCAATTAGAGCAAAACAAACGAAATTTCGAGATTTTGTGAACCCTAGACAAGATGGAAACGTAACTGAAAGTTTGATTCTACTTTCTAACAATTTTGGAAATTCTTATTCCAAAAATGCTTCAAGACTAGTCATATACTGTTTATTGATGTGTTTTTGAACAAAATCTGTTAATATAAGTCTCTGAAAACATTTTTAAGAGCCAAAAGCCACAAAAAAATGCCAAACTGCTTGTTTGAGAACCTCTTTTAAAGAAAACTTCAAAAATTTCTCAGGGTACGAGCGTTTTTCAATGGAAATCGTTTGTATCACAGAAATTAACAGTATTTGAAAAGGTTTGAGGCGATTTGAACAAAAAACGATAGAAAAATCAACATATACGATCAGAAAAGTCTTGCTTTGTTGAATTTACACTGTTTTATTCAACATTTTCCAAATGACCCCGCAAACACTTTTATCGATACTGCATGCAAATTATATCAGCTGATAGCCTTTTTCGTGTAGTTTTTGAACATTATCTTCTATTTTGCTCAAAAAATCGATGTTTTTAAGATTTTCAAATGCGATATCAAGCAAAAATGGTAAGTGGCTTTAAAAATGGTGAAAACCCTCTACTCACCATTGAATCCACCATTATTGTGTCCTTGTTGCACACTAGTCCTCGATGAGCTCGATCCTCTGCTCGAGAATCCACCACCACCACCAGTGTTGCTACCACCACTGCTTGCTCGCCGAGCTTCGATTGGTCCGGCGGTTAATACCAGTATACTAATCAGTGGGATTAGGAAATTTCGAAACATACCTGCAAAAAAAGTTGGTTATTGAGGGAGGTCGAAAAAAAAGCAATGGTAGACCGGAAATAGACGTCAAAAAAGGAAATATAATGGTGGAAAAGGGAGGAGGGCATAATAATAGTTTGTTCAGGTGGACGTCATGAGTTGCGACATATATGAGGAGAAGAAAAATACACCAATTTTGGATATTGAGAAGGAGGTTTATGGTGTTTTCTAGGAATATTTATATTTTGTGAAGGAAAAGTGAGAAGGAGTGAGATTTGAAGGACTGTTGAAAGCTAAATTTTCTAGATATCTTTCTATGGCAGCCTTGAAACCTGTCTGTTGGCTATATCTGCCGCTAAAAGAATGTCTTACTGCCTCAATTTAGTTTACTTTTGAAATGATAGCTGATAACTGTATCAAAGGCACATGATGTATGATCTAACAAGTTTCAGTTCGAATCGTATTGAAACGAAATCTTCAACTTTGACAAAATATTAGAAATTATATAGATATTTTGAAAGTTCGAGGGAATCTTTCACAAAATTTAGAATCATGAAAAGTCAGTTAGCATCTGATAGACTGGATACGACTGGGTAAAAAGGAGAAAGAAATATAGAATGAGCTGAAGAAAGCCTTCCAGAAAGAGTGGAGGAATATTACACAAAGGAAACGGTAATTGTGTGGGAAGATGAAAAATGTATGATTTTCATTTTTGATATTAAGAAAATCGCATGATAAATGATAAGAAAATGGCTCGAACTGAGCATGTTTACCTCGGAAAAATGAACGGATCAAAGTCCATACAAAAAAACTTAGATTCTAACTATATTTATAAATGATAGTCATATTTTTGAACTTCTTCTTGACAATCTCTCATTAATTTTGATGTCGTTAGAAGTTTATGAGCTTCTGATGTTAAAAATTAGGTAAATTCAGCACTTAACTTGAATAAATCAAGAATTAGAAGATTCTGAAAGCTTTGAACTAAAAAATCAAGAGGAATTTTTAATTTTCTGAAGAAATATACATTCTCGGAAGCATTGATGACTTCAAATGACGAAATATTCTTGATGAATCAACCAATCGAGCGAAAAAAATCGTTATTTCGATCAATTGCAACAATGGGAAATCATCTCTCTTCGGCGAATGAATAGAAAAACACACGGTGAATTGAAACTTATGAATTTATAAATATGCACGAGTATTCCCCACTTCAACCAAAACTAACAAAAAGCGTATATAGGTATCGAAATTCAAAACAAACATGATGGGAAAACAACAAAATAGGTATGGGACTTCCCTCAAAAACTTATCTTTTTGAAAAGAAAAGAAAACACAAAAAATAGGAGTGGCCGCGATGTGTTGTGATATTTTGTCGACGGAATGAAATCAAGGACACACCGAATTGGAGAGAGGAAGTATTGTTGTTGGTCAGACTATATATGTGTAATAGAAACACGTCAGATAACATGGAAAGATCAATTTGGTGAATCATTTTGACAGTTGTTTTTGAAGTAGCTGTTATGACATGTTTGAGTCATGTTTTGATAACATTTTTGATAAGTTGGGTGTAATACAAACATGCTGAGCAATAAATAAACAAGATTGGAAGTGACTGGTGATAATTTTCGAAATGAATCGAAAAAATAGGTTGAAAAGGTTTTTACTGTGAGAAATATAGGTATCGAGATCTGTAGGACGACTTAGAAGCTTCGAAATTTCTAAAAGTGAGCTAAAGAAGTGAGAAACCAGACTATTTTGGAGTTGTCTGAAAACTGAGAATAGTGAAGTTTCAGTTACCAATAGGTGAAACATCACTCAACTTTTTGCATTTTTTCCGACGTTTTAGCACTGAGAATTGTGATTTTTTCTCGGATCTTCTGTCAAACGTCCTACTGGTGATTGAAACTTCATGAAGTGCATATTTATTGTACATAGTGCATGTATATTTAACAACATTTTGAAATGATTTCGAGATCAAGATACTGAGTTTTACGGTAAAGATCAGGCTTCATCAGGAGAGTAAGTGTGAAACAAACTTATATGCGGGAAATCAGAAAACTATGTTTCTTACGCTTTTTATGTGATTTTCTAGAGAAAATTCGCAAAGATCGTGAGAAATTGATATTGATAAACATAAAAAAGCGAGAAAAAATAGAAATCGAGGTATTTCGGAACGAATCAAAGAACTTCAGAAGTTTAGTACTTTTAAATTTCAAAAATCTGATTATCCTACAAATTCGGAGCTGAAAAAACTACTAAAACAAATATTATCTGACGAAAACCATGAAAATTAAAGAAAATTAACGTTCTTGAGGTGAACATGAGTGATTTAACATCACATTTCCACTGTTTTCAAAATTTTCAATACTAAAACACATTGAAAATCAAAAGAAAACCATTTTTAAGCGACCAATTTCCATGTGACTCAACTAAATATTCTCCCGAAAATTCGACAACACAATATGAAAAAATTTAGTATTCAATATCAATCATATTGCCCTATTATTGTTGAAAAAATTGTTCGATTCACTGAAACTGAATGGAAACGAACATTCGGTCGGCGGAAAACGCCATTAAAAACTCGTTTCTCTATCTATCGGGAAAAAAGACAAAATCGATCCGCATATAGGTCGATCGGCCATATATTTTGGAATTATAAATACAAAATCGATTCGAAAGTGATGTCATGCTATTTATTCCGCCGCTTGTTGACCAAATCGAATTAATGCTGCTTTGCGGAATAGTGTTGATTTGATGGATAATTAGAGATGGAGATCAAAAGTTGAAAACTAGATTTTTGTATGGCGGTTTCGACAGTTATTAGTATATTCGTTTGATATAAAGGTGTATATATTTTCGAGAAAAGGAAGAAAAACAAGAATCGTACAGTTGTAAATACAAGCAGAAAGTGAAGGTGAGAGAGGAACAACAATGGATTTTGTGAAGACGAAGTATTTTGTTGAAAGTTGAAATTATACAGATATTCAGAAGAAATATACATATAAAAATCGTAGATTATTGGTTGATTTATATGGAAAATGTGGAATCGGAGTAGAAAAATCGACAAAAATCATGATTCAGGAATAGATTTGCGCAAAATTAATATTTTCTGTTAATGAAAATATGAAAATTTGGGACTTTTACCATTGAAACGACTATTTTTAAGTTCAAAAAACTATCAAAATGTGGATTCAACAAGGGAACCGACGTAAAATGCGATTTTCGGCGGTTGCTAAACATTTTTCATGAAATTACAGACAAATTTGCCGGAAAAATATAGAAAATTGATTTTTTATTTTAATAAAACTCATAAAAACCAAAAAAAGCTCCAATGTTTAAAAAAACGACAGAAATGAGGAGTTCGGGTAGAAAAACGTATGAAAACAGCCATTTTTGAGGTAAAATCAAATATTTTCTTAGAAAATGCAGAAAAATCGAGGAAAAATGAGAAAATAAACAGTTTTCAATAAGAAAAATCATTCTCGTCGAAAAAATTGCAAGAATAATGATAAAAACCGACAAATATCAACAAAAAACCGCAAAAATCACGATTTCTCACAGAAAAATTCGTTTTCTCATCAAAGTTCACATTTTTCCTGGCAGAAACCCTAAAAACCTTCGTAGAAACACTGGTTTTTTGTTGATTTTCATAGAGGAAGTAACTTCTAAAAATATAGATATTTACTGAGCAAAAGACAAAGACGCGTGTGTCTGTGCAGGCGTTTTGTACAAATAAATCGAAGGATAGGCTTAGGTTTAGGTCAACGGAACAACAACAGACGAAGAAAAGGAATAAATATGTATTTCGACATATAAAATGGGGGAATAACATAGCATACGAATATGTATGTGTCACCTGGGCTATTCTCCACCTCCTTGACAACACAACACAACAAATCTGGTTCTTTGTTGGTTTCTTCCTGTTCCTTTTCTCTCTCTCCCACTAATTGTGGTGGTCTCGGGGAGAAAAATTAGAAAATTTGATGAAAAACAACAAAAATAAATGTAGAAACATTGGAAAAATGATGACTAACGGGGAAGGAAGAAGGGGAAATTGATTGCGGAGAAAAAAATTCGCGTCGTTCTTTTTTTTGGCTGGGCATCGAAGATTGAAGGTGAGAAAGTTTTTGTTACTATTACGAGACGACAGGGAAATCCCGTTTCGACAACTTTTGGTGAGTTTTGGGGTTACAAATGTGGAAATGTGCAAAATTCATGCAAAAATTCGTATTTTGTACGATTTTCCAAGCAAAAAAACTACATTTTATAAGAATAATTGACAAAAACCAGCAGAAAATGCAAAAAAAAATTATTTAACTCCGTAAATCCGTACAAAACAACTCTTCTCTTCAAGACCATAAAATTCGCTTTGCTCCTTTAGTCGTGAGTGTACGGTAGTCGTTTCAGGTTCTAGCTGTGCCTTTAAACTACAGTACTCTTTTAACACATTCTGTTTGAAAAAAAAATGTTATTTTCCTTGTTTTTCTCTCAATTTTCGCCTATAAAATTAATTTTTTGATATTTCAGATTGAAATTTTGCAATTTTTATGCAAATTAAATGCACAATTGATGAAAAATGAGCACAAAAGAGTGAGTTCACCGATTTTTTCGAATATTTCGAACATTTCTAGACCAAACGTTCGATATACAGCCCTGGACCAACAAATTCGGTTCCAAAAGTTGGCAAGCCAATCATCTCAACGGCTCGCTGAGAGAAACGCCCGAAATGATGATGAAAAGTGAGTTTTTTCGTGTTTCTTGCGAGGAATTCGGTCGTTTTCGCCCGTTTATTATTCCAAATACGCAATTTCCTTGCAATTTTTCGTGAAAATAAAAATGTAATTTTCCATTAAAATTGCCATTTTCACACATAATTTCCGTTTTTCCCCCACCTCCACAACAATTGCTTTGCTCATCATTTTGCTATCGCTCGTGACTATTTTACGAGTTCTGAAGAAGACTTATAGTTCAAAAATAACACAAAAACATCAATTTTTGTTAGTTTTTTGTTTGATTTTGATAACTTTATTATTTTTTAGACACTTCTGGTTGAAAAATGAGCATTTTGAAACGTATAGCTCCCAGTTTCCCTAAAAAATAAGTAAAATTAACAAAAAAACAGCTCAAAACGCCCTTTTTACTCGTATTTCATAATTTTTCTTGAAATTTTCACTTTAAAATCTTGAAAATCTCCACTTTTATTGTCAAAAATTGACTTTTTTAAACAATTTTCGAAAGAGAAACACGAAAGCGCCTGTTTCCATGCCGTCAAAACACATAAATATGCCGAATCCACATGTTTCACCAAATTTTCCCGTTTTTCCATGGAGATCCGCTTGAAAACCTTGGAAATGCCTCTTGTAGATCCCAAAATCCCCATTTTTTCTCTTCGAAAAGTCAGTTTTGCTCAATTTTTGTTGAAAGATGCTCGGAGAATAGTTTTCCAGTCAATTTAATTCGAAATAGTTCAAGTTTCGTGGTTTCTTCGAAAAAATTGTAGTCTTCTGTGCTTTTTAAATTTGCAAGTTATTGAGAAGAAAGTTGTAGATCAAAATTCCCAGTCAGAGCATGATTTGATCTACTAAATCGATCTTCCCGAAAGTTTTCATATGTTTCTCCAAATTCCAACTTTCCAATCTGCAAAAAAGTTTGACATCACTATTTATTTTTTGTGTATTTGATCTTCTTCCACCCCCGAAAATTCCTTTTTTAATCCTCGATATCTGGATAATCCCAAATTTTCACTATTTTTTAAACTCAACATATTTTTCAAATTTTGATCCGTTTTTCCAAAAATAGTTGCTGATTTTTGTAAGTTTTTTTCACAGAAAGAGCACCAATTTGTCAGATTTTCTCAAATTTTCAACTTTTCACCGTATTATTTCGATTTTTTGTTATTCTATGCTCGTTTTCTCTCAAAAATGTCTCGAAATCTTGCAATATAATGGCTTTTTCAATGTAGTTTGAACTGAAACACTTATTTTTAACAATTTCCAGCCATTTTCTTCTTTAATGTTCGAACTTCGCCGGTAGTTTTGAGATCAGAATGTAATAGTTTCAGTCAATTTTCTTAGCTTTTTAGTTGGAAACTGGTCATTTTCAGTCGAGATCAACTGAAAATGATTTTCCTCCATTATTCTTCCTAAATTGCTCTTTTTTCACCATTATCCCAACTAGTTCTGCTTTATTACACCTGAAAACATGCAAAATTCATAATTTATGGCATTTTGTTTAGTTCTTATTGTAAAAATAGTCAATTTGCATTCAAAAACTTTCTGAAAATGCCATGTTCGGCCATTTTTGCAACATTTCTGATCTGAGATAACTCAAATTCGCATTTTTTCTGCATTTCTTGCCATTTTCAGCCCAGCCTGAAATCCAGTCTCTTTGTACAGTATCCCTTTAGCCTACTGTAGTAGATCACCACTACAGTATCTTCAAGTGTCCATTATCCCATTGCACTCTTATCATCACTATTTGTCCTTTCAACAAAAACTTTATCCCTCCTCCCATCATCATCAAATTGAAACCATGGAAAAAAACGACACACATGTAGTGTATACAACATCCCGTCCCCCTCCATTTTCCTCGCCCTGGTCCGCCACACTTTTTTTGCTCGTCTCTGTCCCTTTAATCCATCGTCATAGTCTCTAAAGAGTCCTTTTCGTCCTCTTCCTTTTTTGCGCCCCATATAAAACGAATTTCGCCTGTGTTCATTCACAAAAGCCTCTCCGCGATGACACCGTCACGCGCAAATGCACACTCTTGTCTCGCGCACCCTCTCATTTTTCCATAGTCTATCGCTTGGTGTTGATTCAACCCTTGAAAATTGGCTTGCAAATGTATCTTTTTCTATAGTTTTTAAGTGCAATTTCACATTTTTAGACTCTAAATTTGTGATTTTTTCAGTGAAAACGAGGGAAAGTGGGGCCTGAATAGGATGTGTAAACGCGTCTCGGCGTTATTACCGGCTGCCATCGCCTGGTCTCTGATAATCGTGTGCACCGGATGCTTTTACTGGTTTTTGGCCCCGGAAATTGTTGAAAAATGGTCGGTGTAAGTTGATTTTTTATTATTTTTCTATAAAAAATAGATTTTTGACATAAAAAAAGGTTTTAAAGCTCTTGATATGCTATAAATGTGAAGAAAAGTGTTTTATTGCAAAAATAGAAGACTAGAATTGATTTAGTTATTCATAGTCAGGAAATTTTAAAGAAATTACTTTGAAAATTATGTTTTTCAATTAAAATGACTCTAAAGAATCAAGGATTGTCAAAAAGCCGGAATTATTGTTTAAAAAATACGCCGAAAATTTGCAAAAATCGAATTTTTTCGCAAGAAACCTATCGATAAAGCTCTAAATGTCGAAATTTGCTAGAAAAATATGCATTTCTTCACGAAAATGTTGAAAAGTTGCTCGTTTCGTATCGAAAAAGCTATGAAAATCGAACACGTTGGGATCAGAAGGCCAATTTTGATAATTTTGTCATAAAAATGTACACGTTTTCTTTTTTTTGGCTGAAATTTCCTAAAAACCGCAAAAATCTGTCAAATTTCCATCTTTTTTCACAGTTTTCCCGAAAAAATGATCAGGAATTCACATTTTTCTTCACTAAACAGTTGTCTGAACTCTTGATTTGAAAATTGCTGGTTAGCTATGTTTTAGAGTCCAATTTTCTTATCAGAAGACAATTGAACGTTCGAAAGCTTGGTTTTTTCCCACGAAATTGACAGAAGAATTTATACTGTATGTCAAAAAAGACTTTCTAACAAATATTGATGAATAACAATGAATAATATAGTAATAAAAAGGAAAATTGCAGGTGTGGCCTAATCGCAATAGTGATAGATGTGCTCATATTCATGATGGTGATATCAAACCTCGCAATGGCCATGTGTCTCGATCCGGCTATTCATCCATATGGTATGTTTTGAAACACTTTTTTGCAGTTTTAATAGGATATAAATATTTGGAGCTAAAAATTTAGACCCGAATCAGAAGCAAGTTGCAAAAAATTTTGAAAGATTGAAAAATTCTCCTCCCAAATGTGATTTTCTTGCAGCAATCGGATCAGAAGAGCCAACACAAGTGGATGATCTACGTGCGCCACTCTACAAGAATGTTGATATCAATGGAATAACAGTGCGAATGAAATGGTGTGTGACATGCAAATTCTATCGACCGCCGAGATCCAGTCATTGTAGCGTTTGTAATCGGTATGTTTTTATTTTTTTTGGAATTGAAAGGTACTAAAATGAGAAAAATAGAAGAAATTTGCAAGAAAATGTCCTGTTTTGTTACTTTTTCCATAAAAACATTGAGATATCCACAGTTTTATTGTAAAATAGCATTGTCAGGAGAGTACAATTCAGTTTCCCATGCAAAAAAGGTCACCTAAACTGACTTTTTGACCAAAAATTTTGAAATATTAAACATATCATCAAAGAATGATACTTATCAACACGCAGAAAAATCAACATGCAGAAATATGTAACCATAATGAAACGTATTCTTTCCTTTTTTGTCAGATTTTAGCTGGAAACGTGAAAACTCGCGACCAGGAAAAATAAAGAGTCGTTAGATAGCTGGTTTTATGTAAAATGTGACTTCAAATTCATATTCTGTCCAAAATTGTACTTTGAAGTCGGAAAATCCAGCCTTTTACACATAGTTTCAATTGTTTCGAACAAGAAAATAGTTATCTACTATGGCTAGTATTCCATCGACACCTTATTATTAGAAAATTGTGAAATAATAGTTTTGAAACGTATTCTTCACCTTTTTCTGATCAAGTTTTGACATTAAATGTGAAAACTTTTGGTTTCACAAAAAAATTCTATCGGAAACCGTCAGAAATTGAAAATTTTCAACAAGAAATGGGCGAAAAATTGAGAAAATCAGATTTTTTCGCATTTCCTGTTGAACTGTAGGGCATTTCATCCTATTTTGAGGAGATTTCAGTAAAAATTTAAAACTCTTATCATTTTTTGATAAAAATTGACCTATTTTATTCGAAATATCATCAATTTTCACCCAATTATCAATATTTTTCCAGCTGCATCGAAACATTCGACCATCATTGTCCATGGGTGCACAATTGTGTCGGAAAACGGAATTATCGGTATGCTTTCCCTCATAAATCCCCCATAAAATGACCATATTTTGCAGATATTTCTTCTTCTTCCTCTGCGCATTGAGTATACATATGTTATATGTATTCGGTATTTGTCTGACATACATTTGGACTTGGAGGTTTGTGTTTTTTTTTCGCTGTTTTCTTTCTGAAAATGAATTTTTCGCTGATGGAAAATGTGATGAAAGATTGTGTTGTTTTTTGAAGGAAAATGATTGATATTCTCGAAGGAATTGAAAGGGAGAGGGGGGATATTTTGATTGATATGGAGATGATCAGAAATTCGAATAGTATCGGGGAAAAAGGGAACAAATCATGAAAATTTTCATCAAAATTGAGCAATTTCGAAGCTTTTTCAAAAAATATCTTGCAACGAAAAGTGGAAAACTGTGAATTTTGTAAAAATTTGGAATTTTCTATGTTGTCTTATTCAAAAAATTCGATAAAAATAAGCAGTTTTTTCGAAATATCTCGCCACGAAAGGAGAAATCGTATAAGAAGTCTTCGAACAACTTGTTAACAGTACTGTAACAAGTTGTGGTAGCTTCTTTTCTGATCGGGAGTTTTATAGGATACTGTAGCTGAGTTTTTGACATTTTTAGAAAGACTGATAGCACCTACAGTACATCAACAACAGTACAACCCGAAAATTTCAGGTAAAAAATTTTTTTAATTGTTAAAATTCTTTCCAAAAACGAATTTACGAGTTTTAAAGTAATTCCAGAGCAACTGATGGCAAAATGTTCGAAACACCATATCTGGTTGCCGTCGTGCTCCTTGCTCTTTGTGCCATACTGTCAGTGCCCGTCATTGGTCTCACAATCTTCCATTTGGTGCTCGTCGGACGTGGACGAACGACGAATGAGCAGGTATTTGGGATGATCACTTGTGTGTTTCGTGTTGACCTAAAGTTTCGGCACATTTACAGGTGACCGGCAAATTCCAATCCGGATACAATCCATTCACTGTTGGATGTTGGGGCAATTGTAAGAAGACGTTGTGCCCGAGCCAGTTTCCACCGTAAGTTTGTTGGTTTTTTCGTTGTGGGACTCATTAAATGCGCATGGGAAGTTTTCGTGGTGGGACCCATAAGAGAAGTGTTTAAAGGAGCATGACCTTCGGGTGTACTGTATCCAAAAACAAGGAATACTGTAAAGATTTTGTGTCGAGTAGGGTAGATTTCGTCATAATTCTTGCGTTACTGTAGATGGTCATCGAACTTGAAACCCTACAGTACGAAATTTTTGGGTACCGTATATCTTGGCTTTATGGTTTTTGTGTACTGTAGCTAATGCAAAAGAATCTACAGTATCTTCTGTTGTGCGGTTCGAATAGACTACTGTAGAAACAAAAAAGCAGATTTTTCAAAGTCGTTTCGAGACCCATAATTTTTTTGTCAAAATCAGCTTTTGGTACTCTGCGCTTTTAAAATCTAACCACGAAAAGTGCAATTGATGGATGATTCACATATATAGATGAATATGTAATGCAATATTCTTTGCTTCTTTCCAGATTCCAACCATATGTAGATGAATTCCGGAAGCGGCGGAAGTTGGAGACACAATTGCTCACATTGCAAGCACAAAAAGAAAGAGAAGAGGTATTAGAGATAAAATAATGGGGGATGGGATTAATAATTGATATTGTATATTTGTAGATTGATGCAGATGAAACAACTGCATTATATGTACCCGATGAGAAGGGATCAATGGGTGGTGGACATATTAGGGTGAGTTTTTTGGGGAAAATGGAGAAAATCATGGGAATTTTGATGAAAATTGGGAAAAAATAGGAAAGCTGTTCGAAAAATAATCTGAAATCCATTTTTCAGATGAAACAACTGAAATTATCGGATAGCCAATCAGTTGGAACATCACTATCACTAACTGGTGATATGACAATCAATGAGACAACAAATGATGGATCCACGTGTAATTTGTTCGAGTCGGGTCAAGGTTTGTTTCATTTTTTATGACTAGAATTGTAAAAACTGAAGAATTTTTGATCGAAAAATGTGAATTATTGAATGGAAAATGCGGGAAGTTGATATGAAAAGCTGATAAATCGAATAAAAATTATAACTTTACCTGGATCATCACTATTGTAATGGAAAAAGAATCAAATGAACTTAATTTTGGAAACTATGAAAATTCACATTTTATCATATCAATTAGAAAATATTTGTCCGAATACCATAGATTCTTGTCTGAAAACTTTTTAAAAAATTTATAACATTATATTCAAAAACCACATTTTTCTGTGAAAATACAGCAATTTTCGAGCCCAAAAACAATTTTGAAGTCATTCAAGTGAGAAATTGGCTGAAAAATTGATTCAATCTAGTGAAAATCATTCAAAACTTTTTGGTAGATCAAAAAACAATGCTGAAATATTTGCAGGAACCCCACGCATCCAATCGCCAATTCATGATGCATCGATGAAAAGTGCGCAATCAAATCTCGAAGATCAGGCAACAAATCGAACGCCGACGACGAAAAAGTCGATGATGTCGTATGAGGAAAGTGTCGAAGAAGCACTACGGGAAGCAAATACAACTACAATTATTGATGAAACTAGCACTAAATCACCTAAAAGTGAGTTGATTTATATTGTAAAGAAATGAAACAGAAGTGATCAGAATTGATAGAACGTGTAGACTTTTGAAAAATAGATGAAACGTATTTTGGTGGAGTTTCAAAATCTCAAGCTTATGTTCGATTCTTCTGTGAGCTCTCAACTATTTTGATCTGAAAGAAGGATTTCCAGTCGAAATTTCCGCTTTCCTGTTGAAATAGTCGATATTTTGAAGCAATAGAAAATTCGAACTAGAAATACTTGAAAGATTATGCGATTTTGAATAGTTTCACAATTCTAAAAATGTTACGAACCATGAAAATTGGCACCCAACTCATATCCAATACAAAACGGATAAAATTTTAGCTTTAGAATTATCTTATATTCCCGAAACAGAAGAATAATGAAATTTTGAAACGGTCATAAGTATATCATTCTTTTTGTCTGATTTTCATAATGGTTTTTGCCAGAATATTGTAATTTGCATAGAAATTGGAAGTATTTTTGATCGTTTTGTAATGAAATGAGAAGAGGAATATCCCTAATGGCTATATACAAACGATGTGAAAGTTTACTAGAGTCAGTTGAACCACATTTGGACTGAAACAGGGGTGTTCTCAAGTGGAATTACAGTCCTAAGGTAGGAAGGGTAGCACAAAGATTTTGCCGCGGAGCGGAAAAAATTGAAAAGGGTCCCCTCTTATGATTTTAATATGGAACGGTAATGACCTTTTTTAGTGTTGATACTTAAAAATGTGAATGGAAAATTGACATAATTATCGAGGAATAAATGGAAAAAAGGTCTATGAAAATTTGAGCCTGTACGATTACGATTTTTTTTGAGACGGGAATAACAGAGAAAATTAACATTTTTGGTTGATATAGTGATTTGGAGGGTCAAGGTTGACGGGTTTCCTGGAATTGTACAGGCTCAAATTTTTATACACTTCTTTTTCATCCATTCCTCTATATTCATGTCAATTTTCATCCGTTTATAATGGTTCCCCGCAATTTGGACTGGCCGTCCCAAGTGCAGCAAAAACGAAAAAAATTTTCAAAAAAAATTTCAAATTTTTTTTCCTGGAACAAAGTTGTTAAGGGGATGAAATTTGATCCGCCTGTGCTTTATTTTCACAAATTACAGTTACTTTTACTCTCTTTTGCATCAAAAACTATCGATGTAGGCGAGAGAGTGTGTAGGGCGCGTATACGCAGAGATAGCTTCTGTTTAAATGTGTTTCTCGTGGCTTTGAAGTTAGAGTAACTGTAATTTGTGAAAATATAGCATAGACGGATCAAGTTTCATCTCCTTAACAACTTTGTTCCAGGAAAAAAATTTTGAATTTTTTTTTGAAAATTTTTTTCGCTTTTGCTGCACTTGGGACGGTCAGTCCAAATTGCGGGGAACCATTATAAACGGATGAAAATTGACATGAATATAGAGGAATGGATGAAAAAGAAGTGTATAAAAATTTGAGCCTGTACAATTCCAGGAAACCCGTCAACCTTGACCCTCCAAATCACTATATCAACCAAAAAAAAATTTTTTGCGGAAAGTTAGAACAGGTCCCTACCTGTGCACTCGGAAGGGTAGCACCTCTTCTCAAACCTAAGATCTTCAGTTGGAACACCCCTGGACTGAAATTATGTTATAGCATGGTTATTTGATATTTTCCATCTGAAAAAACCGAATATTGTTGAAAATTTGTAAATTTTAGTATTCATTTTTCGATATAGGAACTGTTCGAATTGTTAAAAACCCGTAGATATTTGAAACTTTCGAAAACCTGAAACTAGCTTGAAATGTAAAATATATCTTTTTTGCTGATTTTATTTCACAAACTGTCTAGAAATGTAGTTTTGCACTATATTTCGACCGAATGATTGGAAAAACTGCTGAAAAGTCGCGATATTTATCGCAAAAAAATAGCGACAACCACGAAAATGCCCCAAAATCCAATAGAAAACTTTTTTTTGCAGCTACATCAAGCGTCGAAGAAACAGCATCAAGTATCCTCAACGGATCAACCGGCGGTAAACCAATGGGATTCACCGACGCCGTCCGAATCCACGACATCTTGGCGGGCAATAACAAAGTTCATTTACCAGTTTGATCTACTCCTCCTCGAATCTCTATTTTTTCGCCATGTTTTTTTTGTGCTGTGCACTTAGGAATTTTCTGTTTTGTTTGCATTTTTCCCCCCATCCCAATTTTTCTCTGGTCACAATCCTCTTTTTATTTAACCATTTACACACAAAAAATTCTACATTTATTATCGCTTTATTCACTGGTAATTTGTTGTTTTTAGATAAGTAGACATTTTTTTGTAAACGAAATATTCCATCTTTGTAACTATTTATCTCATGTTTTTATTTATTCTTGTCTCTTCATTATGCGCCTTTAAAGTATCCCGCCACGAAAAGTTTGATACGGTAGAATATTTTAAAGGAGCATGACTATATACCACGAATACTTGTCAATTACGCTTTGATATTTATAAATTACAACCACATTGCTGCCTTTTTAACTTCTCTTTTTTTTTGTCCCGAGGAACTATATTTTTTTCGAAATAAACAGTGTTTTTAAGGCGTAGGACCGAACATAGAATCCCTAGAATTTTGAAAGAGCAATAGAACTGGAGAGAAGCAGCATAGAATCGAACTCGTTTGGTGGTTGGATGCATAGAATCATAGAATTCTAGAAAACATGAATTCTATGGCATAGAAACCAAATATTCTATGGTTGAAGGTTCCATAGAACTTGAATGGTATGCATAGAATCATTACTCCATTGAAGCATAGAACTAGAAAAGGGGTAAGTTCTATGGATGATTCTATGTGGTTCTATGAAAGCATATGAACTCTTTGTCATAGATATTGAAGTCCTATGACTTTCAGAATACATAGAACTTGGAATCTATGCATAGAACCACTACTTCGCAGAATCATAGTATTGGAGGGATCTATTAATCTATGGTTCCATAGGACCTGCAATATATGCAGAGGTATAAGCTATATGAATCAAGGTTCTATGCATAGAATCAAGAGTTTTTTCTATGAATATATGAAGCTATGAATCTATGAATCTATGAATCTATGAATCTATAAATCTACAAGTTCTATGAATCTAGTCCATAGAACTTCATGTTGTTCGCAATTATTTACATTGATTACCGGTCGAATTAGTGATTCTATGCCATTCTATTTGTTCAATCAATTATCTCTGCGTCTCTCCATATTCCACACTCTCTCTCGTTCCCGCCTGACTCCGCCCCTTTTTGCGTCTCGCTCGCGCACCCATAAGCCCCGCCCACTTTTTGTGGCTCCGTTTTCAACTGACTGCCCCTGGATGACCATAGAATTCACGAAAATGATGAGAATCCTAATATTTGCTGCATTTTTTAGTGTTGGTGAGTTGTTTTTTGTTTTCAAATTCTATGCATAGATCTGAGAGGATCTATGCATAGAACTTGCATAGAATCAAAATTAGATGGTTGGTTCTATGCATAGAACCAAGCTTTATTCAGATAATAAGAGTTCTATGCCATAGATATGAGGCTCCCAGTTTCCGTATGCATAGAACCTTTCTTCCATAGAACCATAGAATTCTGTGGTGTGAAAGTCCTATGGATCTATGCATAGAATTCTATGATTTTGTTGAATTCTATGCATAGATCTTCAATTATAGTATCTCGTTCTATGACAAAACTACAATTTTCAGTGCATAGAACTTCCAATTCTATGCATAATGCATCAAGTTCTATGCATAGAACCAAGTGTTCCTTCCCGTGAAAAATAAAATTCTATGCCATAGATTTTTGGACCTATGCATAGAACTTCTCTTCCATAGAATTATATGCATAGAATCTCTGGTTCTATGACATAAATGGGCGTTTCAATCCATAGAACCCATAAAGGGAAGTTAGGATTCTATGCCTGCCACCTTCAGTTCTATGACCTCCTTCTTCAGGTTCTATGCATAGAACCAAAGTTCTATGACCTTTCCTATCCAATAAAAAAGTGCAGTTTGACACATGTCCATCCCCGCCACCCCGATATGTATACTTGACACCCACACCCATGTTGTCATATTTCAAAGTGACCATTCCCGCCACCCAATGTACCTTTAAACACTAGCTTCTCTAAACCTCTCCAATCTACATACTCTCTCGCCTCCTTCCGCATGAATCAACCAATTCTTGACTGGAGGTAAACCTATTGTTTTGTATTGGTATGTTATATGCACTTTTAGCTAATTACCAATCATAGAATAATGTTTTGGCATAGATCCATAGAAATTGAGGGGTTCTATGCATAGAATTGGGGATCTATGAGTCATAGAACCTGGATTTGTGAGGAAAGAGGTCATAGAATCAGAGAAGGAAGCTTGTTGAGATCTATGATATCTATGAGTCATAGAATTTTTGGGATCTATGAATTCTATGGCATAGAAACTATGAATTATTTTTTTTCGAGGATCTATGGCATAGAACACATAAACTTTCATAGAATTTCAAATTTGTAAAAATTCTATGATTCATAAAATCAAATTTATGAATGGTTCTACGGATCTATGGCTTACGGGATTCAAAGATTCTATGGGATCTATGGCATACAATCCATAGAATCTATGCTGTTCACAAGGTTCTATGAAAAAAAAGTTGTATAAAATTATAGATTCTATGATATCTATGATCCATAGAATCTATGCGTATGCACTTCACTTCAAACAGATCTATGCCTCATACTTTCCAAGTTCTATGAATCTATGGAACAATATTCATAGAACATATGCATAGAATCACCAGGTTCTATGACAATTAAATCATAGAATCTACGATATCTACGATCTATAGAATCTATGCATAGATACTTCCTTTCAAACAGATCTATGCCTCATACTTGTCAAGTTCTATGGATCTATGGAAGCATCTATGCATATATTCAACCTTTCTACCAATATACCAAAGTTCTATGCCCTTCTAGTCCAATTCTATGAAATTCTATGTCATAGAATCGCACCTCCCTTGAGATATACCCAAATCAATTGTTGGTACAATAGTGGTGCATAGTACACCATTGGCATATATCTGTCACCATCACCCCTTCCTCCACACCCACGGGACCCACCAATTCGAACGTCCTTCTTGTTCTTCTTTTTTCTCCTTTTTTGTGTATATAGGCAAAAAAAATGGATGCGAAATAGAAATTCAAGTTTGACAACACTTTACTTCTTTTATAAACAAGTTTAGGATGGAGAAGAAGGGAGGAGAAGGAATTTATAAGGAAATGGGATTTCGGGTGGATGGGGGATGGAAAAGAAGGAAGAGGGAGATGTAGGTTCTATGGTCATAGATATCATAGAATTTAGTGGTTCTATGACTGGAGTTTCATAGAATCTATGACAATGGTTTCAGAGGTAGGAATGGTTCTATGGATCGGATAGCATAGAATCTATGAATGCTCGAGTACACATAGATTCTATAGAGTGACAGTCATAGATACCATAGAACCAACTAGTTCTATGGTTGATATTTCATAGAATGTATGAATTATCTAGGATAAATACCAGAAGTTCTATGAACGTAGATACCAGAGATTCTATGGAACGATATTCATAGATACCATAGAATCTACGAGTTCTATGGTTGTTATTTCATAGAATCTATGAATTCTCTAGCATAGATGCCGCAAGTTCTACGACCGTAGATACGATAGATTCTATGGAATGATATTCTGGAATGGCATAGATTCTAGGAGATCTATGATTCGTTTTTCATAGAATCTATTTTCTTGATTTCATAGATCCCAAAGATTCTATGAAGTGGAATCTAGAGTAATCGTAAAATCTATGACTTCCATATCATAGATATCACCAGTTCTATGCCATAGATTTCATAGATTTTCAAAGTTCTATGGATTCTATGATAGTAGATCACATAGATTCTATGAATCCACCAGTTCTATGCTGCTAGACTCATAGATCTATGCATAGAATATCTAGAATCTATGAGAATCCAGTTCATAGAACTTCAAAGAATCACTCGATTCTATGCATAGATTTCTCATTCCTATGCTCCATAGAACCATAGATTCATAGTTCTATGCATGCCCTTTCTCGATAAAAATCTTCTCTTTTGCGCAAAAGCATCTCCCGGAATAATAATAATAATCAAAATATGCAAATCTATGCTGTTTCTGTCCATCATCCATTTCTCTGCTCCCTCTCAATCTCTCGCCTCTTTTCAGGAAATTGTGCATCGGAGCAAGTGATGGCGTGTTTGAGGCAAGAACGCTCCAAGGTCGAGAATCCGTCGCAGACGATTGTCAATGTGGTCGCCGAGAATCCGGCGTATTTGCATTGTAGTGTACCGATTGATGCTGAACATGAGGTTGGGTCTTGACACGAAAATGAAGGTTAAAGGCACAGGATACTGTAGATTGAGTCTTGGCACGAAACTCATGAGGTTTAAAGGCGCATAGAGTAGTTGGGTCTTGACGCGAAGAAGGAAGTTTAAAAAAAACCTAGTAGATGACTTTAAAGGCGCAGCGGGTTGTGTCCTGACACGACAACGTAGAAGGAAGTAGTTTAAAGGCACAAGATACTGTAGTCCGGTCTTGCCACGAAAATTATGAAGTTTAAAGGAGCATAGAATTATCTGAAGTAGTTGGGTCTCGAAACGATGATGAAAGTTTAAAGGAGCAGAGTGGGTCTCACCACAAAACTTTGAAAAATAAAGGAATATGTTTTGATGGTCTTGAAACGAAATTTTTAGAAGTTAAAGACGTAGATTTCAAATATTTGGACTTTTTCAAAATTTTAAAGGCGCATGGGTCTTACCACGAAAAATTTGTTCAGTTTATAGGCGCATACTATTTTGTCAAAAAAGAGTGTTTAAAGGCGCAAATAGGATATTATTTGGGTCCCAACACGATTTTTGGAAATTTTATAAATTTTAAAAGTTTAAAGACACAGGGAAAATTGTTGATTAAAGGCGCATACAGTTATTTTTGGGTCTCACCACGAAAAACAAAAATAGAAAAAAATAGGTTTAGGTTTAGTTAGGCTAATAGTATAGTATTTTCGCACATTTATAAGCCACTCTTTTTTTGTTTTTCTGGCCATCTTTTTTCTTGCAAAAAAAGGTCAAGTTGAGCGTGATTGAGTCAAGGAAATGGCCAATTACCCGTTTCCCGTTTTTTTCCTTCTTGTGAGCACGCGCAGCTTCTGCCGACTTCCTTCTTGCGTCATTTCCCTCATAAATGTATAATTAATAGCCTCGCGTTGACTCATTAGGCTATTTGACCTTCTTCTATTGTTTATACAGTATACCTGTCGAACCGTAATCCAATATCCGATTGTAGATCGCTTGGACGCGAGTGTCCGATGGTGCACTATTGACAGCTGGCAATCGCACATTCACCCGTGATCCGCGTTGGCAAGTTTCGAAGAAGAGCGCGAATGTTTGGGTGCTGAATTTGAGGTAAGCAGTGGGTGGGGGTCGAACCCGCGGCCTTGCGCGCGGTGGTGGAGAACAAAACCACTGCGCTACGTGGGCACATTGTAAGCAGCTGCTTGATGGGCGTAGAGGTGAAGGCGCTGCCGGCGGGTGGCATAGAAGCATAGAACTGAGAAGGAGTAGTCATAGAATCATAGATCTATGCATAGAACTTGAGGTAGAAGTCATAGAACCGTTTCAAACTTGCAGAAGAGCTGAGAAAGATGATAGTGGCTGTTATCTCTGTGAAATCAATGATAAGGACAATACGGTATATGCAGTATATCTGAAAGTGTTGGATCCACCACCGCCGTCACAATCTCCACTTCAAAGTAGGTCAAATCATCAAAAATCCCCTAAAATCCATATTTTGCAGAAAAATCAACAAAATTGATGGCTAACATGTCCGGAGATGAAGTAGTACTCAATTGTACGGTAACATCAACCGACGATGATGCAATAGACGTCGTCTGGACCCGCGACGGCTCGAAAATCAACTTCAACAACACTGAAAGTAAGCGCAAAAAACTTTCGACCACGGCAGGACTCGAACCTGCAATCCCCAGATTCGAAGTCTGGTGCCTTATCCATTAGGCCACGCGGCCATGTTTAAACACTGTCTCGCTGTCGAGACACATTGGTGGTGACGCGCGCGCCGCACAGCAAAACAAAATTTCTTGAAAATTTACTTGGTGGGGGAACACACGGGACATCTGGCCCGAGTAGATACATATCCCACTTGAAATCCAATTGTTTGTAAACACAAAGTTTAGTCAATTATCTCTCTTTCTCTCTCTTCAACATAATCCAATCCCCAAATGTTGTCTTTCTCCATACATAATTGGCCGGGGACGTCGTACAACTGGCAGGTGCATTCATCCGACGGAGATGAGCATGTTTGAAAGTGTATATCATGTTTTATTCATGCTTGTTTGATGCCTTTATTGGGTGTAATGAGCTGACAAAACAACTTTTGCATTGCGTGGGGGTCGAACTTGTGGCCTTGCGCGTGAAACACAAATGCAAAACCACTGCGCCAAGAGGGCATGTAGAAGTAGCTGCTTATCAAGCGTAGAGGTGCGCGCGCCGCCATAGGTTAACAAAATTCAAATTTTTGAGTCAAAATCTGCATATAACACGATTTGTGTGTTGAGGGGGATGTACGAGGTGTTAGGTTTAAGTGGGCTTATGTATAATAGCCACTTGATGTTCGAAAGACACCAAACAAGTATTTCGGGGTGGAAAACGGGGGGTTTAACCTAAACCTAAACCTATTTTTTGCAGAATACGTGTTGAAAGTGAAGAGAGACGCTGGTGTGTTGATTGAAACGATGAGAATTCGAAAAGCGACAATGGAGGATGATGGAAATTATGCTTGTGAGCATTTACAACAAAAAGCATCGCAAATTGTCCATATTAACAGTAAGCTGGACCTAAACCTAACCTACAAAACATGTTTTTACAGAAGCCGAAGCCCAACGAAGCTCTAGTTGCTCAATCCCATCGATTATGTCAATTTTCGCCATTTTACTAGCCAAATTGTAGCTTTTTATCATGACTTTTACCATATAAACGGGTTATTTTCGAATATTATAATACAATTTTACAGAGTTTTTACTTTTTTTTCACTTATTCTTTTTTATTTTAATAAATGTTTGTTTTACGAAATTGTTAAATTTAACAAAAATCACCTTCAAAACATTGTATAAACTATAAAAGCGGAGATTTGTAGCCTAAAAATCGTTATTTAAACCACCGCGCAATGCAAAAGCCGGCATGGCCTAGTTTTCTCACCGCGGCCACTCAAGGAACATCGTCCACGCTGGCAATTGTGTCTCGCACGGATGTTGTATTTCAACGTGTAAATTGTTGGAACGATGCCATCTTTTGATAAAATATGCTTTTCTGGATCAAACCTTTTATATTTTTTGCTTATTTAATGTGAAAAACTTGAAAACGCTCGAATTTTTATGCCGATACGTGTCCAAAATATCGATTTTTCGCTATGAAACGTCATTTACGCCGACTTTATCGTTTTTCACCGCATTTTCAGATTTTCGTGTCAATTCAACATTTTGATTGCAGGTAATGGTACTCATCGCAGCTTCGGTGGTCGCCAAATCCGGCAAGGCGCTCGTTTCGCGCCAATTCGTCACCGATATGTCGAGAGCTCGCCTCGAAGGACTTCTCGACGCTTTCCCGAAATTGATAGGAAATGATAAGGATGCTGGTGAGTTTTTTTGCTTTTTTTGATTTAAAAAATACTGCTCGAAAGATTTTCAAGCTGAAAAATAAAAAAATTCATAGAAAAAATGCATGAAACAAGAATATTGACTGAAAATTGTATAAGACAATGTTCCACGTCGGCAAAACATGAAAATGTGTTTTTAGAGCCGAATTTCGAGGTTTTTCTCGTTTCAAAGCAAAAAGTACGATTTTTAAGCAAGAAATGATGTTTTTTGAATACTTTTGCTGTAAAAGTTGCGAAATTTTCGATAAAAAATTGTTAATCAGTTCAAAACTGAATTTCAAGTGTAATTTTGATATTTTTGACTGTTTTTGTGCAAGTTTTGGTTCGAAAAAAGTTCAATTTGTTATAAAAAATTTAAAAATTATGTAATTTATTTCCAATTGTCTTACAAAAAGTTCCACGTTGAAGAAACATGAAAACAATATTGAATAGCTAAAATTTAAAGTTTTTCTCCTATTTTATAGCAGAAAATTCATAATTTTGTAAAATAAATGGTGTTTTTCGGTGCTTCTCCAGTAAAATTTGCCTAATATGCGTGTTAAGAGTTGTTTATGCGTTTAAAATAGAGTTTCAACCGAAATAGTCAGAAAATTTTGAGTGTTCGATCAATTTTCAGTATGCAAAGCCTAAAGTGTAAAGATTTTTGTTTACAATTGACTTGAAGACAAAAATGTGTGAAATTTTCGCTGAAATTCTATAAAACTCAATTAAAATGGAAAAATAATTGCAGCGAGTCGTCAGCACACATTCGTCGAAACCGACAGTGTCCGTTACGTCTACCATCCATTGGATAACATCTACATGGTCCTTATCACCACAAAAAACTCGAATATTCTCGAAGATCTCGAAACACTTCGCCTCTTCTCTCGCGTCATCCCGGAATATTGTCGTTCGAACGACGAGAAGGAGATATTGAATCATGATTTTGATTTGATTTTCGCGTTTGATGAAATTGTCACTCTTGGATACAGGTACATCATTTTCCTCGAAAAATTTAAGAAATTACGATTTCAGAGAGAACGTAAACCTCGCTCAAATCCGTACATTCACTGAAATGGACTCGCATGAGGAACGCGTATTCATGCAGATCAAGGAAGCACAAGAGAAGGCGGCCAAGCAGGCGATGGCTGAAAAGGCAAAGGACTTGAAGAGACAACAGAAGGAGGCATTGAGCAAGGGACTCAAGACTTGTGAGTTGCTTTTTTTAAATGTTGAATAGGATGCGATATGTTGAAATTATCATCTGAATTGGCCTTTGATCCGATTTGTCATATATAATCCGAAATAATTGTCTGATGCTGTTGAATATCGGTCAAACAAGCTTAAAAACATCAAAATTTCACAGAAAAAAAAACTGTGAAAGAAAAGCAATTAGCGATTCAGTCAATCATGAGACAGGATTTTTCTTTAATATTACGAATTCGTGGTCTATTTTTGTCGGATAAGAGCTTTTTGATTCGAAAAACCAGCAACAATATTGAAAATTGGCTCGAAAAGCGTTTTTTCCAGCCGAGAACGGACAATTTGTTGATATTTTACATGAAAAAGGTTTTATGTCCGTTCATTTCATCTGCAATATCCACATATTGAATTCAAATTGCCCTTTAGTCGAAAAAAAATTTCAAAAATCAATTTTCCAGCGAGCTACTCATCAAGCACCGGAATCTCATCCTCCTCCACTCCAATCGCATCAGTTGTCAAGGATTCGGCACCAACTCGCGCAGCTGCACCAGCATCACGTGGACCAATCGGCGGTGGAAAGGCGTTGAAATTGGGTGGCAAATCGAACAATGAGGATAGTTTCTTGGATCAATTGAGACAACAGGGACAGACGATTGCACCGGTTGAGAAGAATGTATGTTTGAAAAGGGTGACATTTGTTTTGAAAATCAGCGACTTTTCAGAATCTCGGTGGCTCGTCATCAATCTCGCAACCAATCTCAAACGCGCCACGCGTCAAACGTGAAGGTGTCCACATCAAAACGGACGAGAAAATCCGGGCTCGTGTCTCACGCGATGGTGGACTCGAATCGAGTGAAATCGTGGCGACAGTCTCATTGTCAGTCCAATCACCGGATTTGACATCGGTCTCGGTACAAATGAACAACAAAGGAACATCTGGTGCACAAATGCAAGTCCATCCAAACATGGACAAGAAGGAATGGCAAGCATCATCGATGTTGAAATTGAAGGCGAATGGAAAACCGTATCCGGTGAATAATGATGTTGGAATATTGAAGTGGAAGTTGGTGTTGACCGAGGAGGATCAATTGCCTATTGCTTGTGAGTGCTGATTTTGATTGTATCATCTAAAGAAAGCGGTTTTCAGTGAATGTATGGCCACAAGAAAGTGCTGATGGTTGCCAAGTAAATATTGAATACACACTTCAACGAGAGGATATTGCACTTCATAATGTTCGAATTGTTGTACCACTACCGTGAGTTTTTGTTGTTTTTTGTCAAAAAAGTGAAAAACTGACATTTTCCTAGCTCAAGACTCGAAAATTATCATAAAACGTGAATAGTGAGATATTTCGACAAGTTTTTTAGCTTTTTGACAGAAAAATAGTTAAAATTGAATAAAATTAAACCTTTTGACAAAAAAAATGTGATTTATTGGAAGAATATAGGGAAAACGAGCAATCATACCAGATTTTTTCGAAATTTTTCGAAAAAAACATTAAAATCTGAAATTTTAACAAAAAAGCAAGCTTTATGATGAATTTTGCAGACCAGGAACAGCGCCAGTTGTAAGTGAATGCGAAGGAGACTACGACTATCAAAGATCACGAAATCAATTACACTGGACACTGCCACTGATTGATAACACAAATGCATCAGGAACATTGGAATTCGGTGTGCCAAACGGATCGCCAGACCACTTTTTCCCGGTTTCCGTTGGTTTCACATCCGAGAATTTGTTTGTTCCGATTACGGTAAGCTAGATTTTGTGGAAAATTCAAAAAATTATTATTTCCAGGTCGCGGAAGTCACAAAAACCGACGGATCACCGGTGACATTCTCAGTCGAAACAAACTTCAACGCGGAAGAATTTGAAATTGTCTAAATTATACCACGAATAACTTATTGCCCCCCGATTCCCCCATTTGAAATCTGTGATGTAGAATAATATTGCACCACCCCCATCCCCAAACAGCAGATTTGATTGTTTTTTTTAATCGGCATAACTTGCAAATATCATCCCGTAACTATAATTATTCATGTGTATTTATTTATTTCGAATATAAGGCTTTTCTTGGGTTTTACATATACATTCATTTATAATTATTGTGTTTTTTACTTGAAAATTGAAGAAAGTTTCAGAATTTTTTGAGTTTCAGACATATTGCTGAAATCAGACGAAATTTTGACAAACAAACAGAATTGGAGGATCAACTGATTCAATAACCTGCAAATCAGCCTTATCAGTGATAAGAATCACTGATCACCCTGAACCCATCATCTGCAATATTTCGTCGAGGTGTACCCACCCCTTTAGCACGTTTTTATTCTTCTCTTCTCCTTGACACATCATTTTCTATCAAAAAACATGAATAAAATAGCAACTCTTCAAAAATGTATCAAAAAAACGATTGAATTATTGGATCCGATGGTTTTGGTGAGGAATGTGAGTTTTTTAATCATGAAATTCTTTTGAAATTGTGCAAATTCACAGTTTTTCAGCTGAAAAGCGCTGGAAATATGTTGCATGGCCTACGAAAATCGAAGAGAGTTTTCTAGGCCATGGGAGTATTTTCAGACAATTTTCAGCGAATTTAGAGCTGTTTTGATAGAAAATTGAATGATTTTCAAAAGTTTTCTTGCTGAATTTCAGCCGGACTCGCGAAAAATTGACGATTTTCCAGTCAAGAATAGTGTTTTTGAGTGGAAAAAACTTACTTTGAAAGTTTTTTAGAGTTTTAAAAAAGAAATTTCAGTCTTGAAAGAAAAAAGTAGACAATTTTATCAATAAAAAAACATTTTCTTTTGAGTGTTCTTTGCTTTTTTCACAAATTTCATCGAAATGCGCAGGAAAAGGAGAGATTTCAGCCAAATTTGTGGCTCACAGACTGAAAATAGCAATTTTCAATTATTTTTGGCACAAATCCTTTAAATTTAGCTTGAAATCTTGCACAGTTGACCAAAATTTATCCGGAAATCTGTAAAAATGACTCAAAACCATCAATGCTGCATCGAAATTCACCGAATTTCGTGCAAAATCGGTGAAAAACAGTGGAAAAACAATTTTGTCGGGAAAAAAAGGCTGAAAACAAGCTGAAAATGATGAAAATCAGAGTTTTTCGGCCATAAAAGAGCCGAAAAGCTGAAAATGAGCAAATATATATATTTGCAGAAACTAATCAACGATGAGACGATTAAGAATAGAGACATAATATTGATCAGCTTCGGTAAAGCCTCCCTCCGAATGGCATCCGGTGTTCAAGGCACATGGCTCGAGCAAAAAATCCTCAAATCAATAATAATTGCTCCAAAAATGTGCTCCAAACCTCAAAAATTGGCTCAAAACCAGGAAATCTACTTTGCCGCGGCCAATAATTTGCCAGATATTGAGTCAGTTGAGGCGACACAACGAGTTATTGATATGATAAGGGAGTATGATAGTGATAAGACAACATTTATGTGCCTGATATCCGGTGGTGGATCAGCATTATTATGCAAACCATTTGGTGTGACTTTGGTGCAGAAATTGGCGAAAATCAAGGAACTTCAGAAGAATGGGGCGGATATTTATGAGTTGAATCGAGTGAGAAAGGGGTTGAGCGAGGTGAAGGGTGGCAAATTGGCGGCGATGGTGACGAAAGGAAAGGTGTGTACCTTTAGTACAGTACCCAGGAGGGGTACTGTATCAAAGGAGCATGTTGTACTTTCAGATATATTCACTCATAATATCGGATGTTATTGGTGATGATATCCATACAATTGCGAGTGGTTCGACTATCAGTGATAGTGATAATAATAGTTATTCGATTATTTCATCGAATCAGATGGCTTTGAAGTATTTGCAGGTATTGATAGATTCTATGAATAGATCCATAGAACTTCTAGTTCTATGCTTCTATGGAGGAGAGATTCTATGCATAGATTTCAAGTTCTATAAAAACTATCAGTCATAGAACCTTTGATATCTGTAGCATAGAATCCTAACTTTCCATAGAACTCGAGAGCAGGAAGCTTGATTCTATGCATAGAATCTGACTTCTAGAACTACTTCATAGAATTTTCCAGTTCTATGGTTCCGCAAGAGTTCTATGGTTCATAGATTCATAGATTCATAGATTCATAGATTCATAGATTCATAGATTCTCGAGTTCTATGATCCATAGATCCTCTAGTTCTATGGTTCGTAGATTTTTTAGATCCTCGGATTCTATGATACACAGATCCAAATATTTTCGAGTTCTATGATGCATAGATCCTCCAGTTCTATGACTCATAGGTTCTCTAGTTCTATGATTCATAGATCCTTCAGATCTTCGGATTCTATGAATCATAGCTCCATAGATTCATAGAATTCCCAATTCCAGCAAAACCTCCAATCCTCCCACCTATCCACCCACATCTTCACCCACCCAATCTGTGGCAATGCCACCCAAGTCGGTCACCATTTCGCCGACCTCATCTGCTCATCCGACTGGAGCTCCACCCTACACCAATTAGGCCAGTCACCAATCCCACCACCAACTACACCAACCGCCTTGATATTTGGTGGCGAAACAACAACAATCATCAATGGCGATGGCAAGGGTGGCAGGAATCAGGACATGGTGTTGGCGTGTTTGGCGAAATTGGCGCAACGCAAGAATGGTGTATTGTATGATTTCACTTTTTTGAGTTTTGGTAATCAGGCTGATCAGATGGGTGATCAATTGGCTGATTTATAGGTACTGATGGTCAAGATGGACCAACTGATGCGGCTGGTGCATTCTTCAACAATACACATTTGGAGCTGATATCCTCGGATATACCCCCTTCGGAGTATCTAGGGAAATCAGATTCATACAACTTTTGGACTATATTCAATGAGGGAAAGTGTCATTTGAAGACGGGGCCGACGAATACGAATGTTATGGATGTACAGATTTTGTTGATTTCGCCGAAGTGATATACTGATATTACTGATATGATTTGTGATAAATATGATATTTACTGATATGGCAATTGATATGATAATATTGATCATAACATGAAAAAAGTTATGACAATTTCGGGCGGTGGAATTACAATAAAAATTCCAAATCATGATATAGAATATGATGTACTGTAGCCCCTGATCTACTTAAATCTACAGTAACCCTATGATCTACCAGGAAATTACAGTAACCCTATCATGTACTTGGGGACTACAGTAACCCTATGATCTACCAGGCAACTACAGTAATCTAACGTTTTTTTGAAACTGCAAACAGTCATGCCTGAAACTACAGTAATGCGACGTCGACAGGAAACTACAGTATATCGATCAACTATCTGAAACTGCAGTATTCCGAGTGCTACCGTAAGATACAGTAACCCAAAGTGAACAAAAAAGTAAAGTAATATAAAGTCTAGTTGAAACTACAGTAATCTATGATCTATCTGAAACTACAGTATTCTGTATCCTAGAAATCCTCAACTACGATATACTACAGTAACTCGAGATCAACTGACAGAACATTAATCCGCGATCTATCTACACTACACCCTCGCATAGATACGCCCTCACCAGTCTATTGCCCCATCCACCAGCCACCATTCAAAAAAGATCACACCTTGCCCGCATCCACCCGCCACCATACCTAATCGATATTGGGTGGATGATGGGTGGATTGGTGTGTGGTGTCAAACATTGCCCCTCCACAGGTCATACACTATAAATACCCCCAACAAATCTCATTCGAGTCATTCTTCCGCGTTTTTGTGGCGTTGATCACTTCATTTTTTATCAGTTCTTCCACTTTTCTTCCGTTTTATACAGTTTATTTTTTTTCAGATCGGTTCTCCACTCCGTGTGATTGGATCCAGTGATTTTAAAAGCTCCTCACAAAAGATGTCACAACAAACTGCAGCAACATTCTTCGGTAAGTGATATCATTACTGATCTAAACTATATCAATGATTTTCTTTTGAAGATGCAGTTCGTGAGCTGAACGTAGCGAACATGGAAGTAAATGAAGATAGATTCATCAGGATGGAAGTTTCATTCCAAAACATGAAACTCAACGAAAATGTCAATAATGCGCAGCAACTCGCAGGTATGTATTGATTAAGGCTCTGATCACATGATACCATATCAGAATCTATGTGATAGTAGGAAGCTCGAGAGCAAATATGCTCATGATCCGAGTCAGAATTATTTGAGCTAGTGTCTAAGCATGCGCCAAATAGTATATAGCTGCACATCTGCATTTTGATCATCGATATTTGAGCTTCTTAGTCTAGGATGTTGACAAAATAGTGGCACTTATGAGTCTGTTTCGTAAAAATAATGTATAATTTTCAGCTGCCCAAGACAATCTTTGGAACAGGAATCAACTTGTGATTCCTCTTCAGTTCGAGATGAACTATCTCGAAATCTCGCGAAACGGTGAGCAGAAAGCGCGAGTTACAATGATAAGCTGATGATTTCAGAGCAACACAATGCTGTATACCTCAACACCCCGGGTCAGGAGCACAACCCGCTTGCTCAAGAGTTCCACCTCCCGTCTGCCCAAAGGGACTCAGGTTCGGCGAATAATCACCCGGCGGACTACAGTATGAAAAATCAATGGAAGATCGGTATTAATTGTTATTATTTTCAGATGTTTCGTTCGGTAGAGCTAACTGATCACTCCGATCAGCTCTACATCCAATATCAATCCATCATATTGTAAAATGAAATAGGCCCGGATCAATGTGAATATGAAACGAAGTCAATACCACAGCTCCCTCCACCTGTCAAATAATATATACAACAAAATGTGAGTTTGATATTTGGATATAGGGATGATAATTGTCTGACTACAGATAACAATGCTGTAGAATATGCACCATAAAAATGTCAAATGGATCAGTCTCATTATATTTATTACTATCGCATCATCTTTACCATATGCGGTGCCATCCAATGCGAGTTTGCACTATGGGACAATTCTCTATTTTCCTATATTTGTAAGTTGTCATGCTCACTAGTAACATCCAACTTATCAATCAATTTGCAGTATCATCAAAGCCCATCAGCACATTTCGGCGAGACCAGCTCCTAGTGCACCATGTCAACCGATCAGCCAACAACGATGCATCTACAATTGATATCAGTAATCAGTATCATCGAGAGCCTCAGAATTGATCTACAACCAACACCACCAACAACATCTGGTCAACCACAACGAATGAAAGACCAACTCCTGATGACACACCATCACCTCATCCAAGTAGAACCAGCAGCTGATATGCAAAATCACCGTCAGATATATCAGCCAAAACGACGCCACCTGCAGCTTCAAGAGCAATGGAATCGACGAGATCAAACCAAGGAAAGTCATCGATAGACAAGAAAGCTGAAAATGAGCAGCAAAAGGATTGAAATTGAGCCCGAAAACTGGATCAATACTGGTATTGTTGTGCTCGCAGATGGCTCCAATCCGACACCGCCATGGCCACCCTGAAACAACCGCCACATTGATTGTTCTTTCTACTTAGACTGTGAGTTCCTCATTCGTAATAGCCGATTTATCCATAATTTTCCAGGTTCTCATCAGCCTCAATCCTCAACATTCCAGTCATTCGAGGTCAACTTCTGATTTCCGAGAGCCCCAACTATCAACACCAGCAATCACCATCCAGAGCCGGTCAACTTGGTCACCGACTCTAGGAACTCCGCCACCAGTTCGAATCAAAGTTGGAAGGATGCCCGCAAATGATGGATCCACCACGGTCCCACCAACGCCAACATCCTCAATCAATCCACGTGGAGATCATCAAGCAATACATCTGTGCTTTTTCAAGGAATTCAACAGTCATATCAAGTCGAGTAGAAAACGAGAGGATAAAAACTATCCGCAATAGTCTAATAGAAATTTCGCATAGTATCATTCAAATTTTTCCTTTCAAATTTTTTTATCCAATATTTTATTGTGATTCAAAAGCGGTTTAGTATCCTCAAATTTTCAACTTGACTTGGTAGGCTCTGGATCGTCTTGAAATGGCAACACACACGACATTCCTCGATCGGATCAGCAAACTATGGTGGAATCGTTCTGGTTGGTTTACAAGTGGTGGATGGATCAAGTATCGAAGAAGGACAATAGAGGAATCGAAGGCTGGAATCGAATATCACCATGGTGCATCGTCAAATCATCCAATGGATAGGTTTTTCGTACTATCAAATCGCGAGACATATCCATCGCAGACCAACAGCATCGATCCAAAATCAGAAGAGCATTCAGCGGAATGTCATGTTAAAGTGCACCTGGATACTGTAGGCGGGCGAGGAGAAAAAACTGTAGAGGGATGGATGCCTATCGACTTGGATGTTCTCCAACTTGCATCAACTGTCGAATGGTTTCGACATCGGGATCCAGATGAATCCAGGCAACTCCAACGAACTCGGAAGGAGATTCATGAAGAAGTCGGATCCCAGTGATCATTGCTCGATCTACCTATTCCAGGAATCCACATATGTCCTGACATCACCATGGATCACTTCGTAAGTCGATACCTTCAAAATGAAACAAATAATGGTTGTTTTTTTTCAGTTGAAGGATCGATTCGAACTACAAACTGGGACCAACATTGGATGGAAGAATATCTTCTGCATCAAAGTTTTCGATCAGGCTCATCTCATGATTATCGATAAGGACCAACATACTCAATCCGGATAGTTTGTTATGACAGATGACAGACTTTCCACCATCAACACCATATCACAAACGGCAACCATGGCACAATAGATGATGAAGATGGACGTAATCCTAAGGACCTAGATGCCTTTTCCAAGCAAACTGCTCTACAAATCGTCCTCAGCGCCGGAAACAACGAGGCGTGAATTGGTATCGAATCGTGACACTGGCAAATTAGACTGCATGAATGAAGTGCACATTGATACAAGGAATTCTACATCTTTTATCCATCATAGTTTGGCACAGGACAGATATGATTTGATATCTATAGATACTTGGTTTCTGACAAAGACCAACTTGTTCAATCTGGTTCGATTGTAATGGAAGGTGGCAGGCTCTCCAACATCGGTGCAACACCATTTCAACAAACGGACAATATGATGGTGATCCTCCAAACAGGAGCCAAACCTATATTTGCTCTCGTTCTCCTGGTATGCTCGACAGTCTCCTGGATCAAATGGCTGCAAGATGGATGTTCAAATGCTCACAAATCGGATTAAAAACGGGCAATCCAGCATTTTCTTCGTTTCAAGCAGTGGTTCCAGATGGACTTGATGCCAGAAGATTTGGAGATCACAAATGAGCAAGTCGGTTCACTTTGATCAACTATCCCACCGAATCAGATGTTTGATTCATGGTTCTCAACATCAAAAGATCTGTAAGTTATACTATTTCTTGTTGTGTTGTAATAACTTTTGCGTTTTTCAGGTTTCAAATTCCATGGAGATCGGCGGATGATCAAGGGGACCAGCAAACAACAATCAGATCAACTCGAGGATAATTTGCGATGGAAATTCGAAGTTTTGGGACTCTCTGACAGCACCAACTTCACAGCTATCAATAGAGGATTCGATTCACACGATAGGCATATGTCTTTTCAAAACTGGCGTTGAAGTCCAGATTTCTAGAATCATTTGGATCTTAGTCTTCTCAAAGTCGGGATAGAAAGAGCATCACTGTGCTCAATCAACAATTGTTATCAATGCTTGACTTCTGTTCAGTGCACAATCAGAAGTTATGCACAAGTGCAAAGTGGGTGATTGCTGGAAAATCACAGACATTTCAACATATGTATTTTCAGAATTCCCTGCCAGCACTGGTCGACTGGAACTTCGAGCAGATCCGAGCAATTTCGTGAGCACTGGAATTCCGAGCTGATTCGAGCTCAAACGAAGCTTCCTGAGCATCCAACAAAAATACGAGGGATATAATATTTCATTTCCCCCCATAACTACATAATTATTACTTCTTTTTTACCCTTTTCTTTCACATTATTCTTGTCATATAATATAAATACACCCAACTTTTCGAACAATAAAAATTTTTTTTGTTACATGTGCTTTTTGTCATCATAAAAATACCGTATACAATGATAAACTACAGTAATTCAAGATCTACCATAATCCAAAAGACTGGTTGATTTGAGTTGTCCTCGATCCATTATTTATCTGAATCGACAGTAATGTAAGATCTACCGTAAGCCAAGACGATCTACCTGAAATTACAGTAACCCAAGATGATCTATCTAAAACTACAGGTCTGGAACTACCGTAACTTGAAACCAAATGAAACTATCGTAGTTCGAATCTAAAACTATAATAATTCAAGATCTAACTCAAAACACAGTAATCCGAAAGCTACAAAAAACCAATGATTACCTGAAGCTACAGTATTGAAACATATACCGTAGCCCAAGACCTCCCTAAAAGTACAGTAATTCAAGCTCTACCTCAAACTACAGTAATCCGATAGCTATCTGAATCTTTCAAGCCATAATGTGTTCCAAAAACTTCCTGCAAGTACGGTAACCATAATTTTATACACACCACAGTAATCCAAGTTCTATCTTTAACTACAGTAATCCAAAACTACAGTGAACCTGTGTTATGGTGACATTGATGCAGTACCTACAGTAATCCAACATCTACCTTCTTGAAATGTGAACGATTTTCGTTGCAGAACCCAATGATAAGAATGATTCAGAATATGGTAGTTGAGCCACAGTATCCATGAGCTACAATTCTCATCGAGACCCATGTTTCCGCATATCCTTTCCATATCACAGCAATCGCATAGATACGCCCTCACCAGTCTACTGCCCCATCCACCAGCCACCATTCAAAAAAGATCACACCTTGCCCGCATCCACCCGCCACCATATCAAATCGATATTGGGTGGATGATGGGTGGATTGGTGTGTGGTGTCAAACATTGCCCCTCCACAGGTCATACACTATAAATACCCCCAACAAATCTCATTCGAGTCATTCTTCCGCGTTTTTGTCGCGTTGTTCTCTACCTGTATTTTGTATCATTTCTTGCTATTTTCACTCATTCTCTTCTATTTCTTGATATATATTCCCATTTTTGCAGGTTTCGTTCCTAATTAGTAGCAGCAACAATGGCTCAAGCAACAGTAAACGCAAATTCTGGAGCTGTTTTCAGTAAGTGATATCAATACTGGTATCAATGATATCAACCGTATTAATTTTCCAGATGCAGCAATCCTTGAATTGGCAAACGCTGAAATTGAAGTCCATGACGAGCGAATGGCGAGGTTGGAGAATGCCATGCAAAACATGATCGTCGATCGGAACAACAACATCGAACATCAATTGAGAGGTATGTTTATAGTAGATAGAAAGTTTCAATATCTAGTAGTCACGAGCCCTGATCCAGCTCACTCAGCAAATGGTTGAGCTAGCATTTCTCATGAGTCGATGCTGTCAGGCGCTGTGTATCTACTAGTTGAGCTGAGATATAGTAGACCAAATTATTCATTTATAAGCCAACACAACGCGCCATATTTTCAGATTATCAAGATTCTCGCTACAACCAAAACATCATTCCGATGACATTCGAAATGAGACATTTGGAAATTTCAAGAAACCGTGAGCACAAAATTACCAATACAACGATCAATCATATGATTTCAGATCAACATGGAAATGTGTACTTGAACACGCATGGACAGTCCGAAAACCCTCTGGCTCAGGAGTTTTTGCTCCCTGCATCACAACGAGATGCAAATGTTTCGAACAACCGCCCGGAGGATTATAGTAAGAATTATCGATGAAAGAAGAGTATTTATTAATATCATTTTCAGACAATGGTGTTCATAGAGCCAACTGATCACCCCGATCAGCTCTATCACCTCCAACAGCATAAATATTGTCAAATAAATCCTGCCCGATCTATGTCAAATGTTATCAGTTTCTCAACTCCTCGACTGTCAAAAACTATTTACAACAAAACGTGAGTTTGATAATTGAATGTAGTGATGATAATTTATCAAACTTCAGGTTTATATACTGTTAAATATGATATAATGTCGAATAGTATCATCAAAATTGGAGGCATAAACACTTTCTATAATAATGTGCCATATCAACTGTCAAATATCAGCACTCGGAATCATTGTAAGTTATCAACTTCCCTCGAAACATCTGATTTATCCATGATTTTCCAGATCCTCCTTTTCAGCTTCATCCAGTTCATTCATCAACACCATCGTCAAGCCTTCCTTTCGCTTCCGAGGTCGATTCCTGAAGATCCACCATATCATCAGTCAACCATATCAAGCAGGATCCAACATTTTCCGCACAATCAGCAACCATGCTCGACTGAGTCGATCAATCTACAATGCAATTTGGATCGACTGCCCAACTACTCAATCAACTCAGCTGCCGTATCAAGTCATGTTGAAATAGAGAAGATATGAAAACCCAAGGAAACTCAAAAAAAAGCTAGTACCAAATTCAAAAATTCTCATCCAAACTTTCAAATATTCCTTCTATCTCTTCCTTTTGTTCTAAAATTTTGTAATGTAGTAGTTTCCGTAGGCTTAGTATCCTCGATATTTCAACTTGACTTGGGAAGGTAGATAGAAGGGCGATACACAAGGTGCATCAGTCCATTGGCTCACATTTGGTCGATTTGTGGTTTGGATGGTTCAGAAAATCAGAGGAATCGTATCAGGGAAAGAATGAAGGACTCGATAGAATCGTATCAGTGGGCACATCATGGTGCATCAGTCCATTGGCTCGTCTGTGGTCGGATCCTCGGCGAGTATATGTACAGTAGCACAAGCCGTGGTTTGGATGGTTCGAAGTATCAACAACATCAGAGGAGTTGACAGGCTCGATATCATGACAACGAGCATTTGAACTCGGATAATTGGATCAGAACATTCAAATCTTGCATCGGATCTGCTCATCAATCAACATCGAAATCAGTCGATTCAACTCGGGATCCTTTACATTCTCCCGATCGAAATTGGAAGGAAAGATGGATCTGGGACCACAAGAGGAAGTGTAAAGATCTACCGAACGCCCGCTCTCATCCTGCTGGCATAAACTCAAGACGATTAAAAATGATCATGGTGCATATTTGCCGAAACTCCTGCCCTGACATAATGGCTATTGAATGATTGGTACAAACATGGAATTCAATATCAACAAGGCGCCTTCTCACTTTACATGGAAATCCGTTAATCCTACTCTTGATTCTTCACATTCCCTCGATCAAGTTGAGAAGGAAAAAAAGGATCAGGGATGGGAAGAAAGTTCATAATGATTGTGACACCGTCTATCGTATTTGCACTTCGTTTGGTCACATTGTAAGTCAATATACCCAAAGATCAAATGTAATTATTGCTATTTTCAGAAAGAGCACGACAAATGATAGCCGGATAATTGGTATCAACAAGACATGTTCAGCAACAGACACAGTTTGAGACGAAATAGTCTGAAGTTTTCTGTGAGATGGTGGACACTTGAACTTCGATGGTGATGGCGCATTAGCCGAATATTAACACAATTCCAGCTGACAAGTGGATTCAGTAACAAGACAATTGGACAATGGCATGACAACAACAACTCCAGCAGAAACAGAGGAAGGAGAAACCGGAGGAATTGTGTTGGGAAGTGGAAAGCTGAACAAGAATGATGCACCAAATGGAGCAGCAGCTCTTCAACTCAGGATGGCTCAATTTGTCGATAGATCCAGCCAGCATCAAATGAACACCAAATTAGATGAATATCCAAAAGCGGCACCTGACTCGAATCGATTGATATTTGGTGTGGTTGCACTAGATTTGTTTGGCACTTCGACGGATCAGACCGTTGCTCAAATATCATCAAGAAACAACTTCCACCAAGCATGCAAATGAACCATTCCAGCGAACTGGACACTACTGGACGTAAACCTAAGACAAATGAGTGTCTTCTACATGCGTTCTTCTCAACAACGGGAACTGGAGTGGCACACAATCTAGGGCAATAACTGGCAACTCGGAAAACTTTACTAAAAGCTGGTCCATAACTTGGCAAAAAGTGAAGCAACACTCAATCGGAAATAGTTCCTATTTGGTAAGTATGAAGCTGAAAATAGTCATGTTAACTCTTCGAAATTTCAGGTTATACACATGAAATGGATTGAGAGTCGTGCATCAAATCGACTGTCGGGTAGATCATCCAATGGAAAATCACACTCAGGCCATAGATGGTAAGTTGGAATTTCTGCGGACTTTTCATCAAGCTTTAGTTTTTCCAGATGCTCATGTGCTACTCAACTCTCACCAGGACATGGAAGAACCTAAGTTGTCTGCTGATCCTTGCTCAATTCCATCAGGACACCTTTCAACGGCCTGCTCGAATGTTCTGAGGCTAGATTTCCCAAATATGGATCTCCTCGTTGGAAGATCACAAGGATAGAGCAACACTAGTATCTACAATGCATCAGGATTAGGATGAGCCACGGATATCCAACTGGAATTTGAATCGGAGAGGACTGATGCATCATCAATGTGGATGCTCAGAAATGGTTGACGATTGTGCAACAATGAGAGCACTTAATGAGCCATGCAGGCTCAGATATCTTCCTGCTGATACGAGCTCTGAAATGCTCAAAGATAAACTTGGTACAGCAAAGAGTTGCTCAATTAGCATATCCAGTTGGCAAATTGGATCAAATGGTAAAAGTTTTCCACGAAATATATTGACAATATCATGTATTTTCAGATTATAAACCCCTGGTTTCTCGTGAATCAAAATGGAGCTCGGTTGAAAATTGTTTGAAGAAAGAGCGTACAACAACTTGAATAGAAGTCCTTTCTGCTGGATCATCGAAAATTTGGAGGACTCAATTTAATATATATGTCATAATTTGTCTTTTTTATAACCACTTTTTTCTTCTTCTTGTATTATTATCATATCGATCGAAACATATATACGAGAAATAAATGATTTTATTTCCAATTGTTTCAAAAAAAACACACACACACACACACACAAAAAAAATGTCCGATACTCCTGATAGTTGGTACTACCAACTTGGTAGTTATGGGCTTTCTTGGATTTCAGAAAAATTTCGAATTTCCATTTCATTGAGAATTTCAGCGTCCTGAAATCTGAAAATCTGCTGTTTTCAGAAAATTCATACAGCAGCAAGATTCAGAAATTGTGAAAAAAATTGGAAAAATGAAAGAAGCAACGTATATTATGATCTACCAGAAACTACAGTACTACAATACTTTCCTGGAACTGATATAGCCAAATACTGAGTTACAGTATTCCAAGAAATACCGTAACGTATTTCAAACTACAGTAGTCGAAAAACTATCTGAAACTACAGTAACCAGACTTTCATACTCTGAAATACTTCAAGATCTACTCCAAACTACAGTATTATTTCATTCCACCTTATACTACTGTAATATTTAGAATTACACTAACCCTTGGATACAGCAAACTTTGCTCTGAAATCTGAACGATTTCAGATGCAAGGTTGCAAATGCTCGAGACAATGTACCCCTCAGCTTCAAGTCGCTCCGAGACTACCATTTTTCTGCCGATCCTTACCATATCACAGCTCTCGCATGGATACGCCCTTACCAGTCTACTGTCCCATCCACCAGCCACCATTCAAAAAAGATCACACCTTGCCCGCATCCACCCGCCACCATATCTAATCGATATTGGGTGGATGATGGGTGGATTGGTGTGTGGTGTCAAACATTGCCCCTCCACAGGTCATACACTATAAATACCCCCAACAAATCTCATTCGAGTCATTCGCTCGCGTTTTTTCGTGTTTATCACTTCATTTTTTATCAGTTCTTGTTATTTTCCCTCATTTTTTTATTTTACCTTCCTATTTCTTACTATACAGTTACTTGATTTCAGAACTCCATCTTGCTTAGATTAATAATGGCTCAAACAACAACGAACACAAATGCAGGAGCACTGTTTTGTAAGTGATATGAATACTGATATCAATGTTATCAACAATATTAATTTTCAGATGCAGCGATTCTTGAATTGGATAACACTAGAGCGGAAGTTCATCAGGAGCAAACTCTCAGAATGGTCTACGGTATGCAAAACCTGAATCTCGATCGCAACAATTTCGATCAACACTCGAGCAACCCATCACATTCTCCTGATAACAATCAAGAGAACTACAGTAAGATTAATCAGCGAAAAAACTGTTGGAACTCTATTGATTTTCAGATGACGCTCTCGATAGAGCTCACTGATGCTCATTTCAAATATCTCTACATATCCAATGCCTCGATTCACCATTGTCAAATGAAATATGACCAACCCATGTCAAATATGGCCCATTCAAAATATATCTTCATTTTTTCCCACCTAAATGTGAGTTTCAAAGTTGTATATAGTAATGATAATTGTCGAATTTCAGATGTCAAATAAGTGCTCGTCGAAATTCTACATGTCAAATGATTTATTTTCCCGGTCCTTCTCACATTTGGCACCATTTATTCATAGTTTCTACTTGTCAAATACGTCAAAAACAATGTCGAATGGATAAACAACTTGGTCAAGAGCCTATCAGCCCACCAGCATCAACCCAACCAGCTTGGATCAACATGGACTCCTAAACCTCAACCAAAAAATTCTTACACCACCAAATCGTAAGTTGCCAGGCTCACATTCGAAGCTTCAACATTTGCTCTACAGATTTCGCATCCAAACAATGGCTCAAAAATTGTCAGTGATCAACAGTCCAGTGGTCAAAAATCAACACCCTCAAATCGCACTATATTCGTTTTTTCGAGCTATATTCCGGCTGCTAATCCTAATGTCAAGTCGAATCTGCAAGGATACGATTTTGAGAAAACATTTCTATCCGCCGAATTTGCAAATTTTAATCAATCCATTTTTTCTAGTAGCAAAATTATATAGCGCATGTGAGAGTAGAGTAGGTAACCTAGGGCTTCGAATCCTAGCAGTTTCGTCTTGACTTGGAATGGCTCGGGTTGGCAACGAGTTGGCTCATCAGTTGGTGGACAAGCAATCAATGCAAAGGATAGCGATGGAAGAACAATTGATGGATATCAAAATCAGTTGGCAACAACGGAACCGAGTGGAGATTGGTGCAATGTTGACAATATCAATGGTGGTACACAACTCTACCAAAAAAGTTGACGTGGTGTATCCAGCACCCAACACCCAACACGGATACCAGATCATAAAGCGTTTCGTCTGGATAGTTCTGACAACATGACGAGATGTATCAAGTACTACTTGCTGGCGAGGATAGGAGGACTGACATTATTCGAGATGACGATGAAGGCAGGACCTAAACTTAGAATCTTAAATCCTTGATGCATTATACCAGTCTCATACACAGCAAGGAGCATTGGTCTGATCATTTTTCAATCATCGATGGAACTGAATGTCACATATCACTTCGAGAAACCAGGATCAACTCCAGCCATCCATCGTCTATCTTTCTTGGTTAGTCGCCAGATATTGATGATACAGTTCCAACGGATAGCACGCGACTCTGCAATGGATTCAGCTACATGGGAGACTGGCAAGGATCTATAAAACACTTTGATGCGCTTGGATCAATGGTCAATTCTCGGATATTTCCATCAAAGGAAATCACATCAACATCATCTGGACAGTTTTGACACCATGGCGAAATGCAAGGAGTACTTGCGTAGATCGGAGGATCAAGATCAAGACAACAATGTCCAGCAAAAAGGGATGGAACAGGAAGGACTCACACCTATGATCATGCAACCAACAACTCACACAGCTTATTAGTGTTTGTTCTTCCAATCAAAACGGATTGTGGCATCAACTTAGACAATCAGTAACAACTCCGATCCGCACTGGTCCATAATTGGATCACAGCCAATCCACAACACTTAGGACGACAGGAGCTAATCCTAAGAACAATGATGTATGCTTCTTTCCGTTGATTTCACTGTGACACAAGTATGAAGCAAACAGCCACAAAAATCTTGCTCTTGGAGCAACTGATCCAGTTTTGACGAGAGTTGGTCTTCAAGGCCCAACTAGACTTCTCGGAAGAATTGTGAGTGAAGCTATCTTTGACTAAACAAATACAACTTTTGATTTTCAGCAACCACTCAAAACGAGCAAACATTGGATCTGGCGAGCATATTTTGCGCAACTGTGAAGGATGGTTTGGATTTTGACCACTTTTTTGGCAAGGATCGAGTTTGCTGGATACGGACGGGAGCAGCCCGTGCCTTAGGATCTTCTACAGTATCCTACAGTAAGACAGTAGAAAGAAAATTTCATAAAATTGATAACTTTCAGATTCATCAACTTCCATCAAACTAGTCCAATCAATTCCTTCCAATTCCAAAAAATGGAGCTTAACCTATGATCAAGGTTCTATAGAAGATACAACATTCTTGCTCTTGGAGCATTTGCTCAAAATGGACTCAAGCCTCGAAGATATGACGGTATTGGCTCTTCTTCACATACGTCCCATGGTCAAGCGAAATGGAGCCAGATGAGTTCTTCATCAAAGTGCACACAACTAGGAAAGTGTTGGCACAAAAATCGAAGGTTCAGAAGGAATATCAGTTTCTAAAAAAACAATTGAGCATTTTCAGATCCCTCCAAAATATCGTCGATATTGGATAGCAAAAGATGGATAGCCGTGATTGCTCAAATCATTCTCATGTGAAGTATCATGCTCAAAAATGAGCCAAAATATTTTGTTGACACTTGATTTTTGGATCATAATTTCATATTTTTATATCGCATTGCTTTTCTTGTAATATAATGTAAATTAATCTAATTCAAGACCAATAAAAACTTTTATTTCCATTTTTATCTTCAATATTTACAAAAAATGAGCAATACTTCTTTTTCAAGACTTCAATTTGACCATAACATTCTGATATAGGATTGATATGACAGTAGTAGTATGCCTTGTTATGATATGTTTATGTTATTGTTATGATAACCATAAAATATATCCTAAAATTACATACCATCGAATGAAAATATAAAAAATATGTTGAACTACCGTATACCATGATAAACTACAGTAATCCATTATCTACTGTAGCCTGGGAACCATGTCAGTTGATCCTGACCTATAGTGCTTCAAGAAATCTAAAATTACAGTACCCCAAGTTGATGAATCTTCTGAATGAAGACTACAGTAGTCCATGATCTACAGTAATCTTTGGACACTGTAACTTTTCTATAGCCACTACAGTAACCCAGCATCTGTGTACCACTGAAATCTAAACGGTTTTCTATACAGAATCGAAAGATGAGATTCATACTGTATATGGTACTGTAACTACAGTACCCTCGAACTACAATTCTCCGTGAGACCCTTATCCTCTCCATATCACAGCATATCACAGGTGAGGGCATGGATACGCCCTCACCAGTCTATTGCCTCATCCACCAGCCACCATTCAAAAAAGATCACACCTTGCCCGCATCCACCCGCCACCATATCAAATCGATATTGGGTGGATGATGGGTGGATTGGTGTGTGGTGTCAAACATTGCCCCTCCACAGGTCATACACTATAAATACCCCCAACAAATCTCATTCGAGTCATTCTTCCGGGTTTGTCTCGCATTTTGTACAGTTGTTTTCCTCGGTTACAGTTCTCATCCTTTGTTTTTGTGTTTTCTTCTACGTTTCTCTATATAATTTCGCATTTTTTCAGGTTTTCTTCCGTCTAAAGTGCAACAAAATGACACCATCTGCTCAAACCGCAATGTCAGCCAGACAACTTTTCCGTAAGTGATAGAAATACTGATATCAATGATATAATTGTTCAGAACAAGCCATCCTCGAATTGGACGCATCCAACGCTGAAGTTCACCGAGAGCGAATCCAAAGATTGGAAAGAGGCGTTGCAAATCTGTCAATTGATGGAAATATCAATTCGATTGTATTGCCATACTCGCAAAGCAGCTCAAGCTCATCGATCAATAGTCAATCCGACTACAGTAAGTCATATCAATGAATAATGCATGAATTTCCATGATTTTCAGATGATTCAGTTTGTCGAGCAAATTGAGCTCATCATACCAAATATTGTGAAATAGTTCAATATATTCCAATGTCAAATGGCAATCCTATCTATATTATAACATTTCATATTTCCCACTAGATATGTAAGTTCTATACTAGATATACACTGATAATCGATGATTTCCAGATAATTTGTCAAATATGCCCCCAGCAATGTCAAATGATTTATTGTTTCATTTAATAATTTGGTCACGATCCTACCGATTTTCCCCCAACCGATTAGTATCAACCCAACCAATTCGGATCATTATGGACCTTCGTAAGTTGGCTATATTCACATTTATAAGTTCAGCTCTTGATTTACAGTTTCCAAATCCAGAAAAATGGCTCAAAAATCCTGGTTATTCTCAGTCTTCCGTCCAAATCAACCACGGATCTACATGCACCAATCATCATATTTCGAGCTAACCAGCTGACTCATCCCAATGCCAAGTCAAAATTGTTGGGATACGATTTTGAGCAAACATTTCTAGCTGCCAAATTCGCAAATTTTAACCAATCCATTTTTTCTAGTAGCAAAATCATATAGCGCGTGTGAGAGTAGAGTAGGTAGCCTAGGGCTTCGAATCCTAGCAGTTTTGACTTGACTTGGAATGGCTCGGGTTGGCAACGAGTTGGCTCATCTGTTGGTGGACAAACGATCAATGCAAAGAATAGTGATGGATCAACACATGATGGTTATCAGTATCAGCTGGCAACAGCGGAACCGAGTGGAGATTGGTGCAATTTTGACAATATCAATGGTGGTACACAACTCTACCAAAAAAGTTGACGTGGTGTATCCAGCACCCAGCACAATACACCATACGGATACAGGATAATAAATTGCATCTTCTGGATAGTTCTAACAACATGACAAGATGTATGAAGTACTACTTGCTGGCGATGATCGGAGGATTGACATTATTTGAGATGACGATGAAGGCGGGACCTAAGCCTACGATCCTTGATGCATTATACCAGTCTCATACACAGCAAGGAGCATTGGCCTGATCATTTTTCAATCCATCGATAGAACTGAGTGTCACATATCACTTCGGGAAACCAGGATCAACTCCAGCCATCCATCGTCCATCTTTCTTGGTTGGACTTCAATGATGATTCAGCTACATGGCAAGCTGGCAAGGAATATACATATCAAACACTTCGATGCTCTTGGAGCAATGCTCGATTATCAGACATTTCCATCAAAGAAGGTCATATCAACATCGTCTGGACGGTTTCGACACCATGGCGATATGCAAGGAGTACTTGCGTAGATCGGAGGGTCAAGATCAAGACAACAATGTTCAGCAAAAAGAGATGGAACTGGAAGAAGATAAACCTATGATCATGCAACCAGCAACTCACACATCATATTTGTGCTTCTTTATCCATTCACAACCGATTGTGGCATCAACTTGGACAATCAGTAACAACTCCGGTCCTTTTGGATTTTGACCACCTTTTTGGCAAAGATCAAGTTTGCTGGATAGGGGATCTTCTACTGTATGATACTGTAAGACAGTAGAAAGAAAACTTCATAAAGTAGATCATTTTTCAGATTCATCAACTTCCATCAGGCTAGTCCAATCAATTCCTTCCAATTCCAAAAGATGGAGCTTAACCTATGATCAAGGTTCTATAGAAGATACAACATTCTTGCTCTTGGAGCATTTGCTCAAAATGGACTCAACCCTCGAAGATATGATGGTATTGGCTCTTCTTCACATACGTCCCATGTTCAAGCGAGATGGAGCAAGATGAGTTGTTCATCAAAGTGCTCACAACTAGGAAAGTGTTGGCACAAAAATCAAAGGTACCGAAGGAACATTAGATTCTAAAAAAACAATTGAGAATTTTCAGATCCCTCCAAAATATCGTCGATATTGGATAGCAAAAGATGGATAGCCGTGATTGCTCAAATCATTTTCATGTGAATCATCATGCTCAAAAATGAGCCAAAATATTCGGTTGACATTTGATTTTGGATCATAATTTTATATTTTTATATCGCATTGTTTTTCTTGTAATATTATATAAATTAATCTAATTCAAAACCAATAAAAAATTTTATTTCCATTTGTATCTTCAATATTTACAAAAAATGAGCAATACTTCTTTTTCAAGTCTTCCATTTGACCATAAAATTCTGATATAGGATTGATATGACAGTAGTGATATGCATTCTTATGATATTCAGTATAACCATAAAATATATCATAAAATAACTAGATGATTAGCCTAGTTATATGATTTTCCACACACGATCGATTACAATACTTTTAAAATGTGCTCAAGTACCGTATACCATGATAAACTACGGTAATCCATTATCTACTGTAGCCTGGGAACCATGTCAGTTGATCCTGAGCTACAGTACTTCAAGAAATATCTGAAATTACAGTACCCCACGTTAATGAATCTTCTGAATGAAGACTACAGTAGTCCATGATCTACAGTAATCTTTGGACACAGTAACTTCGCTACTGCCACTACAGTAACCCAGCATCTGTCTACCTCTGAAATCTAAACGGTTTTCTGTACAGAATCGAAAGATGAGATTGATACAGTATATGGTAACTACAGTACGCTCGAACTACAATTCTCCGTGAGACCCTTATCCTCTTCATATCACATTCCTCGCATGGATACGCCCTCGATCGAATAAAATACTTTTCAAATGGGTTCAAGTACTGTATACCGTTATAAACTACAGTAATCCATTATCTACTGTAGCCTGGGAACCATGTCCCTGAGCTACAGGGCTTCAAGAAATGTCTGAAATTACAGTACCCCAAGATAATGAATCTTCTGAATGAAGACTACAGTAGTCCATGATCTACAGTAATCTTTGGACACCGTAACTGCGCTACAGTAACTACAGTAGCCCAGCATCTCCCTCGGAAATCTAAACGGTTTTCTGTACAGAATCGGAAGATGAGATTGATACAGAAAATGATAGTGTAACTACAGTACCCTCGATCTACAACTCTCCGTGAGACCCATCTTTTCACATATCCTTTCCATATCACTGCCCTCGCATAGATACGCCCTCACCAGTCTACTGCCCCATCCACCAGCCACCATTCAAAAAAGATCACACCTTGCCCGCATCCACCCGCCACCATATCTAATCGATATTGGGTGGATGATGGGTGGATTGGTGTGTGGTGTCAAACATTGCCCCTCCACAGGTCATACACTATAAATACCCCCAACAAATCTCATTCGAGTCATTCTTCCGCGTTTTTGTCGCATTTTGTACAGTTGCTCTCCTCGTCTACCATTCTCTTACTTATTTTTTATGTTTTCTCTTTCGTTTCTGAATATAAATTCACATATTTTCAGGTGAACCAAGTTGTTCCGTCGACCATAAAATGGCTCAAAGCACAATGTCAGCCAGACAACTTTTCCGTAAGTGATTTAGTTACTGATATCAGAGATATAAATGGTAATTTTCAGAACAAGCCATCCTCGATTTGGACACTTCCAACGCTGAAGTTCACCGAGAGAGAATCCACCGATTGGAAGGAAACTTCGCAAATATGGTTATCGACTCAAACAACAGTTTGGAGGAGCAACTCAGAGGTATGTTTACAGTTCCATAACTGGTACTCATGAGCAGCACACTGGCCTTGATCCACTTCAATAATGAGCCAACTATGTGATAATCTCATCGGAAATATGCTCATGGTCCGGATTGGCTCCTTTCGAGGATACTGAACTCTGATCCACTTGAATCAAGAATCGAGCTGTATGATACTATGAGCAAGCTCAGTAACAAATATGATCATCATTCAAAATGCTTTATTTGTATCTTTTGATTCTTGTCTAGAATATTCGCAATTCAAGAGGAATAGTATCAAAAACATAATGTCTCTCATTTTTCAGCAACTCAAGCATACCGGACCTCGAGCTCTTCGAGCAATAGTCAATCCGACTACAGTAAGTCATATCAATGAATAATGTATGTATACTGTTATGATTTTCAGATGATGCTGTTGGTCGAGCAAATTGAGCCAACCTCACAGCATCACCAAATATATATTGTCAAATAATCGAACTAGTCCATTGTCAAATTCCAAGGATTTATTATAATATTCTATATTTCCCCTAGATATGTAAGTTATATACTAGATATACAGTGATAATTGTTGATTCCAGATAATTTGTCAAATATGTCCCCAGCAATGTTAAATAGTTGATTATTTCATTCAATAATTTGGTCACGATCCGGCCAACTTGCCATCAGCCCACTAGTATCAACCTAGCCGATTCGGATCATTATGGACCTTCGTAAGTTGACTATATTCACATTTTAAAGTTCAACTTTTGTTTTACAGTTCCAACATCCACCAAAATGGCTCAAAACATCTGCTCATTCTCAGTCTTTCGTCCAAATCAACCACGGATCTACATGCACCAATCACCATATTTCGAGCTAGCCAATTCACTCATTCCAAAATCAAGTCAAAACTGCAAGGATACGATTTTGAGCAAACATTTCTATCCGCCGAATTCGCAAATTTTAGTCAATCCATTTTTCTAGTAGCAAAACTATATAGCGCATGTGAGAGTAGAGTAGGTAACCTAGGGACTCGAATCCTAGCAGTTTCGTCTTGACTTGGAATGGCTCGGGTTGGCAACGAGTTGGCTCATCAGTTGGTGGACAAGCGATCAATGCGAAGGATAGTGACGGAGCAACGCAGGATAGTTATCAGTATCAGTTGGCAACAACGGAATCGAGTGGAGATTGGTGCAATGTTGACAATATCAATGAAGATACACAACTTCACTTTTTTGCCAAATAACAGTTGAAGTGGTGTATCCAGCACCCAACACAATACACCATACGGATACAAGACCATAAAGTGCATCACCTGGATAGTTATAACAACATGACAAGATGTATAGAGTACTACTCGCTTGCGATGATCGGTGGATTGACATTATTCGAGATGACGATAACTCGTGCCACTTCCATGTTCATAGGCTGTTTCCACTAATAGAACTGTAAGTTTTCATGCTCATTGAGCCAATGTATCCATCTTTTTTTAGCTCCTGGGTCCAACAAAAGTGCTCAATACATCCAGCAATCAACACCAAAACAGATGGTGTGCCTCACCGTGTCTCAAGCTCGGATGTCATATTTTGCAATATCAGTAGGTTTTCCTGCTCACTGAGCCAGTTTATCAGATATTTTCTAGCTCCTCGATCCAATTAGTGAACTCAACTCGCCCAACAACTATGCCACCAAACTTCCAATTCACCAACACCAATCCAGATGGTGTGACGTCGCCTCATCTTTGGATATCACAATTGGACTATGTCAGCGCCACCAGGAGGGTGGATACTGTAGGTGGATCGCTCTTTTACGGATATTTACTAGATATGGATGATCGGAAGTCGTCGGATTGTCACCAGATCCAGGTAAACTTGTGTCTATATAGGTTGTATATATGCCATATTTTCAGTCATAATCCGCCTCGAAGATCTGAATACGACACACAAAACTAATCAGTGGATCAACATGAAGGAGCGCAGGATGGAACAACATGGTGGATTTAACCAATGGTGCAACAAATTGGGACGAAAGATCTTTGGATCGACGACGATCTACAGCTCGGGAAGCATCTGGATCAGACAATGGATCAATGACAACTAGCCATGATGTGTTTCGAAGGATCCAAAGGATCCGCATGCGGGAACCAAGATGACACTGCTCGTCAACTTCCTGAAGGTCACCAACATCAAACCGTCTCCAGCATCGAAATCCTTGGTTCAAATCGATTCGATCGATTCTGAAAGTGCATTGATTTGAAGCTCACTTGATCTTGAATGATGTCAATCAAAAAACAACTCGATGGATCAAGGAGGACAGTGGAATCCATACTTGGGAGACCTGCAATCGACAGAAGTTCGTACTGGATCAATATACAACTGAGCTGATAGGCTGTCAACAACAACAGATCAACTGGAATTTATTTTGAGTCACACTAAAGTCTACATCAGAGATTTCAACTCGAGCAGGCAAATCACATGGATCCACACATTCGGGTGTACAGCTCAACACTATGTAGCAACAACGATTGAAGAGTAACAAGCTGGAATGGAGCCAAAACTTGGTGGAGCACGGATTTCTTCATTTTGTGTTGATACAGAGGTTGGATAGAAAACTGGTGGATATTTGGATCAACTCACATTATTTGGGTGCCGAGCAAGGATTGAGAGAGCCCACTGCTCACCAACCTGATCATCCCTGGACTCCTTGGCACATCATAGAATGTCCAGCAGTTGGAAAAAGTAGGTTTTTGTTGGAAATTTACAATCAATTGTATTGATTTATTTTCAGCACTTCCTGCTCTGCCGAGCATTTTGTCTGGAATTCCAGCTTCCATGGCATTCCCAAGCACAACGAAAAATTTAGGAACTTTTTAAATATTTTATTCCCATTTTTTATGTCACCGGATTTTATTTCACCAACTTTTTTGTATAAAATGTTATAAATTTATTTATTTGATCCATAATAAACCACTTTTATTTCCATTTATAGTTTCTCCCTACAGATAGATAAAAAGTAGATCGAGCTCTTGGAAGTACTGTAGATACCGTATCATTTTCAACTTTCGAGCTCTTTGGTAGATGAGAGGGTAGATCAAACAATTGGATTACTGTAGATTTCCTAACTTCATTAATATCAGATTCACAATTCTGCGGAAAAGTTGTACAGGTTTGATGAGAATGTGGTAGATCAAGAAAGTAGTACTGTAGCTACTCCTCTGCTAATTCGTGGATTCAAAGTAGATCAAATTCTTGAGGATACTGTAGATACAGTAGTCGCAACAATTTCAGAATACCAACTTCCGAACCAAAGTAGCAAATTTACTATAGATGTAGATGAAATAGCAGCATAGAACCTTCCATAGAACTTCATAGAACCATAGAAATTTTCATAGAATTTGAAAAACCAGCATATTTATTTATCAAAAACGACATACACCAGAAAAATTCAGGGACAAAAACGATATACACAGACAAAAAAGGGGGCGCATTTTCAGATATTACCCGCAACCAATTGTTGGCCACATTACAATATGCTGTTTAGGTTTAGGTTTAGAAATATTCGAAAATATTTCAGAATATATAATTTAGTACCACACAAGTTTATCGTCTCGTTCCATCCTCAAAGAACACACCACCATCCAAAGCGCAATACTTCGGGCAGATACCACGTTCTCCTTGTGGACCCGGTTGTCCGGCTGGTCCTTGTGGTCCACCTTGTCCTGGGTTACCTTGTTGTCCCGGTGGTCCTGGTGGTCCTTGTGGTCCTGGTGCACCATCGGATCCTGGTCGTCCGGCTTGTCCTTGATCTCCTGGTAGTCCAGCTGGTCCTGGCTCTCCTGGTGCTCCTGGATCTCCGGCCAATGCTGGTGTCGAGATGGCTGGTCGTCCTTGTTCTCCTCGTGGTCCATCACGTCCAGGTTCTCCATTATTACCCGGTGTACCTGGTGGTCCTTGTGGTCCAGCTCCACCATCATTTCCATTGCGTCCCGGATGTCCAGCTTGTCCCGGATTTCCAGCATCTCCTGGTGGTCCTGGTGGTCCTGGCTCACCTGGTGGGCATGGTGTGCATGGTGGCTCGGTGATCTCCTCGCAGACTGCTGGTGGACGGCCTGGGAAGCCTGGCGCTCCTGGAGCTCCTGGACGTCCTGGAGCACCGTTCTTTCCTGGGAGACCGTCTGGACCTGGGAGTCCTGGAAGGCAACAACCTTGGCAGGCGGCGGCTTGACGCTTCAGACGAGTTGTCTCGTTGGAGGAGCGACGGAGGAAGAATGGCAAGTTCTTTTGTGGAGTGGCACGGAAATTGTGCATCTCGAGCATCACGTCGCGAGCGGAGAGCTGGAAAAAAACGTGTTTTTGAGGTACTGTAGTTTGAGATGTTGCTCAAAAGTTTGTCATTCGTAAACTACTGTCATTCAGAAATCCGCAATTTGTCGTAAAAGTGTACTTTCAAAATATCCGAAGGATTACTGTAGCTTAGCTTGAAAGTGTTTGCAGAGGTTACTGTAGTTCAAAGGTTCGCAATTTGTCGTAAAAGTGTACTTTCAAAATATCCGAAGGATTACTGTAGCTTAGCTTGAAAGTGTTTGCAGAGGTTACTGTAGTTCAAAGGTTCGCAATTTGTCGTAAAAGTGTACTTTCGAAATTCCCTAGTAGTTTGTCTTGATAGTGCTTCCAGATTTTACTGTGAAGTACTGTAGGCCAAAAGTCCGCGATTTTTCGTCACGGTGTTTGTACTACAATTCTAACTACAGTACCCCAGAACTTCTTCGGGTTACCGTAGCAGGCGTATACACAGATTTTTCTTATTGTTTCTGCATTTTGTTGGAAAATTGTATTATCACTACTTTAAAGGATTACTGTAGCGCTCACGGTGTATGCAGACAGCTACAGTAACCCTCAAAGTGTCTACACCAAATACACCATACCTTACAGAACTCCATCTCATCATGCACTCTCAAATGGACCGAATGAATGTAATTGTTGACAAGTGGCAGTGTGACAAAGACACTGACAAGTGCAATCAATGAGAATGAAACGGCCGAGTAGGCGACGAAACGGAATGCCCTCTCACGTGAATCCTCCTCCATTCTTGTCTTTTCTGGAATATTGGATGAATCTATGGCATAGAACCGGCATAGAACTAGAAGAATCTATGAGACGGTAGGAAGGAGAGAAGGAAGGATCTATGGATAGGAAAGGAACTGGTTGAATGGATCTATGGTATAGAACTAAAAGTATCTAGAGAAGATAGGAAAGCTATGAGTTTGGAAAGTGTATCTATGGCATAGAACTGGCATAGATCTATGCGGAAAGATGATAGGAAGTGAGAATCTATGGATTGGCAAGGAGGGATATATGGCATAGAACTCTAGGAGATATAGATATTTTTAAATATGAAGAAAAAGAATTGAAGATCTATGGCATAGAACTGACACAATTCTATGATAATATAAAAAAGATATGCCTAGAATCGAAGCTTCTATGAATATGAGAAGCATAGAATGCGGAATATTGAGGTTCTATGGAATTAGATAGCATAGAAGTCACAATTTTCAAAAAAATGGACGGGCTCTATGGCATAGAATTAGTTTTTCTTATGAAGCAAAGAATCAGGAATCTATGGAAGTGGTTGTATGCCATAGAAAGAAGGATCTATGGTAGCATAGAACCAATGACAATAATCATAGAACCTCAGCAGTTCTATGAAAACGAAAACATGAATAAAAAGAAAATCAACAATATCTATGCATAGATCAACCAACGATCACAAGTTCTATGCATAGAACTTAGCAAAAAGATAACAAGGTGATAAGAATGAAGAATGTGTCGAAAAGTGTGAGTGGTGTGTGTCAGGTATCATAATGCCATCTAGCCGCCACTTTTCTTTATATATGTCGTCTGTCGTTTTTGGCTTGTCCTCCCTCCTCCTTGTTGTGTGATCTACCAAAAAGTGGGCGGGGCTTCGTTTGCAGTACAATGGCAGAAAATGGGGCGGAGTCTGATTTGAAGGGAAGGAAGTTCGAGAGAAAGGAGTTTTGTTGCCAAACATCAAGTGGGTTTTGAATGAGGGAAAGGGAAATTATGGGGGGGGGGGGGGGTCGGGAGTTGGAGAATGTTGGAGTGTTGGATGGACAATATGCAACAACCTTGAAAAAGCGGCAACAACCTCCAACAACATCCAACAATCTGCAACAACCTCTGGGAATTTGATAATAGTGTCTAACAACCTCTAACACTCTTCAACAATATCTGAGAATCTGATAAAAGTGTCTAACAATCTTGAAAAGTTGTCAACACTCTCGAATTTTTCGCAACAACCTCCAACAACCTTCAACAACCTCGGGAAGTTCATGCATTTGATAAACAATAGCAAACACTCTCAAAAAAAGTAAAAACACTCTTCAACAATCTCAAACCACCTCAAAGTGTGTCCAACAACCATCAACAACCTGGAAAAGCTTCCAACACTGTTTAACCATTTCTTACAATCTTAGAAATAGCTCAACAATCTTCAACAACCTCCGAACTACAAAGAAACTCCTCAACAACATCTGGGAATCTGGTAAAACACTGTAACAGTCTTCGACAATCTCTAACAATCTGAAAAAAAAGGAGACACTCTCCAACCATCTTTAACAATCTTGGACAATCTCAAAAACCATCGAACAACCCTTCACAATTTCTCCAACAATCTCCTCCAGCCCGCAAAAAAAAAACGCGACGAGAGGAGAAAGGCGCGCGTCATCATCGCTTCCTCCTTCTTCTCCTTCGGCCCTACTCCTTCCTCCTCCATCTCTTGTAAAAAGCGGGCGATACACACGTCTGTATATTCGAATATAGATGAATATTCGTTGTCCGTCTCGGTCGCGCAACCGCGACCGATTCATCAGTCCGCGCACTTTCGAGGGAAAAAAATGGGGGGAGAAAATCTAAAGGAGGGGAACACCATGAAAATGAGAAGAAGAGATTGACTTTCGAATCGGTTTATTATTATTGATTTGGGATGTATGTACAGGAGATCAAATAATGGGGGGATGATGCGTGGAATAGACATAGAATATAGGGATCTATGGTCATAGAACTTGGGATCTATGATCATAGAACTGAAAGTGACAGGTAGATAGATCATAGAACTGAAAAATAGCATAGATCTTGATATGTTTCAAATCATAGAACTGAATGAGATATTCCATAGAAATAGGGGCATAGAACTTCATAGAACTTGAAGTATACTGCCATAGAACTTCATAGAACTTGAAGTATGCGTTCATAGAACTTCATAGAACTTCAAGATCGAGTTTCATAGAATTTGAATTCTATGATACATAATCATAGCATCTGAAATTCTATGGTACTTTTATAGATATATAGTCATAGAATTTCATAGAACCAAAACTTTCGATTTTAATGTTTCATAGATCCATAGAACTACCATAGATCCAACCTTCATAGAATCATAGAATATCAATGAATCGCTTATCTAAACAAATTGTAATATCATTGAATATATGTTCATTAATCATGACCTAAACCTATGACAACACCAGAAAACTGGATTTATGTGGCATTGACATTAATAAGTTTTCTTTAATAATAATCGAAAGTTCTATGGCCGCATAGAATTTTTGTTGAAGAGGTGTAGATCTATGAAGCATAGAATTGAGGGGTTCTATGATCATAGATTCATAGAAGTATTGAAAAGTGCAGGTTCTATGAAAAGATCTATCAAATTCTATGGAACAAACGTTCTGACATAGAATTGAAGTTCTATGAAGCATAGAATTCTATCTTCTTATCTGAAAGTCAGTTCATAGAATCATAGATATCTGATATTGCGCCTCCATAGAATGATAGAAGAGTGCAGGTTCTATGGCATAGAACCTCAGTTCTATGATTCTTCAGATTCATAGAATCTGTCGAGTTCTATGCTACCAAATCAGGTTCTATGCATCTCAAGTAGTTCTATGCTTATCATAGATCTTCAATTCCATGGTTTTTCATAGTTCTATGAATTTCTATGCTCAAAGTGAAATCCTCAAAAGTTCTATGGTCATGTTCTATGACACTTCATCAAGTTCTATGATAGTTCTATGCCAAGTTCTATGGCACTTCATCAAGTTCTATGATAATTCTATTCCAGCTCTAAACCTAAACATTCTCAAAACCCTTAATCTTGCTCTTATTATGCATTATTTCATCATTTTCCCTATCCTCTTGCATTCGTTTCCTCATTTCCATCGGTAGATTCGGCAGCTCTTCCGGCCAATGTTGATAGTATAGCTGCTTGATTCTATTTCCTTGTGTCGTTCGTTGTTGTCGATGATTCTCCCTTAATGTCCTCATTTTCCATGGGAATCCTGGATCTTCTGGTTCGGGAGCGTAGAAGTCGAGTCTGCAAAGTTGAGATGTTCACTGAGTATCAAATTCTGAAGTACGCAGCGAAATAAACATTAGTTACTCAGTCAAACTGTACCGAAGTTGGTTGTTTTGGTATATCTGATATCTCGTTGGAAATCGCCTATTTGCCTGCGTATCTGCATTTGATACTCAGCCAACCATCAAACGTCGGCTGAGTATCAAATGAAATGATTCATAAAGTTCTATGGGGATGCTATGAACCTCCAGAGTTCTATGACTGGTTCTATGGAACATTAATTCTATGGCTCGACAAGATCAAAGGTTCTATGGCAGGTTCTATGCCACTAGGTGATACTAAACCTAAGCTTCCTTAACTGAGTATCAAACGCCTCTCATTTCGCTGCGTACATTCCTCCAAACAAACTCACTTGGTACTAAATCCACCATGTTGTCCATTCTGCACATCATATCCACCCTTCCTCATCTCCTCCTTCCTCTTCTCCCTCAAATATCTCTGCAACTCCACATCCGGCACACTCGGCCACTCTCTCCGCCAATCCGGCAAATCATTTGGTGGTGGCGCCATATCACCCAACGGTTTTGGTGTGAACAACGCCGCCGAGTCGATCGCCAGATATGGTGCAGCTGCGGCGGGTGGTGGTGGTTGGTGCACCATCATTGGTGGCTGGATGTAGAGCTTTTGGACGTGACGTTTCCGACGACGGCGGGAATGTTTGGGTCGGTTGGAGAGGAGGGCGCCGGAGAGGCGGGAGTAGAACACGATCACTACGATGATGGTGATGGACTGCAAAAAAAATAGGTTTATGGTGAAGTTTAGGTTTTTTTCGACTGAGTATCAAATGAGGTACGCAGGCAAAAAAATGTATGCTACTGAAAGTACGCAATTCATTAAAAGCTCATTCGATACTCAGTCAACAAAACTTCTGGCTGAGTATCATATGGAGATACTAAAAGTAAGCTAAATTTCTGCATTTGATACTCAATCAGCAGATACGCAGTCAAATACGTCCTACTCATTTAATACTCAGTCAAGTTCTCTGAATTGCTTGTTTGCTGAGTAGCAAACTCTATTCCTTTCTATTTATATTTCGCTGCGTACCTCCATTTGATACTCAGCTGAAAACAACAATACTCACATTTATAGCCACCGACATCACAAATTCGAATATCGAGACAGTTAATTGTTCATTGAATACATCCTGAAAATTTCGATGTCCACAATTTTTCGACTAAAAATATACTCACCCCACTCCACCAAATAACCGCATATACTGTTGTCATAATGCACAACGGACCCGATGTAGCGAACCATGGCCAAATCAGCACTTTCAGGTACTGGAAATGTGTTTTTGATAGAAAATTTGAAATCCTGGTGCAATTTCAGGCTTCGAAATCTTTGGCTGAGTATCAAACGAAGGTACGCAGTCAAATATTACTATTGAATTCAATATCCAGCTTACAAGAGAAGTTGTTGACTGAATATTTAGCTGCGTACATTTTGATACTCAGTCAACTTTCACTTCAAAAGGCAAAATAGTTCACTGAGTATCAAATGAAGATACACGGTCAACTATTATCATTGACTGCGTACCGAGTACCTTCAACGTCTGATACTCAGCCAATTAGTTTTCTCACATGGCTGAGTATCAAACGTCTGTTATATTTGGTTGCGTACTTTCATATGATACTCAGTCAATCAACATACCTTATAAGCCGCATAAATCAACACACACGATGTCAGCAAATTCAAAATCGCCAATATCACACAAACGATGATGACGGCGTATAATGCTGCAAAAAAAAACGTTTTTCATACGGTAGGTCAAAAAGTGATCTACCATTCGCCCGCCGTCGCTCAGGTGTTTCAGTATATATTTGATAGAGACCTGGAAATCTGGCTTGGAAACCATCGATTCTGGAATTTTTTGGATTTTTGGGTCTCGACTGGAAAGAGGGACTTACGCTCCAGTGGCGGGGAGTTGTCGATTCTCGTACTCGGCTAGGATATCCTTGACAACTTGGAATTGCCAACCGAGGATACCGAATTGGATTAGACAGTAGATCTGGAATAGGCATAGAATTTCATAGAATTAGGTGGAGTTCTATGCATAGAACATGAAGATGGGAGAGATCTATGCATAGAACCTTAAACTGGAATAGTAGTAGTTATGGTTCTATGCATAGAATTTGGCAATGAGGGGGATCTATGCATAGAACCTCAAGTCGGTCTAATGGTAATTTTGAATCTATGCATAGATCTATGTATGTGAAGGGATTGTGGTTCTATGTTTTTACAAGTTCTATGCATAGAACCTCGAATTGGTATAACAGTAGTTTTGGTTTCATGCATAGAACTTGGCGGTGACATGTATCTATGCATAGAATTGTATAAAATAGTATTGGTTCTATGCATAGAATATCATATATCACTATTGTCAAACCTACAAAGTTGTATCAACTTCCACTAATCAAATTCTATGGAATCTTAAGCTCTAAATTTCATAGAATCACACTATCCAAATCATAGACACATGAAATCCGATACATTATATGCATAGAACTTGGAGAATCGTAGAGTCAGATGATTCTATGGAAAAATCTATGCTACAGTAGTACTGAGATAAATCATAGAACTAGAGATAGTGGTATCCATAGAATTCATGCATCCATAGAAACATAGATATAGTTCATAGAATCCTCTCAGGATCTATGGAACAATATTATCAAAATCTATGATTCTATGAGTCACTTGTTTCATAGAACTTCAACATTTCTGAGGATACACCAAGACAACTTTTCCAGCCAAACAAAAACAACACAAACTCACAATATTCCATACACCAATTGATATGGTGGCAGCACGAAGACACGCCAACGGATCAGACATATATATGATAGATAAAATATGTATAGTGTATGTGCAAAAAGGTGAAGAGAGAGCGGGTAGAAAGACGGAAAAAGTGTTTGTTTGCTTTTATGCATGCGGGGTAGGAGACGACACAATAATTATTGATTCTTTTCGTTTTATGCAAATATGTATTTGAGTCACATGGATGGAGGAGGAGGAAGGACCGGATGGATGAGTAATGGATACTTTCAGGTTATAGAAGTTCAGAGGTCACAGTACCTACAGTACTCATCTACGAGTTGACTGGAAGGTTGAGGCATCTGAAAGTCTTGAGGTTACGGTACTTACAGTACCCATTATGATCTACCATTTTCCCAACAATCTCTGAACCTGAAGATTTACTCGATTCTATGCAAGTTCTATGTGAGTATTCTGAAGTTCTATGGAGTTCTATGAAGCTGATCTCAAATTCTATGAAATTATGACAGGTTCTATAAATTCTATGGAGCTGCTCTGAAGTTCTATGAAAGCATCACAGTCAGTTCTATGAATTCTATGCAGGTCTATGCTTAACTCAAGTTCTATGCAAGGTTTTATGGTTCTATGGGTTCTATGCTTTTCGAAATTTCTATGCCAGTTTATATGATTCTATGATGTTCGAGGAAACTGATACCAATTTCTATGAAAGGTTCTATGAATGATCTATGAAGAAATTAAACCTATGGAAAATCTATGCATATATAGAATATTATCTATGGTTCTATGGAAAGTATCGTGAAGTTCTATGACAACGATTCCGAATTCTATGATCAGTATCTGTGATTCTATGGTAGTATCCCGTAGTTCTATAGCTCTTGTTTTAAAGTTCTATGGAAGCTGAATCTAGAGTTCTATGAATTCTATGCAAATCTATGAAACAAAACTCCAAGTAAAACTCTTTATTCAGTAAAAAAAAACCATTATTTTGTCACCTTCAAATTCCCCACCGACGCCTTCTTCTCCAACTTCCCACCAACCATCGGCGCCTTCTCCGACATGGTCTTCTGCAATGACAAGTCCTCCTTCTTCTCCTCCTTCTTCAAATTATCCGACGATATCTTCTTCGCCAATGCTTCCAACACATTCACCGTCTTCTTCTTCTTCGCCTTCTTGGTCATCGTCTTTTGTGTCCGTGCCAGTGATATTGCACTCACTTTCCTACCCAATCCACCTCCATCCTTCTTGCCCTTCTTCCCTTTTGTCACCTTTTTCGTCGTCACCGCCATCGTCGATGGTTTCTTCATCAGCTTCTCCGTCGCATCGATCCGCGTCGTCATATTCGTCTCAACCTCCGATTCCACCTTCTCATCCTCCTCCGATTCGGATTCTTGTGCCGATCCTTCCTCGATCTTAGGTTTAGCGGATTTTGGATGGAGATGGACTTTGATGATTCCGTGCAATGTTAGGCAGTAGGAGACGAGGAAGTTGAGCAATAATGTGATGATACTGAGGATGGCGAAGAGGGACCAGGTATGGGTGGTGGTACGGTAGTCGTATTCTGGCACTTGGAAGTCGAGCTGGAAAATTTTGGATTCTATGGTGTTTGTAAGTTCTATGGCATAGATATATTATATATCTATGCTTGACATAGTGCATAGAATCATAACATAGTTAGGTTCTATGCATAGCATTATGATATTCCGATGAATCTATGCATAGAACTTGGTATGGGGCATAGAACCATGACTTTGCTAGCTTCTATGCATAGAACTTGCTATGGTGCATAGCATCATGACATCGCTAAGTTCTATGCATCGAATTTGGTATGGTGCCTAGAACCACGACATCACTAGGTTCTATGCATAGAACTTGACATGGTGCATAGAGTCATGACATCGCTAGGTTCTATGCATACAACTTGATTTGGTGCATAGAACCATGACATCACTAGGTTCTATGCATAGAACTTGTTATGGTGCATAGAACTTGGTATGGTGCATAGAGCCATGACATCGCTAGGTTCTATGCATAGAACTTGGTATGATGCATAGAACAACGACATCGCTAGGTTCTATGCATAGAACTTGTTATGGTGCATAGAACTTGGTATGGTGCATAGAGCCATGACATCGCTAGGTTCTATGCATAGAACTTGGTATGATGCATAGAACCACGATATCGCTAGGTTCTATGCATAGAACTCGGCACGGTGCATAGAACCATGACATCGCATGGTTCTATGCATAGAACTTCTTCTGGTTCTATGCGATCCTCCATTCGAGGTGTTATGCCTGACTGAGTATCAAACGAAGATACGCAGTCAAAATTGAGAAGCATTTGATACTCAGTCATTATTTTTCGAACGTACGCAGCCAAATCCATTTTTTCACTGCTGACTGAGTATCAAACGTCTTTTCTAGAGAAACTTTAGAATAACTGAGTATCAAACGAAGGTACGCAGCCAAATTTTCAAAAACGAACCAATTGATTCTCATAACATTTGCCTTTATTGTGTCCATCACGAATGCAGACTTGAGTTAGGAAGCAATCACTGCAAATTTTTAGGTTTATGAATTTTCCGATCGTGTTGAAATGTTTTTTTTGGATTCGCCGTGCTCGATTTAGTCGAATCCGATGAAATTCGGGGCGAAAATCGGTCTGGGACCTTCAGATGGAGAAGGCTGGAGCTAAACCTAAAATAACGGATGGCCAGTTTTCATCAAAATTTGCATCGGGTCTGGCTAAATCGACTATGAGGAATCCGAAAAAGAGCATTTCAAAGCTCGGAGCTCTGGAAGGACATGAAGCTTACTCATTCGTCTCGCACTTCCTTCCACTCGTCACCGTCACACTATTATTCTGTCTCGACATTTTGCCAGCAATCGTCACTCGGCTCCTACCACGTGAGCAAAACATGAACGGCTTGCGTTTCTCGTTATGACGGCAACCGCTCGACAATTCGTACGGTAGGGCGAGTGGTATGGGGATGCTTTTGATGACAAGGTCTGTAGAGATACAGTATGCTACAGTAGGCGCCTACAGTAATCCAACTCACGTGATGGACAACAATGACCAGCGACACAATAGGCGTCTTTACGGCATTCGGCGCCTTTTTGATTGACAAATGTCTTGCATTTCGGTTGAGTGATGTACATTGTTAGGCTGTTGGGGCAGAGGAAGCCACGGTAGATTTCGGCTGAAAATTATTTTTAGATATTTTTAGACAAGAGATGCTCATTGAGCATATAGAGTATCTAGAGCTCATTGAGCACTTTTGGCGCTCAAAATTCTTGGGGTTACTGTAGTTGGAAAAGTACGCAATTTGTCGCAAAAGTGCATTCATATATTGGTCAAAGGATTACTGTAGTTTCACTTCAAAGTGTTTACAGACATTTCTACTGGTTACTGTAGCTCAAAAAATCCGCAATTTCTCGTCACGGTGTTTGCAAAAAAAATTTTAAATCTGCATTGTTTTGTGAAAGTGTTTACGGGTTACTGAAGTTTCAAAAGTACGAAATATGTCATAAAAGTGTATTCTAACCTCAGGACATTCTTGGCGGCTCATTCGCTCATAAGCAGGCCCATTTGGCGCATGAGCACCTCGCGAGGTGCTCATGCGCCAAAATACGCTGCTCATGAGCGAATGGGCCGCCATTTCACATTGCTCATGAGCGGTTCAGTCGCCGAGCGTTTAGCGCATGAGCCGACGAGACGCCATTCTGTGTGGCAGCTTAATTGCCGATCAGCCAAGCGCCTGGCGACTGAACTGCTGATGAGCAGAAAATTCTTGGCTGCGCGACCGCTCATGCGCTGTGACGTGCTTCGATATTTCGAAAACTCATTTCTGTTATTCCATAAAAGGCGCTTTTCTTTAAATGTCGATTATTTCCTCTACTCAATCATCAAAATTGAAATATTCGCATTGAACCAAGATGTGACTGAAACTACAAAACGAAGAGCATTAAGTCATTTCTTATAGAAGCGGATGACTTTGATATTAATTCTATTCATAACAACTTGATTGAAACTTCGAAATCTATATGTAGAAATTCTCTATCCTAGTATTGATGAAATACATACAAATTGTAACTATTACAAGAAATATTTAGACAGTAATTGACTTGATGTAGATTGAACTTTGGTCGATTGATTTGCAGTCACTGTTGCTATCCACTATGCTACGGACCTCACGCGCGAAGAGATCTGTTTTCTCAAGATATTCTTGTCAATAACTCTCTTCTTCGCTCACTATTTCTTAAATTTGTGAGATTCGCCTTTAACGGCGCCTCAATGGCTCATCAGCAATCAATGCTGGCTCATGAGCGGCAGAGCCGCAATTATTGCGCGAAGTTGCTCATCAGCGAAAAATTGAGCGCGCCAATTGCTGATGCGCATATCGCGCCTCATTCGCTCATGCGCAAGAAAACCATATTGCGCATCAGCAATTGGACAGCATGCCCGTTCTCATCAGGCATTCGGTTGCAAACCACTGCTCATGAGCGAATCGCCCGCACAAAATGTCCTGAGACCTCGCTTGGTGTTTGCACACTTTCTCATGAGCTACAGTACCCCAAAACTCTTTGGGTTACTGTAGCTGATAAGAATCGCAGTTTTTTGCGATTTTTCAGGGTTCCCGTAGCTCTCTCAGTATCTCGTTTATCTACAGTATCCCAGTTAGCTACAATATGACTACAGTACCACTTTGAACCACAGTATCCCAGTCAGCTACAGTATGACTACAGTATCCCTTTGAACTACAGTATTCCAGTTAGCTAGAGTATGACTACAGTACTCCTTTCAACTACAGTATCCCAGTTAACTACAGTATGACTACAGTACCCCTCCCTACTACAGTACACCCCTTCAAACCGTACTTCTACAACAAATCTTATTCTTCACATCACAATAATGATCCCAATGGCATTTCTCATCATCAACCTCACAAAATCGATTGCCCGTCAACACCGGTGTCATATCTTTCCTCGAACAACTGTGGTTTCCAACCGTCAACTCAGGATCAGGTCCGAATATTTCAGTTTTGTTCTTCCTTGATACACGAGACGGCTCCATGAGCTTCTCAATTCGTTTCATATCAACGCTGCATTCGATACCTGGAATATACCTTGAGAGGGGTACTGTAGTGCTTTATCTACCGTTAAATATACATAAAAAGTATAGAAATATGCAGAAGCAGAAGTTCATTGTTATCGTTTTGACAATAAAAGATTTTTATGCGACATAAGTTAGGTTGACACGCTTTTTTATGCCACATATTTAGTTCACGTCATTATTTTGGACTTTGACTCACATTTCAGGCTGTTAAAGTTTTTCAAATTCGTTGAAAATTTTGTGACGTGTGTAAAATTGTATCCTGAATATTTTTTCAGTTGACCACTTTTCTCTATCTCAACTGCTTCCAGCTGAAATTGCCCTATTTTTGGCTGAAACTCAACTTTTTTTGTATTTTGGCTCAAATTTCAGGCTTTTAAAATTTTCAATATTTTCTAAAATTTTTGTGGCCCATGTAAAACTGTATTGTGAACATTTTTTCAGTTGACAACGTTTCCATATCTGTAACTCTTCATGCTGAAATTCCATTATTTTCGGCTGAAACTCCAGTTTTTCTGTAATAACTTATCTAAAACCCTCCAAACCTAAATTTTTCATAAAAATTAAAGTTTTCCACTGAATTTCAGACAATTTCACGCTCTTGAAATTTTCAGTAAACTCATTTTTTCGGCTGTAAATCGCTTAAAATCACTAATTTGTCATATTTATTGGATAAAAACGAGTCATAGAAAGACGAATAATTGACAGAAAGACAATAAATAAAGTTTCGAAAAAACATTCAAAAATTTAAGCTCGTTTTCCAAATTGTTGCTCGGCTTTCGCCTTGATTTCATTGTAGAAGCATTGTTTCATATTCTCGAATCGGTCGTAGCAAGGGACAAATGAGTAGTCTAGTTTGGTGACTCTGCAATGAGAAAATGGTGATTTGGAGGTGCACATTGATGCTCAATTGGCTTGAAAAATGGAAAAATGGATGTAAAATGAAATTCTGAATATTTTCCCAGTTGAAAATTTTTTGATAGCTCAACTCCTTCTAGCTGAAAATTCCCTTTTTTTGGCTGAAAATCAACTTTTTCGTTTTTTTTGCTCTTCGGAGCAGGATCCTAGCTATGTCAGTGACTCGTGTGGGTATATCAGGCCCTATATCAGTTATATCAGTGCTCATATCAATGCACATATCAGTCATACCAGAACTCATGTCAGTTATATCAGGCATATCAATCTGCATATCAGGCTTCTTCAAAATCTCCAAAAACCGCAAATGGGCTCCTAGGTTTATCAGACCCTATATCAGGCATATCAGTGCTCATTTAAAGTCACATATCAGTTATATCATAACTCATGTCAGTTATATCAATCATATCAATCTGCATATCAGGCTTCTTCACATATACAGAATATCAGTCCGTATATCAGGCATATCAGTGCGCATATCAGGCTGATAAGCTTCAAAGTCTCCTTACCTATCCGGTCGCTGATCACAGAAAGTGAGGCACTTAGTTCCAGCCAATGTAGTCGTCACTCCATTTCTCAAGCAACACTACAACAGGATACTGTACTTTCGTTGCGAGACCCATTCTCCTACCTGAGTATGATCCCTGCCTTGAGCAGCACAGAAGTGCATATCAGCGGCTGCTTCTAACGGACATCCATCGGTTTTGAAGTACATTCCTTGGAGCTGAAAAGCGAAGGAATTGATGGTTTTCGTGGCGAGACCCATTACCGCATCCTTGGTGTAGGAGTTGAAGTGGCACTTGTTGAGGCAGGCATCGGGTAGGCCACGTTGTTCGCAACATTGACGGAAGATGAAGTTTGGGTTCTAGAGGATAATTGGATTGATCTATGGATCTATGGATCTATGGATCATAGAACTCGAGGATCTATGGATCATAGAACTCGAGGATCTATGAATCATAGAACTCGAGGATCTATGAATCATAGAACTCGAGGATCTATGGATCATAGAACTCGAGGATCTATGGATCATAGAACTCGAGGATCTATGAATCATAGAACTCGAGGATCTATGAATCATAGAACTCGAGGATCTATGGATCATAAAATACGAGGATCTATGGATCATAGAACTCGAGGATCTATGAATCATAGAACTCGAGGATCTATGGATCATAGAACTCGAGGATCTATGAATCTATGAATCTATGAATCTATGAATCTATGAATCTATGAATCTATGAATCTATGAATCTATGAATCTATGAATCTATGAATCTATGAATCTATGAATCTATGAATCTATGAATCTATGAATCTATGAATCTATGAATCTATGAATCTATGAATCTATGAATCTATGAATCTATGAATCTATGAATCTATGAATCTATGAATCTATGAATCTATGAATCTCACAGTAAACTGAAGTGTCGTTGAGTTCTCCAAGAAATGTGGTTGCTCCTCATTTGATGCTCCTCTCGATGTCTCCCTTCTCAATCCGAATATATTGTTCTTCTGTCCCTTTAAACATCACAACGTGTCCTACTGTACTTAAAGGCGCATACCGTACCTTCAACTTGGGCAGTCCTACAGCATTTTCCTTCGAATTTCCAACTTCCCTAGATGCAAAACTATCATCAATGAAAATACCATCGACTTTTTTGGTCAATGAGCTCCTTGCTCTATTCCGAGCACATCCATACTGACCACACGAGTAGCCTGGTTGGCACGATGAGCTGGTACAGGAAATAGCCGGCGGAGCCGCACAGTACGAAGATCCGCAAACACCGGAACTGAGGCACTGGAAAAGTGTGCAGTTTTGCGTCAGGTGTATGTTGTTGTTTTTTGAATTTTCTCAGCAAATCGTGTTTTTTGCATATTTTTTGGTGTTTAAATTCGAAAAATCTTCGATTTCCGTTTATTTTTGAGCTTTTCATGCAAATTTTCGTTGAAAATGCGTCAAATCACAGCTAAAACATGTTTGCGCTGCGAGACCATGGCACATGCTCCTTTAAACTTCTGTTAATAATCAATTTTTGAAATAAGGTTACTGTATTAAAGGAGCATTGCAAAATCTATTCGTTACGAGACCCAAGCAGGTTTCGCAACGAGAAATTACTGTATTAAAGGAGCATTTAATTGCGAAAAGAAAAATACAGTAATCTTAAAGGCACAGGGACAAACTTTCAGATTTCGTGGCGAGACACCAAATTGGTCTTGCAACGATATTCATTTATTATTACTGTATTAAAGGAGCAGTTTCAACAAAAATCTTTTTCCAGGTTACTGTATTAAAGGAACATTAGAGTTAAAGTTTTTTCTCACAGTGGAATACAGTAGTCTTAAAGGCGCATTACTAACTTCTAGGTGAGACTTGAAAATATTCATAAAACAAGAACATCACTAGATTACTGTATTAAAGGATCAGGTCTCACTACGAAAAATATCATTCCAGGTTACTGTACATAAAGGAGCAACAAACATACCGCCTCAGAAATCGTAAAAACCGTTGCTGCAACGGAAGCGATCATCAAAAACCAAACCATGATTGGCGGTAGAAAGGGGGAATAGTTATTATAATAAGTATATATGTGATGCGGAAAAAACTGTTCTCCATGCCATTTATATATGCCATCCGGTAGGATTGAGGGGGCAAAAACTGGATCCGTTTTTGAGTAAGGAGGAAAAGGATGCGAAATCCGAGAAGTGTATAGTTGTAGTGTATCGGCCTTGAAATGTGGATTCTGGATGGCAGCAGCAAAAAAAAACTTCAAATGAAGGTCAATTGAAAGTAGAAGGAAAAGGGAGAATAGTATATTAGTTTCATTTTTCATGTACAAATAAAGACACAATAAGTTAGCAATATCGGTCGGATTTTGTTTTCATTCGTCGATTGAGCAATAGTTCGTGTGCTGATCCTTCGGCTTGCGCTTTTTTCACTGATTTTTTGTCGGACAAATCGACGGCGATATGGCGACCTTTTAGGTCCACTTTTGAGTGTTGGTACATTTTGACGTATGCTGTTTCGCATTCACGTGCTGATTTTTTGTCTTCTGCTGAACGCCAATCGACTGGTCCTTCTTGGATTGCATCGGTTCGAAGCTGAAAGGTAGAAGTTTATTAGTTGTTTATCGACTCGGTTTTTATTTGTAAAGTTTTTGAAACGTATTTCTTCCTCGAAAGCGAAGAAATTCATAATTTTATTTGCTATTTCTATTTAAAAATGGTGATTTTTGTCAATTTTGCATTCATTTCCTGCATTTTTTTTCAGAAATTTTGAGCTAATTTTTGGTTCTGCATGTGAGAGTCACTACTTTTGTGGAAAACAATGAAATTTTCGATAAATCTGGCAACACTTGAACGAAAGAAGATTCAATTGGTAGCTTTTTTCATACAAAATAATGTCTTTCTGACTGATTTTTGATTTCAGGAGCAACAAACGACTAAAAAACGAAAATAATTTGTTTATAGAACACTATTTTCTCAGAATCGAGGAATAAAAATACATATTCATTATTTTTTATTCGAAATTCGTGAAAAATGCGGCAATTTCTTTTTAATTGTAGTCATACATCAAAATTTGGACAGATTGGGATACAGTGTTGTTTATAATGCTCATAATTTTCGTTTTCTCTTCATTTTCGATATCAGACTAATAAGAGGGAGGTTTTATAAAGATTTAATATTCGTTTTTTTTTTCATTTTGAAGTTAAACAGAACTCACATTAATCATTTCCCCATCAGTTGCAGTTTTATTCGCCACATAAACATTACCATCCTTCAAATCACACGACATAAAAAGCGGTGATGCAACTGCTTGAAGTGCCGTTTTATTGTCTTGGAATACAAATTGGAATTGCTCGCGGACTCCGATGGCTTCACACATGGCGACGAGTTGGAATTCACTGTCGACGCCAACGTATTTTCCGTATCCCGTTTTGAAACTGCAATTCACAGCAAAATTAGACATTTTAAAACAAAAAAGGGTAACATACCTGACTTTAGTGTCATCTGGAGTCTTGACCAACGCAAAAATCTCCTCCGGATTCGGACCTTCACCCTCACGATGTGGGAAACCAATGGTGAACTTGCCGTTGTCCATGGCGGAGATATACGTCCTTGTTCCATCTCCTGAGCCAGCTACTTCGATTGCAATATTTATTCCGCCCTTCATATCTGTATCGTTTTCAATTCGACGCCAACCACCTGAAAATCAAAAAAAACTTAACGGAAAAATCAATAAAAACGCACCATTTCTCACTGTGTCTGGATTCGTTTTGTCGCCCTCCTTCTTTTTATTCTTTTTTTGACCTTTGTCAGCTTTGAACCTGAAAAATTACTGAATTTAGACAATACTTTAAAAGAAGAACGTACAAACTTTGCTTCCCGGCTTTCAATTTCAAGCCACCACCTTTAATTCCAGTGTAATCTCCTGCTGGCATGTTTTTCTGTAAAATAACTTGTTTAAAAAGGAGCAAAAAGCCGATTTTGATCGAATTTTACAAAAATTTGATAAATAAATTATTTTTTCGAACAAAATGTAGAAAAAGAACAGGAAATTGAGAGACAAAAAGAAAGAAAATAAAGAATACGAATAAAAAGCGGCTGCGTAAATCGACAACTCCCTACCGTAGTTTCGCAACAGAATGTTGCGGTCGCGGCGAGACCACTTTGCGTTTTGCGTCAACGACTAGCCAGAAATTTTTGGCCTAAAATTTTTCCCTGTTCATTTTCTCATTTTTGCTCGAATTTTTACGTTTTTAGGTTCAAATTTGTTTTAAATTTAATTTTGAAACGTAATTTGACCAGTTTGAAGTCTAATTTCAACTTATTCAACCCAAAGTTCTGATTTTCTCCGCCGTTAAATTCATTTTTCCGTTTATTTCGTAATTTCTCATTTATATTCTATTTTTTTCAGTCATGCAAATCTTCGTCAAGACTCTGACGGGTAAGACTATTACCCTCGAAGTCGAGGCTTCCGATACCATCGAAAATGTCAAGGCTAAGATCCAAGACAAGGAAGGAATTCCACCAGATCAACAAAGATTGATCTTCGCTGGTTAGTTTTTTAAAAATATTGTTTTCTTTAATTTTGGAATACATAAATTTTGAATAAAATTGGAATTAAACTTTGTTTTACAGGAAAGCAACTCGAGGATGGTCGTACTCTTTCCGACTACAACATCCAAAAGGAGTCGACTCTCCACTTGGTTCTCCGTCTTCGTGGAGGTAATTTTTGTTTTGTATTCAATTATTTCGATGTTTTATTAAAAATCAACTTTTTAGTTATCAATTTCGTAATACTTATTATGAATTTCAGGAATCATCGAGCCATCTCTTCGTCAGCTCGCTCAAAAGTACAACTGCGACAAGCAAATTTGCCGCAAGTGCTATGCTCGTCTCCCACCACGTGCAAGCAACTGCAGAAAGAAGAAGTGCGGACACTCGAACGATCTCCGCATCAAGAAGAAGCTGAAGTAAATGTTACTGTTGGCAATAAATTGTTGTTTAATTTTCCTTCAAAAAAGCAATAGACAAAAAACGTACCTGTCGTAAATATTGAGTAATAAATTATCATGTAAAATCTGAAAATCAAAAAAAGCAGATGTTCAAATCAATCATTCGATCGGCAGTATTAGTGGCTCGATCAAGTAGATACTCGCAAAAAATCCCATGGTATGAAAGTAATTCAATTCTCGTCGAATCTCTAGTTTAGTCGTCAGATCTCACTGGCTGCGATTGCCAGAAGTGAAGCACAACCCAATGAGTTCGTTAATCTAGAAAGAGTACAAGTAAGAAAAATGAGGAAGAGAAGACCAGTGTCAGAATCAGTGCCGAAACCGGTAGTTGACGGTCAAACGTGGTGAATAATATTGTTATCCATTGTATTATAGCTTCGCGAGCCTTCAGTAGTTGCAATGTCGTTATCAGAATCACTACAACTCCAGGATATCATCAATGATCAAAATTTCAATATGATGTATAATGTGACAACAATTGATGATGGTAAATACTGAAAAATCTTAAAGATACAATTAGAATTGTTAAAGAATCGGAAGACACGCTTCATTTCATGAAGAAGTTGGAATATACGATTAATCCGGCAGAATTGAGCGAAATCTTCGTTTTCCGGGATGGTGTCGTCGTTTTTTGGAATGTCGATTCTAGTCAGGTTAGGTTTAACCATAAAAATGATAAATTCCAAGAAAAAAAGCATAGAAAAAGTGAAAATAGACGATTTTTCGAATTAAACTAGCTTGAAACATGAAAATCCGCTTAAAATGTTTCGAAGATGGCTATTCACTGAAAAATAGATCAGCTTCTATAGAAAAATCCATTAGAATCCAAGATTTTCGATGAATCTTCAATTTCCAGCGTGCCCAATTCCTTCGGGAACTCGAGCGTTTCGCCGTTGCACCATACGACTCAATGATTGTCATGGACGAGCAAGATCGCATGTTTTATCGTTTCGATGAGCAGTATGTTGAAAAATATTAATTTTTTCGAACTCCCCGTCATTTTTTTAGGTCAGCAAACTCGGCGATTCGTCAGGATCGATTCTCGCTATCTGGCAAGCATCTCGAAGCATTTCACGGTTCGAATGAAGCGATTTTAGAGCGATTTGCTCTTAGTCAGGCTTTTGCGGCTTCAGGTGGCGCTTTATAGTAAAAATAGTCGAAAATTGAGCTATTTCAGTGAAAATTGGTGTATGGGAGACACTTTTGAACAATCTGGCTGAGCCATTATCAACAATCACCAAATCGTTAACACAGGGATTGATTCCGTGGAGTAGGAAACAGGCGTTGATGAAGTCTGGTGAATTTGCGGCGCTTCGGTAAGTATCTAGTGGATTCTCAGCTAGAAAATCGTATTTTCAGACACTCGATCAATATAGATTGTACAGTATTGAACAAGGATTTGTATTGGGAACGACCGGAATTGGAAAAGTATTATATGATGGCAGCGAGACATTTCTCGTTGGAGAGGAGGCTTGGGTTCGTGATTTTGCTGAAAATTCGATTTTTAATCAGAAAAATTGCCGTAAAAAGACATTCAGTAGGGAAAGGAGATTCGTAAGACTTTCAACTTGAAAAATGAACATTTTCAGCTAAATTTGAATCGTTGCTACGATTTTTTAACGCTTTTGTTACGGTTTTGAAGCAGAAATGATGATTAGAGTTCTGAAAACCAGGAAAAAAAGCCATTCCACAAAGAAATAAGATCGAAAATCGTTATCTTACCATCTTTTTCTAAAACTTTTCTAGCTCACATCAACATTTTTACCAATTCTATTGAAAAATCCAAAATCCTGACTAAAAATCAATTTCTTCACGTTTCCCTCAAATTATTAACCGCTCCAACCCTCTGTTTCATCTGAAGTCTTTTTTTCCAGAATGCTCAACAAACGACTCGATTATTGTGAAGAACTGGTGAAAATGGTCGATAATGCGCTCGCTTTGAGACATGTAAGTCTACATTTTCCAGTTGGAGTTGTGTATTTTTGTGGGAATGTTGATTTCCACTGGTTTCTTTTTGAAATTTGCGTTTTCTTCTAGAAAATGACAATTTTCATAACAATAACTTATGAATTTCGATTCTATGCACATAAAAAATGACACTTTTGGTCCTTTAAAGTGATATTTATCTTTTTTTTTCTAAAAGTGCTCAATTGTCAATCTCATTTCACTTGCAAAATGGGTCGAGGAGTGTTATCAACACGTGAGAGAGATGAACATATTGCCGTTGGATGTTTGAACAGACAGACCGCGTTTTTATCGATTTTCGCGTGTGTTTTTTTTCACAGGAAACTTTTGCAATTTGTTAACTGTCTAGCCACGTATTTTATGCAAAAGTGTCATGTTTTGTTTAATATTCGAATGAGAAATCAGTTATGGTTAATTTTTCATTGTTAGAAATCGAAAAACGCGTAGTTTTAAGCAGTTTCGCACTTTTTTAACTTGGAAAGCAGCTTTTCGTGGAGTATTTACCCCATTCTCATTGAAAACCTGACTATTTCTTGGCTTATTGTCTTTTTTTGATTTGGAAATCGATTTTTCAAGCCTAATTTCATGGTTGAGACTTTTTTTCGTCGCAAAAAAATCTTCTATTTAATTTTTCGCTGTGAGAGGCATTTTTTTCCATTCCGGACAAAGTTCTTGATGTGTTATTTTGTAGTTTATAGTCCTTTTTCATAGAAAAACCCCTTTTACGTCCTCAAAAACCATTAAAAATACCTTTTCCTTTTATATTTGTTTAAAAAATCGAATTTTTATATAGTCAAACGACGTTTTTACGCTAAAAATTGGATCTTTTATCGACATTCTGTGTTTTTTCTTCTTAAAGGCCCCCTTTTCCCATGGGAAATCATCTAAAAATCAATTTCATTCCTCTATTTCCCTTTTTAAACTCATTAAAAAACGAAATATATATTATTTTGCAGGCATCGTTCCTCGAATGGATGATCATTGTGCTAATTGTGATTGAAGTGATATTTGACGTTTTCCATTTCGCCGATAAAAGCCCAAAAAGTGTGATAATTGTGTCAAACGATGAGAAATTAGATAAAAATTGAGTAGTTGTTAGTGGTTTTTTACTAGGATTTTAGTGTATTTCTTCTTGTTTTTTTTCCATATTTTTGTGTACGTGTATTTTCCGGTTTTTCCATGAAAAAAAGTGATTTTATACCATTTTTGCTGTTTTTAATCAATTTTTTTTCGAAAGGTTGTACACCTTTTGCAATATTCAACCCCCTGGTTTTCAAGTTTTTCAGATATTTCATAAGTGTTTTAGATGCAACGTGCACTTTTGAGTGTTTCCCGCCGTGCTGGAGCTGTTCAGAGCCGCCTGGCATCGGTTGTTGAAGGTGATGCATTTCGATTGAATGAGTATAGTGCAAAGTATCTGGGACATCGAAAGGTTCGTTTTTTACTAGATTCTTTGTTTAAAATTGGGAGAAATCGCTGTATTTCGATTTGAAAGGGAGGCATTTTGACGAAAAAGCTGAGGTTTAGCTTAAACGGTCAGAAAATTGTGTGAAAATTAGATATTCATGCAAAACATTCTGAATTTTGGTTAGAGTCGACATGAATTTCAAAAAGTTCTTTAACTATGAATCGATGTTAAGGAAAATCGACACCAAAGCGGGTATTAACTCTTAAAAAATCAGAAAAAATAATTTTTAGCACCATTTTGCCAAATTAGGTTAGAATGGTCGAAATTTTATTGAAAATTGGCATTGAAAAAAGATAATTATATGAATTTCTAGGATTTTCAAACTGAATTCATGAGATTTTCAAGTTTTCTCGCATTTGAGCAGAAAAGTCAAGCTGCGCAGTTTATGCTTCACTTTTTAAAAAATTTGCTCGAAAGATGGTTTTTACAGCTTGAAAATTCTTATCCACTGAAAATTCAAGTATTTTCTAGGCGAAAAATCACACCATTCCAGGCTCAAAGGGTTGAGTATGATCAAATTTGAAAGGTCGAATTGTTTTTGTAGCAGTGGTGGATACTTTTCGGAAAATTCAAAATTGTTTCAAGGTTTTTTTTTGTTCAAAAGAGGGGACCCTTATCTAATTTTTTTTCGGCCACTCCGCGACCGTTTTTTTTTTGATAGCTCTGATTCTGAGCACTCATAAGGCCCACGCCTGCACCACTCTGCAGTTGTCTTTCGAAATATAAAAGTTAAACGATTTTCATTGAAAAAATTGTAAAAATTCAAAACAATTTCTTTTGCAGGCAGCCTTTACCGAAAAACTGGAGATCGTTGATCCAAATACAACACAAGCTATGCCAATTTATCGAGTGACAAATGCAGTCGGCGATGTTATTGATCAATCACAGGATCCACAGTTTTCGGAGGTTTGTTGGTTGAATTTTCGAAAAAAATCGCGAAAAGTGTCGTCTCCTTCTTGAAAAATGCCTGAAATTTCAAGGATAAAGCATTTTAAAAACAACTTGACGCTTTGAAAATCAAATTTGCAGGAACAATCACTCAAATTGTACAAAACCATGACACAACTCAACATTATGGATCGAATTCTTTATGATTCCCAACGCCAAGGTCGCATTTCCTTCTATATGACAAGTTTTGGAGAGGAGGTATGTCGTTTTTAGCTAAAAATGCTGAAAATACGTCTGAAAGTGTTCCAGGGAAATCACGTTGGCTCGGCAGCCGCTCTGGAGCCACAAGATTTGATCTACGGTCAATATCGTGAAGCTGGAGTACTGTTGTATCGCGGATATTCAATGGCACAATTTATGAATCAATGCTATGGAAATTCGGAGGATTTGGGCAAAGGACGACAAATGCCAATGCATTTCGGAACCAAAGAGCTCAATTTTGTCACAATCTCATCGCCATTGACGACACAATTGCCACAAGCTGTTGGTAGTGCATATGCATTCAAGAGGGAGAAGGATAACAAGAGAATTTGTGTGGTATACTTTGGTGATGGAGCTGCATCGGAAGGTGATGCACATGCTGCGTTTAACTTTGCTGCCACTTTGGTGAGTTTTTTTTTTTGGAAAATTTGTGTAAATTTGGGCTGGAATTTGAGTTTTTGATCCTGCAAAAAGTGTAGAAGCTGCTCTTTTTTCAAAAAATCGAAATTCAAAACTTTGCGCCGGCTTCAACAAGATCAATTTCGAGAAAACTCACTTTGTGTCACTTTTTTTTCGTACTGTAGATAAGTTATATCACCAGCAAAAAGAAAAAACCTCCTGGAGGAGTCGAACTCTCGACCTGTTTTTTAAAGTATACATGTTTTAAGTTCAACTTTTTCTCCTCCTATATATATATATATATTACATGGACTTTTAGTTTTCGTTTTTAGTCGACTCTCTTTCTCTTTTTTTTTTGATAATCTCATATAAATGCTTATAGAAGAGTTAATTTATAAAATTTATCAGTAGACAAGTGTAAGTTAAATGATGTTAGTTGTTTCTTTGGTTAGTTCAATGTCAGTTGATTGATTTTCATGTGTTAGTCATTGGTCCCCAATTAATGAGTCATGTTCCCCATATATGTTGATGGTTAGTCAACGTTCCCTGAATTCACGGATCCTTTGTTGTATGTCGCATGGCATTGTTGTGACATCCAATTGCTGTAAAATGGTTTTCAATCGTTTTCTGTGTGTATACGCGTACCGCACGTATCGCCTTGGTCGATGGTTTTGGTTTTGTCGGCATTTGAATGACACGATCAAGGATTTTGTTTGTGAGCCCGCGATTCCATTGTTCCGAGATGGCAACTGCCTTGTATACGGTGCCCATGCTTTTATGCGTGTTAGCCAGCGTCACGCATCTATCAAATGTTGATTGATGACAAATTGAAAGGCTAACAATACAGTCATCTACTCTCTGAAATACATTGACTATGGGAAGAATTATAGATAAAAAACTTACTGCGAGAATCGGCCCAATTATTTCGACTAGTTCCGTCAAATCGTCCAATTTCAATTCTTGTAAATCTTGCAAACTAATGTTTGCTTCCGCATATATAAGCCTCAAATGTACTAACTGAAAACCGAGTTATTATTGGGATGATGGAATATTTTAAATGTACCGTATATGCAGTTGGAATCGGATTCAAATTGCGTACGTCATGTATGAAACGATTGACTGCAGGACTTTTGCGATTATTCTGAAACAATGCTATAATTAACGCGAAAGAATGAAACTTTAACATCCCAATACAACTATTTGGTGTATTGGTTGTATTGAAATGGTTCGATTTTTGTAAAAAGGACTTACCCGAGACATGTATCTTTCCAACTTGCTCTTACAATTATTATAATTGGACATTTCGTCGTGATAAGTTTATATTGAATACTAATTTTTATGAAATTCTTATGAATTTGAAATGAGTATGGTATGTTCATATCATCTCGTAGATCAATTCGAGATTCACGAATTTCACGCGATTCAACTTTTGATATCTAAAAATGGATATAAGGCGTGACCATTTCTATACCAATTGAGGAGGTGTTCATTTCGGATTTATCAATCGAGATGGGATGGAGAAGGAGTTCAATATTGCCATGAAGATGATGTGAATATTCTGCTTTGAATTTTCTTTTTTTGCTGGTGATATAACTTATCAAAAAAGGGTTTCTCACTTTTTGAAATTCTCTTTTCTCTCAAAAAGTTGGAAGAGACCCTTAAAACAAGCTAGAAATACAATTTTGAGCCTAGAAATGTATTGTTTCATTCAAAACGTTACAAATGGCTGAAAAATGAAAGTGCATCCCGAGTTTTTGAGTATATCGGAATGCAATTTTTTCCTGAGAAATTCAATTTTTCCTCAAAAAATGTTCAATTGAAAATGTTGTAGAAATGCCCAATGATCTTCTTCTGCCGCAACAACGGATACGCCATTTCGACACCAACAAGTGAACAATATGGTGGTGATGGAATTGCTGGAAAAGGACCCGCTTATGGATTGCACACTATTCGGTAGGCTTTTTTTAAAATTTTTTGACTGTACATGAGGTGTTTTCAACTCAAAGTTCGGCAAAAGTAGTCTTTTCAGCGTTTTTTTCGAAGCATGCTTGTTTTTAGTAGAAGGAATTGGAAATAGGGTGGAAAAATTTGAAAAAGGCCGAAAAATCTAAATTTATGATATTTTCAGAGTCGATGGAAACGACTTGATGGCGGTGTACAACGCGACAAAGGAAGCGAGAAGAATCGCATTGACGAACAAGCCAGTGTTGATTGAAGCAATGACATATCGTCTTGGACATCATTCGACTAGTGATGATTCAACTGCTTATAGGTAAATTATGGTTTTTATCAGGAATTAGTGGAAAAAAACGGTTTTTTGAGCTGTAGAATAGTGAAATTTTCAAATTTTTTGAGGTTTTCCATCAGAAATTCTGAAAAAATGATAGCTCCTCCAGTTTTTCACATGCAGCTTGAGCCTTGAATTAACAATGCTTGGTTTTGCAGAAGTATCGATGAAGTTGAAACATGGGGTGACAAGGATCATCCAATCACTCGCTTCAAGAAGTATATCACTGATAAGGGATGGTGGAATGATGAGAAGGAGAAGGAATGGCAGGGAGAGGTATGTTGAATGGTTTTATTGAGAAAAAAAAGAATGGAACGTCGGTTTTTCGAGTGAAAACATGATTTTTTTGTGAAATTTGTTGAGAAAATTGAGAAAAAAAAAGATTTTTGAAACGGGAAGCTGAAGCAGACAAATTTTCGCTGAAAACTCTGAAAATCGTTGGTAAAAAGCTTTAAAAAAGTGTTTTTGATCTGAAAAATCGTGAAAAGTTGGATTTGGAGAGCTAAATTAGTCTTAAAAGTCTGATTTTGTGAAGATTTCAAGCTGTAGCTGCTAAATCACGTCCTAAATGTCTGAAAATTGAATTGAAATTCAAAAACAAAAGATACTGAAAAAACACTACCCAAAAAACCACCAAAAATGCCATTTTCCAGGTCAAAAAGCGTGTGCTAACCGAGTTCGCGAAAGCCGAGAAAATCAAAAAGGCGCACTACCACGACTTGTTCGAAGATGTCTACGACGTCCTTCCACAACGTCTCCAACGACAAAAAAAGGAGTTGGATGAGCATGTGGCGGAGTATAAGGAGCATCTGCCAATGGACAATCTCCTGTCGAAATTACAATAGATATAATACATAGAATTAGCCAGTATTTCAGTATAAGAAGAAGCTAGAAGCATGTATGTTATCAGTCGAAACTTGTTTTATCATTCCCCCCTTTTTCCCTTTTTATGTAGCTACAGATTCATGTTGATATTCCTGTTTCATTATTTTTCTTGTGCTAGGCAACTATTCCATATTCGAATTGCATATGAACCCCCTTTTTTTCTGTGGATGTACGGATTTTATCGCGGCCATTTTTTGATGTGAACTGTTTTATTTGATAAATTGCATTTTATGATGTGGTTGGCACGGACAAGCATTTTTAGAGGGGAATGTTGCACTTTTTTTTGATTAGATAAGTTTTTGGGAAAGGGGAGAAAGTGAGAGTTTTTGATAGTGGTTGGGTCTTGCAACGAAATTAAAGGATCGTGGTGAGATATTTTTGAGGTTTAGCCATGATCCTTGGAAAATTTGAGGTCTAGATGTTGATTGACATTTAAAAAAGTGTTGTATGACTTTCATTTTCAGTCATTTTCATATGAAAACCACACAAAAATTAGAATTTTAGCATGAAAGATATTTTCGCTACAGGACCCGTCAAAAACTACAATTCATCCTTTCGTTGTGAGACCCATTCAACTGAAAAACCCAAAAACGTGTCTTTTCTAAGACTTAATGATAAATGTGGGATTTTTTTGCTATAAATCCTATATACGTTCAAAAACTTCCGCTTCGATACGAATCAAAAATTGAACAATTATCAAAAAGTGTCATTTTCGGAATTTTTTGAAAAAATTGCCTTCTGTCCCAAAACTTTCGTTTCGAGACTCAAATCAAAACTCTATTTTTTTCTTCACATGACTCTATAAAATATGCTAATCGAGTATTAAATTGTCCGAGTTCTATAACAGTTCATGTTGTTCTATACCATAAAAAACGTTTTTTTTTCATGTGGGACCAGTGTTTTCGATCCAGAACCCACCACTCTTAAAAATATATTGTCGCTGTGAGAAGCATGATCATCTTCCGCTATTCAAAAATATGTAAAACGATAATTCTCGAGATGTATCAAGTAGTAAACCTATTTTTATCGTTTTAATACTTTCGTGCCGAGACCCATCCCGAAATTCATGTTTTTGTTTGGTAGCATGTCTTTCGTGTCGAGACCCATTCCTTGAAATCGGTATTTTCGCTTCGAGACCCAAAGTAGTATGCGAAAAATTGTCGATTAATGTGATTGTTCTACCATTTAAAAAAAACGTTTTTTTCTCGCTGTGGGACCTAATCTTTCGCTCCAGGACCCACCAGAATCAAAATTTGATTTTTCCTGTGAGACCCACCATAATTTCTCCGCCGAAACAATGTAAAAAGATTAGTTTAAAGAATTTTTAACGAGAAAATAACTTTTTTTTTGAACTTCCATGATTTTCGCGTCGAGACCCACGCCTTGAAATCAATATTTTCGCCTCGAGACCTAACTCAAAAAATCATCAAAAACGTCACAAATCCGATACGAAAATTGTCGCATATGTGATTGTTCTACCATTTGAAAAAAAAACGTTTTTTTCGCTGTGGGACCCAAGTTTTCGCTCCAGGACCCACTAGAATCAAAATTTGATTTTCGCTGTGAGACCCAGTACCAAAATTTGCAGAAACTTCAATTTTGAAAATTTTCAAGTGGAAAATAACATTTTTTCGTACTTTCATGATTTTCGCGTCGAGACCCATGCCTTGAAATCCATGTTTTCGTTGCGAGACCCATCCCAAATTTCATCAAAAAAGCTACAAATTTAATAATAAAAGTTGTCCATATATATGTGTATATGTATATAAATCGATTATGTTGTTTATCTCCCCATTTCCATCAATTCGTGGCCTGTCCATTTTTCCACCAAAAATCGCGCCTTTTTTGATTCAAAAAATTCGCAACACTTTTTTTTTCAAAATTTTGAAAAATAAAATAATTGATAAGAAATCGGCGGTCCACTTTGGCTACTGATAACAGAAACGATTCGCGTTATCTTTCTCTGCGTCTCTCCACGCCACACACTCTCTCGCAGCGTTGTTCTCTGTTAATTGCCAACTGCCTCTATCAATTTTTGTTCGTTTTTCATTTTTTTTTCGTTCTTTTCATATTTATAAATATTATTGAAGGATGCCGGAAAATCGAGGATTTGAGGAAGATACGGAAGAAGATTTGGAGAAATTGGTGGAGATTGATGGAAATAGTGAGTTTTTTTGAGGTGGAATAGCTGGTGTTTTGCACTTTTTTGCAAATATTTGACCAAGGGAAACGATTTTTTTAGTGTAAAAATGTAGAAAATTTGTAGAAAAAAGGTTTTTTCTGATGATTTTAACACGAAATTTGTGTACAAACACCTCAAAATGGACCAAACGAAAATAAGCCTTTCAAGAATATTTGTGCGCCTTTAAACCGTAGTCCAAAACACAAATAAAATTACTGTACAGCTTAAAGGCACAGATCTCAAAACAGCTCTTCGCTTCGAGGATTTTTTGGGGTTTTCGAGGCCACGAGGGTTGATTCGTTAGGGACCGATAATAACTTATCTAACTAACTTAACTTATAATTTATATAAAAGCGACTGAGATGGCAGTTTTTGTAACTTTTCAAGCTGAAATTTTAAGCAAAATTGTTTCTCCTTTTTAAGAGTAGTAAAAAAAGCTCTTTGAGCTGCAAAAGACGTTTTTAAGCCTAAAAATATCAGCGTGATCAAAGTAGGTTTTTCGAGCATCGAAATGAAGCAATTTTTCAACTTTGAATGAGGATTTGTGAGCTATTTTTTCTAGAAAAACGCTATTGGCTACAGTACTGTATTAAAGGAGCATACAAAATTTAGATACACTAAAAATTGGACTTCACTATCTATAGGTAACTTGCGATGCACCAGTCTGTGCCTTTAAGACAATATACCTCAGCATAGTAGAAATCAACAAAATCCAAATTCACAGAATAATTTAGTTCATGTAAAAAAACATATAAGTTCAGTGAAAAAAACGAAGTGAAACACAACTGACTGTGATCAAAACAGGTTTTTAGACTTTTTTGATGTACCCGCTCCTTTTTATAAAATTGTTTCAAGACTTAAGATAAGCTATTTATAATTTGTCAACAAGGATTGCACCAGAAGCCGTTTTTGTTTCTATTTCGATCCAAAATTTTTCTGGGGACTACTATGGGGATGTGTAGTGCCGTGACACCTATTTTGAAAAGTTTGCTCATGGGCTCCCCGAGCCCCAGCACAAAATAGGTTTTCCAAAAAAGTTTTCCAATCATCCCCATTTTTTTGGTACGTATGTTTTTTCATGCGTGGATCACGAATTTCATATTGAAAAATTTAGTGGACACCCCCTTTAAGGTGCTACAGTACAAAAAAAATTGATTTTTTTTGCCATCGTGAAAACTAGGTCGGCGGATCTGTCGGGACCCAGAAATTTAGATTCCTCATCCTATTTTACGTATACTACACATTTTATATGAAAATCGGAGAGGTTTGTCTTTTTAAAAATCACAAAACGTGAAAATTTTCAACCATGAAAAAAAATTTTTTTGACCGAAATTTGTTTGACAATATACCAAAAGATAGGAAATTTTACGCTGAGCAACTTTTGTGTTGAGACATAGTATTCATTTTGAGTCCTTCATACCGAAATTCCAGTTTGAATGTTCAAAAACGACCAGAGACCACAAAATGTAGGCTTGGGCATAACGAGCGTAGCTTGGTTGTAGTTGCACCATTGAAAAAACGATCAACTGCAAGTATGTAGAACAAGAAAAGAGCTTTACAACGCATTTTTGATTTTTTGAAAATTTCAATTTTGAACAAAGATATGAAGTTTCAAAGTTATCCGATATTTGATGATCGTTAGTAACTCCGTTTCAAATTTTTTGCACAAATCAGTTGATGCATCGTGTAGAGCTTAAAAAGTACTTTATTTTTGTAGTTGATCATTTTTTCGTATATTGCGTTCCAGCCGAGATATACAAATTTGTTTTAATGCACTCATTTTGTATGAACACGCACACCTGCACACACACAGATGACACTCCCGAACTGGCGCGTTTACCTGGTCTCACTCTTACTGGTATATCTCGGCTGAAACGCAATATACGAAAAAAAGATCAACTACAAAAATAAAGTACTTTTTAAGCTCTACACGATGCATCAATTGATTTGTGCAAAAAATTTGAAACGGAGTTACTAACGATCATCAAATATCGGATAACTTTGAAACTTCATATCTTTGTTCAAAATTGAAATTTTCAAAAAATCAAAAATGCGTTGTAAAGCTCTTTTCTTGTTCTACATACTTGCAGTTGATCGTTTTTTCAATGGTGCAACTACAACCAAGCTACGCTCGTTATGCCCAAGCCTACATTTTGTGGTCTCTGGTCGTTTTTGAACATTCATACTGGAATTTCGGTATGAAGGACTCAAAATGAATACTATGTCTCAACACAAAAGTTGCTCAGCGTAAAGTTTCCTATCTTTTGGTATATTGTCAAACAAATTTCGGTCAAAAAAAATTTTTTTCATGGTTGAAAATTTTCACGTTTTGTGATTTTTAAAAAGACAAACCTCTCCGATTTTCATATAAAATGTGTAGTATACGTAAAATAGGATGAGGAATCTAAATTTCTGGGTCCCGACAGATCCGCCGACCTAGTTTTCACGATGGCAAAAAAAATCAATTTTTTTTGTACTGTAGCACCTTAAAGGGGGTGTCCACTAAATTTTTCAATATGAAATTCGTGATCCACGCATGAAAAAACATACGTACCAAAAAAATGGGGATGATTGGAAAACTTTTTTGGAAAACCTATTTTGTGCTGGGGCTCGGGGAGCCCATGAGCAAACTTTTCAAAATAGGTGTCACGGCACTACACATCCCCATAGTAGTCCCCAGAAAAATTTTGGATCGAAATAGAAACAAAAACGGCTTCTGGTGCATGCCTCTTCAGTGATTGTTGACGAATTATAAACAGTTAATCTTAATGTTAAACCTATGAGCTCTTGTCTTTACTTCACCCTTTTCATCAGTTTCGTGAAGTAAACTCATACTTTACACTAACAAGAAAGTGAGCAAATGAGCTCAAAATTCATGAGAAACGCCTCTCCTCAATATCGTGCCAATGAGAATGCGAATTCCCCGAAAGTAAATGTTGTTTTCAACAAGAACATGTCAAAAAACACGAGATAAATAAAAAACAAGAAGATCATGATTTATTTTTGGCAATAGAGTGCACTAGCGCAATTAACTTCTTTGGTCTATGTTTTTGAAGAAAAGTTGCAGAGAACTTAACAGTAGTTTCCAATATTTAGATATTTTTTTCATAGTTGGAATTGAATTCCCTTGATATTTAGTTGGATATTAGAAAACATTTATCCCAGTTGAATCAAAAGTCGAAGAAGAACAAAAGAAAGCACTTTCATCCTATTATAAAAGTTATTTGGTCTATTTATTCAGCTTGTTTTCCAATATTTATACAAATTAAAGAATACCGTATTTCTTCGAATAGAGCAGCACTGCAAACTCTCTCGGAGAATGATCATATTTCAGAATCTAGTACAGTTATCAAAAAGTTGTCAACAGCAAACTTGTAGCTGAAGTTTTGATCTACAAATTTGCAGTTGATCACTTTTTGATAACTCTTTTAGATTTTGAGATATGATCATTCTCCGGCAGCGTTTGCAGTGCCGCTCTATTTGAGGAAATACGGTATTTTTCACACTTTATATTATCGGTTTCTAACGGATCAAGCCTTAGATTTACGAAGCCATAACTCTTTGTGTGCCTTTAACCGTAGCTTAAAATATAAATTGAATTACTGTATTGTTTAAAGGCACACACCTCAAACATCAGCTCGATTCGTAAAAACTAGCTTTTTGAACTAGTTTCCGAGACAAATTTTCATTCAAAAAGTTTCAAATCCATACAAGAAGCTTGATACAGTCTGATATCACGTAATCAATTAATTCGACAATTTATCATTTCTAGTTTCCCATCTACTTGTATATCTATAGTTTTAGTCAAAAATGCTTGCTTTTATATTATCGAGATCGCCATATTCACAAGAGTCGGAGGAGTGTGAGTATATTTTGGGGCTCATATGGCTCATATACCGTATTTCCTCGAATAGAGCGGCACTGCAAACGCTGCCGTATAATGCTCATATCTCAAAATCTAGAAGAGCTATCAAAAAGTGGTCAACTGTGAATTTGTAGATCAAAACTTCAGCTACAAGTTTGCAGTTGACAACTTTTTGATAACTATACTAGATTCCGAGATATGATCATTCTCCGACAGAGTTTGCAGTGCCGCTCTATTCGAGGAAATACGGTATATCTCGCATGTTCTGATGAACTTTGGGAAAAAAATACGAAAATCAACCGATCAACTAGAAAGTGACGTTTCACGGAAACGATATTTTACAAAATGATCAGCGACAAAAAGACATCATTCCGTTTGGTTCGATGATTTGATTAGGGAGAGATAACATTTTGAACTGGGTGATTCTGTGATTTGTAGATTCATAGATATGCATGGTACTATTGAAATGAAGTTCTATGCATAGAACCTGAAATTGCTTCACACCGAGTTCTATGATACTAGGTTCTATGTTCCACTTTTTTGACACTAGTGTAAGTAGGAGATTTTCAGTATCTATGCATAGAATTTTAAGTTTTTGACCTATGAATCTATGAATCTATGAATCTATGAATCTATGAATCTATGAATCTATGAATCTATGAATCTATGAATCTATGAATCTATGAATCTATGAATCTATGAATCTATGAATCTATGAATCTATGAATCTATGAATCTATGAATCTATGAATCTATGAATCTATGAATCTATGAATCTATGAATCTATGAATCTATGAATCTATGAATCTATGAATCTATGAATCTATGAATCTATGAATCTATGAATCTATGAATCTATGAATCTATGAATCTATGAATCTATGAATCTATGAATCTATGAATCTATGAATCTATGAATCTATGAATCTATGAATCCATGAATCCATGAATCTATGAATCTATGAATCTATGAATCTATGAATCTATGAATCTATGAATCTATGAATCTATGAATCTATGAATCTATGAATCTATGAATCTATGAATCTATGAATCTATGAATCTATGAATCTATGAATCTATGAATCTATGAATCTATGAATCTATGAATCTATGATTCTATGGATCTATGAATCTATGAATCTATGAATCTATGAATCTATGAATCTATGAATCTATGAATCTATGATTCTATGATTCTATGATTCTATGATTCTATGATTCTATGATTCTATGAATGGTCAAGATGTTATGTTTTCTCACAAATCATACAACATTCATTGCCTATAATCCGTCTCCTTCGGGAGACGGTTGGTTGCAATTATAAAAAGTCAAGACACAGTTCTATGATTTCTGCTACCCGATCATTTGATTTTTTGTATCTACCCTACCCATCTAAATTCAAACTGTTTTGCCCCCGAAAAAAGTCGGTTTTATGATTTGTGGTATATTCAGATGAATCAAATGAAGACGTCGGCGGTGCTGGCGACTCCGCCCATCAAACAACTAGAAATAGACGGATGATCAGCCATTGTCACTATTGGGACGAACAACAACAAGCGGAGGAATACACGAACAATATGAGGCATAGTGATGAGGATAGTGGTAGTCATGGAAGTGCATCGACCAATGGATCTACCACTCAATTGCAGGTTAGTTCCATAGATACTGATATGGTTCCTAGCTATATATGCCATAGAACTTTGTATCTATGATACCTTGTAGTCATAGAACTTCAAGTCACAGTCATAGAGCCATAGAACTTGATATTGAGTCAACTTATCTAATGTGTTAAAATCATAGAACTTCATATCTAGTAGTCATAGAACTACAAAATATAAACATAGAATTGGTATATTCCAGCATAGAACTTCTTATAAGTAGCCATAGAACTACAAAATTTGGGCGTAGAATCATAGAACCTTCCATAGAGAATCCATAGAACTTGGTATCTATGCATCGGAACGATCGTAGAATTCTAGGTTTTTTTTCGCATAGAGTTCGTCATAGAATCATAGAATCAAGTGATTTTACTTTTTCACAGATCATAGAACCATAGAACTTGATATCAATGCCTTCAAAAAATCATAGAACTTCATGTGAAAAAAACGACATAGAATCAGCATCATAGATCCATAGAATCTACAATTCCAATGATTTCACTATTTGATAAATCATAGAATCATAGATCTCGGCATAGAACATAGCATAGATACGTACACTTCACACATAAAAACCAATCACATGAATAGTTGGTATTTGTCAATAAATTAGCGGTCATGGAGGCCATAGAATCATAGAACTTTGGAGTGTCAGTGGGCATAGAATTTTGGGAAATGGCATAGATCCATAGATCTATGCATAGATCTGAGGTAGATCATAGAACCGAAGTATCATGTTTTCTGGGGCCATAGAACTTTCAAATCTATGCGCATAGAATTTTGATAGAAGGTTTCATAGAACTGGCAACTATCATAGACTCATAGAATTTTCCAGACCTATGCATAGAAATACAATTGATATAAGATACTGAATCATAGAACTTCAATAGGTCAAAGATACTGTACCATAGAACTTACAACTATCATAGATGCATAGAACTATCGAATCTATGCATACAACTTCAGTTGGTCACAGATACTGTCTCATAGAACTAACAACATTCATAGATCCATAGAACTTGCAGATCTATGCATAGAACCTCTCAATACAATTCACATGCCATATGTAGATACCATTGAACTTTTCTCCTCCTAATTCGATTGCTTACAGGGCAAAATGGGAACATATTAGAAATGAGAAAAAATGTCTCATCACCCTCACTCACCTTTGTTGCCTATTGTTGATCATAGTGTTTTGTACTTTTCAATTGAATTCGAAAATATATAAATGAAAAGGCGGCATAGAATACAGTATGAACCGGACACCAGTTTCATAGAAAACATTCCACTCTTTTATTCTTCTTATCTATTGATACCCACATACGTGGGTATAGTTTCTAGATTGTGATATGTGATTCGCGCAAAAACTATATAAAGTGGTGCGGGAATAGATTCATAGATTCATAGATTCATAGATTCATAGATTCATAGATTCATAGATTCATAGATTCATAGATTCATAGATTCATAGATTCATAGATTCATAGATTCATAGATTCATAGATTCATAGATTCATAGATTCATAGATTCATAGATTCATAGATTCATAGATTCATAGATTCATAGATTCATAGATTCATAGATTCATAGATTCATAGATTCATAGATTCATAGATTCATAGATTCATAGATTCATAGATTCATAGATTCATAGATTCATAGATTCATAGATTCATAGATTCATAGATTCATAGATTCATAGATTCATAGATTCATAGATTCATAGATTCATAGATTCATAGATTCATAGATTCATAGATTCATAGATTCATAGATTCATAGATTCATAGATTCATAGATTCATAGATTCATAGATTCATAGATTCATAGATTCATAGATTCATAGATTCATAGATTCATAGATTCATAGATTCATAGATTCATAGATTCATAGATTCATAGATTCATAGATTCATAGATTCATAGATTCCTGTAATTGTGAAAATTCTACGCATAGATCCTCCTCAATGATTCATAGATTCATAGAATTCCACGCCTCCTTCTATAAATTCCAGTCCATATCAACATCTCTACCCCACCCTCTCACTTCACCACACTCTCTCATCATGCTTGTTTGATTTAGACAAATTAGGTGGTTTTTTGTTGTTATTGACCATGCCTAAAAATGTTGGAATTTTCAAAAATTCCGGAAAATTGTATAAAATGGAGGAGTGCTTGATGATTAAGTTCCTTGGTGGAGGTCATAGAATCTAGGTTCTATGCCATAGAACATAGATTCTATGATAAGATTCTATGAATCTATGAAATGTTGTGGAGAAGGCTTGGAGATAAGATTCTATGGAATGTCAAGATACGGTGTTATATATCATAGATCTATGACTAGTTGTATGGATCCATTCTAGTAATTCTATGGTCTTATCAGTTCCATGCTTCAATCTATGATATCTATGCTGTTACCACTGAAATCTATGGATCATCCAAGCAGTTCTATGCTCCATCTTCTCATTTTTATTCCTCTTACTGTAGATTCTATGCTCCATCTAATCAGTTCTATGCTCCATCCTTCTAGATCTATGATCCATCTAACCAATTCTATGCTGCACCCTGTCAATTCTATGGTCCATCCAACTAGTTCTATGAACTATCCTGTCAATTCTATGATCCATCCAACTAGTTCTATGCTCCATCTTACCGGTTCTATGCTCTCCCTACTCAATTCTATGATCCAACTAACCGGTTCTATGCTCCATCCTTCTAATTCAATGCTCCACCCTTCCACTTCCATCACCCTTCCTATCCCTCCCATATACATATCAACATCCTATCAACCCGTACCAAATCACACTCTCAATAACATCCGTTCCATCTATTCCATATATAGTTATAGTTGTTTCTACGTCATGATGATATCATATGTTAATTGAGTGACTCAAAAAAACGCAAATTTGATAAATTTCGAAAGATGAACTTTATGTAGAAACAACGTGCTTAATTTCTTATCATCAACAGTTGAATCATATATAAAAAGCCGCATTTTGATTCAGACGGAAATGACTATATTTACCACATTTATTATCTTTTTGGGTCTCTGCACTACTGTAGTTCAGTGGACTACTTACTGTAGTTTATTATGGACTACTGTAGTTTATTATGGACTACTGTAGTTTATTATGGACTACTGTAGTTTATTATGGACTACTGTAGTTTAGTTCTCGTGTCGAGACCCCACTTATTCTAATTTTAGAACACTCTCGATTGTTTCTGCAAACACCCATTTCGATAATATGTTTTGTTCCAACTTTTGATTTTTGATCATTTTTGGCTTTAGTTTTTTTTTTTTTGCAAAAACATGTTTTTGCAACTTTTTTGATTACTGTAGTTTCTGCATGTTGTCGTGTGATTTGATGCATTTGAGCTTCTTAGAAAATCTGTGAATTGTCGTGTTTTCTGATGCACCATATTCCACGCAAAATTGCACATTTTTCGATGTTTTATTATGGCTTTTTTTAAAAGTCTGCAAATTGTCGTAGAATATGGTGTACTGTAGATGCATCATACTTCACGACAACTTGCACACTTTTGAATGCATCATAATTTACGATAAAATGTAGAAAATTTTTTAAAGTTTTCATAGTTTGAATACACCGCATCTCACTACAAACAGCAGACAAATTTCGAGATTTTTCGTAATTTGAATGCACTATACCTGACGGAAAATTGCGTACTTTTATCAATAAGTACTTTTTTTTTATAGTTTCAAAGCATCACATCTTACGATAAAATGCAGTCAAGTCTCGAAATTTTTCATAGTTTGAATGCACCATACCTGACGACAAATTACGTACTTCTATAAAAAGATACTGTAGCGAAAATTTTCATTATTTGATTGCACGATATCTCACGACAAACTGCAGACAAAATTTTGAAAATTTTCATATTATGAATGCACTCTATCTGACGGAAAGTTGCGTACTTTTATTAGCGATTACTGTACCGAATTTTTCGTAGCTCGAATGCACCATATCTTACGACAAACTACGTACTTTTATCAAAAGATACGGTAGCTAAATTTTCATAACTTGAGTGCACCATACCTGACGGAAAATTGCGTACTTTTTTCAGCATATACCGTAGTTCGAAGCCAAAATTTTCAAAGATAAAATAGACCATATCTTACGACAAACCACGTACATCTATAAAAGGTACTGTAGCGAACTTTTCATAGTTGAAAGCATCACATTTGACGACAAACTACGTACTTTTATCAACCAATTTTCGATGCACCATATCTCCCGAAATTTTACGTACTTTTCCGGGTCACCATTTTTCACCTCACAATCAGTTCGAACATCACAAACTATAAGCTTATTTCCCGCCTCATAAACGTCAAGCATTCGTGAATATTGATATGATAAGAGGGCGCCCACCATCATCACTCAATTCGTTTTTGCCTTCATCATCATAAAATCAGTGATATGATAATGATGTGACTCTCGCCTCGCGAGAAATATGATAACAAAAAACGCTTTCCTTTTTGGCCACTCGTACTTTTTTTTTGCAATTTTTGGAATTAAAAACCGGTTTTTTCGATGCCCACCCGCACTTTTGGCCTAAATCATAGAGAGATATTTCAACTTTGGAAATCATATGATAATTTCTCGTTTTTCTATTTCTTGTCACCCCCTGATCCACGCAATATACTGTTTATTTATCAACACTTTTTGTTTACTTCCGTATTTACCACAATACTTAGTCCTACCTACCTTGTTTGTATCAGAAAATGACTATCACAATATCACCGAATGCGATCACATCAGTGAGAATGTCGACGGAGAAACGCGAATCATCGGCATCGAATCTGCCGTCGAATATGGTGTTGGAGGATACGGAATCGGTGACATCGTCCGAGGGATCGGGGCATGGACACTCGCATTCGCATGGTGATAAACATGCTAAGGTAGGATTAGGTTCTATGAGTTGATTTTAAGTAGTTCTATGCATATATATGTAGTTCTATGACTCCTTTTTCTGTTCACTTGATATCGAAGAGTTCTATGCATAGATATGAGATTCTATGAGTTGATGCTGAGAAGTTCTATGAATATATATACAGTTCTATGACTCATTTTCTGTTCACTTGATATCAAAAAGTTCTATGCATTGCTTCAAGGTTCTATGTTTCAAACTAATAAGTTCTATGCATAGATCTTGCGTTCTATGATCTATGCTCTTCCTTTCTATCGTGACTTTCTGAGAAGTTCTATGCATAGATACCAGTCTCTATGATTTGATTTTGAGAAGTTCTACACATATATATGTAGTTCTATGACTCCATTTCTGTTCCCTGATATCGAGAAGTTCTATTCATAGATACCAGTATCTAGGATTTGATATTGAAAAGTTCAAAGCATAGATCTTGAGTTCTATGCTCTTCTTTTCTATATCTACGTTTTGAAAAATTCTATGCATAGATACCAGTATCTATGATTTGATGAAAGACGTTCTATGCATAGAATAGTAGATCTATGGAATTTTTTTCGGACAGTATGATGATTCTATGAGTTCTATGCTTTATGTTTCTATGCTCTTCTTAACAAGTTCTATGCATAGAACTAATCTACTCCAGTTCTATGTAATCCAATTTCTATGACGTTCTATGATATACCTGATTCCCTATCATTCTCTTCTATGGCTCCTCTTTCCGATTCTATGCCTAGATTTGAAGATCTATGATTTTCTCAGTTTTTGGCACCTTCAAATTACAAAGTTCTATGCATAGATTCTATGATTCTCTCTATTTTAACATTTGGCATTTCAAAGTTCTATGACACTAAGTTCTATGCAAGCCGTATAATCACTGATAACAGTATCATTATCAATGAATGTTCACGAAATAGTGCAACTATCGAGAGACGCAGACAATATATGGCTAGAGAGTGCACACTTCGAGAGACGCAGACAATGAAATTTCAATAATTTCAGGGTCGCCGCGCTGAAAAAGTGCTATGGGCGGTCGCCGCGTTGTCGGCCGTGTTCATCGCCGCCGAATTTGTTGGCGGATTTTTTGCGGACTCGTTGGCAATTATGACTGACGCCGGACACATGTTATCTGATTTGTTATCATTTATCATCTCGATTTTTGCCATCAGATGTGCGCGAATGCCAGGTATTGTAAATTTGGCTTCTGAAGATTTTAAGAAAGGTTTTCAGCATCAAAAAGATTGTCATTCGGTTACGAACGAGCTGAGGTACTTGGTGCATTGACGTCGGTCATCATACTGTGGGTGTTGACGACGGTGTTGGTGGTGGTGGCGATACAGAGGATTGTCAATAATGAACATGGTGAGAGTGTCATAGATTCATAGATACTCAAGTTCTATGGTTCATAGATACATAGATCCTTGAGTTCTATGATTTATATATTCATAGATCGTCGAGTTCTATGAATCATAGATCCATAGATCCTTGAGTTTTATGGTTCATAGATTTATAGATCCTCGAGTTCCTTGATTCATTGATTCTATGATTAACGGATATTCAGATTCATAGATTCATAGATCGTCGAGTTCTATGAACCATAGATCCATAGATCGTTGAGTTCTATGATACAGAGATCCATAGATCCTTGAGTTTCGCGAACCATAGAACCACATATACTCAAGTTCTATGATTCATAGATCCTTGATACTACGATTCATAGATCCTTGATATTACGATTCATAGATCCTTGATATTACGATTCATAGATCCTTGATATTACGATTCATAGATCCTTGACACTACGATTCATAGATCCTCGAATTCCATGATTCATAGATCCATAGATCCCCAGATTCTATGACTCATATTCCAGACGTTGACGCCGATATCATGCTCATCACCGCCGGTGTCGGTGTGCTCTTCAACATCATCATGGGTCTTGTGCTCCATTTCGGTACCGGTGGTCATGGTCACTCACACGGTGGCTCAGCCGCCAATCACGGTCACTCACACAACGGCAAGAATGTCAACGTCCGCGCCGCCCTGATCCACGTCATTGGTGATTTGGTGCAATCGATTGGTGTGCTCATCGCCGCCATTATCATCAAATTCACCGGCTGGACACTCGCCGATCCGATTTGCACATTCCTGTTCTCGATCATTGTGCTCTTTACCACAATTACCGTAATGAGGGATATCATATTTGTGCTCATGGAGGCGACGCCAAGTCATTTTGATCTGAATGATGTGAAGAAGGCGTTGACGAGCATGGAGGGTGTTCGTGGTGTGCATGACTTGCATTTGTGGAGCATTGGAATGGATAAGACGGCGTTTTCGGTGCATTTGGCACTTGGTGAGTTGAGATTACTGTAGTTATATTTCTGTAGTTAGATTACTGTAGCCATGATGCACTTGATTTCACGACAAAATGCAGAAAAAAAGAGAAATGTCTGCAATTTGTCGTGAAGTGTGAGCTTTCTCGTGGAATATGTTGTATTAGAAATACACCATATTTGACGACAGTTTGCACACTTTCAAAATGCAACAAGACAGACGACAAATTGCAGACCTACAGTACTTCAGAAAACATGTTTTCTAGTGGGAAAAATTTTTGAAAAATGTACGCAAATTGTCGTCGAATCGAGGGTAAATGTCTGCAATTTGTCGTAGGATGTAATGCAGAAAATTAAATACACCACATCTCACGACAATATGCACACTTTTTTTTTTGAAAAATTACAATATTCCTTACGACAAATTGCACAATAGTTCTTCAAATTTTAATGCAACATATCTGACGCGAAATTGCACAAACTTTTGAAATTTTGAATGCATCATATCTTACGACAATTTGCACAAAATCTCTTCATTGTAAAATACAACATATCTGACGAGAAAATGCACAAATTTTTCAAATTTTTTAATGCAGCATATCTCACGACAAATAGCACAAAATCTCTTCGTTTTTCAATGCAACATATCTCACGACAATTTACACATTTTAATCCTTCTTTTTCCAGACTCAAACGATCGAGCAATGCAAACAGTCGCCGAAGCTCGTTCACTAATTCGTCGTCAATTCGGCGTGACAGTTGCGACGGTACAAGTCGAGCCATTCGATGAGCAAAACGACTCATGTGATACATGTCAACAACAGGAGACGGCGTGATTTTTCGAACAACAAAAATTGAAGACGATTTTTGTATTATTATATGGGTGTTTTTTGTTTGTGTGTGAAACAATGACGTTTCGAACGGGTGCAACTTTAACGATTTTTTCCGCAATTTTTATGTACACTTTTTCATGTTACTCACTATAATGGAATAAATTTATTTTGTAGCTCTTTGTTGTTTCATAGAATTTCATAGAACTCGAGAAAGAAGGATCATAGACCCTTCGTTATTGATGAATCTATGCATAGAACTTTGCAGATTTTCATAGAACCTGAATTGCATAGAACTTGACAGGATAGTATCTATGCATAGAATCCAAACGAACATCAGTCATAGAACCTAAAGGAGTCATGATACATCATAGATACCTGATTTTTGTTGAATCTATGCAAAGTTCTATGCAATTCTATGCATAGATATGGGCATCCTAGTTCTATGAAATACAGCTTCTATGGGTACACTTCTATTATCTCTTGTGTTGTTCTATGCATAGATTTTTTAGAAGTTCGGCTTCTATGAACTTCAATGATTCATGTTTCCGCTCTCTGGCGTGGATAGATTTTCCAAACTCTCAAATTTCCAATATTCGAAAAACGTGAAAAAGACAAAAGACAAAAACCTGACGTGTCCTGATGTTATCAATATCCACGTGACACATATAATGAGCAGTCCAAAATCAGTCAACCTCATAACCGGATAAGTATCAATTCCCAATTGGTCGCGAAGAAAGTTAAAACACCAATGAAGCGATTGTTAAAATTGCTCATATTCTCGAGTATATTTGGCATCGTTTCTGCTGCTGGCATTAGTAAGTTACTTAGTATTATGGTCTGATGCATCATCGAGCTGTATTGTAGATTGCCCAAACGGACAACCATCCTCCAAACCAACATGCGGAACAGCCAGTGCGTCGTGCCCAAACAACGAGATGTGCTACCGAAACCCGGCCAATGAGGAGGAGACACTTTGCTGTGATCCCAAGTTCTGCACCGACACGCAAATGAAGTCGTACAACACGAGGATAGACGACTCGTACATGTTCCATATGCATGATGTCATGCTCAGAGGTGTTTGGTATTCACGAAATATCAATGGAATTGCTGCAACTTGTCGTAAGTTTGATTTTCATTTCGACTTCGTATAAACATCGTATTATTGTTGCAGCCATCCCTATATCGGCCCTCTATCAGCTCAAGTACGCCGCCTCCGACATTATAGAGAAGGTGAAGACCATACCCGAAATTGAGCGACTCCCATATAACATTGGTGATAAAAATCATTGGAAAGACGATGGATCAGTCACACTGGCAACATGTTCAAACAACCAAAATTGTGAGGCATTCACCGGCGATGGATATGTTGGATACTGTTATGCAACTCGAAATCCGGTCTACAGAGCCCCGCAAATCGATCCGGAACAGAAGTTCTGCTACAAGTTGAAGCAACTCGACACCAAATCGGAGTACCTGGTCGATCCAGCAAAAGTTGGACCCAAGTTCTGCAGCCTACACTCGCAGTGTGCAGATACATACCGTGCCGGAGCATCCTATGATCCATGGTTCTGTCACAAAGTCGCCAACACATACTTCAACACATTAACGGGACAAGCAGCTGATGGATTGTGCATTCGGAGCAAGGCGTGTGCCAATGATGAGTATGCAGTCAGGACGGCATCGAACGACAATTGCGATCCAAGTGTTGCAGACACATGTGCCGGAACCGGTCTCCAAACATCGAATCCACAACTCCATTCATCTTGCGATGATGTTGATGTCGGAACAACAAAACAGAAGTTATGCTGTTACAGTGTTAGTCAACAAGTCGCTGTCAGTGGAAACAAGACATTGACTGGAGATGGATTGGGACAAGGAGAGAAGGGAAGTAAGAAGGATCAGGGAAGCGGATCGGATACGGGAAAGAAGGAGAAGGAGAAGGACAAGAAGGAGGAGAAGTTCGGGATATACGAGTGGATGTGTTATGGTGGATTGGCGGGAGCGGTGGTATCTGCAATTCTGACCGCTGTATTTGGTGTATTGTGGTTATGGCCTAGCAAAGTGAGCAAGTTGTTTGGCAAGAAGGACAAGAAGGGAGGAAAGAAGAAGAAGGATGAGAACCAGACGAATGAGACGAAGGATGGTGGTGGTGCGAATGGTGCAGTCGATGCGCCACTCATTCAGAATCCTGATGCAAATGGTGGTGCACAAAATGCGGTTGATCCTGGTGCTCCAGCAGCTGCTCCGCCAGCCGGTGGTGCAGTCAATACTAATCAACAAGCTGAAGAAGACAAGGATCCCATCACGTTTATTGATGCCTCTAAACAAACAGAATCAGAAATGAAACCAGTTATCCCTCTTGAGGTAGCAGTCGCGCAAGCGACTATGAATAAATAGTGTTTTACAAATCTTTTTGTTTAATTATACTGAAAAGCTGCCCGCCTGCGTCTCTCTATTTGCCACGCTCTCTAGTTGTGCTTCACCGTCTGCGTCTCTTCATAGTCACACTATTTTGTCAACATTCATTGATACTGATATTGCTATCAGTGATCAGATAGTTGGCATAGAACTTGGTATCGTAGAATCATAGAACTTGTGTCATAGAATCATCAAGGTTCTATGGTCTTAGACATCCAGCTAATCTGATTCTGATTCTATGCATAGATATCGAAATCTAGGATTTTAACTATTTGGCGAAGTTCTATGTGCATAGATATGAACCATTCCAGTTCTATGAAATAGAGTTTTATATGTAGGCACTTCTATGATCTTTTCTAGTATCTATGCATAGATCTTATGAACTTCCAGGTTCTATGAAGCTCTATGATTCTTGTGCTCATTTTTCTGGTTCTATGCATAGAATTCTATGATTATGTGACAAAGTTTCACAACTACTTGAATGGAGCATATATACATTTGAAAAAAAAATTTTTTTATAAAACAATTTATTATGTGAAACAATATAAATTACAATTGAATAGTATGATTAGCCTTGAATACAAATGTCATATTATTAGTCATTCTCATTAATCCAACCATTCCATCCCTTCGTTGAATTGGTAGATTATGAGTTGAAAAATCGAATGGTAAATTAGAAACAAGTGCAGGTACATCTCTTATCACATAATTATCAATGGTTAACTTATACATAAATGATCTACTATTATACCATTTTCTTATCATTTGATTGATATGATTATCAGTGATTGGTGCATTTTGAAAATGGATATCAATTGCATTCAATGATAACAAATCATCCTCGTTGATATCACATTCCATGTTGATCTTGATCGCCTCCAAATTCTTGATCACATCCATTTGGAAGAATGATGATGGTAGAGTATAATCACTCTGATATCCATTGTACATTGTCAGCGAATTGATATGCCTATTATCCACCAAATATGCAACAATATCTTCATAATTCGATTGATACACATGTATTCCAATTGATTCGACTTCTCTGATATTCTTGATATTCTTCAATTCATCTCCTGCCCATCTCTTCATATCAACCACCAGATATTTGATTGCCTGCTCATTCCTCAAATATTTGCATATTTTATCCAAATATGCCCATGCTGCCTGATATGCATTTCCATCTAATATCATATTTGACTCATCATCCATCAATTCTCCATTCTTCTTTGTCCTATAATATCCTTATCAGTCCCTGATCACCTCCTTATCAACTTACAGTAACACCTTATGTTTATCCTCTCCACATTCGACAAACTTGAGTGCATATCCAATATCCGACGTATACATCAAATATACCTCCAATCCATTCATCCATTCTGTCATGAACACTGTTTCCGGTGCAATTCGATTGAATCTCTGCACTTCTGCATTACACAATTTCGAGCATAATGAATAATTGAACATATCCTTCTTATCATTGATATGTGATAATATCATCTCTCTTATTTCCATTGGTGCAAATCCATGGAATATGAAGTCGGATAACTGTAAATGATATGATAATAATAGTGATAATGATAACTGACTTACCTGACTAACATCCTCCACGTCCATCTTCATTCTTTTCGCTGCTGGCTCCATTGCGACTGTACTCGATGACTGCATTCGATACGAATGACTACCAATTGTGCTAATCCTATCCTACAAACCGTTTGACCCTTCAATCTACGCGCTCTCGTTGTTATGCAAGATGCTTATCTGGAGAGAGAGAGTGTGTGATGAAGAGACGCAGACAGAAAAGCGTGCGGGTATTTAGATTAATGACCTTTTCACATCAAAAAAAAAACACCTGTTCCGGGATTGTAAAGATATTATCTGGTTGATTTACAACTGTATACTGTCAATCATTAGTAAGATATAAGATATTATAGTTAGGTTTAGCTCCAGCTCAAAGAAGGGAAAGATATCACAAAAGTGAAGAATTATACTTTTAGGTTTAGCTCCAATAGGGAAAGGGAGTGCCAAGATTGTTATCGCAAATGAGTAAGATATTGAAGAAAACTGTCAATATAGGTTTAGATCCTTATCATGTCAACTCAAGTCGAATATTTTAGGCTTAGCTATGCGATTCTATGCATAGAATTTTAAAATAGTCAACATTTATCATTGTTGAAATTGATAAGTTCTATGCATAGATCCAACAAAAATAGAAGTTCTATGATACATGTTCATTCGGATTCTATACATAGATACTATCCTGTCAAGTTCTATGCAGTCCAGGTTCTATCAAAATATATGCATGTAATTATTTTCATTTGTCGAGTTTTATGAAATTCTATGCCTTTGATTTGACGATATCTGATTTCTTTACGGTTCTATGCATAGATATGAGGATCTCTAGTTTGATGCATACCAGATTCTATGAATTCCGATGGAGTACGATTCTATGCTAAGGAACCTATGGTTTTCAAGATTGTGTGAAATACAATCGACAAGTTCTATGCATAGATTCAACAACAATTGTAGTTATATGGATTGCATTTTAATCTGGATCTATGCATAGAACTCTTTAACTCCAAGAAGGATAAACGTTGAATATCATAGAAATCTATGCATAGAACCTCATATCTATGCTAAACCTATGGATGTAGATCTCACTAAACCAATATTTCCCGCTAAGGAAGTAGTCGGTCTCCCATTGTAAATCATGTTACCTGTCACATTTACAATGTGATTCACACCTTTCACTTCCTGTGAATATTGCGTCATCGTCTCTCTATATCGCACACTCTCTCCAGATACGCATCTTACATAACAACGAGAGAGTGTGTAAATTGAAGAGAGTCATGGGTCAAACGGTTTGTAGGATTGGATTTGCACAATCGGTAGTCATTCGTATCGAATGCAGTCATCGAGTACAGTCGCAATGGAGCCAGCAGCGAAAAGAATGAAGATGGATGTGGAGGATGTTAGTCAGGTAAGTCAGTTATCATTATCACTATTATTATCATATCATTTACAGTTATCAGACTTCATATTCCATGAATTTACACCATTGGAGATTAGAGAGATGATATTATCACATATCAATGATAAGAAGGATATGTTCAATTATTCATTATGCTCGAAATTGTGTAATGCAGAAGTGCAGAGATTCAATCGAATTGCACCGGAAACAGTGTTTTTGACGGAATGGATGAATGGATTGGAGGTATATTTGATGTATACGTCGGATATTGGATATGCACTCAAGTTTGTCGAATGTGGAGAGGATAAACATAAGGTGTTACTGTAAGTTGATAAGGGTGTGATCAGGGACTGATAAGGATATTATAGGACAAAAAAGAATGGTGAATTGATGAGTGATGGGTCAAATATGATATTAAATGGAAATGCATATCAGGCAGCATGGGCATATTTGGATAAAATATGCAAATATTTGAGGGATGAGCAGACAATCAAATATCTGGTGATTGATATGAAGAAATGGGCAGGAGATGAATTGAAGAATATCAATAATATCAGAGAAGTCGAATCAATTGGAATACATCTGTATCAATCGAATTATGATGATATTGCTGCATATTTGGTAGATAATAGGCATATCAGTTCGCTGACAATGTACAATGGATATCAGAGTGATTATATTCTACCATCATCATTCTTCCAAATAGATGTGATCAAGAATTTGGAGACTATCAAAATCAACATGGGATGTGATATCAACGAGGATGATTTGTTATCATTGAATGCAATTGATATCCATTTTCAAAATGCACCAATCACTGATAATCATATCAATCAAATGATAAGAAAATGGTATAATAGTAGATCATATATGTATAAGTTAACCATTGATAATTATGTGATAAGAGATGTACCTGCACTTGTTTCTAATCTACCATTCGATTTTTCAACTCATAATTTACCAATTCAACGTAGGGATGGAATGGTTGGATTAATGAGAATGACTAATAATATGACATTTGTATTTAAGGCTAATCATACTAATTAATTGTAATTCATATTGTTTCACATAATAAATAGTTTTATGATAGTATTTGTTCCAAATGTGTAAATTCAAAAAATATGATCTGCAACTAGAGACTCGTATATCTATGCATAGAACTTCATAGAACTAGAAATAGTCTGACCATAGAACAGCATAGAATCATTTTTTGAAAAACTATTTATTACAAAAATCGTATAACTTATTATATTCCCTTTTTCCATGTCGATTCTCACCAAATATACTCCATAATACCACCTAACCAACAAAATACAATAGTTGCCAATAAACATGGTATCAATCCAATAATGGCAATATAGTAGATGGTGACAAGTATCGGGTCAATGCTTTTATGTGTCAATTCTGTAATTTCAGTTATTTTCAGCCAAAAAAATGACTTTTTATACATACCATAACAACACAAATTCTCCGTATTATTTCCAATTTGAAACTGCCGACATTTCGGTATATATGCATGTTGTGGATGCCATATATCCATTCCAGTCCCTCTGCACGTATCCCCATCATTTATATCACAACTACCGTAGTCCGCTGTTGGTACACCGTAGTCGATACCATTGCATGTTTTGCCTAAAGTACAGTATACCAACTACAGTACTACCTTGTTTTTCCTCACTTTTAATACACAATCCACCGGCTGGAAGTTTCGTTGTTGTGTCGAAGTATGTGTTGTTCATTTTGTGACAAAACCATGGATCGTATGTGGTATAAACACGGTATGCATCGGCACATTCCGAGTGTTGACTGCAGAACTTTGGACCGACTTTTGATGGATCGATCAAGTATTCGGAGATGGTGTCCAGTTGCTTCAATTTGTAGCAGAATTTATGTTCCTTATCGATTTGCGGATCGGTATAACTTGGATTTCGAGGTGCATAACAGTATCCAACATATCCATAGCCGGTCAAATCCTCACAATCCTTGTTCATCGAACAATTGGTCATGATCACTGATCCATCTTCTCTCCACTGAATATGATCAGCATTGTTATATGGCAGTCGCTCAATTTTCGGTATCGCATTCACTTTTTCTTCGGTTTTTGGTTTGTTGTACTTGATAGGATACAGAGCCGAGATTGGGATTGCTGCAGACATAAGAAAAATGTGATGGAAGCCTGAATATGAACTTACGACAAGTCGCATCGACGTTGTTGATTTTTCGTGTATGCCAAACACCGTTGAGGCTTCCCTCATCCAAAAGGAACAGCAATTTGCCCGAATCATCCGGCGAACTGAACGACCACATCTTGGTATCGACACAAAACTTGCCATAACAGCAAATTGGGTCGTCTCCAGTACGGTAGCAGAACTTGTCATTGTTCTTGCACCGGTTCAAATTGCCGCATTTCGTTTCATTGACTGTTGGAATTTGACCATCTGGACACTCTGCAAAAATATCAACATGATGCATCCGACCAAATCACAAAACAACTTACTGATAACAGTATAAGCAATACCAATGATACTCGAGAATATCAGCAATATTAAAAATAGTTTCATTGGTCCTTTTACTTCCTTTTGACTATATGTTTGTTAATTGAATAGGCCCAATTGTGATATGATATTGGTATGGACTGACTCATTTGAATTTATGTCACGTCAAAGAAGGAGAAGCATAGAACTATGGAGCGTTGATTTCATCACAGAATCTATGCATAGAACTGCCATAGAACACCAATTTTCATGGAATACATACATAATATTGTCATAGAACCTCATTTTCTATTGAATCTATGGAAGAAGCTGTAGAACATCAATTTTTTGTATTATTTATGCATAGAACTATACAATTCCAAGTGAAAAGACATAGAACAACCATAGAATAGCATAGAATGGCTTGTAGTTCCATAGAACTGAGTCAATCAGCAACATATAACTGTTTCATAAATGGTTCTATGACACAGGTTCTATGACATCTATCTAATCACTGATAACAATATCAGTATCAATGAATGTTGACAAATTGTGTGACTATGAAGAGACGCAGACAGTCAATCACAACTAGAGAGTGCGGCAGATGGAGAGACGCAGAAAGACAATTTTTCAGTATAATTGAAGAAACAAAGACTTGTAAAACACTATTTATTCATTAATATCGTCGAGGAATGGGTTTTTTGTGACTCTCGTGGGCCTTCTGAATGTCCTGGGAATCCAGGATCACCGTCCCATCGTCCTTCCATGGTTTTTTGTCAGCATTGTTGAATGGGAGTCGCTCATCTTCCGGTATCAAGTATCTTGCGGCCTGAGTTGGTGAACTGTACGACTTCATTTTTGTATCGGTGCAAAACTTGGTCGGGTTTCGATAGCACATTTCGATGGATTGGCACGCACTGGCTGAGCCGCACGACGGTTTGGAGGGTTGTTGTCCATTTGGGCAATCTACAATTCAACATATGATGCATCGGACCATAATACAAGGTAACTTACTAATGCCAGTAGAAACGGTGCCAAAAATATTGAAGATTATGAGTAATTTTAGCATTCTTCTTCGCCAACAACTTGGTTTGATTTTCGAGCCAATCCTTCTGTTCGACTTATTGGGAGTTGAGTCGAATCCGGTTATGAGCTTGACTGATTTTGGACTGCTCATTCTATGTGTCACGTGGATATTGATAACATCATGACACGTCATCGGGTCAACTCTTGTCTTTTTCTTTTGAAATTTTGAAACTTTGGAAAATCTATCCACGTGAAGAAAAATACAAGAGTTGAGCCGATGACGTGTCCTGATGTTATCAATATCCACGTGACACATATAATGAGCAGTCCAAAATCAGTCGACATCATAACCGGATACGACTCAGTTCCAAATCAGTCGATAGAAAAATTGGCTCGAAAATCAAACCAAGTGGTGAGCGAAGAGAAATGCTAAAAATACTCATAATCGTGAGTATTTTCGGCACCGTATCAACTGCTGGCATTAGTAAGTTATCTAGTATTATGGTCTGATGCATCATATGTTAAATTGTAGATTGCCCAAATGGTAAACCATCTTCCAAACCGTCGTGCGATAATGACATTCGGTGCCCATCCGGCGAAATGTGCTATCGAAACCCAAATGCCCAGAAGGAGTCGCTTTGTTGTGATCAAAAGTTTTGCACTGATACAAAAATGAAATCGTATAGCTCGGGGAACAGAAACGGGAGACACTTGTTCTTGTTGGAAGACGCGAATCTCAATGGTATTTGGCACACAAGAAAGATCGGCAGCAACGATGCCACTTGTCGTAAGTTCTATGAATTGATGGATCGATGAAGTTACATTTTTTTGCAGCAATCCCAATCTCGGCTCTCTACCACATCGAGTACGAAAAACCGGAGACCAAGCAAAAGGTGAATGCGCTACCGGAAGATGAGCGGCTCCCATTCAATAATGCTGACAAAAAACCATGGAAGAACGACGGGTCGGTGATCCTGGCGACATGTTCGACGAACAAAGACTGTGAGGCGTTGACCGAGATTGGATATGTTGGATACTGTTATCCACCTCGTAACCCAAGTTATGATGATCCACAAGTCGATCCAGAAGTGAAATTCTGCTACAAGTTGAAGCAACTCGACACCAAATCGGAGTTCCTCGTCGATCCAGCAAAAGTTGGACCCAAGTTCTGCAGTCAACACTCGGAATGTGCTGATACGTATCGTGCTGGTGCATCGTACGACCCATGGTTCTGTCACAAAGCTGCCAAAACGTACTTCAACACAACAGCGGAATCCGCAGCTGGTGGATTGTGCATTCGGAGCAAGACATGCGCCAATGGTGAATATGCAGTCAGGACGGGATCAAACGCCAATTGCGATGGAAATGTGACAGACACATGTGCCGGAACCGGTCTCCAAGCAGCGAATCCACAAAATACCTACCATTCATTCTGTGATGAGGTAGATGTTGGAGCAGCAAAACAGAAGTTGTGTTGTTACAGTAAGTGATCAAATACCAACTATCAACTGAATATCAACTGATTACAGACCAAGTTGGTACATGTGCATTGGGTAAAACCATCACACCAGAGAAGAACTGCACCAAGTTGGAGGACTGCAATCCAAACTACGATGCCACCAACACCACAACACACAACAAATGGTGCGACGCCAAAGTCAAGTCGTGCTGCCACCCAAACAACGATAACACCCTGGTGTACTGTCCGGATGGTGCAACACCATTGCATTATGAGCCAATGTGCACTGGATACGATGGACGGCAAGCGACATCCGGCAGTTGTGAGAAGCCATTGGGCACGGATACACAGAAGAACACGACCAAAGGAATGTGCCATCATGGACATTGTTGCCCAGAGAGTTAGTTGATATAATGATATGATATGATAACAATGATGATTATTTTCAGCCAAAGTCATCAACAAAGTGGCGATGCTCGGCGAGCACACATACATCACCCGAACACCATGTGTCAATGGCAAACCACCGAAGCGATATGCATATGCATACTGTGATGGTGGTAGTCAACGAGTCATTGTCATTGGAAACAAGACATTGACTGGAGAGGCATTGGAACGAGGAAAGCAGGGATGTAAGGAGGACAAGGAATGTGGATCGGATGAAGTGTGTGTGGTGGAGATGGATCAACAAGGATGGTGTTACTTCGATATGCAAAAGATGCACAAGAAGGAGGAGAAGTGGGGGACTTACGAGTGGTTGTGTTATGGTGGATTGGCGGCAGCTGTGTTATCTGCAATTCTGACAGCTGTATTTGGTGTATTGTATTGGTGGCCATGGATTAAAAGCGAGGTGAACAAGTTGAGGGGCAAGAAGGATGAGGATAGCGGTGGTGATAGTAGTACCTCGAGCATTGTCCAGCCGCCTCACAACGCCAACTACCCGCCGCGCAATACCAAGAAATTCGACAAGAATGGTGATTGTCCCTCGGAGGCGCAGCAATATAAGGACATAGGATGTGAAAAAAAGCCGGACGGGACTTTGCCTGTCGAGAGGATGAACAAAGCTCAATTTGACGAAGCCTGGAGAATTCAAGAAGAACACGCAGATCACAAAAAAAACCAAAGTATTATAGCTTAAATAAATAGTGTTTTACAAGTATTTTTTTGCTTCAATTATACTACAATATTATCTGCCACGCTCTCTAGTTAGGCTTGACCGTCTGCATCTTTTCATAGTCACACTATTTGGTCTACACTCAATGGTATTGATACTGTTATCAGTGATTAGTTGTTGGTGTCATTGAATCTGTATGGTTCTATCACACTTCGAAAGTCCAAAGACGAAAATCATAGAATCTATACATAGAACTTCGTCAAATCATAATATCCGCCATTCATAGATAACTATGGTGTTGTCAGAGATTTGAGGCATAGCACTTGGACTATTTCATCGTTATCTGAATGTGAATAAGTTAAGCGACCAACGGACTATTTCTATGAATTTCCTTATTTATGCATAGATTCAATGAAAAGTGAAAGTCGTCTATGTCAGTTCTATGCATAGATATGAATCATTCCAGCTCTATGAAATGCAGTTTCTATAGTGTCAGTTCTATGCATAGATCTTATAAACGTTTGATTTCTATGATCTATTTTTTCTCTTCTGGTTCTATGTATATAAAGATTTTCAACGTTTATAAATCCAGAAGTTGAGCAGTTTTATGCATAGATTCAGCAGCAGATCGAGCTCTGTGAATTACTGTTTATGTGGTGTATACTTTTCCCAACAAAAATATAAATTCGACCATTATCCGCTCAAAACGTAACATTTCTGTGAGAAAATAGCGAATTGTTCGAATCAAAAGTGAATATTGGTACATTGCCATTTTATCTGAAAATTATTATTAGTTGGTCCTCGAATCGTGTATTCATTTTGTGTTTAGTTGTGATCCTTTGAAAAAATATAGTCCAACAATTTCTGCTGCTCAATATGACTTGTAACCGATAAAACAACAATAATTCATGGTTTTTTGCTGATTTTCTCGGCAATTCTTCACCTGTTTTTTGAATAGTTTTTCATTTTTGAATTGCACGCATTCATTTTTTGAAGCTTTACAGTTTTTTTGAGCAAAAAGGACACAAAATGTGGTATAGAGCGAGTTCTAGTGGCGAGAATTTGACGGGGTATGTATTAAAAGATGCAAAAGCTTATGAGGATTATTTTACAAAAAAAGAGCGACAAAATTGGTTGAAGAATTGCCGAGAAATCGAATTTATTGTGAAAAAAACGATTTGATTGGCGGCGGCGCGGATCGCGAGCGGCCGAGCGCGCGCTAAACCTAAGTTAGGCTTAAATAACAACAAAAATAAAAACTTTACCTTAAAATTTTCTATGAAAATATGAATTTTTTCTCCGGGCGAATTTTTTATCGTTTGCAAACGATTCTAGAGCAGAAAATCGAGCTGATTTGATTAAAAATACTTTCAAAGCGAAATATTTTACACGAACGACGTTAGAGCCAATTCATAGTTTCATAATTTCGAAAATCGGCAGTTTTAGGGTGATCGGACCGCTTTTCCAGCCTAGTTTTATGATTCCGCTCCCCTTTGGAACGAAAAAATAACAGTTGAGTGAAAAAAACGCGAAAATTTTTCAAAAAAATTTTTTCATCGAAAAAAGTTCATACTATTGTCCATGCTTTTTTCGATTTTTGGCCAAAAAATTTTTTGTCGTTTTTTTGTCGATTCTTGTCTCAAATGTGTTTCTGAAGGGTATTTACCTAGAAAAACCGCAAAATTATGAATTTTTTGGTAAAAATGGCTAAACCTAAAATTTGATCTGAAAAAATAAAGTTTTTCAATTTCGATGAAAATGGTGTCCCGGGTAGATTTGGTGATGCTGATCACAAAAATCCATATTGAAATTGGAAATTTTGAGTTTGAAGGTCGTTATGACCCGAAGAACGAACTCGAATCAGCTTGATCCCCCAAATTGTGAGTTTTCCCTTTCCTGGTTATATGCATAGATATTTATGAGATTCTATGGATTGAATTTTGTGAGTTCTATTCAGTTCCCTCGGTACTATGCAGTTCTATGCATAGATATGATCAACTCGAGTTCTATGAGATACAGTTTCTTTGTAGATCTATGCTTTTCACATCATTGATCAGTTCTATGATCTGTTGATTCAGTTGGTGTCAATGGTCCACCAAATCCGAATAGAGCTGCAAATCAATCAATTTGTGATGTGCTCTATAAAAAGGTGCTTTATAAATCATAAAAACTATCAAATATTCATCTGATTTATTTGGATGGGAATCGTCTAACGACAAAGTAAAATAGTACACATTACTGGCGATGAATATAGAAAATGGGGTATAACATTGTGATCATATAGAGAATAATAAGATGGGGAAAAATAGAAATATTAAGAAATTAGTTGACGGCAAATTTCTTTCCATGAAAAATGAACAAGATAAGGTCAAATACCGTCCCTGATGGTGGGGAATGTGGCTTATAGCAGAACAATGAATTGGGGGATAAGTAAAAAAGTAATATGATTCAGAAGGGCAAAAAATGATGGGAATTGAACTTGTCCCTACAGAAAAGAAACGTTAATATAAAGCTTAAATAGTGTGGGACGGGAGTGGAGTCGACGTTTAGCAGAAAAAACAAATGACAATTTAATCGGCATTGATGTTGCGTTTATGATATTCGTTTGGAGCGAGGACGTAGTCATCAGACTCTTTGAAGTAGTTGCCGTGGTTCTTGTTCAGGAAGACGATGAAGTCGTGGAGGCTGGCAACAACGTCCTGTAAAGAAAACTGGCTGATTTCAAGGGATATTCAAGTCGTGGATTTTTATAGTTTGTGAAAGGAATTTTATTTTTTAACAGCTTCATAAAAATGGTTTTATGAAAGTTTTTTGCATAGATTCTCTGAAAAATTTGAATATATAGAAGTTCTATGCATAAACTCTATGAAAATTGACTTTCTATGGCAGTTTTATGCATATATTATATGAAAATTATGATTCTATGAAAGTTCTATGCGCTGATTCTATGAAAATATAGATTTTATGGCAGTTCTATGCATAGATTCGATGAAAATTTGGAATCTATGCAGTTTGATCCAATTTTCATTAGAAAAAAACCAACTCACATTAATCAAATGATCATTCCACGATGTGAGCTTGAAAATCGACGGCATTCTTGAGATAAGTCGTAGAAGATGTGGCAATCCATAGACACCAGATGCATTGTATCCTAGACTCTCCTCCTCCTCGCTTGACAACTTTTCTTTCTTCTTCGGATTTTGTTTTGATTTTGCCACTTTATCAGCTTCGACCAGATCTTGATATTGATGACGCTCGGTTTTGTAGAGGAGTTGGTATCTATAATATTCGTCAGTTTTATCATTGTCAAATGCAGATAAATATACCCAACAAGAACATTGAAATAGTCTTTGATTCCTTTCACACAGCAGATGATTGTGGTGGTTGAAAGTGTTGATGTTGCATTGCCATCATATTCAATGAACAGATCGTCCATTTCTTCCAGTGTTGTTTCAGATTCTCCGATGCTTTTTATGTACTGCAAGTGAACATTTTTGGTGAAAAAAATAGACAATATCTTACTTCAGAGACGATTTGGTCGATTGTTATGCGAGCCGGAAGTTTAGCCAAGTAATTTTGTTTGGTAATCATGTTCTGATCGTCAATTAGAACTTGGCGAAGATTTCCCGGAATGGCAATGTTGAGGTCGAGAACGGATTTCTCGGGAACAACATCAACTGGCGCTGCTATGTCCGCCGCCTTGCGTTTTGCCGCTTTTCTTGCTTGTGATGGCGAATTTCCGCGGCTGCCGTTTTCGCTTCCTTTCTGGAAAACATGAATGTTGTTGTGCGTGTTTTTTTGGTTATATTACAACAATTTTTGTGATTTGCCAACAAGTTTATTAGTTTCTTTTTAAGAATACTTAATTTTCAAGTTAAAATGTGTAGCAAAATGAGAATTGGTGGATATATAAGAAGAGTGGAGAGATAGAGGGAAAGAGAGAGGTAAATCATTGGAATTTATGAATTTTGGGTATTTAGGGTCGATTTTTTGAAAATCATTAGAACAAATTATTAATTTTTCCTCGCACGCTTTCGGGTCGCCGGCTTCTTCTCCGCTTCAGCTTCGACTTCAGCCGCTGGTTCTTCGGGCTCAGCTGCTTCAGCCTCAACTTCAGCTACGGAAGGCTCGCCACCGCGTTTGGATTTTTTATTACGTACTTCGTCTCCTCCAGCTACTTTTGCCGCTTGCGTCTTCGTCTTCTTGCCTTTTGCGGCCAATTTGTTTCGCTGTTCGGCAGCTTCTGCGAGTCCTTTTTCGGTGGCGGCGCCGAGCTTTCCTTTGACTGCGCTGAACTTGACCTCTTCGTCGTAACGCGAGTTCCAACCCTGAAAACAGAGAAAATTATTTAATTTCGAAACGTTCGTCTTTTTTAAAAAATAAATCTTATCTTATACAAGATTAGGTGTTTCTATTCTTCAAATAGCCTAATAACAATAATGAAAAGAAAACTCACAACAAAGTGCACTATGTACGATGGATCGGCCTCATCAATGTTCTTGATGTCGACGATTTTCGCCTCGTACGGGACATCTCTGTGCTTACAGAGCACCGTATCGCCGAGTTGGAAGTCTTGCTTAGACTTTGGCGGCATCTTAAAATTCCAAAATTTACAAAAATCACAAAAATAAGAAATGAAAATAAATAAAAACGTGAGAAACTAGGTCAATCGAAAAAGAGCGCGAAAATTCATGGATAAAGATTTGAATAACTGCTTGGCACACTTTTTCTCGCACACTCCTCCCCTTTTGCAATTGTGCGGCGTGCTAGATTGCGCGTCAGTTGTTGGGCATTGTACGCAAACACCATCACGTCAGGGTGCACACTGCAATGCTGACGTTGGCTCCAAAAATGTATTTTGCATCCATAATTTCGCCGATTTTCCCTGAAAATCTCTGAAATTACAGATGCCAGCAGCAGAACCGAGGGAAAAGTTGATGGTCGTCAACAAATGGGACGGACAAGGGCTCAAAAATTCGCTTGATGACGCTGTCAAAAAGGTAGATTTTGTTTTTTAATTAAAAAATCGAGTCGGAAACATCGAGTCGGAAATATGTTTTAAAATTGCTGAAAATGTAAATTTATATATCATAATTCTCAAAAACTGAGTATTATGAGGATGATTTCGCAAAAAACTCGTAAAAAGCAGATTTTTAGTGAACTACACTTTGAAATAAAGTTTTTTGAGTGAAAAGCAGTTCAAAGACATAAAAATGTGGCGTTTTTAGTTTTTTCGTAGTTTTTATCCCGAAAAATTGATAATTTTTCCGTTTTTTAAGAAAGAATCGTTCAAAAGCGGGTTAATTAACCCAACTACTCGAAACAACCGAAAAAACTTGAGTACCATCAAAAATCGCTCAATTCTCTCCGTTTTCAACAAAAAATACTCGCTTCCTCTCAATTTTTCCACTGAACCTTGGAAATTCTTTTTTTAGTTCTAAAATGAACATTTTAAAGCTCTCCCCGCCATAAATGACACTTTACACGAAATTTCTAGTGTTTAGGCTGAAAAATAATAGTTTATCCACTTTTCGCTTGTTCAAAACTTCCCATTTTTCTTGATTTTCGACAAAAAAGCTTGTATTCTCATGATTTTTCATTCTAACCTAAAATATTCCCAAAATCAATCCGAACCGACATTTTTGCAGCAAAAAATGTGCATTTCGCCCGAATTTTTATATTATTCTATTGAAAACTTCCAGATTCTCAACGACAAAGTAGGATGGACTGAGAAGCACACTCTAATGAATATCCGTCTGGTCATCTCGTTCATCGGCGTCGCGTTCTCCGGATTCGCCTGCGCTTACGATTATTATCAGCCATTCCCGAAATCTCGGATGGTATGTCAGTCATAATATGATAAATCAACCCATAAAAGTAGCAGATTCTTGCAACATGCTCCATTTCATACTTCATTTGCATGGGCATTCTGCAATTGTTCACATGGTATGGCGAGGAGAGTTGCATGTATCAGGCGATTGAAATGGATGGCAAACAGAAGAGATCGTGGTCGTGGAGTTCGGTGTTGAAGCCGTAAGCTTTTTGATAATGGAAAGGAAATGATAAAAAGTGATTACAGACATGATGATAAGTACCAACTTTCTGCCGAGTTCAAAAAAGAGGGACGATCCGGACAGTCGAAGATTATCAAGTCGGTTGGAGCATATGTTGATGAGGAAGGAGAGGTGAGCAATTTTGATGGAAAAATTGAAATTTGAAGTGGAAAAAAATGAGGCTGCAAAGTTTTTTGACAAACAAATAAACAATTGTGGCAATAAAACGATTTCTAAAGATTCTTGTCATAAAAATCAATAATTTTAAACTTCTTGATGCAGTTTTGAAACTGAATTGTGTGGAAAAACAGAAAAGCAACCCATTTTTCTGTCCCAAATAAAATTTGAACTCATTAGAAAAGTTCAAAAACTGAAATTTTTAATAGAATTTCGATATGTGAATCACAAAACATTATGAATCCCCAAAAAACAAATTTAAAGAACGCTCGTACCCTGAGCAGGAATTATTAAAATAAATTATTTCAGTATATTTTGAGTCAAATTAAGTGAAAACTAATCACTTTTCCAAGGAAAAATTTTGAGAAAATAAATAAATTAGAATAAAAAAGTTCCTTATTTTTTTGTGTCTATTTCTCTCTAATCTTCGTATCTCTCACTAATCTGTGCAGTCACGGCGACGCAAGTACGCACAATTTCACATTATAAGGCGAAAAAATAAGGAACTTTTTTATTCTTATTTATTTATTTTCTCAAAATTTTTCCTTGGAAAAGTGATTGATTTTCACCTAATTTGACTCAAAATATAGTGAAATAATTTATTTTCATACTTTCTGCTCAGGGTACGAGCGTTCTTTAATTTGACAATTTATCTTTTTTTAACAAAATGTGCCTTTCTGCTTTCAAATATTAGAAAAGTATGGGCGAATCTTGGAAAATCTACGGTTTTTTTTTCTACATAGAAAAGTCATAAATATCTAACTTCCGGATTCAGAAAACTATCGAAATTCGACGAACCTTTTTTCCTTCAAAAAGTGTGAAAGTTCTTTCGTTTCAAATTCAATTAATCACATTCACAATAATAATTAGATTCAGTTTTCGAAAAAAATCTATAAAACATGGAATTGAACTGCTGTAGGCATAACAGGCCTTTTTATTGAAAGAAACGGTTAAAAAATGCATCGATTTGCCATATTTTCTGTTCGAATACACTGATATCCTCTGTTTTTTCAGATCGTTCTCCCCCTACTCAAACGCGAAGTCGATGAGCTTTACAATCGTCTGGTCAGCAAGGAATAATCGAATATCTATTGCACATTCAATATCATAATATCAAATAATTTATTCATTTTTCAATACCCCCAATCCGTTTTCTTTATTTATTTGTTGGTCGCTTATTTGGGTTTTTTCCTTGTCGTCTTAATAATGTGCATTTTAATATTAAAAAATGGAATATTTATAAACAAAATGACAAAAAACGCCCTGAAATGTACATTATATTGCATAGATTAGTATTAAAAAGGGATAACTTTTTGAAAAAGTGTCCGAAAAAAAGAATACAAACGTTGATTACCCATATAAATTGAGACTTTTTTGTGAAAAAAGGGCAGTGAAAGAGAATGTAAAGCCTAGGAATTAATTGACTAAATTGTTAGAAGGAAAAGCAATATATAGATAAAAAAATATAGCATTTCAATTATGCATACTATTTGTCATTTCCAGTTTGAATGGATCACTGAAAAGTGAGGGACTTTGACGAAAACTGTAATTATTGGTGGTGGCTCTTGTTGATCCATTGACAAGTGATGGTGGTTCCCAGTTACTTGTGTCGGTTAATTCCATGCCATTTCCTGGTTCTTCACATCCACGTGATGATTCGGTGTTTGAGCCAATGTCGTGATCTGCTTCGACTGCTGATAGCTCTTCTTCGCCTGGAAAAAATGCGATTTTTAGAGGATAAGCGTATTTTTTGATTTTGCAGGGCTTCAAAATTCACAATTTTCTGTATATTCGGAATTTTTCGACATAAAACATCAAAATTGCAGTATAAAAATGAGAATTTGAGCTGAAAAACTTCAAAATCGCAACATTTTTCAGAGTTTTATGTTTCGAATCGATCACTTTTTCATTCAAAATCTCAAAAAGCTCAAGTTTCTGCTCTATCCTGTCAATTTTGTGTAATTTCAAGTTCAAAATATCGAAATTCTATCGCAAAACTATGTTTTAGTCGTAGAAATAGGAAAAACCAACAGAAAACCAAAAGAAATCCCCAAAAACATCAAAAACCCTCGTTTTTTCGCTTTACAATCGCATTTTTCAAAGTTTCGGGATCTAATGACTCGAAAGATGCTGATTTTCTACAAAAAACTTAAAATTTCATTTTTTGTTCGAAAATCGCATAAATTTTCCTGGTTTTGGATAACTGACCACCATTTCTTCAAATCATCGAGGCAAAACCGATTTTAAGCGAAATTCTGCACATTTCCTAGCTCAATTTTCTTTGAAAGCAATACATTTTGAAATTATTTCACTCTTTCAAACTATAAAATTTCTCTTACCTCCAAACTGTTCCACTCTATGACTCAACAATGGATGTTGTTGTTCACTAAACGGCGATGATGGCTCTTCATCCGATTGCATATTCTTCAACAACTTTCCAATTTTATTCAATCTCAATGGTGTTGTTGCAGTTGATACATCCGTCAAATGACCAGATGATGATGCTGGACTTATTGGTCCAGATGATCTCCATGATCCGAATGATCGTAGTGGATATGATCCATCGACATTCACACCACGATATGATCTAGCTGACATGTTGGCCATTGTCGCAGCACCTGATTCGGCGTAAATGTGCTGTTCAGCGTATGGATCACTGAAAAATTGAAATAATGCTATGAAAATTCACTTGAAGTTATAATTTTTTTTGTAGAACCCGATTTTGAGCTTCTACATAGGGAAAATTCTGTTTCAAACCACATTTTTGGTAATTTCAGATGTTTCAGCAGAAACAAAACAGATAAAAATCCATTTTCAACTACCTACCGTATCAATGCATTCCTCTCCAACAATTGTTGACTTCCAGCACTTTCTCTCGATCTCAAACTTGTCGAATCTCGCTCATCGGCTTCTGTTATTCGATTCAGTGCTCCGTAGATTCGTTTGCTGCTCTTTCGTTTTCGCTTCTCTTCTCTGCAAAATTGGATCTCATAAAAGCCCAAAATTCACAACTTAGACAAGTATTCCCCAAAACTAACCTATAACTAGGCATATTTCCAAACTTAATCTGCCTATCCGGTGATTCATCCAACTTCTCATCCGATGGTTTCGGTATTTCAATTGTTGTTTTTCGTCGATAACACACCATCAAACAGACGAGGCATAATAACAAGAATAATCCGAAACCGAATAGAAATGCGAATAATGTTGCTGTGTTGAGTGTTGTTCCAATATTCAGATGAGGTATAATTATACTTGTTGTCATGATATTTGACTCCTGGAATAATTTGATTAGCTGATAATATTATAGGATTATGTTGATATAAAAAATGCGATTTTCGACTAGATTTCGTGTTGTCAGAAGCGCATATACTATAATTTTGCTCATTTTGTCCATCAGGTACCAATCTTGAATCATGAAAGAGCGGAACAGAACTACTACTTTGTAGCTTCAAAGTGCAACTTTCAGCCTTCAACCTATCAAAAATCGACCAACCCTACCCTATCAACTAATAAAAGACGATACTCCCACCTTTCTCATATGATCAAATCCCATGCTACCAGAATATGTTGATGAATTGCTTCGAATGTCACATGCATTGCCAGTCCATCCGTTGAAACATACACATTTCTGAAATCGCGTTTGTTTTACGTTTCAACTTTTCTATATGGATATAATTTTTTTTAATTGATAATTATTGTTCTATTACTATTATATATAAAATTTCAATGTTCCATTGTGCCGAGATATTTTAAAGGCGCATGGTCTCAAAATTGTTCAAAACCTCGAGTCAACTTTTCCACAATCTAAAAAAGAACTAACCGCAGTAGTCGTACAATGTCCATGTCCAGAGCACAAAAGAGCCAAATTATTCGTCGGACATGCCACCGAAGCCGTGACTGATGACATTTCGACACAACTACCAGCCACACATACTCGACCACTTCCACATGTTGATCCATCGGCGATTAGACCAACAGTTGAGGAGGCGATTGATTTGCATTGTACTTGTTGCGAATTTTGAAGGAAATGGAATGTGAATGCTTTGAGTGATGTGTCGATTGGTGCCATTGAACCGCCTAAAAAACTTTTTTGTGAATTTCCAAAAAAAGTTCAAACAACTAAAAGCAACATACTATGACAATGCAATGTTCCACATCTGGTGTCCTCCGGTTGACACGAATGATAACTTCCGTCGGCTTGTTGTCCACAATTCGCGTATTCCGTTCCTTTTGTGTTTTGTTCGAAACATGTGTCGTCGGCTAATTTTGAGTCGCGACCCCATAGTGATTGACATTGTGAGTGGGCGTCTGTAAAAAGGGAAACTTTTATATTTTGCAGAGTTTTGGAAGAAATAAACAGTCGAAATTGATGATTCGGGTCCCACAACGCACTTATAGAAAAATACGCTCTGATATTATTGTATTATTTTTCTATATAATCCGTGAAACTTCCAAGTTTCAAAAGCTTTTAAAAAATTTGAACTCCTGGCAAAACACTGTATGAAAGAAGAGACGCAGACGTGATATTTTAGGTGATTTATATCTTACAAATGTCCAGGAAACCCTATATTTTCCATTCGAGACCCAATCAAAAAACAACTAACCACTACAATTGCCTCTCCAACATTGTCCATCTGTTCCACACACAGTTCCATCAATCAAATGACCATCCGGTGGGCAATCGCCCGTTTTTCCGTCACATTGTTCAGCGACGTCACATGAGGATTCAGATGCACGGCATACTTCTCCAGATTTTCGAAGTTCGCATCTATGGCAACACTTTTGATGGGCGGCGCATTTGGCGTGAGGGCGGAGGGTGCAAGTGAGGGGATCACAACAGGGATCATTGCAATTCTCACGACTACCGCAGTCACATTCTTCGGAGGCGTCGACAATGCCGTTGCCACATTCTCGTAGTTCGGAGACCTGGAATATTGGAGTTCTATGGATCTATGAATCATAGAACTTGAGGATCTATGAATCTATACCTACCTGGAACGGTTTATTGAGTAGACATTGAATATTCCCATCCTGCCATATTCCATGCATCCGTGCAACTGAGCATTTCGAGAATTGCCATGAGAATGGTGATCCAACTCGTCTGAAATTCCACCTTATTTTAGCAAATTTCCAGTCAAACATACCCCGGTTGCTGCCTCATCAGACATTCTGGCGATGGTTCACACGAACAAGCCGTTGTATCATGCTCCAAACCCAATAAATGTCCAACCGATTGTGCCAATAGTTCACCATTCCAATGTGTGCCAAATGGCTCAATTGAGTTGACAATTACGGCAGATCGAGCCGTACAAATGCTCCGAATCGCTGAATTTGCAACTTCCGAGTTGGCGAATTTTCCACCAGTGAAGAGGAATGTGGCGTCTTTTTCTGTAAAGATATGGGATTTGAGATTTTTTTTCAGATTTTCCAAAGGCTTTTATTTGAATAACTTCTCGTTTCCCTTATTTTTAGGTTTTTTCGGTGTGTTTTGCTTAGATAAACCTCAAATTCGCCACAAAAAGTTCAAAAACTCACGAATATGATAAATATGCCCAGCTGTATAATCAACAACTCCACTCAATGTTCGATCAATATCCTCATACAAGTCGATTCGTTGAACATCCGTCCATAGTTCCACATAAACTGCTGATAATCGAATGTTTAGATCACGGGAGAGCATCTGAAAACGAATAAATATTATAATGAAATTGTACTGGAACAAAATCGACGTTTTCTAAAAATGTATGTTTTGAAAAGTTGGTGAAACGTAATGTTTCAAGGTTTTGATTTGAAAATTACGTTTTATTGTTTTGATATATTTCGAAGGCTTTCAGAAGAATTTGCTTGAATTTTTCTCAAATTTCAGCTTTGGTGCGTTTTCCGACAACTTCATATTCGGAATTTTCAAAAAATTCGCCAAAACCTGGCTGAAAGTCATCTAAAACTTCTATGAATACGAAAAACTGCGGATTCCAGCCGAAGCTGGCTCGTTTTCAGCAAAAAAACTTTCTTCACAATTTTTCAAGTCCCAAAACTGCTTGTCAGTCATCTTTACATGGAAAACTGGTGAATTTTAACGATTTTCAAACAAAATCTACTATTTTTCAGCGAATTCTGTGTCATTTTCACCCCACAAGTTGACGATTTTTTCAGAACTTCAATTTCCTCTCAAATCCTCCAAAAAAAAACTCACATAATCCGCAATATTCATCGATTCCAGCATATATGATATCGAGTCCAAATCGAGAAGTCCCCGCTTTTTGATCTACAAACAACACGATATGTATTCATTAATTCCTTGGCCCATTAAAATTCCCAAAGGGAAGAAACTGATGCTTATCTAAACTATGGGGGGCCTCACATTTCGAATGCTGTTCGATTGTGCTGGCGGATGATTGACATGACAGATGAGGGAGGAAGGAAGAAGGAAGAAGGACTTACAAATTCATAGTCACCAATCAGTGCCACTTCCACATATTTCGTGCGTTTTGATGCGTCACGCTTCTCATGGTGACGGTGTTTGTGATGATGGTCCTCGACGTCGGTGGAGCGCTTCATCTGGAAGAAAATTGATTGAAATATCATATCAAAAAAGGGAAATCAGGCTTATTTATCATAAAATTGAGCATTTCTTTCACAGTTCAGGGAAACGGCGCTCTGTGAGTTTCGTTTTCGCTATTCAATAGAAAACCTATTGAAACTCTAGTTTTTAACATATTTTTTTCACAAAAATCGAGTTTTCGCAGAAAATCCAACCACAAAAAGTCAAAAACTAACAAAAAATAGTGATTTGTGAACATCTGGTGACAATCAGAATGAAAACTATTTCAAAATTATTGAAATTTTCCGTGAAACATATTTTTCGCAGGTTACAACCAAAAGAGAGGGGGTCGGAGGAGATATCTCTCAACGAAAATACAAAACTTTTTTCATGGTGAGCTATATTTTGAGATAGCAACTTCTGAAAAATCTCTTTGCAGGTCTTTCATCGAAAACGAAAAGGTTCTCAACATGAGTTTTTGATACAGTACTAACGGTAACTTTCTTAGGAGTACGGTAGAGTAATATTATGTAATTTTCATAAAACGATTCAATTTTATCCAAAATTCAAGATTTTTGCCGTTTTCAAAGCTCAAAACACACACCCTTTGCCCAACAGCATGTGCCAATGATGTTCCACACTTTGCCTCTTGATTCCATTCCGATTTGTACAATATATGTGGATGTCGGCGACTATTTCGATCACCACCATCTAATGGCCATATTCCATATGTTGTACCGTTCGAGAATGAGATTATTCCTCTGCAACAAAAAAAAAGGTTTCAAAGCTCAAAGGCGCATACAGTACCTCAATCCATTACACGACGACAACGCGACAAACGAGCTTTCCTCGCCACCAACCGTTCCTTGATAGTAGCAGTTTTCCACTCGATTTTGTATTACTCGCTCGCCATCCGAATCAAGCTGAAAATCCAATACAGCTACTTTTGATTGAAAATTTGGATATTACCTTATGAAACGCGGTTTGATTCATAAAAATATAATTATTCCGTTCCAACACCAACTTTAACCTTCCAACTTGTGTACTTCGTATCACAATTGTCACGTGTGAATAGTGTTCTTGAGCTTTGAGGAAGTAGTTTCGTGTGTCTGCAAAAAACTTGTTTTTTTTTCATTTTCAGCATTTTCAGAGCGAAAAAACTGTTTTAGATTAATTTTCGACACATTTAACTTGAAAATTTTGGATTTTTGCAGTTTTAGATTAACTTTTTTGGGGTTTTCGTATATTTTCAAGAGATTTTCAATTTAGATAAAGAAATTTACACGAATTTGAACTGAAAGTACATTTTGAAAGCATACCTACGGCAATTCCTATTTCTACGACTGAAAACTATTATATTTAATGTTATATTTTATAATTTTGTATATAAATTGTATTACAGTTCCCAGTTTTCAATGAATTTTGAAAGACAATCGCAACTTTTTTAAACTTTCAGTTTTTTTGTTAAAAAGAAAATGTTTTAGGTGATTTTCTACCTTTTTTTAAATCAAAATTTATTAAATTTGAAGTCTTTTAAAGCATTTCCATTTGCTTTATCTTTATTTCAAAATTTTTTATTCAAAATTCAAAACTTTTTATGATTTCTAACTCCTTTTCTTTGAAATCCACAGTTTTTCGGTGGTTTTTAAGTTTTCTCATTCTAAAACTAAAAATAGCGACTATTCTCGAGACGTTTCTAGCTCCTTTTTGCTATTTTTCAAGAAAAATGCATGATTTATGCATTTAAAAGAGCTATTTTTATTTTTTCCAACGTTTTCAACAAAAAGCAACACTCACCAATCCCAATCCTCTCATTCTTATCTCTAATTTGAAATGGATGTACAACTTCATAACCATCATTCTTCATCGTTTCCATAAATGCCTTGTTGGCTTGTGTTTGCCGGATATCAACTGCAAAAAAAATTCCATAAATCATTCCACTTCTTCCTCTCTTTATTTACCTTTGCCAAAACAACTGCATATTCCATAAAATAGTAAAACTATTATCCTCATCGATATAATAAAAACCATTATTACAAATTCCTTGGTTGTTGTTCTATCCACACCATTATATGGCCAAAAAATATGAGGCGAAAAACTGCAAATAAATATATCAATTTGTGGGAAATAAATAGGAGAACGACAGATGGATGAAATGAAGAAGTGTGAAACGAAAATGAGATTGATGAATAAAACAGACATCTGTCGGTGGCGGGGTGACAGATGAGTGAACGTTTTTTATCTAGTAATAGTAATAGAGGATGATTAGGAAAAAATGGCAACACTTGTGGAAAATTGAAGAGAAAACATGAAGCAAGGTATTTAGGAAAAGAGCACGGCGCAACAGATGTTCAGAAGAAAAAAATTGGGATTCGTTTTTCAAAAGAAGTGTTCGAAATACTATGTTCCAAAAAGCGCTCGTTTTGACAGACAAAACGTACATTTTCAGCTGTTCAGATGGATTTTTAAGGATCGTAGAAAGACCGGAAAAACGTCGTTTAGGGAGTCGGATCAGGCACGTTTTATTCTAGAACAGTGCCATTTCTTTCTCTGTGCAGGTGGCAAAACGGCACATTTTCTATAAAAAGGGTGCAGACTTCGGGAAAAAACGACCTTGAGATTAGAAATTTCAAACTGATAAATACAATAGATTTGAAGACAAAAAAAGGAAAAAAATTCGAAAATGTATTAAGGGAAGATGTGAGAAGATTTACAGAAAAATAGCGCAACTTTTACGACAAAAATATGAGTAAAACAATAATCTTTACAGAAAAAAAAGTTAGTAATGACGAGAATACATAGGATAGAAGAGCTGAAATCGTTTTGGGTCAAAAAATATTATAAAGCGGTGCGTTTCACTCAAAAATTATAAGAACTCTGGTATTAAAAGCTTCAAAAAGTTATTAGAATCAGTATTCTTGCATTTTTTAAGCCTGATAAAACAATAAAAATCACACTTTTCTTCAACAGCATCAAACTTTTCTAAAAATAAAAAAATCTGTCGTTTTTTTTGAAAAAATAGAAGCAAAAGAAAATTTTCACGAAAAAACTGACTTTACAACAGCAAAAACCTGTCAACATTCGACAAAAAAGCGAAAAAAACGCCAAATTCTAATTAGTTTTTGCGGCAGCTCACACAAAACTTCAACGGACACTTCAAAAAGTATTCCTCTTCCAATATACGTATTCCTACCACTTGAATATATTCACACAAAATTCAATCACATGAATACTCGGAGAGAATCGGGAGTCGTTTCCCGCCTTCGATTTGCATATGAATGAATATTTCGGGGGGAAAAGAAGAGGCGCATTCATATTTCGGAGGAGGAGATGACTGGAGCTTCGGAATAAAAGAGGAGGCAACAACATGAATGGTAATATCACAACAATAAGGGAGAGAGAGCGACAGGTTGGTAGAGGGAAAAATCGCATAAAAAGGGACGAATATGGGGTGGGTGGGCTATTCAATTACAAGGGTGGTGTAGATCAATTGAACAATGGAGTATTGGAGTTGACACATGAGGGTCATCGACAGATGGTAAATATAGTAATGGAAAGCATAGAACTGGAATATCTATGACATAGAATATTAGAATTCGATGATTCTATGGAATTATGGATCATAGAATCATGGAACCTGAGGATCTATGAATCTATGGATCTCAGAACTTGTAGATCTATGAAACTATGAAACATAGAAGCATAGAACCTGAGGATCTATGAATCTATGAAGCTACAAACTTACGAGTCTATGAATGCATGGATCTATGAATCTTTGTATCTATAAACCATATAACCAAAGGATCTATGGAACTGAATCTTTGAATCATAGAACCAGTGGATCTATGAAACTACGCATCTACAAACCATAATTCTATGATTCTACGGTAATTTCAGGTGCAATAAAACCACCAGATTATGCAAATATTCAAATATTTCAACAAAAAAAGAGAGAAAAACCTCGGAAAAAACGGCGAAATCAGATAAAGACTAAAATTGCTCTGCGCCGGACATCGTAAATATCAAAATAACGACATCTCTTTTGTGTCGTAGTATGTGAGTCCAAAAATGAATGAATACTAGAAAACTAAGCGTTTTTGTGTGTGGTGTCCATCACATAAACGATTAAATGGTGCGGAGGGACGACGTTGTTGGCTTTTTCGAAATAGACTCCCCCTTTAAAGTTTTGAAATTATTTCACAATAATCCATCAACTGAGTCATTCCCATTCCGTTAGGGCTTAATGCTTTGGTGTCGCATCTCTAGTTATTGTGAAATAATTTTGGGTCTCGTATGGAATATAAAGAGACACTTTACGAATGAAAAAGATTAGAAGAAAAAAGCGAATAAGTGAGAAGCGTCGAAATCCAATTTAGAAACAATTGAGAAAACGGGCGGCGCGACGCCGATGCATTGGATTAGGTTGCTTTTCACGGATTTCTTCAAGAGGATTATTTTTGACACTTTTTGAAATTTTTGGCAAAGTACGGTGGAGCGAGTTTGTATACTTCTGATTTTCTCAAAAATTATAGCAGGAATACTGTAGAGGAAAAACTTGATTCGGCGTTAAACTTGGTGAAATACGTTTCAAATGAGAAATATGTCAAGTGACAAAGTAGTTTTTTTTGATTTCTTGATTATCGTAGTTCCAAAACTATTCAACTGTCTGCGTCTCGTGTTCCACACATTATTTCTCATCCAAAACTTTTCTTGAAAAAATAGTTGCAAATATGCTCTGTTGAACTACTGTAGCTCGCCGAACTACAGTATATCGCGTGAAACTTGGTGAAATACGTTTCAAATGAAAAATATTTAGATAGACAATGAAATTTTGCCAATATCTTAACACTGATTTTCAAAAGAAATAGAACTTCACTGTCTGCGTCTCGTGTTTCCCACACTCTCTCGTCGAAAAACTATTTTGCGAGAAAGTGTGCTTTATAAACCTACAGTACCTTGAAGAACCTTTCTTGAAGACAATTTTTTTGAGAAAAAGAGCGCTCTATCGAATTACAGTAAGACAAAACCTGCGTCTCTCAAACTACACACTCTCTCATCAGCGAAATATGACGAAAAGTAGGAAAAACAATTAAAAATTGATACTCGATCTTCCGAAAAGTCTTCAAATATTCCGACGGGATTCAACCGAAAGAATGGTAACATCTGCGGGAATAGCAATGTTTTGACAATTTGTGTGGTGTGTTCGAATTAACCATCTGTGGATATTTGATCTACCAGAGCCCCGATGAAAGTCTCAAGGGAAAAAAGAAGGACAATATAATTAGTGAGGCGAAAACTATTGAAAGGAGGAAGAACAGAAGAATCATAAAATGGCAAGAGAATGGGGGTGGGGATTTGTGTAACTTTTGAAATTGGTTACGAGATGGGAGTGAAATGGCCAGATGTGAAAAACTATGATGATGGGAAATTAGGAATGGGAAGGTTATAGGTTAATTTATTCATAGAACCATAGAACCATAGAATCATAGATTTATAGATTCATAGATTATGAATCTATGAATTCATACAGATTCATTGATTCAAAGATTCATAGATTCATAGATTCATAGATTCATAGATTCATAGATTCCTATATTCATAGATTCATAGATTCATAGATTCATAAATTTATGGACTCATAGATTCATAGAACCAAAGATCCAAAGATTCATAGAACCAAAGATCCAAAGATTCACAGATTCATAAATTCATAGAATCTTGGATTTCTATGGATCCTAATTCTTCTAGTTCTATGATTCTATGCATAGAACCCTGACATATCTATAAAACCGAAACTCATAGAAACATGATGAGAACGGCGGAACAATTGTTATGCTAATAACCCAACGGGATTATGACCGAGTCGAAATGACCTTATAGATGAATGTGTGAGATAAGGAAACAGAAGAATGCGATTAGAATATAAATTATGTGATTCTTTTGATGGAATCTTATGTTTCGGAGACAAATAGGCATTAAAATTGAATGTCTATGCACTTTGAATAGACTTTTTTTTTAAAGTTTAGAGAAGAAAGTGAAATAAAAACGAAATAATTTGTATCAAGCCCGATCAAAAATAGAAAAAAATCACATAAGGAGCGTCGAAACACGAGAAATTCAACTTTTTTATCGATAATAACACATAATTTCGTTCTGAAAAGGCAGAATGGTTTGAAAAATTGCCGTTAAATTTAAAAAATTATTCAAAACTAGAAAAAATGGCTTTTAGTCCGAGCTAAATCGTATTTTAGACAGAAAAATGATCTCCGAGCGAGGGAAAACTATTTTTGGGCAAAACCCTATAGAAAACGGTATCCAAAGTGTTGTTACAAGCTTTAAAATGACTGGAATTCTTTACTTTTCAATCAAGAAAGGCAAAAATTAGGCTTATAATTGAATTTTCAAGAGTTTTGAAACGTTTTTTTGACGGAACAGGGTTCGAAACAAAGCAGACTCTTTTCGCGTCGGGACACATCAAGAAAAGCTTCATCACGACAAAATTGCAAAATTCAGCGATGAAAAGACAAAATAATTCAAAATTCGCCTCAAAAATTGCACTTTTCGGGGGTGCCCTTTCCCCTCGAGTGAACCAATTTGAAAAGTCATAAATCTGTGTCGATTAATTGTTGGTTTCGTCTTCTTTTTCTTTTCTTTTTCCACATAAAAATATTTCACGGTTTGCCGCCCGGTGTCGGCACATTTAATGTCCGAGCGGCGGGGACGGGGCGGCCTTAGGCTTAGGATTAAGAAGGAGAAGAAGAAGCCGATGGAAAGATGTTAAACACGCTATGCTCACACGCATAAAACATTCTGAAACATTTGACAAGTGGCCGGGAAAAGGAGGGGAAAAGGAAGCACATCTTTATTTGGATGATAAGTGAGCATTTCCGGGCATAGAATTGGTTATTTTAGGGATTCATAGAATCATAGAACTATAAGATCTAGGCGTAGAATCGCTCGAAAAAAAGGCATAGAACTATAGAATTGGACGAGCACATATTTAGAAAAGCATAGAATCATAGAATTGAAAAAAAATGCATTCAGAAACTCATAGAATTAAGGAATTTCAGTATCTATGGCGGAAATTTACAGATCTATGCATATAATCAAGAGAAGAAACATCAGAACATAGAATTGGTTATTTTAGGTAGAACTTTCGAATCTATGCATAGAATCAGAAGAAAAAAAACAAAATTAGGGAGAAAACAGACTTTGAAAGACATAGAACCATAGAATTTGACAAGCATATATTTAGAAAAGCATAGAATCATAGACTTCGATATCTAAGCATTCAATATATTGCGGAAAATTATAGATCTATGCATAGAATGGAGAGAAAAAACAACAAAAGTTGAAAAAAATTATAATCCAGCTTGCAGAACCATAGAATCGGAAAAAATAATATTCAACAACTCCTAGAATGATATAATTTCAGTATCTATGGTAGACATTTATAAATCTATCCATAGAATCAAGAAAAGACACATCAGTATTATACTAGGTGGAAAAAATTGATCAAGCATAGAATCAAATTTTTATACTTTCATAGATTTGAACATCCACAAGTATGATTCTATGCATAGAACAATTCCTGGATTCATAGAATTATACAAGCATACAAACATAAAACCATAAAATGTATCGACTAAGCGCCTTAAACCTAACCATTTGGTGAGGCTCATTTGGCTAATTAAACAAGCCAGGTGGGTACGAAATAGTGCGATAAATGGGAGAGTTAGAGAAAATCAATGTGTTCTTTGTTTGTTCCTACGTAGAAAATTTATTACTTTACGAAAATGGGTTTAACCAAATTTAAATTCAAGAAAATAGAACAAACAACAAATTTAAAAGATTTTTCAATGCTTTCTGGCGTTAAAAAGTGATAAAACAATGGAAAAAGGAGATTTCACAACAGTTATTACTTAAAGATGTAGAAAAATTAACAAAACTTCAATAATTTCCGTAGAAAAATAGAAAAAAGCACAAAAAACGAAAAGTTTTAATTCAAAAATGCCAAAATTTTGAATTTACGCGTTTTTTCAAAATTTTGGCAATGTTCCAAGATTTGTTTCACCGTAGTCTGTGGGGCGACGCAACGCGTCAGCGAACGAGTGTATGAAACACGCTCCACAAATACCCCCTCGCCCGTATTTCGGCGCTGATCGATTGAGCCCGCTTACAGGTGTTTTGAGTCAAATTGTTTGCTTTTTTTGATTTTGATATGATAAATCTAATTTTTCTGTATCGTTTGAATGTTAATTTGCTTCATTGGACCCATTTTTATTGATAAAATCGATGTTTCTAGTTTTTCAACTTTGAAAAAATCATTTCTCATCTCCAAACTTTGTTTTAACGCTCAAAACTATATAATTTTGTTAAATAATTGCACGTGAACGTTTTTGAATCCACGCGGGTCTTCTTAACCGCCCAAAAATCCTTTTACCGCGCATTTATTGATTCGTGTACGTGTCGCTATCTTTTTTCTTCCGTACTTATCTTTCCTCTAATTTAACCTCTTTCAATCATTGTGTTCCAGGTAAGATGGCCTCGCTGACTCGTGCAGTTACACGTTTGGCCCTTTCCGGCCGTCAAGCCGTCCGATCCATCGCCACCACCACTCCAGTCTCCGGACATGCGGATGATGTCATGGAGAAGTGGCCAGCTGATAGTGAGTTTCTTTTCAAATCTTTTCAAACATAGAAAAGAACGCTTTCTATCATCATAGTGTTTCACGGAAAAAAAGAGCTCAAAAAATATAGAACTTTAATTTGCGTACGTGCGCAAACAAACAATACGTGCGTATCTTGAAAACTTTCAACAGCTAATAGGAAATGTAAAAGAGCAGATTTAAATCCAAATTTTGTCATAATTTTGTAATTATCATACGGACTGCGCAAAAATTAAATGGATTTTAGAACTTTTCAAAATTGTATTATAATTATTTTATTTTTCAGAGTTCGACAAGCACTTCATCGACTATCTGAACCGTCCAGAAATCGACGGATGGGAGGTCAGAAAGGGTGAGTTTTTCTAATTTTAATGCAAAAAAGTGTGAAAATTTCAATCGCACGAAAAAACTAGAATCTAGTAATTTGATATCGAATATTTGCAGCTCTCACCGAGTTGCACGACTACGACGTCATCCCAGACCCAAAGGTCGTCGAAGCCGGACTTCGTGCTTGCCGTCGTGTGAACGATTACGCATTGACTATTCGTTTCCTCGAAGCCATCAAGATCAAGTGCGGAACCCAAAAGAACCGTGATACCATCTATGCTTACATTGTTAAGGAGGTAAGAAGAATCCCCCGATTTTGTTGTTCCCTGTTGAAGATGAATTTTGGAAAGACTGATTCCGGGTATTTCTCCGGAAAAACATTCCCAGAAGATTATCCAGCTCCCCCATATTGACACAATTCAAGTGTTTTCTGCAATATTGATGTGTTCCGTTTTTCAGATCAAGCCAGTTTTGGACGAACTTGGTGTGTCAACACCAGAAGAGCTCGGATATGATAAGCCAGAATTCTTCGTTCCACAACCGGAATATTGGTGGGAGAAGAAGTGGTAAGTCGTTTTTCAAAAGTTTAATTGAATTTCGAGAAAAACTTTTGAAATTCATTCTGCAAAAAGTGAAAAATAATTTGTTCTTTTCCAGGTACAAGGACTACGGATACGACAAGTCACCAAACTTCCAAATTTAAATATTGGTCTAGTTTAGTTGATTTAAATAGATTGTGGATATTACCGCGATAAATCTTTCCGTGATCCGTCTGTTAATTTTCTAATTGAATCCCTCTCTCTATATTTCTTTTGTTTCCTTTTGCTAGTAAATATGAACGACGATGTGTAATGTATAAAAAATTTCTAACCATTGAACCGGAGAAGCGAAAAGTTTCAGATCCCCATATCCTGAAAAAAAAAAGACGACAAGAGTTGTTTGTTGAAAATGATGGATGATTTTGGGGCGAAAACGTTAACCTAATTATTTATTAGGACTACGCCTAACTCGAAATGAAAGAGAAGATGGTCCCTTGCACAAATTTTGATGAGTTTCGAGAACGAGCAAGCAAGAAAAAAAATAGCAAGCGATTCATTTCCCTGTGAGGACAAAACCATTGAAAATGCATATATGTTTCAAAAATTGGGAGAAAGGCACTTTCAAGATAAATTGCGAATATCTGTGTCTTGTGTGTGTGGCTGAATTTCAAGTTCAATTTTTCCATTCAACTTTTTTAGCCCGGATCCCTTCTCGAATGACGCATTGAATTGAATAATTTAGGTCCCTTTTGATGTTTGCTGATCCGCAACATTTTCGAATGATGGATTACATGTACTACGGTACTTCAGCTCCAAAAATGCTCATTTTAGTGTGTCTGATTTATATCTTTTTGTTTTGGTTGCTATGCACTTGAGTGGATATTGATTTATTATGTCTCCACTTTTTGGTTTCGGTCATGGAACCGTTTCAAACGAATGACGAATTGTTTTGAGCTTTTCGTTGATTTTTTGTTCTCAGGATATTCTTGAGAAACTGTGCGATGCGCCTTTAAAGAGTGTTGTTCATGCGAGACCTCTGAATTATTTTGGAGAACAAAATTGTATAATCAGTAGATTTCTACAGTAAAAGAAGAGATTTTCCACTAAAAACTATGGAAAATAAACATCGAATCGAATAAAAAAGCTCAAAAAGTACAGAAATCTCAACATTTTCATCAGTAAAGTATCCATAAATCTTTAAAAAAAAGACTTTCCTCTGATTTTTAAAGTATAATTTTGAAACGTATTCCTTAATATTCTCTGATTTTCATAAAAAATAACTGGCTTTTCTTCATAAAATATAACTAAAATGGCTGGAAAGTGAATATTTTTAAAATGATTATGTTCGACTAAAAAACGTTATTAATATCAATAAAAGTCGAAAATAGCTATATTTTAGATCTAAAATGCATAAAAATCTACGAAATTCCAGAAATCGTTGTATCAAGTGCTTTTCTATCCCATAGAATTGAATTTCGATGTTTTTTTTGCATCCATCTTCACTGAAATTCTGCCCATTTCTTCAATTTTCCTGATTTCAAGCTGAAACTTCCCCTGATTTCACTATATCCATTGTTTCTTGCCCCCACCAATTTGGTATGCGTGCCATTTATATTTCCTCCTGACAATTGGCCCCGTTTTTCGGGTGGTCTCAAATTATTTCTCGGATTTCTTTTCCACTGAAGTTTCTAGTCGCTTTTTGTGCGTCATTTGACTAATGTGAAGTGTGTGTAATTTTAGGGTCTTGACACGAAATATTTGGGTTACTGTAGTTTGTGAAGTGACGTTATTTGTGAAAGAAGGGATCCGAAAAACTTCGATGCTTCTTTAAATTATGATGGAGACTGCAGTACTCACAAATTTCGTGACAAGCACCAATTCAGTTTAAAGGCGCATACTCGTTTTCCTTCTAACTTAAGAGGAGCATTCACAGATTCATGGATTCATAGATTCATAGATTCATAGATTCCTAGATTCATAGATTCATAGATTCATAGATTCATAGATTCATAGATTCATAGATTCATAGATTCATAGATTCATAGATTCATAGATTCATAGATTCATAGATTCATAGATTCATAGATTCATAGATTCATAGATTCATAGATTCATAGATTCATAGATTCATAGATTCATAGATTCATAGATTCATAGATTCATAGATTCATAGATTCATAGACTCATAGATTCATAGACTCATAGATTCATAGATTCATAGATTCATAGATCCTCGAATTCTATGCTTCATAGTTTCCTAGATTCTTCGATTCTATGGCTGATAGAACCCGAAGTTCTATGATTCTGCACTTTCCCCCATAAAACTGCAATCAAACTTCCTGCTCAAAAATCAAACTCAAACCAGGAAACATTTTGATATATAATGGGTCTCAGCCGAGGAAAATTCCAACCTTTGGTCACACAAATTCCCATGAGGCTGAAAATTTTTGATGTCACCCCCATGGCTGTAAACATTTTCGCGTAGTTTGGTGTTCACTGTCTGCGTCTCTCAATTCACCCACTCTCTATACTCCTGGCTAAACCTAAACCTAAGCTTAAAGTTGTCACAAGTGCGCTCCACTGGACCATATCGGCTGAGCACGATAGCGGAGCACTTTAATCAAACCAAATGGGTCTTGCAACGACAAAAGTTGATGATGGCCGAATTCGGATAACTCGGCCACCGGAACATCTACAGTAACCCCCGTCTGCAAACACAACACAACACGTCATCTAATTCCATTCCATCCGCTAATTCACCCTAATGAATACCCATGAGATATACAAAACATACCAAAAAAAATTTGGTATGTTGTATGTTTTTGTTTCGGCGACGGATTCGGAGACGTAATTATTTTCTGGAACGGAAGAAGCTGCAAATGATGAAGAATCAGTTTTGAGCAAAAAACATGGGTCTTGACACGAAGGAGGTTGAAGAAAGGTGTGCTCCTTTAAAGTTTGGTGTCTCGAGGTTGAAAGTTGAAGGGAGGTATGTTCCTTTAACATTTTTGGGTTTCGACACGAAACTTCCAAATCTATGAATCTATGAATCTATGAATCTATGAATCTATGAATCTATGAATCTATGAATCTATGAATCTATGAATCTATGAATCTATGAATCTATGAATCTATGAATCTATGAATCTATGAATCTATGAATCTATGAATCTATGAATCTATGAATCTATGAATCTATGAATCTATGAATCTATGAATCTATGAATCTATGAATCTATGAATCTATGAATCTATGAATCTATGAATCTATGAATCTATGAATCTATGAATCTATGAATCTATGAATCTATGAATCTATGAATCTATGAATCTATGAATCTATGAATCTATGAATCTATGAATCTATGAATCTATGAATCTATGAATCTATGAATCTATGAATCTATGAATCTATGAATCTATGAATCTATGAATCTATGAATCTATGAATCTATGAATCTATGAATCTATGAATCTATGAATCTATGAATCTATGAATCTATGAATCTATGAATCTATGAATCTATGAATCTATGAATCTATGAATCTATGAATCTATGAATTTAGTAATCTATGAATCTATGAATCTATGAATCTATGAATCTATGAATCTATGAATCTATGAATCTATGAATCTATGAATCTATGAATCTATGAATCTATGAATCTATGAATCTATGAATCTATGAATCTATGAATCTATGAATCTATGAATCTATGAATCTATGAATCTATGAATCTATGAATCTATGAATCTATGAATCTATGAATCTATGAATCTATGAATCTATGAATCTATGAATCTATGAATCTATGAATCTATGAATCTATGAATCTATGAATCTATGAATCTATGAATCTATGAATCTATGAATCTATGAATCTATGAATCTATGAATCTATGAATCTATGAATCTATGAATCTATGAATCTATGAATCTATGAATCTATGAATCTATGAATCTATGAATCTATGAATCTATGAATCTATGAATCTATGAATCTATGAATCTATGAATCTATGAATCTATGAATCTATGAATCTATGAATCTATGAATCTATGAATCTATGAATCTATGAATCTATGAATCTATGAATCTATGAATCTATGAATCTATGAATCTATGAATCTATGAATCTATGAATCTATGAATCTATGAATCTATGAATCTATGAATCTATGAATCTATGAATCTATGAATCTATGAATCTATGAATCTATGAATCTATGAATCTATGAATCTATGAATCTATGAATCTATGAATCTATGAATCTATGAATCTATGAATCTATGAATCTATGAATCTATGAATCTATGAATCTATGAATCTATGAATCTATGAATCTATGAATCTATGAATCTATGAATCTATGAATCTATGAATCTATGAATCTATGAATCTATGAATCTATGAATCTATGAATCTATGAATCTATGAATCTATGAATCTATGAATCTATGAATCTATGAATCTATGAATCTATGAATCTATGAATCTATGAATCTATGAATCTATGAATCTATGAATCTATGAATCTATGAATCTATGAATCTATGAATCTATGAATCTATGAATCTATGAATCTATGAATCTATGAATCTATGAATCTATGAGTCTATGAATCTATGAATCTATGAATCTATGAATCTATGAATCTATGAATCTATGAGTCTATGAGTCTATGAATCTATGAATCTATGAATCTATGAATCTATGAATCTATGAATCTATGAATCTATGAATCTATGAATCTATGAATCTATGAATCTATGAATCTATGAGTCTATGAGTCTATGAATCTATGAATCTATGAATCTATGAATCTATGAATCTATGAATCTATGAATCTATGAATCTATGAATCTATGAATCTATGAATCTATGAATCTATGAATCTATGAATCTATGAATCTATGAATCTATGAATCTATGAATCTATGAATCTATGAATCTATGAATCTATGAATCTATGAATCTATGAATCTATGAATCTATGAATTTAGTAATCTATGAATCTATGAATCTATGAATCTATGAATCTATGAATCTATGAATCTATGAATCTATGAATCTATGAATCTATGAATCTATGAGTCTATGAGTCTATGAATCTATGAATCTATGAATCTATGAATCTATGAATCTATGAATCTATGAGTCTATGAGTCTATGAATCTATGAGTCTATGAATCTATGAATCTATGAATCTATGAATCTATGAATCTATGAATCTATGAGTCTATGAGTCTATGAATCTATGAATCTATGAATCTATGAATCTATGAATCTATGAATCTATGAGTCTATGAGTCTATGAATCTATGAATCTATGAATCTATGAATCTATGAATCTATGAATCTATGAGTCTATGAGTCTATGAATCTATGAATCTATGAATCTATGAATCTATGAATCTATGAGTCTATGAGTCTATGAATCTATGAATCTATGAATCTATGAATCTATGAATTTAGTAATCTATGAATCTATGAATCTATGAATCTATGAATCCATAAATCCATGATCCATGATCCAACTACAATATCCCCGTCAACTTGTGCTCATTACTACTTTTGTCGTCAGCTCATCCATATTGTATCCAAATCCATCCCCCCGAGAAATCATGATTGTTTTGTTGATTCAAAACCTAACACGGATATCAATAACAACAACCGAATACACTACTTTTCTCCTTTAACTCAATTGTGGGCCCGGTCCACTTTGAAATGAAGTCAACACAAAATAGAGACGGAGACAAAATGGATCACCGTTTTCGGGGAATTGTTTCGAGTGTCTGTGTGTGTTTTGTTTATGATATCATCATGTGGGCTGAAATTCTGTGAAAAATAGAAAAAAGCACATCAGAAGTGGGTTGTACTCGGAAGTTGGTGGAGGATCTGAAAATGCTGTATATAGCCTGGATCTGATTTATTCCAGATCCAAAAAAATTTCAGTCATTCATCTGAAAATGAATTATCGTACTGTAATTCAAGTCACCGGATCATGAAAATTTTTTGTTTCAAAACTGTAACAGATACCGTATTTCCTCGAATAGAGCGGCACTGCAAACTCTGTCGGAGAATGATCATATCTCGGAATCTAGAAGAGCTATCAAAAAGTTGTCAACAGCAAACTTGTAGCTGAAGTTTTGATCTACAATTTTGCAGTTAACAACTTTTTGATAGCTCAACTAGATTCCGAGATATGACCATTATACGGCAGTGTTTGCAGTGCCGCTCTAATCGAGGAAATGCGGTAGTTTTTTTTTAGTTTCCCAGAATTCGTCTAAAATTTCAGCATGATATGAAGATCATTTGAACTGTACAGATTTCTCATCTTAGGTTTAGCTGAGCCAACTGTGCTCTTTCCTGCAAAATGAGCCGGTAGGACTGTATGTGAGCCTTGAACCTGAATTAGAGAGTTTTCCAGACTGATTCTGAGAAGAAGCTTCAGATTTCCGATCGAGCTAGATACAAGAAGTTTGATACGACATATTCCAGTTGGTGATTCGCTAAAATTTCACCCAAAACGAGTTGAGCCAAAAACTTGCTCACTCCACTGGATACGGGATATACTAGATATACTGGATATATTGGATATACTGAATACTGGATAGCAAACTGTTTGACTGTACCGGAAAACTATAGAAGCTCCATTTTGTGTTGTGTGCTCCTTCCCTATATAATTTTTGAAAAAGTGCTCTTTGAGCCCCCACCCTCTGATCTTGAACCTATATTCCAACGTAACCCCACATCATCCACCCTCCTAATCCTAATCCACCTACTATATCCATTGATATAAAAAACTATAGATCTATAAATTGACCTCCTATATACCCATTTTCACTTTGTTTTTGTTTCAAAAAAATCCAATTTTCCCGAAAAATAATGTGAGATAATATTCGACAAACAACATCCCAACTAATCCGTCAAAAGCGAACTCAAAAAAAAGAGCTAATTATTTCTTGTTTTTTTGCCGTGTCTTCCCCCTTCTCTAACTACAGTAATCCATCATTTTCCACCCACCAAAAATTGTCATCACTCCCTCGACTCCGCCCACTTTTTTTTTGCTCTTTCACCACAAACTCCGCCCACATTTTTTGCTGGCTCCTAGGAGGAAGACTCCTCGGTGTTTCATTTTCACTTCTTGCGAATGATGATCCGATCGACCCTTGTGCTGCTCTCGGCAGCATCGGCTCTTTTGGTCATGGCTCAAGAGCAACATGCTCCAACATCGGCTGTTGGAGCACCAACCAACTCAAAGGATTGTCAATCGGTGAGCTCTTTGCCATGAAATTGTTTACTTTTTTGAAAAAAGCTTAGTTTTTCAAAAAAAGAGAGACTTTTAATTGTTGAGCTCTCCTCGGAGCATATACACTTTTTTGGGTGCAAGCATGGAATATGAATTGCCGTCAACTCTTTTTTTGTTTCGTTGGAAATTGCTATAAAGCGATAAATATGGTCGTATATAGGCAAAATTGAGCTCGAGATTGGAGCAAGCTATGTTTTTTCGAGGAGATTTGCAACATAGTACAATTTTTTGTGTGGGCACATATTTTTTTCTGAAGTGTCATGCAAATGGGTTTGCACTGGATTCTATGAATCTGCACGGCAAATAAACCTGACTAGACATATCAACGACTTCTGGAAATTTTTTTTCCCTATAAACTATATAAAACAAGGAAAAAGGGTGGATACGGAAACGATGATATCAAATCTTGGGATAAAGCCAGTGGATATGCTGCCGAAGAATGATCATATCTCGGAATCTAGTACAGTTATCAAAAAGTTGTCAACAGCAAACTTGTAGCTGAAGTTTTGATCTACAAACTTGCAGTTGGCCACTTTTTGATAACTCTTCTAGATTCTGAGATATGATCATTCTCCGACAGAGTTTGCAGTGCCGCTTTATTCGAGGAAATACGGTATCTGTGGCAGTTTTGATACTGTATCTACGTTGAGAACAAATTTTTAAAATCCTAAAAGGTTTCGAGAGCCAAGGATTGCTGTAAATATCTAGCCGTTGTTTTGGTATATATAATAGTATCGATTTACAAAAAAAAATCGGAGCTGATGAGCCCATTTTGGCATATATATAACAGTTGTTGATACTCATCATTTTTTTGTAAAGGCTATATTCATCAATATCAGAAAAAAAGTAAAAAATTCAAGAGCCTGGTTGTGCTCCTCAAATCTTTCAAAGCCCTATACTCTGAAATCTCCATACCTGGGCTCTTTTTTAACTAGATACAAGTGCTCTAGTCAAAATTTTTTCAGTCAAAATTTCTACCAAGCAATTTTTTAGTATCTAAAAAAACATAATTTTTTCGATGACTAACCATTAGTCTTAAAATACTCAGCCTGCAACCAGCCAACATTCTCCCTCAAAATATTCTATCTTTTACTCATCAAGAATAAATTAAAACTCATATCTATGTCTGTCAGTGGATACGTCATCATTTTTTCCAGATCTTGGCCAACAACGGCGATCAACAAGAGGCTCTATTGTGCCAACTCAGCGAGAGCAGCATGCTTCTTGCTCAACTCGGAGCACTTGTGTCGGAAGGTGTCGAGCGACTTGTTCAGAATCACGGTAGAGATATTTTTGAGCTTTTTCGAGGGAAATATGTATTTTGTAGGAATTGCAGTTGACGATGAGGGAAGCGAGGAGGGTGGTGATATGGAGAAGAGGAAGCACGAGTATCTACGATTCGGAAAGAGAAAGCACGAGTATTTGAGATTTGGAAAGAGAAAGCACGAATACTTGAGGTGAGATAGATTCATAGATTCATAGATTCATAGATTCATAGATTCATAGATTCATAGATTCATAGATTCATAGATTCATAGATTCATAGATTCATAGATTCATAGATTCATAGATTCATAGATTCATAGATTCATAGATTCATAGATTCATAGATTCATAGATTCATAGATTCATAGATTCATAGATTCATAGATTCATAGATTCATAGATTCATAGATTCATAGATTCATAGATTCATAGATTCATAGATTCATAGATTCATAGATTCATAGATTCATAGATTCATAGATTCATAGATTCATAGATTCATAGATTCATAGATTCATAGATTCATAGATTCATAAATTCATAGATTCATAGATTCATAGATTCATAGATTCATAGATTCATAGATTCATAGATTCATAGATTCATAGATTCATAGATTCATAGATTCATAGATTCATAGATTCATAGATTCATAGATTCATAGATTCATAGATTCATAGATTCATAGATTCATAGATTCATAGATTCATAGATTCATAGACCCATAGATTCATAAATCCTCGAGTTCTATGCTTCAAAGATTCCCAGGTTCTGTGATTCTATGGCTTATGGATCCTCCAAGTTCTATGATTCTGCACTTTTCCCCATATAGATTCATAAATTTGACTGGAATTACATCTTGGAATTAAGGTCTTAGAAAAAATCTATGAATCACAAAAAAAGTTGCATTGTTTTTTCATCCTTCTCGTCCCAAACAACACTAAAATCAAATTAAAAAAGTGTTGGAGAACACCACAATCCAATTTCCTTCAGATTCGGAAAGAGAAAGCACGAGTACTTGCGTTTCGGACGGAAATAAATGTCTCACACCAATCCACACCACCCACCAAATACACACACCATCTATAACACCAGAATACAGTAACAAGGATTATAAAAAAATAAATTATTGTCAAAAACACACACCCCATCTGTTTCTCCTCTCTCTCTTTTCTGTTTATTTTAACAACATACTGTAATAAACTTGTCGTTGGTTAACTATATATTCATCAGATACAGCAAAAAATCTATTATATCAAGTGTATTTTGCCTATATTTGGCCCTGCAATGCATGGATTCGAAAATAACATGAACTAAGATGATAATGAAAGTGTAAACTACTTGTATCCACCTACTCAAAAATATAATTACCATATTTCCTCTAATAGAGCGGCACTGCAAACGCTGCCGTATAATGCTCATATATCAAAATCTAGAAGAGATATCAAAAAATGGTCAACTGCAAATTTGTAGATCAAAACTTCAGCTACAAGTTTGTAGTTGACAACTTTTTGATAACTGTACTAGATTCTGAGATATAATCATTCTCCGATAGAGTTTGCAGTGACGCTATATTCGAGAAAGCTATATTTGAGAAACTTTGATTCTACAATCACCCGCTGCAAATATACATAACTTTTTGGGATAATATTCGGTATATATGTTCACATATTGTACTTGAATCTAAGCTAGATATGCGGCAAACCCCAAAAATGTACTATATACAGTTCATGAATATGTATACATGCTTGAATCGAGTGACTGTAGAATCAAAGTAATGATATTTTGGAGTAGGTGGATACAAGTAGTTTATGTTTTTAATATCAAAATTTTTTTACTCTAAACCGAAGGCCAAATATAGGCAAAATACACCGATAGATTTTTGTCCGGTAATGTAGATCAAAAAATAAATATCCAGATAAATGCAAATAATTATCATCCCAGAGTATAAGTATATCAAAACTGATCGAGGCAGGGTGGAGCTTGTAGAATATATATATATATCAAGGGAAAATTAGACCACAAATCCTCGATCATATTTGTTGGCGCGGCGTTGACGGATCTTCTGGACAATATTGAAAACGAATATAGCGACGATTCCAACGAAGCATCCAGTGTTGAGTGCAGCCAATGGCTTTAAAATATTCAGGTTTGATACAGTATATAGGGTTAATTTATCAATTTCTCTGTATTCAGTTGTATCAAGAACTCGTTTTTGTGTATATTCATCAGATATAGCAAAAGAAATAAATATTTAGATATAAAAATGCAAATAATGATTATCCCAGGAGTATAAGTATATCACAACTGATAGAGGCAGGGTGGAATTCGAGGAAATGGATACAAAAAAAAATTAGCGCATGTATCCTCGATCGTATTTGTTGGAGCGGCGTTGAAGGATCTTCTCATTGACGACGTTGAGAAGGAAGATGGCGGCGATTCCCAAGAAGCAGCCGGTGTTGAGTCCAGCCAAGGCCTGTGAAACGCGAATATATGCCGATTTCAATATTTGTATCAGGCTCTCCACATTCAGTTCAGTTAGAATCACTTCACTGCTCTTTTGATTGACGGATCTAGTTAAGTTTCTACTCGCGCCAGCTCAATTTTGAAGAGCCCCCAATATGAACTCGCTCCTGTATCGATAATTTTCAGAAAAGTCACAATATCTGACTGAACTGAATACAGAGAAACTAATAAATATAACAAAGATTGAACGATCTCAACTCAATATATGGAAATGACTAGTTAAATATACCATTCGATAGCTTTTTTCGTGTACCGTATTTCCTCTAATAGAGCGGCACTGCAAACTCTGTCGGAGAATGATCATATCTCGGAATCTGAAAGAGCTATCAAAAAGTGGTCAACTGCAGATTTGTAGATCAAAACTTCAGCTACAAGTTTGCTGTTGACAACTTTTTGATAACTGTACTAGATTCTGAGATATGATCATTCTCCGACAGAGTTTGCAGTGCCGCACTATTCGAGGAAATACGGTAGAAGTCATATTCATATTCAGTTTTTGCCAAAGAGATCTCTCTTTTGGATTTTACATGAAAAAAAAAACTATCGAGTGGTATATTGAACTAGTCATTTTTATATATTGAGTTCAGATCAGTCCCTGGTGAGCTCAAAATTTTAGACTTACTCCAATCCATCCGAATCTCTCTCCAGTCTCAATGATAGTTCTTTGCGAGACAGTGCCACCGATTCCAATAATGATGAGCCATCCCATGATTCCAGCGGTTGCGAAGATCACCTCCTGTAAAAATTATCGAAATTATTTTTTGAAATTCCGCATTTCCTCGAAAAACGCTGCCGGAGAATGATCATATCTCAGAATCTAGTACAGTTATCAAAAAGCTGTCAACAGCAAACTTGTAGTTGAAGTTTTGATCTACAAATTTGCAGTTGACCACTTTTTGATAGCTTTTCTAAATTTCGAGATATGAGCATTATACGGCAGTGTTTGCAGTGTCGCAATAATAAAATAACTCACAGAAAGTGCGCAATTGGTCAATGGTGTTTCTTCACCACGCTTGGCGAGCAAGAAATACATGATGACTGACACGATACAGTAGAGAAGTGTTAAGGCACTGACAAGATAGATGATAACGATTTCATAATTGATTGAGATATATGCAGTAACATATGATGGATCGAGCAAGATCAGCACGACGATTGTTAGCAGCTGAAAGAAATATATAGGTTGATACGGAAGTACGGCACTGCAAACGCTGCTGTATAATGCTTATATCTCGAAATCTAGAAGAGCTATCAAAAAGTTGTCAACTGCAAATTTGTAGATCAAAACTTCAGCTACAAGTTTGCTGTTGACAACTTTTTGATAACTGTACTAGATTCTGAGATATCATCATTCTTCGACAAAGTTTGCAGTGCCTCGAGGAAATACGGAAGTAAGTATCTTGCAAAATCTTGTTCCTTTCATGCATCATAAAGTACTTTTGCTCTTAGGTAAACATTACCAATCAAAACAAGAACAACATGCATATATACTCTTTCTATCCTCTTTTACCCCTCCGCGCAGCTTAGAAAGAAGAGGAGGCAACGGGTCGAAAAAGTCAATATTTGTTGTTCATTTTGATGATAACAATGTCGTCCCAACTGCTGCTTTATACAAATACTTTGAGTAATAATATTCATTGTCTCTTATCGGAAATTTTTCGTCTTGGGCTATTTTTGGTGTTGATACATGCTGGAGGGTCGTAAAAATTGATCGATTGATATATTTGCGAAACTATTGATTGATTTTTATCAATTTTTTTTTGAAGAAAATTAGATTTTTCAAATTAGGATTGCAGGAAAAGGGCCTCATAAAAAGTTTTAACTGAATTTAAAGAAATGACTATCGGTAAAGTACCGGATTACCTCGAGTATAGCGGCACTTCAAACACTACAGGAGAATGATCATATCTCAGAATCTAGTACAGTTATCAAAAAGTTGTCAACAGCAAACTTGTAGAGAAAGTTATGATCTACAAATTTGCAGTTGACCACTTTTTTATAGCTTTTATAGATTCCGAAATTTTCCGAGAAGATTTTCATATTCGTTCCCATACGAATCGAGCCTCATTGCCTAGAAAAAAAGTTCCCCGAAGCGAAGAGCTGTATTGAGATATGCGCCTTTAATTTTTACTGTAGGACTACTGTGTAAAAGTTCACAAAGCGTTGTGGCCTCGTAAATCTACTACGGAAGGCTCGATTCGTACGAAACCGATAATGGATAAAAACAAAGCAACTTTTTGAAAAATGGATCAGTGCCAAGGAATTAATCAAATTTTGGTTACCGTATTTCCTCGAATAAAGCGGCACTGCAAACTCTCTCGGAGAATGATTATATCTCGGAATCGAGAACAGATAGCAAAAAGTTGTCAACAGCAAACTTGTAGCTGAAGTTTTGATCTACAAATTTGTAGTTGACCACTTTTTGATAGCTCTTCTAGATTCCGAGATATGAGCATTATACGGCAGCGTTTGAAGTGCCGCTATATTCGAGGAAATACGGTATATCTTTTCGAAATCACAAGGATATCAGCTCAAATAGCTGCAAGATATTTCTCATGGAATTTTTGAGTTGAAGAATCTTAGTTTTTGTATATACCCAGGAGAATTTCTTAAGTTTTACTGTATCAAACAACAAAAACTACAGAATCAAGGATCCTAAGAAAAACCACTCACCACAATAGCAACCTTGATCGCTGTGCATATCAGCAGCTGATTAGGTATCGCCATTTCCTGTAAAATCGTATAATCAGAACAACACAAAATGTAAAAGTGTACAGCTAGTTGGAAAAGAAAATTGTTTCGGGACGACGAGAGAGACACACACAACACAACACAAGCCGTTACGACTGGAGGACGGGGCCGGCGCGTCGGTTGACTCATGGAAGAGCAAATAATACCGTGTTTCTCATTCGAAGGTATACTCTCTCTCTCCTTATTCTATTTCCGACCTCTCCGCTTTCTTGTACACATCTGTGGCCTCCCTGGTTGCATATTCCTCTGTTTTGTTTGCTTTCAATTCCATAGATGCGGAAAAGAAGAGAGGAGAGGGGCATTGCATAATAAATGTGTATGATAATCGATATTCAAAATAGTTCTGTTTTTTTGTAGGTGGATGATTCAGATCATGACTCAGAACTTTATACATCATGAATTAGGAGAAAATACTACAAAAATAAGGGGGAAATTATGAGCGATGGAGAATTCAATTTAACATGAAGCGGAGAAGAAAATAAATATTATTATTTAACTGATTGTTGTTTTGATAGGTGGAGAATCACATGACTGGTGGGGCACGGCTGGAGAGGAATGCGACGGTTTTGTGAATGAAGGTGCGAACGATTTGGGGGCAACTCGCCGAGCTGGCAACATTTTCGAGTGACACTCTCATTTGGTAGAAGGCTTGTCTGTAAATAGTTAGGTATTAGAATAGTATACTGTTCGAGCTTGGACACTTAATTTCGGGACATTAATTTTTAAGACTTTTCAACAAAGTTTTTGGATGTTTTCTCAAAATTATGATAAACGGGATTCAACCTTATTTTCGGAAATGAAGCTCAAGGGAGATGAAAATGATGGTAATTTTCCATTTAGCTCAATCCTTTTCAATTTTTTTGCGTAACAATAAACTTTAGTCCTATGTGGATGTAGATTTGAAAGTTTCAAAAATTATCGAAAAAAAGATACAGAATTTAGAGCTTATTTGAAAACAAAAACCACAATACTCATCACTCTAAACATTTTCTTAATGCTCATCTAACGGTCTTCTAAAATATTACAAAACACTCAAAACAGTATTTTCAGCAACTAGCAGTGTATTCAATCAGCAAAAAAACATTATCGATTCATTTTAGATTCGAGACTTCAAGAAAAAACTAGCTGAAAAGTTAGCTGAATCAATTTGGTTACACAGGCATACATTGAAAATAAAAAATGACTAATTTCTTCAATTTCCTCGAATTTCATCTATCAATGCATTAGAAAATTCCAAAACACTATCATTTCTGAAATTTAAGACAAATGAATTACCTGGTGCTCGCGTTTCTTCTAGATGCATAACGAAGTGTCAAGAATCTGTAGTAGGCGAATGGAAGGAACAACGACGATTTGCCACTGAAAATCAACGAGACCAACAACGGGACGAGGAAGATCTCCGAACATGCGATGATACCGAGTGCATTTTGAAGTTGAGCACTGTTGAAATTCTCGATTTTTCCGACGATTGGGCTGTTGTGTCCCGTGGCGCGCAACATTTTTGCCTGAAAACCCTTTATTTTTGAACTATACCGTGTAAATTTACTTACCAAGAAAGTGGTGGCATGAAGGAAAGCGTAGATAGTAACTGGAAGAAGTGCCATGGTGACCGGTGCCGACATGATGAAAAGGACCGAGTAGATGAGGTAGTGGAATGCATCTTCAGACATCAGACGTTGGAAGAAACCGGCGTTGAGAGCGAATGTACCAGAGACACGGGTGTGGAGACGGAGGGCGAATGTGGCAGCGGCTGGAATTTAAAATTTTAGTTATTTACTTTTTGAGAGAAAAAAAACTTACAAGCAATGAAAACCTTGTAATACGCCGACTCATAATTGACCCATCCAACGAATGGAAGAAGGAAATTGACGGCGAAGAACACTGTCATCACTCTCGATGCGAATAGCACACATTCCATCGTGTTCTCTCGCACAAATGCCTGAAATTTCTTTGTTTTTTTCAAGACTGAAAACCTAAAATTACCGATACAGAAGCACCAGGTGCTGGTGGCGGACGAGCATTCGATGGTCCAGCTCCACCACTTTGAGGTTGATTATCCTCGGGCTCTTCAACAATTTCGACCATTTTCTGCAGAAATTTGAGTAAAATTTAGTACTAAACGCGATTGGCGAACAAATAAAGTACTCGAAACTGAGAAGAGTAAAGCGAGAAGATAGGGAGAGCGGAGAGCGGAGTTTAGGTTTAGACAACGTCAGCGATGGCGAAAGAGAGAATATTCTAGGTTGTCAGGGTGACGAGATTGGTGAAAATCAGAGAGATTGAGTGGTTTTTAACTTGTTTTGACAAGTTGAAGGTGAAAAATTAATATTTTAGTGTTTTTGACAGAGTTTTCAGGGAAAACTTGGGAAATTTGAGGAAATAATCGATTAATGAAGACAGAAAATAGAGAATTTAGAATGATATTCAAGAAAGAAAATAGTACAAGTAAAATGAAAGGAAAAACAGCAGGAAAAAGAAAGAAAAAGTGATGCAAAGTGTCTCAACTGGAAAAATTATATCCCACCGAAAACCCCTACTTTTCCTAGGTAAAATAGCGAAAATATAGAAAATACTATTTGTTTTTACAATTTTTGACGTCTTAAAATCTTTAAAAATCAAATTTTAGTTAATAAAATAAGGAAAACAGCGGAGTTTTGCTCGAAAGTTCCAAAGCAAATATCAATAATTTTTAAACTAAATCATCCGCGCCAGCACTTCATTTGCGTCAATACTACTTTTGATGGCGTCGGTATTTCATTTTTGCTTGAATTTGAGCTTTTTCAGCGATTTTCCTCTGAAAATCAGATTGTTTCCGCTATTTTTCACTAAAAATAAAATATTCAGAATGCTCAAACTCGGAAATATCATCAAATGTGGGCTGAACGTCCGAAATGTGCGAACAATGGCGCCGACAATCAATCCGGCTCAACAACAACAAGTTCAAGCGGTTCTTCCAGATAAATTGTTCAGGTATGCTCCATTCTCTGAAATTTTCATGAATTATTGTTTCAGCGCAATTGAACTAGAATATCGTGGTCATGACAAGGAAGTATTGAAGTCTTATACAAGTTTTTTGCAGGTAATACTCTAAACTCACCGTTTTTGTACTAAAAATACGTTATTGCAGCAAGTTTGCACAAATTTGGACATTACACAAGGAAAATGCGAAGTTTTGCCATATATTCGGTAATAAAGTAGTTTTTTTTGTGAAGAAATGTGAGTTTTAAGGTGGGTACAACCAGCATTACGATCGAAATTCGTTCATAAAAAGTACAAATTGCATTATGAGACGAGAACGCATATTACCAAGTTTGAGGTGAGTAATTTTGTCAGAAAACAATAAAATACTTATTATTCAACAAAAATCATAAAAATAGCAACAAAAACGATAAAACTGTAGAATAAAATGCAAAAAGGAAAAAAAAGTTCGTTCACTCGTCTCAAACTGCTGATTTTCATATATTTAGGAACAATAATTTTGAAGGAGATAAAACTAAAATTGGTAGAGAATCACCTGGAATTCTATTCTAAAAAATCATTTTCGCAGTTTTTGTAAATTGGCAACTGCTGCAAAATCCGAAAAAATCAAAATTTTTACTTCAAAAACCACAGAAATCTCCATTATTTTTACCATATTCTATCACATATAAAGTAAATCGTTTTTTAAATCCTTCTTCTCATTAAAAACACATTTTTTGAACTGAAAAACGTAAATATCACTAAAAAATTACTATTTTTCAACAAGAATTTCAGAAAAACATCATGTTCGCTCAATATTTCAACAAAAAAAATCAAAAATATTGCAGATCAAGTACATCACCGGCTCAACAGCGTCCGCATTCCTCGAGTACATTCAACGAAATATTCCAGAAGGTGTTGGAATGCGAATCGGATTCACTGAGACTCAACCACTTCCACTCAGCATTCAGCAGTCATAAATCCATATTTTTATGTAGTTTTATTTTCAAATTAGTGTTTTATTGTTATTCGTTTATTGTTCATAAATATCAAAAGAGAGAGGGAGATCCATTAAAAAATCCAAAATTCATTAAAAAAGTTATCTTCTGTTGCTGAAATTGCCACCATGTCCACCTCCGCCACCGCCACCATAACTTCTACGTTGATCACCATTGTAGTTTCCACGATTGCGACCATTATCGTATGGGCGATTGTCGTGTTGTCTGAAAAAATCGTCGATTTTCAAGGGCGAATCAAGTTTCAGGAAGATTATAACATAAAAATATGAATTTTATGTAATATAGGGTATCTATAGGTATCGTTCTCGGATGCCAGATGTAAATATGTAAGAATGATAGGAAAGTGGAATCTTGGTTTTACTCAAAATTCATCGAAAATGTGACAAAACTAGAATTTGAGACAATAATATTGGATAATCACACTTCCATTTTCTTTTTTACAAGAAAGTTTCTGATCGGAGTAAAAATTCCAAATTTTTCGGACAGTTACCAAGAAAAATACGTTTCATGAAAAGTTTAACGTGAAGAAAATCGTTTTAATTTGTTGAGATGCATGCTTGGTTGTATAATATAAATATTAAAGAAGGACACTTTTAGCTACGGGGCCAGATAATTCATATATTTTTTTGGGGAAACAAGAATTTAAAGGCTCGCTTTCTGCAAGTCGGACTTTTTAACCTCATGCTTCTTTCAACTTTTCAATTTAGCCTTTTTAAAAAAAATTTTTTCCAATCTCCTCACCTATTCCCTCTTCCACCATTCCAATCATTTCTCGAATGGTTATCCGGATATCTTCTTGGCGTTTGATGACTTTCATAATCCTGTCCCAATCGATGATTGTAGTCGTTGTTGCGGAATGATGGTGCTGAGTGTTGGCGAAGGACGGTGTTGATGAATTGGGTGTGTGGCATTGGTGCAGGTGTGTGGTGTTGCGAGTGAGCTGAAATTATAGAATAATTGGGCTGAAAATCTTGTTGGAACATGAGAAACTGCTCAGTTACCAAATTGGCGTGTCTCGCCACAAACAATTCTTGTTTTCGTGCTGAGACCTTAGGGTACTGTACTTCTACTACGGTATTCAAAAATCTAAGCAGATTCTGGTTACTGTAGATCTGGGGTACTGTACTACTGTATAAAAAACTTACGTTGTCGATCTCTATTATAATGATCATACATTGGTGGCGGTGGTGGTGGTGGCGGCATATAGTATTGATCGTTACGGTAGTCACGCGAGTCTCGTCTGGAAAAAATTAAGATTTTCAGCCTAATGGTGATGTTTCATGAAAATTTTCAGTTTTTTGATTTCTGCCAATATTATCAAATGATTCAGCGATTTGATTATAACATTTCTATGTTTTTACACATTTTTCTGACTATAAAAACGCAATCTGCCACTAAAACATAGTGAATTCCGTCTGAGAATCATGTTCAAGTCAATTTTTGCTCTTCTCGCTTTGGCTGCTGTTGCCATGTCACAATCGGTTCGTTTTTTTGATCCATGAAAATCATCTCCAAAAATTTTTAGATTTCCTTCAACAACCAAAACCGTGCACCATGTCCAATGGGTGAGTTCCGCAAGTAAATTTAAAGAAAAATACAGCAAAGTATCTTTGCTTGAAATTCAAGAAGTCTGAAACTTCCGTGTCAATATATTTCAAAGGAGCGTGATCCGTTTTCAGCCTGCTCGACAGCAGCCGCATTCACTACTAACATCGACGGTTCTCAAACAACTGCCCGTTGTACTGACAACAACGCCGATCCGGCCGTCAGATGCCCAGGATGTTGTGCAGCGGTCGCCCTTGCTGCTGGCCTTTCAGCGGTACGTTTTCGCACTGATATGAGTGTGAATATAGATATTTTTTGCAGGACAGAGCCTCCGGATTCCCATCAAACAACGGAAGATCGTGTGTTTGCTGCATCCGTGGTTGTTAATTCAATTTCTATTTTTTTCTAAATAAATAAAATATTCTTACCGATTATCATAACTTCTTCGATTATTTCCACTTCTCGATGGAAGCGGATTCTTCATCTGTCGCTCCTCGATATTCCTTTTCTCGCGTTTCCACAACTCCTCTTGTTGGGTACCGTTACGCGGCTTCACACTAATCGCCATTTGGAATAGACGGACACCGTTGAGAGTTTCGATGGCGAATAGCACTGATTCTTCGTCCTGGAAGAGGATTCAATGAGATTTATGGATCCGTGAATCTATGAATCTTTAAATCTATGACCCTTCCAACTCCAAAGCTAATTCTACGAAAAAATTCATCGTTTCCATGCTTTCCAGCAAAATCTATGCAACTTTTATGATTCTACGTAGATTTTCTTGTCGTTCTATGCGTTTTTTGCATAGATTTTCTGATTTCAACCTATTCCGCAACAATTACATACCTCAAACTCGACCAACGCGAATCGAACATCAGTATTCATTTGTTTTCGAATTAATACTTTTGTCACAGGTCCAACCTGAACCTCTTTTCCGTTATTTTTTTCCTTTTTTCATCCCAAACCTGCGTAAAAAGTTCCTCAAGTAATTCCTCTGTCACATCATTGTGAATATATCCAATATAACACGACCTCTCGTCGTTGACAATGTTCGACATCTGCAAAATAGAGCGGATTATCGATTGAGACATATGCGCGCGAATACGAGAGGCAAGATAAGATTAAACCAGCGCATATGGGCTCGAATAGCATCATTTTAGCCATTTTTCTCATTAACGAACAGTTGTTTTGCGTAAAATCTCTAAAAACGTATAAAAAACAAAGAAACGACTACTAATTTTCTCCCAATTCCCCCGTCGCGGACTAGTTTCCCATGGCCGTGGCCTAGAAAAACGTGCACTTGAACTGTAAGTCAGTCCATTTAAACACGTCATTTCACCGTATTTTCCATGTTTTCCATCATTTTTCTGTATTTTTAGCTTCTAGAAGCATGCAATTCTGCCCCTGTTTTCTTATTTCACGATATTTATAGCATTTCCGCGGCGTATAATAGGTTTTTCGTTGTTTTTCTCTTTATATAGTGGTTCGTAGTTTTAAGCGAGCAAGTTGCTTGTTTATTCGTATTTTATCATCAATATTTTTGTGACTGTGGTTTAGAGGAGCATAGTATGAAATCATTTTGAGGTTTCGGCATGAAATTTGGTGTTTTAAAAGTGCTTTTAGAAAAATTTGAGCTATTTTTCGTGACGAAAAGTGGAGCATAGAATCTTTAAATCGATGAACCTCTCAATCATAGAACTTGAGGATCTATGAGTCCATGAATCATAGAACTTCATTTTACATAAATCTATGAAGCATAGAACTCGATACTTTATGAATCTATGACCCGGTTCTATGACTCCTCATATTTACACATTTCATTAAACAAACCCTTTTCAAAAACTCGCCATTTCCCCAAATATCAGCAGTTTTTTTGCCCCTCACTTCCTCATTTTTATCTCCTGATATCCCTTTTCATTGATCGATCATGAGCCAATCTCTGACCCCGTCAAAATAACAAAAAGGACACACTTTTTCCCGTCTTATCAGCATCACATAACACCACTTTTACCCTATTTTCAATGATGCAAAGTGAGTCTTTTTTGCCCTAGTACTACAAATCAAATAGTCACGCACTTTTTTCATGGACTATTAAAGTACAACATTTTTCAATTTGGGATTAATTTGATGAGATGAGCCGTTTGTGGCATTGAAAAATGTTGGTAATGTGTATATTTCGACGAATTATTCATCAAAATATGCCGTTTTTCGCCGGAAAATGTTGTTTTACACCAATTTTCGTATAAATTATAAGAAAAACAGATGAAAAGATTGTTTCTTCGATTGAAAAATATGAAACTCATCACTTTGCTCTCAAAAACTTTTTATTTTTCTGTTTTTTCTATTTTAGGTCAATAATTTCTCTGAAACTGCACTAAAAGGGGATTTTGAGTCCATTTTATAGCGTAAAACTGTTAATTTCATCTGCATGTTACCGTTTCGATGCTAAAAATTCGGAAAAGCCAAGTTTTTGACTCTCATAAAAGCATAAATTGCATCTGAAATTGTTCCCCCATCTAAAATCCCTTCTCGTTCAATTCCGCTAAACCTAAACCATGTAAATTATGGCGAACAACTAATCCCCTCCCTCCAATTCAACCGCCACATATTACATATTTCCTTGCCCCTGGTTGATCTAGTTCACTCACACACAGTCAAATTGTATATAATATCTCCACTCTCCATCTGTCTTTTTTTTTCTACTTGCCAACATTTGCTTTGCGCGCACACACGTCTTGCGACGGAGTAGGATTCCCCCACTTTTGAACTACAAGAAAAGCAAATTTACCTAGTTTCGGCAACAAAAAACTCGAAAAAATCGATTTATTAGTCATTATAATTGGTGGTTTTTTGCAGCTATTACAATGGTGAAAAGCAAGAAGAAGTCGACGGAGAAGAAGGAGAAGAGCGTCGGATTCCAGGAGACGTCGTCACAGGATGGAGCAAGTAGTGGAACTAGTAACAGGTAGATCTTTTTTTTTGAAGAAAAATAGAAAAATTATAATGAAAGAATCAGTAAATCCTTTTTAAAATGTATTTTTTCTGCAAAAAATCACTTCCAAGTCGATAATATTCCAAAAAAATAATGTTTTTATTCGTTTATAGACGAAATTATATGTTTTTCAATAATACACATGAAAAACTGTTTGAATTGCCATTGCTATTGTATATAGGCAAATATTATTGAAAAAAATCGAAAAATTATCTGAAAGTTAACCTTTTTCGGATGTAGAACAGTTGGATTACGTTGGATTTTCATTTGAAACCAAAATTGCTCACCTTTTGTGAACAATTTTATATATTTTCGAAATTTTATGCACGATAGATACTGAAAAAAATAGTTTTCCTGCGAAAAACAATGAAATCCGGTCATTTTACTTCAAAAATGGAAGAAATATCGATTTTGATCTCCTTTCGAAAGGATATTTGAAGTTACTTGTATTCTGATTTTGAAAACCTGAAAAAATCGTGTAAAGTTGTTTGTAACTCAAAAAATGCATCTACATAATTGAAAAAAGCTGAGTTTCTGAATAATTCAATATTTGAGATGATTTTTTTCTGTTTGTAAACAAGATTTCTTTCTGAAATTGTAAAAATACAACCACATTAGCAGTATCAAAAACATTTGATACTCTGCTAACGATTCTATACGGCACACAAAAAAAAAGTTTATTCTCATGTAAATCTATAAAAAATGCCACATTTTACATGTATTTCGTCACAAAATTCATATTATTCGTTGCAGTTTACAACGAAACGGGCCAGGTCTCAAACCATCGCCATCAATGAACACATTAAACCGAATGGAACGCGAGAAGATCACGATACTCCGCAAACCGCACTATGTGTTTCCATATGCATTCATGGAAGTGTGTAATCTTGTTGGAGAGCTTATTTATAAGTGAGTTTTTATGAAAATTTGAAAAATTTGACTTAAAGTGAGCAATTTCTACGTGAAATACGTTCCAAAAAATTGAGAAAACTGTTTTCCATGTAAAACAACAATATTTTTGCAGAATATTGGAGCACAAAGTGCTACTGACACTATCAATCGCCTCATTTATAGCCGCAATTTGTGCATATCATGCTCCAGGAGCACATCAACAACATGTCCAAGAGATTGAGAAGAATCTGATATGGTGGTCGTGGTGGGTGTTCCTTGGAATATTATCGTCAGTCGGATTGGGCTCCGGCCTGCACACCTTTTTGATCTACCTTGGTCCACACATTGCGGCAGTCACACTGGCCGCCTATGAATGCCAGAGTCTCGATTTCCCTGAGCCACCGTATCCACAAGAACTACAATGTCCAACTGAAAAAGGTGGAATCATCATCACTTTATGGCAAATTATGGCGAAAGTTCGTGTTGAGTCACTTCTCTGGGGTGCCGGAACAGCGATTGGTGAACTGCCACCATACTTCATGGCACGAGCAGCGAGATTGAGTGGACAACAACCGGATGATGAGGAATATCGGGAGTTTTTGGCGTTGATGGATGCGGGAAAGAATGCGAATACAAATGAATTGTCATGGAGTGATCGTGGAAAACAATGGGTGGAGAAGTTCATCGCGCGCGTCGGTTTCCCGGGTATCTTGCTCTTCGCATCGATCCCCAATCCATTATTCGACTTGGCTGGTATCACTTGTGGCCATTTCCTCGTCCCATTCTGGTCGTTCTTCGGCGCGACACTAATTGGAAAAGCGCTCGTGAAAATGCATGTTCAGGTATGTTTTTATGCTAATTTTGTAGTTTTCCGGTAGATCAGTATCGCCCGGAAATTGGGAATGTATAGAAATTAGCATAGAAACGTAGAATTTATGAGAATCTATGGATATTGTTTCATAGAATCAGGTTTTGAGAACATAGATTAATAGATATTACATTTCAGATGTTATTCGTGATCGTCGCCTTCAGTGAGCATCACGCCGAGCATGTTGTTGATCTACTATCGAAAATCCCAGTCGCCGGTCCATACATCAGAAAAATGATTGTCGAGCTTCTGGAGAAGCAACGAGGTGCATTGCACACAACACCTGGAAAACATGTGGAGCAGGTAAGCTCAATTTTTCACGATTATAGCTAAAATATGGGATTTGCAGAGCGCATCAATTCTCCAAATGCTCCTGGGTGGCATCGTCTTCGTAATGATTGCATACTTCCTTTGCTCAATCATCCAATCATTGGCACAAGCGTACCACAAACGACTATACGAGCGGTCGAAAAAGCAGAAAAAGGTGGCGTAATGTATTAGGTAGCCTCACCCAAATAACGTATACTTTTTACTATTTTCCGCCATTTTTTACCCGTAAATGTGAGCCCATTTTAGATGTTGATTGATGAAGAAAATGAGAAATTGGATGAAGATCCGCAATCGTCGATATGCCCGCTGTTATCCGATGATCAACTTGTTAGTATTGAAATTAGGAAATGAGGCAGCATGTAGCAAAATGCACCATGTTTGGTCTTGATGCACCACTTTCACTTCTATTAATCAATTTTTCGAGGGTTTTTAGTGATTTTAAGCTGAAATTTGGCTGAAAATCACAAAATTCCATATAAAATTCATAATAATTCCTTAACAGTTCTATCCCGGATAACAGCAAGCACAGTATATCGGTGGCGGATCTTCCTCGCACCTTCTTTTTTCTCATTTTTTTTCCATATCATTTTATGCGCCTTTAAAATGGGGTCTCACCACGATTTGCATGTTTTTCTTTTGTTTCATTGTGCAATTTCTTCCCTTCTCCCTTCTTCCCATTCTTCCATTTGTGATTTGTCCCTTCTCATATTTCCTAATAAATTCCGAATCTACAAATTTTTATGTCTTTTCTTTAGCCATATTTATTTTTCCCCACTCCCCCTCCCCATTGAAAAAAACGGTAATTTATTGATACCCAACAAATTATGTTAGTGAAGTTTTTTCGATTAAGAGTTGTAACGTGCGTTCTTTCCATATTTACTTGTTTCTTTTCTTTCTTCCTCTTTTTAACATTGATTTATGGCCAATAAATGAGAGATTTTATACTTATAGGATATTTTTTAATTGAGAAAGTTTGGAAAATGTGATCAATTTTGCGATATTCGAAAAATGGATCAGTTGTGCCCCGAAAACAGTGAAAAAAAGTGGGCAGTTGTAAAATGACAGATTGTTGAAAGGTTGTTGAGATTGTCCAAAAAGTTGTCCGAGGTTGTTGAACACTATTGTGAGATTTGATAGGTGGTTGAAAAATTGTGAAGATTGTCCAGAAAGTTGGTGCGCTTTCCTCCCAAAACAACGAGATTGTCTGGACATTGTTGAAGGTTGTTGTGCTCACTTGAAAGATTGTTGAGGTTGTTCTGGATGTTGTTGAGGATTGTTGGGGATTGTTGACAGAGTGTTGAAAGGTTGTTGAAATGTTGTAGAGAATATTGTTCGACTGAAAAAATCTGTTTTTTTGCTTTTTTAGACGAGGTTGCTGGAAAATATTGTTGGAATCTATGAAGATTGTTGAAAAATGATCGAACACTCTGGATAGATTGTTGAAGTGTTGTTCGATACTGTTTGAGGTTGTTCGAACAATAATCAACCATCTAAATTGAACTATACAGATATTAATGGATTTGAAAGATTGTGAGATGGTTCTGATGATGGTTGAACACACTGAATGGATTGTTGTGAGGTTGTTGGAGTGTTGTCTCACATGGTCCACAATAATATCCAACAATCTCAATTTAGCGTCCAACAACCTTCAACAACCATCAACAACCTCCAACAATCTCAAAAAGTAAAAATATTCGTCATTTTTCTCTTCATGTATGCAAAAAAAAAGTATTCTTCGCGTGTCACTTCACTTCAAAAAGAAACAATATTTCGTTTTGGTCCGACGCAATCTAAGCCCTTCAGAATCCATAACAATGACATCATCATCATCATCATCAGTTTTTCAAGTGTCTTCCTTCTTCTTCGCCCCATTTTGAGACACACACACATTCAAAACTCCGACAAAAAGAGCAGGATTTAAAAGAAGTTGTCTGCGTCTCGTCATCTCGCACACTCTCTCTTCGTCCCCTCATTCATCACATTGAGATTAAGACATTTTTGAGCCAACATATGACTACAGTAATCCTGCCCCGGAAGGGGCGGAGCATGAAGATGCTCCGGCCGGAGCATACTCATTTTGAAAACACAAGTGGTGCCAAACATGGCTGGCGAGGAAGATGTGCTGGAAAAGCTTATTGCTAAAGGTTGGTTCTATGCATAGAATCTTAGAATCATAGATCTATGAATCTATGAATCTATGAATCTATGAATCTATGAATCTATGAATCTATGAATCTATGAATCTATGAATCTATGAATCTATGAATCTATGAATCTATGAATCTATGAATCTATGAATCTATGAATCTATGAATCTATGAATCTATGAATCTATGAATCTATGAATCTATGAATCTATGAATCTATGAATCTATGAATCTATGAATCTATGAATCTATGAATCTATGAATCTATGAATCTATGAATCTATGAATCTATGAATCTATGAATCTATGAATCTATGAATCTATGAATCTATGAATCTATGAATCTATGAATCTATGAATCTATGAATCTATGAATCTATGAATCTATGAATCTATGAATCTATGAATCTATGAATCTATGAATCTATGAATTTCCAGAAATCTTACCCCAAACTGCCAACTGGGAAGCAACCGAGGAATTCTTGAATCGTATCGTTGTTGTCCTCAAGCAATATATCAAGGACCAAAATGATAGATCACAAAAAATCCTGGAATTCCATCATCCGGATAAGATGCAAAAGTTGATTGATATGTCGATTCCGGATCAACCGGAGAACTTGGCACAATTGATCAAGGTGAGTTCTATGGTTGTATATATCTATGGATCCAGGGATCTATGGAACTAGAGATCTATGAATCTATGGATACATGAATCTATGTATCTAGGGACACATGGATCTATGATACTTCAAAGTCTAAAGAAGTTCTATGAATGAATGTAATAGATTATTTGGATCTATGCTATTTGAAATATATGAAAGTTTGTATCTATGAGTACTATAGAAGTATCTATGTTTGCTATGATACATTCTATGCCTACCATTACTAGTTCTATGATAAGTTCTATGACACCTTTAACCAGTTCTATGCACCCTTTCAACAATTCTATGACCACTACATATAACTAGATCTATGATTAATTCTATGCTACTTCCCAACCTATCATAGAACCTAGAACTAGGTTCTATGCTTTTTTTCAAAATTTCTATGAAGTTATATATGGTTCTATGCCCACTATAACAATATCTATGACAAGTTCTATGCCATCATCTAAAGTTCTATTAGCAGTATAACAATATCTATGTATCCATTCCATTAAAACTTCCAACTCCTACCATATCCATCTCATATCCATCCATTCCTTCCAAATCCATTACCCCTCCTTCCTTCCATTATTTGTCCAATATGCCCTAAGGGCATCTTAATGGGGCCCCATATTTCCACCAAAAAACCTCATTTTGCACCACACACAAAAAAATGGAGGGGATTTGCAGAGTTGTGAAGATGTGTTGCGGTTGGGTGTGAAAACTGGACATCCTCGATTCTTCAATCAAATATCATGCGGATTGGATTTGGTGTCGATGGCTGGAGAGTGGTTGACTGCGACGGCTAATACTAATATGTAGGTTGTTGGAGAGTGTTGAGGGATTGTTGGTCACTGACTTGGAGATTGTTAGAGATGGTTTATCAACAACCTGGACAACATCCAACAAGATGAAAACACTCAAGTTGTTGGAGAGTGTTGGAGGTGTTTGGGACCATTTGAAAGTGTTCTTGACAGAAACTAGAAAATTGTTAGATATTGTTTATCAACAACCTCAAAGATATCTGGACAACCTCCAACAACCTTCCAACAAGCTTGAAGAGTGTGTTTCAGGTTGTTGAAGGTTGTTGGACAATAATGAAGAGTGTTGAATGTTGTTGGGGATTGCTTGACACTATCTATGAGATTGTAAGAGATTGTTGATCAACAACCTTTCAACAACCTGAAAATCATTCAAAAATACTTGCGGTGTGTCTCAGGTTGTTAGGGAGTGTTAGAGATGGTTAGAGATGGTTGGTACACTAGGAACCATCTCACAAAAAATCTAGACAACCTCCAACCACCTCCAAAGTGTGTCAACAATCATGAAAGGTAAAAGAGATGTTTGAAGATTGCTGGAGGTGCACTAAGAGTGTCGGACAACATCGAAGGTTGTTGATGATAGACAACCTCCAACAATCTTCCAACCACCTCAACAACCTTTAACATTCTTCCAACAACATATACAACCTTTCAACACTTCTTAAAAGCTTCAACAACCTTCAACAACCTCTCTCTCCTTCCAGGTTCACCTACGAAATCGCGCCCGTCTTCATTCTCATGGAAAAATCAGTGATGGCTCGAATGTGGGAGGCGATCGGTTGGGAGACGGATAAGGCGGATGGAATATTCGCTCCGGGTGGTGCAATCGCCAATCTGTATGCAATGAATGCAGCCAGACATCATATGTATCCGAGGAGCAAGCATTTGGGAATGAAGGATATTCCGACATTGTGCTGCTTTACCAGTGAGGATGTGAGTTCTATGAATCCTGCGATCTATGGGTCTATAGCAGAAATATTCCATAGATCTATGAAGTTCTATGAAACTTGTGTACAGGATCTATGAAAGTTTATAGATCTATGCTTCTTCTATCCTAGGTTCTATGGCTCTATGTATTCAGGATCTATGAAATTTTCTAAGGCAGGATCTTGATAATTTTATATATCTATGCTTCTTCTATCCTAGGTTCTATGGATCTATGAAATCACTAGACCAAATTTCTGACGACCTATGCATATTTTAACTATCATAGAATCAGTGCCTATAATAATAGTTGAATTTATGAAGTTCTATGAACCTCGAGGATAGATTCTCTGATATCTATGGACCTATGGAAACGTATCATAGATTGTTGTTGACGATTTTAGGCTCTAGAAAAAAATTCTATGAAAACCATACCATAGATCTATGGTTCTATGTCTCAAACTATCTAAGTATCTATGAAAGTCCTAATAGTTCTATGACCCTCTTTCCTAGGTTCTATGAATTTCTATGCCTCCTTCCAGAGTCACTACTCTATCAAATCAGCGGCCGCAGTGTGCGGCATCGGTGCCGACCATTGTTTCAACATCCCAACCGACTCCGTTGGTAAAATGATCCCAGAAGCATTGGAAAAGAAGATCATCGAGTGTAAGAAAGAAGGATTGACACCATTCTTCGCCTGTTGTACTGCCGGATCAACCGTCTATGGCGCATTCGATCCGTTGGAAAAAGTGGCTGATATTTGTGAGAGACACAAGTTGTGGTTCCATGTTGATGTGAGTTTTGAGATTTTTTGGGTTGAAGCTAAACCTAAGCTTACATCTTATGTCTGAAGCTAAACCTAAGTGATGCACAATTTGTAGAGACCTTCGCTTGAGCTAAACCTAAGCTAAACCTAAATGAACCAAAACTGCGCTGATTGTTGAAAATTTGCGGCTAAACCTAAACCTAAGCTAAACCTAAGTCAACCTAAATGGCACACATTGGCAAAAAGCTACATCTTAGCTAAACCTAAACCTAAGGAAGCAAAACTAGTAGTTACAGCTCAGCTAAACCTAAACTAATAAAATAGTGCAGTTAATAAAAAATCTGCGTCCTAGCTAAACCTAAGCTAAACCTAAGCCTATCCTAAACCTAAACCTATCTTCCTTCAGGCCGCCTGGGGTGGTGGCATGCTGCTCTCCCCGGAGCACCGCTACAAACTCGCCGGTATCGAGCTCGCCAACTCAGTCACCTGGAATCCTCACAAGCTCATGGGCGCCTTGCTCCAATGCTCCGCCTGTCTCTTCCGTCAGGATGGTCTACTATTCCAATGCAATCAAATGTCAGCCGATTATTTATTCCAACAAGACAAACCGTACGATGTGAGCTTTGATACTGGTGACAAGGCGATCCAGTGTGGTCGACACAATGATGTATTCAAATTGTGGCTGATGTGGAAGAGCAAGGGCATGGAGGGATATAGGCAACAAATCAATCGATTGATGGATTTGCAAGCGTATTTTACTGCTAGGATCAAGCAGACTGATGGATTTGAGCTGATTGTTGAGAATGTGAGTTCATTGATGTTTGAGTGACATAGAATTTTGATTCAATGGTATTTCAATATCGTCTTCACTATGATAGTTCATAGAATCATAGTTCTATGACTATCGATGATCCTAGGTTCTATGATAACTCTATTCATAGATCATGAGAATTGAAGTTCTATGGCTATTCGAGTCATAGATACTTCCATGCTTGTGAAGATCTATGGCACTTGAGAATACCAAATTCTATGATCAGTCAGTTCATAGAATTATTATTCTACGAAAATCTATGATCCCAAAATTGTCATTCCTTCTCAACTTCTATGAATTTTCTAAATATATAATTTCAGCTCTATGAGTATCTATAATATGGTTCTATGATTTTCCAGCCCATAGAATTCTAGTTCTATGCTCCATATTTTCAGCCCGAATTCCTCAACATCTGTTTCTGGTATTTCCCCTCCAAAATCCGTCATTTGGAGCCAGCCGAGCGTCGAGCTCGTCTCGAGAAAATTGCTCCGAAAATCAAGGCGGGAATGATGCAGAGGGGAACGACAATGGTCGGTTATCAGCCTGATAAGCAGCGGCCAAACTTCTTCCGAATGATTATATCTAATCAGGTATGTGCCTTTAAAATAGTTGAGGGTACTGTAGATATGACAAAAATGACGAAAAGCAGTGGATTCTGAAATTGTGATTCTATGAAATTCTATGCTGGTATTTTCCAAAATCTATGAAGTTCTATGAAACTATTTGAAGTTCTATGGAATCCTATGATAGACCCCTTCACGATCTATTAAGTTCTATGAAACTGTCTAGTAATATCTATGCAGTTCTATGAAGCTAGATATTCACTAGATCTATGAAGTTCTATGCCTCGATTTTAACTAGATCTATGAAATTCTAAGACACTAGTTATCAGGTTCTATGAACCTCTCAACAGTTCTATGAAGTTCTATGCCTCCTTTTTCCAGGCAATCACTCGCTCCGATTTGGACTTCCTCATCGACGAAATTGTCGATATTGGCGAATCGCTCGAATAATTGGAATGGACCTAAACCTAAATATTAACCTATGCTTCAAAACGCTTCTTTTTCTCCAAAAATGCTAATTTTTCTCATAGAATTTCCTGCTTCTTCGCTTGCTTTTCATATATTTATATATTCCAATAAATTATTTCATGACAACAAGAATCTTTTATATATACTGTAGACATACTGTATACTGTTGACTACCGTAGTCTGCTCCACCAAGATGGAACCTGATGTGAGCAAGTGTGCTCCACTGAGAATTCCCGCCAAGAGCGAGAGAGTACTAGAAAAGAGGAGTGCGGTAGAGAAAGACTGTTGCGTTGGAGGTGATTCGATTTGCATATTATTCCTAAAAATGTACTCCAGGCGAAACGAAGACCGATATTCTGATGTAAGTTTATTTATATCTTTATGTATCATAGAATCATTGATCTATGGGTTACACAACCATAGAACCTCCAGTTCTATGAATAATAGTAGCATAGAATCCGGTGTATTGAAAAATCATGGAAGTTCTATGGATTTGAAGACCATAGAACCCTAAGATCTATGGATAGAATTTGAAAGTGTATTATCGTAGATCCAAGAATCTATGAATGGAATAGTCATAGAACTAGAATTCATAGAACCATATACCGTATTTCCTCGAATAGAGCGGCACTGCAGACTCTGTCGGAGAATGATCATATCTCAGAATCTAGTACAGTTATCAAAAAGTTGTCAACAGCAAACTTGTAGCTGAAGTTCTGATCTACAAATTTGCTGTTGACCACTTTTTGATAGCTCTTCTAGATTTCGAGATATGAGCATTATACGGCAGCGTTTGCAGTGCCGTTCTATTCAAGGAAATACGGTATCTATAGACTGCCATATCATAGAATCTTGTTCTTGCAACGAAATTTCAAGTATAAGGAAAGAAGGATCTATAGATGGAATCGTCATAGAACTGTATATAGGGAACAATATATATATAGACTATGTCATAACCTATTTCAGCTCACCGAGCCACCAGAGCAGCTTGAAATCCGAGAGGAGCATGATGGTGTTGTGGTGAAAATTGAGTACTCGTGTATCGAAAATGCACCATATGGAAGCTGGTATATTGTGAAAAAATTCAACTTCTCCGAATATATGATGGCGGAGATTAAGCAGTATCTGATGAAGTGCTACAAGTATGTCAATCAGAAGTGCACCAAGCGTTTGACTATCGATATGAGACAATGGCCAGGAGAGCTGATGAGGATGGTGCAAATAGCAAATATCGAAGTATTGGATATAACCATTCGAACTGTAGATATATAGGCTATATACAAATTCACAAGCACTAAATATTTCAGCTCCCCAACTTCACGAAGTACCCATTATTGGCTCCAGAACTGCGCCACCATATTCTCACCTACTCAAATCGTCGAACTCTCATCAATTATGCCGGATGCTCCAACTACTGTAATTCAGAAATCCAACGATTCAATACTGAGTCACCAGAAGAGCTCCATATCAACGAGGAGAGTGATGGTGTAGTGGTGGAAATGTATTATTCGTATAATAGAAATCCGCCATATCAAAGATGGCAAACTTATAAAAAATTCAACTTATCCGAAAATATGATGGAGGAGGTTCAGCAGTATTTAGTGAAGTTCTACAAGTATATCAAGCAGAAGAGCACTTATCGTCTGAAAATCAATATGAAGTATTGGCCAGAGGAGCTGATGAGAATGGATCATATATCAAGTATCAAGATATGGTATATAAATATTGGTAGATACAACTTTGATGATTTCATGGCATACTGTACCACCAACAATATTGTCCTAAACTTTTTGGCTCTAAAGCAATGCGATGAAGCTTCTGATCGAGTTTTTATCCCATCATCATTCTTCAAATCAGAATTTTACAAAAATCAAAAAGTTGTTGATCTCGCTATGGACTTTTATAAAGATAGATGATTTTCGGGAGAAGATCGAGTTTGTATTTGTATATATATGATGATTCCAATATAGTGACATTAGAGATTCGAAGTATCTAGCCAGTATCTAGTATCTAGGATACGACCCATCGCTCTTTTTCGTTGTTATTGTGTGAATAAATTTTACGAATAAAAATTTGTTTGAAATAATTTTTTTGTTGAAATAAACGGACCCAAACTCTAAAAAATAGTTATTTTTAAAAAAATTTTAGAGGTTTCACTGATCAACAGCAACATAGATTCTTGCATAGAAAATACATAGATCTAAAAACATGACACTATTTTTAGCTGGAGATTGTTATCTAGGTATACTGTAGACTACTGTAGTCTTCTCAACCTAGGTGGAACCAGATGTGAGCAAATGTGCTCTATTGAGATTTCCCGCCAAGAGCGAGAGAGTACTAAAAAATAAGAGTGTGGTAGAGAAAACTGTTGCGTTGGAGGTGTTTGGATTTGCATATTCTAATAGAAAAATGGACTACGTGAAAAACGAAGACCACAGTGATGAAGTAAGTTCATTTTCATCTTTTTGTAATTTTTGTATCATAGAATCATTGATCTATGAATTGTACAACCATAGAACCTGTAGTTCTATGAATTGCAATGGCATAGAATTTAGTGTATTGAAAAACCATGAAAGTTCTATGAGTTCGATAACCATAGAACCTAAGCTATACCAATAAAAATAAATAGAGTTAGCTGATGGACCTATGCCGATGCCGGAAGAAACGGCATAGGTCCATTAGAGTCTAGAGAGAATAGTTTAATTGAAACTCATGAAAAAGGTTGGTATAGTCATAGAATCATAATTCTAGTATCTGTCATTTCATAGGATCATACGTAACAAAATTTTTTTCAAGAGGCAAATATATCCTAGAACCAAAATTCTACGCCATTGATCCACGAAAATGTGGTAAAGTTACTCTATGGCAAGATCTCGTTGTATTTTACTCATGAATGGTATAGGCTATGTACGAATTCAAAAACACTAAATATTTCAGCTCACCAACTTCACCAAGTACCCCAAATTGGCTCCAGAACTGCGTCATCATATTCTCACCTACTCAAATCGCCCAACTCTCATAAATTATGCCATATGCTCCAACTACTGTAACTTAGAAATACAACGATTTAACACTGAGCCGCCAGAAGAGCTCCATATCAAAGAGGAGAGCGATGGTGTTGTCGTTAAAACGTGGTATCCAAGACAGACAAATCCACCATATGAAAGATGGAATATTGTCAAAAAATTTGATCTCTCCGAAAACATGATGGAGCAAATCAAGCAATATCTGATGAAGTGCTACAAGTATATCGAGCAGGAGAGAACCTGGCGATTGAAAATCAATATGAAGCATTGGCCAGAAGACCTGGTGAGGATGGAACATATAGCAAATATCAAACATTGGTCAGTGACTATTGGTAGATCAAACTATGATGAATTCATGGCATACTGTACCATCAACAATATTGTCCTAGACAGCTTAACTTTGAAACAATGTGACGAAGTTAACGACCGAGTCGTTGTGCCTTCACAATTCTTCAAAACAGAATTTATCAAAACCATCGAAAATCTCAGTGTCGTTATGGAGTGTGAAATCGATCACGATGACTGAGGAGATATCTCTACTTAGAAACTTCTCTAAGCATTGTTGATATTCAAGAAAAAATTGATCAGATGAATTGGACATATAATCCGGAAACGATACATATTGAGATTAAATTACCTGAAATGTTTGAAATGGGTGACTTATTCCCAAACCTTGATGTAGTGGCAGAACGTGCTGACTAGGGAACGACCCAAAAAAACCATGTTATAGAATTTTCGCATATATGTCATTTTGTAGAGCGGAAAACGCTGATTCAGAATCGTTTTCTACATTTTGCTGAAGAAGCCTGTGAGCCGAGAAAAATCCATCTGAAAATGAGCACTTTTTGACTGTAAATTTGGCTGTAAGTCTTCTGGTTTGCGTTCTCTTAGAAGGAAATCAATGTCAAAATACAGAGCAGCTTCTCAGCTTCATTTTGCTTTTTTACGGGATGGAAAATGTCAAAAATTAACAAAGTTATGGCCAATCAAAGTTTTGGGGTTGTTGCAACAACTGAGAATAACACATTTGTACAACAAATGCGCATACTTTTCTACTGTGTGCTGACTTTTCATGACTTCTAAAACTTTGATTGGCCATAACTTTGTTAATTTTTGACATTTTCCATCCCGTAAAAAAGCAAAATGAAGCTGAGAAGCTGCTCTGTATTTTGACATTGATTTCCTTCTAAGAGAACGCAAACCAGAAGACTTACAGCCAAATTTACAGTCAAAAAGTGCTCATTTTCAGATGGATTTTTCTCGGCTCACAGGCTTCTTCAGCAAAATGTAGAAAACGATTCTGAATCAGCGTTTTCCGCTCTACAAAATGACATATATGCGAAAATTCTATAACATGGTTTTTTTGGGTCGTTCCCTAGTGAGGAATATTATGTGGATACAATAGTTTCTATTCATTTGAATTACCATTCCCGTTCAGTGATATTAGAGGTATTAGGCCTTGGGCCGGACGACGACTAATTGCTCCTTTTGTTGTTGTTGTGTGTTTTGAATAAATTCTTAAAATGAGAATTGGTTCTTGCTATGATAACAGATGTATTATACGATTATGTGTAAAACAGAAAAGTTCAAGATCTATGCCACTGTTTCAAATTCTATGAGGTTCTATGAAAAAAATTCAAAGTTCCATGCACTTCTTTAGCCGAACCTATGCAGTTACCGTATTTCCTCGAATAGAACGGCACTGCAAACTCTGTCGGAGAATGGTCATATCTCAGAATCTAGTACAGTTATCAAAGAGTTGTCAACAGCAAACTTGTAGCTGAAGTTTTGATCTACAAATTTGCAGTTGACCACTTTTTGATAACTCAACTAGATTTCGAGATATGAGCATTAAACGGCAGCGTTTGCAGTGCCGTTCTATTCGAGGAAATACGGTATCTGAAGTTCTATATCAGATTTTTACTAGATCTATGAAATTCTATGACATTGATCATCAGTTTCTATGAATCTCTCAACAGTTCTATGAAATTCTATGCTTCCATATTCCAGGCAATCACCCGCTCCGACTTGGACTTCCTCATCGACGAAATTGTCGATATTGGCAAATCGCTCAAATAATTGGAATGGACCTAAACCTAAATATTGACCTATTCTTCAAAATGGTTCTTTTTTGCTAGTTTTACATAGAATTTCCTGCTTCTTCGCTTGCTTCTCATATATTTATATATTTCAATAAATTATAGCATAACAAAACAACAAAAAATATTTATAATTGAAAAAAAATGGAACGGATGGAGGATAAAAATGAAGTCGAGTGGAAGTAAAACATTAATTAGGTTTAGGGGAGGAGGATGAGGAAATTCATTTTCAACATTTTCAGACTATTTTCAGACAAAATATGTAGGTGTGTTCTGTGAAAAGTCAAAAAATCTCTGAAAATGGCTGAAAATGCTGATAACAAGATTCAAAGCTTTTAAAAATTGATAAGACTGTTTTTAACGGCTTTTCCAATATTTTCAGAGTATTTTCAGACAAAGCCATCTAAAGCTTCTTGTTGAGAATTTTCAAAAGCTTCAAAATTATTTAGGTCTTAATTTTTGAAAGTCAGATATATCAAAGCCCATTTTCTTCTATCAGCATCAGCTTGTTTTGTCGTTCTCGACAGTTTTTTTCCAGAATTTTTCAGCATTTCCAGACAATTTAATTGAATGTATTTAATTTGGAAAATTTTAGTGCTTCAAAATTAACTAAGTATTGCACTTTGAAATTATCTGAAAATGAGCTGGAAATATTGAAAATTAAAGCCATACTTGAAATTTTCCGATCGAAAATTTCGTTAGTTTTTTATGATTTTCAGAATTTTCAGACAAAATCAGTTGACACTGAAGTGCCAGTTTTGAATTCTGAAAGTTGCCTGAAATAAGCTGAATTTAAGCTCATTATTTTTTTAAAAAGCTGAGCCATTTTTTTTGAGCCTGGTAAACATGATAAGTCGTAATTTTTCTAGATTTCCAGATATTTATAGTTTTGTCATCCGGTAGAAAATTATAAGAGCTTTTGTATGAGTTAAATCCTATATACTGAGAATCCACTGAAAATCTGGAAAAACTGACTCACACTTTTTTGTGCCTGTCGTAAACATATCAGGCATTTAGATTTTAACCGTTCTTTCCAGATTTTTTCAGCATTGTCAGACAAATTGATTATATACACCTTGTAGAGAATTTCGAGAGCTTCAAAATGGTATAACTTTTGTGATTTAAATTTATCTGAAATTTGGCTGAAAATGTTGAAAATTAAAGCCATACTTTCTATATTAGGATCACAAGTTGACACACATTTTGACCAACTTTTCAGATTTTTTCTGGATTTTCAGCCAAGACCCTCCTATGCATTTTGTAGAGAATTTCGAGAGCTTTCAAATGAGTCACATCTCACAATCTGAAAATAACTATGAATATCTGAAAATCCAGCTTTTCTCCCTTTGTCCGTCGTATTTCTATGAATTAAAAATCTCAAGACGCGTCTAGTCACTTTTTGACTCTTTGCAAATTCCTAATCACATGTCAAAAGCAAAAGTTTTATTTGAGAAAAATAAAGATGATATAACACGAAAATCTCAGGAGGATGATGGATTATGGAATGATGAGGCACAAAAAGTGCATGTTTTTATGATAAATGTACTCGATATATATAGTATGTACTGAGGATAATAGACTTCCTAGTTCATAGAATACTTTGAATGCATAGAATCATAGAACTGTGGATCTATGGAGCATAGATCCTTCAGAATCTATGGGCTAGTGTTCGTAAGGTTCTATGGTTCTATTTCATAGAATCGCCTAGATCTATGCTAAATCTATGGTTTTTTATGGTTCCAACATCACTACAAGCTATGTTTTTATGGCGCATAGAATTTAAAGTTCTGTGATTTTCAGTATCTATGATTCTACGCTTCATAGAACTGATAGTATCTATGCTGCATAGATATTCTATTTTCATAACTATATACCCATAGAATCGCCAGGATCTATGGCCCAGTAACTATCAAGTTCTATGATTCTATGCTCCCTGATCTGAAACTTCTCATATCTATGGTAAATATATATAGATTTCACTTCATGGTTCTATGCTCTCTATATCAGGATCTATGATACTCTTATTCATAGAATCGTTTGAATGTCTGATTCTATGATCATAGATTCCATGAATTCCAAGATCTATGATTCGATTCATCATAGAATTTCCAGTATCTATGATTCTACTCTCCATAGATTCCGAAATTCCACGATTCTACGCCCCCTCCCCACATTCTATGCTCCATAGATCTTTGATGTTTGATATATCCATCTACATAGGTCACAAAATTAATAGACTATACTAAATTATTCATGCTTCATTCATTTCGTCTCCATTGTTTTTGTGTTTTGTGTATACACCATATTCCACGACAACTTCCAAATTTCGGTATGACGAATAAATCTACGCCCCATAAAATACACGAAATCCGGCGGATATGATTTATCGTAAAAATACACGAATGAATCAGTTGTGTGCATCATTTGTGTTGCAGTTTGGCTCCGCCCATTTCCAGATTAAGCTCCGCCCACTTTTCTATCCTGTCTGCTGGCGTAGATCCTGGACGAATAGCTTCCTCCTGTTTCACTTTTTTTCTTGTTTTTTTTGTGATAATTTTTTGGAGTACTGTAGTTTTGTGTGAATTGTCGTGAGATATGGGGCATTGGTGTTTGCACTGTTTACATTTAAGCTGACGCGCAAGTTTCCAGTTCTGTTAAAACACCATACTTGACGACAAAAAACATGTTTCTCAGAAAATGTGTTTGCACAGAATGCATCATATTTCACGCGCTGATATTTCGAAAATGTGCAGACACTATATCTGACGACAAATTGCACATGCTTCTCTGGAAAGTGTTTGCACAGAATACACCATAATTGACGCGCAAGTACCGTATTTCGTAAATGCACCATATCTGACGACAATAAACACAGTTTTTTCTAGAAAGTGTTTGCACACAGTACACCATATTTTACGCTCTGATTTCGAAAATATGTAGACACCACATTTGACGACAATTTTCACATGTTTTGCCGGAAAGTGTTTGCACAGTATGCACCATAAATGACGCGCAAATCTCAAAATGGCGATAAATCACACCAAAAGTGTTCGCACACATTACACCATACTTCACGCGCAAATCCCCTAGAAACCTGTGCAAACATCACATTTGACGAGCAAACACTAAATCCTTTGAGGAACACTTTTCGAAATAATAGCATCATATTAATTTTTTCGAAACTTTGTTTCTGACCACCAAAAATCCCCCACCCAAGTTTTGATCTACCACCACATCGGAAAAAGACCACAAAGTCCGAGAATTAAGTGAACATTTAATGGGATTAAATGAATGGAGGAGAAGAGAGATGAATGATGGACTTGGTGGACACAAAAAATGACGTGATGAAAATATTAATGAAGTTGACAGCCAATGTACACTTTCTTTTCGTCTTGACCTACCCCCGTTTTTCCACTTGAGACCTTTTTTCGGAGAATGTCGCGGTGGCTCGGGATGAAATTAATTAATTGTTCTCGGCCGGATATAATTCAATTTTGAGATGGATACCCGGAAATGATGCAATCTATGCAAAGAAGTATGTCGAAATTCTATGCATAGAATCATTGAAATATAGATTTGAGAACTATGGATTGTAGAACTTGAGGATCTATGAATCATAGAACTAAGATATTTGTGAAGCATAGAACTCGAGGATCTATGAAGCATAGAACTCTGGATCTATGGATCATAGAACTTGATGATCTCTGAAACATCGAACTCGAGGATTTATGAATCTATGAATCTAGGAATCTATGAATCTATGAATCTATGAATCTATGAATCTATGAATCTATGAATCTATGAATCTATGAATCTATGAATCTATGAATCTATGAATCTATGAATCTATGAATCTATGAATCTATGAATCTATGAATCTATGAATCTATGAATCTATGAATCTATGAATCTATGAATCTATGAATCTATGAATCTATGAATCTATGAATCTATGAATCTATGAATCTATGAATCTATGAATCTATGAATCTATGAATCTATGAATCTATGAATCTATGAATCTATGAATCTATGAATCTATGAATCTATGAATCTATGAATCTATGAATCTATGAATCTATGAACCTATGAATCTATGAACCATAGAACTCGAGTGTCTATGAATCTATGAATCTATGAACCATAGAACTCGAGTGTCTATGAATCTATGAATCTATGAACCATAGAACTCGAGTGTCTATGAATCTATGAATCTATGAATATCCACCAAGTGGGTGTCGAATGTAAACATTCCATCAAAAATGTCACCCATCGAAATTCGAGCCTCTTATCCTATTTTCGGTCAGAACCCTTCTTCTCAAATTTTCGGAGAAATTCAAATATTCATCCGTCATTGTCATGTTTTTTCACCTGTTTCATCATTTCCTTTCCCTTTTCCTTCTCATTCATAGATTCTATGGGCATAGATTCATAGATCCCCACGTAATTCTATGGATCATCCCCTCTACTTATACTATTCATAGAATATCACGTAATCCATCATATTCCACCTTACTCCACCCCTCCACATTTCCGTTCATTTCATGCTCTTTTCATCTTTTCGTGCCGAGACCAAAATCCAATTAACTAAATTGGCTCCGCCCCTTTATTTTCAGTACTTTTTGATTTCTATGGCTTTGATATTTGCCTTCAAAGATTTCATCTCTATTTTGAAGTTTGGTTTTTGAAGACCTAACTAGATTTTTTGAAAAATATTTCGTCACGAAAATTATTTTCGTGTCGAGACCCAGTTACTGATTTCCAGTTGAGACCTTGAAGAACTGTAGTTATTCTGACGATACCCGAAGATCCCAGTACGAGAGCCACAAGTCATACTGTGATTGGATACTGTACACCACGACGGTTTCGTTTTGAGACCTAGGTATACTGTAGTAGGGTTCCGCAACGAAAAACTTTAGTTTCCAGTCAAGACCCTGGTATACTGTAGTTTTCCTGTCAAGACCAACTAAGCGGGCTCCCGCCACGAAAACTTCAACTTTCAATTTCTCTGGATACGGTAGTTAAATCAACCAAGTAGGTCCTACCACGAATTATGCAGTTCATGCTGTACCTAGGTCCCACAACTAAATCCCTTTTGACCGCCGGGTATACAGTAGCTATTCGGGTCTCACCACGAAAATCCAGTTTTCGTACCGGAAGCCTGATTTTTCTTTCTTCTTATTATATAGCTATATTCCAAAAATAATTGTTGTTCATATATATATCCTGAAAAGAACCGTTCTATGAAAAAATGACAAAACATAATATAGACCTCCGCCTTCTCCTACACTTCAATTTCAAAAGCACCTGCCAAAAATTTCATTTCTATTGTTTTTCTAAAAAACTGAAAATTTAGGCTCGCCGAGCGCACCAGAAAGTAGGTCATAAGGAAGGACGTGAACCTAAACAGTATACTGTACTTGGGTCTCGTCTGATAAGTACATCAAAACAATTGTACCACCTTCATTCCTAATCCTATCCATCCTCATGTTTTTCAATTCATGACCTATTCCTTGAGCTGTGTTGTCTTCTTGTCACTCTATCTTTTTGTCATTTAATCTTGTTATTGTCATTCCCCTAATAATAATCCTTGTTCCTTCTAGAATGCACAAATTGTCGATTGGATTAATAATATTGTCGTTGGTGGAAATTGACGCCAAGAGCTTCTATGTGAGGATTGCGAGAGCTGAAGATCCGGAGGTAAGGGGAGAATGGAAGGAGGGAAGGATCTATGCATAGATCCATAGATCTGTCTGTGAAACGATCGATGATACATAGATCTGATAATAAAACGATAGAACTGGTAGTAGACTGTTTCAAGTTACATAGAATCATCCGATTGCGATGGTATCTATGCATAGAATAGCTACTAGGCTGTTTGAAGGTTCATAGAATGGAGGTTCTATGAATAAAACCATTGATTTATCTGTATCTATTGATGAAACTGATAACTGATTCATAGAATCTTTAAAAAATATTGTCAGAAGATTCATAGAATCACTGAATTATGCTCATATCTATGCATAGATATCATCGAAAACAGATGAAACTCTCCATAATCTTCTACAGATCTATGCAAAGTTCATAGATTCATAGTTTCACAAATGCATAGAATTAAAATTCCAGCACACCTTCAACATGCTTGGCCCCGCTCAATTCTATGATTATGATGCTCGACTACCACATACACAAGCATCAATAACACCGAGGCAGGAACAGGAGTCGTACAAATTTATGGAAGCACCGGTATGTATGATCATAGAATTGCATAGAACCATAGAACCATAGAACCATAGAATCATAGAACCACAGAACCATAGAACCATAGAACCATAGAACCATAGAACCATAGAACCATAGAACCATAGAACCATAGAACCATAGAACCATAGAACCATAGAACCATAGAACCATAGAACCATAGAACCATAGAACCATAGAACCATAGAACCATAGAACCATAGAACCATAGAACCATAGAACCATAGAACCATAGAACCATAGAACCATAGAACCATAGAACCATAGAACCATAGAACCATAGAACCATAGAACCATAGAACCATAGAACCATAGAACCATAGAACCATAGAACCATAGAACCATAGAACCATAGAACCATAGAACCATAGAACCATAGAACCATAGAACCATAGAACCATAGAACCATAGAACCATAGAACCATAGAACCATAGAACCATAGAACCATAGAACCATAGAACCATAGAACCATAGAACCATAGAACCATAGAACCATAGAACCATAGAACCATAGAACCATAGAACCATAGAACCATAGAACCATAGAACCATAGAACCATAGAACCATAGAACCATAGAACCATAGAACCATAGAACCATAGAACCATAGAACCATAGAACCATAGAACCATAGAACCATAAAACTTCTTCCAGATGTCACTCAGCAATCCAGTCTGGAACATGTTCTCCAAAGTATCCGCCTTCTATCGTTGGATGCGACGGGAGCGTAGATCCAGCATCGATTTCCCGGATGTGGAAAACATCGACTACTAAACCTAAACCTAAGTTTCGTGTCATTTTTCTCTGGAGCCCGTTTTTACACACACAATTGATTACGAGTCATAACTAGAATATCATATAGATTTTTCCTTGACAATAAATTTGCACCTGTTTCGTTGTTTGATTACACTTTGAAAAAGAGCAATATAGTGGGAAGGGCTGGTTTTCAGATGAAAATTATTGAGTCAGAAGGAATTGGGTAGGAATTTTGAAGATCAGAAGGAAAAGTGGAGATCAGAGGCTGAAAATATCAGAGATCTGAAAATGTCAGATTTGACGGCTTTCAGAAGAATTTCAGAAGCTTTTTAAAAAGCTGAAAATCAACTTTACCGAGCAACACGACAATAACAATACTATCATCTTCACAGAATTTCAGCATCTCTGAAAATGACTGAAATTGTCGATGCACCATGTTACATCATTATCCGAAAAATTCCAGAAGTTTGTTGGTATTTGGCTGGAATCATAGATCAAACGAAGAATCAAATATCAATTTCCCATAGAAAAAGGAATGTCAAAATATCCCAAATTCGATTAACAACCAAAAATGTTATAAATATGGCCCCGATATTCACCCAAATCATCATTCAACCATGAGATTGACTATCATCCTCATATCATTGGTAATCATTCCACCCCCTTATCAGTCACCATATCATACAATTTCAGATATCCATTGTATCAACCCAATACTGCCTTTGGGAAAATGATTGCAAACCAGGTAATCTATGTATCCGTGGTGAATGCGTCTATCGCCCCACTTATACCCAAAGATCCTGTATGATTGATTCGGATTGTGGTTATCTCATGTCGTGCACCAAATACCAATGTGTGCCACGTTCAATAACTCCACCACCAAAAATCCCAACTAACATATATCGTTCAAATAAGTGGTGCCGACTTCTCAAGAACTGCCGCCATGATCCATAAAACATCTAATTTGTGAAAATAAAGATTATTGAACTTGCACCAAAGTGTTATCACAATCAACAAAATATGAGTTTTCTTTAAAAAATGCACCAACTGATAAGGCCACTATCAACACTTTGGTCGGATGCACCACCTCCAATATTTGTGCCATTATGAAATATTACCCAATCCAGTGAACATGTCGGTTGCTCCCTTATCAACAAGTATATAAACAACCGTACTCCACTCAGTATATCAGAAGGATATCAGTCCGATGTTAATGGGTTATCATGTGAAGAATTGTGGGGGTCCCATTAACAACATTTGACTTGATATCCTTTTTTTGTTTCATAGAACCTTTTCAGATCTATGCATAGAACCATAGAACTTATCGAAGAAAAAAATTGTAATGAAAAAATTTATTGACAAAACAATGAAAAACACGATATGCGCCTTTAAGTACAGTATCCTACTGTTCCAAAGGAGCAATCCCATGATGAGCCAAAATCGCCAATTTCTTGCCATCTTCCAAAATCGCACCACTAACACGACCAATATGGAATCCATTGTGTGTTGACTCGATACCAGTCAATTGGGTCATATCATAGATCTTATCATTATCACTTGGTATACTGATAACAATACCTGATTTGAATCCCTTATCACTGATAACCATTTGCCCAAGGAGCCGCACTTTGTCACGAATCACCTCAACGCCAAGTGATGATGTGGTGATGTGCCATTTGGCGAAGTTGCTCGCCAAGAAGGCGTCGTCATTTATCAGACAATTGACTTGGAGAATTGGTGTCACCAAGTTGGTGAATAATGGCGACTCGAAGAATTGGTGTGGAATGGTGGCACGGAGTTTGGTGGGCTTACAGTCCTTCAACACCAATGTTTGGTGGGAGCCGTAGTTGGCGTACGCCAAGAAGTGAGCCAACATTGGTTGGTAGATCACAACATTGAGACTTTCGACATCTCTAAACCTATCCATAAGTTCAGTTGGCCAGAAAACCGAGTCGATATATACATTTGTAGTCTTCCCATTTCTCACAAACCGGTTTTGTTGATCCATAAACTTTTGGACATCCTGCATACAACTATCCGCATATACGAACCTTCTCTCTATATATGCACCATCACCATACACCAATTTCACCCGAAAATCCTTCGGCCATGCGGTGAGCATAACACTTTCCGGAGCACGTGTCCTAATCCTAAACGCCTCGGATGCACAGTATTTGGAGCATTTTCCATAGTTGAATTGATCGGCGGGCTCCAAATTTTTGATGATCATGGCTCGAATTTCAGGTGGCAAATTGATGTATTGCTCGAATTCTGGGCTCTAAAAAAAATCGATAAAAATCTGAAATTCCAAAAAAATGTACCTTCGAAATTTCCACCTCCATTTGAGTAGTGCTCACCATCTCGTATCGCTCCAAAAATATCGAATGACTGGTAAATTACCACAATCTCAAAAAAAAAAAAACACCACCTGTTTCTCTAACCACTCTCCAAGATCTACACACTCTCTCACTTCTGAGCATTTTCTGACTGTCTAACTTTCTCTCACTCTCTCGCTTTATCGATTTTTTGTCGATGCACCATGCCTAAGAATTAGTGAAATGACAAGATAATGTGTTGATCAGAAAGGGTATATTCGAAAGTTTGTTGATAAGGATTACGGTAGGATATAGTTGTCAGAAGTGCTGATCACTGATAAGACGGTGAATGAGAAGATAAAGGTGATATCAGAACTATTATCAGTCATATGATAACTATTGTAGAATTGGCTCAAAATCGAGGAAGTTGCTCCAAGATTTTGGAGCATTGGGAAGAAGGAATCGAGGATATAGAGCATATCAAGACTGATAAGGATAGTTATCAGCTGATAAGCATGGATGTGTGGCCAATATATTCCTTGACATGACGATTGTTAGATTTTGGACGGATCAAAGTTTTTGTGATCTATCTCATATTATGGAATAGGCTGAAATTGTCGATGCACCATGTTCCACCATTATCCTAAAATTTCCAAGAAACTGCAGATCAATCGACAAATCAAACATCAAAAATGTCAAATTCCCAGAGAAAAAGGAATGTCAAAATATCCCAAATTCGATTACCATCCACAAACGTTATAAATACGCCCTGATATTCACTCAAATCATCATTCAACCATGAGATTGACTATCATCCTCATATCATTGGTAATCATTCCACCCCCTTATCAGTCACCATATCACTCGATTTCAGATATCATTGGCGGTAGTCCAATCGTGTCGATTCGGTCATGAATGCCTCAGTGGAAGGTGCTCCGGAGGCGTCTGTATTGGCGCATCTTTCACTGACCTCCTCATTGCTCGTTCCCTATCCGCACCAACATGCCAATCGGACTCGGATTGTGTTGCAACCAAATGGTGTCTTGGCAATCATTGCTTGCCCCGACCTGGAACATCTCGTAGATATCGTGCCAGAAACCCATCCTGCCAAGTTGACGCGGATTGTAAGCCACTTGGTTACGAAGTATGCAACAACAACAACTGTGAGCTAGTCCAATGGAGGAAGAGTGCTCAAGTAACGACTTGCTCCACCACGGCTGATTGTAAACATTCACAAACTGTTTGTGTCGATGGATCCTGCAAACATTTGAGAAGAAAGGCATATCCCGATATTCCATGGTTCTGCCATGTTCGTCCGGATATGTGTGGTTTTCCTGGTAATAACTGATTTGTGGAAATAAACAATTTCAAGCATTCAATTCATCTTTTTCCAGCAATATCTAAAAATAACTTACTCCATGTTTGATGCTCATTTCCAACCTTGTTATGGAATTTCAGACAAACTGACTAAACCTATTTTGTAGAGAATTTCAAGAGCTTTCAAATAAGATAGGCCTCAATATCTGAAAATGGCTGAAACTTGGCTGAAAATCTGAAAATAACAGGCCCACTTCTAGATGGGAAGGGTAATTTTTGATCAAGTTTTCCAGACTAGATTCAGCACTTTCAGACAAATTCACTAGATCTATCTTGTAGAAAATTTCAAGAGCTTTCAAATGAGACAGGTCTCAAAATCTGAAAATATCTGAAACTTGACTGAAAATCGCTAAAACTTGCACCAACTGAAAATGCCACACTGGTCGGATGCACCATTATACTTAATTTTGCTCATTTTTATGCACTTTTTAGACCAGAAATTCCAAAAATTTTAGCAAAAAAATATCTGAAAATCTTTTGATCTACCATATCTCCACTGAAATTCTGAAATTCTAAAAATCTAAAATTCTAGACTTGTACCGTTTTTTCTGCTCTACAATTCTCCAGTAGATCAAAAATTCTGATCTACCCTCTGAAACTGATTATTCTCAGATTTTGTGTCATTATCAACACCCAAAATGTTGTTCAAACAAATAATTTCCTCTCTCTTTCTCTAACCGTCTCTCCATTATTGACTATTTCGCAATTCGACAACTTTTTTTTTTCTGATCCAAATAATGCCCAAATCATGGAATGATCTACCACTCAACCTGAAAATCAATATTTCTAAACTTTTCGATCTACCCAGCCTACTGCACTTCGCCCGTTGCTCAAAAGAATGTCGAGATTTGGCTCAAATTGTTGGGAGCAACAGTTTGAGCAAAATAGTGATATTTGAGGATAAGGAGGCTATAAATGTGTATTTATATTATTCTGATCAGCCTGTTATTGCTATAAATATTGGATTTGTTGAGGATAGGAGCAATTGGCATTATGAAAGGTGAGTCATAAATTTGATTTGACCTTGCTAGTGAGATGGAGTTAAACCTAATTAAAGTTGGACCTAGGAGAAGTTAAACCTATTTTTGTGGTTCTTCTGATTTCGCCTTGAAGTATTTGATTGTGTTATCAAATCATACTGATATAAAAACTTTATCACACTTTTTTTTGTTGAAATTTTGAAAGATTCGAAAAATTTCTCTTGAAAATTTACTTTGGAAAGTTGGCGCTAAACCTAAATAACAGGCCTAAATTACTTTTCAACTGAAATCTCCAGACATGACCTGCGATTTAGGTTTAGCTCCAGTAACTATGTTAGATTGTGTGTTTTCCAGATTTTTTTGGTCTTGACACGAATAACTTTTCTTAGATTACTGTAGGGTTTCACCGCGAAAAGCTCTGTCTGGATTACTGTAGTGTCTCACCACGAAAATTTATTATTTTCCACTCGAGACCCTAGCATACTGTAGTTCTTTGCAGGACCCTATTCCATCAAGTATCAACTGGATCAATTTATGATAGTATCCTTCAACTTCTTCCAACTATCCTAAGAAGTCCTGTCATAGATATGGAGATATCCATAGATCTGAAAGTATGGACCGATAGGTTTATATCCATCTCTAACCTAGCAACTGGATCCAACTACAAGCTGTACCTAAACCTAAATAATAGGAGTACTGTACTGGAGTTTCTGAAATTACTGGACCCGATGGCCAATATCATCTTATTCGCTGAAGGCCAAACTTTTGAGGAGGAATTTTTCAACACTTACAACTTCTTGAACCTAACCATTTGGGGGATATCACATATATCAGATGGTCAATTCATTGATAAGGATTACGGTAGGCTACAGTTATCAGAAGTGCTGATCAGTGATAAGGCGGTGAATGAGAAAATCAAGGTGATATCAGTACTGTTATCAGTGATATGATAGTTATTGTAGAATTGGTTCAAATCTGATGAAATTGCTCCAAAGTTTTGGAGCCTTGGGAAAAGCCAATGGAGGAGCGGGGTGATAATGGAGGATATCAAGCATATCAAAACTGATAAGGATAGTTATCAGCTGATAAGGAAGGATGGATGTGTGGCCAATATATTCATTGATAGGACAATTGTTAGGTTTTGGACGGAATAAAGATTTTGTGATCTACCTCATATTATGGAATAGGCTGAAATTGTCGATGCACCATGTTCCACCATTATCCTAAAATTTTCAGGATTTTCTGAAAATAGCAGATAAATCGACAAATCAAACACCAACAATGTCAATTTCCCATAGAAAAAGGAACGCCAAAATATCCCAAATTCGATTAACATCCAAAAATGTTATAAATATGGCCTGATATTCACTCAAATCATCATTCAACCATGAGATTGACTATCATCCTCATATCATTGGTAATCATTCCACCCTCTTATCAGTCACCATATCAATCAAATTCAGATATCCTTGGCCAGATCCCAAGCTGCAGCTCCGACAGATATCAACTCAATGCTCAAAGCCATATGCGTTCTAAACCCAACACTTTGCGAGAATCTCTAACCTTGATAGCTTTGAAAAATGAATATTTTTGAATAATTGGCTGTAACTTTGCTGAAACTCAAAATATTCTGAAACTGTAAAAAGATTCGAGATCCTCTGATTTTAAGCTTTCAGAATCGACCCCTAACATGCTGAAAATCTCTATTTTTAGCCTATATAGGATATAGCTAATTCAATATTCATTAAAGTTGGTAAAATCTGGTCTCTTGGCTATCTATCAAATATTCAACTTTTTGATTCCATTAATTATTGAAGTCTCAGCATTATACTTAAATGGATCAGCAAGATGTACAGCTTTAGGTTTGATAGGGATGCTCAACAGCTCATAGATCAAATTGTAGTTCGGTCGGTAGAATGTTCGTTTGACGGCCACAATTGCAGCTCTGAGTATTTAGGTTTAGGTTTAGCTTATTACTATATCCTCACCGGAAAAGTTTCTTATAATTGGTCACATAAAATACTCGTTCACCCGGCTTATGATCATCAACAATATCATTCATCGATAATAATTGGATTTGCTTGTATCGCATATCATTCATTATTTTGCCAGTGCTGATTTCTAGTATATAACTCTCCAAATTGACTATATTTGTGTAATAGTCGAGGAATGCATAAAAGAGCTCGACTAGTGTTGCATTTTTGTTGGTACTTTGATCCCAGTGCTGCTCATCAGTCTCTGGAAAAAAGCAAGAAGATATTGATTTTCAGAAGCTTGTATCTTTGCTGAAACTCAATATTTTCTCAAAATTAATAAAGATCAGAACGTGTCAGATTCCAAGCTTTCAGAATCTACCCCTGACAAGCTGAAAATCTCCATTTTCAGCAAAGATACGGTAGTTCAAAACTGATCTACTCAATTTTCAACAACAACTTTCAGGTTTTTTCTAAATTTCAGATTCACACTTATATCAAAGAACTTAAATTTTTTACAAGATAGTGATCTACAGTAAACTACAGTATACTGTATCAAATTTGTATACCCAAATTTTGTTGAAAATTCACTGGTTTGAATGATACTTAGTTTAGCGTCCTTTAGTGTGTCTTACTGTAGTTTACTGTACTATAGCTTCACTGTACCTGTAGATACACGACTACCAGATTAACTTACCATTAATATTTTTCGGGAAAATGCCATAGTACTTGAAAAAGTGAATAACCATGACTGCAGTGTTGTTCGCCTTCGGCACATGTTTCACTGCTTTTTTCGTTTTGAGTTTTGAGTCGAAGAATTTTTGAAGGAAACCGCACAATGGTGAGTATTTCGCGTCAAATCTAGAAAAAATGATCTACAACAGGTAGATCAAAAACTACCGTACTTTTCATACTGTTGAATAAGTTGCTCCGACATAAACTGAGATCCAACAAATTGCTTGACAGAAACACAAATCGCAACTTTTAGATTGTCAACTGTACATTGAATATAGGGAGTGTGATTGCTTTGATTCTTCAAATCAACCAGAACAGAGTTCGGTGCATATCTTTTGCAGGCGTTTGTCAACACATATTGTAACAACTTCCTCGATCGACCTCTTCCACGAACATTGATCTTCCGATGATCGGTTGAATCGCATAAGCCGATCGAGATGATTATAGTCATATCTCTATCTCTAGAGGCGTCCAGACCACCATGTGACTTTCCGAGAGCGGTCACATCGTTCAAGTAGAGATTCCGTTTTCTGAGCTGGAAGAATAACGGTTGAGCCGACAATTGTGAGCACAACTTGGCTCAAAGTGCAGTTTCTTTTTTTCAAGCATAACAGATAAAATTGACTTCTCAGAAATTTTTAGAAAAATTGAGCTGCAACCGAGGTTTTTTTAACAAGCTATTGTGCGCTTTCAAACCGTAACCTAGACAGTAACTGTAATTGGTATACTGTCTTAAAGGCGCAGGCTCGCGGCTACCGTACTCACCTCCTGCTCCTGACGAGGTTGCTTGAAAAAGTTGGACAACATATCAACAAATGCACGATTGCCGGTGTATTCCTTAGCTTCCTAGGTTGAGAAACATTTTTTTCTGTCAAAAAAGTTTTTCTTACATGAACAACAACCCGCTTCGACTTTTTGATCTCATCTTCCAACGGTGTCATCAATTTTCCACGAAGGTCATGATCACCGAGTACGGCTTTCAGACGATTTGCGATTGATGGGCTTGGATTTTCTGGAAATATAGTTGTAGATGTATAGTACACTGCGCCTTTGAAGATATAGGAATTCATTGAACTTACTCGGAGGCAAAACTGATTTTTGAGCTGGTATATTCTGAGCAACTGTGCTCAATTCTGATCTAGCCTGAGCCATGACTTCTTCATACTTCGTCCTTCAAAATTAAGGTTTATCTCCTTTCCTAGTGTGACCCTACCTCATTTCCCTGATCAGCCTTGGTACATCATCAATCCGTCTCGCATAGTTTTGATCACGTTCATAGACATCTGATACCACCAGTGTCATTGATGGATCCTTATCTCGAAAATCCCGTCGAGGCCTAAAAACTGAATTTCTAGACCTATGTATCTGACTGTTTCACCAACTTTTTCGGCTCGCACGTGGCTGTCTCCATGACCAACACATCCTTCCTAAGGTCCACAATATTGGTGTAGTAGTCCAAAAAGAGAAGGAACAGGACACCGATACTCGCCTCGGTATAGTTATCTTGTCTCCATTTGGCTTTTTGATCTTTTGGAATTCCAAAGGCACCTAGTTCACCAGCTCGGACCATTTTCCAGGTTACTTGGGTTGGATTCAATTTTTCTGAAAAAAGCAACATTCCTCTAGGATAGGTATAGGGTTAGATATGAATCATACCTGGATGCATACTATAAACTTTTGGAAGTATTTTATAATAGACCATAAAATGAAGGACCATTAGTGATATAACACAACTGAAATTGTATGGATTTTAGGATTAGGTGACTGGAATGCACATACGATTTCGGAACGTAACTCTCACTCTCCGCTTCATTCCTAGGATCGATCATTGATTTCATCCAATGTTTGACATATGAGCATAGTTCGATGAATCGACGATCATATCTGAAATCAGTGATAAGAATTATAATAATGATCGGATCTTACGATGCGTTGATGTTAACAACTTGAGATGATAGGTATGCAGTTGGGGCATGATCATCCAAGCAAATACTGATGTCAAATTCCACTCCATCCACAAAACCAGTGATTATCGGGACTCTTGCAGTTCTGATAAATTTGAGCTCTTTGAGAGTGCGACAACTCCATAATTGTTTATTGACTATTCCACAATTGATAATGATAAGGAGATCCACAATCATAAGTTTGACGTCATCATCATTTAAAATTTTATTTCGTAGGTCTTCAACTGATAGAACTATATCCAAATCTCCTTTTTGATTAGCCAAATCAGTGATCGAACTACCAAATGGTGATACGGCATTGAGTCGAAAAAGACCGGGTTGGAACTATAAACAGATTCATAGATCTATAGATACTTATAGTTAGATTCATAGATTCATAGATTCATAGATTCATAGATTCATAGATTCATAGATTCATAGATTCATAGATTCATAGATTCATAGATTCATAGATTCATAGATTCATAGATTCATAGATTCATAGATTCATAGATTCATAGATTCATAGATTCATAGATTCATAGATTCATAGATTCATAGATTCATAGATTCATAGATTCATAGATTCATAGATTCATAGATTCATAGATTCATAGATTCATAGATTCATAGATTCATAGATTCATAGATTCATAGATTCATAGATTCATAGATTCATAGATTCATAGATTCATAGATTCATAGATTCATAGATTCATAGATTCATAGATTCATAGATTCATAGATTCATAGATTCATAGATTCATAGATTCATAGATTCATAGATTCATAGATTCATAGATTCATAGATTCATAGATTCATAGATTCATAGATTCATAGATTCATAGATTCAAATCACTTACCACCTGCGTGAAATACCTGCCTCTTAATCCTTCCTCCAACTCATCCAATATCTCCATCTTCTTCTGATACTCTTCATCCGTCTATAAATGTCATATTGAATAAGTATTCATCCCCCATAACCTACCATTCTATTAACCAAATTACTTTGAACAATGGATGCATTGAACTTCTTCAACCTCTCCTCACACTTTTCCAGAACGTACTTCTCCCTATCAATTTTATTAATATTGGGGTTCAAGATAGAATCCCCAACGATATTGGCAAGTCGAGAAGCAATCATTATCTGAAATACACTACAGTAATCCTCGGTAGATCACAAAAAAGGTAGAAGAACAAAACGAGGAACAATTTTAAAGTGAGCAACATTTTTTGTTGCATTGGTGGAGAAGAGATGAGAGAGTGCAGACCGAAAGTATTCTAGAAGCACATAGAACATGTATCTTTTCGCCATACTCTCTCAATTTTTTTGGTGTCTGCACCCTCCAGATGAAGAAAAAATGTTTGTGAGAACAACAAAAAAAAAAGAAGTGACCTTGGAGGTGGTAAGGCCAAGTTGGTACTTGGTTGAGACCAACTTTGGTAGAGTTGATACATTGATGGAAGTTATGAGAAGCAAAATGAAAGGCTTAAAATTGTTTGAAATAACAAAAACAGCGCTGTAGGAATTTTGTGCACCAACAAGATGGTATGAACACGATCCGACAGAATTTCAGCTGTTGAATAATGCACCTGAAAAGCGTCATCAGGATTTCCAGATTCCGGGAAACGCGTCAGCACGAATTATGCGTCAATAAACTCTTCTGCAGTAATCTCTCACAAGACATGCGTCAATGAAATATCAAATATAGGTAGGTCGCTGAAATAACTACAGTACCCCAAAAAGCGAAATTCAAGTATCAACTACAAAAAGTTACAGTATCTTAAAAGGCGTCAACACCCGAAATGCGTCAATGAAGTATAAAGTATCGGTAGATCACTAAAATAACTACAGTAACCCAAAAAGCGACAGTGAAGTGTCAACTACAGAAAAAGTTACAGTATCCCAAAAGGCGTCAAAACTCGGAATGCGTCAGTGGCATATCAAAAATCCGCAGATCAACGAAATAACTATGAGTATCATAGTGATGAGATCTATGGCATAGAACCACAAAACTGATGGTGAAACACCACCCAGGTGGGTCTGACATGAACATTTCGTTATCAGAAAACCACACCGCCCCTCCCCTTCTTACATTTTTAGTCTTAGCAATAAGAGAAAGTGATGATAAATGAAAGAACAGCTTATCAGGGGAAAATACTTCGATGAAAAATATTTCAAGAAGATGGGTATATTGAAAGAGTTTGATAAAAATATCTGATATATATCTCTATACTGGAAAAATACCAAACATGTTTTTCCACAGTAACCCAAGGTCCATAGCCCTTTCCAACTTCTGATTCGCAATCCTTTGACTTATTCGAAGTCACGAATTTTCAAACTGAATTTCAGCCATTTCCACAGATGAGTTTCAAATAACTGATATTGTCGATGCACCATGTTAGACCGTAATTCTAAAGTTTCCAGAAAATCAAGGTGATATCAGTAGTGTTATCAGTGATATAATAGTTATTGTAGAGTTGTCTAGAATCAGATGAAGTTTCTTGAAGTTTTTCGAGTCCTGGGAAGGGAGAATGGAGGATATCAAGCATATCAAGACTGATAAGGATAGTTGTCAGCTGATAAGGAAGGGTGGATGTTTGGCCAATATATCTATTGAAAATACAGTTGTTAGGAATTACCTAGGCGTTTGAAGGTCTGAAAATTTTCTTGAACAACACAGTTTTTCAGAACGGCTGAAAACTTGGCTGAAAATGCCTGGAATTGTTGATGCCTTTTGCTAGACCATTTTCGTAAAGTATCAAAAATCACAATCGATCGAAACATCAAACACCAAAAATGTCCATAGAAAAATGAATAGCAAAAAAGTATCCCATAATCGATTAATGGGCAAAAATATAGTATAAATAGGGCCCTGATACGCACTCAAATCATCATTCAACCATGAGATTGACTATCATCCTCATATCATTGGTAATCATTCCATCCCCTTATCAGCCACCATATCACCCAATTTCAGATATCCATTGTATCCACCCAAAAGTGCGTCTCCCATGAAAATTGTTCAAATGGTCTTGTATGCATAAATGATTTCTGTCAGGTCTTTGAACGCAAATCCTTCTCACCAACATGTCAATCGGACTCGGATTGTGGTGCAACCAAATGGTGTATTGGTGGTCATTGTTTGCCCCGACCTGGCACACTTCGCGGATATCGTGCCAGAAACCCATCCTGCCAAGTTGACGCGGATTGCAAGCAATATGGTTACGAAATGTGCTATGGCAACAAGGAATGTGGATTGGTCCAATCGAGGAAGAGTGCCGGATCCTTCCGCGCAGAGAGATCATGTGGATCACAACTTGATTGTCCAGCTGGTTTCATATGTAATGGCAAAGTATGTCTATCATTCCCACCACCACGTCGGATCATCACCAATCGCGGACTCAAATCCTTCCGAGCAGAGAGACCATGTGGATCACAACTTGATTGTCCAGCTGGTTTCATATGTAATGGCAAAGTATGTCTATCATTCCCACCACCACGTCGGATCAACACCAATCACGTACTCAAATCCTTCGGATCAATAGTGGGATGTGAATCGATGTTTGATTGTCCACCTGATTTCGCATGTGATGCTGGTCGATGTGTAAGCTTCCCACCGCCAATCTACGAGACCGATTTCCCGTGTCGAAATGATCCGCTATATTGTCCCGATATTCAAATCTAATTTGTTGAAATAAAAATTATTCAAAATGCATTAAAATGAATGTTGTTACAATTAGTGAAAAGAAAGCATGTGCTGGAAATGTGTATCAACTGGTTCGACCAGATAGAATCCACAATCTTCTAGGCAATTTACTAGATTTTTACACTAGATTTTTGGACGAATTTGGTATATATAAATTCAGTATATAAGAAAAATCTTCTGATAATCCACAAAAAATCCAAAAATAAGCCTCAAACATGGATCAAATTATTTTTCGGATATCTATCTCTTGATACTGCCAACAAGATGGATCAAGAGTGATGGATGTGTAGTCAATATATTAATTGACAAGACAATTGTTCGATTTTAGATGGATAAAAGTTTTTTGATCTTCCTCATGATCTGAAAATTGGCAGCAATTGTCGATGCACCATGCTCCTCCATTATCCTGGAATTCTGATGCACCATGTTAGGCCACGTTTCAAAAGATTCAAAAACCACAATCGATTGGAAAATCAAACACCGAAAATGTCAAATTCCCAGAGAAAAATATTGCCAAAATATCCCAAATTCGATTAACAACCACAAATGTTATAAATACGCCCTGATATTCACTCAAATCATCATTCAACCATGAGATTGACTATCATCCTCATATCATTGGTAATCATTCTACACCCTTATCAGTCACCATATCACCCAATTTCAGACATCCTTGGCGGTAGTCCAATCATGCCGATTCGGCCCTTACTGTATTGGCGCCTCTTTCACTGACCATGCTCGTTCCCTATCCGCACCAACATGCCAATCGGACTCGGATTGTATTGCAACCAAATGGTGTCTTGGCAATCATTGTCTGCCCCGACCTGGCACATCTCGCATTACTCGTGTCAAATCCTTCGGATCAGAAAGAACATGTGGATCACAACTTGATTGTCCAGCTGGTTTTATATGTAATGGCAAAGTATGTCTATCATTCCCACCACCACGTCGGATCAACACCAATTACGGGCTCAAACCCGTCGGACCAGGAGGTGCATGTGAATCGAATGCTGATTGTGAACCTGGTACCGCATGTACTCGTAACAAATGTTTGATCTTGTATAAATAAATATTATTCAAACTGCATCAAAATGTTGTTACAATTATGACAAAAGTGATCTAGTTCTTGAAATTCATACCAAGTCTTTAACTAGATTGTTTACTAGATTGTTCCACCTCTTTCCGACAAATTCAGGATATGTATCTTACGGTGAACGTCAAGCAACTGAATTGAATGACTCAACCTTTGGGAATGGATAGCTCACGAAAAACTAAATATGTATAAGCAAAAAAACCATTTTTTAGGCCTAAGACTTTCAGTCCGATTCAAGAAATTTTTCAGAAACTAACAACTTTTTTATTTGAAAGATTTATCAATTCTCAATCAGATTATTTGCTTAAAATTTCTGAAAAAATGATGAAACCGTCTGAAGAAATTGATAGGAACCTGTACGCTCAATTCATAGCCTTTCTCTTTTCAAGCACATTTCCAAACGTCAGAATCTGAAATTTCGCTGCAAATGCACCAGCTCATAATCCTGCACTCTTCTACAATCGAAACTGAAAGAAAAAAACTCGAGGACCAAAAAATAAAATCGAGGACCGAACTAATAAAATACCATACAAAAAAGCTTTTCGGTCCCTGATTTGTTTTTTTGGTCCTTGATTCTAGAACAGTGCCCATAATCCTATCAATATTTGGTCGGATGCATCACTATCTCTCACTACAATATTTATGGTATAATAAAACACTGATCAGCCCTTGTGAGCATGTTAGTCACTCGATTGTCATAGAAACAAACATATTTGGTATATCAGACGGATATCAGTCCAGTGTTGATAAATTATCATTTGCATAATTGGAAGGGACCCGTGAGGGACCAACACGACTGGAAATACCTGAAATTGTCGATGCACCATGTTCAGCCACGTTCTCAAAGCTTCAAAAATCACAATCGATTGGAAAATCAAACATCAAAATTGCCAAATTCCCAGAGAAAAATATTGCCAAAACATCCCAAATTCGATTAACAACCACAAATGTTATAAATATGCCCTGATATTCACTCAAATCATCATTCAACCATGAGATTGACTATCATCCTCATATCATTGGTAATCATTCCACCCCCTTATCAGTCACCATATCATTCTATTTCAGATATCCATTGTATCCACCCAACGCTGCGACTCAGAATCGGATTGTGGTGCAACAAAATGGTGCATTGGTGGACATTGTTTGCCCAGACCTGGCACACATCGCATACATCTTGTCAAATCCTTCCGATCAGAAAGAGCATGTGGATCACAACTTGATTGTCCAGCTGGTTTCATATGTAATGGCAAAGTATGTCTATCATTCCCACCACCACGTCGGATCATCACCAATCGCGGACTCAAATCCTTCCGAGCAGAAAGAGCCTGTGGATCACAACTTGATTGTCCAGCTGGTTTTATATGTAATGGAAAAGTATGTCTATCATTCCCACCACCACGTCGGATCATCACCAATCGCGGACTCAAATCCTTCCGAGCAGAAAGAGCCTGTGGATCACAACTTGATTGTCCAGCTGGTTTCATATGTAATGGCAAAGTATGTCTATCATTCCCACCACCCCGTCGCATCATGGCCAATATTGATTTCCTCTGCGCCATCGATCCAAAATCATGCCCTTATTTCTAAACTGAATTTGTGGAAATAAAGATCATTCAAAATGCATCCAAGTGTTGTGACAATTAGATAAATTAAGCTTTTGCTGGAAATGTGTACCAACTGGTGCAACCTGGTCGAATGAACCTTCTCCTAGGATGTTTTTCTAGATGGGCTTAACCTTTTCAGACAAATTCAGGATATATAACCTATGGGAAACTCCAAGAGCTTTTGAATAAATCTAGGAGTATCGGGAAACCTTTTTCCAGACTTGTTATGGAGTTGCAGACAAATTGACTCAACTCATTTTGTAGAGAACTTCGATTTTTTTCAGGTTGTCCTAATTTTTCGAATTCGAACTGATATCCTTCTGATATACATTCTGACATAGTTGTTTTATACTCTATGAATTTCGAACGACAGATATGTTCACTAGTAGTGTAATATTTCATAATAGTACAAATATTGTAGTGAGAGATAGTGGTGCATCCGACCAAATGTTGATAGTGGTCTTATCAGTTGGTGCAACCAATTTCCAAAAACTTTCTGAGGATTAGGTTTAACTCATGAGAAAGCCTTTGAAATTTTATATAAGATAGGTTTAGTATTCTTGTCTGAAAATTCTGGAGCATAATGAAAGAACTGCCTTGGCTTAAAGCAAAAAATAAGGCATATGGAATTTCAGATTTTCAGCCAAGTTTCAGACATCTCTAGATGTTGAAACTTATCTCATTTTAAAGCTTTTGAAATTCTCTACAGAATAGGTTTAGTCAGTTTGACTGAAACTGCATAACATGTCGGGAAATGAGCGTCGAACATGGAGCAAGAAAGTTATTTTTAGGTAGCGCTTGAACAAGATGAATTGAATGCTTGAAATCATTTATTTCGACAAATCAGTTATTACCAGGGAAACCACACATATCCGGTCGAACATGGCAGAACCATGGAATATCGAAGTACGCCTTTCTTAAACGATGTTTGCAGAGCCCATCAACACATGTAGTTTTTGAATGTTTACAATCAGCCGTGGTGGAGCAAGTCGTTGCTTGAGCACTCTTCCTTCCTAGGTCGGACCTACACTCGTTGCCATAGCATACAAAATTTGAACCGTGTTGCTCACAATCTGCATCGAATTCGCATAACTGCCATCCGTCACGAAGTCTACGTTGTGTGTCAGGTCGGGGCAGACAATGACCACCAAGACACCATTTGGTTACACCACAATCCGAGTCCGATTGGCATGTTGGTGAGGAGATGGATCGAGGGCGGTTAGGGAGGAAGAAGTCAATACAATATCCTTTGAAGGAACATATTCCACTCGGGCAATCATGATCGAATCGACATGATTGGGTGGATACAATGGATATCTAAAAATAGAGTGATATGGTGACTGATAAAGAGGTGGAATGATTACCAATGATATGAGGATGATAGTCAATCTCATGGTTGAATGATGGTTTGAGTGAATATCAGGGGCATATTTATATCATATTTTTGATATTAATCGAATTTGGGATATTTTGGCATTCCTTTTTCTATGGGAATTTGACATTTTGAGCTTCTGATTCGTCAATTGATCTGCGATTCCAGGAATTTCTGAAAAATTTAGGATAAAGGTGGAACATGGTGCATCAACAATTTCAGCCAATTTTGAGGTCATGAGGAAGATCAAAACGTAAAAGCTTATCAACGAATGTATTGAATAGATATCCATCCTTCCTTATCAGTTGATGACCATCCTTATCAGTCTTGATAAGCTTTAGTATCACTTTTCAAGGCTTCAAAATCCTGGAGCAACTTTGAGGCGAGTTGGAACAACATTCGTATGCAGTTTGAATAATTTTTATTTCCACAAATTAGGTTTGGAAAAAGTTACAATATCGGATATCAATTTGGCACAGGAAATCTTTTCTTGGTGAGAAGGATTTGAGTCCATGATTGGTGATGATCCGACGTGGTGGTGGGAATGATAGACATACTTTGCCATTACATATGAAACCAGCTGGACAATCAAGTTGTGATCCACATGCTCTTTCTGCTCGGAAGGATTTGAGTCCGTGATTGGTGATGATCCGACGTGGTGGTGGGAATGATAGACATACTTTGCCATTACATATGAAACCAGCTGGACAATCAAGTTGTGATCCACATGCTCTTTCTGCTCGGAAGGATTTGAGTCCGCGATTGGTGATGATCCGACGTGGTGGTGGGAATGATAGACATACTTTGCCATTACATATGAAACCAGCTGGACAATCAAGTTGTGATCCACATGCTCTTTCTGCTCGGAAGGATTTGAGTCCGCGATTGGTGATGATCCGACGTGGTGGTGGGAATGATAGACATACTTTGCCATTACATATGAAACCAGCTGGACAATCAAGTTGTGATCCACATGCTCTTTCTGCTCGGAAGGATTTGAGTCCGCGATTGGTGATGATCCGACGTGGTGGTGGGAATGATAGACATACTTTTCCATTACATATAAAACCAGCTGGACAATCAAGTTGTGATCCACAGGCTCTTTCTGCTCGGAAGGATTTGAGTCCGCGATTGGTGATGATCCGACGTGGTGGTGGGAATGATAGACATACTTTGCCATTACATATAAACCCAGCTGGACAATCAAGTTGTGATCCACATGTTCTTTCTGCTCGGAAGGATTTGAGTCCGCGATTGGTGATGATCCGACGTGGTGGTGGGAATGATAGACATACTTTGCCATTACATATGAAACCAGCTGGACAATCAAGTTGTGATCCACATGTTCTTTCTGATCCGAAGGATTTAACACGAGTAATGCGAGATGTGCCAGGACGGGGCAAACAATGATTGCCAAGACACCATTTGGTTGCACTACAATCCGAGTCCGATTGGCATGTTGGTGCGGATGGGGAACGAGCAAGGTCAGTGGAAGAGGCGCCAATACAGTAAGGGCCGAATCGGCATGATTGGACTACCGCCAAGGATATCTGAAATAGAATGATATGGTGACTGATAAGGGTGTGGAATGATTACCAATGATATGAGGATGATAGTCAATCTCATGGTTGAATGATGATTTGAGTGAATATCAGGGCGTATTTATAATAGTTTTCGATGTTAATCGAATTTGGGATATTTTGGCATTCTTTTTCTCTGGGAAATTGACAATTTTGGTGTTTGATTTTCCAATCGATTGTGATTTTCGAAACTGGCCTAACATCGTGCATCGACAATTTCAGTGAATTTTCAGATCGTTTCAACCCAAACAATGGATTTTAGGTCAAGTGTTGTCAGCGGGAGGATTGTCCCCAATTGTGCAAATGATAACCTACCAAGACTGGACTGATATCCTTCCGATATACCAAATATGGTTGTTTCTATGACAATCGAATGACTAACATGCTCACCAGGGCTGAACAGTGTTTCAAAATACCATATATAATGTAGTGGGAGTAGTGGTGCATATGACCAACTGTTGATAGGGTTATGAGCTGCCGCATTGCCAGCAAAATTTCAAATGTGATCAGTTTAACTCATTAGAAAGCCCTTGAAATTCTCCACAAATTGAATCTAGAAAATTTGTCTGAAAATGCCGGAACAATCTGAAAAACACGATCAAAAGCGATCTATAGATTTTATGGTTAAAACCTAAAGTGGGCGTGGATTTTCAGATATTCAGAAATCTCCAGAAACTTTTAGTTTCTGAAAGCTGTTGAGATTTTCAATAAATGTCAATTTGTCTGAAGCTATATGAAAAATCTGAAAGGACATCAAACATGAAGTTGGTGCAATCGACCAGTTGGCACTCCTTTCCAGCAAAAGCTTATTTTTATCTAATTGTCACAACACTTGGATGCATTTTGAATAATCTTTATTTCCACAAATTCAATTTAGAAATAAGGGCATGATTTTGGATTGATGGCGCACAGGAAATCAATATTGGCCATGATGCGACGGGGTGGTGGGAATGATAGACATACTTTGCCATTGCATATAAAACCAGCTGGACAATCAAGTTGTGATCCACATGCTCTTTCTGATCGGAAGGATTTGAGTCCGCGATTGGTGATGATCCGACGTGGTGGCGGGAATGATAGACATACTTTGCCATTACATATGAAACCAGCTGGACAATCAAGTTGTGATCCACATGCTCTTTCTACTCGGAAGGATTTGAGTCCGCGATTGGTGATGATCCGACGGGGTGGTGGGAATGATAGACATACTTTGCCATTACATATAAAACCAGCTGGACAATCAAGTTGTGATCCACATGCTCTTTCTGATCGGAAGGATTTGAGTCCGCGATTGGTGATGATCCGACGTGGTGGTGGGAATGATAGACATACTTTGCCATTACATATGAAACCAGCTGGACAATCAAGTTGTGATCCACATGCTCTTTCTGATCGGAAGGATTTGAGTCCGCGATTGGTGATGATCCGACGGGGTGGTGGGAATGATAGACATACTTTGCCATTACATATGAAACCAGCTGGACAATCAAGTTGTGATCCACATGCTCTTTCTGATCGGAAGGATTTGAGTCCGCGATTGGTGATGATCCGACGGGGTGGTGGGAATGATAGACATACTTTGCCATTACATATGAAACCAGCTGGACAATCAAGTTGTGATCCACATGCTCTTTCTACTCGGAAGGATTTGAGTCCGCGATTGGTGATGATCCGACGGGGTGGTGGGAATGATAGACATACTTTGCCATTACATATGAAACCAGCTGGACAATCAAGTTGTGATCCACATGCTCTTTCTGATCGGAAGGATTTGAGTCCGCGATTGGTGATGATCCGACGGGGTGGTGGGAATGATAGACATACTTTGCCATTACATATGAAACCAGCTGGACAATCAAGTTGTGATCCACATGCTCTTTCTACTCGGAAGGATTTGACACGAGTAATGCGAGATGTGCCAGGACGGGGTAGACAATGATTGCCAAGACACCATTTGGTTGCAATACAATCCGAGTCCGATTGGCATGTTGGTGCGGATAGGGAACGAGCAAGGTCAGTGAAAGAGGCGCCAATACAGACTCCTCCGGAACACCTTCCACTGAGGCACTCATGGCCGAATCGACATGATTGGACTACCGCCAAGGATGTCTGAAATTGGGTGATATGGTGACTGATAAGGGGGTGAAATGATTACCAATGATATGAGGATGATAGTCAATCTCATTGTTGAATGATGATTTAAGTGAATATCAGGGGGTATATATAATAGTTTTCGATGTTAATCGAATTTGGGATATTTTGGCAATATTTTTCTATGAGAAATTGGCATTTTTGATGTTTGATTTTCCGATCGATTGTGATTTTCGAAACTTTAGAAACGTGGCTGAACATGGTGTATCGACAATTTCAGGCATTTTCGGTCAAGCTGTTTTGAAAATTAGTGTTGTTGCAGGAAGTTTCCAGTTTTTTAAATCCACTCATCCATTGTTCCATATCAGCCTTGATATGATTGATTATCGCTCTCTTAGGTGAATATTATTATCAAGTATTTTACAGCTGTCTGGATTAGCATCAGTATACATATCACAATTCTTGTATATCACAATTCTTTATTTTATGGTACAATAGAATATGGGAATTTTAAAATGTGAAAAGAAGAAAAAAATTGAAAACGCACATTTATCTTTTAAAAAATATTGGAAAAATTTGCGAATGACTGTAGAAACTGGAACATTTTCTGTTTTGCCGATGAATATGCAGTGTTCCAAAGCATTTTGGGGATACATTTGCTGTCTGAAAATATCCTGAATTGGGTGATTTCAAAAATCAAACATACTTCCACGTTGTGACTATTCCATATCCATCCGGGTTATTGTCATCTTGTTGACGAATCTTGGCAAAATCGTCTCCCATTGCAGAAGGGTAAGACACTGTTGTTATTTTGCTGAAAAAACACATTGACCAAAGAAATATGAATCGATAGCTTACTCCAACAGTTCTTCAGATCCATCTGAATTTTCGTTAGCTTCCATTTCCGGTTTGAATGGCTGCATCCTTTGTTTCTGACTCCGGACAACCCTCTGAATATATACTAACTTGTTTTCAAGACGCGAAACAATTTGACTTACACTCATCAAGTAGCGTTCTTGCTTCTGTGGCTGAGACTTCAAGTAGAATCCGGTCTCTGGAAATCAACACAAAGCTATATGATACTCCGAAAACGGTAAATACAGTATATATACTATAAAGTCATAGATTCATATACTCACCTTGATCCTCATTTCTGTTTCGTACAGTCTTTCGTACCGCTGCTGTTTTCACTCTCTAACATATTGATGACGATTGTTGGGTTTCGTTGAAATGTGAGATGAGCTGGAATTCACTAAAAATTCTTGAATAATGAGCGTAGAACGAAGAAATAAACTTACATTTTCATCCAAATTTGTATTTGGGCCTTACAATACATCTTCAAGTTGATAGTATCCGTGTTGGTGATCTGAATGCTTAGGCTTACAAAGTATCGATGTTTTTCTTACATTCTGGCTTGGAGACGCTACAACATTGCACGGTTGATCTTCATGAAAAGTCGCACTTTGTTGAGTAGCTCGAGATTCTATCCACGCTTTGTTCCATTCGTTCCATTCAATATCTAGTCTTCACTGGGTTATCTGAAAATTTCTCAGACTTGTTTTTATTTGAAAAGGAAGACTTTGAGGCTCAAAATAATGAGAAAAACTTACTTACAAGCTCCAAAAAAATGTTGTGATCGCTATTTCCTTTCATCATTACTGTAATATTGGCTTACAAGGTCCGGTTAGGATCCAAATTACTCCTGCAAGATACATCTATTGATTATACAGCGGATGACGGTAGAAATCAGGAAGTATATAAACAAGAGAAGGAAGTTAGAAGGATGCAAATTCAAGTGATCAGCTGCTTGACAAAATCAGTCGGAAATAGGAAAAGCGGTTCAGACTGGCATTGCTCGATCTGTATGAGCCAACTATGCGAAAAAAAATGATGGTACGGACGCGGAGCCGATGAGAATGTGCGAGCGAGCCGGCGAGCCATGGGCATGTCAGTGTAACAGTGCCTCGCGAGATATTGTGTAAGTTGAGGAGAGCATGGTTGCCGGAAGATGCTCGAGACTGTGTTGATGGTTATTAATAACTTCTATATTGTTTTTTCACTCATGATGACAAATGGAATGGAATGCGGAATTTGAAGATGTACAACGTGGAAGGCAAGAAGTGTGGAGGGAAATATCTTGGCTGAAAATGACGATTTTCAGCACGACAGATGAAGATTCTGGAAGCTAAAAATCTAACGAACTCAAGTCTTTTCCGATTTTCAAAAAACATCGATTTTCAGCAAAGTTACAGACGATTATTCAGAAAGATTTATTTTCCAAATCTAACAATATTAGTGTTTCACACGAAGTTTTGGATCTCATTGAACATTTTTTTCAAATCCAATGCAGCTGACCAGATACCACCCTTCCGTGTGCCAGGTCGGGGCATACAACGTTGACTAATACACCATTTGGTTGCACCACAATCTGAGTCCGATTGACATGTTGGTGAGAAGTTTTTGCGTTCAGGGATATCATACTGACAACGATATTCTATGCAGGCACCATTCGGACAAGATTGACTGGTGACGCAGCGTTGGGTGAATACAATTGATATCTGAAATTGAGTGATATGGTGACTGATAAGGTGGTGGAATGATTACCAATGATATGAGGATGATAGTCAATCTCATGGTTGAATAATATTTGAGTGAATATCAGTGTCCCATTTATATCATATTTTTGGATGTTAATCAAATTTGGGATATTTTGACATTCCTTTTTTATGGGAATTTCACTTTTGAATCTTCAGCTATCAGTAAATTAATCCATCCAAATATCAGTAAACTTCTGAAAAATGTAGGATAATGGTCAAACATGGTGCATCGACAATGTCAGTTATTTTCAGCCAAGTTAGTGCATTTGGAGTACTGTATTAAATCGTGTTATTTTGTTCCAGATAAAACATTTCAGACTTTTCACATGACAATTTTAAGCCTATTTCTGGTTTTTTTTAATCAACTTCAACACAGTTGGTCTCACCCATGGTCATACCACTCTCCAAGGTCAATTCTTTTTTGTCGTTCTCACAAACATTTTTCTTTCATCTGGAGGGCGCAGACACCAAAAAACTTAGAGAGTATGGCGAAGAGATACATGTTCTATGTGCTTCTAGAATACTTTTGGTCTGCACTCTCTCATGTCTCTACTCCACCAATTCAAAAAAAATATTGCTCACTTTAAAATTGTGTCGTTATTTTTCTTTTCTGTGATCTTTCCATATTGAGGATTACTGTAATGTATTTCAGATAATGATTGCATCTCGACTTGCCAATATTATTGGAGATTCTATCTCGAATATCCATATCAACAAAGCTGATAGGGAGAAGTACATATTAGAGAGGTGTGAGGAGAGATTGAAGAAGTTCAATGCATTCATTGTGCAAAGTAATTTGATTAATAGAATGGTTAGTCATTTATGAAGAATACTTATCTCATATGAGAATTATAGACGGATGAAGAGTACCAGAAGAAGATGGGAATATTGGATGAATTGGAGGAAGGATTGAGAGGCAGTTATTTCACAGAGTTGGTAAGTAACTTGGATCTAAAACTCTATGACTCTAGTATCTATAGTTTCAATCTCGTTGTTTACGATTGAACGCCGTGTCACCATTCGGTAGTTCAATCACAGAATTGGCTAACCGGAAAGGAGATTTGGATATTGTTCTGTCGATTGAAGATCTGCGCCACACATTGACGGAAGATGATGGAAAATATTTGATTAGGGATCTCCTGGATACCATTTTTCGTGAAATAGCCATCAAAAAATTGTGGCCTGCTCGCAATTTCAGAGATCTTCAATGTATAGGATCAGCAAGAATCCCAATAGTCAAATGTGTCGTGGATAATGTTGATATTGATATCAGTATCTCTTTGGAAATTAAGGCCCCAACTGCATATCTATCTTCTCAAGTTGTTAATATCAGTGCTTCGTATGTGACCAGTATTATCCATATCACCCTTATCACTGATTTCAGATATGACCGTCGATTTATCGAACTATGCTCATATGTCAAACATTGGATGAAATCAATGATAAATCCGAGGAATGAAAAAGAGAGTGAGAGCTATGTTCCGAAATCGTATGTCAATTCCAGTCATCTAATCCTAAAATGCAAATAATTTCAGATGTGTTATATCACTAATGGTCCTTCATTTTATGGTTCATTATAAAATACTGCCAAAAGTTCATAGTATGCATCCAGGTATGATCCATTCTGAACCTAAACCTATTTTAGACGGCTTGTTGCTTTCAGAAAAATTGAATCCAACCCATGTAACCTGGAAAATGGTTAGGGCTGGTGAACTAGGAGCCTTTGGGATCACAAAGGATCAAAAGGCAAAATGGAGACAGGAGAACTACACCGAGGCGAGTATCGGTGTACTATTCCTGCTCTTTTTGGACTACTACACCAATATTGTGGATCTAAGGAAGGATGTGTTGGTCATGGAGACAGCCACTTGTCAACCGAAAAAGTTGGTGATATGGTTAGATAAGTGTAGAAGATCAGTTTGTAGGCCTCGTATTGATTTACGTGATACGGATCCATCGATGACACTTGTGGTGTCAGATGTCTACAATCGTGATCAAAACTATGCACGAAGGATCGATAATGTGCCAAAACTTATCAGGGAAATGAAGTAGGTTTTCCTTGACATATAAGATAAACCTAAATCTTGTAGGATGAAGTACGAAGAAGTTATTGCGCTGGCAAGAACAGCGGTGAGCACAGTCGCTCAGAGTATATCCGTTGAAACACCTTTCAAATATTCAAGTAAGTTATTAAGGGTCCAAATTCAAGTTCTTTGCAATGGAATGAGTTTAACTTTTAGTGATTTCTTCTCGAGTTGCCAACATTGTTGGAGATTCTATCTCAAATCTCAATCTTAACAAAGTTGATAGGGAGAAGTACATATTAGAGAGATGTGAGGAGAGGTTGAAAAAGTTCAATGAATCCATTGTGCAAAGTAATTTGGTTAATAGAATGGTTAGTTTTGTGAAAAAAACTTATCTAACAGAAGAAATTCAGACGGATGCAGAGTATAATAAGAAAATGACGATACTAAATGAATTGAAGAAAGGATTGAGAAAAAAATACTTCGCTGAATTGGTAAACTTGCTTGTTCGTGGCCGATAAAGTTTATTTTAGTTTCGTACAAACTTTGTGCGATTGAATGCCGTGGCACCATTCGGTAGTTCGATCACTGGTTTGGCTAACAAGGGCGCAGATTTGGATATTATTTTATGTATTGAAAATTTACTACTTTATCAAGATGAATTTGATCTGTGGATCTGCTGGCTGCTATCCGTTGGCAAATAGACAGCAACCGATTGTGGGCTTCTCGCACTATAAAAGACCTGATATTTATCAAAGAAGCACGTGTCCCGATAGTCAGTTGCTTTGTCGATGACATTGAGATTTATATCAGTATCTGCTTGGATGTTAGTGTTCCAACTGTTTACTTGTCATCTCAAGTTATCAATATCAGTGCTTCGTAAATACCATCATTATTCCTATCATCCTTATCATGGATTACAGGTATGACCGCCGATTCATTGAACTATGTTCATATGTTAAACATTGGATGAAATCAATGATCGATCCAAAAAATGAAGAGGAAAGTGATAGTTATGTTCCGAAATCGTATGTCGATCTGATTACTATATTTAAAATATTTGACATTTCAGATGTGTTATATCACTCATGGTCCTTCATTTTATGGTCTATTATCAAATACTACCACAAGTTCATAGTATGCATCCCGGTACGATTTCATGTAAAGATATCGTAGGATACTTGTTATTTTCAGAGAAGTTGAATCCAGCCCAAGTAACCTGGAAAATGGTCCAAACTGGAGAACAAGGTGCTTTTGGAATTAAAGAGAATCAGAAAGCCAAATGGAGAAAGGGAAACTACACCGAGGCGAGTATCGGTGTCCTATTCCTTCTCTTTTTGGACTACTACACCAATATTGTGGACCTAAGAAAGGATGTGTTGGTCATGGAGACAGCCATGTGCGAGCCGAAAAAGTTGGTGGAAAATCTGAAACAGTGTAGTAGTTTCATTTGTAGGCCACGATGGAATCCAAGATGTCCGGATCTATCGTTGACCCTTGAGGTGTCGGATGTTTACGATTCTGATACCAACTATGCACGAAGAATTGATAATGTGCCAAGGCTTATTCAGGAAATGAGGTTGGACACTTGGCACAAATTAATCTCTAAGATAAACCTAGAATTTGTAGGCAGAAGTATGAAGAGGTCATTGCGCTGGCTAGATAAAAGTATGAAGCTGAAAGTGAGAAGGCTCTGATCGCCAACATCAGACATTTGAAGAATCAATTTTATTAAGCACTAACCTTCTTGAAAAATATTGTCAAATAAAGTATTTCTGCATCATATCTCGGCTGAGCATGGAAAGTTTGAGCACACGAGGTGTGATTTCTGAAAGATTAGATTCTAACGAGTTTAGAACTTTTGACTCATTGTCCAAATCTAGGTTACTGCTTCACACAAATTCTCTCTTCATACCGATCATCTGAATATACAGTTGCAGACGTTTCCAGCAAAATTGGTTATTATTGTGAATCACTGTAACTTTCAGAATTCCAGCTTCTCAGAATGTCTCGAAGATTGTTTGTGAACTTTATTTTTTTTGCAGATGAACAATAAACCTTTTAAAATTATGATATTTATTGCATTCAAAAAAACTAGACTTAAAAGAAAAACCGCAATATCCACAAAACTTTTGGTCTATTTTTCTTTTTCGGTTTTTTTCGGTTGAAGGTGATCTTTCGGTCATTGGCCACAATACTGGCACAGCAAAGAGAATCTCAAACGAACATACTGAAAAAAAGGAAGTTTAGTTTTTGAGGTTTTCATAAAATTGTTACTTACATCACTTAATGGCATATTTGATGATTGTTTGGCATCGTTGGAATGGAGTGATTCTCAGCTATGGTGAATTGGAATTCACTGAAAACTTTGAACAATGAAAATACATATTGAAAGGAAATAAACTAACATTTTCCTCCAAACTGGTATTTGAGCCTCTCCTCGATAATCTGAATGATAGGTTTAAAAAGTATCGACGTTTCTCTTACATTCTCGTTGGGAGGTGCATCTACATTGCCCGGTTGATCTGGTTCACTAGTCGCACTTTGTCGAGCAGTCTCAAGTTGTAACCATGCAGTGGTTTTTCCATTCAAAGTTGAGTGGTCACTGAAGATCGCAAAATGTAGAAAATCATGGCATTGCGGACATAAATAGCTGCGATCGAGTTTCAACTCATCATTTTAATTTAATTTTATACAGAACAGGTATACCAATGCTTTATCAGGTCTTATAACCAAAAAAATTGCAAGATGGTAGTTTTTTGTCGGTTTTCTGGATTATATTCGATTTTATCATCAAAAATCGACACAAATCGCATTTTCTGGTGTTTTTGAAAATCAAAATATGCAGAAAAAAGCTTTGATAACAGAATATTTACAAAGTTTTACGAAAAACAGAAAGTTATCATAATTTCAGACATGGCCTAACTGCGCCTCTCAAAAAACAACCACAAACCTCGATTTCACAAGTTGGTCTGACTGTGTTGAGACGTTTCTCATCGTAGAACTCTCTATCTTCATTAGATTTGGGACGAAATTTCTGGAACAGTTCCATATATTTGGTTTTGTCTACATACTTACTTCACAATTTGTTGTCGAACCTGACTTCACAAATAGCCCAATATTCAAATCATTCATATCTATGGAGCAGCCAACTTTCCGTGTTGTGCAAGGAAGAAGCACTCAACAAGTTCCTGCAAACCTTCTAATCATTCTCGTTCTGAATCAAAGTATTGAAACAATAAACAACAATTCAGTTGAGCCTTACCGTTCTAGGACGTAGTTCCAGTTGTAGTAGCATTGATTGCAACACATATTGCTATTGCACCCGAACGGTATAAAAGGAATGACGGCATCTTTTCAGTCCAATCACCTCCGAAAACGAAATTTTTGCTTCAAGAGTTTTTGGGAAGGCAGCATGAACAATCTCTGAAAAAATAAGTATATTCGGATCCACCAAATACAACAAACTTTTAGAATGTTTCCCACTGTTTTCTCTGATTTCTGCTAGTTCTTCCATGAGTTGTGGACCTTCATTTTTGCAAAATGGTTTTTGGTCTGAAAAATTTAATAAACTGAATTTTGAATCTCGGGAACACAAAAAAAGCTCCCAAATGTTAGGATGATAACTTACTTGTATTTCCAGAAAAACTGTTGTGAGCACTGTTTCATTTCATCATTACTGTAACATTGGCTTACAAGGTCCAGATAGGATCCAAATACCCTGAAAATTAAACTGTTTGGTCATAAAACGGAAGAAATAAGAAAGAAACTAATGAAGAAGTATAGGAAAAGAACCGAAAGCTACAAGGATGTAAATATAGGTGGCAAGACGAGCCCGAGCTCGGAGGCAGTCCTTGCTCGATCTGTATGAGCCAACTATACGAAAAAAAAATGGTATGGACATGTCGTGGCGCGGAGCCGATGAGACTCTGTCGGCTGGCCGGTGAGCTGTGAGCCTGTAAGTGTAACAGTGCCATGATGAGATAGTGTGTGAGTTTTGGAGAGCATGGTCGCCGGAAGTTGCTCACGGCTATATTGTTGGTTATTAATAACTTTTATATTGTTTTTTTTCTCTTATTATGACAAATGGTGAATGGAATGGGGAAGTTTGAAATGTAAAAAGTGATACAACAACTGAATATAGCTGTATAATGGCTGAAAATGACGATTTTCAGCATGTTAGGGGTAGATTCTGTTAGAATACGGTAACTGATAAGAATGTTATCACCCTTATCAATGTCAGTTGCACAAATTGAGCCGATTGATTGATTGATTTTTTGTGGATCGTAGATCGCAAATTCTATGATTCTATGCATAGAACCCAACATTAGTCAGCCCTGCCTCAAAATATTTTATAGAACTTCAGGACCATAGATCGGTAACTTTTATGAATTCCCGATTCTATGAACCATAGATCACAAGTTCTATGAATCTTGAAAAGATTCTATGCCATAGATCTGTACACTTCGTGTCGTTATAAAACTCTGGTCCTATGATTCTATGATCTATGCCCATAGATCGTAAGTTCTATGCTTCTACGACAAAAATTTTTATGAAAATTCAAAAAAATATTTATAACATCATAAAAAACGTTAGCACCAGTTGAAAATCAGAAAAAAATGCATAAAAAGGCAAGAAAGCTCAAAAACCTGAGATATCAGACAACATAATATTTACATTGACAATAAAAAATAAAAAATAACCGTAATATCTATAAATCGACTAGTTTATATTTCAACTTGCACATATTCCTTCCTCCGATCCTTCTCCTCCTCCGCTTTCCTCATCTCGACAATTTCGCTGAAAATCTCGGTAAGTGGCTCAAATGTTGGCACTATTGGCGGACGACGGATTGATGATGCACCGGTCTGAAAAAAAACATGTTTTGTCCGTGGTGGGACCCAAATTTTCGATTTCAGCATTTTTTAGGTTTACGAACGTTCATGGGATGCTGGAAATGTTGATTTTCAGCCAAGTTGGGGCACGTCAAAAATCACTAAATTTCAGATTACTGTAACTTTTCTGAAAATCAATATTTTTTCAATCTCTAAAAAGATCTGAAATTATCAGATTTTCAGCTTTCAGAATATACCCTCGATTGATTGAAAATCCCAATTTTCAGCCTAGATACAGTAGATCAAAAAAGATCAACCTAAATTTGAGTCAGTCGTCTTTATCAAGATTTTCAGCCAAGTTTCAGAATTTTCAGCCATCAAATTATATCTCATTTTGAAGCCCCTGAAATTCTCTACAAAAAGAGCCCACTCAACTTGTCTGAAAATATCTGAAAATGTCTGAAATTTGACCTACCGTAAGCGGTTGTCTGAGCAGCGAATGTTGATGTGAAGTAGTTAGGCTGATTGGTCCGGGCGGTAGCACATCTTCCACTCTCGCGTAGATGTACTCGTTCATTAGTGAATCGTATGTGGTGTTCGGCCTGGAAATCGAGGATCTATGGTTCTATGGATCTATGGAGAAGGATCTATGAAATCTATGGGATGTACGACAGAAGTAGTGAAAGATCTATGGAACCTCTTAGATCTATGGAATCTATGACACAAGTGCCATAAGATCCTTGAGATCTATGACTGAAGTTTTATGATATCTAGGGATGTATAGGATCTATAGTTCTATGAAAGGGATCTACAAGATCTATGACACAATTTTCACGAGATCTATGGATCTATGACATCAGTTTTATGAACGATCTATGGGATCTATGATTCTACGACACAAATTCTATGGACGATCTACGCTATACTTACAGTTCTCGAATCAAAATATTTACTGCAAATCAGAATAAACTGAATATCCAGTCTAATTCCAAAATCCTTACCTAATCCTCGGTGGAATCGGATTCGCATTTACACCAAGTGATACCAAATAATCAGTGACTGATGAGTTGATTGATATATTATCAGGATCTATGCCAGAGTCCATTTGAGAGCGGGATGAGCCACGTGGCATACGATGAGCATCGGATGAGGTGGAGAGGGAGGAGGTGAGGGAGGAGGTCTGGAATCAAGGATCTATGTTATATGGTTCTATGGATCTATGGATATATAAGTCATAGAATTCCAACAGATCCATAGATATCAAATTCTATGGTTCTATACATATTGCTAGATGTGGCTCCAATATCATAGAACTTCAGCTTCAACAATTACGGGGCGTATGGATCTATGATTCTATGCATAGATCTTTTCATCATAGAACTTTGATTCCATGATCTATGACCATAGATCAGAAGTTCTATGATACTATATGTTTCACGGAACTATGATTCTATCCAAGATCTATGTACCGAGATCCTAGAATCATAGAATTCTATGGATCTATGATTCTATGATTCTATGTCTCACCTTATCATGGAACAATCTCATATTCCTCGACTGATTCGACACCGCCAAATCACCACTCAACACCTTGATCTCCCCCGTTTTCACCGAATACACTTGTCGTTCCATTCCATTTGATATCCTTCTTTTCTCCTCCTCCTTCTTCATTCCAATATTCTCCACATTCTCTTTTTTCGATCTACATATACATATGCATATCAGGATGATCAGAATGGCGATCAGAAGGAACAAAACGGCAAGTACGATTTGAACCGGCCGAGAGTGAAGGAGCTTCGGAATCGAGGAGCCGGCGTCGAATGGCCCAATCTCCAGGTATACTGTAGTTTTTGTCTGCCGCGATGGACTACTGTAGGCGACTACCGTAATCTGCTCGATTGTCAGGTTACGGCGGGATTCGAGGGATTTGCGGAGGTGGATCTGAAAAATTATTTTGTGATTTTTTGGTAGATCATTATTTTGATTGTAACTTTTTTGAAAATCAATATTTTTAAAAAATTAAAAAGTTTTCAATTTCAGTAAGTTTTCAGCTTTTAGAATTCATCTCTGACATGCTAAAAATGTCCATTTTGAGAAAAGTTACGGTAGATCAAAAATCATCGAGTTTTGATCTACTGTAACTTTTCTGGGATTCAAGCTTTTTTCAAAATGTCAAATTTGTCAGGTTCTTCAGAATGTCAGCTTGCAGATCCAATCCTGAATTGCCTGAAAATCTCAATTTTCAGACAAATTACGGTAGATCAAAAATTACCAATTTTTTGATCTACCGTAACTTTTTTGAAACTCACGATTTTCAGAAAATTCAAAAATATTTGGGTTTATCAGATTTTCAGCTTTCAGAATTCATCCCTGACATGCTAAAATTCTCAATTTTCAGCCAAATTGCGGTAGATCAAAAAATTAATTCTTCAAAATCACTCACAATTCCAGTATCCTCCTCAATCTCGACAGTCGTCTGCTTATCACTTATCATATATTTAACAACACCATGCACACCACCATCCTCATCAATCGCCTGCATTTGACCAACCACTGCACCAATTTGCGCGGAAATCGGCACCTGTAGGGTGTACGCCGACTTGGTGAACACTGGCGCAAACTCGTCGACCGGCTCGATTTTGATATGCACCGGCACGACGGCCGATCGACCATTGCCATCGGATACGGATAGATACATGGATAACTCGGGTTCGGTCTCCCAGTCCAAATGCGTTTTGAGACGAATCTCACCGGTTTTGATGTCGATTGAGAATTTCTGAAAAAAATTTTTGAATCAAGAATTTCAAACTGATGTAACTTTTTTGATTTTTGATATTTTTTGAAGATCTAAAAATATTTGAATTCCTCAAACTTCCAGCTTTCAGAATCACTCCTTTAATGATGAAAAATATTGATTTTCAGAAAAGTAACGGTAGATCAAAACTCAACAACTTTTTGATCTACCATAACTTTTCTGAATGTCAATACTTTTCAAAAGTTCAAAAAGTTTCAGATACTTCACATTTCCAGCTTTCAGAATTACTCCTCGAATCATGAAAAATATCGATTTTCAGAAAATGTACGGTAGATCAAAAATAAAAAAAAACATTTGATCTACCGTATCTTTTTTGAAAAAATTTTTTTCAAAAATTTTTCATTGTCAGCTATCAGAATCATTCCTAGATGAGCAAAAAAAATCTTCAAAAAAATACAGTAGATCAAAAACCCACAATTTTTGATCTACCGTAACTTTTTTGAAACATCATATTTTTCAATAACTCGAAAAGAATCAAACTTCTCGAGTTTTGAGCTCTTATAATCATTCCTCGTCTGATAAAAAGCTCATGTACTGTAGCTTTGATCTACCATAAGTCAAACTATGGTAGATCAAAAATCCACCCTCAACTCACATTATCATGCTCTTTCAACGAATACATCAGCTTCCCATCCATATCCATTCCCATTCGATTGCTCGCCTTCACCACCTCCACCACACTATTCAATGGTGCATCTTCCAACACGTGAATCTCATAAGTTGGGAGCACGAAAAAAGGGGCGGAGCCACTCCAAGAGCCCAACTTCAGGCTCACAACTACAGTAGCAATTGATGATTTTCGAGGTGTGCCATGATCTACCGCCTCGACCAGCACCTGCCACGTGGCGTTCGGATAATCGATGACCTGAGCATCATGCCATTCGTTGTACTGTAGTGAGCCGGTTGTTGAGTCGATTGATAGGATGTTGTAGTCGTTGCCGGTTAGGATACGGTAGCTGATAAGACTGTTATCACCCTTATCAGGATCAGTTGCACGGATTGAGCCTATCGATTGGCCATGGATCAAGGAATCCTTTAGGTTTAGATGGATTATGGGGTTTTGGAAGATTGGTGGGTTGTCGTTTTGATCGAGGATTTTGATGTACACCTTGGTGTGGGGTTTGGCGTGGGAGATGGTGGAGAGCATGTCGGGGCTCATTTCGATCTGGAAGATTGGATAATGAGGTGAATGGATCTATGCATAGAATTGTGAATAGCATCCTGAAGTTGAAGGTTCTATGCATAGAACCAAAACTAGTTCTATGAAACTGGCAGAAGATCTATGCATAGAATCAGGGATACAGGTGCATCAATGCATAGACACCAGAGCAATTCTATGGGAATATCAAAATCTATGCATAAATATACAAAAACTTCCATAGAATTCCACGATTCTATGGATATTATCTATCAAATATGTGCATAGATTCTTGAAAATATTCATATAATCAAGAATTTCTATGCATAGATGCCTAGGACGTTCCATAGAACTCGACAAGTCTATGCATAGAACCGAAACTAGTTTGATAGAACTGACAAATGATGTATGCATAGATACTAAAGGAACCTCCAGTTCTATGCATAGAACCCCATCAGTTTTCATAGAACTCTACGATTCTATGCATAGATCCTCTAATTTTATAGGCTTACCTCCATCTCATAATCCTCCTTCTCCTCCCTATCAATCTCTCCAACACTAAATATCCTTCCAAATCCATCAACACGAAATACCATAGATCCACCCAATATACGATAGAACATTTCAGTGCTCAGATTTGAGCTCAAATTTCCAATGAAGCTGCCAATCGGCACATTTTCCATGACTTCGAATCTACAAAACTTTTTTCTTTAATTTTTCAGCCAAAAAAAAATTGATCTACCTATATTCCGCCTTATCAAACATGACCAACTGCTCCATTTCCTGTCCCTCTTCATCAATCTCAATACTAACTGGAACTGAGGTTGATAGGCTCGGCGAGCCCGAGTCCTGAGCAGCTACCGTAATCAGATACTTCTCGCCGGATGGTGGAAGGAGTTTCATGTAAATTGAGCCGTCGGATGTGATCTCGAATATTTGACTGTCGGTGTCGGGTAGGAGGGAATAGGTGATTTGGGCGTTTGGTGGAGAATCGGCATCATGGGCGAGGAGCTTGGCGATTGGGGTGGATGGAGAGTAGGTGGTGGGATGGACCTGGAATTTGGGGATTGGTGGATAGTTGGGGGATGGATAGTACTATGCATAGAACCTCTATTACTTTCATAGAACCATATAAATAGGCTTCATAGAATTCTGAAGTTCCATTTATAGGCGCTAGATATTCTATTGTGCATAGAATCTCATGTTAGTTGCATAGAATTTTTTTTGCAAAGCTCTATGGTTATATGGCTCTAGAGTATGCACATCTTATCAGGTTCTATGAAATTCTATGCATAGAACTTGTTATTAATGCAGTTCTATGCTACAGTTCTGCAGTTCTACGATACAGTTTAGATTCTATGAAAAAACTCCATAATCTATGCAGAGAACTTTCATAACTCTAGCAGGTTCTACGAAATTCTATGCATAGAACTAGTTATTAATGTAATTCTATGTGACAGTTCTATGCATAAATCATCGGATCTCTATGAAACTTTATGGATGATTTTCGAAACAACTTTTGAAGTTCTATGCATAGGTTTTTGATTATTCGCATAGAATCTCCAAGATCTATGCATAGAACAAGACACTGATACAAATTTGCGAATCCAGACAGTTCTATGCATAGAAACCGGAAATTCAATGAATGCGTCCAGATCTATGCATAGAACTTAAATAATTGTCATAGAATCATAAATTTTCCAGTAAGAAATCTGGTTCTATGAAGTTCTATGCATAGAACTCTCGATAACTGAGGAAAGTTTCAAGTTCTATGGATACTTGGTATTTTTGATCGACAGAACCAATATCTATGCATAGATCTTCAATGATTCTATGAAGTTCTATGCATAGATCCGCAATCAACTAACCTTCACAAAATACATCTCCTTCTCAAACACCGGCCGACAATCATTGACATCTCCAACAAAAACCGTCAAGTTTCCCATCGCCTCGTACAATCCATCGCTAACTTTCACCACTAGAACATGCTCCTTCTCCATCTCATAATCCATCTCTCCAGTCAGATGGACCACCCCGGTAAACCTATCCAAATGAAACTTCTCATTTTTCGTCATCAGGGTATACTGTAGTTGATCCATATCAGCATCTTTCGCTGATATAGTGGCAATATATGATCCGGCTTTCGTATTTTCCGCAATTTTCCGCGACTTGAGCACAGGCAAACTTGGTATATTATCATTCAGATTGATCACCCTGATATCCACCCTAGTGGATATTTGTCCATCCTTTGATATTCCTATCACTGTCAACAAATATCGATCGATAATCTCGTGATCCAGTTCTAGATTTGATCGTACCACTCCATCTGTATCTATGGTAAACGCTTGATCTATGTTTCCTTCTATGATAGAGTAAGTAACTGGAACATCCATAGATACTTCCAACTTCTCAATAAACTGTCCCCTCGCCATAGATTCATCGATGCTTGATACATAGTTTTGCTTGATAAAGCCCATAGAACCTGGCATAGATCCTGCCTTGTCCATCCTCAGTTCTATGGTTTTCATAGAACTTTGCATTGGGGTACCATGATCAAAGACTCTCACAGTGATATTCCAGTTTTTCAGTGATTCTATGCGCCGTAGAACCATAGATCCAGTCTCGGGAACTATATCCATAGATTTGCTGATATCACTGATAAGCTCGAATGATATTTTTCCATTTAGGCCTATATCCATATCACTGGCGGTGAATCTATGAACGACATCACCAATATTTGTGGTATCATTGATATAGATGATATCAGGAGTTGAGATGTCGAAGATTGGGGCGTTATCATTCTTATCAGCTACAGTAACCCGGACGGTACAGGAGTCCTGAAAAATTATCATATTATCATGGTGATAAGAGGTGATGAGGCTCACATTCTTATCATTATCAGTGAGGATTATCACTAACAAGTGTTCTTGGGCCATTTCCCTGTCCAACGGTTTCACGGAGATTTCACCGGTTTGAGCGTGGATGGAGAAGTTTGGTGGGTTGCCTGAAATGGACCACGGTAGGATACGGTAGGTAGATCAACAAACCTTGGAATCTGAAAGTAGCGTTGGCTGAAATTCCAGTGGCGATCATTTTCTTGAAATTTGGGAGGCCAATATTTTCAGGAATTGTCACCATGCCACAGGAGGTTGACGCGATTTTTGGGGCTTCGGAGAGCTCAGAAGCCACAAAAATGCTCAAAACACTCCAATCCGTACTACCATCATTTTCAGCAATCACTGAAAATCGGATCTATGAATCTATGAATCTATGAATCTATGAATCTATGAATCTATGAATCTATGAATCTATGAATCTATGAATCTATGAATCTATGAATCTATGAATCTATGAATCTATGAATCTATGAATCTATGAATCTATGAATCTATGAATCTATGAATCTATGAATCTATGAATCTATGAATCTATGAATCTATGAATCTATGAGTTTATGAATCTATGAATCTATGAATCTATGAATCTATGAATCTATGAATCTATGAATCTATGAATCTATGAATCTATGAATCTATGAATCTATGAATCTATGAATCTATGAATCTATGAATCTATGAATCTATGAATCTATGAATCTATGAATCTATGAATCTATGAATCTATGAATCTATGAATCTATGAATCTATGAATCTATGAATCTATGAATCTATGAATCTATGAATCTATGAATCTATGAATCTATGAATCCTACCTGTCAGTGTATACGGTAACACCATAGAACCAGGAATCTGCTCCGCTTTCCTAACAACTGACATTCCTTCCAACTTGAAGTACGGTTGTGCTGGTACCAACCGTAATTGTATGCCATTTGATCCAGCATACTGTAGTACAGTATCCCCAACTTGCCCAGTCGACTGTATTCGTACTGTAGATTTCTGACTTTCAAAGAAATGCCAGTTTTTCTTCGCAGTCGAATTTAGAGATATCACAGTGATATTTTGAACATCAAACTTTTCAGTATCATCCAGATCTATGACCTTTACAGTAATCCATTCCACATTCATCGAATCCAGGTAAACCTCGCCCGTAGATTCATTGATCCGCACCATAGATCCACCATCCACCAGCTCATATCCAGTCCTGGCATTCCTGTCGAGATCTATGGAAGTCACTCGATGGATTACCTTGCCTTTCCGGTAGGATGATGGTAGAAGGATGGTTGGGATGCTTGTGATGGTTGGTGGATGATCATTGGTGTCGTCGACTTGGATGGTGACAAGCATGGTGGTGGAGATGCCTGTGGTGAAGGCTTCGACGACTAGGTGGTGTTTGGAGGTCTGGAAAGGGATAATGGGTGGATGGAGTTAGGGAAGGATCTATGCATAGAATTTTCGAATGATGTATCGAAGGATCTATGCATAGAACAATGAATCGTGATAAAATCTATGCATAGATATTCAGATTGTCAGAAAACTCATTCTAATTGAAAATCTATGCATAGAACTTTAGGTCTGTGAATCCAAATATCTATGCTTTTCAGGTTCTATGCATAGATATGCGAGTCGCCACAGTTCAACTTGATATCTATGCATAGAACTGCAGATCTATGGTTCAAAATGTTTATTCATAGATTTTTATGTTTATGCATAGATTCATAGAACTTTCATAGAATCTGTGCATAGAACTTCATATTCATGGATCAATATCTATGCATAGAACTTGTCATAGTTCTTCTTAAAACTGAATATCTGTGCATAGAACCACTACCATAGAACTCCTACTTTCTATGCATAGAATTTCATAGAACCTACCAAATGCCAATGCAACGGTTCAATCAGTGTAATCTCTCCTGTAAATTGATCAATCGCAAACAAATCCGTCTGTTCCGAAAATCGATAATTTACTGGAACACCACTATCACTGCTAGTCGCATTGATAACACTAATAACACTTCCTACAATTTAGGTTTAGCTCCATCTCAAATATTTGACCTACCAGTCGGCGTATTCTCCTTCACTTTCACCGTAATTTCCCTCTCCTCAAACCTCGGCTTCTCGCTTTTTGATCTACCAACTTCCACCTCCACCCGAATATCCTCCACACTTCCATCCGTTGTATTGAACTTTTCAAAGGCGCATGACACATTATCCATCCCAAGTCCATCCATAAGATACAGTACCCCACTAGTTTGATCTACCTCCAGCGGGCAGCTCCCATTCTTCCGATAAAACTGATCCCTCGCCTTCTCCCCGACTCGTCCCACCTTTGTCCCGATCGCCACCATATCACCAATCCTTATCACCTCCTCCGCCTTATCACCATTCGCCATCACTCTTATCATCAGGCTCTTCTGTCTTCCATTGGTGTCTGATAACACTATCACCAAGGTGTATGGTGGACGATGGGCGGGTGTCGACACCATTGATAGTACACCATTATCAATGGTGAAATGATTCGAGATGTCGGAACTTTGAAGTTGCCATGTGTGCACACCGGTGGCGTTAAACCTAACAATTCGGCACGTTGTTTTTTTGAGGTTTAGGTTTAGACAGGAGTCCGGGATTTGTAAAAATCTTTGAACCGGCTCTTGAAGCACAATATCCGATGATCCGCGAGCAATTCGAACAGCCACATGACATACCGTACTCTTCCTTGGCGATCCTTGATCCGACACAATAATCGACAACCTAGAATATAGGTTTAGATCCTCCGTTGCATTGAGCGCCCGCTTCAGGTAGACATCACCATTCGATTTCACCAAAAACAACGGGCTCGCCAATTGTGGTCGATAAGTGATTGAACCATTGAGCCCCTTATCCGGATCATGCGCAACAATTGTGCCAATCGACACACTCGCTGGCGCATTCTCGGGCACTACGATTGGCGTGATTGTGGTGCAACTTGGTGGATTATCGTTAAGGTCCAAAACTTGAACATGTATCGGTACAGTACTCCTTCGAGATGGTACACCCTTATCCTCCGCGGTTACGGTAAGTTCAATTCTTGATATCGTCTCCCGATCGATGAGGCGTTTCGAGTAGATCAAACCGAGTTTTTGATCGACACCAAAATACTCGGATCCATTGGTGATATGATAAGTAACTTGACCGTTATCAGAACTATCCGGATCAATCGCATGTACCTTGCCAATAGTTGTCTTGATCGGTGCATTCTCCACAATTTCCATGGTATATTCCGCCCTATCAAACATCGGACTATTATCATTGACATCACTGATATGCACAAAAAGTGTCATATTCGATGATTTAGCTGGGATACCAGAATCCATCGCTTTAATCCTCAACTTATAATCTCGACATGTCTCATAGTCCAGCTGGGTTACTGTAGATAGTTGCCCGGTGGTTGGATCGATGGTTATGGCGCTAGCTGGATGGGAAGATACGATCGAGTACCGTACCTCACCATTTTTCTTCTTATCTTTATCAGTGGCGTGGACGACGTAGAATGGTTGATTGATTGGGGTGTCCTCGCGGATAGAGATCTGAAAATGTGTGGTTAAAAATTTTCCGCTACAGTAAGCTACAGTATACCTCGACAAGATTGGCACTGAAAACTGGAGCGTTGTCGTTGTGATCCTCGATGAATATGAGGACTTGGGTTTGATTGCTTTGACCGCCTTCCATTGTTGCCTGAAAGTTGGATTACGGTAGGTTGGGGTACTGTAAGTTGGGTACAGTAGTCTGATTACTGTACCTTAAGGTACTGTAGTTGATATCAAACATGACAGTATCTAAAAGTACAGTACCTTAAATCTGCAGGAAACTGGATCTCGAATTTCTTGAATAGTCAAATATCAAGCTACAGTATCTTAATTACAGTATCTTTGAAGTACAGTATACAAAACTACAATACTTTATGATACTGTATCTCAAATCTACAGTACTCATAATTTTCTGACAGTGTGAAGAAAAAAATTTAGGATACAGTACTTCAAATGACAGTACTTCAAGTGGATGTCTGATCCTACAGTATTCCTGCTACAGTACTTTATATCTACAGTACCATGAATATTTTTTCATCAAATCTGCTGACGACAAGATACCGTAATTCGAGTAACAGTACTGTGTTCTACAGTACCCCCAATGCATCAATCAATCTAGAACAAACTACAGTATCCCATCTACAGTACCTGCACATTAAGCAACACCGTATCCACCACATCCGCATCCAAATATCTCGTCACATAAATCTTGCCCGTCTCCTCATCGATCGAAAATCTCTGCTCCGGATCACCCGAATAGATACTGTACCCAATCCGTCCATCTGAAATCGCAGCCACACTCCCGATCGCAATTCCAGGTAAAATATCTTCCGTGGTTCTTATCTCATATTTTGATCTACTGAACACCGGTGTCTTCGTAAGCCTATCAATCACCGATATATGCACATTAGCTGGATGCTCGGCGGTTTGTAGGGCGCCATCTTTAGCGGTGATTATCAGGTGATAACGACCGCGGGTGAGGTCCTTCTGGAAATAGGTTTAGGTCCATCTTAGGCTTAGGTTTAACTAACCTTTGCAAATATCTCCCCAGTGACCGAATTGATACCAAAACTTGTCGAATCACTCAATATTTGATAAGTAACATCGCCAAACTTGCCACTATCACTATCAGTGGCTGATACGATTATCAGCGGGTCCATAGGTTTAGGTCCTTCCCTGATAGTCAGCTGATATTCATTTGGATAGAATATCGGCCAATTATCATTGATATCAGTTAGTGTTATGGAAATTAGGGTTGTTGATGTCTCGCCATCTCAAAAAAAAGTTTAGGTTTAGCTCCAGCTACAAAGAACTCACTACTATTCGTCGCTACTACAGTAGTCTGATAGCTCCTCATTTTTTCATAATCAAATTGTTTTGTGATGCATACTGTACCGGACATTGAGTCAATTGAGAGGTACTGTAGCAGAATTTTATCGTTTTGAGACCCAAAAGTTTTGATCTACCTGATCCTTTTCAGCCATTGAGTACCGTATCCGACGAGTGTTGCCGCATTGTGTATTGTTTGCGATAACCTGAAATCAGTTTTTTTGAATTTTGTGATTTTCACATAGTGTTCGATTGTTATGTGCCTCTAATACAGTATACCGACAAAAAATGTTTGTGATATGGTTACTGTATTAAAGGCGCATAGTATGAAATATTTTTTATGTATATTATAGTACCCTGTTGTTTCACTATTACAAGATATTTTTCGCATAATTATTTGTCATAAAATTTTTTAATGTCATGTCAGCCTCCTTTTATTACATCATAAAAATATACAATCATAATATCCGGAAGTTATGTCACTAATATTATGTTATTTTTATCCTTCTATGTTATACTCAACTACGTATATGTTATATCATTGTTATACAATATTATTGTAGCATGATGACTATAATATTATTTTTATGTAGTATGGCATTATACTTTATTGTGGATTATTGGTCAACTAAGTTATATCGTCATAATAACAACATATTATAAAAGTTATGGCATATCACATATCTTATGGTTTCTGATATAACATGCTATAACAATTGTCGCAAGTTATAATTTTTTATAGTATAAATTTTATTTTTTATATCAATATTATTTTTTGGTAAGTAAAAATTAAAAAAAAATTTTAGATTATGATTTTTTTCAGTATCAAATCATATCAATATTAGACTATATCCGTATCATATCATATCAAGACTATACAATATCAGCGTTACATCATATCAGTACTATATCATATTACTGTTATCTCATATCAGGATTTTACTTCAATAATAACATACAATATCAGTATCAAATCATATCAATATTAGACTATATCCGTATCTTATCATATCAGGACTATCATATCAACATTATACAATATCCGCGTTACATCATATCAATACTATCATATCACTAGTGTCATAACTTATCACCCTATATAACTATTATTATTTTATATCCCACCAAGTTTTTATGTCTTCCATCTCCCATTTATTTTGCTCGATATATCTATTGTTATTATCATAACACTTTTATATTCCATATCAGCTTCCTCATATGTTATGTTATATATAGCCAGGTGCAATAAACATTTCCATTTCCCCTCCCCAATGTTTTCAAACACTAATAACTATACACGACGAAATAGTGTGTAATATAGAGAGGGTGGGTGAGAGAAATTCCATTTGGCTGCTCTCGAAAAACTATGGCAACCCAGCCTCATTTCGCAAATTTTTCGCCCTCATTTTTCCGTTTTGTCACTACTATTACTAGTTGATTTAGCTGCAAAAATTTTTTGTCTGAAAATTTTTTCAGCCAAAAAAATGACGCAACGTCTGTTCCCGCTACTTTACATCAATATGGGCGTGGAGATGATGTATGTGTTGGATCAGCGATTGCGGATCAATCGGAATGTAAGCTTGTTTCATTTTGAGCATCATTGGAAAGAGCAGCTTCTGAGCTTTCGATTGCTTTTTAGAGCTCGCGAAAATATTGATTTTGAGCCGAGATATGGAGCGTGGGAAAAATTTAGGTTTAACTCCAGTTTTTTGAAGAGGTGTAAGTTTGCTGAAATTAAAGATTTTTTGATGCTCTAAAATGCATTTTGAAGCTCTGGAAAAGCTCTATAAAATGTGCACAGCTAGAATTTCGAAAAACTGAAAATTGTTGCTCCGCGAGCCCGAGAAAAGTTGAGTGTAGAAAAAATCGTTTTTTTCAAGAAAGAGATTATAAAACTTGAAAAAGTAGTTTTCACAGTTTTCAAAGTGTTAGAAATTGAAGTTTAGGTTCCAGAAAACTAGAAAAAACAGTTTTTGCATAAACTTGGTGTTAATTTTCAGAAAATTGACAGTTTAAGATTTCGAGCTTTGCTTTTTAGAATTCTCAGAGCGTAGAGTTGTAGAGTAAATTTAGACCTTTCTTTTGAATTTTAGAATATTGAAAAATATGCATTTTGAAGCAAGTTATAGCATTTTGAAAAGCCTCGCCTCAAAACTGCTAAACCTATGCAGAGACGGAGAGGCGCCGCTAATGTCACCGCCCGCAACACCCGCACTGCCAGCATGGGGGTATAGCTCAGGGGTAGAGCGCTCGCTTTGCATGCGAGAAGTCTGGGGTTCGATTCCCCACACCTCCACGGACATTTTTGTCATTGTTTCCAGAGCATCGAGGAGATCGAGAAGAGCGACAAAGCGTTGAAAGACATCGCCATGTCGCTGTTGAGGAAGGATATTCTGGATACCGTGTTTCAAACGAAGGCAATGCCTAGTCGTAGTATATTGAAGGAGGTGTACAGCAAGATTGCCAATGGTGGTGTGATGAAGTTGAATGATCATAGTATGGATAAATTATATGATTTGATGGTGATGGGGACAAAGTTCCATCTTCAACAAATCACAATGCCTGAGCAGATAATGACAGTAACCTCCAACCATCTTCGCGGTTTACTAGATATTATTCCATTGGATAAGGATATTGCGAACGCTGTTGAGCACGCATATGCGATGGTTAGGTTTAGCTCCATCTCCTCCATCTCCAACTTTTGTTACAGATATTCTCAGTGTACCGTAACCTCAACCATTTTCAATGGACACTGATGAGATGTGGATTGTTGAAGTTCTTCCTGGGAGCCCGAGTCAAAGTATCAATGTTGTTGAGAGCTAGTCGACAGACATCGACTGGAGTGTTTATACTACATAATCGGAATGGAACGGTACAAATGATGAAGGGTGGACAACCGTGTGGAGAGACTAGGGTGAGGATGGATCTCCTCCATCCATCATGGATGGAGGGGAAGGAGGGAGGGATCTATGGCATAGAACTACTGATCTATGAAAGACACGGATCATTAGGATCTATGAATGGAGATATGCGAAGATTACGGATTTTTAGGATCTATGAAACATAGAATTTTAGTTTTTTGGCATAGAACTGAGGATCTATGATGATACCAGGTTTTTAGAATATAGGAAGCATAGAATTGAAGTTCTATGGCATAGAACTACGGATCTATGATGATACCAGGCTTTTACGAGATATGAAGCATAGAATTCCAGTTCTATGACATAGAACTGATGATCTATGAAGCATAGAACTAGTTATTACAAAAATCATAGAATCATAGGATCTATGGCATAAAAGTTCCATAGAATTCAGATTCTAAGCTATAAATTTAGATTCTATGAAATTTGAGGCATAGAATCTAAATTTTTGAACGATTTCATAGAATCAAGGAATCTATGTCATAGAATTTCTGAAAAATCATAGAATTCCAATTCTATGCCATAGGATCTATGACATAGAATCAAGGTTCTATGGATTTACATTCATAGATCTGATACATTATACCATAGAACTAAAAATCGAAGAGCCTGGTTCTATGGCATTTTCAAAACCAGTTCATAGATTCACGCATAGAACTTGGTCATGCCATAGAACTCCAGTTCTATGACCGGATCTATGCCATAGAATCAAAGTTCTATGATCCATAGAACTCCCCCAAAAATCATAGACACATAACAAATTGGTGGTGGGGGGGGGGTATAATCGAGTTTTTCAGCTGCACATGTTTGTCAAGAAAAAACACACCCATATATACCTATATATGACACCCCTATTTTCCGGCATTCATGGGAAAAAAGTAATCCCTTCATATATATACATTTGCCGCCCCTAATTGGATATATTGATATATACCTCTATAATCCTCGAATATTTTTTTTGCAGTACTTCAAATCCGGCCAAATGACACACACGACCAACTGGGAGCCTTACTACAAATTCACCGAATTCGAGGAGTATCCCGACAAACTGGACGAGCCCAAGAAATCGACTCAACTTGGTGTTAATGTGTATAAGAATGCTGAATCATTGCAGGTACGTCATATCTGGCTTATAATAGCATTTTGTAGTTGGTGATCATACAATTTCTATCTAGATAGAGGGCGGCGGGACAGCACACTCACAACCACAACTCAAGTCGGGCGACGAGATGGCGTTTTTGGAGAATATGCTGTCGAATACGGTTGTTCAGGAGGTTGATGGTAGGTGACAAAAATGTCCGTGGAGGTATGGGGAATCGAACCCCAGACTTCTCGCATGCAAAGCGAGCGCTCTACCCCTGAGCTATACCCCCATGCTGAGAACGTATGTGTTGCGGGCGGTGACATCCGCGGCGTCTTCCCCTTCTCTGCATAGGTTTAGCATTTTTGAGGCAAGGCTTTTCAAATCGCTATAACTTTCCTTAAAATGCAGATTTTTCAATTTTCTGAAATCTAAAAGAAAGATCTATATTTACTCTCTATTTCTACGCTCTGAAAATATAAAAAATCCGGTTTTAAGATCAGAAATTCACAAAATTCCGTATTTTTCACATTCAAAACATTATAATTCCTCCATAATCATAAATTTTTTAATATTTCCATATTCTAAAACTGATAAACACTAATAAACTTCATTTTCCATTGAGCTTTTGACGTCAATCGTACTACTGTGTGAGAAAAAAAGGTTTTTTTGTTGATTAAACTTTTCACGGGCTCATTGAGCACCAATCTTCAAGTTTTCAAATATCAACTTTGACACCACATTTTATAGAGCTCTTCAAGAGCTACAAAATGCATTTTAGATGATCAAAAAATCTGCAATTTCCGCCAAGTTATAGCGCTGCAAAAATTTTCAGCCTCCTATTTTTTTCTCACGCTCATAACACAGCTCAAAATGCATATTTTCGACTGCTCAAAAAATGAAATTAAAGCTCTCAATCTACTCTACAAGCTCACGCAAACAATTTTTCTGATTTCAGCTTCCGAAACCTTTGGCATCAGTTTCTTCGACAACGACGAAGAGGAGCAGACCTATGTGAAGGAGTCGGCTGAAATGGTGGCTAGTGTAACAAGAATTGATGCCTCAGCGAAGAAGAAATCGGTGAAAACCGCGGTTTCTGAGAAAATGAGCGACTCAAAGGACAAACCACCAACACCGGGTGGAGATAAACCTAAACCTAAGAAGACCAAAGGAGCATCGATGTTGGATATGATGGACGAGGCGGCTGCTCGGCCACCGACCGCTAAACCTCGCGCCAAGCGTAGTGACTCAGCTGGTGGCTCCGCTAAACCTAAATCTCGAGCTGGCTCGTCAACCGGTGCTCGAGCACCAAGTGCCGGTGCACCAAAACGAGCAACATCCGCCAAACGAAAGCCGTCGTCTTAATTCTACAGTACCCCTATCTACAGTACCCCTACTAATCATATCAAATATATTTAAAGGCTAGATGCATACGTGCTCTAATGAAAAATATCGTATACACATATCTACTCGTACACCCGTATCATATCATTTATTGGCTAGATGCATTCGTGCTCTAATGAACTATTATCAACGAAAGATATTTTCGCAGAAAATACTTCGTTTTATTGTATCTCTATTTATTTATTTTTTCATCGAATAAAGTTCGATTTTGTCTGCATTTGTGCGTCAAATGTGATGTATTGAACAAAAATCTGCATTTTTGCGTCAGTTTCAGTGTCTACAGTACACCTTAAAGGTGCAGACACTTTTCGAATACAATGTTGTGTGTTTCTGCGTCAAATGTGATGTATTGAACAAAAATCTGCATTTTAGCGTCGGTTCCGGTGTCTACAGTACACCTTAAAGGCGCAGACACTTTTGGAATATAATTTAGTGCATTTGCGCGTCAAATATGTCGCATTCGAAAATCCCCCATTTTTCCAAAAATTGTTTAGTTTTCCCGCCGACAAAAAAAAAGTAAAAAGTGAAAAATTAATCAAATTTTGTGCCTCCGAGCCTCCGGAAAAATGAGTTATTGGTCTATGGGGAATAGTTGAGGAAGAAGGAATAAACATATTCAATTTGACCAGTTCTATGGTTCTATGGTCATAAAACTGGCAGAGAACTTTGATTTTCATAGATTTATGAGTCATAGAATTGTTTGAAAAACGTAGAACTTGGAGCTCTATGCGAGATGGAGCATAGAACTGAGACAGATAGACATAGAACTTGATATCTATGCAGCATAGATTTCACCCGTTGTGTAAATCTATGGAATCCGAAAAGCATAGAATTTAGGCTCTATGGCATAGAAATATGGAACTACGAAACTAAAGTCATTTAATTATAATTCTATGATACTTCAAACTTTCAACTTTAACACTATTGATCTTGTATCTATGACATAGAATCACAAATAAATTCATAGATCTATGAATCTATGATCCCAGTATCTATGGCATAGAACCCACCTTAACCAAACATGTTCCAATCGGTGTATCCTCCCGTATTTCCTCCTGCCATAGCGCTTTTTCAAATTGTGGTGGTTTTGACTCCGGATCGAGTAAATCAGCTGTCACCTGAAAATGAGTGGTTGGATGGAGGAGTAGGATAGGATTACCTTCAGGTCACTTGATAGGGCTGGAGTACCACCATCCTCGGCACGGATACGGAATTTGATCTCCGAGCCGATTGTGCAATCGATCTGGAAAATAGAGGGCATAGAATTTCATAGAACCTATACTAGTTGAAGTTCTATGCATAGAATTCCATAGAACTAACCTCCTCCTTCACAAAAATCCTCCCCGTCTCCGCATCAATCCCAACCAAATCCGTATCCAATACCGTATACCGTATCCACCCATTCATCCCCAAATCCGCATCCTTCGCAGTGATAGTCCTAACTCCACCCTTGGTCCGATTCAATGTGATATGTATGCTCGAACTATGCCACATTGGTGCATTATCATTCACATCACCAATGGTGAGCAGCTGCGGGTGCTCCACCACCAATGCTCCATCCTTCTCCAGAAGGAATCTTAGGTTAAACTCCGCCGCGCTCTCCCGATCCAGCACCCCACAAAGCAGGAGTAGATACACATAGGATAAGTCGGTCTGTTGAGGACATAGTGCTGTAGATCCCACCAATCGAAGTTTGGTGTCGCGATACTGTTGGGCGACACTCACCCTCGCCACGATACTGCCCAATGTCTGATTCTCCATCAAATGAGCCGAGTTGGAATCCACCAACCAGATAATATCCAATGGTGGTGACGCAATCGAGGAGCCAAGTACTGTTACAGTAACTACCGTACTGCTCGACAATGGTGGCACACCATGATCCGTCGCCACAACTATCAAGTCATGGGTGGATGCTGGCAAAAGGTGTGCTGTTGTGCTGATGACACCATTTGGTGAGATGGCAAAGTTGGTGGAGGATGGTGAGGCGGATTGGCGGATGGTGTAGGTGAGGCGACTGTTGGCGCCAAGGTCGGCGTCGTTGGCGATGATGGTGAGGATGTTGGTGTTGATGGAGGTGTTGGAGTTGATTGTGGCCGTGTAGCGGGATTGTTGGAAGATTGGCGCGTTGTCGTTGGTGTCGAGGATCTCGATGGAGAGCTTGAGTTGGGCGGATCTGGAAGGAATAGGTTTAGGTTTGGAAGGTAGGGTTGATAGAGCTTCGGAGTGTTGTAAAATCTATGCATAGATCCCACAAAGTGAAGGTATCTAGGATGATATCGATCTATGCATAGAACTTGGCAGAATTTTTCATAGAATTTTCAATAGAGAAGTCAAGAACATAAGGTTCTATGCATAGAACTATAACAGTATCCTTTGAGAATCTATGCATAGAACCGGGATTATGAAGATCTATAATATGTCTATGATCCATAGAACTTCAAATCTATGAGAGCAATATCTCAAGATCTATGCATAGATCTCAAAATGAATAAAGTATCTATGATTAAATTTTCCATCGAATCTTATATCTATGAAAGCAATATCTCAAGATCGATGCATAGATCTCAAAATAAATCAAGGTTCTTGACGATTCTATTCTTATATCTATGCATAGAACCAGATTAACAAGGATCTATGCTTCCATAGAACCAAGTTCTATGCATAGAACCATAAAACTCACTTCGCCGGTTTCCCACCATCCAACGCCTCAATCAACAATTCATATTTATCCCGAAACTCTCGATCCAGCTGCCCATTAACCACCAAATCAGCTTGTAATTGCTCATTGACTCGTCGTGTTGATAACTGATAAGGATGATAGGGTGATAAGAATATCAAATGATAATATCATACCTTGAACACATTGTTAACATTGCCATGAACAATGACAAATTTGTGAACATCATAATTTGGTCCATCACCATCTATGACAGTTGGTAGAGGGAATGATGTACCGATTTGGGCGAACTCAGAGATTTCTAGCTGGAATGAAGGGGTTACTGTAGGTTTTATGGTGTACTGCAGGATCTATGATGTCATAGAACCTTGTGACTAGTGACTAGAATCATAGATCTACGAACTACTGTGGTCATAGAATCTAGTGTCATAGTTTTATGGAGTACTGTACTCATAGAATCTAGTGACAATCCATATCATAGATCTATGGAGTACTGTCGTTATAGGACCTGATAACTATTCATCACATAGATCTATGAACTACTGTAGTCATAGAATCGAGTGTCATAGTTCTATGGGGTTCTGTAGTCATCGAATCTAGTGTCATAGTTCTATGGAGTACTGTAGTCATAGAACCTGATAACTATCCATATCATAGATCTATGAGACACTGTAGTCATAGAATCTAGTGTCATAGTTCTATGGGCTACTGTAGTCGTAGAACCTAGTGACTATACATACGATAGATCCATCCCCTACTGTACTCCAAGTTCTATGACCCCTAGTTCTATGGCATAGAACTCACCTTTGTCTGTTGATCTACAAATCGTGGTGTATTGTCATTCTCATCCTCCACCTCGACTACGATATCTACAGTATCCCCATTCTCATCAACTTTCACAGCAACTATATCGAATTTCGAGCGTTTTTCGTAGTCCAGCTGGGCGATTGTTGTGATTTCACCCGTTTTTTCGTCGACTTTGAGGAACTGAAAAATTTGGAAATTGGGGGCATAGAATTTTCATAGAATTTTATGATTGAGAGGCATAGAACTACGGATTCTCTGATTTTGAATCATTGAAATGTTCAATATCAAGTTCTATGGTCATAGAACTTATTCTGGTTCAAGTTCTATGCTTCTTAGTAGCTTCTCCAACCATAGATCTCAAAAATTCCCAGGTTCTATGCATAGATTTTCATAATTTTTGGTAGTTTTGATTCATAGAACTCTAGATTCTATGCTTCTGTATCCTATAACGGTTATACTTCAGGTTCTATGGCCATAGAACTCACGTTTATTCAAATTCTATGATTTACTTTACAATTATCAGGTTCTATGGGCATAGAACCTGGATTATCACAAGTTCTATGCTCATAAAATTTGGGATTTTTTAAATTCTATGCATAGAATTCTATGATTACAGGTCTTTGCAATTCATAGAATCCTATATTCTATGCTTTTCAACTACTGCTTCAGATTCTATGACCATAGAACTCCAGTTTCCCAGGTTCTATGGTATTCCAATCATTCTATGATGATTCTATGCATAGAACTACTCTCCATCCCTCATATCCATCCAACCATATATTAATGACATAGAACTCAAAAAGATGGAATGAGCACACCATTGAAAATGTGCACTTTTCCATAGATATATGTATATATACTCAAATCTCCCCCCATAAATTGGATTTTCGCACCAAATTTGCATCACTCTCCGCCACAATCATAAAATGTCTGGCACCATAGAATCGTAGGATTTTATGGTTCTATGAGCATAGAATTAATTGTTTTTTTACATAAAAGAGCAAAGTTCTATGCATAGAGACTTCATAGAATTCTAAAATTATCATAGAATTTTAACAGGAAGTCGTAGAATCTTTCATAGAACCATAGAACTCCACAATTTCCCATAAAGTTCTATGCATAGAATCTTTCGTAGAACCATAGATCTCAACTTCGTATTATTCTATGGTGCAAAAAGGCGTCCATAGAATCATAGAATCTCAAAATATTTCCATAGAATCTTTCATAGAACCATAGAATTCTCCAAACACCTATCAAGTTCTATGGTCTACATTTTTGTGGTACTCTATATCTCATAGAATCTAGATATGTCTCCATAGAACTTTTTATAGAACCATAGAATCAAAATATGGCTCCATAGAACCTCTCATAGAACCATAGAATCAAAATATGGCTCCATAGAACCTTTCATAGATTCATAGAACCCCACAAGTTTCTATCCAGTTCCATGGTTCAAAAATGCCTGAAATCCCATAGAACTAACAAAACCGAGTATCCTTCCATAGATCCATAGAACTCCATTCATACATACCAACTTCTATAGTCCCGATGACCTTAGATATTGTATTCTTCTAATGGTACAAATACATGTCGTCTCCCTAATTAATGTGTTTACTAATTATATATGTGATTGATACACTTCCATCCTCCTCCTCCTTCCTCCTCCCTCCTTCCTAAGCCTAACATATTTCGGACAACAGAGCAACAATATATGTCATTTGCATAGTTGAACACTAGACCCATCTGTCCACTCTTTTGAATTGGGGGAGGCTCGATTTGAATGAACCGTGAAATATGGGATTCTATGGAATTGATTGAATCTATGGTTCTATGGTTCATAGAACCGGAAATTCATAGAATTCTATAGTTCTATGGATTCTATGGATTCTATGAAAAAGAGTATATCGAGATTCTATGAAAATTTTAGGTTCTATGGATTTAGATACAGGATTTTTGGTAGTTCTATGAAGTTTGATGATTCTATGCTTCATAGAATTTCTTGAATTCTATGGTTCTATGGATTCTATGGAAATGTTAGGTTCTATGGAAAATCGATTTCAGTTATTTTATGAAGTATTCTATGCACCATAGATCCTGGAAATCATAGAACCTCGTTATTGAAATGTTTCAGAATCTATGGCCATAGATTTCTTTGATTCTATGGATTCTATGATTGCAGTTCTATGCTCATAGAATCTTTCAACTATTTCATAGAACTTCATAGATTTATATCAAGTTCTATGCATAGATACAACTATCCATGAGTTCTATGAGTTCTATAAATCATATTGCTATGTTTTGAAGAAATCTACGACGACAAAGTTCTATGAAGTCAAAACCATAGATCCCTCACAAATTCTATGCATAGATACTCACCTTAGACGTCTGCTCATCCGGAAACACCACAAAATATCTAGGTGTCGTCGAATGTTCCTCTTTTCCGGATATATAGCCAATCCTATGATTGATAGGGACTGATTCCAGTACAGTCAAATGACTGGATGTGCAGGAATATGTGGATATGAATAGAAGAAGGAATAGAAGGAGTTGTTGATGCATTGTTCAGTATTTTGGCATTGCTGAAAATTTGAGATGGATTTGGGAAGGGAAGGTGTCAGGTGCAGGAGGCATAGATACGAAAGATAGGAGAAAGGAGCTAGCATAGAATTGCGGTTCTATGCATATGCCATAGATCTTGAGGTTCATAGAATTTAGGATGAGAAGTTCTATGAAAATCTGTGCATAGAAACTGAAGAAGGACTTTTCATAGATCTATGAATCTGGAAAAAAGGTTCTATGAGATTGTATAGCATTGATCCATAGAATTGTTCTATGGACCCAGAAGCTTAGAGTCATAAAAGTTCTATGCATAGAAACAAGTTGAACTTTTCAGAGATCTATGAAACTAGTAGTATATCAAGTTCTATGAAGCATAGAAGCATAGAACTTGGTCTGCAGTTCTATGCTTTCTGAATTCTATGAAATTCTATGCATGGATACTAAAAATAGATTCATGGCAATTCACAAGGTTCTATGAAAAAGTATAACATAGATCCATAGAATTTGAGTTTCTTACCATAGATCCTCAGGACATTAAAACATAGATTCATAGAACCTAGAATGAATAAATATAAGTTCTATGAAACCTCGAAACATAGATCCATAGAACCTGCCTATACAATCCCTTCCCCTATATATATATACGAATCCTCAATTCTATGGGACTACTGCGCAGTAAAGCGTGCATAAATACGGTTCCACCGTTATATCATCAACATGTTTCGATGTCTCTGCGTCTCTCCATGTCCATACACTCTCTCGTTTATCTCTTGCCGTGTAAGGCAGTTTTCTCACAATAATCATAATTAGATAACGGCCCCAAAAGAAGCCAATGAGGTAATTACCACTTTGTGGTTGGCGGTTATGTGTTATGCGCCTTTAAATGGTGTACGGTAGACAGGGAAAGTGGCGGGAAAGTGCAGATTTCGTATTTTATCAAAATGGTGAAGAGTATGCGCCTTTAAAGTACGGTAGTGATAAGGATGCATTTCATTTGACGACAAATTGCAGAAAATTGAAGGTTTGTGGGAATGGTATGTGCCTTTAAAGGTGTACGGTAGACGAAGAGAAGCTATGCGCGTTTAAGAAACATAGGAAGTACGGTAGGAAACATTTTTCGAAAAAAAAAACGTCAGATTTGACGCGAAAGTGCAGAAAAATTTAAAGTAATGGTCGGATGCACAATATTTGACGACAATTTGCAGAAAAAACGTCAATTTTTCAAATTTCGCATGGAAATTGACGAGAAAATGCAAAATTTCTCAGAAAAAAGCATCAGAATTCACGGAAAATTGCAGATTTTGACAGTAAGAACCAAAAATGAAGAAAAAATCAAAATTTTTGGTCGGATGCACCATATTTGACGACAATTTGCAGAAAAAACGTTTTTTTTTTCAAAGTTTGCATCATATTTGACGAGAAAATGCAGAAAACAAGTAGATTCGTACAATTTAACCCAAAAAAAGGAAGGCGTTGGATTTACTTTTAGCCACCAAATGATGTACAAAATAGATAGAGAAAAAAAGTGATAGAATTGGAGGGAAAAGTGTTGAAAATTGAGTTTACTCGGCTTTTCTGTCGCCCTTGCCCCACCCCAAAAGCCGTCAATTTTCTTGTTTCAACGTGTTGGCAAAAAAATTAGCGGGATAATTCGATGATGAAAAGTGGCAAAGGTGGCTGAAAACCGCCTTGCACTAGTACGCAATCTCGAGCAACGGTTGCCGCGTGCTTCCGTAGCGCAGTAGGCAGCGCGTCAGTCTCATAATCTGAAGGTCGTGAGTTCGAGCCTCACCGGGAGCAATTCGCTTTTTGCACGCGCATATGAGGAGCAGATTGTTCAAATAAACACCTAATTGACAACCAATTACTGGGCTTTGGCAAACAGATATGGTGTGTAGGGTGGGGGACGGATTTCTTGGAGTGGAAAACAACGGTAAATGTTCGTCAGAAGATGATATTAAAAGGATGAAAGAAAAGAAATGGGGGGAGAGTCAAGGACAAGTATAGTTTTGGGGAAAAATGGCAATGAAGGGAGGGGGAGGACAAGGCTGTGATGTCTTATTTTGGAGGAAAAAGGGGATAGGGGGAGGAGTCATGGGGAGAAGGACCTAAACCTAAGTTTGAGGGAGTTTCTATGCAAATATTTGGGATATATATGAAGATTCCCATGACAGATATCATGATGATAATAGGACAAAAACGGAAATGAACAGAAAAGTTAGACAGTTGGCCTAGTTTGGGAGGGGAAGTGAAAATTTAATGGGCGGTAGATCAAAAGGAAGGATGGAGATGGAATAAGTGAACCATCTCATGGAAATTGTGGATGTTTTAGGATTCGTGTTCGACAACTTAGAATCTACAACAATCTGAAAAGTAATGTCCAACAATCTCATGAAATTTCAGATAAACTTAGGGTTAAGAACCAACAATCACAAAAATAGGTTTAGTTCCTTCCAACAACATTTCAGGAACTAGCAAAAATCTCATAAAAATGTCTAACACTCTTGACAAACATTCAACAATCTTCAACAACATCAAAATAGGTTTAATTCCTTCCAACAATCTTCCAACAATCTCCAACAATCACATGGAATTACGGACAACCAGAGGATTAAGGGCAAATAAGCTTCAACAATCTCAAAATAGGTTTAGCTCTTTCCAACAACATTTCAGGGACAAGCAACAATCTCAAAATTTGCCCAACCCTCTTCAACAATCTTATAGAATACCTGACAATCTGAGTGTTAGTGTTCAACAATCTTCAACAACCTCAAAATAGGTTTAGCTCCTTCCAGCAATCTTCTAGGAACTGGTGACAATCTCAAAAACTTCTCAACACTCTAAACATCTTCAACAATCTCATAGAAATCCAGGCGATTTGAGTGTGAGTGTTCAACAATCTTCAACAACCTTTCTGGAGGCTCCAACAATCTTTAAGTGTGTCCAACAATCTTTAATAATCTGCCAGGAGTTACCAACACTCTCACAACAATCTACGATTATTGTCCAAAAATCGCCAACACTCCCAAAAGTGTGTCAAACAACCTCAACATACCTCTGGCCACTCCTCGCTCATCCATCATCATAATCCCCACAAACCGTTTTCTTGATTCATGCCGCAAAAGTGACAGGTGTCCCTCTCCCCCTCTCCATCCCCCGTTTTTGCCGCATCTTACCGTTTTTCTCACTCAAGTATTTACCTCAATTCCCTTCCCCTGCCATCCAATTGTAGCAGTTTTCCTACCTTGTCAAGTACCCCCTAGATGAATTGCTTTCTTTCTGTTTTCCTATGCATTTTTAGGTTTAGCTCCTTCCTACCCGGGGTGGTCCATTTTCATTCAGTATTATGCTAATAATGGGAAATTTGAAGAGGAAGGGAAACCCGTCTTTTTGGATGATTATGGCCAATATTCCAGTTTGATATACTTGCCAGTATTTCAAGGAGTTTAATTATTCATAGTCTGGAGGGGGATATAGGGATATATGCGAATTTTGGGATTATATAGTGTTGGAGAGTGTTGAAATATAGTGAGATGGTTGTGAGATTGTTGCCGATATTGTTGAAGATGGTTGGACACTCAAGAGGTTGTTGATAAAATTTTTGGATTGTCAGAAGTTGTTAGAGATTGTTAGAAGGATATTGAGATGGTTTTGAGATTGTTGCTGATATTGTTGAAGATGGTTGGACACTCGAGAGGTGGTCGATGAAAATTTCTGATTTTTAGAGATTGTTGAAAGGGTATTGAGATGGTTTTGAGATTGTTAGACATGGTTGGACACTCTATAAGATTGTTGATACAGATTTTAGGTTGTTAGAAACTCTGACAAGATTGTTGGAGAAACATGAAGGTTGTTGGACAACATAAAGAGAATCTATGAGATGGTTGAGGTTGTTGAGCCCGATTTCGTCTATTTTTTGAGAGTGTATGAGATATTTTTCAGATTTTCAGTTATTGTTGAAGATTGTTGTCGAGATGGTTGGACAATATATTCCTTATTGTTGTTGCAAACTTTAAATTGTCAACAACCTTTGACAAGATTGTTGGAAAACCATCTTGATGGTTGAACAACATCATGAGACTGTCACTCCTTCTAAAAGATTGTTGATGGGCTGACAAAGATTGTTGAGATTGTTAGAGGTTGTTGTTAGATTGTTTAGGCTGTTGATAGATTGTTGAGATTGTTGAGGTTGTTGATAGATGGTTGTTAGATTGTCCCTCCAAAAATCCCCCATATCCGGTAAATAAATCATCAAAAAACCAGCAACAATTCATTAATTGACACTAGACAAATCAGCAAACAAGAGCCACCAAAACAAAAACAAATATGTGCATCTGATTTGTTTGATTATTAAAGGGAGGCGGTGAGAGAGTGTGTTGATATAGGAGACGCAGTGATGAGGTGGATATTGGGAAGGAGGATTGAATTTTTTTGTTGATAACTCTTCGCAATATTTAACAATATCCAACCATCTCTAACAACCTCCAACAATCCCTAGATAGTGTGCAAATCAAAGAGACACCAGAGTTGCTCGCGGAGCCCCAAACTAACAAAGTTTCGAAATTTGCCATTTGATGTCCCCCTTTACCACTTGACAACAATTTGCCAATTAGGGGTTAACCCTCCCCCGCTCCTTTTCGGGGTTAACTTCATTCTTTTCAAATCGCTTCCTCAAGGGGGGGGGAGAAGTTTTGAATAGGCTTACGAAAAGGAGAACTTGAGAAATGTATCGACGCCACTTTTGAGAGGGGTTAAGAGGCTGATACATTTGTTTTTGAATTGTTTAATGGTGAAGAGGTGGTGGAATTTCGAGATTTGTGGGCACAGATGTCGAGATTTTGAATGGGTTTTGGGGCATAGAAAATGGGGTTCTATGATAGTTCTATGATAGTTCTATGATAGTTCTATGATGGTTCTATGATAGTTCTATGAAGGTTCTATGATAGTTCTATGATGGTTCTATGATAGTTCTATGAAGGTTCTATGATAGTTCTATGAAGGTTCTATGATAGTTCTCTGATAGATCTATGATAGATCTATGATAATTCTATGATAGTTCTATGATAGGTTCTATGAAGGTTCTATGATAGTTCTATGGTAGTTCTATGATAGTTCTATGATAGTTCTATGATAGTTCTATGATAGATCTATGATAATTCTATGGTAATTCTATGATAGTTCTCTGATAGATCTATGATAGACCTATGATAATTCTATGGAAATTCTATGATAGTTCTATGATAGATCTATGATAGATCTATGATAATTCTATGATAGTTCTATGATAGGTTCTATGAAGGTTCTATGATAGTTCTATGGTAGTTCTATGATAGTTCTATGATAGTTCTATGATGGTTCTATGATAGTTCTATGATAGTTCTATGATAGTTCTATGATAGTTCTATGATAGATCTATGATAATTCTATGGTAATTCTATGATAGTTCTATGATAGTTCTATGATAGTTCTATGATAGTTCTATGATAGATCTATGATAATTCTATGGTAGTTCTATGATAGTTCTATGATAGTTCTATGATAGATCTATGATAATTCTATGATAGTTCTATGATAGTTCTATGGTAGTTCTATGATAGTTCTATGATAGTTCTATGATGGTTCTATGATAGTTCTATGATAGTTCTATGATAGTTCTATGATAGTTCTATGATAGATCTATGATAATTCTATGGTACTTCTATGGTAGTCCTATGATAGTTCTATGATAGTTCTATGATAGGTTCTATGAAGGTTCTATGATAGTTCTATGGTAGTTCTATGATAGTTCTATGATAGTTCTATGATAGATCTATGATAATTCTATGGTAATTCTATGATAGTTCTCTGATAGATCTATGATAGATCTATGATAATTCTATGATAGTTCTATGATAGGTTCTATGAAGGTTCTATGATAGTTCTATGGTAGTTCTATGATAGTTCTATGATAGTTCTATGGTTGTTCTATGATAGTTCTATGATAGTTTCATGATAGTTCTATTATAGTTCTATGGTTGTTCTATGATAGTTCTATGGTTCTATGATTTTCCGACAAAGCATAGAACATAGAACCTGTGAGATCTATGACATACATTTCATAGAACCTCAAGAATCTATGAATCAAGCTTTATGAAAGTTTTTGCAGCATAGATCCTCAAATCTCTGATAAATATTTCATAGAACCTTGGAGTTCTATGGATGAGGTTCTATGAGTTCTATGAGTCATAGAAACGAAGAATTCAACAAGTATGTGATTCTATGAAATATCGCCATAGAACTTCTAGACTCTATGTTTTGATATCCATAGAACTGCCATAGACTTTTGATTTCCATGAGATATATTTCATAGAACTCATTTATTTTAGAGTTCTATGGCTAGATCTATGAATCCCATAGATCCCAGAGTTCTATGCTGTTCAACTCATAGAACCGAACGATTCTATGGCTTGCAAATCTGGATCTATGCATGGTTCTATGCATAGAATTCTATGAATTTTCACCAAAACAGTATTGGAATGCTGAATGATTTACTGACGAAATAAGTTAAAAAATAAGTTATGACAAGAAAAATATTATCCGACTTTTGATCTACTTCTTTCCGCGGCATTCACCATTTGGACAACCGCCACCACCACCGCCACCCATACCGTATCCACCACCAGGTCCATATCCACCGCCGCCACCTCCTTCAATATCAATAATCAGCTGATAAACCGCTAAAAATAACACTCACCCATTCCACCACCATATCCGCCACCATATCCACCACCCGGTCCATAACCATCTCCACCATATCCGCCACCACCACCATTGCCGTATCCACCACCATATCCACCCATTCCACCGCCTCCAAATCCACCGCCACCTCCTTGTTGTCCATATCCATCACCACCATATCCACCACCATTTCCACCATAACCACCATAATCGCCGCCACCACCGAATCCACCCATGCCATATCCACCAGGTCCACCGCCCATTCCACCGTATCCACCACCACCATATCCACCATAGCCGCCGCCATCACCACCATAACCGCCTCCACCATTGCCATAACCACCACCGCCACCACCGTAATCTCCACCATAACCACCTTGTCCATATCCACCATTGAATCCACCAAATGGTCCGCCACCACCGCCACCACCAAAGCTACCGTATGAACCGCCAAAGTTCTGGAATGGCGATCGCCGGGCGGCACCACGACTTCTCATATCTTTCGCCAATATAATAGGCTTAACCAGGAGATCATCATCATTCTGAGGTGCGAGTGGATCGACAGTAGTCACCTGGAACGAAGCTACAGTAAGACCTACAGTAAGCAACTACAGTATACCTCCTCATCGTCGGCATAAACGGAACATGTGCCGAGGACGGCTAGAATTATTGTTGAACGAAAACGCATATCAATGTATGTTGTCAGTGGGTAGGAGCACCGCTTTTATACCGAGGTTGTCATTTTTTGTGTCGACTGTCAAAAATGTGTATATACACACAAAAGACGCGGGGAGACGGACAAACAGGCAATCACGAATATCCCGGATTTGGATTGATATAGGGGGCCAGGTTTTTATGCTGCAGTGAACGAGAAGGGGGGTTTTTTGGACTTTGAGGTTCTATGGATCTATGACGTGGATTTTGACCAGTTCTATGGATCTATGACGTGGATTTTTACCAGTTCTATGGATCTATGACATGGATTTTGACGAGTTCTATGGATCTATGGTATAGATCTATGCGAGAGGAGAAATGGAAATGAGGTTCTATGAATTTGATATCATTGAACTTGGTGATTTTTTGATCTATGATTTTTCATGGCATAGATCTTGGGGAACGTGAAGTTCTATGATTCTATGTCTATGAATCTGAATAGTCATTTAGTTGTGGTTCTATGACTTTGATATCATGGAACTTGGGGAAAGGAAGTTCTATGGATCTATGCCATAGATCTATGAAGCGGGATGTATGAAGTTGAGGTTCTATGGAAAAGATAAACATAGAACTGATAGTGAGAACCTATATACTATCATAGAACTGGAAACTTTGGGAGATCTATGAGTCTATGATCTCATTGATCTGTACTTCTATGACAATCGAATATATGAAGATCTATGGAATGGAATATTCACGAAATTCTATGCATAGAACCTCTAATTGATGTATCAAAATGCACATTTTCCAAAAAAATATTTATTCCATTAGAAAAACTCTCAAAGTTATGAGAGAAAACCTTTTAAAAAACCATTTCACAGGAAAAAAGGAATAATTTTCACTTAGAAAGAAAGGGATATAATACAGAGGGGGTACATAGGGAAAAAAATGTTGAAAAATCTTTTGCTCATCAAAAATATAGAATACATTGTGAAGTGATACGGAAGAAACATCCCATCATCTGAATCCATACATTTGCTTGGTCTGACAGGCGGCATAATTGTGTGGAACGCAAGACAGTATCAGAGAGCTGGCTGTATGGCTCGGGACCAATACTTTTCCATTTTGGCGAATTTTTGTGGATGTGAAGGTCTGAAAAACATAATCTTTGATATCAAAATTGTTATCATGTTATCACTAACCTGATCAGCAACAAGCTTGATCTTCCGAGCAACAATATCAATCGGCATTGTTGTGATTGTCGATTGGTGTTGGTGAATGGCATCGATGGTGACTGGCATCATTGATTTGTTCCGAACTATCCATTGATGCATATGTCGGCTCACCGAATAGCTTCTTGTTTTTGACGCTGTGGCGTCTTCTGAGGAATCGATGTGCATTCTATGACCAATGGATGGTTGTAAAAACTCCTCTGAATCGCTACTTCCATCTTATCAACCGATTGATTGGTGTTGTTTGGTATCAATCGCTCACTCGATCGTGCAGTCATCAGTGAAGATCGGCATCACTTCAGAAGCATTCGATATGTTGTTGATGGATCTATCGGCTTGTCCATGGATCACGGCTGGTGATTAGGTATATTGATGTATCATGTCAGATTTTCACCACCTCTTCTCATTGATTGTCCATACTTTTCCATAGTCGTCAATTACTGTGGCCACCAATTGGACGAGCTGGCTCCTTTCCTTGTCGAATGCACCACGGCAACGTGCTAAGATGGCCAAGATTCGAAAGGAATCGGAGATGGTCACCTGTCTTCTGGTGGAGCATCGAAGTGGTGCTCAGCGGAGCATGATCTTGGAGTTATTGATCAGGGTTGACTGCAACTCGACTTCTTCCACCACTGAATTTCAGACGGAGCAACTCCTGACAGATTCAGTCCATTGCGCATCTCATAAGCCTTCAATGGTTGTGAGCCAGTCGATCATTCTGGCACATCCCTCTCGAACAGTTGACAATTCGACTTCCGATCAACGCTTATCCTCCTGATTTGACACTCGTGAGACGATGAAAAATTCGTTACTTTTCCTGGGTCGATCGGCGACTTGTCCTGTCAAAACAGATGAATGATCCAGTAGATTGAGCTTCCGAAATTTCAGCCATTGTCGGCTCTTTCTCGTGATTCACAATGCTCTTCAAAGTCGATTCCGCATATCAGTTGAGCAGCGAGTTGAGCAAGAGTGAATCCAAGAGGCCGTTGAATGGATCTTGTTCAGCGAAGCCTGCTCGCCCATCTCCAAGAAACTGTATCACGGAATCCTTGCGATCGGTAGATTTACGAGAGTTGGTGAAGTCCGGTGGTTGCTGGAGGTCCACAAACATCCGAGTCAACAAAAACCTCCGAAGAACTCCAGATTTTGTAAGGAATGTGCTTCTGGTGTCGCCAATCATTGCCAAATCCAGTTGGGTGGAATTACCCTCTTCTTGTGCGAGGTTGCCGCTGCTGGTGACGAAGCATCTTGGCATCAATGCACCATGTGTCAGGTGCCACCATTTTCCAACGAGATGACTTGTCGGCACTTCATCAAACATCTAATCAGGGACACAAATCGGATGGAGGTGTTCGGGTGTCGATGCACCATGTCCACAATTCACTTGGTCGCTGAAAATAGTTTATTCAACTGTGTCGAAGTTTCCCAACTCACCATTTTTCTAATTTCCGTCACTACTATCTGGGTGGTGGATCCTGATGGATATCTTGATGAGTGGGCAGCATGGTAGATCTTGACATGCGCCATCGATTGAAAACTACTTGTGACTCCAAAATGACCACCATACTAGTCATCGGTTCGCCCGCCTGTAGGAATGTCAAACTTCTTTTGGGCCTCCACTTGCATTTGGTGCATAAATCCAATCGCATTGAGTGTATTGATGCATCATGGTGTTACCGTTGTCCAAAATTGTCCTCATTGTCACTGAAACAACTCCCCAACGATATGAACGTCCTCAAGTTGGTGGAGAGTGATGCAACAAGCCGTCACACCATATCAATCGACTAGGCACGATCCAGCTCCAGCTATAGTGGCGGGGACGAAACAGACGGCAATCTGCTCGCCTTAGTGCAGTTGGCGAAGATGAGACGCGAAGATGGAACAGTTTTTGGTGCGATTGGAATATTTGGCATAGCCCTGGATCGTCAAGGTGTACCGACTTGAAGGCGCGTCAGAGTGGTGAGAGCTAGAAGTTTTGGATGGCATAATGCTGTTGGTGTCGTGCCGGATGATCACAATTATTGAGTAGAGTTTGCTTATCAAAGGCGGAGCTCGAGTTGGTGGTGTCGAAGAAGAGCAATTTAAGATTGAGGGTCTGCTGTAAAATTTTAGATTCTTTCGAAAACTTCTGCTGCTAAAACTTACCAAGTATGGAGACTAATATCATTTTTAGTCAATCATTTACAATAGGAAAGCGGTATGCACAATATTTATGATTTTGTGCAATTGTGGGAAGAAGTTGAGCCACTAGATAAAATTGATATGGCCAGTAGTTATCATATCTGAGGAGGGAATGTGGCAAAGTGATGGCTTGAGAGCGTGTTCACAGGATATAGTTGGGGATGGAAGAGCTGAAAATTGTGTTTTGAGGAAAGTTAGATATATCCGAGTCATACCTAGATGAAATGGTTTGGCAAGACGAATAAAATGTGTTGATAAAATAGATGATAGAATCGGAGACGGTAGGTGTTGGTGTGGCGAAGGTGGAGCGGATTGAGCGGATTAGGTAAGAGTGAAGTTGTTGCAATTGGATGGAGATGAGAAAGTGGAGATGAGGAGGCGCGGCCAACTCACTTTCTTCTTTTCGAATGAGTTGCATCTTCTGGAACGCAACCTTTTTTCAGAGTTTTTCTACAATTTTAACCTACCATAGTCATCCGCAGAATCGCTGCTCCGTTTCGAGCTCCGCATGCTCGAGTTCAATCTGAAAGCCTGTGCGTCCGTGTGCTCCGCTCCGTTGCTATCATTCAAGTAAACGGTTGATCGTGGATCTGAAAAAATCGTTTTTATCAGCATTTCCTGTGAAAATAATGTTACCTCTTCTCTCCAATTGCAGCAATTGAAGTTCAAAGCGCGCACAAATTGCAGCAGTTGTTGTTTCATCCGATTCCTGAGCCACATTGTTGTTCACATCTGGAATTACAGTACTAACCATAGAAAGGCAAAAAATATTTAAAGGAAATGCTCATTTTGGGTCCTAGTACGGTCGATTTCCATAATTCCTTATCACTACTTCTCATCAAATCAAAATGATATCAGTTGCTATGCACCTTTATTACAGTATCCCAAAATTGATCATGATTGGGTACTGTATCAAAGGCGCATAACAAATTTTATATATTATTTTTCAAGTCGAAATAACAGAATAGTTTTCTGGGTTCCGCGAACTTTTCCAAATAACCTTTCACTTCAGATTTGATAGAGACAACAGGAAAATTGCTGATTCTACACGGAAAATGTGCATTTTGTGAGGCTCAATGACCTAAACTCAGCCGAAAATTGATACAGATCGCTGTTGATAGTGTTATCAGTAATAAAGTAAGTCATACCACTTGTAGATCCATTGCTATTATTTTCTGTGCTGGGTGCCACACTCAACTGATTCATTTCGGCGACCATTCTTTGTCCTTGATCCTCCAGCACCTCGCGCTCACAATTCTCCAATTCGATAATTGCTTTGTCTGAAAATATACATTTGTTTTATCATCTGATAATTATCGCTATCACTCACCAAACTTTTCAATATTTTTCTTATCCTCCATCATTGTTGATCTACCTTGTCCGCTTGTCAGTACGATAGAAGACTGAAATACCAAAAAATTATCAGAAGGCACTAAAAATAGAAACTAATCTATCCGAGAAACTGCGGAAGAGTGACTCGAATGAGATTTGTTGGGGGTATTTATAGTGTATGACCTGTGGAGGGGCAATGTTTGACACCACACACCAATCCACCCATCATCCACCCAATATCGATTAGATATGGTGGCGGGTGGATGCGGGCAAGGTGTGATCTTTTTTGAATGGTGGCTGGTGGATGGGGCAATAGACTCGTGAGGGCGTATCTATGCGAGGGCCTAGTGTTATTATTTGGCTGTTTGTGCTGCCATTCTTCCTGTTTTCATCTATTTTTTTGGTACAGTAGTCCTAATTCACCGTTAATATTTTCAGCCCAATCATGAGCATTATGAATGGCCAAGATGTGCAATTGGCACGAGACAGTATCAATAGTAAGTTAGCCTATATCCCAGATCAAGTGATATTCTGATATTTTCAGGTGATAACAGCAATCAACAAGTCCAATCAGCAAGTTCGCTAGATACAAACAATAATGAAGTCTCCACCAAGCACTCGAGAAATGTTGGTAAGTCAATGTTGGCTGAGTATCAAATGATTTCATCTTTTCAGTTTCAGACAAATTTTTGAGATACCGCAACCAAAAAGAGGGCGAAACTGACGATGAGGATGAATCTGAAACAATCGAGGAAGATGATGAGGAGGTGAAAACACTTGGAAAAGTGGCTGGTAAGTAAGGTTTATGAGCATATTTTGGAGCATTTTGGAGCCAATTCACGGAGCTCATGTGCCAAATGCTCGAGCCACTTCGGACTATCTCGCAAGCTTTTGAGCATGCTCCGGATAATCTGTAGAACTGCTCAGCAACTGAGAAAGTCGCTGATATGTCGGCATTGACAGCTCACACCGTTTGAAGCTCGAATGAGCCAATATCAGGCTGCTCATGAGCCAACATAACTTGTGATTCTTCCAGATGCTCCACAAAAATACGACTGCGGAGTTTTCAGCATGACGAATGAACTGAAGATTCTATCACTCGAAAAAGCTGGTGAGTGATAAGCGATAACAAATCCTGATATATCATATATTTTTCCAGTTATCAATGGAGGGAACTATCTGAATATCACCGGTCATGGTATGTTGATATCACTATATTTCCATCATTATCAATATCAACTTTCAGATCACTCCACATCCGTCGAATTCTACTTGCCAAGTAGCTCGAGGGTTCGTCCATGTTGTAAGTTGTTCATTGTCTGCAAACACACTGTAATTGACGACATATTGCAGACAAGAGAGGAAATCGTGATGAGGAGCACTATGGTGGAAAAAGACGTAGATCAAATTGAGTCAGATGCCATGCTCCAAAGATGATAGCTCCTGATCAAGCTTCAGAGTATATCAGGGCATATCAATAATCAGTATTGATAATTGATTATCAGCCATTTTTTCCTTCAATTTTTGTATTTTTCATCCCTAGTTACCCGTTATTGTGATCTACAGTACCCCATTTTCACCTACTTTCCATTTTTATCATTATTTTGTGTATAATCCCCATATATTTGTCCCATTTTCTGATCCACCTGATCAGCGCATATTTTCCCCTTTTCAAAGATTTTCTTGCTCATAAATTGCCCTTATTTTATGCCCATATGAGCTCATTATCATAAATTTTGTCATAATTATTTGAAATATGCACCATGTTTTATGCCTTCTTTTTATTTCAAATTTATTGTTTATTTTCAATAAAAACCCAAAAAATAGTTGATTTTCAGTGTTTTGGTATAGTTGAGGCACCCATGGGGGACTGAAATAATGGGAGATCGGGTACCAGTGCTATAGACAAGTTGAAATCCTCGAAAAATTTCAATTTCACTCGATTTTCAGCCAATTTTGCCTCATTTTTTGTTATTTCTTCATTTTTCCTGAACACAACGCTTCCCTCAGAATATCAGAAAATGTTATATTTCCATAAAATAGCATAAAACCAATAAAAAGTGACAATAACAATGTCATAAACAAGTAGTCTGACCACCTCGCTCACTCCTCGCTATTGCATACACACATTTCACCGCCTCATTTTCATGATCAGGTGGCCGAGTGGTTAAGGCGATGGACTGCTAATCCATTGGGATTTTCCCGCGTGAGTTCGAATCTCATCCTGATCGAATCCATTTTTGTCAATGTTATCAGCCAAAAAAATCACTTTATTCAATTCAAATGATGTCAGAATAAAGTGTTGGTTCGGGTGCATTGGCATTAAACCTAATTTGATTTGTATATACATTTATATGGGCAGTGATACCATCACTTCTTGTCAAATGATCGACTCGACGTCCTTCTAGATACGGCAAATATTTGAATACTTTACTTTTGTCCAATTCTTCGGTTGTATTGATTGTAAAACTCATATCATAATATTCCTTGAAATTGAACCAATTCTAAAAGTTATCAGTTGATATAATATCCTTATCACTCCTTATCACCTTGATCTTCCAATTGATCGCCATATCATCAATATCACTGGATTCTAGGAATATATGCCGAAAATTGTAGTTTTTAAACTGTTGATTCGTTATTCCACATCCCATTTCAACCGTCAAACTCTCGATTTTCTTCGCACACGGCTCATCGAAAAATGACGGATCTAAACGGGTAAAAGTGTCAGTTTTCGATAGGTGTACTGTAATTGGAGCGGGTACGGTATTTAGTAGATCACAAATAGGCGGATAGTTGGTGGAATCCACATGAAATTTGTATCTAGTGCCGATTCGAAGTGTTGGAATATTGAAGAGTTTTGGTGGTAGAGTATCCATCCAGATATGGATGAAGAGATATTGTTCGGTTTTACGGGAGCCGCGGAGCATTTGACGGAGATATTGGATAAGTTGCTCGTGGAGCTCGTCGTCGGTTTTGACCAAGTGGTAGGAGGTGTCGGATCGTCTGGAAATGTGATTTTTGAGCTTTTTGCTGTATTTTCCCTGATCTTTTTGAAATATAGCACTACGTTTGGATTTTTTTTTGCAATTTTTTATGTGCTGATAGTTTTATTGTTACCTTTTGAATCAAAAATTGTCAAAAATAGAAAATTTTCAAGATTTTTTTTTGAATATGGTGAAAATGTTGTCGGAAAAAATTTGAGAAAAAAAAACATGTTTTCCAGTGAAAATTTTCCCGATATTTTCGCACTTTTTTTTGCAGAAACTTTCGAGCGTTTATCAGAAATTTTTCAATGGTTCTGGTAGATTTTTCGAGATTTTTCTGAAACAAAAGGACTTTTCACTTGAAAAATTGTCAGAAACTTGAAAAATATTTGTGCAAAAAACGTTTTCTGCAAATTTTTCAGCAAAAAAAAAATTTTTTTTAATTTATTTTGCATTCAGACTCGCTAATTTTTGCGGGCCCTGACCAATTTTTTCAAAAAAAATTTTAATTTTTAAAAACAAAATGAGTCATTTTTGACTTATTTTGGTAACTTTTCGATGTTTTTCAGCAAAATTATTTTCCAGGGACATTTCGAAATTCAAGCTCACAATTATAATATCAGATTGGCAAATTGGAAAAATTAGTAATTAAGTTTGACCAAAATTATAGGGTTTTTGAGCGAAAAAGAGCACTTTTCGAGCATCATTTTCAAGTTGGTTCAACTATATTTACCGTATTTCCTCGAATAGAGCGGCACTGCAAACTTTGCCGAAGAATGATCATATCTCGGAATCTAGTACAGTTATCGAAAAGTTGTCAACAGCAAACTTGTAGCTGAATTTTTGATCTACAAATTTGCAGTTGACCACTTTTTCATAACTCTATTAGATTTCGAGATATGATCATTCTCCGGCAGTGTTTTAAGTGCCGCTATATTCGAGGAAATGCGGTATATTTTTTTTCAGAAAAATTAAATTTTCAGCTTCAGTCTAGCCATGGTTACTCAAAATTTTCCAAAAAAAATCACTCCAGCTCACCTCTTAATCCCTCTCTTCGTAAAAACCGCCTTAATTTTCCGATTATTTGCATATTCCAGTTCCACTTCAACTTTATGCTCATAATCTACAATTCCAATATTCGTCGGGCAAATCCTGTCAAAATTTTCTGTCAACTCTCTCGATTCTTTGGAGCATTCTTGGAATTTCTGGCGAGTTTCATGATTGAAATATGCACCAATTTCGAGTTTTAGGTCTTGTGGCAAGGTCGAAAAAAAATTGAATTTTTTTGGCTGAAAATATTTTTTATGATTTCATAAAAAGTGATAAAAACTTACTTTTACACTATTCATAGTTGATTAAACGTATCTAAATCACCAGGTATATACGAAAATATACGTTTATCGATCAATGAGGAAAGGGTTTCTAGGCCATGCAGCACGAGGGGGGAAGGAGGTAAACCTAGGCCATAGGCATCAACAAAGAGGAGGAAAATAACGCGTTGGATGTTTATATTCAATTTCTTGGCTGATAACATTGACAAAAATGGATTCGATCAGGATGAGATTCGAACTCACGCGGGAAAATCCCAATGGATTAGCAGTCCATCGCCTTAACCACTCGGCCACCTGATCATGAAAGTGAGGCGGTGAAATGTGTGTATGCAATAGCGAGGAGTGAGCGAGGTGGTCATACTACTTGTTTACGACATTGTTATTGTCACTTTTTATTGGTTTTATGCTATTTTATGGGTTTATCATACTTTTTGATATTCTAAAGGAAGCCTTGTGTACGGGAAAATGAAGAAACTACAGAAAATGAGCTAAAATTGCGGAAAATCGACTGAAATTGGCATTTTTAGAGGATTTCTACTGGTATATACCATCGGGTACCCAATCTCCCACTATTTCAATCCCCATGAGTGCCTCAACTATATCTAAACGCTGAAAATCAACTATTTATTGTGTTTTATGGAGTAAAAAATATGAAAATTGGAAAAAAACGGGATAAAATATAGTTCATATTTCAAATAATTATGATAAATTTTATGATAATGAGCTGATAAGGGCATAAAATAAAGGCAATTTATGAGCAGAAAAATCTTTGAAAAACGGGGGGAAACATGCGATGATCAGGCTGATCAGAATATGGGAAAATGGCGGATCATACAAGAAAAAAATGGAAATGAGCTTATAATCGGGGGAACGTCAAAAAAATAGGGGAGAAAATCGTGGGAAAACATGTGCCGATCAGGCGGGTCATACAGAAAAATAGTGATAAAAATTGGAAAGTAGCTGATAATGGGAAACTGTAGATTATAATATGGCTGAAAACTGGGAACTCATTTGTTTGAATATCGACCGATTTATATCAAACTTGGCGGAGAATGGAGTAATAGTATGCTGATACTTTATGGTGTTGATATGGTGCATATATTTGATGGCATTGGCGCACATGGTGATTCTCACCATCAATCGGATCTCCGACGTTTGCCACCCAAATAATCATCATCCTGATATCCTCTTTTGTCTGCAAAATGTCGTCAATTAAGGTGTATCTGCAAACAACAAGAAAACGTACTGTTCGAGCTGTCTCTTCTACTGCTGGGCAAGTAGAAGGCAGTAGCATTTTGATGGTCTGAAAATATGGGTATCAGTGATATCAGAAGCATATCATTGATAAGAATAGTTATATCAACCTACCATGGGAAGTCACATTGAGGAATACGTCGCTGTTGATATCTGGAAAAATATGATATAAACAAAATAATTGTCAGTTTTTATCACTCACTGGAATCTTCGAGAGCCATGATTCTCATCTCGTTGATCATACTGCAAACGCCTTGATTGAACTTTTGTGGTTTTGCTGAAACGAGCACCATATACAGTAGCGTGCAATAGTCATGCATATTTTGGTTTTTCAGCCGTAACTCGGCTCAAAATGGTCCGTTTGAGCTAGGATTTAACCACGTTATGTAAAATATACATTCTCACATATCAGTATCGAGATTTTTGACAAGACCCCAAATTTTTAAAATTTTACGATTTTTTCGAATTTTCCCGATTTCTTGAATTTCGAAAAAATTTTCCAAAGTGTCGAAAATTTTTTTTGTGAATTTCTTGTCACAGTTTGGCATGTTTTTATTGTTTTTAGTGTCCATGAGCATTGATTCAAGCTTTCACGATTAGGTTTACTCGTCTAGTACTTCTCTAATGGACGATCGAGATGATCCCATTCCCAAATCTTGACCTCGCAGAATTGGATGAGCTGCAAGTAGAGTCTAGGATGAGCACCATCACCTAAAAAATGGAACTAGACTTAGAATGACACCAGCAATCGAATGGAATACTCAGAAATTGCAGGCAATGTCCAGTTTTTCTGAAAAATGCACGTTTTCACATTTTTAGATACCTAATAATCCTAATTCCCCAACTTCAATCAATAGTTTCATGTCAGACATCGTGAATTTGTTATGTTTTTTGTTATGATCTACAAGAATATGATACTCTTATTAGTTTTCATAAGTATCGGCAATCCCGCTTGCCAAAAAAATATTTTCTCGGGCAGTTATTGGCGAATTTAAGCAAAATAAATACCAAATCTTGAAGTCGAGAGTTCCTACATTTAGGTTAAGGAAGGAAAACCAATTTTTTGGATTCTATTTGATAAAATGAGTTTAATTATAGTGACTTGATATGATGAGACACTCTACGGGCCGTTTCGAACAAGAATTGAGATGGTTTAGATTGGGCCACTTGATGAAATACGTCTTGCAGACTTTTATTCGCCAATAACTGCCCGAGAAAATATTTTTTTGGCAAGCGGGATTGCCGATACTTATGAAAACTAATAAGAGTATCATATTCTTGTAGATCATAACAAAAAACATAACAAATTCACGATGTCTGACATGAAACTATTGATTGAAGTTGGGGAATTAGGATTATTAGGTATCTAAAAATGTGAAAACGTGCATTTTTCAGAAAAACTGGACATTGCCTGCAATTTCTGAGTATTCCATTCGATTGCTGGTGTCATTCTAAGTCTAGTTCCATTTTTTAGGTGATGGTGCTCATCCTAGACTCTACTTGCAGCTCATCCAATTCTGCGAGGTCAAGATTTGGGAATGGGATCATCTCGATCGTCCATTAGAGAAGTACTAGACGAGTAAACCTAATCGTGAAAGCTTGAATCAATGCTCATGGACACTAAAAACAATAAAAACATGCCAAACTGTGACAAGAAATTCACAAAAAAAATTTTCGACACTTTGGAAAATTTTTTCGAAATTCAAGAAATCGGGAAAATTCGAAAAAATCGTAAAATTTTAAAAATTTGGGGTCTTGTCAAAAATCTCGATACTGATATGTGAGAATGTATATTTTACATAACGTGGTTAAATCCTAGCTCAAACGGACCATTTTGAGCCGAGTTACGGCTGAAAACCCAAAATATGCATGACTATTGCACGCTACTGTACATGCATTGTGAGCTCTAGAGGGTTGGCTCATGAGCTTTGACAAGAATGTGCATCTGAGCAACTGTCCTCAAAAACAGCCTAAACTTCCTCATGAGCTTTTGGTTTCTGTCGATGAGCACAAAACTCATGAGCTCTCAATAGCTGGCTCATCTCGTGAGCCATGAGCTCTCTAGACTAAATCCAAAACCTCACCTTCTGCAATTTCTTCCTTATCATCCTCATCTTCCAGCTCTCCCAGCTCTTCACCATCCTCATCATCACTCAACACCTCTCCATTTGCTCGATAATCCATGAAACGAAGAGCTGGCTGATCTGAAGAAATATGGGTTTTCCAGAAATTTCGGTTATCCGCCAACTTACCAACAACAGTGCCATTTGATGTGATATAATGATAGTGGACATGTGCAAGAAGGATGTTGTAACCTGCAATAGACTCTTATATCAGCTTTAATAGTGCTTTAGGTTTACCTCCTGCTGTTCCAGCTGGTTCACCCGCTTTTTGAGAATGGTCTACAACTTCTTCGACTATGCACATTTTGCTGGAAAAAGTGTGAAATTGAAGTGAAGGAAACTATTTTTTGACAACAGGAGCGGAATTTGAAATTCTAAAAAATGGTTGATTTTGAAAGTAAACGAAGCTACAGTAACCCATGATCTACCTATGGTAGCTTGAAATACTGTATATCAACAATTTAATCATGCTATAGGACTACGGTACCCAAAAAAGTAGACAAAAACAAGAAAAAAATGGAGGAATGGCGAACCAAATACGCCCTCACCAGTCTACTGCCCCATCCACCAGCCACCATTCAAAAAGATCACACCTTGCCCGCATCCACCCGCCACCATATCTAATCGATATTGGGTGGATGATGGGTGGATTGGTGTGTGGTGTCAAACATTGCCCCTCCACAGGTCATACACTATAAATACCCCCAACAAATCTCAGTCGAGTCATTCTTCCGCCGTTTCTCGGATAGATTAGTTTTTTTATTTCTTAACTTGTGATAATTTGTTGGTATTTCAGAAGTATTTTATCAAACTGGTACAGCATCAACAAAAGGCCAACAATATGGAGGATCGCAAGAATATAGAAAAGTTCGGTAAGTGATAATGATAACTATTCAGTGATAATATTGACTGATATTTTCAGACGAAGCTATTGAAGAGCTCAAGATATGCGACCGTCAAGTGCTCCGAGAGCACCAGAAGCGATTGGAGAAGGAGTTTAGCAAGATGGATATAACAATGGAGACAGGAGCAGCCGGAGCTGAAAATGAGCCTATTTTGGCATCAGGTATGTTGTTTTTTATCAGTGATAATAGTGATAATAGTGATATGAGCCCCTAAAACCCTAGAATAGATGATAAATTTGTTATGCGAATTTAATACAGTACTCGAAATCGTGGCAAGTTTTGGGGTACTGTATTAAAGGAGCATACCAGCACAATTCCTTGAATTTCTGAAAAGTAGTGATAGGAAAGTATCAGAATATCGATGAATCAATCGTTGTAAGACCCAAAGTGAACATTTTTAGGTGAGTATTTGAGTATGCTCCTTTAATACAGTACCCAAATTTATGGAAGAGCTAGGGATACTGAAGTATTGAAGGGACATACCAAAAAATAGCTGATGATTCGTCTAGTTGATATAAAACTATGAAAACATCGGTATGAGACTCAAAATGAGCATTTTTCGATTTTTCATATCTCGAGTTTGATGTATATAGCTGTGATTCCAGATATCAATGGCAACAATGTTGGACAACAAATGACTGGACCCGCAACATCAGCAGTTGGAGCAGAGCACCAAAATGCTCAAAGTGTCAAGCTGAGCTCAACGGTTCGGGGCATCAAGCGAGGCAACGATTCTCGTGATGACTACGGTAGGCTTATGATCAGAAGGATGTCTTAGATAAAGTGTTGACTTTCAGAAGATGCCATGAATCAGAAAAGAAGAAAGTGAGCGATTGCTCATTTTTCATCAACAATACATCATCATCACTCAATCAACCACACCGACTCACTCTCCATCTGCTCTCCACTTCTCAATGCTCCGACACAACTACAGCTTTTGTCATATATTCTAAATTATCCACTTTCTCTACTGTTATCACAATCGATATCTCGATTGGTATCCCAATTGGTATCCACACTCACCTGATCATCAAAGCATTTTCACCAACTACGCAATCTATCCATCTGATTCATTCATCTCCTTCAATGGATAGCGATCCAATTTTCACCTATTTCTCAATATAGGGTGAGTAGATTCTCAGAGAAGTTTCTTAATGTTAATTTCAAATTCTCCAGAAATCTGCTGCTCCATTCTCTCATCATACTCTCACTCACTGTTGCTAATCAAGCTCTCAAGTTGCCGGTTGCTGCTACATCTCAATGTGAGTTTCAGACAAATTTTCAGCATTTTTGAAGTCTTATTATATTTCAGACAGTTATCAATTGGTCTCGCAGCCATCGAGAATCTTCATAAAATAATAATCCTAGAGCGCATTCATTGATCGCTGATTCGCTTTTCATCTGCGTCTCGCCACTCAAATCAATCGACTCAACTGTCCGCCAAGCCACCAACTGCCAAAGATGGCGAAGCGTCCACGTTCCAAGTTCGTGACTATCAGGACCCGCCGGTATTTTCCATTGTGTCATTGGTGTGCAGAGTTCAGTGGGTGGTGAACAATTGATCGAAAAATCTGCTTAATTTGGCAACCATCTAGCAGACGAACTGAAGTCAAATCAACCATAACAAGATCAAGGAGCATCAGCTCGACGTAACTATCAACATCATTGATATCAGTAGAAACATGGTGCATTGCTGCTGAAGTTTGAAAAATGGAAAATCAGCTGTAAGTTGAACTTCTATTGTTATCAAATTGATGCATCTATATTTTCAGTTTCATCCTCGATCTGAAGTTTCGGAGCAACCCCAAATGTTTCTACTCCTTTCATGCTCAGTTTGCTAGATATTTCGTCGCATATCACAATGTCTCAATCAATGATGTCGAGTTTGGTAGATCACGGAAACCACTTCTGCTCAACACCACCCAACCGCCACCAATACCGCCAAGACACCGAAAATGCCGAAGATGGTGAAGCACAATCGTATTTGTTGCGGGATCCTCAGATGCGCCCAACTTATCTGTGTAGATCAAATGCTCCAACACCTCGGCATCTTACGTCACTCATCAGGCCCAACTCCCGCTGCACCATTGGCGCAACAGCATTCGTGCCAGCCATCCAAGAGCCACCATCCTGCTAAGCCATCAAAATAGGGCTCATTCAAGTCTCGGAGCCATCAACAGCTGAAGGTGGTGCAGATGGTGTATTACAAGTTTGTCACTATCAGGCAACCACCATTCTCCTTGGTTTCATTGGTGCGGAGCTTGGTGCGTGGTCGGCTCAACCGAATTGTCACGAGCAACTACTGCGGTATCATTGCTGGAGCTCTTGATCATCAAATTTCGTTGACGAATCAATCGATGAGTCTCTGTCACCACCTGGTCATGTCACGTCTTCTCGGAATCGGCCAATCAATGAGTGTAGATCAAAAACTCCGATGCTTCACCGCTTCATCACTCGTTCAGTTGCAGAAGCGATGCCTGAAAGTTTAGTCTGTCGCTGTAAGTGAAAATTGCACACCATCACAAATAAATATACACTATTTTCAGTTCCACCACCAACCATGATCATTCATTCATCTCCTTCCACAGCTCCAGCTCTGACAATTGATCACCATCAAACAATACGGGAAGAACACCAGAAGCTCTGATATGCTATCAAAATGAGTCGATATTGATGCATAATGTTGGAAGTTGGGACCAAACGTGGAACATACTGACTCATGTGATCACCAGCTTTGAGGCAAGAAAGATGGTAGATCAAAAGAAGTACTGTAAGTTTCTGAGAGAGTACTGGTTGTTAGATAATGATATTTCAGAGGATCTGAAAACCGGCACCAACACAACTGCTCAGCTGGAGATGATTGTTGATACTTAATCCAAATTTCCAATCCACCTTCATTCAAAATGGCTCATATTGGACCATGTGTTCAATCAATTGGACAGCGGATTTGGTGTAAATTGAAGTTGACGGGATGCAGTGGAACCAGCGACCAGATGAAATAGATGAACACTGGCGTATCGAGAATAGGTTGTATCAAGGTGCACAGATAGTCAGCTTCATCACAACAATGCATAATGGATCATTTGAGCATTTAGTTGGAAGCTCAATGAAAAGCAACCTCTTCGTATCGCGAGCAACAAAACATGGTGCAATCCGACCATCCCATCCGTTATTGTCGATCCACCATGACAAGTGTAATGAGCGTGTAATGAGCAAAACCGGAAGAGCACAACTTGGGAAAGAGCAATGGGCAACTACAGTGATGTGCTCAATGCTGTGGAGCAAAAAAAGCATTTGGATATTTTTTTCTTTTGGAAATATGTATTTTCCAATTTCGGGATCTTGTTTTTTATGTCCCCCAGCAAACTCCCAGCTTTTTATATAGTTTTATGATTGTAGTTCATAACAAGTTATTCCCAATTATTATTTATCTTCTCAAGTTTTCCTGTATTATAGATTTACAATAATTAGCAGTTCAAACTTCAACTGACATAAATAAATATATTTTTCTTTCAATATGCTCACTTTTCAATAGACAATTATATATGACAAAAAGCTGATATACATGTAATAATTACTCAAGTAACACAGTATGCTCATTTATTTTGATCTACTCCAGCGATGCTCCTACCGTCTGATCAGAAATATTTGGGCTCCATTCTTACACTCTGTGCACCTTTTCGCCATCACAGTAGTATTGGGATACTGTAGGTCCACCACAGTAGTTGAATGTTACTGTAGTTCTATCACAGTACTATGGGATACTGAAGCTACACCACAGTAGTAGTGGTATACTGTAGCTCGATCACAATATTATAAGGATATGGTAGTTCTATCACAGTAGTATAGGGATACTGTAGTTCTATCACAGTAGTTGAATGTTACTGTAGTTCTATCACAGTACTATGGGATACTGTAGCTACACCACAGTAGTAGTGGGATACTGTAGCTCGATCACAATATTATAAGGATATGGTAGTTCTATCACAGTAGTATAGGGATATTGTAGTTCTATCACAGTAGTTGAATGTTACTGTAGTTCTATCACAGTACTATGGGATACTGTAGCTACACCACGGTAGTAGTGGGATACTGTAGCTCGATCACAATATTATAAGGATATGGTAGTTCTATCACAGTAGTATAGGGATACTGTAGTTCTATCACAGTAGTTGAATGTTACTGTAGTTCTATCACAGTACTATGGGATACTGTAGCTACATCACAGTAATATAGGAGTATTGGCATACCGTAGTCCTAAGTACTGTAGCTGTTTATTCGGCAACTTTTCTTGTAACTATTTTATCAGCTTTCGCAAAAAAAACATTCATACGTAAATCTAGATTGGCCATAACGTGAATATCCCTCTACCCCAAAAAATCCTCATTTCCGAATAAAAACTATTCAACATGCACAACTGGCAAAGTCGTTTGATGATCAGTTGTATAATATTGGTACCACTGTTAATAATATCATTTATCTGGTTGAAGTTTTTCTATGTACCGGAACCGCAGTTAGATTATGTCATAATAGTGAGTTGGGATGACTGGAGTTAAACCTAAAAAGTGGAATATGCAGTTCATTGATGAAGGACAAGTTGTTCCATCTGTGATAAAAAGTAAAAATGAGTCGATGTGGGAATTTAAAGGAAGGAAACATGATGGTGAACCGGTGATTGGTCAATTAACTCGGGTACGGTAGAAAATATTGATTTACAGTAGGTCAAACTTAAGCTACAGTACTCCATAGTGTCAATGCTTTGAGATCAGAAGTGTCCTGATCATCGAAAGTTTAGAGTACTGTAGTTCGAGTGAAGCCTACTGTAGCTTTTCGCTTACTGTAGTTTGTAGGCCTACTGTAGCTTACTGTAGATCAAACAGGCTGTCGTTTTTGTTGAAATCTGACACTTCAAAATCAAGTTTTGGGGTACTGTAGTTTCAACTTCTGCCGTACCTGATCTACAGTAAGCTATAGTTGGGACAAAACTACAGTAGTAGGAAAAACTGTAGTTGTAGCTTGGCATACTGTAGAGTACTGTATCATTCTTTGTAGAGCTCCGCACATGATATAGAAGAATTGGCAGCTTCAATCCGATCAAATTATGTATCCCGCGACCCAATTGAAAAAAAGAAGTATACTACAAAGTATCATCCAATTACCGGTGAACCGGATAAGGTAGATACACTTGTCATATTTTCTATCAGTGATAAATTTCCAGCACAAATTCCATAGTATCAATCAGCGATTATCATCAATTGATGTAATTTCATTGTTCAGCAATACATTTAATAATAAACCAACTGGTAGGTAGATACGGCTGATATAGGATATCAGGAATTTCAGACAAAGATAGAGTGAGCCAATATTGGGATGATAAATGTGATACAAAGGAGATGTTAGTGAATATAGCTAGAAATCGATCGACAGGATATCAGAGTATGATAAAGGGTGATAAGGTTGATATATCTTGATTATTGATATTGATATGCTGATTACAGTATACCAAGTTACTTGCTGATATGGCAAATTATACGAATGTGGAGGTGAACAACACAAATTTCATGGATATAGTGAATGAATTGATGGTGGAAATGAAGGAATTTGGTGAAGCTGGTGCAACTGGATTGGTGAAGGATGCGGAGGGATTTGTGAATCAAACATTTCGATCAAGTATGGGATTGTTTGATGAGAAGATAGAATACAATGGATCTGATATTGGCATGGAGATACAGAAGTGGAGGAGGAGTAAAATGGTTGATACAATGTATCAAGCCATCTCGATCAAGAAGAAGCATGGAAAAGATGGTAATCGACTAGATACATATGCAACTGTATCAACAACAATCTATTCAATATTGATTGAATTTGGATTGGATAAGTATGTGAATCAATTGGATGACTACTCACCACATGCTGCATCATCAATCATGTTCGAGTTTTATGATAACCTAAAGCACTTCAAGGTAAGTTATGGTAGATCAAGACTATTACTACAGTAATCCTTATCAGTTATATCGAACGAAAATGGGTTCAAAGAAGAAAATTGATACCACCAATCTGACCAAGTTTATCAAAGGATGTAACGAATATTGTGATTTCAAGATACTTGATGATGTTGGTAAAAAGGATCATGAATTTGTATGTTTAGGATATCGAAATTTGTTTCATGATATAGTTTCAGAATTGTTCAATCACTGATCCACATGTATACTTCTCATCGACTACACCAACCACACCACCCTCGAATCAAACTGTATCAACTGTTTCGAATGATACATCAACATAAATATTGGATAATTGTCTTGAAATAAAGTTGTTCAGTCCGAATAAGTTAAAATTTCTCCTTATAGTCGGATGCGAAAGGCAGTTTTTCGTCATTTTAACTCTTCAAAAAGTATTTTGAAAGTATTGGCCCAAAACTGAAAATCGAACATCAAGCTTCTTCAAACTTATAGTGCAGCTCTGTTTTTGCTCGCGGAGCTCATTTTTTAATCCTCAACTGATCATAGAACGCCAAGTTTTTTTTCTATAATGGGTGTTAGCATACAAATATTACACTGTAGTCAATAAACTATTATTTATTATCACTATAAACTTCATACTATATTCACACAACGCTACTTCTAATCCCAATTTACTTCTTCGATGGTCCTGCCTTATCCTCATTTTTCGTCGCCTCCTCAACCATCGGTGTTCTCTCTTCTTTCACGATTTTCTTGCCACTTTTCGCCTTCGTCTTCTTCGACTCGTCCTCGCTTTTTTCTGCCCTTGATAATCCATCCTCCGTCTTTGGCGCCGCATTCTTCTCCTCATTCACTTTGACTCCAATTTTGTGCTCCCTTTCGACATGAGCACTCCTCTTGATATTGTTTTCCCATTCTTCAGCTGCCAGAAATGGTTGATCAATATTCTTCGTGTGCAACAGATATTGAATGTCCTGATCCTTGACGTGGCAACTCACCAAAGCTCTGTAAATCCAATTGAACTCCTGAAATTTTCGTTAATTTCATCCATATTCAGTTTGGAATATACATACCGCACGCGAGCCAACCGAATGAGCAATTTGGGCTCTAACATCCTTCAAAATTTGTTGGAGACTCTGTAAAAAACAATATATTGGAATACTATCACAGATAAAAACCTACAATTTCAGTCATCGGCTTATCAAGTCCAACATAAAGTGCACAAAATGAGATCAAGGCACCGGAGCTTGGTCCACCATTCGAGCATAGTACTGTGATCGGAGCCGTCGTCGCCATCACAATATCCAGTACTTTTTGAGCAGCTGATAATACAGATGGTCCCCTATTCGAATACCAATCACTCCAATGATAAAAATCGACTTCTTTCTTTTTCTCTTCATTGCACGTTATGTCAAGTTTGCTATGTTTGATTCCCCAAAAATCCAAATAGTCAGTCTCCACTGAACGTGAAACTTTGTAAAGATTCCGACCATATTGATAAGATTCTGTTGATCCGGCAGTCGGTAGATATTTGCAGAAATGAGACGCTATTTTGTCGTTTTCGATTTCGTTATCAAGACCTAATTGTATCAAAACCTTCGAATCCTCCTGCCATACCATCGCCCAAAATGCGTCTTTCGTATTCTCCATAGGTCCTTGTGTCGAAATAAACCACTTATCCTTGCCATTCCCTTTGAAAAAGCAAGCATTGATGAAATCGGGTTCTCCCGAAATTTTCAGCTTAACTCGACCTTGATCATAAACTGCACAGTTGGGATTTCTGCAAAATAAAGCTATACGGGTTTCAGCAGCACAGTTTCTAACCGAATCTTGTCTTTATTCGCAGTTGCACCAACAAATGTGTTCTTCCCTCCATACTTTGCAAAATAGTAAACATCGAATGCACTAAACATCGCAATACTATCCTTCTTCATAATGTTCATAATTGTTGCTGCACGCTGTAAGTCAACAATTAGATAAGTTCCAATTTAAAATCCAACATTCATTTTTTCTTTTGCTATAACTTTATTGGTAGTTTGTGCCAACAATGCTTCATCTTTCCTCAACTTATTATCAACCACCGTATTCTTGGCATCGTTTGCATTTCCAACTTGTGCATTTTTTGCTTGTTGCTCACCGGCAGCCTTCTTCGCCGCTTCAACTGTCTTGATATCATTCACCAAAGTCTTCTTGTTATCCTCCATCTTCTTAATCTCGCCTTCCAAATTGCCCAATTTCTTCTCGTTAGCTGGTTTCAGCACAAAACAATACCAAACGCCAAACATGATACATAGCAGAATGACCACTCCCAGAATTACAAGAATTGCCAAAGCGTGTACTTCGTACCATTTACATTCATGACAATACGACGGTCTATTATCCTAAAGATAAAAATAATTGATTGAACATAGATTGTTGAGCTACACTGCTGCATGAGCATAAATCACGTGATTCCTCTGTTCTGGATGTTGCATTGGAACTGTCATTGGATGTGGTGGTTTTTGGTGTAATTGGTATGGCATACAACAATGGATCAATTATTGTGCAATCCTAAAATCATATATTTTATCGAAATCGGTAGTTAGAGAGTGATAATACTTACAAATATTTTATCCAAATATCGCTTGCCAACTGTCTCAATCACATTGTATTCACAATATTCCTCACATCCAAGTAGATTTGTCAAATCATGGAAATCATTTTGTAGTCCAGATGTTGAGTGGATCAGCTGGAAATCAATGACTAAACAAATACAAAAAGCGATATCTTACTTTAAACGACTGAAAGTTATCATAAAACTCGAATATGATTGATGATCCAGGTCGTGGAAAATAATCATCAACTTCATTAGCAAATTTATCCAATCCAAATTCAATCAATATTGAATAGATTGTTGTTGATACAGTTGCATATGCATCTAGTCTAACACCACCACTACCAAGATCCTTTTTTGTCGATATCGCCTTATAAATTGTATTGAAGACGGGTGTTATCCGCGATTTTTGAATCTCCTTGCCAATATCGATATTCTTATGTATCATAGGACTGTCGAATAATCCCATGCTCAATCGAAACGTTTGATTCAGAAATGGCTCAATGATATTCATCAAGGAATCAACAACCTCCGATGGCATTTCCGTTTTTTCAGCTCGTAATTCGGAGACAATTTGCAAAAAGTTGGCGTCAGTTACATCGACTTTGGTATATAACTTGATATACTTGATAAGGTCCTTATACTGAAAGCCCAAAAAATTGAAATATCTAATATTCTAATCAAACCTCATCATTCCTTATCATACTTTGATGCGGGGCTGATTTGTGTCTCGCCAATTTCAGCATAGAATCTCTTATTTCACATTCATAATTCGCATCGAGCTCATGTCGTCCAAACTGATATAATCCATTTGTAGCTGGAAAAATCAACGTTGTATTGTTTCCTATTACATGATTATGATCTACAGTAATTCTACAGTAGGATACAGTATCTCCTCTCCGGAATACTGAAAACCACTACTTCTAAAAATAAAGTGTTCTATTTGAAGATAGTTCAAAAGACCTTTCAGCTTCCAGAACCCATGAAGTGGGTTGTGTGGGATACTGTAGTTTCGGCTCAGCCTACTGTATCTATGAAAAAACCATCCCTAGTATACTTACGATTTGGGCTTAACGGTTTCCCAAATTGTTCTATTGCATCATATGAAGTGGTGGTATTTATGCAGTTGAACTTATACTGAAAATATGCCGGTTTGTAAATGATCTTTTGTACATCGTTGCTCACCAAAGACGCTGAAGTTGGAAAAAATGATTCATTTTTCTGTTTCATGGATCTGACAAGGTTTTTGATCTCATTGTAACTATCCTGAAATTCCAGTTTGTTGATCAACCTAATTCACCATGAACACTTACACTAGTTATTTGGGATCGTCCCCGAACGGTTCGTGGCAGGTGAGCCTCCCAGTCGCTTATGGTTTTTGATTTGATAAGAGTTGGTGCAATTTGACCCTCATCGAATATCTTAAAATAAGTCTTGATATTGTGAAAAATGGCTCAAAGAACTTACGACAAATACATTACTCAATTGTTTTGTTGTACCACTATACACATATTGATACAGTGTGATTATCAATATGGTATATATCTTCATTTAATAATTGCCGCTTTCTAAGCAAACTTCTTGTTCGATTTCGATTTTTGTGGCAAAATTTACGCAATGATTTTTTTAACGCATATTCGAGTTGGATCAAAAGTTGGTCACGTGACCAACTTTATGACTATTTTTGTTCCACTTCAAAATATTATTGACCGAAAAAAGTTTGAATGTTTTTTTATGTGTTATCAACTGCCTTACTGTATTCTACAGTAGGCTGTATCAAACTCTACAGTCACCCGAATTGCCTCTTTCAGCGTTCAGATCATTGAAAATTAGTTGTATGTAGGAGATATTGCAGTATTTATTTCCTCTCTAAATTTTCATACTGTAGTTTACTGTAGATCATTTGGTAGATCATTGTCATGGTCGATAACTTGATAGAAAATATTTTTGAATAAAAAAGGAAACCGAGAAAATGCTAAGTTCGACCACGGCCACAAATACACAAAAAAAGCAATGAATTGGTATCATCGGTACCCTGAAAGATTCAGAAAACCGTTGAACAGTTGTGCGCCTTTACACCGTATCATAGAATATTACAAAAATAGCACTACTGTTTAAAGGCGCATAACAAAAAACCGTGACTGAAAAAACCACTGTTTTATTTAAAAAATGATGTACCGTATTCACTCATTAGCTGTTTTTTTCTCGAAAAAACTACTGTAGGGGCGCCATTTTTTACCACCATTTTTCAAACCAAAAAAACATAGTTGACTCATAAAACGTTTATTCCGATTGTAATCATATCATCCAACTTCACTCATCCTCCTTTCTCTTTAATTTTCTCCATCCTATATATATGACTGAATTCCAACGAATCATCCATCCATTTGTTCAACTTCTTCATTCCATCAACACCCAATCCTCGTCGATAGACATCATCGGTAACGAGATACGAGAAAAATGTGCGGAAAATTTGCAAAAGAACCTGAAACATAACTCCAAGATAGTTTTGATTCAGTATAAAAAGCAAAACATACTAAGTGTGTCGGTATCATTTTCGGTCGAGTGGCGAGGAGCATTTGTCGCAAAAAGCGTTGAAAATCAAGTTTGCTCTGTAAAACGTTGTCATATTTTTTTAAAACATGATATGGCCACAAACATCATGTATCATTCTTTCTTGCAATAATGACATAACAATAAGCATACCAGCATCACTATAGATGGTACTATGAAGAACAATCCTCGTCTGGTCTTTCAAAAAATCCAAAATACGATAAATTGACTTTGCATTTTTCGGATCTTCAATTTGATAATGAATTATCGTACTTCTACCGCGGGTCTCTTGATTTTTGACAACAATCTCCGTAACTTTGATATTCCGATCATTATTGTAAAACCCGTCGCCCATTCGAATTACGGTGTATAAAACATCGTTCACTTCGAACTCGCAATCCACTTTAGGCAAATAATCGTATTCAACTTGATTCGGATCATCGTCCTTTCTACGAAACTTGCCAACCAGCAAAATACTAAATGGTCGGACGTTAGCGATCATACGCCAAAAATCGTCCATTTTCGCTTCACTCGGTGTTGGGCAGATGTAGAATTTGTTCGTCAGCAAGCGATTACCAATTTTATGAACTCGTATTCCATCATCGAAACGTCTTTGTCCAGTAATTTTTCCGGGCCATATAATGTCATGACGGAAAAAGCTGCTAAACGATAGAAACGGTAAAAATTACAGGATATAATGGTTAACTTGCTTCATCTTCGAATTGTAGTACTGAAAATAATCACTATCCCAAATTTGCTTGTTGATGTCGACCATGTACTTTGGTTTTTTGTCGATCAGTAGTCGAGTGAATCTAAGTGCCTGCAATTAACTATTTACACTAGATACTCAGTAAATAATGAATGTTTGGTATACTGTAGATTCAGAAAATATCCAATTTTCTAATTATTGAGGTTTATTTACCAATTATTGAGATTTTGCACCAAATTTCTCATGCAAAACCACTAATAAACAAACAAACCTTTTTCAATAACTCTTGTTCTTGCTCATCTAACGGCTTCATTTCCAAAACGTAAGCTTTCTCCTCCTCAGCCCGTCGCAATACAACAATCCCTGCATCATAAGCCTCTTGTCGCAATTTCAGTGCCTTCTGGTCTCTATCATACTTCTCCGTCCGCTGCTTTAATGTTTTTTCACCATCCTTTTTCAACTTCTCCAATTCCAACACTTTTCCGTCTTTTACTACTTGTTGTTGTTGATTATTGGTGCCCAAATTATCCTTCTTTTTCGACAGTTTTTTGTAACTTTTATCAAGGTCACGTTGCCTTTTGAAAACGAGGAATACAGAGATCAAAAAGGCTACTAGAAACCCAAATACAGCAATAATTAGGAAAATATACCAATCATACACATAACACCAAAACATTCCGTCGCAATATGATGGACGATTTTTCTGAATAGGTTTAGGTTTAGGCTTAACAGCTCGAAATATCAGTATACCTCTTTGCAATGACATACATCTCGAAGTTGCTCATTTGCTTCATTTGGATTATCTGTTGTTGCTGATACAGATAAAGTTGGTATGAAATATAGATCTGGATTAGTGATGGAGCAATCCTAAATATCCTTTTGATGGTAAGTTTTGAACATTGATACTTACAAATGGATGATCCTCATACCATTTACCAGCCTTTTCAATCATCTCAACATCACAATACTCATCACATCCATTGATATACTTGGTCAGATCGATGAATTCGACTTGGTTGGTTGAATCCATCTTTGTGCGAATCAACTGATAAGGATTACTGTAGTTATACTTTTGATCTACCATATATTACCTTGAAGTACTGTAGATTATCATAAAACTCGAATATGATTGATGATGCAGCATGTGGTGAGTAGTCATCCAATTGATTCACATACTTATCCAATCCAAATTCAATCAATATTGAATAGATTGTTGTTGATACAGTTGCATATGCATCTAGTCTAGTTGTTGTATTCAATCGTTTCTTGACACCAACTGATGTATATATTGGTTCAAACACTCTACTCATCCTCCACTTCTGTATCTCCACCCCAATATCAACCCCATTGTATTCAATCTTCTCATCAAACAATCCCATACTCGATCGGAATGATTGATTCACAAATGGCTCCGAATCCGTGATTAATTGAGTTGTTGGCGCCTCACCAAACACCTTCTTTTCAACCTTCACTTCATGTAAAATATCGAAAAAATTGGCATCTGTCATCTCGATCTTTGTGTATTCTTTCAAACCAGCAAGATGTGTTTTGAACTGAAACACTAATATTACAGATAAAAATTTTCTCTCTAACCTTATCACCCTTTATCATACTCTGATATCCTGTCGATCGATCTCTAGCCATTTTCACTAACATATCCCTTGTATCACATTTATCATTCGCATCGAGCAGTTTACTCGGAAGTTGGAACACGTCTTTTTCACCTAAAAGTTTGAATATAGGATTACAAGATGATATATTTTACCAGTTGATCTCATTTTTATTTTAGATGCGAATCCTCCAATCGCATCGAGTGATGTTGCCCGATTTTGTATACAATGGAATTTATTCTTCAAAAATTAATCATATCTATGCGAAATATTATGGGAATATACCTCATTTGGTGATGATAAAAGTTCAGAATATTTACTTTTGAACGCGGTGCCAAATGCTTTGATGACTGTGTATTCGTCCTGTAAAACTTGTATCTCACATCATTTGATACCATATATAGAACTGACCGATATAAGTGTTGGTTTCCCATTACTGATCTTTGCTTCATTACTCCATTCTGCTTCAGTTTTCGTCTTCAATTGAGTTGGAACAATTTGGCCTTCATCGAGGAACTATAATTATTATTCTGGAACATTTTAATACCAGTAATAGACTTACAATTGTGATATATTCTAATTGCTTCTGACCACATACAGCATAATGGTTCAGAATACATATTAATACTAGTAATTGTATATAATTGAATATCATGGCACTATTCCAGTTCATGATTTCAAAGTTGTCGAGTGGCTAATATATTCGAAAATGATTGTTGAACATGTTCACGTCAAGACCGAAGTAAACTTATCTAACGTGGCATTTCTCGATTTTCCGTCATTTTCGAATATATTAGCCACTCGATTGCTTTAGAAGCATGATAATATTCAAAGTTACACTAATATTGATATATCTTTTGAACCATTATATTGTATATGGTCAGAAGCAATTGGAATATATCACAATTGTAAGTATACTACTGGTATTGAGGTATGAAATTATTGTTTTAGTTCCTCGATGAAGGTCAAATTGTTCCAACTCAATTAAAAACTGAAACAGAGGCGACCTGGAATAATAAAGCAAAAAATCCAAAAAGTTTACCACCATTTGGATTGCTGACACTGGTCGACTAGATGCATATGCAACTGTATCAACAACAATCTATTCAATATTGATTGAATTTGGATTAGATAAGTATGTGAATCAATTGGATGACTACTCACCACATGCTGCATCATCAATCATGTTCGAGTTTTATGATAATCTGAAGTGTTTCAAAGTAACTTATGGTAGATCAAAAGTATAACTACAGTAACCCTTATCAGTTGATTCGCACAAAGATGGGTTCAAACAAGAAAATTGATACAATCAATCTGACCAAGTTTATCAAAGGATGTAACGAATATTGTGATTTCAAGATACTTGATGATGTTGATAAAGGAGCGAAGGATCATGAATTTGTATGTTTTGATATAGAAATCGGTGCAATGATAATGTTTCAGAATTGCTCAATCACTGATCCAGATGTATATTTCTCATCGACTACACCAACCACACCAGCCTCGATTCCAACTGTTTCAAGTGTTTCAACTGTTACATCATCATAGATATTGAATAATTGTTTTAGAATGAAAATTTTTTAGTCCGAATGAATTCAAGTTTGCCAACAGAAAGAGCAGTATTTCATTATTTTGAAAGTAATGGTACAAATATATTATCCAAATATAGTGCATTGTTATAACAATACAAATTCAACGGGAAGAAACATCATAACCAGTTGCTCATTGAGCTAAATTTATATTCTCAACTGAGAATATCATAGCAAGATTATTTGTTCATCTCCTTATTTCTCATTGAAATGATTTCATTCTAGTTCTTCATGAGATGACTTCAACTTTTTCATATCCCGGATAACTTGTATGATTTTTGTAATAACTATCGAACAATATTATTCTACAATATCCTATTTATTCTACAATACTATTTCTACAAATATTCCAATTTTAATCTATTTTGTTGATTTTCCCGACTTCACTGTTTTCGTCTTCTTACTCGCCTCCTCCGCCTTCTTTTTCTCTTCTGCAATAGCTTCCTCGATCCTGCCGGTATGACATTGATGCTGATATTGGGCCACAGCGTCAATCCATTTGTCACGTACCACTTTCGGATCCTCGCCGCCAAACAATGGCTTCAATCCATACACAACTGCTGGCTCCTCCATGAATATGTATACCCACATGAGATTGATTGCCAGCCATTCCTACAATAAACACTATAAGCTTCTATACAAATGAAACTAAACACCAACCGCTTGCGAACCAACTGCATCAGCTCTTCTCTGGCGTAATCTGTTCACACTGTCGAAATTGGTTGGCAATGGATCAACATTAGCTTGAGCGGTAGCACACATGTGAATAAAGGCACCCGAACTACTTGCACCATCCTTACATGCAACAACCACTGGTGTCTTGGCGCCATTTACAATATCAAACATTTGTCGGCCAGCGGATATCACAGTTGGTCCACGTCCCCAGAGCCAATCAACCCATTGATAATGAGTAACAACATGTTTTTTGCCTTTATACTGTACAACAAGGTCTCGTTTTATGATCCACCATCCTTGATCCTCGCCGCTTTTCATTGTGCACGTCACCTTAAGCTCATCACCGCCTGTTCCATCTCTGACTGGTTCCTCATTTTGATCCGGGAAGTAACGAGCGAATTGCTCAACAACACCATCTTCCTCGACCTCTGTTTTGATTCCCATTTGAATGACAATATCTGTCTCCAATTGTAACACCATCAACCAAAACGAGCGAATTGTATTAGACATTGGAGCTTGGGCGGCTATCATCCGGCTATTCGTTGGTCCAGGATATGGAATAAAGCAGGCATTGATGAAATCAGGTTCTCCTTTGAAGTTCAACTTGACACGAAACTTATCAGCAACACCTAATCCACATCTGAAATTATAATTTGTTCATACCTTCTACTTCATTCTCTTACCTTATTTTATCCTTATTATTCTTCTTCTTTGATTCAGTATATGTATTTTTATCTTCGATCTCATTTGGGGCATATGCATGCACAAGTTCAGTTAGTTTCTTCCTTAAAAGTACTCGTGCCGCTTTCACATACTACAAAATGTCGAATCATATGCGTTGCAATAACTTCAACTTACTTTATCCGTTCTTGCTGTCTTCGCCTGGAACACCTCCTTTTGTTTCGTCAGCACATCATCCTTAGCTTTCTGTTTTGCCTCCTCATCCTTTTGTTTTTTCTCATCTTCATGCAGTAATGCTGTCTTCTCCTCTTGTTGCTCATCAACCACTCCCTTTTCCACTTCAATGGCTGTGAATTCATCTGTCAATTTTGCTTGACTATTCGTCAGCTCGTTTTTCGTTTCCGTTTGATTGTCTTCCATTTTCTTGGTTTTTCTTGATCGACACCAGAAATAAATAGATATAAAGACAAAAAGCATCAACAAGCATAGTAGACCGATGATTATGTAACCGTGATACTCAGCAATAAAACCACATTCGTTCTTACAGTACGACGGACGATTTGTCTGAAAATCAATAACAAACTATGTTAGATAAGTTTAGATATACATTGTCAGCTCCACATGCACACACATCATACGGCTCCGCTTTCGATGAATCCGAGCTCTCGGTAGTCACTTTCAAACTATTTGATATATAGTACAATGACGGATCAGTTATTGAGCAATCCTTAAATGAGTGATTCCTTTGGTCTGCTTTGGTGTAAAAACTCACAAATATGTTGTTTGTGTATTTTCTACTAATTGTCTCCAACACACTGTAGTTGCAAAACTGATTACATCCACTAATCTGACTTGTCAAATCATCAGTTCTATCTTTGATTCGGACCAACTGAAACTCTTGATATGAATCTATCTATGAAACGTTTCAATCATTACCTTGAATGTCTGAAAGTTGTCGTAGAACTCGAATATGATTGATACTCCAGCATATGGGAAATAATCATCCAATTCGTTGATAACCTTATCCAATCCAAATTCAATCAATATTGCATAGATTGTTTTGGATACTGTTGCATATGCATCCATCTTGATACTTCCACTACTATCACGTTTTCTCGCTTCTATTGCTGAATATATTGTACTGAACACCTCACTGATCCTCGAATCCCGTATCTCCTTCCCAACATCAATATTATTATGCATGATATTGTCCACCAATCCCATATTCAATCGAAATGTGTCATTCAGATATCTATCCGATGTTGTGAGCAGATTAGTGAGAGTTGGTGTTGGAAGAGCTTTGTTCTCGGATCGCAGCTCGGTGACAATATTCAGGAAGTTGGCATCATCAACATCGACATGTGTATACAGTTTCATATCAACTAGTAGTTTCTTGTATTGAGCATCATTGCTCATCCTCTGGTGTATCGATGATTTGTGTCGAGTGAGATTCAAAAGCGCAGTTCTTTTATGACATTCGTTATCAGCATTCAGTTTACCACCGGGAAATCGTTTCAAATTTTTCAAAGCTGCAAATAATCAGTTATATCAGTATATATCAACATTTGACTAACGAGTGTTTGAATCGTACTTCCCCCCGAACTCCTTAATGGCGTCGCCTGATGTTTCTCGATCATCAATACAGTTCAATGCGTACTAAAATATTTCAAAACTTTACTTTCGTTCTCAAAAGTTTTCACTCACAAAATCAGAACCAGAAAACGGGTATTTGACTAGTAGAACGTGTGCAAGTTGTATAATCTTTGTGATCGAGTTCTAAACCAATACTGATATTTCAAGTTGGAATCCTGAGTTTCCTTACTTTTGTCAACTTTCCAAATGCATTTGTTTGATGAGTATCCGGTACAAATGACGCCCATGCACCCATTGGTTTTGATCTGATTGCAGATGGAACACTCTCCCCTTCATCAAACAACTTGAAAATAAAAAGATATGAAACCTATCAAAATAGTAGAATACTTACGACAAAAATATGACTCGGTTGTTGCGACGATACTTGTAGAATACAACTTGACAGTGTTATTATCAATATGATAATCCACATCATCCGAATATTTTCGGTTTTCATAATATTATGCAATGTTTTATTTTTGTGTTATGCCACTATCGTCACGTGTCATTACGTTTCACGTGTTTATAAATACAAATGCTGATATGATATACATATGAACCGGTTCTGATATGCTCTTTTAATACAGTTTGCCAATATTCTTACTTTTTGAACTACGGTGCAAAGCGAAACTCTGGTCATTCAAATTCTACAACCTGAATTACCATTTTGGTCAGCCATGGCCGTGGCCGAACTTTGTGTGCTTTCTCGGTCATCATGATATCGGTTTGAAAAGTTGTTCGGTTCTACATAATTTTTGTTTTAATGTAGATTTACTTGCTTTTTTTCGCTAATTTGATGACATAACATCTGAATTTCTCGACCTCTCTGCAAACAAAAACAAAGAAATCCAAGAAAAAACCAAAAATTGGCAGTCTAACTTTTGGCAGTCGGCCAACACTGAGTATCAAACGATGCGGAGTCAAAGAAACATTTTTAAACAAAAAAGAAACATTCATAATCAATCAATAATTTTATTCTTTCGATTCCACAGATGCCATAGATCTCATCGATTCCACCACTTTCAGGGACTTCGCCGATTTCTTTGATTTTCCTCTCATCGCCGTCTCCTTCCCAGTTTTCTCCACAATCGTCTTATGATCAAACTCATATGATAAATCTCGCCATTTGTCAACCTTCTTTATCCCTTCAGCACCTAATACTTGCTTGAAAATTGATCTCCTCATGAAGCCGGCGAATACAACACGAATCATGTACAAGAATTGCCATGGTGTTGGTTGATACTTCGGGCCGCATTGAATTATGCGCATCATTACGTCTGCCAACGATTCCTGTAATCCGATAAGTTTTGAGCAATACATTTGGTGCTCACTTTTTTCCATACAGCACCACGAATGATGGCCATCCCGACAAATGTTGTGGCAACGTTGATCACGGTACTATGAACAAAAACTTTTGCTGGATTTTTTCGCAATGCTTCCAACACTCGTATACAAGCCTGCACATCGTTGATATCCATGATTCGATAATGATAGATAACCCTATCTGCCAATGCAAATGTGTTGCATACAACATTTAGATCTCCATCCAAATTGTATTCTTCCGCCTTGTTTTCGAGATCAGCTTCAAATTTGTATGATTCAGGACCTAAATAATTTCATTAAAATGATGATAGTCTATTTTTTGAAAGGTTTTTGCAAAATTGTCACTTTTCATAGTGCTCACGAATTTCAAAAAAAAAGTGCTCCACTACAAACACTGTGCCGTACATATACTGTAGTAACTCGCAAAATAAAACATGTTTTTCTTGTCGTCCTGCAGATCCTTTTTAACGCACCTATTGTTGGAAAATCATACTTAATGTTGGACACCTCCTTCCGATCCGGATAGTATTTGTGCGATTTGGTGCCGGTCGTTGCAAAATTACCAATCAGTACAATGTACTTGATGTTGCAGTTATAAACATCCGCCCAAAATCGTTGCACTTTCTTCTCGATTGGAACCGGCCCAATCGTGAAATCTTCACTCCTTTCAGCATAACTAATCATGTTCCACCATCGAATGTATCGTTTTTGAGAACGCTTCGGACGACGATAATAAGCGAATCTTTCGTTTTTACTGAATATACAATTTTCATAAATCTCTTCTCATAATATGCTCTCACTGCTTCTTTTTTTGCCGATTGTAACGGTTCAAAACAGTGGTATGCAGCTCGAAAATTGTTTTTGGATGAGATCTGGTATGCAGTTTGACAAAATTTACTGGCTGAAAATGAGTCGAGATTTGATGAAGTGACATACGAAATACGAACCTCTTGCCAAAGTGTTCGATGTTCTTCAGTCGGCTCCTCCCATTCCAGAGCTGACGCGGCGTGAGCAACATCCTCCGCAATCGATTTTTCCAACGCCGCCTTATCCTTCTCATATTGATCTATTCTAGCTTGCAATTTTTTCTGCTCCTTTTCCAATACATCTTTCCGTTTCGCATACTTAATTTTATTGTCCTCCATCTGTTTCCTCAACTTATCAATATCTTCTTGCATTTGCTTTATTTTAGCCATCAATTGCTCATTGGTTTTCCTTGTCCTCCAGTAATTTTTCTTGGAGCAATAGTTTCGGAGCAAAAAGAAAAATGCCAGACCTATTGGTGCAATACACAAAAACGTGAGTCCACCAATCAACCATTTTCGGTATAAATATATGGAGCACCATTGCTCTTGACAATATGATGGACGATTTGACTCATTACAATCACACAAATCACGAAGCTGCTCACTTGCTCCATTTGAATTATCTGTTGTTGCTGATATAGATACAGTTGGTATGAAATATAGATCTGGATCAGTGATGGAGCAATCCTAAATATCCTTTTGATGGCAAGTTTTGAACATTGATACATACAAATGGATGATCCTCATACCATTTACCAGCCTTCTCAATCAGCTCAACATCACAATACTCATCACATCCATTGATATATTTGGTCAGATCGATGAATTCGACTTGGTTGGTTGAATCCATTTTTGTACGAATCAACTGATGAGAATTAATGTAGTGATACTTTTGATCTACCATAGATTACCTTGAAGTACTGTAGATTATCATAAAACTCGAATATGATTGATGATGCAGCATGTGGTGAGTAGTCATCCAATTGATTCACATACTTATCCAATCCAAATTCAATCAATATTGAATAGATTGTTGTTGATACAGTTGCATATGCATCTAGTCTAGTTGTTGTATTCAATCGTTTCTTGAGTGCAAAAGACGAATACAACTGTTTGTATATGGAGCTAATCCTCGACTTCTGTATCTCCTTGCCAATATCGTTGCCATTATATGAAACCTTTTCATCAAACAATCCCATACTCGATCGAAATGATTGATTCACAAATGGTTCAGCGTCTTTGACCATTTTAGTTGGTTGTGGCTCATCGAACACCTTCTTTTGCACCTTTAATTCATTGAATATATCCAAGAAGTTGGCGTCGTTCATCTCAATGTTCGTGTAAGTTTTGAAATTGGCAAGTTGCGTTATGAACTAAAACTCGTTAGATTTTTATGATGATTTAATTTTACTCACATTTCCATCATTTATCATACTCTGATATCCTGTCGATCGATCTCTAGCCATTTTCACTAACATATCCCTTGTATCACATTTATCATTCGCATCCAATACTACACTAGGATGATGGAACACATCATTTTCACCTGAAAACTGGATATTATATAAGCGATAACAAAATCTGATAGTTTACCAGTTGTTGTTCCTCTTACTTTAAACGCAAATCCTCCAATCGCATCAATGGATGTTGGCCGATTACTTATACAATGGAAATGATACTGTAAGAATGAATATTGGAGTATGACAATGGTCAAGAAAACTTACATCATTTGGTGATACTAAAAGTGAAGAGTATTTTGTTTTGAAGGCAGTACCAAATGATTTGAGAGCAGTATGTTCTTCCTATAAGGTATATAATTTTCAAAAGTTTATACGGTACTAGTTTACCGTTATAAGGGTTAGTTTACCATTTTTTAGTTTTGCATGATCACTCCATTCTGCTTCAGTTTTCGTCTTCAATTGAGTTGGAACAATTTGAGCTTCATCGAGGAACTGTAACAATCGATATAGAATATATCAATATCAATAGAATACTTACAATTGTGATATATTCTAATTGCTTCTGTCCACATACAACATGATGATTGAGTATATATATCAATGCTAGTAATTGTATGGAATTGAATATCATGACACTATTCCAGCTCATGATTTCAAAGTTGTCGAGTGGCTAATATATTCGAAAATGATTATTGTATCGAAATGTGGGATCATGACGTTCTACAAACTCACGTCTAATTCTAAAACAAATATACGTTTTATCTAGACTAAACAACTCAAAAAAAGTTTATTAAAAAATTACAGAATATGGTGATAAATAACAAATATAGATTATGGTAAGAATATTGAGAACATGTGCTGGCCGACGATACAGTTTGATTCGAAGGCTTTGGACTAGGTGTGGTTGATGGGAAATATACATCTGGATCAGCAATCGAACAATCCTAGATACGGTATTTTCATGACAAACATTCCATAGTTGACTTACGAATGGATGATCCTCATACCATTTACCGGCCTTTTCAATCATCTCAACATTACAATACTTATCACATCCATTGATATACTTGGTCAGATCGATGAATTCAATTTGTTTCTGTGGGTTCTTGACTGCTTCATTCTTTTTTGTACGGATCAACTGATAAGGATTACTGTAGTTATACTTCTGATCTACCATAGATTACCTTGAAGTACTGTATATTATCATAAAACTCGAATATGATTGATGATGCAGCATGTGGTGAGTAGTCATCCAATTGATTCACATACTTATCCAATCCAAATTCAATCAATATTGAATAGATTGTTGTTGATACAGTTGCATATGCATCTAGTCTAGTTGTTGTATTCAATCGTTTCTTGAGAGCAAAAGACGAATACAACTGTTTGTATATGGAGCTAATCCTCGACTTCTGTATCTCCTTGCCAATATCATTGCCATTGTATTCAATCTTCTCATCAAACAATCCCATACTCGATCGAAATGTTTGATTCACAAATGGCTCAGCATCCATAACAAATTGAGTTGGTTGAGCATCACGAAACTCGCGCTTTTCAACTGACAGTTCATTCACGATAGACAATAAATTCTTATCATCAACTTTGAACGTCGCATACGTTTCCAAGTCATTGAGCAGTTTGGTATACTGAACATAATCAATCAGACGATACTTATCGAACTATAATTATCACTAACATTATCACTCTTTATCATACTCTGATATCCTGTTGATCGATCTCTAGCCATTTTCACTAACATATCCCTTGTATCACACTTATCATTCGCATCCAATACTACACTAGGATGATGGAACACATCCTTACTTTTTGTCAAACTCATTCGCACATTCCATCCAAATGCTCCAATTGCATCAATTGACGATAGTCGTTCACTTATGCAATGGAATTGATACTGTAATAATATTATCGAGAATTTGTCATATAAACATACATACATCATTTGGAGATACTAGTAGTCCAGAGTATTTTGTTTTGAATGCCTGAGAGAATGATTTCATTGCAGTATCTTCGTTCTGTAAAATATTCGGTTGTGAGGTAATTATTTCAATTGAGAACATACTCGTGTCAATCGGCCAAATATTGGTTCACCAACGGTGCTTTGAGCAAAACTGCCCCATTCTATTTCAGTTTTCGTCTTCAATTGAGTTGGAACAGTTTGACCTTCATCGAGGAACTGTAAAAGTCCAAATAGAATATATCAATATCGCTAATATACTTACAATTGTGATATATTCTAATTGCTTCTGACCACATACAACATGATGCTTCAGTATACATATCAATACTAGTAATATTATAAAATTGAATATCATGGCACTATTCCAGCTCATGATTTCAAAGTTGTCGAGTGGCTAATATATTCGAAAATGATTGTTGAACATGTTCACGTCATGATCCAACTTAGCTTATCTAACGTGGCATTTCTTGATTTTTTGTCATTTTCGAATATATTAGCCACTCGATAACTTTAGAATCATGATAATATTCAAAGTTATTCTAGTATTGATATATCTTCTGAACCATTATATTGTATATGGTCAGAAGCAATTGGAATACATCACAATTGTAAGTATACTACTGATATTGAGGTAAAGAATTATTGTTTTAGTTCCTCGATGAAGGTCAAATTGTTCCAACTCAATTGAAGACGAAAACTGAAGCAGAATGGAGTGATCATGCAAAAATAAAAAATGGTAAACTAACCCTTATAACGGTAAGCTAGTACCATGTAGAGTTGTGGCAATCCGATACCTCATAGGACGAACATACTGCTCTCAAATCATTTGGTACTGCCTTCAAAACAAAATACTCTTCGCTTTTAGTATCTCCAGATGATGTATGCATGTTTATTTGATACATTTCTAATGACATTATTGTAGTTTCAATTCCATTGCATAAGTGAAAGACTATCATCAATTGATGCAATTGGAGCATTCGCATTTAATGTGCGAATGAGTATAACAGAGAGTAAGGATGTGTTCCATCATCCTAGTGTAGTATTGGATGCGAATGATAAATGTGATACAAGGGATATGTTAGTGATAATGGCTAGAGATCGATCGACAGGATATCAGAGTATGATAAAGGGTGATCAGGTAAGTATAGTTAGATAAGTTTCATATGATAGAAGATTTGCAGTACAAGCAACTCATGATTCGTTTGAAAACTTATGCCAAATTTGATGTGAATGAGGCGAACTTTTTGGATATTGTGAATGAACTGGAAGTTGAGGAAAAAGTGTTCAGGCAAGCGGGTGCTGATCAGTTGGTCAAGGACTCGGAGCCATTTGTGAATCAAACATTTCGATCGAGCATGGGATTGTTGGATGAGAAGATTGAATACAAAGGGGTTGATATTGGGGTGGAGATACAAAAATCGAGGATGAGTAAAGTGTTTGAACCAATATATACATCAGTTGCTGCCAAGAAACGATTGAATACAACAACTAGACTAGATGCATATGCAACCGTATCAACAACAATCTATTCAATATTGATTGAATTTGGATTGGATAAGTATGTGAATCAATTGGATGACTACTCACCACATGCTGCATCATCAATCATATTCGAGTTTTATGATAATCTACAGAACTTCAAGGTAAGTTATGGTAGATCAAAAGTAGAAATACAGTAATCCTTATCAGTTGATTCGCACAAAGATGGATTCAACCAACCAAGTCGAATTCATCGATCTAACCAAGTATATCAATGGATGTGATGATTATTGTAATGTTGAGATGATTGAGAAGGCTGGCAAGTGGTATCAGGATCATCCATTTGTAAGTCAATAATAAAAGATTCATTCGATTAATAATCGGTTTCAGAATTGCTCAATTACTGATCCGGAAGCGTTGAACAAGCCGACACCAGCTCTATCCCTGACACCAACATCGGACACAAAAGTAGAAGAATCTGATGAATGTGCATGTTCGATCAAAGTGAATCGGAATAAATTGGGAATATAACAATTGAATATTTCAGAATCGACCATCGTACTGTAAACATGATTGTAGTAGTTTTCACGAATGGTTTCGTCTCATTTTTGGAGCATGTCTATTTTTTACTATTGCTTCTTGTTTAGCGTGTGGCTTCCTTATCTTTCTGTTCAACAAGAATCGGGCTAAAGATGATGCTCCCAAATTGACGGAAGAGGAAGACATGTTGAATAAGAAAATGATCGAGATGAACAAGGATACTGATATGAAGACGATGGAAATACAAAATGGGATGAAGAATAATGAGGGCATGAACAAAATAGTCGGTGAAAATAAGGCGAAATTGGAGACAATGGATGAGGAGTATGAAGCTGATCGAAAAAAATTTGATGAACAAGTGAGGGAAGAGAGGGATGAATTGGAGAAAAAGCAGCGAGATGAGCAGATTTTGATAGATCAACTTACGACAAGATATGGGCTGGTCAGATTATAGGATACTGATGGAAATTATAATCTTCAATTTAACAGGCCAAGGAATGTTTCCTTAGAATCATTCACAGTTTGCCAAGTGTATCCATCTCACAGTTGTTCACATCTGCGGATAAACTTGAGGAGGAAGTTCAGAAGTTGGGACACGAATTGATACCGTAAGTAACTCATCATTGTTTGAAAAAACTTGTTTTTTTGAAGAGGCGGTGTTAAGTGCCATGAGTATAAGCTGGTTGCTTTGAAGTTGAGAAAGTTCGAGTTTGATGCAAATTTCGTGCAAATCGGTAATAATGTTCGGTTCATTTGTACGAAGACGCCGAAGAAAAAGACCAAAGATGCATTCTGGGTAATGGTCAATCATTGGAAGGTTACTGCTATAATTATGCTGGAAGATGATGATAAACACTATACCGACCAATACTATAATTCGCCGGAGAAGACTTTAAGTGTTGAAGCGTTTGATAAGCATTGCAATGTGACTGTCGGAGAAGAGAGCAATTTGGATATGGTGTCGAATATCATACAAACCAAATTTACGATTGGTGAGCCGAGGAGCAAAACAACAGAGAGCGTTATTTACAAAGTTATCGATTCGAAAAATGTACATTCCATGCGGCTCATTCGGGAGAATATTAAGAATGATAAGCTCGTTGTTGTACATTGTCCGGATGGTGCAACTGGTTGTATGGAGTTTGTTTTGCATGATTTATTGAAAAGTTATATACTATTAGGGGTATGTGGGAATTCGTTGACGTTTCGAAGAACACAAGTTTCAGAATGATGATGCATGCAAGGATGCGTTAATGCAGTGCCGTATGACAAGAATGAAAGCTGGGAGATCAGAGAGTGTAAGCGTGATATGCGCCTTTAAGACAGTATTCCAGGATACAGTCTTAAAGGAACATACCGATCAAATCTAAACGATTTTCAGGCGTTCAAGCGAATTCTTCGAAACGTCCTTCGTGAATTGATGCAAGATGCGAATTTTCGGAAATTATTGAGTGCTGATGATCTGATTCAATACGAGAAATGGATGGAGGATTCGGAAGAAATGGACTATAATGAATATATACAAAAAGTAGCTGAAGATCAGTAGATCAATAAAGTCTTATGATATGTTTATTGTTTCACATAAATTCTTCGGAGAAAATATCATGTTCTAGGATGGGTATATTGTTTTTTTGACAATTTCGGAGCGATCGTATACAGCGAAAATCAAACTTCGATATCTAGTCACAAGTTTACATGTTTCGAAAAAGTCTGCGAGAGCCAAACTCAATTCATTCAAAGCTGTGCGCTTGATACAGTATACTGGGAGTTCAATTGTGGGCTACTGTACTAAGGGCGCACACGAAATTTCATTAAACGTGGCTTCTTCCAACTTATTCGAACAAGAATTGTGTAACATTTGTATTCGAAACACTCAAAATAATCACATTTATTCACATTACAATCAATTCATAATTCATTAGCTATAATTCACTTGGCCTTACTCTTCTTACAAACCTTCACTTCTTCGGTGTGCGCGTCGGACAAAATCTGTTCGGCGTCATCGTCAAACTTCTGAACAGCCGCCTGCGGATCATCAATCTTTTTCAATTTCATCATTCCCTCGCAAATCACCGGATCCTTGAGTAGTTTTCGTAGTGCGACACGGAAGATCAGAATAAATGGCTGAAAAAGTAGCTGATTATTTCACAAACTGTTTGGAGAACATACGGAAACTTCCCAACCACAGCTATACCGAGATGTTGTCATTTCTTCAAACAACTTCTCATTCAATACAATCTTCTCCGTTCTCATTCTCACATTCATCTCACACATGTGAATAAATGGACACGTTCTGGTGGCACCATCCGCGCAATGAACAACTATCGGTCCTTTCTCCTCTTGATTCACAATATCAATAATCTTCGATAACCCATCCATTGTTCCTTCTGACCCCCGATTGTTGTACCAATTGACCAACTGATAATGCTTGATACGCCTTTTACCATTCCCTTCCCATGTAACATTCAGTCCAGTCTCTTTAATATACCAAAGTCCTTCGAAAAGCCTCTTACTATCACATTTCACAATCGCAATAGCAAACTCCTTTCTTTGATGAAGCACATCTGGATAATAGTAGCAAAAATTTTTTTCCACTCTTTTGTCGGGTCCGTAATCCTCAAAGGGTCCTAACTGGAATATCTTCTCGCATCCTTCATCAACGATCATCCGCCAAAATGTAGATGCTGTCCGTTCGGTTGGACTTTGAGTTGCAATATACTTCTTGTTATTCTTCACACCGGGAATATAGTTTGCATTGAGAGAGTGCTTGGGTACACGCGATTTTGTTGAACATGGAATCTCTGGATATCTGAGAGCAAAATTATCGATATTCTCAAATACTGAACAACTACCGCCAACAAAGCACAGGATTACATTTGATCGCTTTCATTGCAATTACATTTTGTGCAAATGCCGCCGTAATCATCTTCACCAAACTATTGACACCGGTTTTTAATACATTATCCATAAAGTCAATTTCGGTACTTCTCGAGTTGTATCGCATCTCAGTCTCCTTCATCTTTTTCTTTTTCGCATTTTTCTCATTTCGAAGTGTTGCCACTTTCCGATCCGTTTCTTTCATCAACTCCAAAAGTTGACCATTGTCTTTTTTCAGCTGCTCATCTGATGCTTGAACGTTCCTAAGCCCATCCAATGCATTATCATTCTTCGTCTTCGCTTCTTTACTCTTCTTCTTCAGTCCATCCTTATCCCTCCTCAATTTCTCCAACCTATCCTTCTGCGTCTTTCTCTGATAGCATAATAGACCAATCACTACAAGAAGTCCGATCAACGAAATCGCAAACACACCAGCCGTTACTGATATTATGGTTACATCATTATCATATAATGGTCCACATTTGTTATCACAATATGATGGCTTATCATTCTATAAGTAATCAACATCATATCAATGATAAAAAGTTAACCTACCACACTACACGCACATCTATCATATAATGCATCACTTGTACCATTATCATTGATGAAAGTGTTGAGAGGATCAGTTAGATAAAAACTTGGATCATCAATAGCACAATTCTAAAATATATAATTCTTATCATATCAGTTATTGATAACGTACATAAGTCTGATTAGCATAGGGTTTGCCGATTTTTTCAAACACTTTGTATTCACAATAACCCGAAGTGCAACCTGGGATCTTATCAGTCAAATCATCCGTATTGAAATCAGTCAATCGAAGCAACTAAAAACAAAAAATTTGGAGATTAACAATTTTGGAAGGACAAACCTTGAAAAACTGAAAACTATCATAAAACTCCAGAATAATTGCGGACTTGGAATGTGGAGAATAACTGGATTGCATTACATATTCATCTAATCCGAATTCCATCAATATAGCCAACATTGTCATTGTGACTGTTGCATATGCATCTAACTTGACTGATCCACCCTGTTTCCTTTCCACCACCGATGAATACAGTGTTGATAAGATTGTTGTGATCCGCGACTTTCGAATCTCCGCTTTGATATCAGTTCCTTTGTGCAAAAGTGTCTCATCAATAAGTCCCATGTTGAATCGAAAAGTTTGATTGGCGAATGATTTGGTGCGAAGTAATAACCCATTGACACCACTTGATGGATATTCCACTTGCTCACTCGTCAATTCGGTGATAATATCCATGAAATTGGCATTATTGACATTGACATGAGTGTATAGATTCATATCATCAAGCACTTGGATATACTGGAATGATTCATAGATTCATAGATTCATAGATTCATAGATTCATAGATTCATAGATTCATAGATTCATAGATTCATAGATTCATAGATTCATAGATTCATAGATTCATAGATTCATAGATTCATAGATTCATAGATTCATAGATTCATAGATTCATAGATTCATAGATTCATAGATTCATAGATTCATAGATTCATAGATTCATAGATTCATAGATTCATAGATTCATAGATTCATAGATTCATAGATTCATAGATTCATAGATTCATAGATTCATAGATTCATAGATTCATAGATTCATAGATTCATAGATTCATAGATTCATAGATTCATAGATTCATAGATTCATAGATTCATAGATTCATAGATTCATAGATTCATAGATTCATAGATTCATAGATTCATAGATTCATAGATTCATAGATTCATAGATTCATAGATTCATAGATTCATAGATTCATAGATTCATAGATTCAGCCTATTTTACTTGGAAACTCACATCATCATCCTTCACCATATTCTCATACATCTTCGATTTCCCTCTAGCCAACTTCAACATCGCCTCCCGTTTTTCACAATCATTGTTCGAATTGAGTTGTGCATCCGTCAGCTGGGCCAATACATCAGCTGCTGTAAAAATACTTGTTTTGACGTTTTTTTTTCAGTTAAATGCTTACGACGTGTCACGAACTTTTTACCAAATGTATCGATAGCTACAAGTGATGATGGACGGCCTTGGATGCAGTTTAGTGAGTACTGAAAGTAAACATGTGTGAATGTTATCTAGTGAAAAACTTACATTTCTACTAGTTAGACCATCGAAGAATGTTTGATGCTTGTCTTTGAAGAAATCAGCCAATGTTGAAATGCCGAGATATGTTTTCTGAAAAAACTTTTTTTTAGATCCTTGATACAACCTGTATACTCACTGTCGTGATTTTACCAGTTGCCGATTGGAATAAACGGGAAATCCACGCACCATCGGGTTTTGATTTGATTTGAGTCGGCACTAGGGGTCCTTCATCGAAGAACTGCAAACTTATCTAATAGGATCAACAAAAAAAGTTGCAGGACTTACCACATAAATATTATTCAATTGCTTATTTTGACAAATTACATGTATCACGAAGAGGCACATGATTAATAGACGCCATAGATTCATTTTTACCTACACACGCTTTTTCGTGGTGTTATGGTTTTCGCAATGAATTTTTCCAAGTGGAAAATTTTGCGTGAGCCGCGTTGACGCAATTTTCGATTGAGAAAATATATGGAAGCAATTTTTTAGGTTTATGAGATGAGATTGTCACTATTATCACAATAATGCCAATATCAACACTTTATCACAATCTAACATATCATAATAACCCTATAGATTTACATAGGTGGTGCCCTAAAAGTGATGCACGAGTTGCGAATCTTCCATTGTCCATGATCCTTGACCCATACCGTCATACACCATCCAGTCATTTCCTGACCCATCGGTCCCTGTACAATTATTGTCGATCGATCAACGACCACATCTCCGATCCTTGTCACTTCATCGACTGTTATCTTATAATCAGCCTTCATCATTGCCGCCATTTTCGGGTCCGACATCATTTTGGCAGCTGCCGCAACACCGCATGGCTCGTGTAGTGGACCCATGAATATTGCGTCTTTTGTGGTGAACTTCTTGTTGAAGTCCTCGATTCGCCCGGCCATTTTCAGCGATTTCATTTCATTGTGAAGCAGTTGGAACTCGTACTTGGCTGGAATAGATGGACTGGAGCTAAACCTAATATGATAACTTACACATTACAGTAACTGGTAGATCACAAAATTGAATGATTAATACTGGAAAATTGATAGTCGCTTATATTGCGAATGCATTCACAAACTACAAATTCTTTCACCCACTGATAAGGTCATTATCACTGATTAGAATCAAAATATCAAGGAACAAATTTTCATGATTGATGGCAAAGAATTTGTGGTTTGTAAAAAATTTTCCGTATATATACAACCTTAGATGACCATAATTCAGACAACTTTCGTGATCTACCAGTATCAGCAATGTGTAAGTTATCTAGCTTAGGTTTAGCTCCAGTCATCGTGTTTCAGCCAAGTACGAGTTCCAAGCATTTCACAATGAAATGAAATCATTGAAAATGGCCGGTCGAATCGAGGACTTTAACAAGAAGTTCACCACAAAAGACGCAATATTCATGGGTCCACTACACGAGCCATGCGGTGTTGCGGCAGCTGCCAAAATGATGTCGGACCCGAAAATGGCGGCAATGATGAAGGCTGATTATAAGATAACAGTCGATGAAGTGACAAGGATCGGAGATGTGGTCATCGATCGATCGACAATGATTGTGCAGGGACCGATGGGTCAGGAAATGACTGGATGGTGTATGACGGTATGGGTCAAGGATCATGGACAATGGAAGATTCGCAACTCGTGTGTCACTTTTAGGGCACCACCTATGTAAACTGATTGGTTTTGATATTATGTTTGATTGTGATAAAGTGTTAATTTTGGCTTTATTGTGATAACAAAGGCAAAAATAGATAATATCAGATACACCTCTGATCTTTTATTACTGTAGTTTTCATGAGCAGGGCGGTAGATCAAATCATCGGGAGCTCGTGCTGCTTTTCTGATCTAAAATCTTGAAGTTCTAAAAACTTTCGGATTTTCGTGTCCATTTATTCGTACGCAATTTTTGTGACTGTCAGTTTCCGTGATTTTTGATCTACCAGTTTGACTCACTCTATAGACGCCAACAAAGCAGACACTAGCGTTTTTCAAGTGCACTTGATCAAACTCCATGTGATCTACCCATGATATTTTTGTCAAGGAAAAATTTGATCTACTTTTTCCACCATATCCTATTTTTGATCTACCATGGCAATTCCCAGAAACTTAGGCGGAAAAGAGGATGTGCGCTCACTCTCAAAGCGTCAGCAACAGTTGCTGGCGCTTTTCACGTGCACTTGATCGAGCTGTAATCCACTTTGATCTACCATCTCGCACATCATGAAATTTTTTGATCTACCTAATCTGAAGTTTGATCTACCAGTACAATTCTTTCACTTTTTTAAGTGCAATTCACTCCAAAGACGTCAGCAGCAGTTGCTGACGCTTTTTGGGTGCATTCAAATTTTGTGATCTATCACAATCAATTTACCAATATTTTATTCAAAAAAACACACAAAATCAAGAAATCACCTTAAAATTATACGAGTGCGGTTCAATACTAATCCTTCCAACTATTCCATCCTTCCTCTTGATACGAAATTCAAATTCTTCACCAGTTGATTTTTCCATGATAGGTAGATCCTTCAATATTCCATCAAAAACTTCCTCCTTCCTCCATCTTACATGCCGTATATAGCGACCAACTGTGAAGGATTTCAGCTTCATATCAGCAGTTTTGAGCCACTTTTTGATCTTTAGGTTTACCGCTTTTATCGTCACATTTGTATCATGCAAATATAAATGCTCATTTTCGAGCTCCAAAAATTCCTGATCAGCCATATCAATTGGCAGCATAAATCGCAGATTTTGAAGTTTTCGGAAAATTTGAGAATTTCTAAATCCATGCTCCATCTTTTTTTGCTCATTCCACTCAATATTGCTCCATTTGACTACAGTAATCTCCATATTTGTCCTGATTTGCTCCAAATAATCGATAACTGATGGCCAATTTGTGGCATTTAGAGTTATTGTGCATTTTTTGGCGGGGATATTTGGGAAATCAGGGGGAATCGAGGAGAGGTTGATGATGAGCGATTTGATGGATTTTGGGATATTGGTGTATTTTGGATCCATTGTTGTTTTTGATTTGAGGACTCCGGGTTTTCTGAAACAAAACATAATTTTTTCACGACAAAAATGGTATTTTGAGCTCAAAAATTACAACTTTTAGACAAAAATTGCGTTTTCGAGACAATTTTTTCCACCATAACGAATTCAAAATGAAAATTTTCAGACATTTTCAGAAAAAAAACAAAGAATTTATGATTTTGTCAAAATCTAATTTCCGAAATTTTCAGTAAAATAAATTTTCCGTCTAGATATCCAACGGAAAATGGTTGTGATGGTCACGAAATTTCTCAATTTTGTTGAGTGATTTTTTTGTGATATGCGCCTTTAATACAGTATACCAATTCAAGTTGTATTTTAGGTTACTGTATCAAAGGCCAAAATAATAGTTTTGACATAATTTTCAGCAGAAGTTTTCCCAACTTTTCATAAATTATGAACATTTGGAAGAACATTTGCTGTATAGAGCTGTATCTGAGAATATGATGTATCTAGACCAACTTCGAAGGTATGATTGTCTCCAAACAACATGTGCTTCATAGTGTGCTCCTTTAATACAGTATACCATTTTCATATGTTTTCCAAGCTACTGTATTAAAGGCGCATGTCAACTACAGTACTGGCCATAAATCTATTTATAATGACGTTTTTGCACTGTTTTCAGCAACTTTCAGCAGTGCTCATGTGAAAATTAAGTGAGGAAGCGAGATATCCTTCGACAAAAGTTTTCCAAAAGATGCAAAAAAAAAACAAATTTTATAATCATATCTGTAACAAAACTGTTCCAAAATTTATTTCTAGATTCACTAGAAAAATCTTAAAGCCAAAATTTCATGAATTTTGGTTTTTCTGGATTTTTTTATTCTAAGTCGGTGGGAAGCAGAAAAATAAGATTGAAATGTTTGTTTTTCATTACGAAAAAAAATTTCAAGCAATTTGGTTTCCTAAAACTTGAGATATTGACAAAAATTTGATTTTAAATAGATTTATGGCCACTACTGTATAGATCTCATGAAATTTTTCCAAAAAATTTTTTCTCAATAATTTTGCAATTTCATTCTCGCGGACGCGGATTGTCTAACAGAAAAAGTGAAACTCACATAAGATAGGTCTCCACCATCTTCACCCCATCCAAAATCTCCACTTTTTCTGCTGAAATCGGACTGATCAGTAGTGATAATTGATAAGAATCTTTGGAGCATTGTGCAAATCGACAACGTGTTTGAATATCGAAAAATGACAAAATTTCGAGTTTCATGTCTAAATGTAAGGCTTCGAATAGTTCGAATTTTGGGTCCAGGTCCTGCAAAAAAATGGCAAAAAATATTTTGGAAAAAAATTAGGAAAACTCACCATTTTCAGTGTAAAATATTGTAAAAGTGTTGAAAAAAACGAAAAAAAATAGGCGGAAATTGATAAGAAAAATGTTGTGAAATATCGAAAATTTTATTGCGAAATATATTTTTTTTTTCGAAAAAAAATTGTTTGCAGTTTTTTTTGATGAGTGATTTTCGGATGGAAAATTTCAGACAAATTGATTGAATTTCAGACAAATTTGAAGATTTTCAGCTCAATTTCCGAAAAAAAATTTTGGAAAAATTCAAGAAAAATTTCTCATCAAGTTTTCGAAAAAAAAAGTTACAGAAAAGTTTCAGATGAAAAATCGGACAACAAAATTCAGAAATTTTTTTTCTCCAAAAAATTTTTCAAAATAATTCCAGATATAGCTATTTCCAGCCATTTTTCCAACAATTTCAACAAAAAATATTCCAATAAAAACTGGAAATGCTCCAAAAAACCTCACTTTTCCATATATTCAGACAAAAATCAAAAAAAAACCGAAAAAAAAATTTATTGCACAGAAAAGCTAACAAAATATCCTCGAATAGTGATAATCGCCTGTTTATCATCATTCCTTATCAATTTATAATCATAAGTATCACATTTAACTGCTGGCAAATCACTCAATATCTCTTCATTATTGTATTTGGTTCGATCCTTTTGCAGCTCTTTTTTGAGCACAAATAGCTTCAGATTGCTCGTTTTGTTGTACCAGTTCTGTAAACTGTTTTGATGGAGATGGAGCTAAACCTAACTGAAGCTGGAACTAAACCTAAATCCGACCAAACCTTTGTTCTATGAATCTATGAATCTTTGAATCTTTGAATCTATGAATCTATGAATTTATGAATCTATGAATCTATGAATCTATGAATCTATGAATCTATGAATCTATGAATCTATGAATCTATGAATCTATGAATCTATGAATCTATGGATCTATGAATCTATGAATCTATGAATCTATGAATCTATGAATCTATGAATCTATGAATCTATGAATCTATGAATCTATGAATCTATGAATCTATGAATCTATGAATCTATGAATCTATGAATCTATGAATCTATGAATCTATGAATCTATGAATCTATGAATCTATGAATCTATGAATCTATGAATCTATGAATCTATGAATCTATGAATAAAATATACTATTATTAAAAAACTCACCAATATCTTCCGATTAATCGCCGATCCACCAATCGAGACACCAAATAATTGAATAATTTGACAATTATCATTATCAATAAACTGCTGATCACTGATATCACACGGTATTTCCAGCAAAAATTTCTCCATTTTCCCGAAAATTTTTGAGTCAAAAAATGGGGCCTCGAGCCGCAAAACCTCGTTTTTCGGGCTTGGGGAATTATAAATTTGGACATAAGTTGATGGATGTAAACGCGATAAAAATCGCAAAATTTCAAACTTATTTGATCTATTCATGAAAAATGTGAATATTGATTTTTTGACGAAAATATTTAGGTTTAACATTTCCAAAGGATAATGTTTCAGGCTTATGGATAGAAAAAGATTTTTTGTGAATTTTCGGGATTTTGGAAGAATCGAATGGAGGAAATAGAAAAGGGAAATGTGGAGGGATTCGGTTTTGAAGGGGTGGATGATGGTGAAGGTGTTGTTGGTGGTGGGTCTGGAAGTATTTTCAGATTGAGAAAAGTTTTGAGGCTGGGAATCATGGTGATGGATTTTTTTGGTCTATTCATGGTTCGACTGGAAAAACGTTTGTTGAGCTTTTTCTGAGCAAGTAATAAAAAATTAACAATCATTTTTACAAAAGTCATTTTTTTCACAAAAAGTCGAGGACAAATATTTCTTTGACAAATGTCACTTGAAGCTGAAATTTTAAATTTTTGCTAGTTTTTGAGCTGAAATTTTTTCTTAAACGCTGGAAATTAAAAGGTAATCATTCGAAAGGTACAGTTTTTGTAAAATAATTCCTGATTTTTCAGAATTTTCAGCTTCATTTTTTTCTGAACTTCTTACTTTGCTCTTTGAGCCATCAATCAACTATTTTCAAAAGTTGTGCAAAAATTTAAGGAATTTTTTTTCAAAAGCTAGAAATCATCCGAAGTATCAGAAAATTCGAAATTTTTCAAAACTTTTGGTGCAAAAAAATATTTTTCTAAATATTTTTCTACTAGAAGTTTAGATTTTTTGCTAAAAAAATTTATTGCAAAAGATTTTTTTTTGAAAAAATCTCGAAAAAACTCCGAATTTTTTTCCGATTTCCAGTATTTTTTCAAAAAAAATGCATCAGCTTATTGTTTTTTTTTCGTCATAGATTTTTTAAGACAAATTTTCTCTCATTTTTCCAAAAAAAGATCCCTCACCTCTCTCCACTCCTTCCCTCCTTCTTCTCAAACACAATCCTCTTCCTTCTCCATCCCTCATATTCCAATCGCACCGTAATCCTCGATCCATCACAATTCTCCCAAATTTGAATCGACTCGGGACACGTTTGATTCGATAACACTGATAACTGATAACATTCCACCGAGCATTGTGCAAACTGGCAACGTGTTTGAATATCAAACAATTTCCCAATTTCCAGTTTCAAATCACTTGGTAACTTGCTCCAGGACTCGAATTTCGTCGGCTAAAAAGATCAGTTGATAATGGGTCTGATATGGGTCTGATATACCTGATCAGCGTCGTTTTCCATGGCAAAAATCGATGAAAAATGAGAGAAATTGACGTTTCTTGCTCGCTTTACACTTTATCACATGTGGAGAAACAAAATAAACACAAACCAGAGGGGGAAAAAGACACGAGGAAGGGGGCAAAAGGCGCAAAGATTTATGACATTTGTTGTTTGAACTTGCAAAGAAAAACTTGTTTTATGCCGAAAATGTGTGTTTGTTATGCTGAAATATGCTGATAGGTTTAGGTTTAGGGAATGCAAAAAAAATGCAAATGCGCTCTAGCGAAATGAACTGACAGGTTTGTGATTCAAAAAAGCTTTTCTATCTTTAAATAATCTCAATGACTACAGTACGATGAAGTTTTAAAGGCACATAAGGATATTCTCGTTTCGTGGTGTGAACGGAAGTTTAAAGGCGCATGCCTTCTTGAACCAAATAATAATCAAATCTAATAAATAAAGTATTCGTGTCAAGACACATCTTAAAGGAGCATAATTCCTTCGTGTGGTCTCACCGCGAAAATATACTGTGTTCAAAACTACAGTAAGCTCATTTTTTCAGCTATCAACAGGGTGTAAACACAATCATTTTATGTATCAAGGGACTAAAACTTTGTTTTCCTGGATATAGAGCACATGTTGCTGCTCATTGAGCAAATTTCGAATAGTCAGCCAGGTCTTGATTTGGATATCACACTTCGGTTTTGATATTTTTACGAAAAATGACATTCCAATGCTTGATACGTTTCTTATTATTTGTATATTCAACACAATGAAATGTACTACGATCGATGATGGGAACTTTTTATATATTGTTGATATTTTATGAATTTTTGACATTTGGATAGATAGAACAATTCAGGAAGTATCCAGAAATGCAATAATGATAACACTGATAGAAACAGTTTACTGATAAAACTGAACATCAAAATCTAAAACGCAAACATATCCAACTATTCCATCCTTCCTCATCAATTTATAAGTATCCTTAGTATATCGAATAGCTACAGTATCCCTCAATACTGTATCAATATTCCATCCAATTCCTCTGGTTTTGATCCAAAACTTCAACTTCCTTGGTTCCTTGGAGGCAAGCCACTTCTAAAAGGGATACTGTAGCTGATAAGGACTGATAACAAACCTTCAACTTCCCATTGATCCCCTCACTTGATATTGATACATCATGAAGGTTGAGATCCTCACAATTGTTATTGATAAATTGATTATCAGTGATATCACTGGTCAATTGGGATGTGAAATATTTTAGTTGTTTAAAGCCTTTGGAATTGAAAAATTGGGTCTCAAAGCGACAATTCTCCATTTTTGAGGTGTTGGTCCATATTCTGATATCCCCATTGGGTGGCGAATTCTCAATAAATTCGATTATTTTGTCCTTGTTGCTTAGGTTTATGTAAAACGAATGGATTGGGCATTTTTTGACAAAATCCATCTCCATTAAGTTTGAGGGCCATAGGTTTAGGTTTAGCAAAATGTGGAGATTCATAGATTCCAGCTGGGCCAAGTGAATGGACCAGGATTTGAGATACTCCACTATTGCGTCTTCTATTGTACTTGTTTCAGGCACTTGATGGAAAATATGGCACTCCCTGAAATATATTCAGATTCATAGATTCATAGATTCATAGATTCATAGATTCATAGATTCATAGATTCATAGATTCATAGATTCATAGATTCATAGATTCATAGATTCATAGATTCATAGATTCATAGATTCATAGATTCATAGATTCATAGATTCATAGATTCATAGATTCATAGATTCATAGATTCATAGATTCATAGATTCATAGATTCATAGATTCATAGATTCATAGATTCATAGATTCATAGATTCATAGATTCATAGATTCATAGATTCATAGATTCATAGATTCATAGATTCATAGATTCATAGATTCATAGATTCATAGATTCATAGATTCATAGATTCATAGATTCATAGATTCATAGATTCATAGATTCATAGATTCATAGATTCATAGATTCATAGATTCATAGATTCATAGATTCATAGATTCATAGATTCATAGATTCATAGATTCATAGATTCATAGATTCATAGATTCATAGATTCATAGATTCATAGATTCATAGATTCATAGATTCATAGATTCATAGATTCATAGATTCATAGATTCATAGATTCATAGATTCATAGATTCATAGATTCATAGATTCATAGATTCATAGATTCATAGATTCATAGATTCATAGATTCATAGATTCATAGATTCATAGATTCATAGATTCATAGATTCATAGATTCATAGATTCATAGATTCATAGATTCATAGATTCATAGAACTCACTCATCGCTTCCAATAGTTTTTCCAAATCTGATCACCTTCCTCACATCCTCCATATATTCAAAGCATAGATCTACCGTACCATCATCATCCTCAACTATTTCCAAAATCTCCGGTATCAGTGATATCACTGATAAGTGATAAGACTCCTTAGAACATTGTCCAAAACTACATAGTGTAGGAATATCAAGATATGATAAAACTTCAAGTTTTATCAGTTCTGGTATCCCCGACCATAGATGGAATATAGGATCCTTCAAAAATTTAGGTTTAGAAAATTGAAAAAATGTCGAAACTCACAGTCGATGACATCAAAAAAGTGATAATACTTCTCTTATCAGTTGTCAATATCAGTGATAAGGAAAAGGCAAACAATCATATTTCCCAACTTTCCAAAATGTTCAGCTGTTTCATTTTTCGAAAAAAATTCAAATCCTGGAATGATCTACCAATCGATATGAAGCTCGAAGTTTCTGCTCATTTTGATATTCAAACTCGGTGCCGATTTGCACAATGCTCCAAGGAATGTTTGCAATTATCAATGTTATCATATCAATCATGTCCTGATCAGCTAGAAATATCTCAAGTGGAAAATGGTGGCTTTGAAATTTCATTGGGGTATGAAAATGTGAAACGGAAGAAAGTTGTCAGGTTTGGAGAAAAAGGATGTGAAAATGAAATGTGAGTTCTTTTTTTTTTGAATATTCCGAAACTCTGCACTATTCCGTCAGATCTGTTGTATTGATGCTTTCTGCATTTTGTCGTCAATTATGATGCATCTACCTTTGAAATTGCGTTTTTTAATGACCATTGAATACACTTTATCTTACGCAAAACTGCAGACAACTACAGTACTCCAAAAACTTTGATTTTTTTTTGAGCCAGATTTGTCACCTACAGTACTCAATATTTTTGTGTCAAGACACAAGAGTTTTGAATTTTTTTGACCGAACAATTATTTTAATATACCGTATTTCCTCGAATAGAGCGGCACTGCAAAGGTTGCCGTATAATGATAATATCTCGAAATCTAGAAGAGTTATCAAAAAGTGATCAACTGCAAATTTGTAGATCATAACTATTTCTACAAAATTGCTGTTGACAACTTTTTGATAACTGTTCTAGATTCCGAGATATGATCATTCTTCGGCAGCGTTTGTAGTGTCGCTCTATTCGAGGAAATACGGTAGTTATTTGGGTCAATTATGATAACATGCTTTTTTGAACTTTTCTCGGAAAACTGTACAAATGCGCTCTATGGAACATTTTAGAATCCAGAAACTTTGAGCTCACGAAACAAAAATCGCTTAAAATTTAAAAATAAAAGTGAATTTTGAGCTAAGTTTTAGGCACTTATGCACAAAAACTGAAATCGGAAACACTTTTTTTTGAATATTCTGAGAGGTAGATCAAAAAATTACTGTAGTTTTTTTCAGATCACCATATCAAGCCATGACCAAATACCTGAAATCATTTTCCACCTCAATCCGCAACTTCAACTCTCTAACTCATATCAACCTCCATATCAATACCACTACTGATATTCTCAATCTACCATTCTTCCGAAAAGCCCAGCACTTCAAAATCCACCTGACCGATGATAATCAAGCTGATATACTGGGATTACTGTACTCCATTGATATACCAATATCACTGAAACTGCCAAGATCACCTGGAACAATGAAAACCATACCAAGCACATTTGATGACGCTATCAATCGGTTTGAGGATATTTATATCAAAATTGACTGGCCAATCAGTGATGAAGTGTTTTTAGCGAATAACTCGAAAAAATTGCATCCATATGCATGTGTATCCAACGAGGCTATCAACTTGAAGATCCACAAATGGCTCAGCGATCCGGCCAACTTGACCGTTTATTTTTGTGTCGGAGAATGGGATACCAGTCGGTTTATATCGATATCGCATGAAGTAGTGACTAATGGGTTGGATGTTGTTAGGATAGGTTTATCGGATTTCTACGGGTATATATATCAGATAGAGCGCGGGGACGGAAAAGTGGCGGAGATTGTTACGAAGGAATATTCGGTGGAATTTCGGCAATTGGAGGAGGGAGAGGAGTCGGTGTTTGATTATAGGAAAAGGAAGAGAAGGAGATTTTTTGGATTTTTATGAATATATTCTTTTGAAGTTTTATTTTTACAAAAAAATCTTGGAATTGGCCAAGTCCTAATATTTGATACGTTTCATGATGCTTTTATGTACAATACAATAAAATGAAAAATAAAATAATCTTTGGACTATTCTCTGTTCAATAATTCGATCAAATTTTCTCATCTCTACCAATATTTATTTTTTATCACAATTTTTAATGATCACGCTTTTGGCCCAATTGGAATCTATGACTCTCCATCTTTCGCTAAACCTAAATATATGGCCATCAAAAGTGATGGAGATGGATTTCATCAAAAAATGCCCTGTCCACTCGTTTTACATAAACCTAAACAACAAGGACAAAATCATCGATTTTGTGGAAAGTTTACCATCAAATGGGGATATCAGAATATGGACCAACACCACAAAAACCGACAATTGTCGCTTCGAGACCCGATTTTTCGATTCAATAGGCTTCAACCAACTAAAAAATTTCACATCCCAAGTGACAAGTAATATCACTGATAATCAATTTATCAGTAACAATTGTGAGGATCTTAACCTTCATGATGTATCAATATCAAGTGAGGGTATCAATGGAAAATTGAAGGTTTGTTATCAGTTCATATCAGCTACAGTATCCTTTTTAGAAGTGGCTCAACTCAAAGGAACCGACGAAGTTTAAGTTTTGGATCAAAACCAGAGGAATGGAGTGGAGAATTGATACAGTATTGAGGGATACTGTAGGTATTCGATATACCAAGGATACTTATAAATTGATAAGGAAGGATGGAATAGTTGGATATGTTTGTGTTACACAATTTGATGTTCAGTTTTATCAATAAACAGCTCTTATTCATATATCTATGTACTTATCATAGATATAGGCATGCTGATGGGATATCAACTTATCAGTTAATCAATCAATATTTTCGCCGGATTATCAATTGATCAGGGATGTCAGAAATACTGTAAGTATATCAGCACCATATTAGGATATATCAATGCTTTCAGATCTGCAAATTATGGCTCAACCAGCTCAACTGTCAAAAAAGTTGTGGCATATTTTGAGAATATTTGATACAACATATAAAATTGTTTTTTGTCAAAACAACACGTGGCCTATATTCGATCACAGTCATATTCCATATTCAGTTTCTATAATTATTATTTTATATATAGTTGGTGTCAACTATCCAATCGATTAATATGGTAAGATACACCCAATCAGCCATCCCTTTTTATTCCTTATTCAGTCTTACTCGTCGATCAGCCCACCAACCGTAAAAAGTAGTCAAGGATCGGAGAGTGCTGATTTGGCGAGTGCAATCGAGCATCGAAAGAAGGCAGATGAGCACTTCCAACAAATATTCAATAAGGCACGAGAAGCGATCTACAAAGGAATTCAACCAACATTGATACCGGAGGGCAGTTCTGGTATGCTACAGTAATCCCTACAAATCCTACCGTAACACTTTAAAGGATCATACTTTGTTCATGGATTGGAAGGAGAGATATTGGGTGTATTCAAGCCAAAAGATGAGGAGCCCTTCGCGCCATTGAACCCAAAATGGCCCAAATTTCTACAACGAATGTTGTGTTTCTGTTGTTTCGGTCGTGCATGCCTCATATCAAATACCGGATACCTATCCGAAGCGGCTGCCTCGATAGTATCGGAGATGCTCCAATTGGAAGTCGTACCCACCACCCGAGTTGTCAAAATGCAATCTCCATCATTCTTCTATTCCCGATTCTGCGGTCGTATCAAGGTTCGACCAAAGGAGGTCAGTTTCCAGTTGTATGTGCAAGGATATGAAAGTGGGAGTACGGTATTCGAACGATGGGATAATGACAAAACATTGTTGAATGAGAAGGATGAGAAGGAGTGAGTAATTTTTATGTTTAACTTTTCTATGAACCTATAAATCTATGAATCTATGAATCTATGAATCTATGAATCTATGAATCTATGAATCTATGAATCTATGAATCTATGAATCTATGAATCTATGAATCTATGAATCTATGAATCTATGAATCTATGAATCTATGAATCTATGAATCTATGAATCTATGAATCTATGAATCTATGAATCTATGAATCTATGAATCTATGAATCTATGAATCTATGAATCTATGAATCTATGAATCTATGAATCTATGAATCTATGAATCTATGAATCTATGAATCTATGAATCTATGAATCTATGAATCTATGAATCTATGAATCTATGAATCTATGAATTGATGATATAGGCAATGTTTCAGATTCCAAATACAATTCCAAAAGATGTGCATAGTGGACTACGTGATTCGGAATACAGACCGCCATATGGATAACTTATTGATCAAACATGTACCAGGGGAGGATATCAAACTAGCGGCAATTGACAATGGATTGGCATTTCCAGTCAGACATCCGGAATGTACATCCAGATTCAGGTATATATAGATTCATAGATTCATAGATTCATAGATTCATAGATTCATAGATTCATAGATTCATAGATTCATAGATTCATAGATTCATAGATTCATAGATTCATAGATTCATAGATTCATAGATTCATAGATTCATAGATTCATAGATTCATAGATTCATAGATTCACTAGATTCATAGATTCATAGATTCATAGATTCACTAGATTCACTAGATTCATAGATTCATAGATTCATAGATTCATAGATTCATAGATTCATAGATTCATAGATTCATAGATTCATAGATTCATAGATTCACTAGATTCATAGATTCATAGATTCACTAGATTCATAGATTCATAGATTCACTAGATTCACTAGATTCACTAGATTCATAGATTCATAGATTCATAGATTCATAGATTCATAGATTCATAGATTCATAGATTCATAGATTCATAGATTCATAGATTCACTAGATTCATAGATTCATAGATTCACTAGATTCACTAGATTCATAGATTCATAGATTCATAGATTCATAGATTCATAGATTCATAGATTCATAGATTCATAGCATCATAGATTCATAGGTTCATAGATTCATAGATTCATAGATTCATAGATTCATAGATTCATAGATTCACTAGATTCACTAGATTCATAGATTCATAGATTCATAGATTCATAGATTCATAGATTCATAGATTCATAGATTCATAGATTCATAGATTCATAGATCTATATTTAGAACATTCCCATTCCGTTGGTCAAATCTTCCATGGGCACAATCGAAGTTCGATCCGGAGCTGCGTAAGCATATTCTCGAGTTGCTCAATCCGAAGTTTGTCCATCAATTGTGTGGTGATCTAAAAAAGTCGTTCCGCCTTGGACATCCGAATAACACTAGGTGGCTAGTAAATAGTCAATTGAGAGTTGTGCGAGGACAAATATGGAATCTACGTCAATCCCTATTGACGGATGAATCACCATGCCAAATGACAGCGAGACCACCAGTGATTGTCAAGAGAAGGTTTGTTGGGTTGATATGACTTGTGATTACCGTATACGGTTCAGATATCGGCGCGGAGAGCCAACGAGCAACAACTGGGATGACTGGTTCAAGCAGAAGTCACCGAACTACACACATAGACAAGTGTGCTGAAAATCAACCATTGGGTTGATATACAATGATATTATTTAACTAAATTAATTACAATAGATAGAAATGAACGATTTGACAAGGAATTTTGAATAAAACAACAACAATATTTACAATGGACTCTTGTAAACGAAACAAAGTTCTGCTGTGCTCACCAAATATGTGAAATCTGTAATTGTAAGATGAATCTATGAATCTATGAATCTATGATTCCTCAATAAACCTAGATGGAGCTAAACCTAAATGGATCTAAACCTATGTAAAGCTAAACCTAAATAAAGAAGAATACTATTCCAAAAATAACACCAATATCTTCCGATTAATCCCCGATCCACCAATGGAGACACCAAATAACCACCATTTTGATCCGGTTGCACTTTCTCTTGTTCTGTCAATCCATCTCATATCTAGTCATATTCCTCAATTTTGTATCAACTCAGTGTTGATTAAGACACGAATGAGCCCAATGATCATAAACTAGTAACTGGTATATTATTTTGATAGACAATTTATTGATTAGTTGAAACGTACTTATCACAGGACTATTTTGAAAAACTGACAAAAAAAAACAATCAAAATTTCTCCACGTGACACCTATATATGCCAACTCATACAAGCATGATACAAAACATTTGCGTCATTTCACCAATCATTTGTCTATCAAAATCGTCTCACTGAATAAAAAAATGCAGACGGAATTCAATTTTGGTCCACCATTGAATACGCAAGATCCAATAGATCAAATGACGTATGTTTCTTTTCTTATCTATATATCTAATGATATAAATATCAGAACCTCAGTTGATAGCTGGTCAACACCAACTGATAGCTCAACAATTCGTCCAATGTCAGAGTGCTCGACATTCTCTGGATTGGGATCGCATTGGAAAAAAGTGATATCTACCTCGAAGCCAAAGGTATATTTTTCATATATCGGTGCTGGATATATACTGATTTTTGTATCAGGCGGTCCCAATGTCCGAAGATATTGGCAAAATGCAACGATGCATGGAAATCCAAAAAGAGCACATTTTCGAGCTCACCAACGCCATCGGAGCCACCGGCATCGACTTGTGCCACTCATTGGTGCAAGCTCGCCAAAATATGAAGCTCGCCCATGGTGATGCCAAGCTTTTGTATGGTGATTTGAAGCAACAACTGGCGAAGCTCGAACATGAAGATACGATCAAGAAGTTTCACAACGATCTGGAGCAACTTCATGATTGTATCAAAACCGGTGAACGCTTGATCGGTGCGAAGGATACGATCGAGAGAATATTGGAGTCGGAGGGACGCCATATCAATTCATCGACGCTTTTGATGCTGGAGGAGAACAATCAGAGAATCCAACGAATCCGCAAAAATATACCATCGCTTGATTTCGGACCATTGACAGTATATAGTCATGAGGATCATCGTATCCATGAGATGTTGTCCAAACTAACCGATTATGTGCATCAATTGCCATTGAATGAAAATGAGCGAAAATCGGTGGATCAGTTGTTGATCGGAGCGACACATTATGATACGAAGAAGAGGTGTGAGATGGTATTCCGGCAATTGTTGGCCATTATGTCGTCGTGGAGTCCGGGAACCAAGTCGGAATCTGGTACGGTCGATATTGCGAATCGAGTGTTTGATAGTTCATCATTCGCATTATCGGATGATTCGAACACTGGATCGTTGAATGAGGAGCTTAGAAGTGCGGCGATTCGTAGGGAGAATCAGTAAGTTTTGAGTAAAAGATTTGGAAAAGTAGTTGGGTATATACAGGGACTTGTCATCCAACTACACTTGGGAATCAACAAATCGAACAAGTATCCAGTCACTTCGTGAGCCACCGACGAAACTATCCTCATACGAGATGAAAACATCGGTTGGCAGTTGGTCGACTACATCATCATGTGAGCCTATACATAGATTCATAGATTCATAGATTCATAGATTCATAGATTCATAGATTCATAGATTCATAGATTCATAGGTTCATAGATTCATAGATTCATAGATTCATAGATTCATAGATTCATAGATTCATAGATTCATAGATTCATAGATTCATAGATTCATAGATTCATAGATTCATAGATTCATAGATTCATAGATTCATAGATTCATAGATTCATAGATTCATAGATTCATAGATTCATAGATTCACTAGATTCATAGATTTCATAGATTCATAGATTCATAGATTTCATAGATTCATAGATTCATAGATTCATAGATTCATAGGTTCATAGATGCATATTTTTTTTAGTGTCGAATCATGAAATGCCGCAACAAGTTTTTGATGGCATCACAAGTGTATCAACCGCCACTCGAGGTGATCAAACGTGTCATACGGCATTTTCTGAAGATGAGCCAGTCGTTGCGCAACCAGCAAGAAGTGCCAATAAAATGGAGGAGGATATGATTGCTGATAACAAAGGTACGCCCTGATAATCGAGGGATATAGTGATAAGAAATGTTTGTTATCAGATGAGGATGTTGAGGATCCGACTGAGAATTTGGCGATCACAATCAGCGATATTATCAATGAATCGTTGCACACACCGGCGAGCAGCCTATTCGAATCGCTCCAAAACACTGCTCACGAATGTGGTGAAGCTATATCGGTAGGTGGAGATGATTGAAAGATTTGAATATTGAGCCATTTCAGAGCTTGATCAACGGGGCGAGCTCATCATCGGAGAAATTGAGTGAATCGGCGACGCAATCGTCGATTGAGGAAGAGAAATAACTTTTTTTATTCAAATTTTAAAGCATCGTAGAGTTTTTTTTTGGAAATAAAGTTTTGTGTAGAGAAGTCGAGTATCAATTCATATCAGTGTGACTGGAGCTAAACCTAAGTGACGGAAAGTGGATTCGATTGAGCTGAAGCTAAACCTACACCAAAAATCGTCAAAAATCGCAGAATCGAGTGTTTGAAATGTGCAATAATGCTCAAAGAGCAGCAAAGCGTGCTCTATTTCAAAAACTGCGATAGATCTGCATCAACTGTCATGAATTGGTTACTGTAGATGCCAGAGGATGCAAAAATGGCACAAAAAAGCTAAAAATTATGTGCCTATATTAACACTTTTTGTCAGTGAATGCAGATCTACCGTAGTTTCTGAAATAGAGCACACTTGCTGCTCTTTGAGCATCCTCGCAATATTTCGAACACTCGATGTCATCCAGGTCTTGATTTGACTATCAAACTTCACTTTCAATTGTGATATATACATGCAAGTCGGCATTCCAGTATTTTTTACGTTTCACGTTAATTGTATATAAAAAGCTTAGTTATATCTATTCAATACGCACACTCTCCTATTTCGCTGCTTTATTTTTCTCGAGTAGTCCTGCGGGACTGGAATAGACAGATACAACTGATTTCGTATCCCTTTGGCTCATCTTGTGGGACTAAACAGTTGACAATCGGGATGATTGGGAAGAATCTACAGCATAATCTGACAACTACAATCACATAAGAAAGTAAATCACCCTTATTAGGAAAAATGTAAAATCTCAGAAAGTTGATTGCCATAAATCGGCGTGACTAACCAGGGAAAAATACGTTTCACAACAATCATAAATAATATATCAATAACTTGGTAGCTGATTCCATTCTTTTCCAGCTATTACAAAATAAAATGACAACATAGTTGAGAGGAGGCATTATTGAATGAAATATCAAACGCATACTTTGAGAAACTGATGTGAAACGTATCAAATATTGAGTGAAAATACCGAAATTTGAGTATGACAACAAAATGAATGATAGAAGAATGTAAGTCGACATCAAAAAAATTTCATAGTTTTTTACACTGAAATTTGAATCATGTCGTATTTTTCCAATTTCAATTTATTCAATTTGTTGATTTACCTTGTAGGTGTCATATTATATGAGAATGTTCTCTAAAAATTGTCCCTTTGTATGCATTTCTCAATTCGATATCAAAAATCAGCAACAGAGTCCACTGGAAACGGAGCATTGACAGTAAAATTACATTGTTAGATGCATATGAACCCAATTGTCAAGTTCACATAGTCCAGTGATGAATATGTTTTACCTATATCATAAACTATTTATCATATCTATCAAAATTGATGCTTGTTCCGTTCCGATTTCCTCATCTCTATACACAACCATTACTTATTTTTTGTCACAATTCATGATGAAATCGTATGGCATAGTACCTCTAGAATTGGCTGATGATTTGGGTGACTGACAACAATAAAAACCCCTGAAACGACTATCCTTCTTTAACACATAACAATTTTTTATTTCACAGACAGAATAAACCATTGTTATTTATTTGCTATCATATAACAATTTCGATTTCTTCAACAACGTCTTCGCAGTCATTCACCCATTTCTTCATAATCCGAGCTAGCCGCATTCAACTCCTTCATCGTTGTGATCGAGACAAGACAGGAGTTCTGGAGCTCGGACAATTTGTACTGCTCCGCGAGTACCAGTTTCTCCCCAACGTCCAAATCTTTCGCATTGATAAGGAATTGCTCGCATTTTTCGATGATCATAGGAACATTGTAACGATCGGCAAGTTCGAGAAGGCCTTCAACACGCGAATCTGGAAATGTTAATATGAAAAATTCCAAATAGGGTTGCGCCTACGATGCCACCCCCAAACCTGAGATAGTTAAACCTAACACGGAAGGTCCCCCAAAAAGCTGGACTTATCGAATAAAACCATCTACATTGTTTTTTGCTGTGCTCGGTTGCAGCTAATTTTAACGTTATTTTGAAGCTTGAAGCATTCTATATACAATGTAGTTGGTTTTATTCGATAAGTCCAGAATTTTTTGGGGGACCTTCCGTGTAAGCTAAACCTAAGATACGCCTAAACGTAAGAGGTCGGACACAGCACAAAGTATGTTGCACTCACCATCGATATCAACATGACAATGATAAATCATTTGAAGGAACATGTCCAAATCAAGTGAATCAACATCTTCAAGTGTCACAGTTTTATCGTTCGCCTCCTTGAATCCACCGAAAAACATTCCATGGAAAACTGGCGAGAAACTTCAGAGCACCTTAATTTTTGATTGATTTTGTAAAAACTCTTAGGTTTAGCTCCATCTTTACTCTCTTGTAAAAAACCTTTTAATAACGAGAAGTAACTTACTGCTTTGCTAACATGGAAACTTTGTCCCCCAGCCACCAACTCAACATCCCTCAATCCATCCTTTGCACCGAAATTCATCGTTCGTTTTTGTTGTATTCCAGTGATCTGCTTGATTTCAGCAGTACATTCAATTGTAATGTATCCATTCTCTATATAGCCATCTTTCAATTCGGATAATTTGATGAAATCGTCATATACCCAGTAGATCGAGTCAGAGGTAAACGTCGAGGTCGAGTTTTTTGAAAACGGTTCACCATTTTTCTTGATCAATTTGATCTCATCTTTCACTTCAACTTTCCACAAATTACTTTCATTTCCATGGCATGCAATCCCAATGTTTAGATAGCCATTTTCTGCATACGTATAGAGATTCCTAAAAATAACCTATAAAGTACGAACATTCATATTGAAATACCATTTAAAACCACTATGACTGTAGATCTCACTGTCTACTGGGTCTTCACTTTCGAACTGTGGTGTTCTGAAGGTGATTTTGAAGCTGTGATCATTGATATCTTTGAACAATGTTGATGACATCTGAAAATAAATGTGAGTGAAGAACAATTGGAAATGAAGAAGAGAGAGAGGGAAGATCGGTAGCAAATGAGTACTCTGAATGAGTGATTGGTAGGTTAAAAAGGTATAATCGAGTGTGCATATAGAAATAGGAGAGGGTATATAGAAAAACAGTCAACATCTGGGATCGATTTTTGAGACATGGACTATCGATCAGGTTAAATATAGAACACACCTGTTCTGTTCAACAGAATGAGGGAAAATGGGTATCATTGAACATAACAGGTGTGTACAACATTTAAACCTGATCGATAGTCCATGTCTCAAAAATATATCCCAGGTGTTACTGTTTTTCTCTAAACCCTCTCCTATTTCTATATGCACACTATATATGTATATATACCTCTTTAACCGACCAATCACTCATTTACGGTACTCAATATGCTAACGATCTTCTCTCTCTCTTCCTCAATTTCAACCGTTCTCCACTCGTATTTGTTTTCAGATGTCATCAACATTGTTCGAAAATATCAATGATCACAGCTTCAAAATCACCTTCAGAACATCACAGTACAGAAGTGAAGAACCAGTAGACAGTGAGATCAATAGTCATAGTGGATTTAAATGGTATTTTCATAGGTATATTTGTATTTATAGTTAATTTGTAGGAATCTCTATACTGAGGCAAGAAATGATTATCTAAACATTTGGATCGAATGCGATGGAAATGAAAGTAATTTGTGGAAAGTTGAAGTGAACGATGAGATGAAATTGATCAAGAAAAATGGTGAATCGAAGACAGAAACTGGACACTCGATGTTTGCGTCTGACTCGAACTGCTGGGGATACGAAGACTTCATCAAATTATCCGAGCTGGAAGATGGATATATAGAGAATGGATACATTACGATTGAATGTACTGCTGAAATCAAGCAGATCACTGGAATGCAACAAAAACGAACGATGAGTTTCAGTGAAAAAGATGAATTGAGTGATGTTGAGTTGGTGGCTGGGGGACAAAGTTTCCATGTTAGCAAAGCTGTAAGTTATATCCGGTTTTTACAAAATCAATAGAAAATTAAGGTGCTCGGTAGTTTCTCGCCAGTTTTTCGTGCGATGTTCCGTCCTGGATTCAAGGAGGCGAACGCTAAAATTGTGACACTTCAAGATGTTGATGCACTCGATTTGGATATGTTTCTTCAAATGATTTATCATTGTCATGTTGATATTGATGGTTAGTGCAATACACTTTGGATTTAGGTCTAGCTCAGGTTAGAACCGGCACCTGATTTTAGGTTTAGCTTAGGTTTAGGTTTAGCTGAGCCTTAGCTTAGGTTTAGCTTAAATTAAGCCACCCTATTTGGAATTTTTAATGTTAATATTTCTAGATTCGCGTGTTGAAGGCCTTCTCAAACTTGCCGATCGGTACAATGTTTTTATGATTAACGAAAAATGCGAGCAATTCCTTATTGATACGGATGAAGTGAACGTTGAGGAGAAACTGCGACTCGCGGAGCAGTACAAGTTGTCCGAGCTACAGCACTCCTGTCTTGCCTCGATCACAACGATGAAGGAGTTGCACGAGGCTAGCTCGGATTATAAACAAATGGGTGAAATGACTGCGAAGGCGTTGTTGAAGAAGTCGAAAATGTTATATGATGATAAATAAATCACAACGTTTTATCCTGTCTTTGAAAGAAATAAAATCACCAGATCGTCAATATGATAAATAGTTTATTATCAAGCTGAAATATATTTATCACAGGACAACATGAACTTGACAATTCGGTTGATAAACATCTAACAATGTGTAGAAGTTATGTTACTGTAAATGCTCCATTTCCATATAAAACAGTCAGTTGTACTGTGTTGGAGTACTGTAGTTGATTGTAGTTAGACCTACAGTAGCACAGACTAAGCACTACAGTACCTTTGCTTTTATAAGCTGAAAACCGTGATCTACAATAAACTACAGTACCCCGAAACAATACAAATTTCTGTTTTAAACAAAATCACTTCAGGGTTTTAGCTAATACTCTGATAGTCATTTCCTCTTTGGTGTCGCAAAAAGGGAATATATGGTTTAGCTCCATTATAGGACTTTTAGGTTTAGCTCCATTATCTCAAAATTGCTAGGTTCATTAGTTTAGGTTTAGCTCCTGTTCAGTTCAACTGAAAATTCTATCGGCGGCTCAACAATCAATTTCAACAAAAAAGTTAGAAAATTTATTGTTTCTTCGAAACGTACATTTTACGTGAATATAAGTAAAGTCTGCTTGATAAGCAATCAGTGATAATAATTATCCTCCAAAGTATCCCCATGATCAACACTTTCCCTCGAATTCCCTAATCGCAAAGTGGTATCCTCTCTTTTTTGCTGAAAATATTATTTGCAGATTTGGATACAGTATACCTCATACCATCGTTAAAATGAAGCTTCAAGCTCGCCAGTTCCACATCGTTTGCTTCGTTGTTGTCAAGTGCATCATGGATTCGTGGAATCCTTCTGTCCGATTTATGTGCATATGTGCATCTGTAAATGATAATTGAAAATTTGAGGTTAAACCTAAGCTAAGCCTAAGCTAAACCTAAGCTAAACCTAAGACCGTATTTCCTCGAATAGAACGGCACTGCAAACGCTGCCGTATAATGATCATATCTCGAAATCTAGAAGAGCTATCAAAATGTGCTCAACTGCAAATTTGTAGATCAAAACTTCAGCTACAAGTTTACTGTTGACAACTTTTTGATAACTGTACTAGATTCTGAGATATGATCATTCTCCGACAGTGCCGCTCTATTCGAGGAAATATGGTAAACCTAAGCTAAACCTAATCTCAAATAGGTTTACTCACTTTCGTATAGTTTTGACTTCTTGCGGCACATTGATGTGATTTTGACTGCCACTTGCATGATCGAATCCTGCATCATTTCCTTGTGCCAGTTGTCGCTGATTTCTACTGACTGATGGAGTGATACGGGTTCGCATGGTATCTGAAATTTGCAATTTTTGGGTTTAGGTTTAGCTTATGTTTAGCTCAGATTCTTTTTGAATTCTTTTTTTTTCTTTCTGGATTCTTTTTGAATTTTTAGACAATATCAAAAGAGCATTTCAGTGTAAAAATGAGCAAATTTTTTTGTCGCACTAATGTTTTCGAGCTCTATATACCCATAAAACCAAATAAGTGTGCTATAAACCTACTCCAAACTTGCTCAAACACCGGATCGTTCATGTCGTCAATATCGTCATCTTCGAAAAAGTTTTCTACGGCAAAGTCGTCATGTACAAATTGCGATTCGTTCACAGGACTCTCGTCTATCATTGATTGTCGCAGTTCTTCAGTGACTTCGAAATCGCGTGGAAATCTGATGAAAAACGTTTGGTTTAGGTTTAGCTTAGGTTTAACTCACGACATATCCATCGTCTCCTCACTACACAATTCGTGAATCGAGTCGACAAAGGTGAATTCCTTCATTTCGGATAATTTCAAACATTGATACAGTGAATGGCTGAAATCGAATTCGATGAATTTTGAGGTTTAGAAGAAAAGCTACATTAGTCGAATATTGTTGGATTGCGGGCAGAAATTGGCTTTTGCCAGGTCGGCTGTTTCGTGGAATTTGCATGGTAAACTTTTGATCGGACGAAGTTTTTTGTTCTGGAAATTGTTTTTTAGTTGGCTTTGGAATTACAGTACTCCTAAGTTATCTACAGTACTCCCGTTATCCTACAGTAATCTACAGTAACCCATTACCATCAAGTGATCTACAGTAAGCTACAGTACTCCAAAACACTAAAAACACTTTTCTCAGAAAATGAAAACTTTGAAGTTTCATGGTTACATTCTGACATTTTACAGTAAATTTCTTTTTGGAGATCATAAAACTCGAGGTACTGTAGTTATGATGTGGCTTACTGTAGCCCACAGTGGAACAGTTGTGAGGTACTGTATTAATGGGGTTCACTACAACACCCCAAATGTTTTTAACATTTTTGGGTACTGTCAGTTCGGTGTACTGTAGTATACAGTAGATCACTCGGTTTCATATAGAGATGATTATTTTCAGATCACAGAATATTTTTCGATTTTCTCTCATGTCTACATTACAAAGGTATCAACACTAAACTACAGTATCCCAATATCCCAAAGTTATCAACAGTATGCTACAGTAAACTACAGTACCCAAAACTAGACACTAAAACGAATAGCGAGCTATTCTAATGCATTCTTCAGCTTCAAGTAACGTCCATTATCAAAACAGTGGTTTTCAACAGTTTTAAGATACTGTATGTTTGGTGTACTGTAGTATACTGTAGATCACTTAATTTCAAATATTTTCAGATTGTATATACCTGGAATATACCCTCAACATTCGACAATTGTGTCTCTCCCAATCCTTTGACCATCACATGTGCAAAATCCTGAATCGATGTAGCGATCGGCGCGATTTCCTTGGAAAATGTTGCGAGTGCATTTGGACCGACATATGTTGCCAAACATCTTAGACTATTCAACTACAAGTACAGTATCATAAAAAACATGTTTTGTTGGTCTTACTGTATTCCGAATATTATAGGCATCAATGAAAAGTTTCTTCGATTTACCGAGCAAGCTAGTCACAAATTTGAAGGCTTTGAGCGGTGTTACACCATTGGGATGGCCTTTTTCGGGGATGCCCAGGTCGGTAGCTGGAAATTTTGGTTGGTGGCCGAGGTTGAAGCATGCATTTTCTAGGCCATGTGGTTTTTTCAAAAAGTTTTTGAGCCGGAAAATCTCAAATTCCAGTTTCCTCGGACCCAAATTTTGCGGTTTTCCCGCCAAAAAATAATTTGAATAAAAACCATGGTGGCCTAGAAACCTCAGACCTCGGCCACGGTCATAGGAGCGGGAAAATGCAAATTCGCTCCATTGAACATGTTCTCGCCATGAAAAATTGTCCAATTGGAAGAGGAAAAGCATGATTTTTCTCGGCCACTCTATTTTCGCTGCCAAAAAAAAATTTTCACAGAAAAACAATGACATGGCCTAGAAAGCGCATGTATTTTTTCTCATCCATTTTTTTTCGGGCCTAGTTCACTGGAGCGTTTTTGCTCTTTTTTTCGTGAAGAAGAAAAAATTGAATATCTATTAGGTTGGAAAGAAAGTTTTCCTCTTTTTTGATGGTATTTTGATTCGATTATGTAAAAAACAAGAGAATACTGAGAAACTAAATTTGTTTGTCATAATCATCAATGGTCTTCCACCAAAGCTCATGCAGTTTGTGAGCTCATTTCTGCCGCCAGGAAGAAAGCTAAGATTCATTAACTGTGTTATATCAGTTTTGGAAGCATTTCAAATTTATAACTTTTTTCCATCAAGCCAGCTATGAGGATTGGAAATGAGGTAATCGTTAGAGAAAGCAAAGTCATGAGTGTCCAAAAAGTAACTAAGATTCGGTCATCCGAATACGGCGTGCATAGATTTCGACTTTCGAAAAAGCATTTAGCCTGCCGTCGTCGTCAAAAAAATCAATCATGATATTTGCTCCGTGTGAAGATGTAGCTGATATCCTGAGGTTTTGTATCTACTTTGTATAGACATCGGTATTGATAATTTTCTTGTCATCTAGCCGCTTCCACTAACCGTTTCTTCGAACTGACTTGAAATCGTTGAACACCGTATTTTTCAAGGAAAAATCGCGTTTAGCAACACCTGCTGCCCGATCCAAGCGACGGGCCACTGGCCCATGTTTAGAAAATGTTGGTGATAGTCCCCCTTCTAACATCCCACAATGGTTTTATTTGACCATCTGTGGAACATGTGTAAAGTCAAATTATCTGAACTGATATAACCGCTGTGATGTTTCTCAAAGCACTGAAAATCGTGACAACGAAAGCGCCCAATTTTTTTCTTTTGCGGATAGCTTCCGTTCTATGAAAACATGTTCAGTCAGTACCCTTTGGACTGCTGACACTCTATATCAAGTTTGGTGTAAGTCCTTCCTGCGTTGATTACGCAATGAGCTCAAACCTAGACCCATTCGACCGTTTAAACGAGGTTCATCAGTCAAAGTTAAGTTGCCATCTGAACGTATTCGTGCCCAATCGTGTACGAAATGAGGTTGGCGAGCTTCATGGTCATACACATCTATTATTGTCTTATTGAAACCAGAAACATTTGAACTAGAAAATACTACAAAAATAAAAAGACTCCAAACTCGGTGCCGATTAGGTTTGGAAGTATGGGTATTTTTCGTGAATGTAAAGAACCCAGAGCAAAACTAATAATGCAAGTTTAGGCCACTTGGTTACTACTTTTAACAACAAAATAACTACTTTGAAAATCTACCGTTCCGTTGAGAAAACCGTCGAAGTTTCAGACCTTCGAAAAAAGGGGAAAACTTTCTTTCCAACCTAATAATCTACAGTATGCTCCAGCTACAGTATCCCGATATCCTGACGCTAAAATTTGTTTTAAGATGTCTGAACTTATGCTTCAACTCCGCTAAACTTTAAAAAATAGTTGTTTTCAACTTTTGAGGGTACTGTAGTTTACTGTAGATCATGGGGTACTGTACTTACTAGCTTTCTTTCTACTCTCCTCGTTTGCTTTTGGGTCCTGACCATCATAAAACCAGTCAAATGGGAACTCGACGAAAATTGACTTGCTCTTGACAATACCTTAAATTTTTGTGATAGGCTGATTTTCATGATAAAAGTAAAAATACCGTCTTTGATGTTGAAGGAAATCGCACCAATTTCGGCTGGAAACGAAGTGATCTGATGTAACAGATACTCGTAATCGCAGGTGATCGGTGTTATTGACAAGATGATGAACTCTTGTTCAGCTCTCAAATAAGGGTTGTGGGAAATATCTGTAAATCCACAGCATAGAATAGGTTTAACATCAGAAAAAAAATTTTTTTATTGAAAAAAAACTCACTTAACAATTGAAAATTGTTCCAATTTTCCAACAGTTTCTTGTATTTTTCTCTTTCCTTTGCCACTTCACTGTTGAACACTGGCTGAAAAAAACAGAGTAAAAATGGCAAAAAAACATGTTTTATTTTTTAAGCACAAATTGGCTCTAATTGAGCATTTTAGGAGCTTCTAGGAAGTTATCTAACATTGTTTTCAACCTTTTGGGATACTGTAGATAGATCACTTCAAAGTGGGTACTGTAGTTTACTGTAGATCACCTTGTACAGTGTTTTCAATGTGAGCCATCTACAGTAAACTACAGTACTTTTTGAGAATATCTGACAAACTTTTTAACCATCAAAAACTGTATTTCAAAAGCTTCAAGTAAAGTGATTTTCAATATTTTCGGGTACCGTAATTTTGGTGTACTGTAGTTCTATCGTTCTATGGTTCTATGGTTCTATGATTTTATGATTCTATGGTTCTATGATTCTATGGTTCTATGATTCTATGGTTCTATGGTTCTATGGTTTTATGATTCTATGGTTCTATGATTCTATGGTTCTATGATTCTATGGTTCTATGATTCTATGGTTCGATGGTTCTACGCCTTCAAGTTGAGCTCGTAATGCTCAAAACTCACAATTTTGTACCCCATTGCTCCCGGTATTGCAATACACCTCTCATTCTTCATCGATTCATTTTCAATCGCCATTCGATGCGTCTCCTTCCTCTCCAAATAACCCCGTGGATTGGCATGTTGTGCATTTCTCCGTGCAGTCGCCCCATTCTTCCTCCTTTCCTAGAAAATATCAACATTTTTGATAAAGATGGAGCTAAACCTAACCAGTATATCATCCTTATTTCTGTTCAGCTCCTGTGCCAATTGATTGAAAAATTCTCTCTCCGATGGTGACAACGCCTGAAATTTTTTTTGCGTAAAAATTTTTAAAAAATCTGATACCGTAAAATATTCACTCATAATATTCCTATCTGCAATCGAATGCTCACTATATAAACGCCGATGCTCCCTCCTAAACCTAAAAAAACGAAAAAATTCAATTTTCGATCAAGACGACTTACTTTTCAGCGCCTTTTCTCTTGACGAATTCCCAATATGCACTAGCCTTTCCAGAGCATTTTTTACCGATTGGCACGCCGATATTCATTTTATTTGATCTGAATATACTGCACTGCACGAGAATGATCATATCTCGGAATCTAGGACAGTTATCAAAAAGTTGTCAACTGCAAACTTGTAGAAAAAGTTTTGATCTACAATTTTGCAGTTGACCACTTTTTGATAGCTCTTCTAGATTCCGAGATACGGTCGTTTTACGGCAGCGCCACTCTATTCGACGAAAAAGAGTTTATACGATAACAAAAGTAAAAGAAGAAAATTGAGCAGAAGTGTACGGGGACTGAACTTAAACAAAACAAATGTTGTGTGCAAGATGAAGCGGTCCCGCCGACCATTTTTGTGTATTATGAAAAGGGAACTGTTTTGCTCTGTTAGTCAGATATTACGACCAATAGAAGGACTAGCGCACGACATGGTGCACATTGAGATTCGAAAAAAAAGGGTATTATCGATTTTATACGCATCGAGCGTAGATTTACAAAATCAATGACCCTATGTGTGCCTTTAAACCGTAGCCCAAAATATCCCTAGAATTACTGTACTGTTTAAAGGCACACATCTCAAAACAGATCTTTGCTTCGAGAAACTTTTGAGATTTTCTAGGCCACGAGGCTTGCTTTGTATAGAAGCGACAATATTTCAATAGGTTTGAGGCGTTTGAAAACATAGAACCATAGAACCATATAACCATATAACCATAGAACCATAGAACCATAGAACTTTATATAAAGAAAATGGAATTTGATGGCAAAAGTAAGACTAACTTCAAAAAAATCTATTTTTTTCATAATTTGTTTTCATAATTTGGGTTTTTTTTCATTCTTGGCATGTTTGATCGACATGCTGAACCAAAAAAAAAGAAAATATTGTGAGATTTTTCAGCAATTTTTGTGAAGAAATTTTCAGCGCAAAATTTCAGCAAAATAATTTCAGCTTTTCCACAAAGTTTATGAATTATTTACCTCTATTTGTATCAAATAACGGGAAAGTTGTGAAAAAAAGTACTATTGCAGGAGCCAGCGAAGCAAATTTATAAACAAAGGTCGGTCGGCTGAATTGAAAAAAAAACGTATGTTGAGAGACTGGGGCAAAGGCCGGAGAAAATTACACAAAACTCATCTTGCTCAGTTTTCTATGAGCACCACACATTACAATATTAATGAAAAAAATATTTGAAACAAGAAGAAGTTTCATTATTATAATGAGCATTAGAATGGGCTTAGGGCTCATTCGAGCAAAAAGAGTGGTCCGATGGACATATAAAGAATACATAAAAAGGCATGAGATGGAAGAGGGACGTCACGAGAAAAAGGGGAACGAAAATGGGAAATATGCATGGAAAGGGAAGAGGGATTAGATTCCTCTGTTGTGTTTTCCCTTTTTCTTTTGATGTTGAAGAGACATTGGGAAAACGTGGATTGTTTCAAATTTTTTGGAATTTCATATGCCATAGTTGAAGCGTTCAAAACGCTGTTTTTTATCAGCTGTGATAGCTTTAATTAAATATTGGTATTTTTATGACAATAATAATATCCAATTTTATAAATACCTGTTGAAAAATTTAATGAAAATCAACAAGTTTCACAAACATTTTCCAAAAAAAAACTCCTGAAATGCATACAAATGTTTATGAATATCGAAGAAAACATTAAAAAAATTCATATGAAACATGTTCCAATTTCCAAATTTTTCAGTTTTACTGCCGAACAGTTTTCAAATACGTTAATTTCGGACTAAAAAACTGCTTTTTGTCATATTTTTCTTCAGTTTTGCTAGATATTATAGTACCTTGACCATTTTATGGACAGTTCATTGACTATTTTATGACAATAATAATGATAACATCTAACGACATAAAAATACAATGAAAAAAATTTATTCGACGAAAGAGAAGAACCGATTTTTGTAGCCTTAATGTTTGAAATTTCCAAAATCGTGGCACTATTAATCTATGAGAAACTCATTTAATAAACCAGATGAAACCTCATAAAGCTCATATGAGCTTGCCCTTTAAAGAGGCTGTGGGAAAAAATGTATTTATGGGCTGTTTACAATTTATGGACATTTTTATGTACTATTTTATGGCAATGAAGATATCCTGATGACATATAAGTTTAATTTGATTTTTCAAATTTAGAAGTGTTTCAATCTATAAAGTCAAAAACATCATCTAAAAACCTCGAAGCTATAAAAATCAGCTTTATATCACAAAAAGAACCTCGTCAGTAGTTTCGAATCCTAAAAAAAGAAAAGCCTTATTGATAAGAAAACAAGTGTCTGAATTTGGAAACTGATAACAGCTGATAAGCATAAACATGTGATTTTTACACGACAAAGTACGATTTTATAACTCTGGAACTCGTTTCAGAAGCTTGTTCCAAAATTTTCTCGGTCAATTTTTTGATTATTGACAATTTTATGGCAAAAATAAATTGCAATACCATAAATTTTGGTACGATTTCTCAGATTGAGTCCAATTTTTCATTCAAAATACATAAAATAATGATAAATAAGGCGAAAAACGGTTTTATAGTGAAGATTTGTAAGTTTTTTTTACTAGAATAGAAATAATGAGCTACTGAAAATCTTTTAGTTACTAAAAAAACGGCCAAACCTAATAAAAAGTTCAAAACTCTTTGAAAACCATCGTTTTTAAAGTTTGACGCTCTAGAACGGTGGAAGTGCGCTCCATTGAGAACAATGTTCCTGTTTTTGGAAACTGATAACAACTGATAATATGATTGCGTCTTCTTTGTGATAGTTTCATTTTATTATAGTACGAAATCATGTGGTTTTATAGTTCTATGGTTCTATAGTTCTATGGTTCTATGGTTCTATGGTTCTATGGTTCTATGGTTCTATGGTTCTATGGTTCTATGGTTCTATGGTTCTATGGTTCTATGGTTCTATGGTTCTATGGTTCTATGGTTCTATGATTCTATGGTCCAAAGTTTCAGTAGTTTCAAAAAAAACCAAACAAAACAAAAAGATAAGAAAGTGTACACCTGGCGAGAGGCAATAGTTTGTTGATATAGTTGTGTTGTGCAACACGTCATTCAATAGAGCGCACTTGCATTACACGTTCACTTGGGCGGGTAGCTTGCATCTTTTTCGCATTGAACACACATTCTTTCTCAAGGTTCTTGGCGCGATGCCAACTAGCGAGATAGTATGTAAATTGAGGAGAGTTGACAGAGAAAACTTGTGTGTCGTTTTGAAGGGCAGTTGTCACTTTTTTCAATTTGTATTTGTATAGTTAGAAAATATTGGAATTTTTGATGTCAAAGACGTTGTAAATACGCTCTATTGCTAACTCTTTTTTTCAAAAATAGTGTAAATAGGTTTAGCTTAGGTTTAGCTCCTTCCAGTTGAGCTTTGAAAATTCGACATCATTTTTATATTCTTCAAAAGGTTAATGGCGGATATTTTAAATAATTTCAGAATTTGAAAAAAAACTGTAATTTCTCAGTAAGTACTTCTGAAATAATGGTCCCTATATATGGAAAAAAGTGGTATTTTTGTCGATAAAACGAATACAATACATTTTGAATACTACAAAAGTGAATCATTTCAACAAAACGATGCAAATGAATGTGTCAACGTCTATTATTTTGAGAAAAGAATGGTGGAAATTATACAACATTCCTCAGCCGATTTCCTTGTTTCTAACAATTTTTTCTCAAAAACAAATACAAGGGGTACTGTAGCTTACGGTAAAACCTGAAATCAAAAAAAGTAAAAGCATTGTCTGATAAAGCAAATTATGAGCTTCAACTTGCGACCAAGAACGTTAGAAAATGTTGATTTTCAACAAAGTTATAGCAATTTGAAACAAGCGGAATCGGCGGAGTGTCGTTTATCCTATCATAACTTTGCTTAAAATCAATATTTTTAAGCTCACAAAAATGCATTTTGAAGCTCTTGATCTACTTTGTAATTGTAATATATTTTCATAAACTTGAGAAATGTTATCAGTGGGCTGATACGGCTGATATGAAAACCACAATATGAAAAAAAGAAAAAAATTATTTTTTACAAAAAAACGTTTATTCAAATAATTGCAAATTATAATACAGCCGTTAGCATTGTGTAGTAACTCCAGTAGAACAAACTGAAAAAAATTTCAGATCAATTTTTTCAGATATTTTCAACCAAACTCACTTGAAAACGATAAAACAGACGGGGAATACGATTCTCGAATATTTATCAATCAGATTGACATCACGCACTCTCAATGAGGGTATCACTTTTTTGGCGCGACGTCCGAATCCGGAGATGGATTGTTTCATGGAGACATTCATACGGGCGAGGGTCATTCGTCGTTTTGCTCTGGAAATTTTCAGCATGATTTTTTGGACAATTTTTTTGTGTGGAAAAGGAAGTTGTGCAGCTGAAATTACTCAAAAATGATAATTTCCAGATCTCAGAAGTTCCAGAACAGTTTATTATCAGACTATTTCAGACAGGGCTCCAAATAAAGGTGCCTCTGAATTTGATAATTGTCTGAAACTGAAATTCGAATTGCTGGAAATAGTCAAAAATCAGGAATTTATATTTTCAGCATAGAACTTTTTCTTTTCAGAATCAAGGGTTTGAAAACCGGCAACTTTAATTTCGATGATTCTAAATTTTTTCTGAAACTGTTTTCTAATTCTATGCTGAAAACTAAATAACCTGTGAATCTATGAATCTATGCCGTCAAATTTTCCGAACTATCATAGAATTATGGATCTATGACTTTACTGTTTATTGTTTCATAGATCTATGATTCTATTCCATAGATCCTAAAGGCTTTGGTGTATAGATCTATGGTTTTGAACGGGTTCTATGCTTTACATTTGGAATTCTATGTATGGCTCTTTTTCCAAGATGCGATTTTATGCTTTCAAAGTTTTTCTGAAATTTTTAGGATATCTGAATTTTTCAGATCGTAGAATTTCAGATCCTGATATCAGCGTTTTCAGACAATTTCCGTCTGGTACCAGCGAAAAATTTTGATATTTCTGAAACTATTTGAAAGTCAAGAAGCATTTTCAGCCAACATATTTCTGAAACTCAAAATAACCAACCTGGCCGAATGTGTCGTCCTCAAATTGTTCCTAACTTGTGCTGCATGTGGTCTTGCTCCTTTCAGTGAGGTTGATGAATATCTTGGATATTCTGGTGACTCCGAATCCTCCTCAATCGTATTTCGGCATAGATTTGGTATTGGACTACTCGTTCTCTTTCGATGTTTGACTCCCTCAAACTGAAAGGTTCTATGGTTCTACGGTTCTATGGTTCTATGCTTACATTATTATTCGTATTACTACTCATTGCTTCTTCTATGGCTTCAACCCGTTTGTCCGGTTTTTCGAGTACTCCTTCCATCACAGCGGATGGCATCCATTTTTGAACATTGACAGCTGATTCCCTATCTTCCTTATTTGCTCCATTTACTGGCCATCTGAAAATTTCAGACAAATTTTTTTCAGACAAAATATTTTCAGATGCTCACTCATTTGCAGGACCTCTTGATCTACGCTCTCTACCCCAGTAGGAGTAGTTCACAGCGGCATACTCGAGTAGAGCAGCAAAGACGAAGACGAAACACATAACCTGAAAGATCATAGATTCATAGATTCATAGATTCATAGATTCATAGATTCATAGATTCATAGATTCATAGATTCATAGATTCATAGATTCATAGATTCATAGATTCATAGATTCATAGATTCATAGATTCATAGATTCATAGATTCATAGATTCATAGGTTCATAGATTCATAGATCCACTCACCAGGTATATATCAATACTCTTCACATAACTAATCCTAGGCAGTGATTGTCGGACCCCAGTAGATATCGTAGTCATCGTGAGTACTGTAGTGATACCAAGTGCCACTCTGGCACTTGTCGCCTCATGATTAATCCAAAATGACACCCATGATAACATAACAATTAGCACGCATGGTAGATATGTTTGAAAGATGAAGTAACCAACTGATCGTTGGAGTTGGAATACCAGTGATAAGCGCTGATAAGAACCTGGAATCAAAAATATGAGAGCGTGGGTTGATAGAAAAAATTATAAGCTTCAATTTGCGACCAAGAACGCTCAAAAATGTTGATTTTCAGCAAAGTTATAGCAATTTGAAACAAGCGGAATCGGCGGAGTGTCGTTTAACCTATCGTAACTTTGGTCAAAATTAATATTTTTGAGCTCACAAAAAAGCATTTTGAAGCTCTTGATCTACTCTATCTACTGATTGTTTTGATTTTTCAGAAAATTCCCTACCCGTAGCAGTAGATACAATACTATCCTCCGTATGGTGTCCAGTGATAGTAAACTGTGGAACATCGGCCTGATCGACACCATGCACCGCCAATGGGTGATTCCATTTCATCAGCACTTCGGATGTTGTGTATCCATCTAAAATCCAGGGTTTTTCCTTTTTTTAGCAGAAATCGGGAAAACTCACAAGATTCAATTTCCACGGTACAGTTTTGCGAATCTAGCGGGAAGTTTCGAAGATTCATTGAGCAACTCAGTGTTGAGGTGAGTCTGAAAATTGTAAGTATGTTGAAATTATAGAGTAGATCAAGAGCTTCAAAATGAATTTTTGTGAAATCAAAAATATTGATTTTGAGCAAAGTTATGATAGGTTAAACGACACTCCGCCGATTCCGCTTGTTTCAAATTGCTATAACTTTGCTAAAAAATCAACATTTTCGACGTTCTTAGGCTCAAATTGAAGCTCGAAATTTCAGAAAAAAATTTGATTTACCTCATGCCATACGCCACTTTTCCATCAACATTTATCCGAAGCATCTTGTTCCTCTCCGTCACTTCGTGTAGATATGAGTGTTTGTCGTTGGCTAGGAAGGTGTCGGGTACCCAGATATGTCTGAAAATAGTATTTTCTGTTTTGATTCAAAAATCTTGATGTTCTGCTGAGGATCTGAATTTTCAGAAGGAAAATGGCATTTTGGCGCTTTCCAACTGCTATTTTCGAGGTCTACATCATTTTTTACACTGATTTCAATTTCAAAAATGCCAAAAAAAATAATTCAAAATTTGAAACAAACTGTAGCCGATCCAGGAAAATCAAGGTGAGAAATTTTGAAACAAAAAAATTTGAAACAAGAATTTTTTGTTTCAAATCCAAATTTTTCGCAGTTTCAGTGCAATTTCTGCAAGAAAAATCTGAAAATTTTGAGAAAAATTTTAAAAACTTGCTCCGAAAAATTCCAATTTGAAACAAAGTTATGAAGCTCAAAATGTTCGAAACAAAAAATTGAAACAAGGAATTATTGTTTCAAGTAAAAATTTAAGCAGTTTTGATTCGATTTCGCCGGGAAACAACTGAACATTTTTTCAAATACTTGTTCCAAAAATTATCAATTTGGGACAAAGTTGTTATTCAAAAATTTTGAAACAATCCACTTTTTTTCTGAAACAAGTCAGTTTTTTTTGAATTCCGCAAATTTAAAGCCAAATTTAGCATATTTCTAGCAAAAGATTTCCAGAAAACTCGAAAAAATCTTAATTCCAAATTTGAAACAGGTTAGGCTCCGCCCCTTCTTCATGCATTTCATAGTGAAGCGCGAAACTCGCGAGGTGTCGGCTGCACGAAAAATACAAGTTCGCTCTCAACTTTTCCCTTTTTCCACATAAATTACAAGCCCCCAAATGGGTACCCCAACTCCACCTACTGTGAAAACTCTCCACTCAATGTCATTTCATCAATCGGCACTTCATATCCCCATTTCAATCTCTCATCCGTCCAATATTGATGCAAATACATTGTCAGTGTATAATCCTGAACTATTTAGGTTTAGCTCCAGTCTTAGCTCCATCCTTACCATATCAACTTCCGATATCGAGTCAAATGACGCTATGATAATATCCATAGTTAGGAGAAGTGCATCACCTGGAAAAAGTATAGGTTTAGCTCCTGGGTCCCTCAAAACTGGTGGGAATATTTAGTTTTTGAGGGTGCTGACAGATATTTGACTGATAGTTGTGCTCGAATATAGTCCCCCAGGGATGGCACCAAAACTCATGACTTTTTATGTTTCTTGGATAGGAGACGGAAACAACGGAATATTTGAGTGGATGGATATGTTTATGATATAACATACTATACATTTTTGCGACTTATTATTCATCGAAACAACCGCGGGAGACGAGTCACATTTATGACTTCTCATTTGGAATTTTTGAGTATATATGGGTTATGTGGTCAAGAATCAATGTACGGCGGGGCGCGGTTGCTGGACTTCCGGGTGCCTTTGTTTAGTGTAGTATAAGCACCCAGGAACAAAAAGAACAAGATTGGGGAATTGAAATACATGTAGATCAAGCACCCATATCCCTTTGTGCCTTAAAGTAGTGTAGTTGGTGCACCCAAAACATTGCCCTGGGTATCTCTATAATCCATCTCAAAAAAAATTTGGGTGCCTATATTTAGTATAGTATATGTCCCCAGGAGCAAAAAAAAGCGAAGTTGGTGGCTCGAAATGAATGTAGATTGGGCACCCATATCACTCTGGGTGCTTCTATTTAGTGTATTATAAGCACCCAGTCAGACATTTTTCTGAGAATTGAGATAGATGTAGATGAGGCACCCAAAAGACTACAGAACTACTTGGGTGCCTCAATTTGGGGTAGTTTATGCACCCAGTAAAAATAATTATTTTGGGTACCTTTATTTAGTGAATTTCATGTACCCATCAGAATTTTTTTTTGATATAGTTCATGTGCCCCAATGTGTGTTTTCTGGGGGCTTGTATTACTCCTCAAAAAATATTATGGGTGCATGAAATACATGAAGTTGAGGTACCCACCAAAACTTTTGAATTTCAGGAATTTTCGTTTCATTTTTCACCCCTTTGTATTTTTTTTTGTTTCAAAATTTCGAATTCTTGTGAAAGTTCAGTAGAGCGAATTTGCATATTTCAATCCCCATGAGTCAATTTTTCTCGAAAATTCAAAAATTTTGGCGGAAGTTCGCAGGAGCGCGTTTCCTCTACTCAGAATTGAAGTTTGAAAATTTTTTTTTTCAAATTTGCCCAGAAAAAAAGTTCCATAGAGTTCCACCTTCAAAAAAATTTGTTTTTTTTGCCATTTTTCTAGTAAAATTAGACTTTTCGGAAAAAACACCACTTTGTTTCAAATTTCAGATCCCAACTTTTGCCAGGAAAAAAACGTTTTTTTTTTTCGAAAAGAGTTCACTAGAGCACATTTCCACCCCCAAAAACTTGTCCACCCCCTAAATTGATGAAAAATGAGGGTGTAGTGGTCAAAATCCACTCTCAATCCCCATCCCCCGGAATTTCCATCGGCCCTTCAAAAACACAACTGATTTGTCTCTCTCTCTCTCGAAAAAACGAAATTTAATTTTTTTTTCTTCTGTGGCTCGGCTCGAGCCACAAGAAAAAACAATCAGACGGTGTCGAGTAGTTGGGTTGAAATCAAATTTGTTTGGGTTTATATCTATCCTACTTCATTTTGAGTGAATTTACATAGAGACAAGACAAGACAAAACCGCCCACTTTTTCGTTGTGGTTTTTGAAACTTTTTATTTTTCGAAAAAAATCGAAAAAAAGTGCGATGGGGCGAAGTTGCATTATCGAAAACTATTTTTCTGGAAATATGAATTTCTGGAAAAGAATCTATTTGTGTGTTCGGTGGAGCGCGTTTGCAATTGGAATATTTTTGATAAATGAAAAAAGTTCGATGGAGCGCGATTACATTATGAAGGTTTTTGGGGAAAAAATGAAACAGTTCAATCGCACTTGCATTTTTCAGAAAAATTGTGTGAAAAATATCCAGAAAAGACGATTTCTAACAAAAAAAGAAGGTTTGTTTCAAAGTGTTCGATAGAGCGTATTTGCAATATGATGGGGAACTTGACAAAAAATTCCAAACAAAAAAATTTAAATGAAAAATTCAAGAACCCTAATCGTTCCAAGACCCATTCGAAATCAACAAACAAAAGTCGGCATCAAAATTGTTTTGACAAAAAAGTACTAAATTTTCCATTCGAGACCCAAAAAAATTCGCTTTCTGTTTGAAAATTGGTTTAAATTTTTCGTTTTCGTGGCAAGACCCAAACTCAAAAATCATCATGTTCCTTTAAACTTCTACTAGATTCGGGAACATTTTCGTGATAAAAATATTTTGGAAAACTTCTTTTTTCGTTTCGAGACCTTGAAAATCAGGTTTTTTTTGGAATTTCCGAATCCACTCAAGACCAAAAAATTCAAAAAAAAATCAATTTCCTTTCGAGACCCATCTCACCTCCAAATCCAGGTCTCAACCGAATATCATAGTCGGATAACAAGTCAGTCAATAAACTCGACGCATTCGAGTACATAGTCTGACTTCGATTGTTCCAATTTGCATCGGTTACTGTATCATTGTTATATGTTCTGCAAATTTAGGTTGAGGTCCTGTGACGAAATATATCTACAGTAATCCTACCCATTTTGGCAAAATGTTGTTGAGAATAATAGAGCGGAGATGGAGAAGATGAAGAATTTTCGGGTTCGTTTCATGGTTTTTTTTGATGGATCTGAAATTTTGAAAATTTGAAAAAAAATTCGAAGGGAAAAAATAATTCAAGATTTTTTGTCTGGAATTCTCGATTTTCGGTTTTCTAAAAATACAAAAATTTTAGAATTTCAAAGTTCGTGAGTTCTATGCCGGTTCTATATGAAGTTCTATGCAACTTCTTTTAGTTCTATGATTCTATGAATAGTTCTATAATCTCAAAATATAGTAATTATGCTCGGTATTTTGATTCTATGGTTTTTCTAAAGCCAGATAATGGGAAGTTCTATGATTCGAGGCCTTGAAAAATCATATTCTATGAAATTCTATGGATGGAAAAAACGGATTCTATGAAAATGAGGTGGAAGCTTCTATGCAGTTCTATGGTAGTGTCTGAAGTTCTATGACAATCAAGCAGTTTGGTCTTCAATTCTATGGAATTCTATGATAGTTCTATGAAGTTCTATGAAATTTTATGAAAATCTATGAAATTCTATGGTGCACATTCAAGGTTCTATGAAAATCAAGTGTTATGAGTTTAGGCTCTATGCAGTTCTATGATAGTTGTCTGAAGCTCTATGGAAACCTATGACGCACATTTGAGGTTCTATGGAATTCTATGCTTCAAATCTCTGAAAACCAAAATTCCAGCAAAAAAATCTGAAACCAACAAAAATAGAGATTTAGAGAAGCAAAAAAACGATGTGCTCAAAAAAGCCATGAGAAATAAAAAGGGGAGCAAGAGCCAAAAAAAATCGAAAAAGACAAAAATTTTTGCGGCGAGGCCCGGGAAGGGCGGGCCACCGTCTACTGGGACTATGAGAATATTTGAAGGAAAAAGGGAAAAAGTTGAAGATTTTGGAGGGCGATGGGATGGGAAAAAAACATGAGAATAGGAAGGAGAAGGAAGACAATTGACTTGACTTGAGTCTATTTTTTTTTCGAGATGGAGGAAGATTGAACTTTGATGATTATCAAGTGTTGTTGTCTTTTTTGATTTGTTTATATTTATATTTTCTTTTTTTTTTGAAAAAATTTTGTTGATCCACAATTTTTTATGAGAAAAAAGGGTTCAAAAATGGGAATTTATTTTTAAAATTGTAATTTCTTTCTGTTTAAAATTTTTTCAGCTTCTGAGAAAACGATTGAAAATTTTTTTTTTGAAAATCTGGAACAAAGACTGAAAATAAGCAAAAATGAATATCTGTGAGCTCAAATAAAATTTTTTTTTCTAAAATGGAAAATTTTTCTTGGGAAAAAATATGTCTGACAAAATTACAGATTTTCAGATAATGAATTTCAGCAAAAAAAAGAAAAGGAAAAAAATTCAGATTCCAGGAAAATTTGCAGAACTTTTTTTTTGAAAAATTTGGAACATGGTTGGAAAAGTATAAAGCCAATTATTTTAGGAAAAAACTTCGGTTTTTTTTGATTTTCAGATATTCTTTTCAGCAAGAATAATAGTACTTCGTAGGTAAATTTTTTCAGAATCGGTGGAAAAAATTCTGGAAAATTTTTTTTTGTGAAAATTGCTGAAAATGTATTCCAAATGCATGAATTTTATAGGAAATGAAGAATCTTGTTTCAAAAAAATTTCAGATCGATGGCTCAAAACTTTCAGCAAAACAGTGCGAAAAATTTCCGATACAGCGGAAAAAATCTTGAAAATTCCTGATTCAAACAAAACGAGAAAAAACAATTGTTCCAGATATTCCAGGAATATTGAAAAATTTTCTATATTTTTATCAGGAAAAATACTTTTTTTTCAAAGGATCTTTTTCGGTGTTGAAAAATATTCAAATCTGAGTATGGTAAAATTAAACAATTTTCAAGAAAAAATTACAGGATTTTCAATTTCAAATCATTTTCAGCTGGATAAGAATAGTAAGCAAAAAAGAATGACTGAAAAATCCAGACAACTTTTCAGAGAAATAGGAGTGTTGAACACTTTTTGAAGAATTCGTGGAACATCATTCGATGCACTTTTCTCAACAAAAAAAAATCCACCACACAAATATAAAAAATGGATACTCTGGGAATTGGAAAAAGCATAGAATCAACATAAATTAGGCGTAGACCTCATCATAGAAATGATGAAGCTCCGCCTCTGAAGATCTATGAATCTATGAATCTATGAATCTATGAATCTATGAATCTATGAATCTATGAATCTATGAATCTATGAATCTATGAATCTATGAATCTATGAATCTATGAATCTATGAATCTATGAATCTATGAATCTATGAATCTATGAATCTATGAATCTATGAATCTATGAATCTATGAATCTATGAATCTATGAATCTATGAATCTATGAATCTATGAATCTATGAATCTATGAATCTATGAATCTATGAATCTATGAATCTATGAATCTATGAATCTATGAATCTATGAATCTATGAATCTATGAATCTATGAATCTATGAATCTATGAATCTATGAATCTATGAATCTATGAATCTATGAATCTATGAATCTATGAATCTATGAATCTATGAATCTATGAATCCAACTACATGTTCTATGCATAGTTGATTGTTTATCACTATATTCTATTCTATGATTCTATGAATCTATGATCAGTTCTATGATTTTTCATAGAACTTCATAGTTCTATGAATCCTCAAAAAACTGAAGACCGAAACACACGAGCCATAAAATGGAATTATGAAGCCTCCTGTGCCTAGGCTCCGCCCAGTTTTGGGCTCCCCAAAAGCGGGCGGAGCCTAGACTGGAGGCGCCAATTCAAAATTCATGAGAAACCGGCCGTTTTTCGGCGACTCATCATTTTCGTTTTTTTGTCTCTCGAAAAGCAACGAAATTTATTGAATTTTGATGTGAAACATCCAAAAATCAACAGCAATTCAATTTCGGATTCGACTGATTTGACACTTTTTTCTGAACTTTTTCGTTTTTTGAAACAAAATTTTTGTTTGATTTTTGGATTTTGATTTTGAAAAAATCTGAAAATTTCAGCTGAAAAAAAGTTTTTGAACCTAATAATTTTGTGAAAATTGATATCACTTCCCTATCGAAAACGAAAAAAATCAGAAAAATATTTTGTCCGTCTACTAAACCTAAACCTAACAATTATTGGTTGATTCATAGATCGAGACCAGTTGGAAAAATGCTTTTTAAGAACTAGAACTTTCAGTCAAAGTGGCTGAAAATTGTGAGATTTTTGAGCATTCTCTGAAATTTTTTCCTATAATTTTCGGTTCAAAATTTCTGAATTTCGAGCTAATTTTTGTCTGAAATTCGCTGAAACGGCCCGAAAATTCTGGAATTTTGAGATATTTTGAGAAAATTTTGATAAAAATTTTGAGAACATTTCAAAAAAAAAATTTTTTCAATTTTTTTTTATATTTTCGAAATTCTATAATAATTTTGCAACGCATTTTTGAAAAAAAAAATCTTTAAAAAATTTCCGTCGAAAATATCTGAAAATCGCATTTTTTCGATTTTATGAAGTTTGGGTCTCGCACCGAAAAAATTCTTCAAAAAATTTCTGAACCTAGATCCTTTGAATCTACGGTAGAGCACATTGTATCAAGACAAAAAATTTCAAAAAAAAAACCTATTGCTCAGAAGAATTGTGATAAGACCCAGATATTATGATTTAAAGGCACATCGGTCTCGCCAGGAAAACATTCATATTGAACTTTAGGGGTACTGTAGTTCATATTTTTGAAGATTACTGTAGATAGTCTAAAGGCGCATGATGGGATATACATAGAAAAAAGTTTATCGGAATTATTTTAGTGCAGCTCTAGGTCTCACCCCGAAAAGTCCTGAGGTGTACTGTAGATGGTTTAAAGGAACATAATTAAAAAACACATACGAAAATTGAAAACACAAAAAACTAATATTCAAATTTTTCGAGAGCAAATATTTTCCCAAAAAATTTCTTCTACCAAAAAAAAATTTTTCACCAAGAAAAAAAATTTCCTCATTTTTTTCTTCATCTCCCCCAAAAAAATCCCTCCAATTATCTATTCCTCCTTCCTCCTCTCCATCTCCCAATTCCTGTCACCAACATCCCCACCAAAAAAAAACACACACACATCAAAAAAACAGAAGTGTGATATGCATACATATATTGACACCCATGGGGTGGGTGACACCAATGGTGTATGGTGTGAGAGACACAAAAAATAGGAGCCACCAAAAATTTTTGGTGTCATCTTCCATTTTTTGGCTCGTTTCCCAGAGGATGAGTTACGCAAAAACTGGAGACGAGGATGAGGCATTTGCCAAATTTTTTCCCACTTTTTTTCTCGCCTTCGATTTTTTATATGCACTTTTGATCATGTGCCTTTAATCTGTCTACAGTAATCCTTGAAGATCTAAACTACAGTACACTACAGTATAGTTTAAAGGAGCATGCCCATTCGGGATTGAAAATAACCATGCGCCTTTAAATTATCATATTTATGTCCTTCTTTCAGGTTTTTATTGATGTTCCTTTAATTTATCTACCGTAATCCTCAATGTTCCTGTCGAGACCCAAACTACAGTATACCTCGACTTTAAAGGAGCATGATCGTTTGTGGTGGAACATATGCTCCTTTAAATCATCACATATAGGTCTCACCACGAAAATTTTTCACAACTTTTCAGATTTTTTTTTTTGCGAGATCATTCGATATACGGTATCTTTAAAGGAGCATGAAAAACTTCTCTATTTTTCAAATTTTTCGCTGCGAGACCCTAACTTCTTTAAAGGCGCATAATCATTTCATGATGAGACCTCAAAAATACGTGTTTAAAGGAGCGTAGGTCTTGCCTGGAATATCAATGAGTACTGTAGTTTTAAAGGAACATCATTAAAGTTTTCAACTACAGTATATTTTTCCACTCGAGACCCGAAAAACATTTCGCTTCAAGACCCAAATATATCATTTAAAGGCACATGGGTCTCACCACGAAATAAACGGTTACTGTAGAAAATTTAAAGGAGCATCTCAAGACTTCAGCAGTTTCTAGAAGCGTCTTCCACTCGAGACCCAAACATCGTTTAGAGTCATGCGCCTTTAAACTCGCTGCCAAATGGTCTCACCACGAAAATTGGGACTACTGTAGATTTTTAAAGGCGCATACCACCAAAAAAACTTTTTTTTAATATATAGGAAGTGAATTTCAGGAAACGAGCAAGAATAAATAAAAAAAATAGCGATAAGAAGTTTGAGTGATGTTTTGAATAGGTTTAGGTTTACGGGGGATGGACAAAAAAAGCGTTTATTTTTAGTAGGGGGGACACACAAAAAATAAGAAAGAAAAAAAAAGATTTGTTTCTTTTATCTGCCTCCCTTCTCGTATCTAGTCGACATTTCCTATTCAGAGGCCCAATTCGTTTACCTCCTTCCTTCCCCCTATCGAATTCCGTGGCTCATCCTTCATTTTTATTTTGCTTCAAACCTCTAGATTTTAGGTTCTATGATTTGAAGTTCTATGAAATTCTATGGTATCCGGTTCTATGAAATTTTGATAATTTCTTTTGGATGTTGTTCTGGTTCTATGCCTCGGAACAATGGTTTCTATGGAATTTCTATGGAAGTTCTATAATAGTTCTATGGTAGTTCTATGATAGTTCTATGGTAGTTCTATGACAGTTCTATGATAGTTCTATGATAGTTCTATGGCAGCTCTATGGTAGTTCTATGATAATTCTATGGTGATTCTATGATAGTTCTATGGTAGTTTTATGATAGTTCTATGGTAGTTTTATGATAGTTCTATGATAGTTCTACGGTAGTTCTATGATAGTTCTATGATAGTTCTATGATAGTTCTATGGTAGTTCTATGGTGATGCTAGGATAGTTCTATGCAGTTTTATGGTAATTCTATGATAGTTGTATGCAGTTCTATGAGATTCTATGACTCTAATAATGGTATCTATGCCGTTCTATGATACTTCCTCATGTATCTATGAATTCCATTTTCACGATTCCAAATTCTATGTTCTATGGCTCTTCGAAATTCAGGTTCTATGAAGTTCTATAAACCTCAATCATCACGATCCTAGGTTCTATGCATTTCTATGAAAATTGTCTCAAGTTCTATGACTTCAATTCTATGTTCTATGCAGTTCTATGACCTCATTTTCATGATTCTATGAAAATCTATGGATATATTCCAGGTGATGGTATCCGTCTTCCTCCTTCCCATCATCGCCTTCATCCATGGTCACCATTTCTCACAAGTCATCGATTATCGCCGCCAACGGTAGATCAAAATATGGTGTACGGTAGAGCACACTTTCACATTTCAGAAGTACAACATATAATCAGACATTGATACGGTATACGACAAAATTGTTGGACACGATATTGTTGAATCAAGACAAAAATTTTCGACCTTCGAATCCAGGTATGTCGTCAAATCTGATGCATTGTGTGCAAACACCACACATCAAAAATGCACGAAATTACGGTAATTGAGTGTTCCCTACACTATAATTATCCGAGATGGATATCCACCCTCGGATAAATAATTGCCACTCCTTTTTCTTTAGATAATTCACCCCTTCAAGTCGAGGTTGACATCAGTATACGATCAATGGGACCAATATCGGAACAGAATATGGTGGGTAATGGAATTCTATGGATTCTATGGATCTATGGTTCTATGGTTCTATGGTTCTATGGATCTATGGTTCTATGGTTCTATGGTTCTATGGTTCTATGGTTCTATGGTTCTATGGTTCTATGGTTCTATGGTTCTATGGTTCTATGGTTCTATGGTTCTATGGTTCTATGGTTCTATGGTTCTATGGTTCTATGGTTCTATGGTTCTATGGTTCTATGGTTCTATGGTTCTATGGTTCTATGGTTCTATGGTTCTATGGTTCTATGGTTCTATGGATTCTATGGATCTATGAATTCATAGATCCATAGAACTTGTGGGATAAAATGGAAAAAAATGGGGTATTGTTCACTGGAGTCTTTAAAAAATGTGGAAAGTTGAAATTCTGAAAAAACATGTGTCTGAAAATATTTTCTGACTCTAAAAAAAAATTTTTGACTGAAAATTTTTTTTTGGCGGAAATGCCAGTCTTTTTTTTTGATAAAAATAGATTTTTATGATTTTCATGGTGTCAAAATTTGCAAAAAAAATTGAGCAGTTTGACAATAAAGTCCAGATTTCGAAGAAATTACAGCAAAAAGTTGACAAATTTTTTGACTGAAAACTGACTTCTTGGCTGAAAATTACAGAAAATTTCAGAAAAAAATGGTTTTGGCATTTTTTTGGGATTTGTTGTTTGAAAATTTTGAAACAACGTTTCTGGAAAAATTTTCTAATTCCAAAATGTTCTGAAATTTTTTGATATAATTTTGCCTGAAAAAAACCTTTTTTTTGGCTGAAAATTACAGATAATTTCTATTAAAAATTTTGCTCAAAAAATCTGAAAAATCTGAATAGATATATGGTTCTATGGTTCTATGGATTCATAGATCCATAGAACTTGCGGGAGGAGATTGAAAAAGTGAAAAACTAGTGAGAGAAAGTCAAAAACATACATTGTTTGTAAATTTTTTGAAATTTCTTTTGAAATTTAATAATATTTTTAGAGACAATTTTTTTTCAAAAATCTTTTTTGTCGAAAAAAATATTCTCAGTTTTTTGAAACGCATTTTTGTCTGAAAAATGACTTTTTGGCTTAAAATTTCAGACAATTTCAGAAAAAATTTGAAGATCAAAACATCTGAAAAAATTCGAGTTTGAAAAAATATTATTTTTACGCCTGGAAATTTCAGCATAAAAATTTGAAATTTTCAAAAAAAAATTATAGTCAATTTTTTGGTTAAAAATACTCAAAAGCATTTGAAAAAATTCGAGAAAAAAGTTTCAAAAACCAAAAAAAAACTCCCCCACATTCTCCAGGAATTCTCCCTCGACTGTTACTTCCGTCAAAAATGGCTGGATCGTCGTCTCGCATTCACACCAATCAATCCATCGAAGCCCGAAATACCATTGGCGAGTAAGATGTTGAAGGATATTTGGATGCCTGATACATATATTCGAAATGGAAGGAAGTCGTATTTACACACACTTACAGTACCCAATATACTGTTTCGAGTGAGGTCCGATGGACAAGTTCATGTTTCTCAGAGGTAAAAATTGTTGAAAAGTTGTTTTTTAAACCTAAACCTAAGCCTAACCTCTAACTGAACCTAAACCTAACTAACTTCAAAAAAATTGCTGAAGGGATTTTCGCAGAATAGTGCGGTAAGAGAGGAAACTACAGTAATCCGGAGATGGTACAGTATACCTAGTGGTACTGTACAATCAAGGATAGTCACACATCTATATATGACAGTGACTCCGTCGCTAAACCTAAGCCTAACCTCTAACTGGACCTAAACCTAATTAACTTCCAAAAAGTTGAAGTGATTGAAGAATACATAGTGCGAGGAAACTACAGCAGTCCAGGGATACGGTAGATGGTACAGTATACCTTGTAGTACTGTACAACCTACAGTATGCCAATGGTATTATCCCCCACACGTCTGAATATGACAGTGACGCAGTCGCCAAACCTAAGCCTATCCTTCCGCTGGACCTAAACCTAACTAACTTCAATTGAGTTGTTCAGTCATAAAGCTAAACCTAATTCTAAGCCTAAATCGAAGTTCAAATTCTAAACCTAAGCCTATCTCTAAACCTAAATTATGTAGTACCCTTTCACTCTTGTTAAACCTAAACCTAAATGAAGTAATACTGTTCCAAACATGTTAAACCAAAACCTAATCCTAACCTTTCTCCCAGACTAACAATCCGCTCCCGCTGTCAAATGTTCCTCCGCAAATTCCCAATGGACACCCAAGCGTGCCCGATCGAAGTCGGATCACTCGGATATTTCTCGAACGACGTTATCTACCGATGGAATGATGTTGAATTGGACTCGAAAATGGGCAACATGTTGAGCCAATATCAAGTATTGAGCTTGTCGAAATCGGAGAGGAATATCACTGATTTTCGATATCCGACGAGGAGTGAGTTTTTGTGTGCATTTTGTCGTGAGGTGTACTGTATTAGGAATACACTATATCTTACGACACAATGCAGACGTCCTTTTAGTTTTTTTTAGTGAAATGTGTATTTTGTCGTGAGATGTGATGTATTGAAGTCTAAAATATTTTCAGAACACCTTTTCTGAATGCACCGTATCTTACGACACAATTCAGACTTTTTCCTGGAGTCTGCATTTTGTCGTAAAGTATGGTGTACTCGGAAGTGATAATAATACACCAAATTTGACGAAAAAATGCAGACAGTTCCTTTTCCCAAAATTCTGCATTTAACCGTGAGATGTGGTGCTTCGGAAATTTCTCAAAATGCACCATAACTGACGACAATATGCAGACTTTCCCTATTTTTCTTAGAAGCCCGCATTTTGTCGTAAGATGTTGTGCATTTTGACCCCGACATAATGCAGAACTATCTTATTTCTTCAGCATTTTGTCGTGAAATACGGTGTACCAAAATGCACCACATCTGACGACAAGATGCAGATATCTTAGACTTACAGTAGTATCCAATAATCTGCACATTGTCGTCAAATATAGTGTATTCCCCTTACCCATAATTACAGACATCTCCGTCCTCAACGTCTACTTCAAACTCCAACGACAACAGGGGTACTACATTCTTCAAATCTACACACCATGCACATTGGTGGTTGTCATGTCATGGGTGTCATTTTGGATTAATAAGGAGGCGTCACCAGCGAGGGTGTCGTTGGGTGAGTGCACACAATGCATTAGAATTGACGATAGTTTATATATTTTGTCGTGATGCAGCATGTTTGATGATGAAATGCAGACGCGTAGATTTTTTCGAGTTCTATGAAGTTCAATGCATAGATTTCCCAAGATCTATGAACCTTCTCGCATAGATTTTCCAAGTTCTATGAAATCCTATGCTCAGTTTTTCTAAGTTCTATGAAATTCTATGCATCTGATTTTTGAGTTCTATGATATTCTATGCATAGATCTACCAGATTCTATGAAGCTTCTCGCATAGAGCTTCCAAGTTCTATGAAATCTATGCTCAGTTTTTCTAAGTTCTATGAAATTCTATGCATCGGGTTCATCAGTTCTATGAAATTCTATGCATAGATCTTCCAAGTTCTATGAAATTTCATGCATCGATATTTCCAGTTCTATGAACCTTCTCACATAGATTTTTCGATCTATGAAATTCTATGCATAGAACTCCCCTTCTTCCAGGCATCATGACAGTCCTCTCCATGTCAACCATTGGCTTCGGTTGGCGAACCGATCTACCAAAAGTGTCTCACTCCACCGCCTTGGATGTTTACATACTGTAAGTACCGTACTCCTCAGATTACTGTAGCTACAGTATCATTTCAGTGTTTGCTTCGGGTTCCTCTTCGCTGCTATGGTGGAATACGCCATTATCAATTATGCTCAAATAGTGTATATCAGGAAGCAAGTGCATGATTTGAAGGGATTGGAGCAGAATAGTGCGGTAAGTGAAGAGAGTACTGTAGTGTGAGGTACGGTAGATAGTACAGTATACCTAGTAGTACTGTACCAACTACAGTACCTCAAAGGTAAATATATTTTGTTAGCTTATTGTATGTAACAAAGCCTCGAATACAGTACAGTAGATAAGTATTATGATATAGAACTACAGTATCCTCACCTACAGTACCCCATCTACAGTATTCCTATGTGTTGAGGGAGTACTGGAGTCGGAGAGTACAATAGATAGTACAGTATACCTAGTGGTACTGTACGAACTACAGTACCTTGCTGATTCCTATAGCAACCATATTTTGTTAGAGATTTTGTATCAAGCAAAAGTTCGAAGTATAGTAACCCAAGTACGGTAGATCACTATTATTATCCTGAGCTACAGTACCCCATCTACAGTATCTCTATGTTTCAGATGGGTCAAATGAGAATGTTCACCGCCGGTCTAATGGGCGCCCGTCGTGACACCATTCAAGTCGATGACTTGGCTGTCGAGAAAGAGGAGGCGAGATTGAAGGCATTACCATGGTGGAAGAAATTGTTCACCAATCAGGAACAACAGGGGAATACGTCGGGTGAGATTGGTTGTCTGCGTTTTTACGTGAGGGTGTACAACTACCGTAGTCATGGTGATTGCACAGTATAGTTATTTACAGTAATCATAAAAGTTGTGAGTTACCACAGAAAATTCGCATAACTGTGTTCACCTACAGTAACCCAGAAAGCATTAAACGTTTTTGAAAAGGTCCGTAATTTCTCGTGAAGGTGTTTGCAAACCTACAGTAATCCAACATAATTGTGCAAATTTCATTGAAAACCTGTCTCAAAAATTCGCGAATGTCTGCAATTTTTCGTCACATAACTTTGAGACTACAGTAACCTTTGAAAGTCCGTAATCGCCTGTCGCTGTGTTTGCACAGTCTTAAACTACAGTAACCCGAAGTTCGAGGCAATGATTTGAAAAAGTCCGTATTTTTATGTCGAAGTGCTCGCACAGTATATTATGAAGCTACAGTAACCCGAAAATCTGCGAATTTTTTCCAAATTTCTATTCAAACAAAGTGTACTGTATTCAACCAACAGTAACCTAAAAACCCTCGATAGCCCGCAATTTCCCGCCTTGGTGTTTGCACACTACAGTACCCCTGCTAAAACTAAACCTAATTTTTTTTTTGCAGTTTTCTTCCGAATGGCGATGAAAGCAGCGATAGCGAAGAAGACGTTGGGAAATCGGGATCCAGCTAGGGTAACTTTTTCAGATTTTTTTTCAAATCCAGCTCATATTTTCAGGTGGTCAACCGTATCGACAACGTATCAAAAGTTGTATTCCCCGGTCTCTACATATTATTCAACTTTTTCTACTGGGTCGCATATCTCTACCTAATCCCCGATGAAATTGATAGTTTACCCAATATATCGGGCAGCTATTAGAAAAGATTTGGCTGCTTCGATTGACTGAGTATCAAATGTAATACATATGTGATTTTTTGAGAATTATCAACATTTATTATCATGACTAGAAAATTGGAAAATAAAATTATCATTTGAGATCATCACCAACTTTTTCACTTTTTTCAATGTCGCTTATTTGAGAGGATTTTGTGCAGTGGAGCTTGAATTTCTGGAATATTCAATATTTGTATATTGTAGAAAAGGAAAAAAAGTGTCGATTGGTTTTTTGGGAATTGAAAAATGTGGATTTTGAAGAAAGTTGCGGAGAGTTCTATGGATCTATGCATAGAATTTTGGAAAAGTGCAGTTCTATGGAACTATATATGTTGATTCTATGAAGTTTTAGGATTTGAATTGAAGAATCTATGATTCTATGATCAGTTCTATGCTCAAGAAATACCGGTTCTATGAAATTCTATGAAATTCTATGATTCTCGATTAAATATCTATGAGATTCTTTTCGAGGTTCTATGAATAATTCTATGCCCCTTAACTAGAATCTATGTAGTTCTATGATTCAACTTTTCGAATTCTATGAATTACACTTTAAGTTCTATGATCCAAAAAGCAGGTTCTATGAAATTCTATGGGTTTAATTTTTCAATTCTATGAATAATGAATATCTTTCAAGAGATTCTATGCCCATAATCTTAAAAATCTATGCTTTGTAGATCCATAGAAACTCCGATAGCTATGCTGCATAGATCCATCGAACTGTCAGTATCTGTGGTTCTATGCCCATAGATCCATAGAACCTAGAAAATGTTTCATAGATTCATAGAAACCCTGATATCTATGATGCATAGATCCATGGGACTGTCAGTATCTATGGTTCTATGCACATCGATTCCTACAATTTTCAACATCTATGTTTCTTAGATTCATAGAACCTCAAATATCTGCTATTCTATGCTTCCTGAAACCATAGAACATTTGATATCAATAATTCTATGCCCATAAATTCATAGAACTTCCAACATCTATGCTCCATAGATCCCCAACTCCATTCCCCTATCCTACCTCAATCAAAACATCAACACTCCACAACAATATGGCCAAAATATGCAGCGATATCACAAACAATCGATGCGTTCCCGCGCCAATATGGTCGAATATCAGAATGGCATAGTAGATCAAAACACCGACGCATCTCAGGATTTCAGCATATCTAGCATACCATCTGAAATTTTTTGTCTCAAAAAAATTCTGAAAATGTTTGACCTACCGATCATCAAAAAACGCGCCAAAACATTGCATAGATACGACAAAAAACGCAATCTTCACACCACAATCTAGATATGACATGGAATTTCGATCATATTCAAAATGGTAGAATATAGCGATGAACAGGATGAAATATGTTGCCACGTAGATTTTGGATATCAGTCGGATATTTGGACTATATTTGACGACTGGAACCTGCGGATCCGGTACACCAAAAGCTGGATCCTTCATACTCATCCAGTGGAAGAATGGAACGACTGGAACGCCTGGTATCCACCCAGGTGGATACACAACACTCTTCAACTTGTTGACAACACCAGGGAATATGGCGTCACCTTTTGGCGTTTTGGTGAAGCCCTTGAAGAGGAGGATGTTGAAGAAGGTGTGGAATTGAAGGTAGAGTTGATTGAAGGTGTTCTCATTTGACACCAAACCATAGATTGGTGGATCTTCATGGCGTTCGGCCTCGAAGGTGTTGAATAGTTTATCCCAGATGATGAAGACGCCACCATAGTTCTTGTCGATGCAGTAGGGATTGCGACCGTGGTGGACGCGATGGTGGGATGGGGTGTTGAAGATGAGGCCGAGGGGGCCGAGGGTGTCGAAGAGCTGGAATATTATGTTTAGGTTTAGATGCTTCTAAAAAATTGTAGATTTAGGCTTAGATTTAGGTTTAGAAACTTCATGTCATTTTTCAATTTTTTCACTTATTTAAGCCCTACTTAGGATTAGGTTTAGCTTTTTTGAAGATGGTTCAAATTTGGGGTTCGGCTTAGGTTTAGGTTTAGAATTTTTCAGAATATTTTTGAATTTAGGCTTACTGTTAGGTTTAGCTTAAACATTTTTATTTTCTTGAAAAATAGAGGTTTAGATTTAGGTTAAACTTTTTTGAAAGTTTTTCGAATTTAGGATTAGGCTAAGGTTTAGGTTTAGATTTTTCTAGGCAACTTTGGAACTTATGCTTAGGTTTAGGTCTGCCTTTTTTGAAGGTTGTTAAAATTTAGGCTTAGGCTTAAAGTTCGGTTTAAGTTTTCTTGAAAATTTTTTTGAATTTAGGCTTAGGTTTAGCTTTAACACTTTTTTATTCATGAAAAATAGAGGTTTACATTTAGGTTTAACTTTTTCAGAAAGTTTTTTGAATTTAGGATTAGGCTAAGGTTTAGGTTCAACTTTTTTTGAAAATTTTTGAATGTAGTCTTAGGTTTAGGTTTAATATTTCTTTTTTACAAAAAAAAAGAGGCTTAGGTTTAGGTTTAGATGATTTTAGACAATGTCTGAAAGTTTGTGCAATCAAAATTTTTTGGAAAATGACAAAACTATTCATTTTTTCTTGAAAAATCCAACTTTTAGCTGGAATTTTCCAAAAAATCTGAATTTTTCAGGGATTTTGAGAATTAGAGGTCATAATTCTGATTTCTCAGTCATTTGCGTCGTTTTAGAGTTTCGGTTTTTTCGAGAGAAGTTTGAACTTTTTAGAATTTTTTTTGAAACAAAAATTCATGAATTGTGAAAAAAGTTTTTTCCAATTTTTTCATATCAAAAAAACTCACGGAAGTATGCATAATAAACTGAAAAATCTCCGAAAAGTATCGATGCACCAAAAATATTGGTGGGGGAATGAAAAACGCTTGGAGACAATCATAAACGGCCAGTCCGGCGTCTTGAATTGCAGCTTGACGGAGGGCGGTAGAGAAATTGTAGTATTCGGAACTATGGTGGATGGTGTGTAGACCCCAGAAGAAACCGGCTTCTGAAAAAATAACAGCTGGAATTGTGGGGAAGACAGTTTTCAATTTTTTTCTTTATAAGTCTGCATAATTTTTGAAAACATTGAAAAATTGAAAAAAAAACAAACTTTCAGAATTTTTTGGATTTGGGGATACTGTAGTTCAAAGATACCGTAGCTCGAGTATCCAGCTACAGTACACCTTGGGATTACTGTAAGTCAGATATTTGAGAAATTTGATTTTTTTCAAAAACTATTTGATAATGACAAAGGAAATAGCGTGTGACATTGAGAGACGCAGAGTTTTCGAGTAAATTTCTCAGAATGAATGCAAAATTTTATGATTTGACTGAAAATAAATTTTTTTTTAAAGAATTTTTAGAAAAAAAATATTTCGGTTAAATATAATTTTTGAATCATTATTTTGAATTTTTGTCGGCTTTTAAAGTTTTTCACACAATTTTTGTATCCTTTTTCAAAAAATATCAACAAAAATGACTAACCATGCACCGCTCGATGTCCCAAATAATACATAAAATCCTGGAAAAACAGGCATAGAATCCATGTCCATGGTGAATCCCATGGTAATTCTAATAGTCGCCAATTGTCCCAAACAATTACATATAGGAATATTGCAATTGCACGACCACCAAATCTGGAAGGAAAATTTTAAAATAAACTTTTTTGAGTTTGAGAATTTTTGGAAATTAGTTTGAAAATTTTGGAATTTCTTTCCTAAATATTGGCATTTTCTGGATTTTTTTTGGGAGGTATTTGAATATTCTGAGAATTTTTTTTCCGAAATTTTTGGTTCTTTCTGGAATTTTTCTGATATTTTTTTGAGTTTCCTGCTGAAATTCTCGGATACTGTCCGTTTTTTTTCGAGTTTTTTTGTGGTTTTTCGAAAATTCTTATAAATTTTTTCTACAACTTCCTGTATTTCTCTGAAATTTTTGCAGTTTTTTACTAAAATTATTTGCTTTTTCGTGATTTTTGCGTAAAAATTTTTCAGACTTTTTTAAAACTTTAAACATTTTTCTTGGAATTTTTCAAAATTTTTCCAAATTTTCCATGGCAATCCCTAGAAATTTTGAATTTTTTAGCACTTCTTCGTTTATTTTTTCCAAAACTTTCACTCACTTAAAACACTGACTCAACATTCCAGCACATATCGATGTAATCGAGTCATTCAATGCAAAACGATCCTCGTGTCCCGATATGAATAGGATAAAAAATTCGGCGGCAATGAACACAAACCACCATGCTGATACCTGAAAAATTTAGGTTTATCATAATAAAAATGGAATATTGTGGATTTTCATAGATTCTGGGGAAAGCTAGAGTGTACTGTAGTTATGGGATACTGTAGAATTACAATTTCTCTGAGAAACAAGGATTTGTGAAACATCATGGTTCTCAAAATACTGTGATTTGAAACGTACTGTAGTTTTGGCGTACTGTAGCCAGTTCTGTTCATTACAGTATGATCTGGGTTACTGTATGCCTTTTTTGATCGTTTAAAAAGTGATCGACATTGAGAGGGGTAGATACTAACTACAGTAACTACAGTAAATAACTACAGTAATCTACAGTACTCCAGAGGAGCTTTTTTCGAGCTCAAATATAGTAATACTACAGTGAAGTCAAATACCTAGAACCTACAGTACTCTGATTACAGTAATCAAAGTATACGGTACCATGAAAGTGGGAAATGTTTTGAAGCTTGAGCTTCTGATTCTAAATGATATACTGTAACTACAGTAACCTACAGTACTCATAGAACTTCCTTGTAGTGTGGATACAGTATCCTAAAGCTACAGTACCCTCATTTTGCAGGAACCATACATATGTGATTTTCAGTTCAAAAAATGTCAGAAAACTATTTTTTTCGTATTTTAAAATGCTCAGGTATATTTTCCCAGTTTCAGAATCTATAACTGTAATTACAGTAGTTCTACAGTACCTTAACAGCAACAGTACACTGAAACTACAGTACCCCATCAGCTACAGTACTCCCAATTTCGCAGCAAAGTATCACAGATCATAAAACGTTCATCACCGTAACTTCAGAAACTAAGTAGACACAGTACCCCAAAAACTACAGTATTCTGAAGCTGCAGTATCTCTACAGCTATATTATTCCTACAGCTACAGTACCCTTGTAGTTATAGTACCCCTACAGCTACAATATCTCAATTTAGCAGCAAAGTATCACAGATCATCGAAACTTTTACCACCCTAGATTCAGAAACTCAATAGATGCAGTACCCCAAACCTACAGTATCCTGCAGATACAGTACACCTCCAGCTGCAGTACCCCGCATTTTGCAGCAAAGTATCACAGATCATAAAATTTTCACCACCTTAGCTTCAGAAACTTAGTAGGTACAGTACCCCACAACTACAGTATTCTGAAGCTACAGTACCCCTTCATCTACAGTACCCTTGTAGCTACAGTATCCCAATTTCGCAGCAAAGTATCACAGATCATCAATACTTTCACCATCCTAGCTTCAGAAACTTAGTAGATACAGTAGCCCAAAACTACAGTATTCTGAAACTACAGTATCTCTACAGCTATATTACCCCTACAGCTACAGTACCCTTGAAGCTACAGTATCCCAATTCTGCAGCAAAGTATCACAGATCATAAAACTTTCACCAGTCCGTTTCCGTTGCTTCTTTCTTACCTCTGCATTGTAATTAGGTACATGATCGATCGTCGGCACGGCAGTCTCATATGGTGATATTAAATAGAATGCATGACGTAGATTGGTGAGTGTCAATCTAGAAAATGGAAAGTTTGTTTCAATGATCAGACAGGAATTGGGAGAGGGACATTAGCATATATAGGGAAGGCATATAACTGGATGATCAGAGAACTAACAATAGGTGGATAGAGAGGAGGGGATTACTGTGGTAAGCGGCAACGGGAGATGGTGGTCATTGTTCTCGGAGAAGCTATTGGAATTGAGATTTAGCCTGTCATGATTTGGCAGATTTTTGAAATACAACTTGAGGAAGTTTTTTTTGTTCAAAATTTCGAAGAGCATCCGTTTAAATTAGACTATTAGAGTTTCTATTGCCAATCTTATATTTTGCCATATGCAATGCACAAAGTTTGTACCATGGCTCAATTGTGCTCTTAAAACTCATAATGCAACTACCGTATTTTCTCGAACAGAGCGGCACTGCAATCTCTGTCGGAGAATGATCATATCTCAGAATCTAGTACAGTTATCAAAAAGTTGTCAACAGCAAACTTGTAGCTGAAGTTTTGATCTACAAATTTGCAGTTGACCACGTTTTGATAGCTCTTTTAGATTTCGAGATATGAGCATTATACGGCGGCGTTTGCAGTGCCGTTCTATTCGAGGAAATACGGTATTTTGATTTCATAAAAACCAAAAAATGCGTTTTCTGGCGATTTTTGATGATAAATTCAAACATAGAAAAAAAATCCTACAAAAAGTAACAATTTTGTAATAATTTGTAGTGAGGAAACCTTAAAAGCCGCGTTTTTTGTACAAAATCAAGTTGAAGTAATGAAGAGAAACTCGACTTCGGCTGAAATTTCAGCAGTGGTCGAACTATTATATCACAAATAGGCTAATTTTTGGAGCCATTGCAATATGGCGCAAATGGCTGGCTTCTGGATTGACAATACTTTTTAAAATTATGGAAGAACACGAAAATCTAGGTTTGCCAGCCAGGAAAAAAATAAGTTGAATTTTTGAAGCATTAAACGACCAAAACAATGAGAAATTTAACATTATAGAGTGAAAATAGGTTTAGAAATAGAAAAAATGAGTTAGACGCCTGGAGCTAAACCTAAAAAACAAGGAACAGAAAAAAATTGTCAAAACATGATTTGCGGGTTAAAATGACTGAACTTTGAAATTTTTCGGAGCATTATGGGGTGAAAAGTTGAGCAGGAAACGAAAAAATAGGTTTAAACACATGAAACCGAGCCATTACCTCTCTAACAACCGATGTCCAAGTGATGTGTTCGAAAAAGTTCGATCGAGCCATGGTATCACAACATTTGCCGTCTCATTCATAGCATTCGTGATTCTTCTACAAAAAAAGATAAAAACACATAAAAATGGGCGAAAGGATGTATAAATGACGATTACTAAGCATTTTTTGGTGAGAAAAATGATCAACAGAAGGCCAGATGAGGGGAGGATAAAGAGGATGGAGAGAGAGGAAAGACAAACGAGTTTTGGGAGGAACGATAAGAATGAAGAGAAGAAGCTGAGGAGGAGGGAGGAGTAGTTAGTGTATAGGGGATGCCCAATAACTTTTGATATTACTTTGGACGAATGGAACACCTTTTATACGAGGATCTAGACGGGATCTCGTCAAGTGGGCGGATTCATAGATTCATAGATTCATAGATTCATAGATTCATAGATTCATAGATTCATAGATTCATAGATTCATAGATTCATAGATTCATAGATTCATAGATTCATAGATTCATAGATTCATAGATTCATAGATTCATAGATTCATAGATTCATAGATTCATAGATTCATAGATTCATAGATTCATAGATTCATAGATTCATAGATTCATAGATTCATAGATTCATAGATTCATAGATTCATAGATTCATAGATTCATAGATTCATAGATTCATAGATTCATAGATTCATAGATTCATAGATTCATAGATTCACAGATTCAAAAAATAAATACATCATATTTGACGACATAATGCACGAAAACGGTGCATTTTCGCGTCATAGTGATCTACAGTACCCCGAACACTTTTTCTCGCGCCAACCCAATTATCAAGCCTCATAAAATCCATCATGACCCAAATATAGCCACCTTATTAGCTCTTGACCGGAATAAAAGAAACATCCTCCTCCAAAATGTAACACTTCCTCAAACACTGATCAATGTTTATATTAGGCAATGGAAACACTTGGTGGAGACAATTGAAACCGGTTGATATTGGCAGGCAGAATAAAGTGTGAAATGGCAGACACGTCATAAAATTAGCATCTATGGAATCTATGACGGTTCTATGACTGGAGATTCCATAGAACTTGAAATCTTCCTTCCATAGAATCATAGATAGAAGTTCTATGGATCTAGTTTCTATGCATAGAATCAAGCGTTATGATCTCACTTACACTTTGACGCAAAAATGCAGAAACTTTCCTCTATTTTTTTTCAAAAAACTGTGCATATTGTCGCCAAGTGATGTGCATACACATCACGCAAAAATGCACACCGTATTTCAAAAACAGTGCAGTTTTGCGTCCATTCTTGTGCATTCCTTCAGGTGTACACTTTGACGCGAAAATGCACAATTTTGAAAATCGAATTTTGTCGTGAAATCGTGTGCACACACTTTGACACAAAACTACACACTTTATCCAGAAAAAAACGTTTTTTTTTTTCATTTTTTTTTGAAAAACTGTGCATTCTGTCGTAAAGTGTGCTGCATACACCTTACGCAATAATGCACTCAAAGTCCAGTATCAGGTCCCGCCACGAAAATCGAAAAACAACAAAAAACTGCGGAATTCCGTCGTTATCCTGCCACAAAATGGATATAGAGATAAAATCGAAAATTTCGGAAAACCAGCTTTACACTCGGAGATGATATTCTTGCCATCCTTTCACTTTATTAAGACATTTTGAAAATGGAGTGACGGCGGGATATGGGTAGATACAACGAGAGAAGGTGATGAACGGATAGGATAGGTTACAGTTGAGAGGAAGGAATAGGGAGGAGGAGGTCGAGGATCAGATATGGATGGATGAGGGGGATGGAACGGGATAGGGCATAGGAAGTGGTTGGGAGATAGTTATGGCATTTGGGGGACTGTTATATCATAGTTACGATATTATCGGTTTCACACCAATGGCCCCTTCGCAAAAAAAACGTTTTTTGGTACCCGCTGCGAATCGTATGCATAACGCGGATACGCAGCGAGAGTGTTAGTGCAAAATAAAAAAACGTTTTTTTTCGAGGGGGCCATTGGTTTGAAATTGATAATACGATTTTATGATAGTTATATCATAGTTATGGCAAAGTTTTAACCTAGTTATATCAATGTTATGAGACAGTTTTTTTGATAGTTATTTCATAGTTATATCATAGTTATGTCACTTTATGAAAAAGTTATGACAGTATTCTTTGACGGTTAGGGAGAGTTATGGCATTATTATGAATTAGTTATGGTAATGTTTCATAACAGTTATGTCAAAGTTATTCCATAGTTACATCATTGTTATAGAAGAATTATGTCATTTTCAGCATAGTTCTAGCAATGTTATGAGAATGTTATGTCATAGTTACGTCACAGTTATAGAATAATTATGCCAATGTTATGGAACACTAATTATGATACGATACAATTATGATATTATTGTTTTGTGTCTGTTATTACATGCTCAAGCTGGAATATTTGGTATTTTATATCATGATTGTTTTTATGATATGTTATATCACAGTTATGGCATTTAAAAAATCTTTTATGGAGTATGTCCATCATACTTTTGCAGTTATAGAACAATTATATCATATTCGTACAATTCCGAAGTTATACTGTAGTTATATCACTGATAAAACCTTCATTACTATTGTTATGTCCTACAACAAAATCATAATCTTCCTTTACTTTTCAGTAGATCAGATATGGGATGCTGTGACTCATCTACATCATTCCAACACGACTGGAAGTCTATCGACTACCACTTTTTTACGATGTTTAATCGGTTGGAAACATTCGTGTCTGGGAATAATATGGAGGCTGATATACCTCTTGATATACATTTTTGGAGTGGGATAACGAGACAGAACTACTAAAAAATGGTGCCGATTTGAGTATATCAGAGGGCAGTATATCAGAGTTTAGCATATCAGGGTGTACCATATCAGGATACAACATATCAAGGTTTGGTATATATATAGAAGAAGGAATAGGTTTAGGTTAGGTATAGACTACAAAATTTTCGTCATTTACGATGTCACTTCTGCAAAAACTTTAACTGACGCAAAATTGCACTTTTCGTTTGAAAAAATACGATTTCAAGTCAACTTCAGCTCAAAAACCGCTCTTTTGGAACATGTTTCGGATAAAAAACATGTTTTTTGTGTGCAAATTGTCGTCATTTAAGTTGCCATGGCTGTAAACACTCCAAGTGACGCAAATTTATAGTTTGTGTTAGAAAAATGGTGATTTTCAGACAATTTCAGCCAAAAACCACAATTTTTGGACATTTTTCGAACAAAAAACATGTTTTTGTGTGCATTTTGTCGTCAATTCTGGTGCCGGTTCTGCAAACACTTTAACTGACGCAAAATCATACTTTTTATTTGAAAAACCCTGGTTTTCAGCCGATTCCAGCTCAAAAATCACACTTTTTGAACACTTTTCCTTTAAAAAAAATGTTTTCAATGTGCAATTTGTCGTCAAATATAATGTCAGTTCTGCAAACATTTCAAATGACGAAAAATCACACTTTTTATTTGAAAATTAATGATTTTCAGCCTTTTTTAGCCGAAAAACACAATTTTTGGACACATTTCCATAGAAAAAACATGTTTTTATTAAAAAATTATGATTTTCAGGCAAAAAAAGTCCTTTTCCAACACATATTTCGTCTCAAAAAGTGAGAAAGTGAACTAGAAATAGTTGTGACTAATTAACTAAGAATAGCGGCCAATTATGGAAACAAAAGGGAATGGAAAACGGGATAGGATAGGATAAGGCTTTGATTGACTTTTGCCTCTTTTCTCTCTCTTTTGTTCTTGTTCGTCTGATAAATAAGAGATTTGAAATAGGAACAGGTATGTATGTGTGTATATTCGTCACTTTTCAATGTTTGATTGGAAGAAGCGGGAAGTTCTATGCATAGAACCAGAAGATGACAATTTTTTGGAGATCTATGCATAGGACCCTTATAAAGATACATACTTATCAGAGTATTTTTTGGTTCTATACACAGAATCTACACGCGAAAGCAAGAATTCTATGGTTCTATGCATAGAACTGGAGAAAAAGCGCGATTCTTTGTATAGAACTGAAGGATACGTGTGATTCTATTCATAGAACCAGAAGATGAAGTTCTATTGAGATCTATGCATAGAATCTAAATAAGGAAGCAATAAATGTATGATTCTATGCATAGAAACTTGTCAGAATACTTTTTGGTTCTATGCATAGAATCTACACGCAGAAGCAATAATTCTATGATTCTATGCATAGAAATTTGTCAATATACCATTTAGATATTTGGTTCTATGCAGGAATTATAGAAAAATAGAGATTCTATGCATAGAACCAGAAAATGACATTCTATGTAGATCTATGGTAACTGAGAATCTGAGATTCTATGAATTCTATGCATAGAAGCAGTCATAGATTTTATGGAAAATTAAATTTCTATGCATAGAATCTGTGAAATTCTATGGAAAGCTGACAGAGGATCTATGCATAAAAGCGCATAGATATCAGAATGAACAATCAGTATGTGAAGTTCTATGCATAGAATCTATAAAACAGTACAAATTCTATGATTCTATGCCCAAATTTTTTCGAAAAACACCTAGTTCTATGCATAGAACGCATCATGAAAGCTATCGAAAATGTAGTTCTATGCATAGAACCATAGATTTTGTGAAAGGTTTCGACTTATAGAAACTAAGATTCTATGCATAGAATCAAACAAGCATACATCAAAGCTTATAGTTCTATGCATAGATTCGAGCAAGTGTCAACAAAGCTTTCTCGATTCTATGCATAGAACTAATAATGAATACGGAAGGACTCTATGGATCTATGCATAGAATCTACAACACTATCTAGATTCTATGCACAAAATCTATGAAGAAGCTAAGTTCTATGTATCTATGCAAATGACTAATCCATAGATCCATCCAATATCCTGCCAATTGCGCCACCCCTTTTCCCTATATTATTACATTTTCCGGTCAAGACGATCAACGTCCACCCGATTAGGGTCATTTCCCTTTCTGCTTCTTAAAATGACGCATCATCCGTCAGTTTTTATTAATATCCGCCTGTTTCTGTTTGTTTTGTTGATCAAAACCCATTTAATATTCATAAGTTACACACAAAAAAAAAAGAAAAAAGAGATCATTGAAGAAAACAAGACAAATAGAAAGAAAACCGTTAAATAATGATAAAAATTATAGAAAAAGCGACAACAAAGTTGATGAATAATGAGAGATTGATCAATTGAGAATACTGATGATATTGATACCAGCTGGTCCGATGCTTGTACGATCCAAATATCCGTGATTCTCCTCCTGAAATCAAGAAATTTAGCATTTTTCATGTATTTTTGGTGAATATCATTGGAAAATTTGGTTTATTTTTCAAAATGTTTTCAAATATTGAAAAGAAGAGTTATCAGGTCAATATCTATGTCAAAATTTCGTATCCGAGCACAATTTCGAACTGTTGTGATAAAAATGCTCGTTGAGCCAACATTTTTGCATATTTTTTTCTATAAAAACCAATAAAATCATACCTTGGCAAAGTGCACAAACTGAGCAATGGCTCTAAACAAATTGGAAGTTTGTCGAACGATCGGGCATTTGACCATCGATCCATGCTCATCATGATAGATGAATTCAAAGTGTGGCGGATTGGTGAGAGCCTGGAAAAAGCACCAAATCAATCAATATCTTAAATATATAATTCTTACCAAATGAATATAGAAACCAAATGGAATTCTCTGCTGTGACATTGGTTTTTTCGGGTATTTGACGACGAATTTGCTTGTGAATGGCTGATCGATGCGGTTATCACCAACGAGACAATTCGAGTTGATTTGAGCATCCATGTAGGCGGAGAAGAGGTCGAAGACGAGGATTGCGTCGGTTGGTAGACTGTCATTCCATTCACGACGGACGAAACGCGATTTTTGTACTGAAATATGGTGAATTTAGTTTTTTAGCTAGAAATTTGCAGAAGTGCTTTGTTTGGAATTATGAAGATGGGCCCATTATCCTTTAATTTATAGTGAAAAAACAAAGTTAAAGGCAATAAACAGCAAGACTACGAATTCCAGTTCAAAATTTCGAATTTCCCGCTTTTTTGAACAGCAAAAATGAAAATCATGCTGGAAATCTGCTAAACATTCCAATTTGAAACCTATTTTCAGCTTTTTCAGATAATTTCAAATTGAAACTCGCGTTTTTGAGCTCATAGGATTCCAAATATCAAATTTTCAGCTTATTTTTTGAGAGAAAAAACATAAATCAAGGCAATTTTCAGCCCGAAATATCGAATTCATCCAATAAACCTTCATTTTTGTGAATTTTCAGGAAAATATTGTGAAAATCTGCTGGAAATCATAATTTTCCAAAATAAACCGAATCATTTTCAACATTTTCAGACGAATTTCTATCAGAAAAACGTAAATACTTCATTTTTCTTATCTACCACAATTTCAACTCTCGATCCTCACTTTCAGCAAAATTTCCAGTCAAAATCAACTCACATTTATCCTCAGCCGGCTCCATTCCACCACCATTCCATTTGTACACATCCATAAACTCTGTCCTGCTCAATTCCCGGATTCGATCCACCAAATATGCCTGATTGGTGTGAACCGACAAGAATGGAAGCAAAAATGGTAGGCTTGTCGATTTGAGTGAGTCTCGTTCAATTGCCGCCAACTTGAGTGCATCAACACTTGAAACTCCGATTTTTAGCGCTGGATTCGCGTGTTCCTAGGGTAAAGATGATGGATTTAACGGATTTTGGAATCAAACAACATACTTTCTCCAATAATCCATTAATTGCATCGATATGTTTGACCAGTGGAAGAATGATCGTATTTCTGATCCATGTTCTCACGCGGAATTCCGCTCGTTTTTGCTCTTCGTCGGTTAGTGTTTCACCGCTTCTGCAAAAATTTTCCAGTTGAATTTCCATCTAAATCAGGTCGAAAAGGACATTTTCATCAAAAAAAGTTATTTTCTATAAGGAAATCATATTTTTCGATAAATATTTCTTATCAAAAAGAGCCCATGGTATCTAGAGACGCAGAAATATCGCGATGAGATAAATTTGTTCGATTTGGGTCAATTTTTCCGAGAAAAACCAAAATTCTATCGAAAACTGAAGATTGGTACGCTTATTTACCCTCACAATCATCAAAAATTCAAAAAACTGTGATTTTTCGTATAAATTGATTATCGAATATCACAATATGGGTGTTATTGTTTGTCGAAAACGTGTTGCTTACATTTCGACTATTTACCACATAGAAGATGGCGTATTTGCATTTTTTTTTTCATAAATTTCATGAAAGTCTGCTGTTTTTTCTTGTTTTATGCTCGAAAATTCCTACCAACATTCATAATTCATAGGTAGACAAACAGTTTTTGCTTATTTTGAACGATTTACGAATTCCGAAATAAATGTGAAAATTGTGGTGTATTTTGTTGCCTTATGACTACATTTGTACTTTTCGACTTTCACCAAGAATTATGAAAATTTCATTTTTCCACTAAAACCTATGGATTACATATTGATTGCAAAAGCCAAGTATTCTACCGACAATCAGGCGAAAATCGTAAGAAAAACTGAAAATTTCGACTGGAATCGAAAATCTTGGAAAGAGTATTTTTCACGTTTTCCATATCAAAATAGTATTGATATCGATAGTTCGTATTTCTCGATAAAATATATAAGCGATATCGGTGTTATTTTTTATCAAAACGTGTTGCTTGGGATATTTTGCAGCCCAAAAGACGGCTGATCTGCTTTTTTCATGAATTTTCAGTCAAATCACTCACCTATATCTCGAATCTTGTTCACCACCAAGGAAATCCGTTGTCCTATCCGGCGATGAGTGTGATCTTCGTCGACTTCTCAATCCGCCCCTTTCCATCGAATTCGATCGTTTCAATATGCCCGTTTTGTCCGGCGTCGTTCTCGCCGCATTCAGAATTTTGTGCAATTTCGTCAGCTCATCATCATTATCCTCTTCCGTATCGTTCTCGCCTCCCCGTCGCCTTCTCATCATTTTCACTTCAGTTCGTCCGTCTCGACCAACTTTCATGCGATACGCTTTAATTTTAACATAATTTTCTTGGAAAATTCCATGAAAATAACTTACAAGAGTTCAATTTATCAGCATCTTCCTCGATCTCCTCTGACAAATGATACGAATTGTTGTATTGATTCTGGCCGCTCCTCGAGAAATCAAACACATTCCAGATTGATGAAAAGTATGTTTGGGAGGTGTTGACATCGACTGGTGTATCTTTTCTGCAAAAAAAATCATGTTTTGGAGCCGATTTTTGAGGTTTTCAATAAAAAAAAACAAGCGATTCGGCATCAAAACGATCACAAATTCCTAGTTTTCGGTCATTTTAATCAACAAAACTCACTCATGTGATCTCAACAACACATCCAACTGTTTCCTCGTGTGGATACTATCCGAAGCTTTGCCGAATGCTGTCGGACTCTTCCATACACTACTTTCGTGTGTCGCCGATGTATCCATTGGTGTCGAGTGTGGTGTGAAGATGGCGGAGGTGTTTGGCGATTTTCGGGAGGTGTTGAACAAGTCACTGCAAGAATAATACGTTGAATGATAGATAGAGTTAGAAAAAAAAATATTCATGGAATTTACGATTTGTGGATTTATAGCTTTTTTGGTTTCAGTTATTCACCCTAAACAGGTTTCTGAAGAAAATACGAGTCAAAAAAGTTGTAGTTAGCTTCTCAGCTATTATTTTTTTTGAAAAAAGTTACTCAGTCGCCGAAAAAACCACAAAATTGATGATATTACTGTATTTTGTTTCTTTATGAAGGAAAAAGTACTGTCATTTTCACCACGGCCTATTTCAATTATGCATCAAATAGATTAATTAAAACCTTTGTATATCGACGATCATTTTTGTATTTCCGTTTGTGAATTATTCCCTACGTGAAACGTATTTTGTGTGGGGAAAACACTTTTGATTCTTCTGCTGTATTCTGAATAATTTTAACTTTCAACAGAGGAATAACATTAATTGTTCGATTTCTAGTTTTACCGGATGGAAAAGTGCGACAGAGGGTTTATTTTAGCTTCTTAACATTCCATTTTGAGCAAGGAAAATGATTTTGAAACTGTTTTCAATAGAAATCTAACGATGTGAATCGAAACTTTCGAAAATGTGTCAACTTTTTAATAGAAAAACGGCAAATCATGTTGAACATCAAACTTTTTTACTTCTTTTCAGCGTTCTCGCAGTTTTGAGGTGGAAAAATCATCAAAAACCCCTATTTTTAAACATTTTTGTCTTTAAATTCTTCAATATCTTACCTTCTCACAACACTATCCAATCTCGGCGTCCCAAATTTGTGAGCATCAACCCATGAGAAGTCGGCGGTTGAGTTGCCCGACAAATACGTACTGTCATTCAGATTTGGTTTATTTGCAGCTTTCATGTCGACTTTTGGCTCGAAAGCTGTAAAAAAAATTGTTTAAAAATCTTCAAAAAAAGAGTTCAACTTACAAATGAAGATTTTGGCGAAGAATGCGCGACAAGATGGATATTTCGCTTCGATTGTCATTGCAATAATGGCAAGGATGAGGAGAATTGATGAGCAAATGGCGATATTTGAGACTAATTCGCGGGATAATGTGTTGAAAACGAGGAGGAATGAGAGGATTGTTGAGTTCGTTACCAGAGCCTGAAAAATATTGAATTTCCAACGTTTTGAGCCATAAAAACTTACATCTATAACAATAACAGCTAGAACTCCAGCATATAACTTGATTCTTGACATCATCAACGTCACTCTGCAATTTATTTCTTTCAAAAAACTGAAAAATCCCGTATTTTTCACCTCATTTTCTCAAATCTATCCGAATCTTGCGCTTTCCGGCACAACGGCGACATTTTATCCTCATAAATCGATCGATTTTGTTGCGATGATACTGTTGAACTGTTCAAGTCGGGTATTTTTCGTTGTAGACGGTCCCGAATGTGACTCGTCTCCATTTTTGGAGCCTGGAAATAATACAACTTGAATTATAGGCTAGAAAACTGATTTTTAGGTGAAAATAACGGGTTTACAAGTGAAAAAGAAAGAAAAATTGACTTTTTGATCTATTTTGAACATTTTAAGAGCGAAAATCTACATTTTTGGTCAAAAACTAGGATTAAAAAGGCGGAAAAGTGTCTTTCGAAACTCGCCGCCATTTCCCCGCGGCCGAGGTTTTTCACGGCCACGGCATGCATTTTGAGAGTTTTCAACGCATTTTAAGCCGATTTCCGGTCTTTTTCCCCACAAATTTTCGTTTTTCAGAACTTAAAAAAATGTCAGACAACGAGGAAGACGATATTGTAGGCGATTTGCCAAGTTCGTCGCAAGGAAAAAGGGTAAGTGCATCGATTTTCTCAAGTTTTGAAAAAATGTGTATTGATTTTCAGGTTTCCGGAGGGCTTCGCCGACAAGTTTTGACAAATAAACGACCACCAGTGATTCCGATGCCTTTTCATGAAACACCGTAAGTTGTGAATATTGTGAAATTATGGAAATTTTCGTTTAGAAAACGCGATAATACACCACTAACATGGGATGAGTTTTTCGATTCGAAAACGGATGTGACGATTGGCGATGATGTTTTTAATGTTTATACCAAGGTAAATTACACATTTTTGTTGCTCTAAACCTCAAAAAACCTTGAAAAACCAAGAATTTCGCCAGAAAATGCACATTTTCAGGGTAGACGAGGACCAATCTTCTATTTGTTGCATGGTGGCGGTTATTCTGGGCTGACATGGGCCGTTTTTGCAAAGGAATTGCTGGAGTTGATCGAGTGTCGAGTTGTGGCACCGGATTTGAGAGGGCATGGAGAGACAAAGTGCATTGATGAGCATGATTTGTCGAAGGAGACGATGGTGAAGTGAGTTGATTCATAGATTTGCATAGAACCGTAGATTCATAGATTCATAGATTCATAGATTCATAGATTCATAGATTCATAGAATTCATAGATTCATAGATTCATAGATTCATAGATTCATAGATTCATAGATTCATAGATTCATAGATTCATAGATTCATAGATTCATAGATTCCTAGATTTCTAGATTCCTAGATTCCTAGATTCATAGATTTGGAAAGCCATAGATTCATAGTTTCATAGATTCATAGATTTATAGATTCATAGATTCATAGATTCATAGATTCCTAGATTCCTAGATTCCTAGATTCCTAGATTCATAGATTTGGAAAGCCATAGATTCATAGTTTCATAGATTCATAGATTTATAGATTCATAGATTCATAGATTCTTAGATTCATAGATTCATAGATTCATAGATTCATAGATTCATAGATTCATAGATTCTTAGATTCATAGATTCATAGATTCATAGATTCATAGATTTGGAAAGCCATAGATTCATAGTTTCATAGATTCATAGATTTATAGATTCATAGATTCATAGATTCTTAGATTCATAGATTCATAGATTCATAGATTCATAGATTCATAGATTCATAGATTTGGAAAGCCATAGATTCATAGATTCATAGATTCTTAGATTCATAGATTCATAGATTCATAGATTCATAGATTCATAGATTCATAGATTCACAAGTTTTTTGATTCATAGATTCCTGTTTCCAGAGATATCGGCAATATCTTCAACACAACATTCCCAAGATCCGAAAATGAAGAAGTGTGTATCATCGGACACAGTATGGGCGGTGCAATGGCCGTTCACGCCGGAATCGCCGATGTTATCAAGGCAAAGATCGTTGGTGTAGTGGTGATTGATGTTTGTGAAGGTACTGCGATGGAATCTATCAATGGAATGGTAAGATTTTCTTCAAATATCCTAAATATCCCCCTGATTTGCAGCTAACCTTCCTCCAATCCCGTCCAACATCATTCACATCGGTTGAAAGTGCGATCAGTTGGTGTATCAGCAGCAAAACGGCGAGGAATACGACAGCGGCGAGGGTGTCGATGCCAGCACAAGTGAGTTTTTTCACCATATCACACCAAACCATGATAAATTTCAGATCCGAATGGCTGCACCAAACGAGTATGAATGGCGTATCGATTTGGCGGCGACTGAGGTCTACTGGAAGGGATGGTTCGAAGGATTGTCGGCCGAGTTTTTGAAACTGCCGGCGTCGAAGATGTTGGCGTTGGCGAGTGTCGATCGATTGGACAAAACATTGACGGTCGCACAGATGCAGGGCAAATTTCAGACGGCTATCTTGCAGAAAGTTGGACATTCTATTCAGGTAAGAATTGGATCTATGAATCTAGAATCCAGATAAATTATATGGTTAGATCTATGAGCAATATGTAGGTTCTATGCTGATTTCTACAATTCTATGACAGTATCTAGGTTTCTCATAGATTTTATGTCAGTATCTATAATAGACTTTATGGTAGATTCTATGATCTATGTAATCCGAATCTATGAACAGTCTGATGATTCTATGACAGTATCTCTGTTCTATGAATCTATGGATCTATAGATCTATGCTACAGCTGGAGTTAAACCTATATCGACAAAATAATATTCAAAAAACGCAAAACTTATGGAAAACAAAGAAAAACAAGCTGTTTGAAAAAATTATTTTGTAAACCAATGAAAAATACGTTTCAATGAAACAATAAAAGTTTACGTGCAAAAATAAGTTATTCGTTGACGCAAATCTATTCGAATCTATAAATTGAACCGAAAAATTGATGAATCTATGATTCTAAGAAATTGGGAATCCATAAATATAGGAAGTTTATTGATCTATATACATATAAGTCTACGAATCATAGAACCAAAAGATCCATGAATCTCCAAATCTCTAAATCTATGAATCCTTTCTTCCAGGAAGACAATCCAGAACGCCTTGCCGACGCCATCGGCTCATTCGCCATTCGTCAACGTTTCGCGGCGCCACCAATGATCGTCCATTCACCGACACCATCACCACGTGCAGAAGAAGTCCAATCACCACCAAAAAATAATTGATTGAAACGAGTAACAAATTGCAATTGTCTCATCCTGTTTTTGTTTTTTTAAGCTTTTTTTCCGGTTTTATTTTATTTATTGTAGTATTATTTGTGATATTGTGCCTTGAAAATGAATCAGTTTTTGATCAATATATTCCGAAAAAAGCTGATTTTATGAGAAAATCACACAAAATTCCATAATTCACGCGATTTTCCAATGAAAAATACGTTTCAAAACAATAATGAATGCACAACTACTTGTAATTTTTCAATATTCTCCGTGTCAAGTCAACAAAAAACATGTTGAGTCTCGAAAGGAAGAAAGATGGTACTGTAGTTTTTAACATGTTTTTTTTCGCTGTGAGACCAAAAAGATCCATTCGTCATACTGTATTTCAAGGAGCAGAGCACCAAACTATTGAAATTCTTGTATGTTTTTGGTTCATATAGGATACGGTAGTTTAGTATACTGTATCAACTTGTTCCTTCAAACTACAGTATCATCGGTCTCATACAAATCGAGCAATTGTTGTAGATTTCACCTTTGATACAGTACCTCAAAATCGGTATACTGTACTAAAGGATCACATCCCTATCTAGATAGTGATGAGCACACCACCTGCCATGTCTGCAAATGTGCTCCACCGAATTGACCTTTGTTTTTTCAGTAACAATTTTAGTTACAGTATTCTAGCCTACTGTATTAAAGGCGCATATGATGAAATCCGCCACCACCACTACTACACCCCCTTTAACAAGTGTGTGCCCACACATTGCCAAAATGCGTGCCTCGGCAGCCATCACATGTAGAGATTATGGCCCAATGGCCACGCCCACCCCTCTTTAACACACACACAAATTATTTTTATATCGAACAACAATTTATTTTTATTGTTTATAAACCTATCCTTTGTATCACATTACTTGTTGTAAACATTTAATTATTTCGCAATAAATATTTTTCGTATATTTTCGAAATCTTTTCGTTTTTTCGGTTCGACAAACCAGCAACCAAAATGAACAATAATATGCAACAAATGCAAATGCCGTAAGTGTTTTGATCGAAAAAATTGAAAAATCCTCAAAAATGTCATGAACTGAACCTAAACCTAATTTATGCAAGTTGCTGTAGAACCTGTGCTTAACCTAAGCCTAAGGTTGAGTAGGAAAGGGGAGCTAAACCTAAATAGTGCATTTTGTCGTAGAACGCGTGCTCAGCATAAATTTGAGGCTTAAATAAAAGGAAATAAGGAGTTTTATGCTGAAAAATAGAGAAAAATGAGACGACTGGAGCTAAACCTAAGGCTAAGCCAAAACCTGGAGCTAAACCTAAATAGTGCAGGATGTTGTAAATAATATGTTAAACCTAATCCTAAGTGTGAGCACGCGTGTGAGCATTCGAAAGCTCCAATGAAATACGGTTTTTACTGAAAATTTGAAAAAATGAGACGACTGGAGCTAAACCTAAAAAGGCAACATTTTGAGAAAAAAATGGGACCAGATTTTGTTGAATTTCGACATATAGAATATTTTTTCTAGAGGATACCGAATCTGAACTGAGAAAAATTGCTTTAAAATTATTGGATGGCGCTAAACCTAAGCCTATATCGACGCCTGGAGCTAAACCTAAAGTAGTACAGGTTGTTGTAAATTTTGTGTTAAACCTAATTCTAAGTGTGAGCCTAACAAGAAAATACGGTTTTTACTGAAAAATAGAGAAAAAGTGAGACTACTGGAGCTAAACCTAAATGTAAGAAGGAAATTTTTCGAGAAATGTGGGACCAGATATTGTTGAATTTCGTCATATAGAACAATTTTTCTAGCGGATTCCGAATTTGAACTGAAAAAATTGATTTAAAATTAGGAGCTGGAACTAAACCTAATTCTACCAAGCTCTGATGCTGGATCTAATCCTAAACTAAGCCTATGGTAAAAAGCTAAGCCTAAAAAGTGATCTGACGATGGAACTAAACCTAATTCTATAGATTCATCTTCAATTTAGTGTAGTCCCCTTCAAAAGGTGATAGTAGTCTTTCCAATGACCCCCTGATTATAGTGGTAGATCAAATGCGCCATATGGACCAAGTTCATCAAATTCGGACAATACGCAAGATGTGAAATCGACAAGCCTGGTTGATATCAAATGAAAAATGTTTTGAGTATTCAAAAAATGAATATTCAGCTGTTACAAGATATCACTCGATATATGGACACATGCACATATCCATATATCAAGGATGTTGGATGTTATGAGAAGTTGAAGAAGATTGGGCAGGGCACATTTGGGTAGGTAGGGAGGATAGGATTAGGATTAGGTCCTGTATTGTAGGGAAGTGTTTAAAGCGAGGTGTAAGGCGACTGGGAAAATGGTGGCGTTGAAGAAAATATTGATGACAAATGAGAAGGAAGGATTTCCGATCACTGCCCTACGGGAAGTGAAAGTATTGCAACAACTACACCATCCGAATATCACGGACTTGATTGAAGTTTGTAGCTCAAAGAGTAAGTTGTAGATTCATAGATTCATAGATTCATAGATTCATAGATTCATAGATTCATAGATTCATAGATTCATAGATTCATAGATTCATAGATTCATAGATTCATAGATTCATAGATTCATAGATTCATAGATTCATAGATTCATAGATTCATAGATTCATAGATTCATAGATTCATAGATTCATAGATTCATAGATTCATAGATTCATAGATTCATAGATTCATAGATTCATAGATTCATAGATTCATAGATTCATAGATTCATAGATTCATAGATTCATAGATTCATAGATTCATAGATTCATAGATTCATAGATTCATAGGTTCATAGATTCATAGATTCATAGATTCATAGATTCATAGATTCATAGATTCATAGATTCATAGATTCATAGATTCATAGATTCATAGATTCATAGATTCATAGATTCATAGATTCATAGATTCATAGATTCATAGATTCATAGATTCATAGTTTCATAGATTCATAGATTCATAGTTTCATAGATTCATAGATTCATAGATTCATAGATTCATAGATTCATAGATTCATAGATTCATAGATTCATATATGGGCCATAGAATGTATATTTTTTCATTGAACACTAGATCGGAACGCTTGATTCTATGCATAGTAACTAGATTTATAGAACTCCTATCTATGAATCTATGGAGGAAAGATTAAGTTCTATGGCATCTCCAGACATAGAACCGCATAGATTCATTTCCAGCCGACACCAGTGCCCGTACCACCTTCTACCTTGTCTTCGCCTTCTGTGAACACGACCTAGCTGGTCTGCTAGGTCATAAGATCAAATTCTCCCTGGTTCATATCAAAACAATGATGAAGCATATACTGAATGGATTGTGCAAGTTACATCGAGCCAAGATACTCCACCGAGATATGAAAGCAGCAAATATACTCATATCAAAGGAGGGAGTGTTGAGATTGACGGATTTTGGATTGGCAAGACCGTATAGTGTTGGTATGTTTTTTTTTTCTGAAATTTGATTTGAAAATCGAAAATTTTACACTAAAAATAGTCGAAAATCGTCAAAACTACACGCATTGTATAGTGAAGCGCGCAACTCGCGAGGTGTCGGCTGCTTCATTTCTAGAAGAGGTCGGCACACTCAAGCGCTGATGGTTCAGTGGTTCAGTGGTAGAACCACCGTGGTTCGGACGGCTCTCGGCACACAGAAATGTCAGGCTCATAGTCGGCTTTCCGTGTCGGGACCGTTGAGAACGGACCACGGTTAATTTTGGAAAGGACTCAGTCACGCGGAGCTCCTTAAATAAATGAAACTTGCCTCAAATTATTTTACTATAATTCCATATGAAAAGCTGAAAATTCTGGGGCGACTACGGTAGATCATAACTATGGTAGATCACAATTACTGTGGCTTCTGAATTTTTTTGTGAAAATAATTGTTTAGAAAATCATACAGTATCAAAGGAGCATACCTCGTCCCAAACAGAAAAATCCATCTTTTCAGTCCCTCTCAATATAGCTTCATAGTTATGGTAGATCATAGGTACGGTAGATAATAATTACAGTAGATCATAACTACAGTAGATAATGATTACGGTAGATTATAGGTACGGTAGATCAGAAGTACTGTGAATCATAACTGCAGTAGATCAAAACTACGGTAGATTATAGCTACGGTAGATCAAAGTTGCGGTAGATCATAGATACGGTAGTTCATAACTACAGTAGATCATAATTACGGTGAAGTATAGCTACGGTAGATCATAACTATGGTAGATCACAATTACTGTAACATCTGAATTTTTTGTGAAAATAGTTGTCTAGAAACAAAAAAATCTTGCGTTCTTTTAATACAGTATGCCTATATGGTCTACTGTATTAAAGGAGCATGTCCCAACAACATCCACCATTTCAGTCCCTCTCAACCATCCAAAACCAAGTTACACCAATCGAGTTGTCACCCTCTGGTACCGTCCACCCGAGCTCCTTCTTGGTGACCGCCAATACGGCACCAAGATCGATGTGTGGGGTGCCGGATGTATCATGGCGGAAATGTGGACACGGGTGCCGATAATGCAGGGGGATAGTGAGCAGAAGCAATTGCAATTGATATCAATGGTGTGTGGATCTATCAATCCACAATCATGGCCTGGAGTGGAGAATCTACCGTTGTATAAGAGCTTGGCGGGAACACCCGACACACCATTGGTGCAATCGAATCGATTCCCGTTGGATGAGAAGTTTGGCAAGATTTTGCGGTTTGATGAGACGCCGGCGAGGACGGTTAGTGTATTTTGTGGCCGTGGCTGAAGTTTGTGTTTTCTAGGCCACCTTGATTTTTGTTTGAAAATTTTTAAAGCTCGAGTTTTATGGTCTTTTCGAGTTTTTTTTTCGTATTTTTTGTGTTTCAACTGGCAAAAATGGTATATTTTCGAATTTCGCGCCCAAAAAAAATTTTTCAAACAAAAATCCAGCTGGCCGAGGAAACAGAAACTTCGGCCACGACCACTTTTTGGAAAAGTTAGGCCATTTCTGCCATAAAAGTTAGGCCATGGCTAGAATTTCAGCTAAAATGAGAATTTTCGAGATTTTGTTTTGGAAAAAGTGTTAATCGCATAAATTTGAGCTCCAAAAACACAAAAAAAGGGTTTTATGACGATTTATATTCAGAAAATCTCATAAAAACCACATTTTTGGAATTTTTTATGGTCCAAAGCTCTAAATTGAACCTATTTTATGTAAAATAACAATAAAACTCTCTAAAATACCAGCATGGCCTAACTATTATAGCACAAATGGCCTAGTTTTTCCACTTATTTCAATAGAGCGCCCTTGCATAGCCTCATGAAACAATTTTACAGGATGACTACGCCTTGAAACTACTAAAAGCATTGCTAACCCTCGATCCTTCAAAACGGCCATCATCCGAAGAAGCAGTTGATGATCTCTGGTTTTTCAAGAAACCCGATGTTGCGGACAATATTGGGGATCTTATTGCCAAAATTCCGGTACCTTACTACCCTCCTTTAAGAACTTTCCTACTGTAATTTGTTTCAGAACTCCCAATTCGAGTACACATCTGGTCGTGGAGCCCATGCTAGTCGATTCCGTCCGCAGCAAGCCGCGCCACCACCGAGACAACAGAATGCGAAGCCGACGGCGAATATTCCAGCGGGACAATATCGTGATATGATTTTTTGATTCTTGTGATAATAAACTTTTTTGTACATTTTGAAAGTCTCACACCAATAAATATATCATTATTCACTATGGTGCAACATCTACAAGCTCAAAAATCTTGATATTCATGCCGAAATATGGCTGCAAACTTTTTGTGAAAATCCTGGAAATATTTGACTGAAATTGGTAAATAAATGGCTCAAAAAATGAAGATGGAAGAAAAATTTTGAAAAAAAAATTTTTTTAAGTGACTAGAAATCGTCAAAATTATCTATGATCTGGCTGATTGACTAGAATTTCAGATCATTTTTTGTAGAACTTTGAAACTACATGAATCATATCAGCCATGTACCAAATTATACATCTTCGATAAAAAATGACATAATATTTTTTTGAATCTTCAAAAAAAAACCAAAAATGAGTTATGTCGAAAACTTGGAAAATCAATGGACGCATTTTGAACGTAAATACAGTACCCGAACTGCAAAAACGTATCAAGACCCAGGAGCGCACTTGCTCTATTGTATAAGAAAGTAGAGTAGTAAGTCATGAATAGGCCAAAAATTTTCTCCAAAGTGTCAAAAGTACATTTTTCAGTCTACAAAATTTTGACCATATTTCAGACTATATCTACCTTCAAACTTTCCAATGATGGCTGAAATTTTTGCCTCCTACATTTCAGATCTAAACAAACCAATGACAATTATTGAAAAAAAAATCCAAAATGTTTTCTAATTTTTCACCTTATTTAAAGATGCGAGGTCGCATCATTGATACTTAAAGATCCTTCAAAGGAACATCGCTTCGAGACCTCGATAAGCTTCCAACGTCTCGTCCTTTAATTCGATTCAATTTTCGAAATCCTAAAATTTTACCTAAATTTTCATCGTTTTTATTTCGTTACTTGGATTTTTTTAGTTCCTTAATTTTTTTGTCGAAAAAAATTCCTATTTTTTATTGTATACTGGCTTCGATGCTCGTTTTATCCAGCATTTTTGCTATCCAATCTTGCTTTTTTACTGTTTTCGTCTTGATAATTTGATTTCAACTAATTTTCAGGTAAGCAAAATGGATTATACTGTTTTCACCCAGCCGATCCACAATGCCTCAAAACCAGCCGCACCGATCGGAACAAAAGAAGTAAGGCATTTTTAAATTTATTTTCCATGTATAATTTATATTCGTTTTTTTTTAGATTAAAGCTATTATGAAACGCGACGGTCGTTGTGCATTGAAATTGGAAAACGGCCCTTTTGTATCCGATTATCAAAATGCAGGTGCTAAATTGGTGCACTTATTCACCGAATTCGTACCCTCACAAGTCGTTCCCAATCAATCCAAAATGAAGCTGTTCATGTTGAGAGATCAAGTTCTATATAACGGGCAGTTAACTTATCCTCGCAAACTTCTCACATGCGACGAAGTACAAAACGAAATGGGAACGTAAGTGCATATTTCAATCCTGACAAGCTTTGGATTTTTACAGAATGGACAGAATTGAATTGAGTGTTTTAACTGAAAGAGGACCACTGCTTAACAACCAGAACAACCAAAAAGCTGTTGAAGAGAAGTTGGGAGACACACCGGAAAAAGACATTGCAGTCCAATTTCTAATGGGCAATCTGGAAAATGGCTACCCGCACCGTTCGGAAAATCACATTATTCGTGTCCCAATTCTCCACGTTGCTTCAATTTGTACCTTTCCCCATCGAGATGTCGACAGAAATGGTCAGCCTACAATGAAAACATTTGAAGATGTTCTGAAAGTCTGCCTTAATGCAAATCAATGCAAAAACTGTATGATTCATGCTCTAACAACTCGTTATGCAATGGAAGTGTACAAAGGATTGACACACTTTCATGGTTAGTGATATACAAAAACGGTATTAATGTTACATTACTTTACAGATGAGGCATCCCCAAGTAAACTGGGATCTCATTCTGGTACTGTTTACTTGACCGCGGACTTCTTCAAAACGGCATTGGAATCAGAACCACCTATTCTTGTCTTCAAAAGAAACTTTGGTTGGATAACAGAAGTACAAGTTCCACAAGTTGATAAGGACGGGAGAAAGAAGGCGGAGAAGGATGGAACGAGCAAAGTGATCACCTCTTTACTGATGTTACATCCTAGCGATCTTCAGGTATGTGTGAATTCCTAAGGCCTTTCTTGAAATTTGAATATTTGCAGAAAACCCAAGAAGCACGTGATTCACAACCACCGGTAAAGAGATTCCGCACCGAAGCTTCTCAGAAAAATGCTGTTAAGGACATCGAAGCACCAACTCCGACAGTCCAGCAACATTCTCAACTTCAAACCGTTCCTATCGTACGTTCCGAACGTCTCTCACCCACAGTTGCTCCCAAAAAACCCATCACAACTTTAAAAAAACGCAACATTCCGCCATTTGCTAGATATAATGCAAGCGCGCTCCACTGCGAACACCACGAGAGAAATTCGCGCGAAAACTGCTATTTAAACGGGTGTGTCGAGACGCAAGAGGCATTTCATTGCTGAGTGATGTGACGAGTCTGTTCACATGTTTTTTTCTTTGATTTCGCAATTTTTGTTGCTAATTTCGCGGTTTTTCGAAACAAATGTTGATGTTTTTCGAGAAATTATTGCTGATTTGAAATAGGAGTTGAGAAATTTTAGGCGTTTTTGTATTTAATTGAATAGTTTTTGCTTGAAAACGTATTTCTCAATGATATTTCTTGCTTTTTACTATTAATTTAAGTTTGCTTATAAGCTTTTTGTAGGTTTTGCTTTATTTTACGGCGAGTTCACGTGAAAATTCCTAATTTTACACAAAAATTTGTTTTTTCTCCGTTATTTAAATATCTTTCAAGATTTTTCGCTCAATATCTGTTTGAAAATTGTTCATTCGTATTAATTTCACAAGTTTTCAACAGAAAATCAATGGAAATCAGCAAACCTTTATTGAAATTGACGAAATAATCAATTTTCTGCTTCAAAATCTTGGTTTTTCCTCGAAAATTTGACTTTTGGTTTCAAAAATGCTCCAAATCTTAAAATTCTCATTTTATTTTTACAAACGTCAAGATATATGCGTAAATTTCAGTTGAAATCTACAAAATCCTGCGGTTTTTCGCCCTCTCAACCGTTTTTTCCCGTCTTTTCTCGTCAAACTCCTTCTTTTCCTCGATTTCTTTCTTTGCTAATCAACAAATATCTTCCAGATAGCCATGTCGACATCAGTTAAGCACAGAGAGTTCATCGGCGAGCCAATGGGCGAAAAAGAAGTGACATGTATTGCCGGAATCGGACCGACTTATGGAACAAAGCTCACCGATGCTGGTTATGACAAGGTATTTTAATTAGGTTTTCTAGTGAAAATGATAATTTTAAGGCATACGTTCTCTTCGGCCAATTTTTATTGCTCAAGAAGGATGAGGAGTTGTTCGTCGAGTGGCTCAAGGTAGGAAAATTCATAGATTTTGAAATTTATAGATTATATGTTCCATAGAACCATAGAATCTTGAAGACAGAAAACCAAAAACTTGAGATTCTATGATTCATACATCCTCAAGCTTTTCGCTCCATAGAATCATAGGCCATGAGGTTCTATGTTGCATAGATCTCCTTGTTCTATGACTCACGAATTTATAGAATCTCAAAAAATCTATGCCTTGTAGTTCCATAGATCTTCAATTTATATGCCTCGTGAAAATCTATGAACATGAATTGAATGAATTTGAATATCTATGAAAATTCTATGCTTCAAATTCTCAAGTTCTACGAAAAACCTCCATAGATATTCAATTCTATGCCTTGTAGTTCCATAGATCCTCAGTTTCTATGAGTCAAAAAAATTCTATTTCTTTGTTACAATGATCCATAGATATCCAGGTTCTATGCCTTGTATAACCATAGATCTCCAAGTTCTATGATTCCCATATCCATAGAACCTCTAGTTCTATGAAAAACCCCAAGATTTCCCAAATCCATCAATTTTATTTGCAGGAAACCGCCGGAGTGACAGCAAATCACGCGAGATCAGCATACAACTGCTTGAAGGAGTGGTCAGATCAATTCATGTAAAACACGAAATTCCCTCTCTCATTTTATATTAATTATTCTCAATTTCACATCTTCCATTTTCTCTCAAAATTCTTCATCACAAAAAAGTGTTGTGTGTTCATTTTTCGTTTGTTTTTCCAATAAATTCTAATATTTTTGCCAACTTTCTTTCTTTTTTCTTAAATTATCGTCGATCTATTCATCTGAAGCACATATTTCATCATAGCAAATCACAGAAATTCCAGTTTTTTGTAGAAAAAATGACAAAAAAGAGGAAGGCACCATCATCGGTGAAAACGGATGATTTTCGAGGGATTCGGGATGAATATAAGAGAAAATGTTGGTTTTTAAACCTAAAAATAAGAGAAGAACGAGATTTTTAGTGCATTTGGCGAATCAGGAGGAGGAAAATGTTCGAAATATTGTCAGATCGATGATGTTTTCGATGGGCGATGCTGTTGTAAGTTCTTTTTTTGTCTAGAAATACAGAAAATAAAACTTTCCATAGTTTTTGAGTGATAAAAATGAAAAATTGTCCTGATTTTGCTTCTGAACCAGTTAAAAATGTGAAAAATCCGGCAGTTTGTTTCCATTTAAAGTGAAAATCGTTAAAAATTTCGAATTTCAGCCAGTTTTCAGCTTAAAATCCACTGAAAACCTATAAAATTAAATTAATACAGTACAATCTTTCTTCCCTTCGAGATCCAACACGTTTTTTGTTGATTTGGCCCAACGAATATTGAAAAATTATAAGTAGATGTTTATTCATTATTGTTTTGAAACGTATTTTTCGTTGGAAAATCGCGTGCAATTTAAAAATTTGTGTAATTTTCTCTAAAAACAGCTTTTTCGGTATAATTTGATCAAAAAATACATTTTCAAGGCCCCTATATCATAAAAATGAATAAAATTGGGAGAAACTTTAAAAACAGTGCATGTTTTGCAGGATCCACTTCAAGAAAACGAGAATTTGGTGTTGGATATGCTGAAAAACGAGCTGGTTTTGTTGTTCAATGATATTTTTGAGGTGAACGATGCAAAGTGAGTTATCAGCTTTCACATCTTCAAAAATGAAACATATTATAGGAAAAAGACTGTAAATCTACGAGATTTATTGCTGATTTTGAAGGATCAACATGGCCTCATTTCCAGGTTTTTGGCGTATATTAATGTGAGTTTTTAAAAAGAGAAAATAGAGGATATATACTTCAGAATCGAATCGAAATGGCGAAATATATGAAAACAAAGTCGAACACGAAGAATTGTAGAGAAACGATTTATGGAGAAGAAGTGGAAAGTGAAGGGGAGGAGGAGCAGGATAAGGTAGGATTCATAGATTGTAACGATCACGCCTTATTTTCATTTTTGAAGATCTAAATTTGCGAATTCTGATGATGTCAGATGTTGAATCGTTTGAATCTCGAACTTTTGTCTCCGGGACATTTCGCAGCGAACGTTTCGCAGCCGGCGCCAAGTTTTCCTTTTGGGTTATATTGCTCAAACTCGACCAATTTACTTTGTTCTTGGTCTGATCATCCTCTTGCAATTGTTATCTTCTTGATCAGTCCAAGAACGGAGTAAATTGGTTAAGTTTGAGCATTTCCTTGACTGCGAAACGTTTGGTTGCGAAATGTCTGGCTGCGGAACGTCTCGCTGCGAAATGTCCCGGAGCCGAATTTTTACGGGATGAGAGGAACATACTCCTTTTCAAAAAAAAAACATAAGCGTTATTAGGCTAATTCTCGTTTATGCGGTTATTAAGCAAAACTGTGTTTGCTCGTTTCGAATATAAAAATTATTGGATAGTAATTTTGAGAGAAAAATGGGAAATTGAAACTGATGATAAATTACAGGCGAATTGCAATTGATCACCGAACGAAATGTCAGATAAGATATTCTCAGCGCTGAATTTTCAGCGAGATTCATAGATTCATAAAACTGTGTTGCAAATTTTATGGTTTATTCGTCGATCTGCATAGAATATACGATTCGAAAACCTAGAATTCTTTAGAATCTATCGATCTAGAATCTATATAGCTTCTATGGGAGCTATATTTTAACAAAATTCCATAAAACTAGTAATAGAAGATATATAAATCTATAATTCTATGCTAACAAGGTTCATAGAATCATAGAGTTTAGCATAGAAGCAACAAGGGTATATATATATATATATTTATTTATGTTCCACAATTTCCATAGAATTTCACATAGATCCATAGATCCATAATTTCAGAACGACGAAGATGGTGACGTCGACGATTTCGGTGATGTGAGTGGTGAAGAAGGTGAATATTTGAGCAAGAAGCGAAAGAAACTGACGACGACTCAAATCGAGATGGAATTGATGGATGAGGTTCATAAGTGTTTCAAGAAGTCGAATATTGATGTGGCTGATTATGAGGTATTTCTGAAAATTGTCTGAAATTATCTAAAATGATTCTTTTTTCAGAATTTCGACGACGAAATCTACAAAAAACGACAAAAAGCGTTCCTTCGAGTGATTGAAGATATGCCGGCGACGGAATACAACAAATTCACAATGGCCAGACGAGTGACATTCCAGAAGAATTGTATCAAAAGTGGATTTGATGGAATTTCGATGGTTGGCAGGAAGTGAGTGGATTACTGTAGTTTGGGGTACTGTAGGTTTGATACTGTAGATAGTAGTTATACTTCTTCTTGTAGTTTATACGGGTTTTTAGTTACTGTAGTGCAATAAATTCTGTTATAGAAGTACTGTAGGTTAGATACTGTACCTACTATTTCTGTAGATAGTACTGTAGCGCTTACAGTAGGATACCGTAGTTGGTTATTGTCGATATGAAAGTCGAAGTTGTTGCATAACGTCAGATTAGTTGGGTAGTTAGATATACTGAAGCGGTTTGATTCTACTGTAATAAGATTACGGGGCCTAGGTTACTGTAGGGTTACTGTAACCAGCTGTTTCAACCTTTTCAACAAAAAAAACGTTTTTTTTTTTTGCAGAAACAAGTCAAACAACCTATCAACACTACTAAAATGGCTTGGAAATCCGCCAATAACCGGTGAACCCGCCGAAATATTCATCGCATTTCTGGCGAAGGAGGTGATTGGCGAATTGGTGTTGGGTGCAGTGGTGGAGAAGGACAAGGAGCCGCCAAATGTGTTTCGCAACGACCACCACGGTGATCCGACCGCCTTACAAGTCCGCCATTTCGAGGAAGTGTTGCGAAAACATCAGAAATTTCGCAAATTTGGTCGATTATTTGTTTGATCTCTATATTGTTTTATCGTATGCGCCTTTAAACTATCATGTTGATCTCTATTTTTTTAAAGTTATAATAAATATATTAAAGGTACATGCATAAGTTGATTTATCGTAACCTTCTCTTGACCGAATCGACCGATCATAGCCATTTGCCGACCGGTCGCCTTGTAATATCAAGCGATCGACCCTCGGAAATGGGCGGAGTCGAGTGAAAAGAAGGGGAGAAAGGGCATTCAGATGAGAAAATAAGGCATTTATTTGAGTAACAAACCATGCCTAAACAAGAATTCGATAATTGGGACTTGTCAGCTGCGCTGATCAGTTTTGTACTATTTTTCGCATTTGTGCTTGTTACATCGTGCACATGTATCAATTATTGTTGTGTGACGGATGATGATGAATTGACGAAAATGGAAATTGTGAGTTTTTCTTTGGCATAGAACTAGCATAGAACCTCTAGCGAAGTTCATAGATCTACCGTAGTAGTTCATAGAACTTCATAGAATTCGCATAGAACTTTCCATAGAATTTCATAGAAGTGGAACGTGATTGCATAGAACATTTGGAAATAGCCATGGAATTTTTCATATATATTGATACGATCTAAGAATGTAATTCTGTCATAGAATCATAGAACTTAGCATAGAACTACCATAGAACTTCCAATGAAGTTCATAGATCTACAAATTGTTTCATAGATCGACCATAGAATCAATGAAAGTCATAGAATTTTGAAAACTTGAAATTTTGGAACGATGTAAAAAACAGATTCTGTTATACATTTTCATAGAACTAGCATAGAACTACATAGAATTCTCGGAAATCATACACACCTCCATAAATACACCTTCATAGATATAGATACATAGATACATACATAGATACATAGAACCAAGCATACAATGTTATGTAACTTGATCAAATTTCATAGAATCTCAGGAATAAGGCATAGAACTTGTATGAATTTGCATAGAATTTCATAGAAACGCATATAACCTTTCGCGAAGTTTGAAGATCTGAATATTCTGTCATAGATCCACCATAGAAGTTCATAGAATTTGCCATAGAATGATATAACATCAAAAAAATTTTCATATAACATTTCGGCATAGAATCGCATAGAACTTCTAGTGAAGTCCATAGATACACCATAGAAAAAAGTGAAAGTGAAGTTATGCCATAGAACTATCATAGAACTATCATAGAACTATCATAGAACTATCATAGAACTATCATAGAACTATCATAGAACTATCATAGAACTATCATAGAACTTCATAGAACTATCATAGAATAGACATAGAACTTGAAACAATTATCATAGAACTTCATAGAATGTGACAGGAGTCATAGATTCTGAGATTAAAAGTCGTTTTTCAGATCTAGATATTTTGATATTGAATATTGAAAAAATTATATTTTTTCAGTGGGGTGCCGAACGAAAATACCGAATAAAATTGGGACCACACACGAGGAAAACATTGGATAGGAAGATGATCGAACGAGCCATGGATTAGATATTTTCACGAGTTTTATGGATTCATATACTTTACATTTCGGAATAAACATGTATATCACATTATTATGAACTTTGCTCAGTTCGTTCGATCTGAAATTTTAGATGAATTGCAAGTTTTTTGAGCTTCCAAGACTAGAAAAATAGATGAGAATCGATATCTCACCACGAAAGCCATTTTCTTCCACATCCAATTTTCCAAGAACTTTGTTTTATTTCGGTGTAATTCTACCATTTTTCGAACCATTTTCTGCAAAAAACTTCATGATTTGTGTACTGTAGATGGTATACTGTATGTATTTACACCTTTCGGATACTGTAGTTGATGCGCAACTGGCGAACTTTTCACATTTCAGAAAACGCATCCAAACGAAAAAAGCGTCTCTTGTTGTGCGCCTTTAAGTGAGTGTACAGCTGTATGATACTGTATTAAAGGCACATGGAGTTTGCATTTGCAACTCAAACGAAAACAGGGATACTGTATTAAAGGACCAAAGTTTGAACAAAACAACGTTTTGAAGAAATAAATTTATTTTGAAGAACAAGGAAAAATCAGACCAAAAAAATGCAAAAAAAAAACTACTTTTCCGACCGAATAATCGCCAAATATCTACCCTCCCTCTCCATACGTGCATATACATGTTCGCATAGATACACAAAATCACCGTATATCTTTCTATCCGGGAATCTATCAACCGGAAATAACACCTCAAAATCAAATACAGTATGATCATCATACGGTAGATCAACACTGATGAAATGGTTTCCCTGGATATTACTATAGTGAGCAACTTTACGACGGATTGTTTCAAAATCAATGGATCCGATGATATGAGTGGTGGTTGGTGGCAGATTTATGAAGTCATCGGGGTGGATGGTGCAATTGGCGTATAGGTAGAGGGTGGATAATTGGTGGATAAATGGGAGGGTGAATATGGTGGATGGTATGGTGACTGGCCAGCTTGATAGGGAATCTACAAGACATAGCTTGTCAATTCTGATGGATGTCCTTGATAGATACGTTGTGAAGTCTTGATACATCGACGGATATAGTGTCACCTCCCAGCTAGACGCCCTCACCAATTGGTGCACCATCTCCATATCCACCCGCCACACCCTCATATTAATATACAATTTAGTGGCCTCACACCCATACCTCACATACTTGTACACACCCTTCAAAAATGACACCACATCATCCACCATTGTCACCAATTTCGTCGTCTTGTATAACACCCTCACCAATCCACCATCACCCAAGTACACCACACATGGTGCAATCCTATTGAATGGCTGGATTTCGGAATTACAGTAGGTGGATAATTGGGAGTAGTTGCGGAGGGTGGAGTTGGTGGAGTAGCTGAGGGTGTGGTGGCGGAGTTCGGGTGGGAGATGGGCGAAGAATTTGGCGGTATGGTGTGGCTGAAAATATAAATCTATGAATCTATGAATCTATGAATCTATGAATCTATGAATCTATGAATCTATGAATCTATGAATCTATGAATCTATGAATCTATGAATCTATGAATCTATGAATCTATGAATCTATGAATCTATGAATCTATGAATCTATGAATCTATGAATCTATGAATCTATGAATCTATGAATCTATGAATCTATGAATCTATGAATCTAGTGAATCTATGAATCTATGAATCTATGAATCTATGAATCTATGAATCTATGAATCTATGAATCTATGAATCTATGAATCTATGAATCTATGAATCTATGAATCTATGAATCTATGAATCTATGAATCTATGAATCTATGAATCTATGAATCTATGAATCTATGAATCTATGAATCTACAAAAACAAGAGAAAACTAACCTCAATATGTGCTTTTTTGACATCCAAATCGTCGAAAATATCGATTTTTCGCTTCAAATCCATGATCTACCGGAGTACTGTAGGTGTTGATCTACCAAGATACTGTAGAACTACTGGTGTACTGTAGTTGCACTGGAGTACTGTCAGTTGTGGGTAAATGAGTATACGGTGCCCAAATTCAGGGATAGGCGCCTTCGAAAAGGTCAATCAGTTCGGTGGAGCACATTTGCAGACATGGCAGGTGGTGTGCTCATCACTATCTAGATCGGGATATGATCCTTTAGTACAGTAACCTGAGGTACTGTATCAAAGGCAAAATCTGAAATCTACAACAACTGCTCGATTTATATGAAACCGATGATACTGTAGTTTGAAGGAACAACTTGATACTGTATACTAAACTACCGTATCCTGTGGGAACCAAAAATATACAAGAATTTCAATAGTTCGGTGTTCTGCGCCTTCAACTACAGTATGAAAAATAGAATTGGTCCCACACCGAAAAAAAACATGTTTACAACTACAGTACCCTCTTTCTTCCCTTCGAGACTCATCAGGTTTTTTGATGACTTGACACAGAGAATATTGAAGAATTATAAGTAGTTGTGAATTCATTATTGTTTTGAAACGTATTTTTCATTGGAAAATCACGTCAGGTACAGTATACCTATTTTGGGGTACTGTATTAAAGGCGCATAGTGTTTTGTCTTGTAGAAAATGATTAGTAATTCAATTATTTCTAAGGGAATTGAAAGTGGATTGAATCTGAAAAAACAGTATGTGCCTTCGATCCCTACAGTACTCTTTATACTTTTTTGCAAAAACTTCTCCCCATTTACTATGACTAACTTCATAATAGTGCTCTATCCACACACACGACAAAGTTTACTTCCATATTTGAACAGCACACCGCATGTCTCGTCATATAAATATATCAAAAAAACTGTTCCCCTCAAAACGGACAAAAATGTTCACTGCAGGAAGGGGGATTCGAACCCCCGCACCCATACGAGTACCAGAACACCCAGTGTACCTCGAACTCGAGGCAAGCATTTCGCTTGAGTCTGGCGCCTTAGACCACTCGGCCATCCCTGCACGTCTGCGCATGTGTCCTCATTGCCGAGTTATGCTAGCTGCCGTCGACCCGTCGAGAGACGAGGGGAGGAGGAAGGAGGAAGTAGTTTCTACTCGTTTCATGTGGTATTTATACGTTTTTCGTTCGGTCGGGAAGGCAGCCACCCCGTTTTCCCCCTTCCTATGCATCAATTATTTTATTCTATGATGTGTGTACGTTTTTCGAATTCCCTGCCTCGAAATTGCCCACTTTTCATACATTTTTGTTTTATTTTTAACTCTTTTGTGTTTTGTTCGACACAAAATGTTCAAATTCCCGCATTGGTGGCCTAGTTTTCCCGTTTTTGAAAAGTTCTTCCATCCTTTAAATTCAAATTCCCACCAAAACTGATGTGACCTAGTTTTTCATCTGTAAAACTCTTCCATATTCAAAGTTCGCTAAACCTAAACCTAGGTTTCAAATTTCCCGCAAAAAAATTTCATCATGGCCTAACTTTATACCTGAAAAACTCTTCCATCTTCAAAATCGGTCATCCAAAACCTTATTTTTCAAATTTCCCGCCAAAAAGCCTTTCCTGGCCGAATTTTCCACCTGCAAAACTCTTCCACCTTCAAAATTGGTAAACCTAAACCTAATTTTTCCTAAAAAACCCCTCATGGCCTAACTTTTAAGCTTGAAAACTCTTCCATTTTTCAATTTTCCCATCTAAAAGAACTTTTTCAAACTTCCCGTCAAAAAACTTTTAATTAACAATAGAGCGCACTTGCATCCTTAATTGATACCCCCGCCGAGATAGTATACAAATCGAGGAGTGCAAACGAGAGATCCTGAATTTGAGCGCGGATGAGGCGCCCTGGCCGTCGTCTAACCGTCTCGCCGCTCTCTCCAATTGCCACACTCTCTCGTCCCTTCATCGAATGTTGTTTGGACCCTTTCGAATTTTTGTTGGGTGCACAATTGTTTCGGTCCCCATGCGTACCCCCTTTAAAATTATTTTTTTGATGAATTAGTGTAAATTTCACACTTGAAAACTATGTTTTTGATCTTTTTTGTTGAATTGTTGAGCAAAAATTTGTCATTTTCCACACAAAAGAGCCTTTTTTGAAATTTAAATGACGGTCAATGGCCGAATTTTTGATTTTTCTAGGCCATCCTTTATTGTTCAAATAGTCTAAAGTCCAGCCGGCGGCGAAATAGTGTGTTGATATGAGAGACATGATTCGTCCTTGGGATGGGTGATTTTCCAATGAATACTTACACCCAACACAACCCCCATTTGAATGTTTTATTCGTTTTTTGGTGCCTAAAACACAATTTCGCGATTTCGCTAAACCTAAACCTAACACCGCGATCCTCTATGGCGTTTAAGCACAAGCGGACTGTTGCAGTCGTGGTCGAGTGGATAACACACGCGGCTTTCAAGCTTTTGCGCTCAAGTTCGACACCTATGCAGTGTTAGCGAGTTTTGTTGTGTTGTGTGTGCTGTTTGAGCGGGTTGTCAAGGCAATTGGTAGAGAAGTGAACACCTGCAATTCCCCCACCATTCTTGTTTGGTGTGTAGCTATGGTGTTTTGTCTGGCGACGGACGAATGATTTATTGCCCGTCGTCGTCTCCCACTCGAACATTTTTGTGGTGTTGAAGTTTTTTGTGTGGATTTTTCCGTTTTTTTCGAATATATATGGAAATCTGACTGACGTTTTTAATCGAATTTCTGAGAAATCAAAGAATAATAGGCAGGTGAAGATTGTGAAATATTTAGAATGGCACATATAATACTAGAACATAGTTACAGTAGGAATATATCATAGATTCATAGATTCATAGATTCATAGATTCATAGATTCATAGATTCATAGATTCATAGATTCATAGATTCATAGATTCATAGATTCATAGATTCATAGATTCATAGATTCATAGATTCATAGATTCATAGATTCATAGATTCATAGATTCATAGATTCATAGATTCATAGATTCATAGATTCATAGATTCATAGATTCATAGATTCATAGATTCATAGATTCATAGATTCATAGATTCATAGATTCATAGATTCATAGATTCATAGATTCATAGATTCATAGATTCATAGATTCATAGATTCATAGATTCATAGATCCATTCATAGAATTCTATGATAATCTCTCCGCAACAAGGGTCTTTTTCCCTTGTTCTAAGCAAGTCACGGACAAACAAATGAGCCCCTCTCATCCTTTTCTCCCGTTCACATTTTGCCTCTTTTTTCAACATCCTAAAGTTTTTCCCTAATTTTTATGATTGATCTACACCAAACACATTTTTTTGTTTATTTGTATTTGCATCACATCATACTATTTGTATGACCTTCGTCTAAGTTCTATGAATCTATGAATCTATGAATCTATGAATCTATGAATCTATGAATCTATGAATCTATGAATCTATGAATCTATGAATCTATGAATCTATGAATCTATGAATCTATGAATCTATGAATCTATGAATCTATGAATCTATGAATCTATGAATCTATGAATCTATGAATCTATGAATCTATGAATCTATGAATCTATGAATCTATGAATCTATGAATCTATGAATCTATGAATCTATGAATCTATGAATCTATGAATCTATGAATCTACGAATCTATGAATCTATGAATCTATGAATCTATGAATCTATGAATCTATGAATCTATGAATCTATGAATCTATGAATCTATGAATCTATGAATCTATGAATCTCAAACATCAGAATCGTCCACATTTTGACCCTCTATTTCTCTGTTTGTATTTGATCTTTGTATCTTTTTCCCTCGTTTTCTCTGCGTCTCTCACTATTTCCCGGCTCCCGCCAAAAACAATACAAATTCATTCATATTCTCGTTTTTCCTTTTTTTCTGTTTTGTTGCCTAGTGATTAGACGTCTCCTAGCTGCACATTCCACCCCCAATCGTGAACAGAAGTGGATTACGGTAGGGGTACTGTAGCTCGGTGGAAACTCAAAATTTTGAAAAAGTATAAACTGGAAAGTTGTAGATCACACGTTTATCTTTCATTTGGTTTTTAGATAAGTGAAAAATCTTGAAAACTAAAAAAGTTATGACACTTCAAAGACAAGGACTCAATTTTTCTGATATGACTACTGCAGGAGTACTGTAGCTCGTCTGAAGCTCAAAATTTCAAAAAACGTTCAACTTCAAAAATGTAGATCACAAAATTTTTTATCATTTCGTTTTTAGATAAGTAGAAAATCTCAAAAATGAAACAAGTTGTGACACTTCAAAAATCATCGCCCAATTTTGCTGATATGACTACTGTAGGAGTACTGTAACTCATCTGAAACTAAAAATTTCAAAAAACTTTCAACTACAAAAGTGTAGCCAAAAAGTTGCCTTATCTTTTGAAACATAGACCGTCAAAAAATCTCAAAAACCAACAAAGATATGACACTTCGAATTTCACTCTTCAAGTTTGTAGACATGATTACTGTAGGAGTACTGTAACTTGGCTGAAACTCAAAATTTCAAAAAACTGTCAACTACAAAAATGTAGCCAAAAAAGTTTCCTATCTTTTGAAACATAAATCGTCAAAAAATCTCAAAAACCAACAAAGATATGCCATTTTTCGTTTTTACACTCATTTTGTTGTCGTCATTTTGCACTAAAACTTTGTCTATGTTTTAGTTCAAAAATCTATCAAATTACACAAAAACTTTTGGCTGGTAATTTGATCTTTTTTTCTTTTTCTCTCTAAAATCTCTCATTTGCCAGCAAAAAAGGTCCCTCAAGCTCAGTTTTTAAAGGAGCATACCGTAGTCGGTGTGTATTCACTATGACTCAATAATGTTGTATTTTTATTCTCATGAGAAAATGATATTTTCTTATTCATACACCATGCCATATATACATAAAAGTTCTAAAACATTTTTTGTTCACATAAAAAGAATTCTATGGAAGTTGTGACTCATAGAATTTCATAGAATATGATTCTATGAATCATTGAATTCTATGCTTCTTGTTTTTGATTCTATGCCAAACTTCCTGGTTCTATGATATCACATTATCAAGTTCTATGGAACCATAGAATTATACCTCTTTTATTATCAGTTCTATGAAGTTCTATGATTCTATGCCAAAATTTTCTCAATTCTATGCCTTCTAATGCCCAATTCTATGAAGTTTTATGTTGCCTAGTTCTATGGTTCTATGAATCTGATTTTCAGGTTCTATGATATTCTATGAAATTTTTTGTAGTTCTATGCTCTCAAATAGTTGATTCTATGATTCTATGAATTCAAACTTTCATAGAATATACATCCTTTATATGAAGTTCTATGCTTCCAAAACACCAATTCTATGATTCTATGCGTCTCTATGATTCATAGAACCATATTCATAGAACTCCGAAATTCCATACATCAATTTGCATAGAATCAAACTTCCTCTGTATGAAGTTCTATGAAATTCTATGCCCTCCTTCCCCAGTTCTATGAAATTCTATGCTCCTTCTCCTCCAAAAACCGTAGTTTCTTTCCCATAAGTGAACAGTACTCCCTCCTTCCCTCCCTCTTGATCTACCAAAACCACTCAACATTGCTATCGCAATTGTGCTCATTTTGCTCTTTATTTTTGTTCAGCGAAAGAAAAAACGGAGCAAATAAATGAGGAAAGAAAATAAGGAAGCAAAAACGGTTTATGAGTCATTCGACAAACTTGTTATTGTAACTGATGTGGTATGTGTCTGCGTCTCTCATGTTACTACACTATCTCGTCGGCGTAAGTGGCTCTTGACCGATCGAGTTGAGTGGTCAAGAACTATGACCTAGTTCTATGATAAAGTATTATATGATTCTATGATCATAGAACTACAGTAGTATACTCATAGAATCATAGAACTCGAGCATAGAACTACAGTAGTCCAGTCATAGAACCATAGAACTCGAGCATAGAACTACAGTAATCTAATCATAGAACCATAGAACTCGAACATAGAACTACAGTAGTCTAGTCATAGAGCCATAGAACCTATCATATAATTGTTTGAAAATGATAATCAGGAAGCATAGAACTTCATAGAACCTGATGAAGGAGATCTATGGTTCTATGCCTCTGGCTCTGTTATCTCAAGTTCTATGCTATCAAAATGTGATTCTATGGTTCTATGATGTTCTATGACTTCAATCGTATATGGCTATATGGAATTCTATGCTAGGAAGGAGCATAGAACTCCAAAGAACTTGATGAATGCCCATCCATCTCCCAGTTCTATTATGAATATTCCAATTTCCGGGGTCGGAACCATCGGGTCCGAATGGTGCACCCTTCCATCCATTATTCATTTTCCATCCATCTCCTCCAGAAAATCTAGTTCTCGTCATTTTTCTTTTGGTAGATCAAAAAGTTTGGTGTGTTCCTTCAATATTTACATTTATTATTAGGGAAGGCGGCAAAAGTGAGGAGAGAGTTTAGTTAAAGACCATTGTGTCGTCAGGTGTGTTGCATTGTGTGCAAACACCATCATATGATTTTAACACTTCCGTAAATTGTTATGTATTTACCCAAAATTATGCATTAAAATGCCAAGTGTCGTCAATTATAATGTATTGTGTGCAAACACCTTCACTTGATTTCTGTTAATTGTCGTCAGATGAAGTGCATTGTCTGTAAGCTTTTTTGATTTTTTATTATTATTTTTTATCCTAATTGTCGTCAGATATGATGTATCGTCTGCAAACACCTTTTATATCCTTATTGTCGTCAGGTGTGTTGCAAAGTTTGCAAACACCAAAAAAAAATTTCTTCTTATTGTCGTAAGATATAATGCATTATGTGCACCCAAATCTTTTGAACTTTCCCCTCAATTATCTCCATATTCTTCTCCATATATATATATCAAATGTCGTCAATTATGATGTATTGTGTGCAAACACAATACAACATATCACATTTCAGCCCTAAAGTGTAGTTTAATCCTAATAATATGCATATTACATCATAGCGTATTTCATCAGAATAAGAAAAAAAACGTTTTTTTTCCTTCATCTCCCCAATGGCGGCCTAATCTCTATTATTTGTTCATCAGATTGATATTCTCCCTTTTATTTTTTTTGTGGTCGCCTCAACTCTATTATATTGACATTTAACACCACGGCACGTTTATTTGGACTATTTTTCATTGTTTTCTAGCGCTGATTTTCTGCATTTTTGCGTTGAATATGGTGTATGCAGATTTTTTGTGCATTTTGCCGTCAAGTTTGATGCATAATTAATACAGAAAATTGATGAGAAAGTGTGCATTTTGTCGTGAGATGTGATGCAATAACATTCCAGAAAATTAGAGAAAAGTGTGCATTTTTACGTAGAATGTGGTGTATGCGGATTTTTTGTGCATTTTTTCGTCAGTTATGATGCATCATCCATTTTAAAATGTTACCTTAAAAGTGTGCATTTTGTCGTGAGATGTGATGCATTACCATTCCAGAAAGTTGAGGGGAAAGTGTGCATTTTAACGTAGACTGTGGTGTATCTTGGTTTTCTGCATTTTGTCGTCAGTTATGATGCATTATCAATCTAGAAAAATATTCGAGAAAGTGTGCATTTTGTCGGGAGATGTGATGCATTACCATTCCAGAAAATTGAGGGAAAAGCGTGCATTTTGCCGTATAGTATGATGCATGTTGATTTTGTGCATTTTGTCTTCAGTTTTGATGCATATAAACTTGAAAGTTTCTCTGAAAATTTGTGCATTATTTCGTCAATTATAATGCAAAACTGTTTCACTGGAAAAATCTGCATTTTGTCGTGAAATATTTTGCAATTCTGTGGAAAAAATTTTCTGCATTTTGTCGTAAAGTTAAGTGCATTATTCTCCCCGGAAAGTTGCAGGAATTGTTTTCACTGTGTTTGCACATAATGCACTATACTTGACGACACTGCACATTGTCGTCAAATTTGCTGTTTTAAAAGTATGCAAAAGTCGTAAAATATGTTGCATTATGTGCAATCACAACAACAAATTTTACAAAAAACCTAGCGGAACTAAATTGTTAAAATACTATTTTTTACGACGTAAACATGTACATCATCTATTTTGCGGTAAAATCTTATCACAAAACGCATGTTGTTTTTTGTATCAAAAAAAATGTTTTTTGTTGTAACAACATGTATTTATTATTGATAATCTGATAAAATGTAGTTGATATTTGTCCAAACACACAAAAAAAGAAGAGACGGAAATTATATATTCCTTTTCTTCTTTTATATTTTGGCGGCGCGTTTTTGCCGGTCGAGAATACACTTTTTTGTATGTTTTTGACGGTTTTTGGAGCGATAAATGATACAAAAACTGGTTTTTCGGCATGGAAATTGTGTTTTTCATCGCGAAAATTGGATTTTTCGTGAAATTTATTGATAAAATGGTCTCACCACGAAACAATAATTTCCTAGAAGTGAGCATGCGCCTTTAAGCTACCGTAACCTTGTGGTAAAATTTTTTTTCGATTTTCCACATTTTTCGTCGTTTTTTTGTTTTAAAAAGTAAAAATAGTTAAAACTTGATGAAAATTATAATTTTAAAGTTATTTTCGACTGATGTTCGCTGAAAATACGTTTTGCAGCTCAAAAAAGCCGTAAAAACGACATTTTTGAGCTACAAGTCGATATTTGTATGCTAAAAAGCATTTTCGGTGTGAAAAGCACTAATTTTCGTGTCCTGAAGTCCAAAAAATGAAAAATTTCTCGCTTTGAATCATGAAAAAAGCTCTAAAAAAGCAAAAATCCGTATTTTTCGTCAAAAACCCGCATTTTTCGGATTTTTTGTCACTTTTAAACCGAAAACCCCAAATTTTTATTGATTTCCCTTGTAACTTACCCCAAAAAACCAGCAACAAACCAATCTATTGTTCAAGTATTCGATTGATTAGTCATTCTCCCCCTTCCTTCTCCTCATTCTCCCCCCAACAACCAACTTTCTTCAACATATCATCTGTTTTTCATGTCGTTCTTCTTTTTTTCCTGTTTTTTCTTTCTTTCTTTCGATTTTCTCGTCAAATTGCAAAGATTACACACTTTTTTTGTCTTTCTCGAGAGTATTTTTTGCTATCATCTTATACAAACTTTACTTTGTTTGAAAACAAATGTGTGTTTTATCAGTTTCAGTGTGTTTTTTCTGTTAAAGTACATCTTTTTTGCTGAAAATGAGCTGATTTTGTGGACTTCTAGGTGTTTTGATAGAGTTTGTCACTAGAGATTGTTGAAAATTTGTTTTTCTGTATCGAATTCGCTGATTTTTCGACCTAAAGTGCTTCTTTTCATCATTTTCGGGTATTTTAGGCTGTATTTTATGATTTTTTTGTGCAAAAACTACGAAAAACCACTAAATTATCTCCTTTTCAGTTCTGAAAATACGTTTTCCGCTGACTTTTCCACTAAAAATCATCGAAAATGCATTTTTAACAGCAAAAATATCAAAATCCGCTAATCGTACTCCTCGCACGTCGTTGTTCAATGTTTTTCTCCTTCTAATCTATAATTATAGCTCTGAAAATTATATTGTTCATAAATTCCCCCATTTTGATGAGAAATTCTTCGAATGTCTCGCCTTTTTGAGCTGGAAATGAGCGCCTTTTTCCCATTTTTTGCTCGAAAACTCTTGTTTTGATGGTTTTATGCTACAAAAATTGTGTTATAACAATATTTGTAGCTGGAAAACTACAATTTTAGGCTAGATAAATGTATTTTTGAGGTGTAAAAATAGTTATTATCCATTTCTATGGCGAAAATCGTTGAAAAAGCTCTATTTTTGCGGTTTTTCAAAGACATTCATGTCAAAAAACACAAAATTAAACAATTTTTCGCCTCAAAATTGATTTTTACAGTTTGAATTCAGTTTTTTGCGCTTTTTTCGGATAGTTTTCTATTTTTCAGCTTGGAAATAACTAAAATTAACGATTTTCACTCGAAAACTGTATTTTTAGGACCGCAAACCGTTATAAAAAGTATTAATGAGCCGTTTTCTGTCTATTTTCGGCGTTTTATAGAAAAATTTTATCAAAAATGCCCCCAAAAAACGCCTTTCTCGACGGTTTTTCATCGATATCAAAGCCACTCCCAATATATATTTCCTATCTCTCTCTCTTTCTCGACGAATATATCACTGAAAACCCGAGATGGACGACGCAGACAGTTTTCGCCTTCTTTTTTTGTTCAGTTTTGTGAAGGCAAGAGGCGACGAAATAGTTGTACAATTGTGATATTGTTATCACCACCGTCGCCTCTTGACAAAATTTTTATCAATCATTGCAGAGGAGTAGAAATGAAACACACACACACAAATTTCTGCCAATGTTTCATCTCTATCGACGAAAATTATTTATTAATGACCAACTTGTGTTCTTTGGTTTTTTTCTGTTTTATCAATTTTCTAGTATTTTTGTGGCAGATTTTTTTCCGCTGGGTTCAACGCCCGAAAAAGCGCTGGTATTTTGCTGACTCATTTTGGAAAAGTAGGTTTTTCGTCATTTTTGAGCATTAAATTTCGATTTTATGACCAATTTTCAGTTTTTGGGAATTCAAAAACCTTTGAAATCGTCAATTTTTATCGAAAACACTTCCTCATGCACATTTTTTGATTCCAAGCTTCAAAAATGTCGTTTTTCCAGTCATTCTAGCCTATTTTTTGTCAATTTCTTGCTGAGAAAAACTTCAAGCGAAAAATTTTGGTTTTTGTTTATTTGAGTGGGCGGAAGCCGCAAATTTCTTGAAAAACCATATTTTTATTTGAAAATTCAGGCTGAAAATGCGTTTGAAAGCATGATTTTTCAGCATTTTCAGCTTTTTAAAACTGTAATTCTTGTAGATATACAAGTACTGATGAGAAAAATATGTTAAATTGCTGAAAAAGTTAGTTTTCTTCAATTTGAAGGCAGATATCTAGAAAATTTTCGAAAATCCGGGAAAATTCCGTCATTTTTTGCTTTGAAAACGAGCAAATAACAGATTTTCAGTCAACTTTTGATATTTCCAACAATATTTTCGCTTTTTTTGTACTTCAAAATCTGAAAAATGCTAAAATTTGTCAAAAACCAGTTGAAAATCATGTTAAAACACGATTTTCAGCTTAAAATTCCCGCACTTTCAGCCAAAAAACCATAATTTTAGGGCTTCCACCCTCGCACAAAAAACCAATAATATTACTCATTTCCGATAATCAAACCGTTTTTGTGTTCTTCTAACCTACTCTGACTCACCTCCCACCTGAAAAAAAGGCACACAAAAAATAAATTTCCCCCCTGAAATAACGCATTTTCCTTCTGATATGCGTCATTATTATTTCCATCTGTTATTACCCCCTGAATCAGAACAGAATAATAAAATATATTTTTTCGCCCAATTTATTCGTTGTTCAGTTTTTCTGATTATTAGCCTTTAAAATTATCACTTTTATTTTATACGTAAAAAATATGCCGTGAGATTTCCTCCCCCCTCCTCAAAACCAAAAAATTGTCCATTTCATATTTTTATCCAAAAAGTGGTGGACCATCTTCATTTTCATTTTAGGCAATAAATGGACATATGAAGGTATATCAGGCATATCAGCCATATTTATACCATATTTTTTTGAAGATAATGAAGGTAAAGCTAATCACACAAAGAACATACAATCCAATATACCCATTCATATCAATTATAAGCAGGTTTTCACTATAATATTAGCCGTTTTTAATAGTTTTTCGATGTTCAGAACGCTAAAATATGTTCGAAATTTTGCATATTTAGGCTATGAGAAACTTGGTAAATTAACAACAGGTATGGTGTCTTTTTCATGTTAAAAATCGTCGTAATTCCTTGAAACTGCTCATTTTCTCTGAGTTTTCGTCAATTTTCATTGTAAAATCGTCTGAAAATATTGTTTTTGCTCGAAAAATCTTCAAAAAATCTATCGTGAAAATTAAAGGGTCTCGCGGCGATGACATAGTCTTCCGAATTCGAGCATGCTCCTTTAAGATACCGTAACCATTCAAATTATTTTCAAATGTGATTTTACTCATTTTTCGTCGCTTTTCAGCTTTAAAAAGATTAAACTAACTGAAAAGTAGGAAAAAATGACGATTTTTGAATAATTTTTGTCTGAAAATCGTTTTTTTCCCTCTATTATACCGTAAATTTCCCATTTTTGATAGGAATTTGTTGATTTCTACTATTTTTCGAGCTCCAGCATGTCAGTATGATTAGTGTTAGCCTTAAAAATCACACTTTCATCGTAAAAAACGCTCTGACAGTCAAAAATTATCTCAAAAACACGATTTTCGCTGTTTTTAGTTGATTTTGGTGCTAAAATCTATGGAATATCAGATTTTCCGCTACAAAAATGTCAAAAAATCAACTAATTTTTCAATGACGAACTCCGAAAAACTTAAAATTCTCACGTTTTTTGTTGTCGCTACACACTAGAGAAAGATGAATTTTCTTCCAATAATCCTTATCACCAAGGTGAAAAAACGTGGAAATATGGTTTCGGCATTCAAGTATTAATCATCAAAAAACTTTGATAATAAACAAAAAAATATGTGTGAAAACACATATATTTCGAAACACTTTGTATTTTTTTGATCGGTGGCTGTCAGAGAGAAAGTATGATGCGTACTTCAGTTAATATTATTTTTGTTGGGTTAGAGGGGGAGATGACTAATATTTTTAATACTTTCCCCACACTCCCTGTTATCTCACATTCTTTTTTTCACTTTTCTTCCTTTTTCTACCACGCCCCATATTGAAAAATTTGACATTTTTGCATTGTTTTCACACCTGTCGCGCCTTCTTTTTTTCTTTTTTTTGCTAATGCTTCTTTAATATATCTTGAAGCGAAATTCAGTTTTCGTGGTGAGATATCCTCCTTATTTCCTGTTGCGTTTGAGGTCTCACCACGATTTGTTACAGTATCTAATAGTACAGTAACTAAAGATACCTGAAAATCGTGGTAGGACCATCAAAGTGTTGGTTTTTAAATGTAATTGGTCTCTTCTCGATTTGGATCTCGCCACGAACTTTAATATTCTACAGTAATCTAGTTTAATATGATCTTTCCATGTCCCTTTAAAATATCCCACAACGAATATTTCAATCGTGGTGAGATATCGCCTCATTTTCATATCTCTTGATCCTTGTTCTTTCAAAGATTCTCGATTTTTACCTTGATCATCCCCCTGATACTATATTTTAAAGGTGCATACTCTTTTTTTCCTCATTTCGTTTCATTTTCCGCAAGTTTTCAACAATAATTCCGTTATTTTACAGGTATAGTGGTAATGAACTGCGAGGTGAAGCATGCGCTGCACTGCGCCGTCCTCGTTTCGTGGATCGTCTGTTTCGCCTACTTTTGCGGCGTGTTCAGCGAGCCGACTGGTGTACCCGTTGACAATCCGGTTGAAAGGTTTGTGTTTTTTGTTGATTTTCATCAAATTTTGATACTAAACATGTCGGAAATGCAATTTTTCCATCAAATTATGACCCTGGTAGGCTTAAAATACCCCGGAAACCTGTGCAAACACGAGAATTTCGATGTTTTTTTGCGAAATTTATCAAAAAACAAATGTTGTGAAACGTACTCGACAACATAATATCAACATATTTATATTATGTTGGGGTGGGAAATTCCATCACATCATCATTTTTTTTTGTTCCGTTGACGAGGAGACGAGACGAGGAACACGAAAACTGGTTTTTCATCTCGTCGATGTGTCTATCAGTAAAAAGAGAGAGAGAGAGAGAGAGACGGACTGACTCACTGTCTCTTTTTTTGGTTGCCCTGTATAGATATATGTGTATGTTTTTGATTGGTAATGGGGAAGTTTTTTTTGTTGGGGAAATGTTGAACTTTGGAAGAATGGGGGAATTGATTTTGGGGGAGAAAGAGAGAATTGAAAAACATTGGAAGAAATTTGAGTTGTTCCGGATAAAAATGATGTTTTTGGGTCGTTAAGAGCGTTTTTAAAGTCTAAAAAAGGTGGATCAGCAGACAGAAATACAGCAGTTGCATCTCAAAAGCTCTAAAATCCGTCATTTTTTGAAAGTTGAAAGATAAAAGACTTTACTCTTTTTGTCTGGAATCCGAGTTTTATAGCATAATTGAATTATGAGTTCTTTATGAGGGAAAAGTTGAAAATTTTTAAACGAAAGTGAAAGATATCCATTATTTCACTCATGAGAGCCAAAAACGACTTTTTGTAGAACGTTTTGATCTAAAAAAATCACTGAAATTCGCACAAAATTCATACAAACCCGAGATTTCTGTTCCTTTCATTCTTTTTCAAAGGTAAAATATTCATGAAACCAATATTACCCAATTACCCACATTCTCTGAGCTCAAAAACACAAAGTTTGCTCTTTTCCTTGATCATTTAAACAAGAATGATATCAGTTTTATTGGTAAAGTTGTCAAATTTTATGACTATCAAAAAATTAAATAATTTGTAATTATGATGTTTTTGCAAGAGTGCAAGTTTCTCATGTCTCAAATTACAATAAATTAGCAAAATGGCAAATATACGTATCTAAACATGTGATATTTTGCAGTTATGGATACATCTGGACAACATTCCTCTACTTGCTCCGTTTCACCGCCTTGCTCGTCTTACCACAATGCCTGTGCAATCTGTTCGGACTGATGCTGTTCAATGCGTTTCGTGAGAAAGTCGCCCTCAAAGCTGCACCATTATTATCGCCATTTGTCTGTTTTCGAGTCGTCACCAAGGGCAATTTTCCGCTTTTAGTCAAGGTACGTCGCCTTTTTTTATCACTCGGTTTTTTTGGAGCACAAAATTTGGCATTAGTACGAAGCAGCCTGATTAATGCATGTATGTGTGCATGTGTGTAAAAAAATTATGAGTCAAATGCCAAAAAAAAGTGATGATAAGACAGAGTGATTAGTGCGGTATGAACTTAATTGTTCGTTATCAGACAGAATTGTAACGGCATGGACAAGAAAATTGTGGAATTTTGGTGGTTTTGGGGAGAAAGATGAAAATTAGGATTTTTCGTGGTGAGACCCGTCATGCGCCTTTAAAAACTCGTTTGGTTCGTGTCAAGACCATTTTTTTTAAGGTTTTTGGCGCCTTTTTCACTGAAAATCGTCCTAAAATTCATCTGAAGTGATAGAAATGAGACATTTTGGCTTCCGGAGAAGCTCTCGAAGGAATTTTGAAGTTTTCGCTTCGAGACCCTTTCCCAAACAAGTACGCGCCTTTAAATTATCGCGATGAGACCTGAAAAGCATAAAAGTTCGCAGATGCACCACTTTTTCACATTGATTCCACTAATTTATACGAATCTCAATATTTCTCGATATATGATAGTAAAAAGAGGATGATTTTGGTTTCGCACCTTCAAACTACGTAGTTTTAAAGTTTTCGCGTCAAGATACCGGAATCAACGTTCCCGGAGTTCAAATTTTTATCAAAATTATGCCGAATTCGCAAATTACGTATCAAGACCAAAAAATTATGAATTTCCGGTGACGAAATTCCCGGAAAATAGCACCTTTTCGATGAACATTGTACCAGTTAGTCACTCAAAAATGTTGTTTTCCACCTTGATATGCTCGCTCGATTTCGAAATCATGTCCCAAATTAGGAACAAATCATAATGATTTGCGTATTCCAACGAATAATTTTCGTTTTGATAATGATGGGAATTAACTGATATGCCAAACTGATTAAATTCCTCTTCCCTCACCACAACCAAAAAAAAAAAAAGATTACGTATGTTTTATTAAATGAATGATGATATTGATGACAAGAAAAGAACAGTTGAGTCAGAGAGTAAAAGATGAAAATGTCAAAAGTGTTTGGCTGGAAATTGATGCTGAAATCATGAAATTTATTTGCAGGAGAACATTGAGAGCAACATGAAGAAGTGCTTCGAAGCGGGAATGGAGAATTTCATATTTGAGGTCGTCACCGACAAGGCCATCAATTTGCCATCGAACTCGAGAGTCAGGGAGGTTGTCGTACCAACTGAATATAGGTTAGTTTTGTTTGTATTTGATGATGGCTTACTGGTAATTCACTGATTCACTGAAAACTTGGTGCATGAAAAGTAGATCAAGTTACCGGTAGACCTCAAAGTGTTTGATCTTTAGTTTGACTTTGGCGCTTCGAAGGTAGATCAAATTGAATGGGAACATGAAGATTGGGTAGATCATAGAATATTTGATCTACTGAAAGATTTTGGCGTCTAGAAAAGTCAAACTGAATGCAAGCATGGCGATCAAAAGATTTGGTAGATCAAAAAAATATGATAAAAGAGGGTCTAATAACGTCTATTTTTCATCTTGAGTTAATTCTTGACCTAATTTTGACCATGTTCCGATACATGGATCACTTCAAATAATGGCTGTAATATTTTCCACATGAATCCAACACGAATCGATGTATGAATTTCAAAATTATCACTTTTGAGATCTTCAAAATTAAATAGAACCAAGAAAAAGTGTTTATATCAAAAAGTGATTGAACTATAATGAGATTTTTCGAAAAACAAAAAATAAACGGAAAATATGTTTTTTTCCAGAACAAAAAGTGGTGCAAAATTCAAGGCTCGCGCTCTTCAATATTGCCTAGAAGATGATGTGAACATTTTGCAACCGACCGACTGGATTGTACATTTGGATGAGGAGACATTATTGACAACAAACGCCATTTGTGGAATATTGAACTTTTGTGAAGATGGAAAACATCAATTTGGTCAAGGTGTTATCACATATGCAAGTGGAGAGATTGTCAATTGGTTGACGACGTTGAGTGACTCGTTTAGGTATCAAATTTTGCCATTTTCGCGTTTTTAAACCTAAATTCTTGCAGAGTAGCTGATGATATGGGTAAACTACGCTTCCAATTCAAATTATTCCATAAGCCATTGTTCGGATGGAAAGGATCATATGTTGTGACACAAGTCGAAGCCGAGAAAGCCGTCTCGTACGATCACGGAATGGAGGGATCGATCGCCGAGGATTGCTTCTTCTCGATGGTCGCCATGAAGCACGGGTACACGTTCGACTTCATCGAAGGTGAAATGCACGAGAAGAGCCCGTTCACAATGTGGGATTTCTTGCAACAACGGAAGAGATGGTTGCAGGGCATATTGTTGACGGTTCATTCGCCGAAAATTGCGGTTGTTCATAAGGTGAGACTGGTTTTTTGGCTTGATATGGCACTATTGCCGGGATTTGCGGTGATTTTGCATGAGATATTTCGATTTGGAATAAAAAATAGCGGAATTTAGCATTTAAATCAAATTTGGCATATCAATATTCATACTAAAAATGAAAATTGGCGTCTTTTTTGTAACAGATGATCCTCGAAATCGAACAGTTTTTGTAACAAAAAATTTCAAAGGCATTTTTTGACCTTTCCTAGATTTTTCAGCCAAAACTTTTCTAAAAATCTAATATTTCACGATAAAACACATCTAGTCATACATTTTCATGAAAATCTGAGTACTCGTTTCAAAAAAAAAACTAGTTCCTCGTAAACCTAAGCCTATATCCGAATGAGAAAATTCGAAAAAATATAGAAAAATGCTGGTCGAAGCTAAACCTAATAAAATTAAGATAAAAGTACCATATCATATTTGCAGGCTCTACTTGCACTATCACTATACGCATGGGCAACAATGCCACTCACCTCGCTTCAAATCTTCCTCTGTCCACTATTCCCATTGCCAAGGTGTCTGCCATTCGATTTCCTGCTGTCGTTCGTCGGCGCCGTCAATCTGTACATGTACATATTTGGTGTTATCAAGTCGTTTTCACACAAATATAGGTATGTTGTTGATTTACAATAATGGAAATTTGATGATTTGTGTGTTTTGCAGAAGCAGCATATTCCGACTAGGACTCTATCTGGCTGGTGCACTCATGACAATTCCGTTCAATATTTTGATTGAAAATGCGGCAGTGCTGGTTGGCATGTTTGGACGGAAGGATCAGTTTTACATTGTCAACAAGGATATTCAGACGGTTTAGATGGTTCCTGCTCTTTTTTGGTGAGTTTTTTGACAAAAAATTGGCTGTTTTGGCATATCAGCGCTCAACTTAAGCCTCCTGGTATCATGTGCCTTTGATACAGTATCCTAGATTCGGCCTGACATCGGTATACTGTATCAAAGGCGCATATCGAGAAACGATTTGTGTGAAGCCGAAGCTCCTGGGTCTCAAAACGATTTAGTAGTTTGAAAATTTAAAAAAAAATGTAAATACAGTACCCGGACTGCAAAAACGTATCAATACCCAAAACGAAGAGTTACCGAATCCCTTGGTATTATGTGCCTTTAATACAGTAATCCAGTATTGGCCTGAAATCGGGATACTGTATTAAAGGCGCATATCTTAGATAGCTTGTCGCTTCGAGAGGCGTGATACGTTTCTGTGAGTTTTGAAACTTGAATACAGTAAGCAAACTGCAAAAACGTGTCGAGACCCTCTAGGTCTAGGTATACTGTATTAAAGGCGCATATCTAGAAACGATTTTTGTGAAACCGAAGCACCTGAGTTTCAAAACAATTTAGTAGTTCGAAAATTTAAAAAAAATGTAAATACAGTACCCGGGCTGCAAAAGCGTGTCAAGATCCGCACTAGTTTATGGTATACTGTATTAAAGTGCTCATATCTAGAAAGGGTGTTTTCGCTCCGAGGGATTTGAGTTGATTTTGCAGTTTGAAAATTTTTGTACCGTATATACAGTATCCGGACTGCAAGAACCTATCGAGACCCAAAACGAACAGTACCCAAATTGATTCATGAAAAAATACAGCTGCAAAAATGTGTCGAGATCCAAAGTCTTTATAGTCCCTGGTATACTGTATTAAAGGCGCACATATAGAACGGGCGTTCGAAATCGACGCTTCTCGAAAAGATTTTGAAGCTTGAAAATTTCAAAACCTTATATACAGTACCCGGACTGCAAAAACGTATCGAGACCCTAAACCAACAGTACCACCTCAACTCGATATTTTTTCAGATTCCCCGTCGCTTCTACACTCTACACACAATTGTCGTCAACCTCGTAAATCATCACCCATCCACCGTATTTTGTCGAATTTCAACACACAAAATGAACATAATTGCCATTGAATATACTTATTTATACACATTTTCTGTCTATCACCACCACTATAATTATATAATTTAGTACATTTTCCTCTTGCCTTTCCCCAACACACACATTAGTTTGCTTTTATCCGGTGTTTTTTCTTCTCTATTTCTCTTTGCTCAACTCGATTGTGATTTCCTTACGAACTTCTCTCTATCTCTCGGTTTTTAGGCACATTTTCTATTGCATTTTTCGTGTTTCAGTTTAAATCGCGCTGAAATTGTCCCCATCCTCCTACTTTTTTTCTCGAAAATCCAGAAACTTTCAGACCTTTTTTTTCTCTCTCTCTATCTTTATCTCTGTTATGTATATCATTTGTGTCAAATCATTTATCTACAGTATACCAATGGGATACTGTAGATTTGACCGCCCCTTTCTCCCCAAATAACCCAAAACCCAACACACTGTATGATCTCGTGTATGAAAGTATACGTGTTTTAAGTTTAACTTTTCCTCCTCCTATATATTATATGGATTTTAAGTTTTCCTTTTTTAGTTGACTCTCTTTCTTTTTCCTTGATAATCTTATATAAATGCTTTTCATATATATTTTTGTTATTTTGAAAAGTTGTCTTTTTCTAGATGAGTGCTCACATTTCGAGCAGTTTTTCTGAGCAATATGTACTTGAAGATGGATGGAACTCTGATGTAACAATAAGGAACAATTAATTTATACAGTATTTATTAGTTGCCAGTAGAAGGATAAGTCAGTTGATGGTGTTATGTGTTTCGTCGACATTGCCGGAGTGGTTGTTGCCTTGTCCCCATGCGTTGTTGGCGGAGTGGCATCGCAGCGGCGGCTGGCTGATTGGTGGCATTCTGCTTCAACAAAAATGAGCGGAAGCCACGCTCATATGTTGCACTGGTCCTCTTATCCCGGTCATTTCCACTTATGTTGTATTTACTGAAAACAGACAGTATGATTCTTTCAATTTTTGTCAACTTCTACCTAGCGAATGAATAGAAACTTGGGTGCGACTGGAACTTTCGTAGAATGTATCCAGTATTACTCCACGACAACCCATTTCTTTCATGAATCCTCTGCCCCAAATCACATCGAATCCGCTTGTCATTCAATGCCTGTAAAATGGCTTTCAATTCGTTTTTCTGTGTGTATACGCTTACATCTCGGACAGTTAAAGCAGACGGTTTGATCTGTTGGGCAGTCGCTCTTTCCAGAATATCGATCGTTTTTAGCCGATTCCAGGCTTCGGCTTTTGGAACCTCCCTGAGTACACATTCCATGCCTGTCCACTTATTGCAAAGAGCACGACATGCATCGAATGTGATTTGCTTGCTCACAGATATCCGTAAAATGTAAATTTCCACTACCTGAAATACACTGACTGTGGGAAAAAAGCATAGATAAAAAACTTACAGATGTCACCGGCCCAATTGAATTCACCAATGCTTCGAGTTCGTTCAAACTCAATTTTCGCAATGTGATGAGGTTCAATTCAGCTTCATCGAAAATTTGTCGAAGTGACACGATCTGAAAAGCGAGTCATTATTGAAATAATAGAATATTTTGAACTTACTATATGTGAAGTAGACAATGTCTGACCAGCTTGTAATTGTTGAATAAATTGTGCACAGATACCAGCAGCATTAACAGTATTTACCTGAAACACTTCTATAATTAACGCGAAAGACAAAAACTTTAACATCCCAATACGACTATTTGGTGTATTGGTTTTATTGAAATAGTTCGAGTTTGTAAAAAAAAAAACTCACAAGAGCTAAAAATGCCAATAATTTGTCTTTGCATACTGTATAATTATCCATATTGAATAATCGCTATTATAATAAGGATTCGACCTTCGTCGTATAGGATTCGAATAAGAGTGTAAATGAATATGTTCATATCAGCTGATAGATCAATTCTAGATTCACGAGTTTCACGCGATTCAATTTCTGATCATATTCATCAGATTTTGCAAATTTTGATCTTCAAAAATGGATATAAGGCGTGACCATTATTGCGTGATATTAATTGAGGAGGAGTGTAGAAATGAATTCATTTCGGATTCGAGATGGGATGGAGAAGGAGGATCGAGGAATGGAAGGTGAAATGCACGAGAAGAGCCCGTTCACAATGTGGGATTTCTTGCAACAACGGAAGAGATGGTTGCAGGGCAACAACAATTGTTATAGGTTAGTATATCAGGGTGATCAGGTGTATCAGAATATATTCAACCGTCTACCTTGCCTTCCAGGACTACCTATTTTTCGATGTCGATGCTCCTGACTTCCTAAACTACGGTTGAAGTGGTACTGTATTGGGTCATGAGATGGGACATGGATTTGATAATTATAGCAAGGATTTTAACGAGACAATGCAAAGGGATAAGGATTATTGGGGTCTCAAGGCGAAGGAGGAGTATGCTCGGCGAGCACAATGTTTGGTGGATCAGTTTGATCAGTATGAGTGGGAGGGATTAGGTGTTAAGGTGGGTGATTGGGGGTATCAGAAGGATATCAAGTGGATGTTTAGGTTGATGGTAGTCTAATACTACGGGAGAATCAAGCGGATGAAATGGGAATGGAGGCAACATTTCGGGCTTATAAGAAGTTGAATCCGACAAATGAAGTAGTGAAGATAACTGGATTGGAGCAATTCACTGGAGATCCATTGTTCTTCTACAGTAATGAACTGGTAGACCACTATAAACCACTATTCGATTACGCTTCCAAGTTATTTGGTGGATTCCCACTCATGGATCCAAACTGGACTGATGACAAGTTTGATATCAATAGTAATCACTTATCAGCTTATCACTATATAGTCAACTTTTTAGATGCCTTATCCATCGTTTTAAACGAGCAAGTTGACGCCTTATTAACACTATACAAGCCATCCCGTCTTGGAGGTGAAAGATTTGAGCTCCGGCCGTTTCTCCCAAAAACTGATAACGATACGGTTGAATATATTGAGAAGATGCTGATAGATGTGATATCAAGTGATAAGATATCAAAGTATATCAAGAATAATGAGGATTTATCAATAAGTGAGATGGATAGATTGGTACCTGGTATCAAATGGAGTGAGATTATCAAGTCAACATTCCCAAGTGATGTGAAATATGATCCATTGGAATATGTGATTGCTAGTAATCTAGCTTCAACTACAAATGCATCACAGTTTGAGAAATTTTTGAACGATACACCGAAAGCGGAGCTGGCTAACTTGTTTGTTATCAGTTATGTGATTAAGAAGGCTGGATATCTGTATAAGGCGAAGTTTGGGTTTGATTGTGTTAAGGTATATCAGACACTGATCAGCGGAACAGTGAAAAATGAGCATTTTTTTCCGGATCAAGAATATCAGGAGATAGATGAGGAAGTTAGGGCTCTGAGCATTGAAGGAATGGAGCATTTTGAAAAGTGACAGAGATTGAGAGATGGCGGACCAAACTGATCAATGATATGGGTACCAAGAAGCTAAATGTGGAGCATTTACAAAAGACGCATGTCACCAATGTTTATTATTTTAAGAATAATATAGGTTATATCAGGGTGATCAGGTATATCAGAATATATTCAGCCATCTACCTTGCCTTCCAGGACTACCCATTTTTCGATGTCGATGCTCCTGACTTCCTAGACTACGGTTGAAGTGGTACCGTATTGGGTCATGAGATGGGACGTGGATTTGATAATTATAACAAGGATTTGAACGAGACAATGCAAAGGGAGAAGGATTATTGGGGTGTCAAGGCGAAGGAGGAGTATGCTCGGCGAGCACAATGCTTGGTGGATCAGTTTGATCAGTATGAGTGGGAGGGATTTGGTGTTAGGTGGGTGATTGGGGGTATCAGAAGGATATCAAGTGGATATTTAGGTTAATGGTAGTTTAACACTGAGGGAGAATCAAGCGGATGAAATGGGAATGGAGGCAACATTTAGGGCTTATAAGAATATATGGGTATCAAGGATCCAAGAACCAGGAAATGCGTGCGATATCAATAATAATTGAGTTAGTTTTCTTTTGCTCATTTATTTGATGATAACAGAACTTAAAAGCTTCAGTTATCATTACGTTTATTGATCATTGAGACGGCGGACAGAAACGCTCCAATGTCTCATTTTTTTTATGGTGGGAGGGATGGACTTAAAAGTTCCGTGATTCCCATTTGTTGTTCGTTATTTCCTCTGGTTCGCACTCCTCAATGGGCTCTCTGAAATCGCTGTCGATACATTATATATGTATTCAAGTTATTAATTTTGTCGCCCTTTGTCACAAAAAGTGACAGATCGGTGATATTAGCAATCGATATTTATGAAAATGACCAATATGGCGGATGCCATGCCCAAATTTTCATTTATTCGTGGATTTTGTTATTTTCTAATGTACAAAAAAGGTTCAATCCGATGAAACCTATATTTTGCAGATTTACTACGTGAAATTTTTACAATTGATTTTTTTGGGTATTTATTGTCAGTGTACTGTATTTTTACAGTAGGAAGTCTCATCTTCTTACTGTATATATGTTATCATATTTTTCCTCTATCAAATAGGTTTAGCTCCATTCTCATTTTATCGATTTCCCGACGCCTTAGGTTTACCTCGAGCCATACCATGCTGACTTCCTGGGTGTTAGAATAGGTTTATTTCCATTCTCCAACCATCCTACAGTATCCTAGTACATCTCTATTTGGCATACTGTAGGTTGTACACCGTAATCCAGCTGGAAAGCTTTTTCCCGATACTATTTATTTACCAAAATGCAGATAAAACAATTGATTAAAATAACAAAATAGGTTGTTGTGAATTTCCGACAATCAAAAAAGATGAAGAATTAGATGGAATTAATTAGTCGGTGGCAATGGTTTGGCCTGGAATTTGACGGGCAATGTGCGAACGACGGTGTGGTCCGAGACGCATTCTCATGTTTCTCTTGTATCCCCACTGCAAAAATAACAATATATAATTATTTCGTTACTGTATTTTGGAAAATCTGTCGATTTTTTGAGTTATAATGCGTTCGAAGTGTAAATTTTTCGACTTTCTATCAATTTTTAGACATTTTAGGCGTTCAATAGACAAAAAATTGACTTTTACATCAGTTTTTTTAATAAAAAAAAGTTGTTTTCGATTGTTTACACGGTTCTCGTCTCTTTTTTTCACAAAAATACAGATTTGCCATTCGATTTTTGTAAAAATCAGCAAAAACTTGAAGAAAAAGGGCAGCTTGGCGGAACAATAAGAGAAAACACCTTGATTTGATTTAGAAATTAAGATTTTATTGAGATTTTGATAGTTTTGAGTCGATTTTGGGTTACAAAAGGCAAAAACCGTGGGGTCCTAAACAGAAAACCCACAATGGAAGCTGATTTTCGCGGTTTTTGATCAAAAATATGGTTTTTTACTTTAGTTTCTATCAAAAAGTGATGACAAATCTTGTTTTCAGCGTTAAAAAATATTAAAAATACTGATTTTGAGCGAAAACAGTATTTTCTTGTCGTTTTGACGGATTTTAATGAATTCTTGGCATCTAATGGCAAAAACCAAACTATTTTGAGGGAGAATCGTCGATTTACCGTCAAAAAAAGGTTTTTCTTGGAATTTTGGGAGCAGAATGAAGAAAAACACTACATCAGGAAGAAAATAGGACAAAAATATTATTTTGTTGCAAAATTATTGCTTTACGGTGATTTTGCACTACTTCCGTGTCAAAAAATAGCAAAAAGTGAGACATTTTCAGCGGAAACGCATCGAAATACCCACATTTTCTCGATTTTTATGCAAAAATGTTCTTTCTCTTGAATTTGCATTATTAAGATTGAACAAGACACATTCATAGCTTACAATGACCCGAAATGCTCCCATTTTTTCTCAAAAAGAAAGCAAGACTCACTCTCTCAAGGGCGGTGACGTCATCTTCCGGTGTGATGCACGTGAAGTTGATGATGAAGCTGATAACAGCTAGAATGGCGAAGAAAACGCACCTCAAACATCAATTTATTTGGAATTTTTGAATAAAAACTTACCAAACAGCAATAACACCGAGATAATCGGCCAATTCCAAGTGTTGCTTGAGGTCGATCGCCATTTTTTTGTCTGAAAAATGTTCATTTCAGGGGAAAAGGAGGAAAATGCGTTTTAGAATGATCGTGAGAGGAAAATCATGATAAAATAACGGAAATTGGTTAAATTTGGCACAAATTCAGTTTTTTTAAAACAAAAATCGAGCGAAAATTGGCTAAAAACATCAAAAATTAATATGAAATTGGGAACGAAATACGAGAAGTACGGTAGGTTAAAGGCACATATAGTCAAATGTTTTCCGTGTCTCGCAGCGAGCAGAGTACTGTAGCTTGCATTTTGAACGAAAATAAAAATTTTTATTGCAAAATTGAGAAGGAAAAGCTGAAAATTAGCAGATTTTCGCATTTTTATAGCAAAATATAACAAAAATAACAATTTTCCTGCAGTTTTAACAACATTTTATGCGTTTGACTCTCTTTGTTCCCTGTAAATAGGCATTTTCAAGATTTTTCTGACAGAAAACTTATGTTATGATATTTTCTAGCAATCATAGATTTCTGAACCTCGAAAATATGAATAAGTTGCAAACATGCAAAAAACTAGCCAATATAGAACAAATATGGCCAATTTGAGAGAGGAAAAAGAGAGAAAAATGGAGAAAATGTGTTTTTTTGGTCAATATGTGGACGGGGAAACAACGAATGGTAAATGGTGGGAAAATATAAGGAGACAAGTATTGTGTATACGTTTAATACTCAGTCAAGCAGCCAAAAACCGTCAAATTTTTATACCACAATGACGCAAAAACGATATAATCTGATCAAAATGTTCTTATCAGTCCTAAATTGATTAGTTCTATGCATAGAACTATGAAAATTCTATGAATATTTTGTCTATAAAAGTATACAAATAGGAGGGAGGAATGGAATATAAAATGAATGAAAATGATAAGGGAATGATAGCAAATACGATGTTAATGTGCATATCGATTGTCGTCGATGGCATGCATTTTATTGGTTTTTAACAGCAGGCGAAGAGAACGGAAATAGACAATTTAGGTTTAGGAATTTGAGAGATTTGCAAACCTTCTCGATTAAAAACATGTTTTCGTTCTACAGTAGACCGAGATAAAGTACAGTATCCCACACAAGCGACTTTTCGAGAGCTGATGCCTTGTAACTTTTGCCAGAATACACTGCTGAACAAAATATATTGCCTCTAAAAAAGCCAAAAAATTCTCAGGTACTGTAGTGTTCGGTTCGGCATACTGTAACTCCAGAAAAAAACGATTTTTTGGAATCATCTGAATCAACTTGTTCTGTTGCTCTCGATGCACTTTCTTTTGTTGTTGGGAAAGTTGATTTGAAGTGTCAAATAGTTCCAAACAGTAATTTTTAAAATAAACTTTATCTCCAGGAAAAAAACTCTATAAAACTTCGATCTACTACAATGACTATTATCAAACAATTATACTATCTAGACAATTCTTCTTTGAGTGGAAATTTTCGCATCGACATACAATCTATCACCAGAGACAAGCAAGTCGAAACAAAAACATTTTTGTGGCCCCATCATGATTTCGACCTCAACTTCATAGTCTTCCTCATAATCTTTGTCCAAATCCTCATAACCAGCTTCTCTTCTTATTACACATGGTACATCGGCAAACATTTCTTCGATTGTTCCATTCATTTTTATCTTTAGATGCATACTAGATTCAATTGGATAATTTTCATCTATCCACTTCTATAAACATAAAATTCTTATTTAAATCGTATGTTTTTGTATCAAACCTTGATAAGCATCTTGATTCCATTATCAGTTACGTTGTTCATCAAAATCTCAATTCTTGTCGCTTTGAAGTTGACAATATCCTCATCACTGATGTCACTTTCGCCATCTATAGAAACATGTTTGGCATTTGTCACCTATAATAATTAATAGTACAAAATAATACGAAATGTTTTCCTTACGCATGGAATACTGCCAACATGTTCATTCGGAGAAAAATTTTTCTCCAAAAACACCTGCTTCACACCAGGCTGTATGTACTTCAACCATTTTGCATCACCACCTTCTAAATCACTGTAAGACTCCTCAACTTGAATGAAACCGCCTTTGGGAATAAGTTTTTCATTTAAAATCTGAATTATACGGTTTATTCCATTCTTGCAAACTAATAATTACCCAGTCATCCGACGTGCCATGTTTGATGTGTACATTTTTGTTAAACAAAAACCAATATGCATATTGCAAAAATAGGTTTTGAGCCTCTTGTGCACAATCAAATCGAATTTCTTGCTCTTCTCCGTACCTGAATATGACCGATGTTATGAGATAAATTGTGAAAATAACTTACTTGCAAATGATGACTGTATTTCTTTTTTGAGTGAATGACAATTCATCAAATAGCTTGAAATGTTGAATCGGTTCATCTGTAATCATTTTATTTGAATTATTATATGTGCCGAATCAGCGGCTAGGAATAAAGCAAGTGCGCCCCAGGATCCCGCTACGATTTTGCAGTTCGGCTACTGTATTTACGTTCAAAAATAATTTTAAACGCTTCGAGACCCAGGGGCGCACTTGCTTTATTCCTAGCCGTTAGTTTGGCACGTATAATTTTTTTTCCGCGCCGAAACAAAAAGAAAGTGCGTCACCTGATCTCGAAAGGTTTTTGCAGTTCGGGTATTGCATTTCCGTTCAGAACAAATTTCCGAAAAGCAAAATCGTTGCGAGACCCAGAGGCGTATTTTCTCTATTTTCTATTCGATAAAAACATACATGAACTTTCGTCTTCATCATCAAACTCATATTCAAATGGCAATTCTTCAAAAAAGAGTGGAACTGTTGGGAATTTTTCGAAAAAAACATTCGTCTGATTTTGGACACCCATACACACATCTGAAAAATCATTGTATAAAAAAATAATAAGAGGAAACAAGTCATACCTTGTAATCTTATCCATGTTGTCTATAACCATTTTTTTCACTTCCATTGGCACATTATTCCAATTTTCCGCTTCAACTGCTTCATTCGTATTTGAATCCTCAATTCCTGGTGTCCAATCTTCCATTTCGACATCATCTGTTAGTGTTATTTCCTCCTGTGGTCCTTCACAATCGACTTGTGACATTTGTGCTTTAAACAGCTTCACCGGCTGCGAGAAAACTAAAAATGAACAAAATTATTCACGTGAAAACGATGAAAACATTTTTTATTAGACGCGCGGAAATATTTTTTTTTCATGCATGAAACTGAACACATTTTTTTGATTTTTCAGATGGAAACAGAAAATTCAACATTTTATGAAGTTGAAAATATTGTTCAGCACAGAATTCTGTACAATATAGGTCTTTCCTAAATAAATTTGACGAAATATTTGATTTTCAGTCAGTTTCAGTCAAAAAAATTTTTGTCAACTGAAATCATTCGTGAAAGAATTTGTGGAATCATATTGAAAAATGCTCGATTTACAACTTTGCCGGGCTTTAATTTCAGCCATTTTGTGTGGAGTGACTGATAAGTGTATATACAGTACTCCGAGAGTTCATAAAGTTTCAGCCATTTAAAATAAATATAATATCGACATGACCATGGAATTTTGCCTTTCTGGGAAATTGTGCCTGAAAAACTAGTTCAAACTTGAAAACTGAATGGGCGGTGAGCATCTTAAAAACGAAAAATTACCGGTTTTTATGCAAAATTTAGGAGTTTTTATTTCAGAAACGACGAAAATTGAGAGGGAATGGATTTTTTAATCAAAAAATAGGTTCAAAAACCTCCAAAAATTGTGTATATTGATTATTCTTTCACAAAATCTGAAAATTTCAGCCTTTATCGCTATCAATTTTCTGCTATAAATCGATAAAGTTATCAATCTCGAACACATTTCAACAAAAATTTGACGAAAACTTCTGAAAAAGCTTCAAACGGCCGACCACTTCGATTCTAGGTCATCACTTTTTTCAGCTTTTACGATGTTCTCTACTGATATTTTTCAAACGATGTAAACAAAAATAGATTTCCTGAAAATGCGATTTCTTATATACAGGCAGAGGGATGGAGTTAAACCTAAGAAACTAGCCAAGGGATGAAGCTAAACCTATAGTGATGGAACTAAACCTAACAATAGGAAATTAGAAGGTAAACTTTTATAGGTTTAGAAAAATCAGTTTAGTTGAACAGGGTAGAGATGGATGTAAACCTTTGAAAAATTATTCAATTCCAGTCTTCTATGAAATAGAAGTTCACCAATCTTTGGTGTCACCACTTTTTTCGCGCCAATAGGTGGTGTGATAACCACCAACAATATTTAGTTTAACTTTTATGAGAAGGAGTTAGTAGAACGGCGAGCCGCTAGTTAGTTTTCAAAGGGTTAGTTTTTGAAAAAAAAACATGAAATAATCAGCTTTATCTGCATTTTGATAAATATATAACATTGAAAAAAGACGTAGAATTCACGGGGCGTATATAAATTACTAGAAACAAGAAAAGTATAAACGGGAGGGATGGAAAACAACATAAATACGCAGTGAAAAGACGAGAAAATGCACATTTACCATAACATTCAAGGCAATTAGGCATATATTTATGGAGTAAGACGTTTTGGATCACGTGGGAACAGCGAGGCGAGACGGATGTTGTGGAGACCGAGGAACAGCATTGTAACACGTTCCAATCCTGAAAAAATATTGATTTTATGAAAAAAGTTCAAAGAAAAAACTCACCAATTCCACCACCAGCATGTGGCGGGCAACCATACTTGAAGGCATCAATATATGCCTGGATCTTCTCCAAATCGACACCATGGTGTTTGGCGCGTTCCACCAGCATCTCTGGGTCATGGATACGCTGAGCACCCGACAAAATCTCTTCTCCTCTCATGAACATGTCGTAACTATTAGAGTACTTCTCATCGTGCGCATCTGGCATTGTGTAGAATGGCCGAACAGCCAATGGGAATTTGTCGAGCACGTAGAAGTCGGTGTGGTACTTCTCCTTCACCAATTTGCCGAGCAACTTCTCCACTGGTGTGCTCAAATCCTCCTCATCGCCGATTTCCACTCCATTCTCGCGGAGAATTGCGATTGCATCAGGATATCTGCAATGAAAGGGGATTATTTGAACTCGGAAGAGAAACTCACTTCAAGATCAATGGCTTCTCAAGGAATTGGAATGGCTCAGCTGGATATTGTTGTCCAACAGCTGCAATCTCATCTTGAAGTGTCTCTTGGAGTCCCTTGAACATTGATGTCAATACTCCAGCGATTGTTTCCATAACCTGACAAACAGCAGTTAAAAATAGACAAAAATATGATAAATACCTCATGATAATGGAAATTGAAGGCCATTTCCAAATCGAGACCAACAAATTCAGTCATATGACGATGAGTATTCGAGTCTTCTGCTCTGAATACTGGTCCGATTGTGTAGACCTTCTCGAAATCACCAGCAATCGCCATTTGTTTGTATAATTGTGGAGATTGGGCCAAATAGGCGGATCTTTTGAAGTATGTAACCTGAAAAATGCGTTGATTATGTGTAAAATATGGCAAAAACATACCGAGAAAACGTTGGCACCTCCTTCAGATGGAGCCGAAATGATTTTCGGTGTCATAATTTCCACGAATCCCCGCGAGTCCAAGATATTTCTGAATTGCTTGCAAACGCCAGCTTGAATCCGGAAAATCGCCTGAGCGGTGACGGTACGAAGATCGAGAACACGATTGTCGAGACGGGTGTCGAGGTTCACAACAGCCAGCTTGTTCTCCGAGTTTTCCTCCTCTGTCACTTTTCGGGAGGCGTCTTCGATTTGAAGTGGCAGTTTTGGAGCAGATGATGAGACGACGAAGACTTGTTTGGCGAGAAGTTCCACACTTTTTTGGGTGCATGACTCGATTGGTGTGTCGACGGTGTTGACGGTGGCGAACACATCGATGATCGACTCCTAAATATCAATTTCATATGAATATTTCAAAATATAACAAACCTTTGGAATCGACGACACAAATTTAAGCATTTGCTTGCTAATCGTCTCATTCAAGAACATGGCAGCTTGAATGGTGTAGACTCCTTGGCGCAACACCAAGAAGCAGTTCTTTCCCTTGGATCGGATGGTGTGCACACGTCCGCGAACCCAAATCTACAAATTATTCATTGAAAAAGTCACAAGAAATCATAAAACTCACATCCTTTGTCTTCAACTCCTCATTGATAGCTTTCACCGGCGAAAAGCTCAAATCCTTCTTTTCCTTCGAATTGACGAGGCCGTAGGAGCCGTACATTTCCTTTGAATAATCCTCTTGATCGCCAGCAGCTTGTTGTTGTTGATTACCGCCTTTCTAAAATATATAATCCATCAGAATGATGAAAGATTTCGAAATCTCATACCTGTTCAGACAACTCCATTTTCTTAGCCTTTTTCGCCAACTTATTGAGCTCCTTCTTTGAGAGTTTTGGCTCTCCACCTTCGACGTTGTCAGCCATTTCACCTAAAACCAGAAAATTTGAAAATTCAGCGCCAAAAAAACTGAGAAAAACACAAAAGTTTGTTGATTTTAGGCTGAAAATTGGAGCCATCTCAGGTGTCTGTGATATTGCGTCACTTTACGTGCATTACACACAATGCACGCAATCTGACGCAATATATTCAAATGAATTTCTTTTGGCGCTTCTGGTGCTTTTTTCTCCCTTTTTCCTCGTTTTCCATCGATTTACTAGATTTCTTTCGAAAATATACGAAAATACTAACATTTATTCATTGCAGAACCATTATCCAACTCGATATAATCAACAAACGAGGGAAAGAACTGAAAAATGGAGGCGGCACACGATGAGGAGACAAGACTCATCACAATCCCTCTCAAATCTGATCAAGTGAGTTTTTTAAAGGTGTTTTCAACTTTAAAATTGCGCGATTTACCTTATTTTTCCATTATATTTCGTTTTTCTTTGATTATTGGCATGCTAGGCACGAAATTTTCGCGAATTTGTATTTTTTGGAGTTTTCATGCCGGTAAAAAGCAAAATTCAAATATAAATTTCATAAAACCGGCATTAAAACTTCAAAAAATAAATTCGTGCAAATTTCCAGACCGCCCATCTCAAAAGTCTTCGTCGTTTCTCAATCGAAGTGTGGAATTTGACACAAAACTGGGGTCAGGCGACGAATCGGCTCACAAATTCGCTGGAAATCATGCTAAATCATCGTCTAAAGCTATTCTATGCGATGGATGATAATCTCGATGATTCGAAATTGACGCAAGATGAAAAAGTGCGAATTTCGACGAAAATTGTGGAGGAAAACGAGAAAATGAGCAAGGCGATGGAGGATTTGGAGCGAATTATTGCGAAATTCGAAACGGCGAATGGCCGAATGACACCATGGCGGAAATTGGTGGAGAATGTGCAGAATGATGAGCTACATTGGATTGTTGAGACGTTGGCTGAAAATCTACCAATTATTATCAAAATGCTGAAGAAGGAGATGGAAGTGAAGAAGAATGGACTGCTGGATGTGGCGAAAAACGATAATCGAGACGTTTTTACATTAATTTTGATCGCTTTTAAGCGAGAATGTTTTGTTGATACCAGTTTATTGTCGAAATTGTATGCTTTAGTGTCGTTGGAAGCTCAATAATTTGTTATTTTTGTTGAATAAACCTATTTTTCAATTCAAAATGTCTCAGATATTGTAGGAATCAGTTTTCGCGCTATATTCCTGGATTCTCCGCTGTTTTACCCTCGAATTGTTCGAAAAATACGAGTTTTTTTGCTGCAAAATAGCGAAAAATCGAAGTTTTGCCATGAAAAATGCCGAAAAATGAGCAATTCTAGCTGGAAATCAACATTTTTCATTGCAGAATGAAGTAATCTCAATACATGTCGATGAATTACCAGATGGAGATGAAATGGAGAATCTGTTGGTATCAGAAAATGCCAAATTGAGTGTCTGGATTAATGTTGCGGTATGTTTTTGAGCTTTTCCCTCAAAAAATGGCCAAAAACATCCATTTTCAGCTAGCCTACTACCGAAAAAAGGACACCACAGCATTTATGACAGTACTCGAATCAGCTGGATCAAAAGCGGCGTTGGAATATGCTGGTGTTAAGCAAGATCAGATGAAAGCATTGGATATGTTGGCCGCATATTGGATGACTACTGTAGGTCTTTTTGCATTTGAAAATTGAGAGAAATGAGAGAAAATGTGTGAAAAATCGAGGTTTCACGAGGAAAAATAGCTTCTTTTCATTTAAAAAATTAGATTAATTTTCAATTCTTTGCTTAATAAACACACCAAACAGCAGAAATCCAACCTATATTATGACTTTTTTGAGAAGTGAGAAATTTTTTAATAATCTGAGCCTCGTTATCTAAAAAATGGACTCATTTGCCAAAAAGAGCCGTTGAATTCGGATTTTACAAGAAAAAAATGAGTTATCAAATGATTTTATCAAACCACAAGTTCAGTATATCGAGTTCGACTGGCTGCCAAGTAACCAAAAAATAGTTTTTTGTAAAAATAAGCATATTTATTTGTAAAAATTATGATTTTGGTTCGAAAATTCATTAAAAATCTGGAAAACATCAGTTTTGAACAATCATTCAACGCCTGAAACTAGAAATTTCAAGTTTTTTTTTGAAATCATATGATTCGAAAAGATTCTAGCTCTAGAAATGGGATCAAAAAGTTTTGTTTTCTGCACTATACTATTTTAACTTTTTTTTCAAAACCTTCATTTTTTCAGGGATTTCGCGAAAAATCAAAAGAAAAGAAGCTCGAATTATTCTCCAAAGCAACAGTTCTATTCAACACAGCTGATAAGATTATGATGTAAGTTTTTGATTCGTATCAATAAATCATTCTCAATTATCAGGTACGAATGGTCCCATTTGACAGTCCGTGCCTGGTTTTATCTGTTCGAAAGAGAAAATCGGCAGAATAAGTTGGATTTGGCTGATCAACAGTTCAATTATGTCGTTAAAACGGTGTGTTTGCCTTTTTTTCAAGAAATTTGAATGAAAATATGTTTTTCAGCATCCAAACAGTGTCCTTCCATTGGTTGGTAAAGCAGTTATTGCATTCAACAAAGCAGATTACAAAGGATCCATCAAATTCTACAAATCAGCGATTTCAAAGCGACGACATGATGTGGCGGATTTGAGAGTGGGAATCGGATATGCGTATGCCAAGTTAAATCAACATGATAAGTCAAAGTAAGTGTTTTTTTGTTGGAAATTAAGGTTTAAATCCAGAAAACATGAGAAGAATCGTGAAATTTGGTCAGAAATGACACAAAAACGAGAAAAATACAGTGAAAAACATGCTATTTTTCAAGTAATGCGTTTGTATTTTGTGTCAGAAACTTGTGATTTTATTCCAATTTGACCATGTTTAGAAACCGAGATTTTTCCAATTTTGAAGCTTTATCAAGACATCGATATCAGTTTTCACCAAAAAAACCTAGAAAATCGATTCAAAAAGCTCACGTGCCAATCCTGTAAATTATCCGTTTCAAGACGAACATAAACAATTTATCATATTTATCTCAACCGATCATTTTCGTAAAGTTCGATTAATATCCTGGGAGCTCAAGTACTAAAAACTCGCTGCTGGATGATACGGTAGCCATCTCATTTTGTGAAAACTTGCGTTCAATAATTTTCTAGCTGATCTTTCATTCATTTTCTAATCGATGAGTTTGAAACGAACGCAATGAAAATATAATGATCCGCTTCTGTTTTGAATCAGAAAGTTGGATTCCAACTGGAATATCTATTGAAGTCGAGCTGTTGGATTTGGGACCTGTATCGAGAGTGCGATATCATCATATATATACAAAAGCCAAAAACATTGTTTCTAAAAAACACAAAAAGTCAATTGTAGAAGTCACGTGACTATCCTGTAAAATTTCCGTTTCATAAAAATTATAAATAGTTTAACATGTTTGTCAGACCTGATTATTTTTGTGCTAGTGCTCTCCTCTTGAAAACAAAAAAAGGTATTCACAAAGTGTATTTTTTTCAACCAAAATTGACGATTCATCAAGAATCAACTACAATTCAACAAAAAATAATCATACCACCTTCAAAATCAATCAAATCAGTGAATTTATTTTGTTGCAGAATCGCATTCGAACGAGCATTGGAAATGGAGACGGCGAATGTATCAGCAATGACTGGATTGGCGATTCTACTACTCAACACATTCGAACACGCGAATTGTCGAAAAGCGGTTGAATACTTTGGAATGGCGTATCATGTCACACCCGATCATCCAGTTGTATTGGTTCATTTGGCTAATCACTTCTTTTTCAAAGGTGTAAGTTTTTTATTGATGTTCTTTTTCTGGAAAAGGCCGAAAAGTAGCTTAAATGCCAATTTTCAGGAGATAGACAGAGCATTTCAATTGGCATGCCATGCACTCAATAATACCGAATCGGAGGCGATTCGAGCCGAAGCACATTATCAAATCGGACGAGTAAGGCATGCGAACAAACAATATGATACGGCTTATAAGGTGAGTATTTTGAAGGAGAATCATAGATAGAATACTCAATTTTTGACAAAAAAAGCGGGATTTGTTGTTTTTGAAGAAAAATCTTGATAAAATGGGACCCGTGATCGATGAAAATGGGTCTATTACGAAAAATGCTCTCTTTTTGACAAAAAAAGGAGGAAAATTTACAATTTTTGGTTTAAGTGGGACCTATTCTCGCCCCAAAAATGCTCAAAAACAGGCGTGGGTCCCGTTGAATATGATCACATTTGAGAGGGCGAAATTTTTTTGTACCATGGGTTTGTACCTTTCGGAAAATTCAAAATTGTTTCAAAATTTTTTTGTTCATAAGAGGGGAACCTTATCTCAAATTTTTCGGCATCTTTATGACCGATTTTTCTTTGATAGCTCTGATTCTGAGCACTAATAAGGCCCACGACTGCTCAAAAAGTGGGACCCGTGGACGGAAAAGTTTCGGTGTATTCTACTTATGATTTTCAGATGTACTACCAAGCAAAAACGTGCAGCAATGAGCATACATTGGCGTGGTTTGGACTTGGACAATTGTCGATTCATAAGAATGAGTTGGAAGAGGTGAGGGATTGAGTTTATTCTGAAAAATTCCAAAGCGAAAAGTAATTTCAAACTCAAATAGTAATTTTTCCAATTTTCAGGCAATCAAATGCTTCGAAATAGTGCTGGAACGAATGCCAAACAATGCCGAAGTGATGAAGATTCTCGGATCACTCCATGCTCATATTCCAAATGCAGATGCCACAAAACAAGAAGAACATCGAGTAAAAGGACGAGACATACTCGGAAAGTATCTAAAAATTGCGCCAGAAGATATCGAAGTGACGATCGATTTGGCACAATTATTGGAGCACACGGATCCGAAGAAAGCACTGGAATTGTACGAAAAGGCGAATGATTTGTTGGTCACGATGGAGAATATTCAACCACAACCGGAGATGTTGAATAATATTGGTGCATTATATATGCAAATGAAGAATTATGAGAAGGCGAAGGAGTATTTTGAGCAAGCCAGGAATCGATTGACGGTTAGTTTTTGAGACTTTGAAATGGAAAAAAAATGGATAGATTTGACGTTTTTGTATCGAAGTAGAGCCGGGAATAGGATTATTACCAATTAGATTGTGCATAAATTTAGAAAATTCCAAGCAAATTACATTTTTCTCAAAATCAAGTTAATTTTTGCAGGAGATGATCGAAACAGCAGATCGTGACGCGACGGAACGCCCTCACCTTCTAACAATCCGCTACAATCTCGCCAGGTGTCTCGAATATCTATGCAAAACCGCCGAAGCTGAGCAAATGTACAAGGATTTGGTTACCGAATGTCCGGGATACATCGATGGATATTCAAGACTCGGTTGTATCACTCGGGATCGTTGTCAAGTCTACGAATCATCGATGTGGTTCAAGAATGGTGTACAGTATGATCAACAATCGCCCGTTGTATGGACATTGATTGGAAATTTGCATTTTTCGAAGAATGAGTGAGTCTTTGGAGCGAAAAGCTGAAAAATAGTGCTCAATTTTCAGGTGGATGCCGGCACAGAAGAAATTCGAATTGATTTTATCGAAGATCTACAGCAACAAGAATCCGGATCCATACTCATTGGTGGCACTTGGCAATGTATGGTTTGAGCAGTTGGCGAATCCGAGTAGGAAGAAGGAGGATGTGAGTTGGTTTTGGGGTACTGTAGTACGAGGATACTGTAGAAACTATTTCTCAATTTGTTTTGAACGTTGAGGTGCATTGTGTAGAAGATGTACAATAAAATGGGGATACTGTAGGAAGAATTTCACATGTGTTTTTCATGTGGAAAATCAAAAGACTACTTTATATAGGAGGGGTACGGTAGATAGGGAGTACTGTAAAACTTGGTCAATATTTAATCGGGGTCAGAAACGGGAAGAAACTTGTAAGAAGCTTATGGTAGTCTGGGGATACTGTAGTTTTACTGTAAAATCTTTTTTGAGCAGCAAAATAAGTTGACCGTTTTCAGGAGAAGAAATATGTGGATCGAGCTCTTCAAATGTATACAAAAGCATTGAAAATGCAGCCGAAGAATATGTACGCAGCTAATGGAATTGGTAAGATTTTTTCTTTATCACCTGTTATCAATGATAATCAATGTTTAGGATGTGTATTGGCATACAAGAAGAACTGGAATGATGCTCGTGACGTCTTCTCGCAAGTTCGTGAAGCGACATCGGAATTCTTCGATGTTTGGGTCAATATCGCACATGTTTATATGGAAAAAGAACAATATATGGCTGCGGTTCAAATGTACGCATCGGCGATGAAGAAGTTTAAGAAGGAGAATGATACAACGATGCTGCATTATTTGGCTAAGGTATGTTTTATTTTAAAAATCGGAGAAAAGGGGCGAAATTTGACTGAACAAGATATCTTTGGAATATGTGGTTTTTTCAATCTCGATTTTTGCAGGCATATTACCGTTCTGGAATGCTCAACGAAGCACGTGATGCACTCGAAAAAGCGTTACTCGATTCAATGGACAGTACACACATTCGATTCAATTATGCAGTTGTATTGAAACATTCGGCGAAAGAGGTACTTCGAGGAATCAAAATGACATCGGAAGATGTGAATGGAGCGACGAAGGACTTGCAATTGGCTGAAAAGTGAGTTTGAACCGAAAAAGTGATGTTTTGCATGAAAAATGGAAATCCTGCACGTTTTTTGAAGTTTTGAGTTCATAAAATTGTTTTTGTTTGGCTTAAAATCTCGAAATCATTGCTGAAAGTCACATTTTTTCGATGAAATTTGAGTTTACAACTGTAGTTTTCGTCAAAAATTGATGACTTCAATTGAGAATGTTAGGTTTTGCAGGAAAATTAATGAATTTTGCATGTTTTTTTGATTCTTGAACTCTCAAAAACGGTTTTTTGGTTTGAAATCTCAAAAAAAACTGAAAATACCACTTTTACGATTAACCAGCTGAAAAGTGAGCATTTTCGAAGAGCTTCAGAGACAAAAAAAAAGTTCAAAAATCGGAAAAATTGGATATAAATAGATGAATAATGGAAAAATCAAGATTTTACCTGAAAATTCATCAATTTTTTGTGTTTTTAGTCTGAAAGTTCTCTTTTTGTCTTGAAATTGCGAAAAAAAAGAGCTGAAGATATCATTTTAGCATTTTTTGAAGGTTTTTGATACTACAATTGAGAGTAACTGAGCAACACTGGGGATAAACTGATAAATAATCGGAAAATCAAGGTTTTATTGAAACATTCATGAATTTTTTGTCTTTCCACTCGGTAAATCACGAAAAATCAGTTGAAAATACTCTTTTTAAAACCAAATTTGAGTTTTCAACAGTAATTTTTCGACCAATTTTCTCAATTTACAAGTTTTTCCAAAAATTGAAACGATTTTTCACCAAAAAATTCAAAAAACCCATCAATTTTGCAGACTATTCCGATACATCTCATCACACGAAGACAGAAGTTCACATTCGATACGTATCTCGCGTACAATGTGCGGAGAAGAAGCGAAGAATTGCAATGATCTACTGGCACAGGCACAACATAAACTGGAAAAGGCGATGAGTCAAGATGCGGAGGGATTACGATTGAAACAGAAACAAGAGATCGAGAAACAGGAGTGTATGAGGAAGAAGATGGAGGATGTGAGTGGTATTTTGATCTATGTGGACTACTGTAGTTGGTAGGGATACGGTAGCTAGCTTACAATGATATAATGAGATCACGCTCTAGGATACTGTATCTGAGCTACAATGGATAATGTTACTGTAGTTACAGTGATGGATTACTGTAGGCATGCTATTGCTTCAGTAGTTTAAGGTGTATAGAGGGATACTCTGGTGTACTGTAATAGAAAACAGCTGAAATAGATGAATGAGTAACGGGGTGAATAAATAAGTTAAAGGCTACTGTAAGGATACTGTATCCGGAGTACTGTAGTACTGTAGCTACGTGTCACGAGAAAATAATTGAAAAGAGTATATGAGAATGAAAATAAGAGGATTTTTTATCTATTTTGGAAAAAAGTGCATTTCGGAGCACTTTGAAATGAACAATTCGACGAAAACAAAAATGAAAAATATTTACGTATTTCTGAACTTTTTGAACCGTTAAATTTCCAGGCTCGTCGTCGTGAAGAAGAGGAACGAGCAAAGAATGAAACAGCAAAACAACTGAGATCATCATTCATCGAAATGACAAAAGATATTCTACGATTGCCAGAGGTTTATGAAGAAAAGAGGAAGGGCGGCGGTGGTGGACGACGTCGAAAGGGCGATGATGGTGATGAATTTGTGAACGATAGTTCGGATGCTGGAAACTGGAATGATGGCGGAGAAGGAGGTGGAGAAGGTGGTGAACGAAGGAAGAAGGATAAAGCATCGAAGAAGGCGTCGAGGAAGAGAAGAGAACGAAGGGATAGTGGTGGTGGATCGGATGCGGAGAGAAAGAAGGATAAGAAGAAGAAGAGGATGATGGAGGAGAAACAGAGGAAACAGGATGAGAAGAGGAATCCGAAGAGTGAGTTTTTTTTGGTTTGCGAACTTATTTGACTTGAAAAGTACTGAAATATCTTCATTTCAAGCTAGATTTGACGAAATTTCATGGAAGTTAGAAGATTACAGTTTAGGAATAGAAAAAGTTATCTAAAAAGATATTTGGGATTCAAAAAATGAGAAAAACGAACATCTAGGTTCTAATTTGGATAAAATGAATGATCTAAACCTTTTTTTGAGTAAAACGCAGACCTGGGTCCCATGAAGGCACGGCCTTGAAAAGGAGCAAAGAGCGTTTCTTTCCGCGTAGCGGAAAAATTTTTTTCAGACAAGTATGTACCTTATGGGCAAAACGATTTTTTTCGGTCAAAGTTTTGTTTTTGCTGAGGAAGTCCAATTTTTAGTTATTTAAGAAGAAAACTTCAAATTTTATCAAAAGGTTTTTTTCGCCCATTTTTGGTCAACATATACCTGTACCCCAAAACGATTTTTTTCGGCCCAAAATCCTATACTTGGACTGGACCCAGGCCTGGTAAAACGGTATTTATGGAAGTTCATTTCAGCTCAGAAAACGAATTTTCATTGAAATTCGAAGTGTTGATTTGAATTTCAAGGTTTTTGTAGACGAAATTGGGAAAAAAACAAGTTTTCTCCTATGAGTTTTCTCCTACGTTTTTTTGCTGTGAGTATGGCGAAGAATCATGAATTTACGAAGTTTGATAGATTTAGTGGTTATGAAAAGAATTGACTGATAAAACTAGTGAAAATTTCATACGAAAATGTATATTTTATGAGTGAAACGTATTTTATATAGAATTTTTATAAGTTTTAAAAAAATCGAAATTTGCAGTAAAATCGCGTGCCTACTTATCATCTGACGACGACTCATCGGACGACGACAAAAAGCCAGCACCAATGTATTCGAGTGAGGAGGAGCAACGACCACGGGATAACTTTGGTATGATTGATTGTTTGATACTCCATATATATTGATAATATTTAGATGATACACCACCACGTGCAGCTGGAAGTGATAGTGATAGTGATCGACGACAAATGGACTCGGATGATGAGGGAGCGGCGAGAAAGAAGAAAAAGAAGAAGGCAGTTGAATCGGACAATTCGGATGAGAGTGATCGACCGATTATTGGAGGATCTGATGATGATGATGGTGAGTTTGTGAGAGGTTTTTTGAAAATTTGTTTTCAAAAGTTTGATATTATATGATAAAATAGACATTTTTGGACTGTACAAAAATGTAGAGATGGAAAAACTAGAAAAACTAGAATTTTTGAGCAAAAAGTTTGCAAATTGTAGTCAAATACGGCAACTATCTCGATTTTTAGAAAGAAAATTCACAAAAATCATTTTGATGGCTCAAAAGACAGATTAAAGATAGAAAATATGAGGCATTTCGCGATGATATGATTTCCTGAAAATGAAACTTTTTATGAAAGAGCGAATTTTTTGCAGAATGAGGTTTTGAAAAACTGAAATCTTGAATTTTTTAACGATCCTATGACGATTACAACAGATATGCTCTAAAATACGATATTTTGAGCGTTTTTCAGCACGATTTCAAATGGTTTTGAAAAAATGAATTTACGATCAGATTATATATGAAAAATGCTATCAACAGGTATACTTTACTTGAAGTTTTTGGCTGATGACTTCATGGCGGTCGTCACTATCTGAATTAGATTTTTCGAGCTTATCAAAAAAAAGATAATAAAATGACAATAAAACAACTAATCAATTTTCAGAAGCAGGACCATCAAACCGACGCGCAGCAAACAGCGATGAAGGAAGTGATAACAGTGATAATGAGTCACCACAAAAGAAGCAAATACGGGCAGGATCGAGTGATGGAAGTGATTAGAAGTGTGTTATCAGTCCCCCCAATCTCTCTCTATCTAATTTATTATTATTTGTCAATATTTTCGCATTTTTAATTGGTCGAGAGATTTTTTTGTACCAAAAAAAAAATCTCATTTCATTGTTGATTTTCAAGTGTTTTAACCTTATTTCGATCTTTTTTTTTGGTCTTTTAATTTACTGACATGAAACATTTTCAAAGATTTCTTACTGTAGCTTGGTAGATCAAACGGATCAAGCTTTATTATGAGAATAAAAACATATATTACAGTAATTAATAATCATCCAATTCCTCCTCCTTCACTTCCTTCTTAACCTCAATTTCCTCCTCCATTCTTCCCTTCTTTGCGGGTGGTGGCTCCATTAATGTATCAATTGGCTCATATTCCTCCTCCTCATCCTCCTCCCCTCCTTCTTCCTCCTGTCCATCATCCATCCCTTCCTTCTCATCAACTTCAATCATCAAATGATCCAAAACAGCTTGAAATCCATCATTTGCATCATTCCGTCTTTGTATCCGCCGATACCTCATATTGATCGTTTTTTGTGTTTCATTGTATGGATTCTTGATGATTTCATCGATTGTATCGGCGAATTCCGGTTTTTTCAGCTTGATTCGTTGTAGTTCGGATTCTCTCTGGAAATATATAAGTTTTCAAGGTTAGGTTTAGGTCCAGTCTTGTTTTTCACTCTGCGCCTTTAAAATTTCGAATATCTTGTGTGTTTAGAGATTCTAAATTTCAAGTTTCCATTTTTCGTGGCGAGATATCTCAGAGTTTTCATTATCGTGATGATGATACTCTGCGCCTTTAAAATATCTCACAACGACAAAAGTTTTGTATTTCAAACATGTTTTCCGAGCAGATATTTTTTGAAAATTGATATATCGAAAATTGACGTTCTGTAGTTTTCGTGGTAAGATATCTATCAACTGGGTATTTTTAAGCTTTGCGTTTTTTCAATAATTGCAAAAAAATTTGAACAACTCATTGATTTCAATCTGATCTACCCTGCGCCTTTGAAATATCTCACAGCGAATGGTTTTTTTGGAATAAAATTTGAAATTTTTGTACTTTTCGCGGTGAGATATCTCAGTATATTTCATTTTTTAGAATCATTTTCACATTCTTCACATTCGAAAGTCACTGTTTTCACTTTTAAACACTCAAAAAATTTGCATTATAAACGTTTTTTGTCGAAAAAATAGCTCTGCCCCTTTAAAATATCTCACAACGACAAAAATTTTTGTATTCCCGGAAAGTGACTTGAACACCAAAATGTCAAAAATTGACGTTCTGTAGTTTTCGTGGTGAGGTATCTATCAACTGGGTAGTTTTAAGTTTGGCGTTCTTTTCAATAATTGCGAAAAACTCATTGATTTCAGTTTGATCTACGCTGCGCCTTTAAAATATCTAGGGGTTTTTTGAATAAAATTTTAAAATTTGATTTTTTGTAACTTTCGCGGTGAGATATTTCAGTATATTTCATTCTTTTCAGCTTCAAAATTTCCCTATATTCATATTTCTAAACGCTTTTTTTCCGATAAATTAGGACCAAGTAGCTATGCGCCTTTAAAATATCTCACCACGAAAACTATGCTTTCCCAAATTTTTAAAATTTCAAAAAACTCACAATCTCCTTCACAAAATACTGTTTATTATTCGAAATCCCGCCACCAAGTTGCCCATATCGCCGATATACCAATTCCGCTTTTTCGAGCTCCAAAAGAGCATTCACCAGCTGAAAAATGCTCTTTTTTGCAAATATAGGGATATCAGAACTCACCACAATTCTCGGATATTTCATAGAATGCATAATATCCTTAAGCATGAACATCACCGGAAAATCGATCAAAATACTTTTCTCAATATCCAACATTGGATTCGCCTTCAATATCCGCTCCAATTTCGCCTTTTCAAATATTTCCCGTTCCACTTTTGGATCAATCTTCTCCACAAATACCACTGGTGGCTTCGCCGTCCATTTTTGTTTGGCTGATGATATTAGATAAGTGATCACTTCCATAAATGATAAATCTAGGCCACAATGTAATAATCGATTGTATTTTTGAATGTTTTCCGCGGAGAATGTGTTGATTTTGAATGGATTCTCGCTGCGATATTGGACGATTGTTGATAGGCTCGTGTCGTCGATTTTTAGCTTTTTTAGCTTTTGTGGGCGCTGAAAAATGGCATTTTTAAAGGAAAATTGTGCAGTTTTTAATGAATAAGGAGTACTGTAGGTCATAAAATTTTAAAAAATGTGAATTTTGTCGTCAGCTTAGGTGCATTATTTTATCGGAAACGGGGTACTGTAGACAATCTAACTGACGAGAAAGTGCAGAATTCCCAAAATTCTTGGAAAATTTGTGCATGTTGTCGTCAATTATGGTGTTTTTTATGATTCTGGGTACTGTAGGCAATCTAAGTGGCGAGAAAATGCAGATTTTCCTCTAGAGGCTCTATCGCGAATGAAAAATATGTGCATTTTGTCGTCAAGTAGAATGCATCTAAGTTTTTTCTAGGAAGATTGTGCAGCTTTTTACAGAAATGGAGTACTGTAGACAGTTTAAATGACGAGAAAACGCAGAATTTTCGGGATGGAAAATCTGTGCATGTTGACGTCAACTATACTGCTTTTCTTTAGATACGGGGTACTGTAGGTTATATATCAGACTCGAAAATGCAGATTTTCACAAGGTTTCTATGAAACAATCTGTGAATTTTCCTGTCAACTTTGATGTATTTGTCAACGGACAGGAGTACTGTAGACAATGTACATGACGAGAAAATGCAGATTTTTTTCTCGTTCAGTATGAAATTTTCGTGCATTTTGTCGTGTAATATACTGTATCTTCACCCGGGATACTGTATATATCTACGCAAAACTGCACATGAAAGCTAAACTATGTATTTTTGTTTATGTTTAACTGTTTTTGAGATACTATATCAACGAGAAAATGCAGAAAAGGGAAAAGTATGGTGTCTACAGTAAGCCAAAAGTGCAAACACCATACTTGACGACAAAATGCATCATCAAATTTCAAAAACTAGCTCACCACTTCAATCACAAACGTCATGAATTCGAACTTTGGCACTCCTCGTTTACTCTTCTTATGTATCAATCCAAGTGTTTCCATCTCATTCAATACGGACAAAATCTGAAATGAAAAGTCAACGTGCGCCTTTGAATATTCGTTGTGAGACCACTTACAATCGGCGGAGTCGCTTCGGGAAATGTTTCTTGAACCTCACGGTACTCGAAAATCACATCAAAATTCTTCATGATTTGTCTGGCATAGTACTGTATGTCACTGATGTTTTGGTTGAGATTTGAGATTGTTCGGGTTACTGTAATATGGAAGGGTACGGTAGGTGATGTATTTGACGCAATAATGCAGAGAAACAACTTTTGATATGATATGTGCATATTCGCGTCAGTTTTGATGTTTCAAAACTTTCAAAACTTCTGCATTTGTGCGTCAATATATAAGAATGTGTAAAACATCTTATTCGACGCAAAATTACAGATTTTTTCAGAATCTGTAGAATTTCTGCACTTGTGCGTAAAGTGTGGTGCATACAGTATCCAAGTTAACACCATAAATGACGCGAAAATGCAGAAAATACTCAAAATTCTGCGTTTTACCGTCAGATCTGTTGTATACAGTGTCTTTGAATGCAACATATCTTACGCACTTTTGCAGAAAGTTCGGTTTCTGTGTAAGTTGTCGTCGAATATAGTGTCTACAGTAATCTGATAAATTACGGTATCTAACAAAACACTTCACAACTTTCTGCATTATTCAAATTTGGTGTTTACAGTATCCTCGACTGACGCAAAAATGCAGACAAAAAATACTCACCAATAGCAGGAATCGCCACCGATTTCGCCTTTTTCGGATTTTGCATGGCGGCCAAGACTGCAAATTTTTTTCGATCTCATAATTTTTCAGAAAAATGTCTTACAAATATCTTTCCACAATTCCGGACCAACACCACATTCTTGTAATACACTTGGAGAACAGACTTTCTGAAAAAAAAACATGTTTTTGACCAAAAAAAAACGTTTTTCTCACCTTTTCCCGGACAAATGATAAACTACCATCGACTTTTGTTAGCTTCAAAATTTCGAGTTCGATGAATTTTCGGAGGCATTGTTTCATCTGCAAATTTGGAATTTATTGTCTACAGTAATCCTAAATAGTGCATTTTTGCGTCAAATAAGGTGCTCATTCCGGGTTACTGTAGATTATTATATTTCTGTGAATGTGCGTCAAATATGGTGTCTACAGTAACCCTAAAGTACTGTAAGTTTCCGCACTTTTTTGTCGGATCCGTCAAATACAGTGTCAAAAGTGCAGCTGAGAACGGATTTGTGAAATTTTGCGTCAAATAGGGTGTATACAGTATGCTTGATATTTGATGCATTATGATTGACGACAAATGCACAATTTTTTCCAATACTGTGCAGTTTGGCGTTAAATATGATGTCTATGAGAATAGTTATTGCCTACAGTATACCTCAGTATTGCACCAAACTTGACGACAAAATACACACATTCACATAATAGTGTGCAACTTGGCGTCAAATATGTTGCTCAGCGGGTTACTGTAGATTTCTCGAGTTCTGTGCTTTTTCGTAAAACTTGATGTCTACAGTAAACCGGAAAAATGTTCTCTTTTTCTAAAATCTGTTACACATTTACAGTCGTATGATCTTTACAGGGTTACTGTAGACAATATAACTGACGCACAAATGCAGACCTACAGTAAGTCTCAGTATTGCACCATACTTGACGTCAAAATGCACCAAAAGTGCATTTTTGCGTAGAATAGGTTGTCTAAACTCAAAATTTCACGAGGAATCCAAATTTTCAACTTTCAATGCTCAAAAATAGACCTACCATAAAAGTATTGGCAATTTTAACAGTGCTCGTTGTAAATCCAGAATGGCACATTTGGACAATACCCAATTGATACAAATTCGCTAGTGCATCGTCACACTCGGGATTATTCGTTATCTGATGCAATTGATCGAACTTTTTGATCTACAAACCGATATTCTGAGGTACACTTTGACGCAATAATGCACATTTTACCTGTACAATGACAAGCGTTTTCGCGCAAATCATGATATTTCGAAGATATTCAACTATTGGGAAATCGAAGGCGGAGAGTTTGCTCAATCGACTTTCACGCTGAAAATTCAAAAATTTCCGTTGAAAATATACTGTATATACCGTCTCCTTGATATAAATCGTCGTATCTACCACTTTTACAGCTAATATCAAGCCGAGTCTCTCCAATTTACGAAATTGAGCTTCAATCTGCAAATTGTCGTCATATATAGTGTATTCTCAACTGATTACCGTACCATTTTATTCGAATAATCTTCCAATACAAACTGATTATCCTCCAAAAACTCGCTCATTTCGAATATTGATAATGAATATGATAGAATGATATAACATATTGATTTGATTTTGTGCGCTTCTAGACTTGATTGTGGATTTCTGAAAGAAAGTGTGAGGTTTTGCGTAAGGTTTGATGTCTACAGTACTCCTAACAACACAACTGACGACAAAATGCAGAATTTTAAAAGTGATAACTTGAAAAATCTGCATTTCTACGTCAATTGTGTTGTCTACAGTACTCCAAGTCGTGCAGATTCTTCTGCTGGAGAAACTAAAATTTTTGTGCATTTTCCCGTCAGTTATAATGTCTACAGTACCGTTTGAGAAGTTGCAACATAAATGACGACAAAATGCAGACTTTTCTAACAAGGGAACCTTCAAAGTAAAGGTACTAACTTTTGAAAATCACCTATCTAGAATGAAAGAGGATGTTTAGAAATGTCAAAATCATGTTTCAAAAGCTGCTTACGAGAACTCTGAAATTGTGAAATTTTTGTCTGAAAATTTCAGAAAACAATTTTTTGTCGCAAAATCTATCACAAGTCGTGTAGAATGACAAGAATGGACTTATTTTATGTTTTCTGATGGAAAATCAGCTAGTATCGCTCAATCAACTAGGTTTTGAGCGTCAAAAAAATTCTGAAATTTTCAGACAAAAATTTCACAATTTCAGAGTTCTCGTAAGCAGCTTTTGAAACATGATTTTGGCATTTCTAAACATCCTCTTTCATTCTAGATAGGTGATTTTCAAAAGTTAGTACCTTTACTTAGAAGCTTCCCTTGTAAGCGACAATTGCGATTTTGCGTCAATTATAGTGTCTACAGTACTCCTAAACGTGTAGACTTTTCTGTTCAAAAATCAGAAAAGTGTGTTCAGGTATAATGCCTACAGTACCCTTTGTGAAGTTGCAACATAATTGACGATAAAATGCAGATTTTTCATAACGATAACATGAAAAATCTGCATTTATACGTCAATTATGTTGTATACAGTACTCCTATTTGATAGAGAAAATACACTACACTTGACGGTATAGTGCACACTTTTCTGTATCGAAAATTGAAAAGATCCGCATGTTGTCGTCAGTTATAATGTCTACAGTACTCATCAGACGATACAACATACTTGACGACAAAATGCACATTTTTATCTTCAAATGTTTGAGAAAACTTGCTTTTTTAGAGCAGCAAGGTCTACAGTACCGCTAGCCACGTCCCTTTCCCTAGAAATCCCGAAAGGGGCGTGGCCTAAACTACAGTAACCCAATACTTACACATCACTATTATCAATATTGAAGATCACCAGTTCATTCGGCTCATTCTTCGGCACTTCTGGAACTTGTTGTGTTGATGATGATGGTTGATCCGATGCGACTGGTTTTGGGATTTTCTGCAAATTTTTTGGTATGCGCCTTTAAAATAATTCACCATATCGTGGTGAGATATTTTTCTGACCTACCTTCATTTTAGGTATTAGCACCAAATTGTCATCCTCATTTTCAGTCTTCGGCACAACTTCTGGTTTTGAAGAGGATGGTGTACTTTTATCGATTGATTTTTGAATGGAAGCAAGTTTTGATTTGTCCTGGAATTGAGTTATGTTGTGCGCCTTTAAAGTATTACGGTAGGAATCGCTCAACAAGTGCGGGCCAGACTACAACCAAAGATTCGAAGATGCATGGATTCATAGATTTGTAAATTCATAGATTCATAGATTCATAGATTCATAGATTCATAGATTCATAGATTCATAGATTCATAGATTCATAGATTCATAGATTCATAGATTTATAGATTTATAGATTCATAGATTCATAGATTCATAGATTCATAGATTCATAGATTTATAGATTTATAGATTCATAGATTTATAGATTTATAGATTCATAGATTCATAGATTTATAGATTCATAGATTCATAGATTCATAGATTCATAGATTCATAGATTCATAGATTCATAGATTCATAGATTCATAGATTCATAGATTCATAGATTCATAGATTCATAGATTCATAGATTCATAGATTTCATATTTTTACAAATGATTTTTTTGGAGTATTTATTGTCAGTGTACTGTACTTTTACAGTTTGAAATAGTTTAAAGGCGCATGAAGGATTTTCGGCTGAGTTTTACTTTAAACGGACAACAACTTCTTGTTGTTTTCGTGGTGAGATACTTTTTGAAAATATTATATTAAAATTGTGCCTCAAGATAGAAATTTCAATGTTTTTCTATAAGAAAGTTGCTTTTTTTGGGAAAAGTTGAAAAATTCGCTATTTTTGAGCATAAGTTTTCGTGGTGAGATATTTTAAAGACGCATAGACTAATTTTTTTTATCATTTTCGAATATTAGCACTTCAATTTGAAATTTCCAGTGCTCCAAAAGAAAAATTTGGTAATTTTCAGTGTTTTTTTCACTTCAATGAGGCATTTTTAATATAAAAAACCACTTTAGAGTCAAAAAATTAGAGAAAAACACAAAATATTTGAAATTTTCAGTCATTTTTGGAATACTTCCAGGTTTTTATAGCGTTTTTTTTTAATTTAGTAAAAAAAACATACTTTTACAATTGTGACACATCGTGATGGTGGTGGCTTCTGTAGCACAATACTCTGAAAATCTCTCTTTTCCACCAAAAATCAATAATTTGACCTACCGGTGATATCCTCTCTCTCACTGTACTTTCTTCTTGATTCGAGAAGTCTTTCTGCAAGTCGTAAAACTCATAAACCTCAAAAATGACAAAAACCCACCATATGCCTCCTAATCATTGTGACAAAACTGCTCTTCAACAAATTTCCTTCACCATTCTTCATGCTATTCAATAGCTTCGCCAAGCCGGTTAATTGCTCGTCGAGGTGCTCGATTTTTCTGCAATTTTCATATTATTTTCAGCCTACAGTAGCCTTTTTTAAAGGAACATGCTCAAAAAACACTCACTTCTTCACATAACTCTCAAAACTTGGCTCTCCAGCTTGCCATTTTGTGTACATTTTTTCTCGAAAATCGTCACTGGTCTTGCAGCGATCTACAGTAATCCTTGTTTTCGAAAATTCTGAAAAATTTAACTGTAATCAATACGGGTAAAGCTTTAATTGTTGAAAAAATTCTCAAATCAGACTTGTATTTGTAAAAATATGGTCTCGCAGCGATCTACAGTACAGTTTAAAGGCGCAGAGGTGATTTTTAGGGTTTCAAATTGCAAAAATCACTGAAAATATCGAAATCACTTCGAAATTGTCGCGCTCCGGTGTGGAAGGGTCTCGCAGCGATCTACAGTATACTTTAAAGGCGCAGGGCTTGATTAGTGATTTTAATAGCAAAATTTATCGAGGAAAAATCCATAAATTGTGGTTTTTCAGCGATGAAAATCGAAAATTTCTGCAATTTGGGTCTTGAAACGATTGAAAAAATCCAAAAAATGCTCCACTCGGGGGCTCTAAAAACAAGAAAAAAGCGAAAACGCGCATCAAGTCCTCAAATCTCATCTCCTCTGTGTACCCACCACGATCAGATACAAACACCATTAGAAATCGAGAGTCGCAGACACATGTGTGATCACCATGACGATAAAACGCAGTCATGATTATTTATTATCAAATTTTAAAAAATGGGGAGAAGTTAAGCGAAAATAAGGCAGCGACATGGGAAAACGTGGTAAATATATTTAAATATACACTGATACTCGTATTATTTAGAAAATATAGCGGGAAAATGAGAGAGGAGGAAGATGAAAAGTTAGCGTTTCATTCTGTTAAGGATCTTTTGTGTAAGGGCAAGTGATTCTGCATCAGATGGTGTTGGTTCGGGCTCGAGGACGGGTTTCTGAAAAGATAATTGATAGAATTTCACATTTTCTTGACTTTTTGAAGGATTTTTTCTAACTTTCCGGCATTCGAGAGGTTAAAAATGGTTTAAAAACAACAATTTTTATGAAAAACATGCGTAGAAACTGAAATTTCCGTTTTGTGTTCATGTTTTTTTATTGAACAATTTCAAGACGCATTATTTCTAGTCGTTTTTTCGGGATTTCTGACATTAAATTATCAAACATGCCAAAGATAATAGGCCAAAACATCAATTTATGACTGAAAGCATGAATGAATGAGATTCTAAATAGCTGAATATTGTAAAAACACTCAATTTTTTCTTTTCTTCGGTTTTTATAACCAATATCTAGCTAAATTGTGGATTTTTACTGACTTTTAGAGGTTTTTGGCCTTCCGACCACGGAAAAATGTTAAGAATGACCAATTTTCTATTCAAAAATGCTAAAAACTTACGCCTTGTATCATCTCTCGATTCAATTTCGTGAATTCTCCCAAAATATCATTGCCAACGGCTGTTTTGCTCGCTTGCGACCGATGGAATCTGTCGTTGATCGTTTGCATGTGTTCCATTTTTCTGAGCATCATATCAACTTTTCTGAAATAGGAAAGTCATTTTCAGCAACTTTTAAACTGTAAAACTCACTTATTCAACTCCACAATCATCTCTTTACAGTCACAACCACCTTCACATTTTGCAGGGCTCGTTTCTTGGCTCTTCGTGACTCTTTTCTTTGTTGGAACAACTTCATACTTTTCTTCAATCTCCTCTTCTTTCACATCTTCATCATAGTCGAAATTACCGAATCTATCCGGTTTTTTGGCCTTTCTCTTGGATATCTGCAGAAAAAACTTATCAATTTGACCTAAAACTGAGAAATTACCGCTCGAGTAGCTCTTTTAGGTGGCGAAACTAGGTCGGACAATGTGATTGCGGGAAATAAATCTTCAGTTTTCGGAAATTCTTCATCTAAAACTTCAACTTTGGGCACTTTGTTGAGCAATATCGCGTTTTGTACAGAGGAGTCCGTGAATAAACTGGCTAGTTCGGTTTGCAGGTTTATTGGTTCTGAAATATTGAATCTATGGATCTACGAACCCATAAATCTATGTTTCTACGGGTTTTCTTATGAAAATTTCATAATTCTATGAGAAATGCCTTCAAAAACTCACTAGATTCCACAATATTCGCAATTCCTCGTGGTGAACATTCAGGTTTTTCAGCATTTTCCACTGGACTCTGTTTCGGACGTACGGCGACAAGTTTACCATCTTTGAGCTTGAAAACTGGCGCTAAATTTCAAATATTCGAGAAAGTTCGAATATTTAAAAACTCACATCCTTGAATTTTGGTGAACACATTCGCCACACCACCATCTTTTGGCTTAATTTGAAACTTTCCCGGCAATTGAATAACTTTCGTCGAACTTGCGCATTTTTCCGACGATGATGGCTCACTCATGCTGAAAAACAGCAAAAAATTGTTGTTTGTTCGCTGATAGGATGACTGGTATAACTTACCTATAACATAAAATCGATGATTTGGTGTCGAGGTCTCACGAGGAAACGATTCCGATGGTGGATTGCGGCATTTCGTGGCGAGACCCAACATCAAAGGCGATTTGGTGATTTCTCAGGCGGTGCGCGAGTGAATCCAGTTTTTTGAGATGCTGAAAAATCAAGAAAATTATTTCTCGTCCCTCAGAATTTTTTTCGTTTATTCCAAATGACAAATATTTGATCAAATCGTCAATTTCGCCAAAAATTTGCAAAAAATCGAGAAACGCGCCAACGATCGCGAAACGCGCACAACAATATTTATTGACGCATCCCTGGTAGTCTGCGACTTTTGCATTTTCTCCTTTTTCCCACGACTTTCACTTTCAATTGGCCCTCTTTGACGTGTTTATGCTAATTTTTGGGCTTTGTTATGAAAATTTATGAATATTTGTCGATTGCAACAACCAAAATCAGTCGCGTCGACTCATTTTGCATCAGAAAAACCACGAAAATAGGCCGCGAAAAATTCGGAAGGTCCCGACTGATTAGTTGATAAGCAGCGATTTTTATCAATTTTTAATACTTTCCGGTCATTTTTATATAAATTTTTTCGTTCTCTCTTATTTTAAACAGCTAAAAATATTCATTTTCTGCGTGTTCTGACACTTTTAACCCTCGCTTTGTGAATTGCATCATTTCCCGTTAAAAACCTTGAATTTTATGGTTTCCAGATGACTTCGGGTTCTGATTTGGATGTTGAGAAAGGCTTTACTACTACCGAAGACGTATTGTCGCAAGATGGAAGTAGTGCAGACTCCGGTCTCAATTCGTCAGCCACCACTCCAGATTCACCAGCAGGAGAAACCGAAAACATCTCGCATGGTAAATCAAACATCAAATGAGGGCAAAGTCTAGCAAAATTTTGTAGTTTCAGAGGACAAACCAGCTGAGAAGCTAGTCAAAGTCACGATTCAACCAACATGCGGTGAAGCGTTCGACTTGCAACTCAACGATAACGAGTTGGTACAAGAATTGTATCAGACTTTGTTGGATAGAGAAGCGACTTGTCATAGAACTTGTTTCTCGTTGTCATTGAATGGCCAAATTATTGACAACTACTCTGAGCTTCGCGCTCTTCCTGGTTTCGAAGATGGCTGCACTCTTGCTGTTGTCGACGGTAATTCAACCAGTTCAAGGGAAGAGAGTCTAATATAAACAATTTTCAGAACCATACACCATCCGTGATGCTCGGCTTCACATTCGTCAAGTTCGCGAATTGCTCAAGTACGGATTAAATCCAGATTTGCACGATCCACCATGCTCAACCGACGCTGCTCAGCCATTCCTCACCACAATTAGTCTTCATGCTGAGACTGAAGGAAAAGCTCCAAGAAGTGAGATTGTCCCACCAGAGTATGCTCTTCCGGGTTGCAAGGACCGCTCATTAGCTCATCTCTTGGTTCCACCATCGAAGCCTCTCATCGCTTTGAAGGACATCATCGTCTCGTCGTTCAATCCACCACCAGGGCCACGAAAGCTTCGCGGAGATATCATGTACATTGACGTTATCACTGTCGAGGGTAGAGATCTTCATGTCACCTGTTGCACCAAGGGATTCTACGTGAACAACTCAGCTGATGGAAAATTCGATCCAAATCCATCGAACAGCCAGAAGAGTGTTTTCCCAAGTCTTGTCGAGTTGTTGCAAACCGTCAGCGTTGGATTCAAGAAGGTCTATCCACAAATTTTGAAGAGACGGGCTGATAAGCCGTTGGTTGAACGATTGGCGACTAGCTATCCAAGCTCATTGTGGGTTGCACCACCATTGAAGGCTGATGGATATAGCAACGATTCGTTGAGATCTCAAGAGCTCACTGAGCCATTCAGAATCGGGTTTGAAGGTATCGAAAGTTTTTGAGTTCGATATATCACTAAAAGTTATTTTTAGATCATATGCCAGGACTTCTTCGTGATTGGAATGAGGAACTTCAAACAACATTCGAGATGCCACGTAGAACAGTTGCCGAGAGAGCGATACGCGATAGAAGTTACTTCAAGATTCATGCTGATTACGTCAACGCTGCCGCAAAAGGAGCTCAATCGATTGTTGATGGAAACATATTGGCGATAAATCCAGGAGAGGAGAAGAAAACGCACATGTACATTTGGAACAACATCTTCTTCAGTCTTGGATTTGATGTTCGTGATCATTACAAGGAGTTGGGTGGAGATGCCGCTGCATTCGCCGCCACATCGACTGATCTTCAAGGTGTTCGCGCTTTTGCGACACTTGACGACCCGAAATTGAATACTCTTGGCATGGCAATCTTTGATTATCGTGGATATCGTGTAACTGCTCAAACCATAATTCCTGGAATTTTGGAGCGCGAACAAGAGCAATCTGTTGTCTATGGATCAATCGATTTCGGAAAGACTGTTGTGTCCGAGGATAAATATCATGAATTATTGGAAGATGCTGCCAAACAATTGAAAATGTTGCCACATACAGTTCTTACCACAAAAGATGGCGAAGAGAAGGAGATGAAGCTCTACACAAGTTATGAAGCCAAGGGAATCGTTGGAAACGATGGTAGACGATATGTATTGGATCTTCTCCGCACAATGCCACCAGATGTTCATTTCTTGGAAGATGCTGAAGTATCGGAGGTGTCGAAGAAGGCCGGATTCCCACGAGCATTCCCACATAAGCTTTCTGCTCTTCGACGAGAACTTGTCGATAACTTCTGTGAGGCGAAGCTTGTTCAATTCATTCAATTCACCGCCAAATGGATTCGTGCCGAAGCTACTGACGCCAAAGAGAAGAATGATGAAGGAAGAATGAAGAAGGCTGCTGATGCTGAAACTGAATTATCGCAAGCGTTTGTTGAAATCAGTGAAGATCGTGATCCAATAATAACGAATGAGTTGGTACAGCAGGCGATCGCCGAAGGATGTGCAGCTGTTCATTCGCTTCATAATGATAGATATGAGATCAAGTTCAATCCGGATTGTTTCTCACCAATTGTTCGTCACGCACCATCAGAGGATTTGCCAAGACAACGTCGTTTGGTTGTCGAAGCCGCCGAATATTTGCTAACGACTCAAATTCCTGAATTTGTCAAGTCACTCATCGAATGCGTAATCTATCCGATTGATGGTGAAGGACTTGCCGACGCACTTCACCACAGAGGAATCAACATTAGATATTTGGGTGAGGTCGCCAAACATTTGGACACTGCCACCACATTCGCTCGTCCATTGGTCCTTGCTGATGTCCTTGCCAGATCTGCAAAGCACATTTTACGGAAGATCAACATTCAAACAGCGCCAGAACAATTGGCTGTCAGTTTGACACACATCTTGAATTGCTTGTTCGGAAATGTACAAGAGTCTACCGCGTCGGCTGCCGTTAACGCTGGAAAGAAGGTAAACAAGAAGAATGGAAAGAAGAGAGCATCTGGTGTATGGTCTAGCCTGACGACTCAATCGTTATGGAAATCGATTTGTGATGAAGCTGAATCGTATTATGGTTACAAGATTGAGGTAAATCCATGTTTCTTCTAATGATTATCATTCAGATACATTTTTCAGTATGATTCATTGGACAAGTTCGCCGAGCACCACGACATTCAGAAGACCGCATTGATGAGAAGAATTTGCCGTTTGATGGGTGTTCAGTTGGCTGCAAGAGATTATCAATTGGATTCGACGACTGGAAAGAAGCCAGTATTTACTGATGAAGATATTATCAATCTTTATCCAGTTATCAAGCATCATCAGGTATAAATTAGGTTTCTCTCTCAGAATGTTCATTAAAATTGTTTGCAGCCATTCACAGCAGATGCCAAGAGAATGTTCATGCGTGGACAACACGCTATGTCACTTGGAGCATCCCGCGAAGCATACGAGTACATTGGTGAGGCCATCAACTTGATGACAGCTGTCTATGGAGTTATGCATCCGGATATGCCACCATGTCTTCGTGCTCTTGCAAGACTTTCCCATGTTCATGGTGATACTGCTGAAGCATTGAATCATCAACATAAGGCAACTGTGATGAGCGAGAGATTGATCGGTTTGGATGCCGGAAATACCATTGTTGAATATGTATGAGATATACGAGTTTTATGGATTATAAGCTATGGTTTCAGATCAATTTGGCTCACTTCGCTTTTGGAGCACTTCTTATTCAAGGATCTCTTCGTCCATTGTACCGTGCAAGATATTTGATGAATCTTGTGTTTGGTGAGAAGCATCCAGTTATGGCCCAGATTGATGTATGTTGAAAAAACAACTTGAAAATCTAAACATTCCTTTTCAGGCTAACATTGGAACAATCTTGTTCACAATTCAAGAATTTGACAGCGCCTTGAAATATTTGCAATCAGCCGACTCCATCTGCAAAGCTATCGGAGAGCCAACGAAATTGAAGACCGGTCTGATTACCAACTTGATTGCTCGAACACACGCTGCTCGTGGTGATTTCCGTGCTGCTTTGATCGCCGAAAAGGAGACAAACTCAATTTATCAACATTTGTACGGAGAGAAGCACCAAAGAACGGTTGAATCGAACGAATATTTGCGTACATTGACGAAGCAAGCGGTTGATTTCCAGCGGAAGATGCAGAATGCCTCAACCAACATTTCTATTCAAGAACTGTTTCAGGTACGGTTTTTTTCCCGAATTTTTTTCCAATAACGTAGAACTGTTTTCCAATATTGCTAGTTGCTTCCAGATTCAAACCCCACCGGTCACCGCACTTTTCGAAACATTGAATATCCTAAATGGCATTTTGATAATCGGTCTGCCAACATTCGGCAGCTACCAACAAACACTGGATACGCTGCCTGCAACCGCCAACCATACGGAGCAGCCCAAATCCGACGAAGCTCAACACCAATCCAACAATTCGCATCAATCCGGAGCTTCGGCTGCAGCAATTCAATCACAGCTTGAGACTGAAGCTCTCGACTAGATTTTCATTGTTTTATAGCTTTTTTTGTAGAGAATTCAAAGTAGTTTTGCTAGTTTATATCCACTTAGTTTGTGGCATTTTATGTTTTTTTTCTTCTTCCCCCTCTACATTTTTAGTTTGTTAATTATGTTGTTTTTTTGTTGTAAAGAAAAGTGTCTTATATGGGTTCTAGTGCCTAATAGGAAGTAGTGTATAGTGTAGTAAAGAGAAAAGTGTAGTACTAATCGTTTTTTTTTCTTAATTTTTCGTTTCAGTCCCCATTAACTATTGTTTTTAGTCAAAAGAGAATCGCAGCATTTTTTAATCTTTCATCTGTTGAGTTTTTCCACCTTTTCTCCCGCTTTCAATTTTTCTTCACCCCGCCAAATCCCCTGAATAATGCTCAATATTTTTTTCTGAAATTGCTCACATCTCAGGAGCCATTCATTGTTTTCCCCCAAGGACTTGTGTCCTTTTCGGTATCTCGTGTTAAATTTTATTAGGAAATTCGTCCCCTCAACCCACATCATCACCACAAGTAGTCCCATCATACAGTCGATTGTAGTCTAGAAAATCTGTTGTTAAAGTTAAGTTGACCATTTGTCCCCCATTTAATCCCCCCCATATATATGATTGATTGTTTTGTTTTATTCTGGAAATAAAATGTCTGAAAACTTATGAGTGAGAAATTGTGGAAGAAAAAAAAGTTTAGGAGGGTTTTCACTGTCGTCATTTGCAGTGTTTGCGTACTTGGCGTTATTTTAAATGAACAAAATTAGGTTCAAACTCTGGTTTTCTTTGAGATGGCCACCAGCGATTCTAGGAAATTTTTGAGGCAAAGCACATCGAGGGGGACTGGAAATGCGGCGAGTCCATCATATGCACCGAATCTATTGAATGTAAGTCTGGAAAATCTGGAAATTTTGAGTTTTCTGGCTTTTTTTCAGGGGAAAATCTTCCTTCTTGAAATTGATAATCGACAAAATAGGGATAAAATGACAACGGCGATCGGGAAGTTAAAAGGAACGATTGTACATACATTTGAGGATCCATTACCACAGGTTGGTTGATTGTTTTTTGTTGAAAAAATGTGAAAAATAGCAAAAAATGATGAAAAAGCAACAAATATTGCGTTTTTGGATCAAAAAGTTGAGAAATGACTAAAACGCCTTTATTGTTTCAAAAATGCAGTTTTATGTCTATTTTATATTATAAAACTCGACTTTCGAGTGCGAAATGCGCTATTTTATCGATTTTGAGTATTTAAAAATAGATAAAAACGCATAAAATGTTGATATTCACCATTTTGAAAAGTAAAGTTGATAGAAAAGTGGAAGGCAACCTCATAGAAACAAACAAATATGTACAAAAACGCATTTGCACAAATATTTTGAATCAAAAATGAATCGAAATCTTGGTGAATGAAGTCAAAATGGAAACTTTGAGAAAAAGTTATGAAAGAAGTTCTAATTTGCTGAAATAATAACACATATCGACACTATCGCTAGTTGATTTTTTTGTTGAAAAGTGTGAAAATGTGAAAATTAACAAAAAAAGTTATGAAAAAGCGACAAATATTGCCTTTTCCACTGAATAATCAAAAGATTTCAAGTTATAATGTTTAAAAATCGCTAAAATGGTGATAAAAGTAAAAAATAATGTAAAAACAGCTCTTCGGTTCGAAAAATGTCGTTTTATATCAATTTTAGAGTGAAAAATACGATATTCGTTAGATTTTCGCATTCAAAAATCGTTGAAAATATCATAGAAACTGTTTCGAAAGTGTGATTGTTTAAAAAAATAGCGAGAATCCGTCAAAAATCATGAAAATGTGTTGAACAACCGTTGTTCAACGCATTTTCTCAAATCTTTTGAATGGAATATCGAACAAAACTCCGACCTCGAAGTTTAATTTTTGAAATTTTTTATAAATTTGTTTTGAAAATTGTATAAATGTGGACATTCTTTGTGTTCGCGCTAGGAAGTTGCATATTTTCTCTTAAAATAGGAAAGAAATGCACTAAATTGACTGATATCCAATTTATTGATAGAAGAATGACAAAATTTGGAACTGAAACTATAATCAGCAATAAAAACAATGAAAATTCGATCAAAAATGTATCTGAAACAGCGATTTTTGCATTATATGAGAATAACCAGTATAATGTACGCTTCACGTATTCCATATATAATCAACATAATGAGTTACTTTGATTTCGTTAATTTTCGCATTTTTCCATCAGAAAGTTTTATATAATACCAAACTTCAATCGAGTATTGACAAAAAAATTAGAAAAACTTCCAGAAAGAGGTAGACCGGTACATTTTTCTGCGTGTTTCTGGAATAATTCATTGTGTGAAACTCTTTTGTTGATTTTATGAGGATTTTCGTGAAAGAACCCGATTACAAATTATTAGAGGATAAAAATAAGCATGATATCTATTTTTGAAGTATTTTCATAAGAGGAGAGGGATACTTAATCCTGAAATTGTGTTGATTTCTATCAATATGTGGCATGTATTCCATCAGAAATGTGAGATTGTCCATTGAAAATATCATTCTTCTAGTCATGAATGCCTGGAAAACGATAGGCTTTCTATTGTCAAATGAAATTTCCAAATGAAATTTTGATGCAAAATAATTCTATGGTAAAAAATAGCGGAAAAACGAAGCTTTTGCTCTGAAAAGCTGAAGGATATTGACAACACTGTCATTTTTTGCTGAAACAATGACATACTTTAAAACTGAAAACATAATAAGCAATGAAAATATGAAAAATTCGATCAAAAATGCATGGCAAAAATTGATCAAAATTCTGATTTTTCTATCAATAAGTTTGATATTTTGACAAATTTCGACTTTCAAGTAATAAGAAAACTTCGATGAGTAGGAAAATCGTAATATTTTTCAGAAAATTGTATGTTTCTATCGATATATTGCGATTTATTCCATGAAAATTGTTAGATCAAAAACATTGAATTGATAAATTTCAAATGTATTGCTGAAATAATAGCAAATTTTCGAACAGAAACTATAATTAGCAATGAAAATATGAAAAGTTCTATCAAAAATGCATCCAAAAAGACGATTTTTGCAATATATGAGAATGACCAGTATAATATACGTTTCACGTATTCTATATATAATCAACATGATGAGGTATAGTTGATTAGTTTTACATTTGTTATAGGTTCCAAACCAACGGCTAGGAATAAAGCAAGTGCGCCCCAGGGTCCCGATACGATTTTGCAGTTCGACTACTGTATTTACGTTCAAAAATTATTTAAAACGCGTCGAGACCCAGGGGCGCACTTGCTTTATTCCTAGCCGTTAGTTTGGCACATATAATAGTTTTCAAGAATGACAAACTTAGAATATAAGTTTTGATGTTCTTTATTTTTTTGTATCGACGAAATACCGTTTCGTGTCGAAAATTGAATAAAATTCTTTTTTTTTCTATCTGAAAATATGATATTCTGACAAATTTAGACTTTCAAAACACAATTTTGGAAAGATTGAAACTGGAAAAATCTGTTTTTTTGCAGGCAGTCATTTCCGATCATCCATTGGCGATTCGAATCAAGGAGAAAAGTATGGATCAGAAGAAGTTATCAGCTGCTGTAAGTCGATTTCTTATCATATCACTGATATCAATATTATCTTTTTTTCAGTTTATCAAAGCAATGCCAACACTTTTACGGGAAGCCGTCAAACGTCAAATCCAGGTATGTGCCTTTAAGATATCTTACAACGAATAGGTGTCTTTGCAGATTACAACAGTTGATCATTTTTTGAAGAGGTTGAGTGAGGCATCACAAAAGAGTAGGTCAACGACGGGAGTGAGCAATTCGAATAGTGCGAAAAAGGCAACGGTGAGTGTTTTGCGATGGCTCAAAGAGCTCAAAAGGGTCAAATTCACGAATCAAGAGAAAAATTAGGTGATTCAACTTGTAATAATTGAAAAAAAGAACTTGAAAAATATAGTGAAACGAAAATCAAGCGCAAATTCGCTTTACTTGGGAGGTATGAAAACAATCCAATTGAACTTTCGCCCAAAATTTTTTCATGGGTAATTAAGTATAGCCAAAAATAGGCCTGAATACGTCAAGAAAGGTTTTTTAAAAAAAGAAGGTGTTTTAGGCCTATTTTTGGCCATACTTTGGCTCATAACTTCCTCCAACCCTCCAGAAGCCCCAGATAAATTTTGGGCGAAAGTTGAACAGGATTGTTTTCATACCTTCCAAGTTAAATTTTTTTTCAAAAAAACTGAACATTTGATGACAAATATGGTCTTTCTTTTTGTAGGAAATCACATATTTGTCTCTCAAAATTTAAAAAAAATGCACAAAATTCACTGATTTCCAATTTATTGGCTGAAATAATGACAACATAAACTGAGACTGAATGTACGAATTGAAACTATCGAAGAAAATATGAGAAATTTAGATTAGAATGTATGTAAAACGACGAAATTTTAATATATGATAATAACCAGTATAATGTATATTTCACGTATTTTATATATAGTCAACATAATGAGGTATAGTTGATGTGGAAGTAGTTAATGGTAGTCCACTGAAAATCGAACTCGTGTTGCAAGTTCACACTTTCTAATTTGGCGCGATCTACAATTTTCCTGTTCTAAAAAACCAGACTATTTTTCAAACTATTTTTCTGATTTCTAGCAATATTATTCATTTATTCTATCAGAAATATGAGATTATTCATTGAAATCAACATTCTTCTATTCATGAATTCCTGGAAAACGATAAGCTTTCCATTTCCAAATGAAATCTTTGAAATCTTTATGGTAAATAACTTTACAATATAAAAAAGCGCAAAAAATTGAAGTTTTTGCTCTGAAAATATGAAAGATATGCACAAAACTGGCACATTTTATATTTATTGCCTAAATAATAACATATTTCAAAACTGAAAAGGGGGAAATTTGTGATCCACGGTAGTAAAAACCGAGACTACTGTATCGATCAATTTTTGTCACGGTAGATTACAAACTGATTAGGAATCAGAGAATATTGTTATCATTATCAATTCATTTTCCAGACGCTTCCCACACCTGCAAATCCACAATTAAAAACGATACTCGAGAAGCCAGTTGAAACGACACCAGTCACTCGACCAAAACAACCGGATCAGAAAGAATCGACGACAAAAAAGGCATTCATTCGAATCGATGCACCGGGAAAACGACCAGACACACGAATACTCGACGAGGAATGCTGCTCACTCATATATTTTGGTGAAGATGCCGGCCATTCGATCTTCAAACAAGGCGATGATGCGATTAATAATCGACGAATCACGGATTATGCGAATTTTCAACGAGGGAAATATGTGGCCGCACCAAAAGCGTCGTATAAGATAGTGAGTTTTAGATTTTCTGAATTTTGAAAGTGTCAAGCTAGAAAACAACAATGTTCGGAAAATATCTATGACTACATTGTTGATAACTAGTCGGGGAAAATGCTGTTTATCATCATAAATGGCTAACAAACTGAAGACTTGCATGTTTGAAGTCATTTTTCTATCATACCCCTCTTATCATCTATATCAATGACCTGATCCTTCGACATAATCAAAGAATCATCTGTATCCATCTGCTTTAGTCTTGGTGTATCAAAGTTTCTCACGATTCCTAGTGTTCTTGACATCTTTGAGTATGAAGACTTGAAATTGAAATTCATACTATTCCATCTACTGCTACTGTCCAATAGCATACAATTTTGCTCGGTTGAAATATTTTATCATCGGGAGGTTATGATCAATGTCACAAACTAAACTTTTTCTGTTTTTTCCGTGGCTTTTACATACGGTCCTATCCTATCTTGTTATGTAGTCCAGAAGTTTGAAGGATCGCTTTGATCAGTTTTTATTATCTAGTAGATACTGAATTGTCGATAGAAAACAGAATGTTATTTTTATTTGAAATTATATTGGCAATATAGACTATTGCTCATGTTTCGCAGATAATTTAAAATACTGTTATATCTATGACATTCTATCTACTATCTCTTACTATGACGTCAAAATAGGCCAAGACAATGTGTTGCAAGATCATCGACATCTGTTGTTATTCGGCATTTACAGTTTCTGAAAAGGAAGCGTGTTGAGAAGATGATCAGAAGTACATATAACGTACAACTCAATCGAGGAGACAGTAAATCCTGGACCGATCCAAAGGTAAAGTGGTAGATTAGACGGTGCCAGATTTTTCAATGAGTATATAGGCTTATCATTGAAATAATAATGGTAGTAATTGGTCGCTACTCTGAAATCCTTTCTTATGGTTCTGCTAGAGAAGCAAAAAAAACATTATCCGCATTGTGAATGGTGTTACCAACTGTGATTGATCGAATTCAATATCAGTCTCATTACTCCACGTTTTATCATATCCAGTAAGAAATCGTAGGTAGAATGTACCTACCGGTTTCACGTAGAACACCCATTCTTTTGTTAGATTGGATTCTAGGGTGATATCTCGTGTCTGAAGCAGGTGTTGTTTTCATATATTATACGTGCCAAAACAATGGCTAGGAATAGAGCATGTGCGCTCCCGGGTCTTCATACGTTTTTGCAGTTCGGATACTGTATTTACGTTCAAAATAAATTTTCGAATTGCAAAAACGCGTCGACACCCAGGGGCGCACTTGCTCTATTCCTAGCCGTTAGTTTGACACTTATAATATTGTTAATACAAACTCACCAGACCACTTACGACCGGTATCACTGCATTTATAATAATTTCCTCCGAATATTGTAAAGCTCTTTCCAATTTAAAATATGTTTGATATTTGGCATCTGTTTTAGGAGCTATCTGTTTACAAATACCTAGTGCTTCTTGATTGACGTTTGACTTATACCATTGGTTGGAAACAGTTCAGTTCATCCGGATATTCTATATCAGTTGTTTCAACAACGCTAATGAATAGTAAAGTAGCGAGGCAATGAAGCAACATTTCTAGAGAAGAAAAAGCCGAAGATGTTGAAAATGGCGAAACTAAGAAGGAACTACAAATCGTTGAAGGAATGTGCATGGATACATGGTTGACAACTAGAACATGTACTCTGTGATTTATTGAAAGCAGTTTAGCATGATGGAAGTGATGTAATTCATTATTAATGGGAATGCTATAGATGAGAAATCGAAATTCTTGAAGTCAAGAAAACAATTTTTCCGTTAAGTCGCCCAAAAGCATCTTTCAAACTTGTGGCAATCACTAACAAAAGTGATGGTTGTCTACAATTTATTCAGTCTTTCTGTAGAATACTTAAGATCACTGTAGAATGTAGAATATGTAGCATACACATACTGTATAATACTATACTACATTTCTACCAAATCGATAGCGTCCAACTCTGAGGTCAAAACAAGCCAAGACAATGTGTTGCAAGATCATCGACATCTGTTGTTATCCGGCATTTACAGTTTCTGGAAGTAAACCTTGTTTATAAGGAATTCGAAAGCACGAATAACGTACATTTCGATCGAAGAGACAGTGAAACCACTACTGATCCATAGATAATGTGGTAGGCGAGATGGCGCCGGATTCTCCTTTGATTGTAGTAGATTATCATTGAAATAGAAATGGTAATAATCGCTCTCCGCTCTAGAATATTTTTTTTGTTATTTTTCAAACAACTGAATTACCTTATCCGCATCGTAAATTGTGTTTGAAGTTGTGATTGATCGAATGTAATATTCTTGTGATCCTCATATAGGCTTCCATTACCGACTGAGAATTCTAGAAGTGTTGTCTGCAGTGTTCTCCCATAGAATACCCATTCATCTGTCAGATTCGACTCTAGTGTAATATCTCGATACTGTAAATAGTCGATCATTGAATTCATCTAATTGTTAGATTGAAACGAACAAGAGTGTTCTGGATCGGAATAGGTATCACTGCATTTATAACAACTTCTTGAGAGTATTGTAGCGGCCATTCGAGTTGAAATCGTGTTTGGCTTGCTGAAGTATCAGGAGCTATCTAGAGTTCGTGCGATTATCACGAAGCTCAAGATTATTTTGGCTTACCATCGGTTCGAAGCATTTCAACTTGATTGGATATTGATATGTTGCTGATTGAACAGAACCGAGGAATATTAAAGTAGCGGAATAATGAAGGAACATTCTTAGAAGTTTCAACTGAATTCAAAGTCTGCCAACAGAGAAGAAAAAAGCCAAAGAAGTTGAAGACGGCGAAACAACAAAGGAACTAGAAGTCGTTGAAGAAATGTCCATGGATACATGGTTGACAACTAGAACATGTACTCTGTGATTTATTGAGAGCAGTTTAGCATGATGGGATATGATGTAATTCATTATTTATTAGCATTTTGTAGATTTTGTAGATCAAACGTTGTTGAGATCTATCAACTTTCGATTTTTTCGTTGAAAGTTATTGCCATAGAAAAGGTCATCAGTTATGAAATCTTTTGGTATTTTGCAAACTTCGAAGTACCATATTTAGCTGTTTGTATTGGATAGGAGTTTCTGGATCTGGAGACATGTTGACGATAATAAAAAATCATCTACTTGAATATAGAACATGCCAAAAAAATTTTTTTCGTTTTTATCCTGACTCCTCTTTCTTGGAACATTATGCAACCACTTTTTCTACAATTTATACATATATCAAGTCATTTTAAGCTAAGACAATGTGTTGTAAGATCGTCGATATCAGTGGTCAACCGGCAGTGACAATTTCTGGAAATTAACAATTGTCGTTTCAAAGTATGAGTAACATACAATTGAATAGAACTGACATCCCAGCCGCTACTGATATACACATAATACGGTAGACGAGATGGCACTGGATTACCCATCGAGTGAATAAGTTGCTCGTTGATATTAAAGTGATACGAATTATTCGTGACTCTAGAATATCTTGTCCATTGCTTATGAAAGAGCTGAGCAACCTTATTCGCATTGTAAATTCTTCCATCAGTGGTGACTGATCGAATGGTAAAATTGTCTCGTTTTTCCATAAAGGAGAGTCGATAGTCTTCCAGGCGAATGACATATATGATGTGTTAAATGTTCTCCAATAGAATACCCAATCTGATAGGTTTGATGCAAGTGTGATTTCTCGTCTCTGAAAATGTTTTGACCTTTGATATGAGCCGGATATTGTCTGTATCAATCCGCTGGATAATGATAGAATCTGTTTCTAGAGAGAGGATTCTTCCACCACCTATCTACTGTAGTAATTTGCAAAAAAACGTTTTTGAACCGTGTTTCACTTTAGACAAAATTCAACGAAAATTCTTACACCACTGTATCCAGGTAAATTTGGTATCCTTGCTGATATCACAATTTCTTCCGAAAATTGCAAAGTTCTTTCGAACGTCCAACGGGTTTCACTTGTGGTAGTGTAAGGTGTTGTCTGAATTTGATTCTAAGCTTGATTCGATTTTCATCCGACGCATACCATTGGTTCGAAGCATTTCAATTTAGTTGGGTGATCTATTGTTCGAACGGAATTGATGATTAGTAAAATGGCGAAGTAGTGAAGCAACATGCTTTTGAAAAGCTGGAGAGAACGAAGAAACTAAGAAGGAATTACAAGTCTTTGAAGAAATTTCCATGGATACTATGAACATGTATATGAAATTTATTGGGACCACATTGGAAGTTATGTATCTCATTATTTATGAGAACATATAAAGTATATCAAGAGCATCTGAATTTGGTGAGAAATTAGGATGTCAAACATTTCCCCCATATTCATTTCCTGGCGGGAACGGTTGGGAAGAAGCTGCTGATTTTCGGAACAATTTTTTTCTTGTCTATCAATCAAAGTTGATTCATATTACATAATGATACGGATAAGGATACATATCAGAATCGAAGTATTTACAATGAAAAGTCATCAACAAATTTCAATTATATGTGAAGACAATGAGCCGAAAGATCACCGGGCTCCGTTGCCAGTCGACAATTACAATTTCTGTAACATTGAAATTGTTAAACATGTAATTTGTTGAGTAGACTACATACAAATGAATAGAAGTGACTTCCCAACCAGGACCAATCCAAAGATGATACGGTAGTCGAGAAGGAGCTGGATTTATTGATACGCCTAACAGTTGATCGTTGAAATAAATGTAGTAGGTGGTTTTTGATACTCTGTAAATACTTTCAAAACATATTTCATGAGCTCAACTAGAGGCTTGGATCTCGAAGCGATTATGGAGTTTGTACGATAACTGAACTGCAAAAGCGTATCGAGACCCAGAACGCACTCGTTGATCTACTAGCCTCTCGTGGGAAGCTCACCTCACTCGGAATGTGAAAGGACTTGTCAATTGTGTTTCATTGAATTGCACACTCACGCCAATTTCATAACTATCACCTTGACCAGATTTGAGCCGCAATTTGTTAGTATTTTCAGTGTAAACAAACAGAATCCACTCTCTCTGTTGGTTTGATTCAAGGGTGAAATCTCGTCTCTAAACCGATACAATATCATGTTCAACTAAATCGATAAGTACGCCATGAGCGTCAACAAACAATTTTTAGGTGGTCCCGGCACGATTTAAATGTTTACACTGAAGGTCAGGGCAGTTAGGTTTCCAGTTAACAACGGCACCTAGTCTATTCGAAAGAAGACATTTTCTTGGTGTAAACGAAGTTTTAAAAATGTCCTATGGAGCTTTCTATGATAGAGTTTCCGGCATCTAAACATATCTGAAATTTTAGCTGAAAAGCAGTTTTCCAGCCACTCGAATATACCCAAACAAATATAGTTTTACAACTCTACCACGACTACATGATAAGATGTACTTCCAACGTTTGGATATATTCGAGTGGCTGGAAAACGGTTTTTCAGCAAAAATTTCAGATATTTTCAAATGCCCGAAACTCTATCAAAGAATGTTCCATAGCAGATTTTCAAAACTTCGTTTAGACCAAAAAAATGTCCTCTTCGAATGGACTAGGTGCCGTTGTTAATTTGAAACCTAACTGCCCTGACCTTCCGCGTTAGCAGGGGCAAGTTGGCGTGCCGAGACACACTTTTGGGGCATTTGACGTGACTCTCCAATTTTAACACGATAAAATGTGAATTGAATTTCTGACGTACTGCGTTTATATTGGGTATCACCGCAGTTATCACGATTTCTTCCGAATGTTGTAGAGGTTTTTCGAATGAGAAGCATGACTGATCTGGTGTTGTCATAGAAATGTTCTGAACGATACAAAGTATCCGAAATGACGTTGACTGACAGACTTACCATTGTTTGAAAACATTTCAAAAACGGAGGAGGATGGTAGTATATTGTTTTTACAGACGTAATAAGGAGTAATACTGATAACAAACTGATAAACATTCCTGGAAATCTGCAATTGTCAGATTATGAGTCGGATATAAAAGTTGAGCAATTAGAAGTTCTATTGATAAGAGCACTGATAAGCTTGAAACCCTCCAATTTTGGTAGATTCTCTTTTTCTAATTTGTTGAATCAGATTTCTGAAGAAGCGATGTTTTTAAATACTAAAAAAGGAATTCAGTAAGTGCCTACAACATGAAGAAGACGGCAACATTAGAACAAGAAACATGTTTCTTACAATATCTCCGTGGTTACTCGATTTACAACTGGACGATGTTATTTATTAAGTTTCCATACTTGAATAGATTCAAAGTAACACTAGTATTCTTATTACGATAAGCCGTCGATGATATATATTTATTCGTCAGATTATGAAACGAAGTCGTTACAGGCATTTTGTCAACGATTCATTTAGTTAAATTTTAATAATAAGCTTTTATTGTGCTCGAAGTAAGCAGCTCGCTTAAATTTCATATCCAAAGTATTTTATTAAAGTTCACAATCAAAAAGTCTGCAATTTTCAATTATAATTTGAGACAGTGTGTGGAAATGTCTTCCTTATCGTTTGGTAGACGGCAGTGACAATTCCTGGAAAGTATATAGTGTATCATGTCAACATCTTCGATTATCCCAGGCCTGGGTCCCGTCCAAGGCTAGGATTTTGGGCCAAAAAAATCTTTTTGCCCAACAGGTATAAAAAAATCCTTTTGTCCAAAATTGAAGTTTTCACCTTAAATAACTGAAAATTGGACTTTCTCAGAAAACAAAAATTTTGGCCGAAAAAAATCGTTTTGCCCAACAGGTATTGTCTAAAAATATGTCTAAAAAAAATTTTCCCCACGCGGAAAAAAATCTCTTTGCTACTTTTCAAGGCCGTGCCTTCATGGGACCCAGGTCTGGATTATCCATTATTTTGAAAAACTATTGTCGTTCCCATACGAATCGAGCCTCGTGGCCTAGAAAACCCCAAAAAATCCTCGAAGCGAAGAGCTGTTTTGAGATGTGTGCCTTTAAGCTGTACCGTAATTTTAGTTGTGTTTTAGACTACGGTTCAAAAGCACACACAGAGTAATGGCTGCGTTTATTTACAACGGAGGGCTCGATTCGTTTGAAACCGATAATATATGTAAATGCATGTGTGTGTATTCCGTGCAGGCAGGCGTGGGCCTCATGAGTGCTCAGAATCAGAGCTATCAAAGAAACATCGGTCGCGGAGCGGGCGAAAAAAAATTAGATGAGGGTCCCCCCTTTTGAACAAAAAAATCTTGAAAAAATTTTGAATTTTTCGAAAGGTACAAAGGTACCCATGGTACAAAAAAAAATTCGACCTCTCAAATCTGTTTATACTCAACGGGGCCCACGCCTGATTCCGTGCCGAAACATGGAAATTGATAACCTACAATTGAATAGATGTGACAGTCCATTCTTCACTAGTCCAGAAGTAATGTGGTAGATCATTTGGATAGTAATTTTCATAGGATTTTAACAGTTTTTCATTGAAATAAACGTCATAAGTTGTTTCTGATACTCTGAAATTATGTATTCTCATTCTGGAACTGAATGACTTCGGGCTCACTTTATTCTAATCGAAAATGGCGTAGTGAATTGGTTTTGATCAAACTTCTCTGGCTGTTTTTCGTAGTAATCATCGCTGTTTTTTGCAGAAATATTTCCAACTGAGAACTCCAATGTGTCCCATGTCAAATTAGGGAAATCATACTCGACAGTTTTCACAAAAAGAAGGTATAAACCCTCTGTGGCGGATTCCAGTGTGAAATCTCGTCCCTGAATATGTTTGTATTCTCGGTTTCAAATGTATCTACAGTATGATTTGAACATGTTTTTGACAGTATTCCTCTTTTAATTTCCGAATACTACTGTAGCACAAATTCTTTTTTGATTTGAGGTAAATTGGGGAGGCTTTAAAAAACATACTTGTTTAGCCTCTGGTAGCGTAGTCGTCGCATTTATAATGATTTCTTCCGAATATTGTAAACTTCTTGCGAATGGGAATCGTGTTTGTTTTGTTGTAGTTATTGGAGTTGTCTGTAATGAATTTATTACAAGATATACTATAATGTTGAAACCATGGGTTCAAAACATCTCAATGTTGGTATGCTTTGACTTTCTATAGTATTAAATGACATTAGAGCAATAATTAGATAGTTGAGCATGCCTGCAAAGCTCCAAATTTTGTTAATATTGAAGATATTAAGTTTCTGTAAAGGAGGAATGAAATGTTGGAACACGATTTCCATCTCGAATCCCCTTGGTTACTCTTGATGCCATTTGAAATATGCTGGTTATTTATTTGCGGCATTTTGCTAGATTGGAAGGGATGTATCATAAGATTAATGGAAACCATTTGTATATGATGTCAAAATTCTTGGAAGATCGTTTTGAGACATCAGACATCACATGGTTTTTTTTTGCAGATTCTATCAGTTAAGAAGATTCTTGGTATGATATCTATATATATACTTGGAATATGATATCCATCCTTTTGTTTCTAGGTTTAATACCTACCAGGAACTCAACTTTCGATATGACATACAATTCTTTTGTTGATGATATGGTGGAGAAATCAGTCTCTTGAATTAGGACCCTAACTTGATCCATATCCTTGATAATACAACTCTGAAACTAAATGACTATTTAAAGGTGGTGCGAAAGGAGCAAAACCACCATGAAAATAAATTAATATGTTATGTTTTGAACTCAAATCTGAGTTTTGGAGCGAATTCGCCGAAAAAATTCGAAAAAAATTAATTTTGAAAGCTAAAAATTTATGTTTTGTCCGCACGGAATACAAGGAAAAAACGTTCTTTCCACCGTAGTCGATGCGAGATTGAAAAAGAGTAATCGTCGTGTACAACTGATTTGAGATTATCATTTCTGTTAATTTCCAATTGATGATGTTCTTTCATACTTAATCAACGTTTATCCTTTCGTTTTTCACCTGGAAACTGCGAAATTTTGAAAAAGACCACCGAAAAACGGTCCGCAATTGCGCGTGAGTCTGCGTTTGTGCGTTAACTACGGTGGAAAAAACGTTTTTTTCAGCGAAAACCCGCACGGACAAAACATAAATTTTTAGCTTTCAAAATTAATTTTTTTCGAGTTTTTTCGGCGAATTCGCTCCAAAACTCAGATTTAAGTTCAAAACATAACATATTAATTTATTTTCATGGTGGTTTCGCTCCTTTCGCACCACCTTTAATGACCATTTATAATGACTATTTCAAAACTATTAGATAGTTTGATAGGTTTTTGCATTTTCAAGTTTGCTGATACGATATCAAAAACTTTATATCAGAGTTTCCTGATATGATGTATCTTTATTTCCGACATGATATGAATATTTTTTGTCGCATATAGGGCAAAGTTTGTATCCTTTTAATTAGATGTCTATAATAACACAACTTTGATGTAATTGATATGTTCATATCATGAAACTATGAATACTACTATATCTCACATTGTGTTTCAGAAAAAAAAATTGTTTATCAGCAAAGTAACTTTGAAGCTAAGTAGCTCACAAAATTTACATTTTTATTCATATCAAGAGTGTCAAAACTGTCTATCATTTGGAAAATCAATGTTAACTTTTTCAGGAAGAGAACGATTCGTATTGCCAATTCTGCAACATTACTGTCGACAAAATGGAAGATGTATGTTTTTTTTGTTTTTTTTTTGACGATTTTTGGGTACATTTTGGGCTAACAATGCCAATTTTGAGTTTTATTTCAAAAATATGTGACAAATATTTGACAAATGATCTTTTTTCAGCACGTAAAGACGGATCAGCATCGGCACAAAGTGCGAAACGTCGGCAAATTACCCGAATTGGAACGAGTTGTGATGACCACCAAATTACAAGTAATCGCTCTTTTTTTGACCCAAAATATTTCATTTTTCCAGCTCCAAAACGAGGAAAGATGTCGAAAACGACAAATGGCACGACAGGCGGAAAAGAATCGATATACGCCGGAGGAATTGACACAAAAATTGACGGATTATGAATATGGCGAGAATTCGACGGTCATCAATTGGTCGAGATTCAAGAAACGAGGAAGATCATTGGCGAGAGTCGCGTCGATTAAAGAGGAGAAGGAGAATGGTGAGGTTTTGATATTGAAAAAAGGGAGAAAATGAGAAAATTTGATATTTTTAATCAGAAAAATATGTCGAAATCGACTGAAAGAGCTAGAAATCTCGAAAAATTTCAAATAATCAGGGTGTATGCACAATATGCACCAAAGTTGACGACAAAATGCATGCACTAAGATAGTAGCAAATTTGAATTTTTGTATGCAATTTTCCGTCATTTATGTTGTCAGTTGTGATTACACTTTTTCACCTCTGTATCAATTATCTCAAACTTTATCAGAAAAACAGAAAATTCCCAAAAAAATATCCCAAAACCCCAATAATACACAAAATAATACCTAATTTATTGCAGAAAAAGTGAAAGCCGAAGCACAAGACGAGTTTCCAACTGATCCGATCGAATTAGATTTATTATCATTTACAGGTCATTATAAATCATAGGCGAATTATTTCAATTTCATATGCATAATTTATAACCACTTTTTTCTTGAATAACCATGTTTTTTGCTGTTCTTTCGTCCCGTTTTTCACAATTGATCTCGGTGTATTTGTATTGTTTTATATATATTTTATTTGTAACATGACAAGAAAAAAAACAACGAAAAGTTTGAGAATTTTTCGAATAAATCATTATTTTGCTAGAGTTTTTGAGGGATTGATACAGTATGTTGGGGGTACTGTAGGTCTTGAAAATCGGGAAAAACTAAAAATTCAAAAAAGAAGTTCGCTGAAATTTTGAATCAACTACTCCAGATTCCATATATTTCTAGACTGGGTCTCGAAAAGAAAGCGAACGAATGGTTGTTAGGTACAGTAACCTACAGTAAGAAATTAGTCGAGAAGTTTTTGAGTGGTTGGTACAGTAAGCTGGAATTACTGTAGGACGTTGTAAGGCAAAACAGTTTCATATTCGAAAAAATTTGAAAAGTTTTGGTCTCGAAACGAAAATGTTTCAACTGCTGGTTGGTACAGTAACCTACAGTAAGAAAGGAACATATTGGATATATTCATATTTCTGACAGTAAGTCCATAAATTCATGAAAACTTATGAATCAATTTTTTTCCGAAAAAAATAGATTTTTTCGAATACAACATAATTTACGTTTCAACGTGTCATCATATTCCAAAAATTTTTATTTGCAATGATAGGTCAGCTTCTGCCCATATAAAATTCAAAATATCTTGAGATAATCCTGTATCCGATTTGATTTGGCACATTCTGATAACCCTGATAACCTGGAAGACAAACCAAAATTTTTCTCAATAAATTCTCACAGCTCAAATTGTGCTACAGTACCCTAAACATGTTTGAATCATACTGTAACAGAGTGAGTGATTTCCTCGGTGTTTAGGTTTTTTTTAATGATGACAAGAAAAAAACAACGAAAAGTTTGAGAAGTTTTCGAATAAATCATCATTTTGATAGAGTTTTTGAGGAGTAAGTTGCGGGTACTGTAGATCTGGAAAATCGAGAAAAACTAAAATTCAAAAAAACAGTTCGCTGAAAATTTGAATCAACTACTCCAGATTACATATATTTCCAGACTGGGTCTCGAAAAGAAATCAAATTGATGGTTTTATGGTACAGTAACCTACAGTAAGAAACTATTCGAGAAAAGTTTTCGAGTGGTTGGTACAGTAAGCTGGAATTACTGTAGGTCTGGAAAGTTTTAAACAACTGCGAATTTTTTCTATCTCTGAAACTATTGATTTTCAGCACTTTTTTGCAGAATTTTCTTCTATATCAAGGCGTATATATTGTGATCAGCAAGTATATATATATATAGAACACTTTATATAGTCTATATAGTAAATAACGGTATTAGACATATTTCGACAAATATCCTTGTATCTCCTCAATATCACTGACAATCTGCATCAATTCCTTTTTGACAATCGAATTTTCACCGGCTCCGAGAGCAGTGAAGGCGGATTTCGCGTGTTTTTTGGATCTCGAATTGATATCTCGAATCATTTTTAGTGAATCGATAAGATCTGAGGAATCTCGATTGAACTGAAAATATCTCATATACCTGATCAGTATCTGATATGCCTTACCCGCTGATATCTCATTATCAAATAGTCAATATGGTAGATACAAAATGACAATATTTGTTATCAAGGGTTGATTTATATACATCATGGTGACCTTTGTGTCACTGATGTTTCATTCATTTATCATCTCTTATACGGAAAATGGGGGTGTATCAACTATATATGGCTATATATGGTGTTACTTGATATCTGGACTGATATGATAACAAAAGTTGACAATTATAATCAGACAGTGATGAAATATAGGTTTGATTTGGAAAAAGGATTCAACTTACGAATGACCGTTTTTTCCAGGGATACCCAGATTTTGATTTTGAAAATATACTATATACTAGATATATTTTTGCATGTAGAATCCAATTGTCACATCAGTTTCGCTGAAAAAGTCTGGAGAACGTCGAAAATCTTGTTTGAAAATTGTGAAACAAGATGATTTTTCGAGTTAGAGGGTCAACTTTTGTTTGAAAGTCACGGCTTGAAATGCTGATTCAGAATATACTTGTGAAATTTTTTTTCCTCCGAGATACCTCACCCCAGAATATTCCGTTGTAAAATCATGATAGACATTTTCGGAAACCGATTTTCCCAACTGCATCTTCAACATTCTTCAACAAATAGAGCAATGAGTTTGAAATTTATTGATTTATTCTTGTGAAATACTATGAAATAACGACAAAATGATACAGTTTTTGATTTCAACTACTCATCAACATCCTCGTTCTCATCTGGGAAGCATTTCTTCAACGTATCATCGATTTCTTTTTTCTGATCATTAGTTCTGTAATAAAGGAGAGAATTATAGAAATATATAATACGGTTCAATTGCAACTTACAGTTGAATTTCAGTGCTTTTTTTCGACATTCCTTCAATTCCATGTTTGTTTCGCAAATGGATTGTCATATATCGGAGATATTTTGTTTCATATCGACACTTTTTCTGATTGCACTTGTATCTGAAATTTTATTTATTACTGTCTAACTTTTGAAAATGCTACTTACAGCATGAAATCGATGTGTTGAAGTGAGTGTTCTTTGAAATGCCATCTTTCATTCGAAATTGCTGTTTGACAGATTGTGCAGACCTCTGAATGAATTGATTAATGGACATGTTGAAAGAAAAATCATACTGTATTCCTCTTTTGTTCCAAATTCAGGGAAACATTCCTTGATCGTTTGATCCAGTTCTTCCTTTTGTTCAGTTGTTCTGTAATCAAACTTTGGATAAAATTACTATAAATGACTCACAAATCAATCTTTCTTGCTGCGAGACCACAATTAGGATGTTCCACTTGTAAATGTCGTTGCATTGTATTACAATGCACACTTTTGTGGCCACACCCATCAACTGGACATTCAAAGCTGAAATATCAAAGTGTGTACAACTTTAGTAGATCAAATATACCTCATCAGATCAATATGAGTGACTGCATGTTGTTTTGCCATAGAATAGTGTTTGTATTGGGCATTTAACTTCTTCAAACACTTCTTGCATTCGATTCCATTTTTATCTTCATCCTTATCATCCATTGAATATTTTGGTTTTTTCGCGACTCTTCCCGATCTTCTGACTGTCGATGTTGATGGTATATCATCAACACTTGACGATTTCGTATCTTCCTTCGATGAGTCTGCTTCTTCATCTTCATCCTCAACCACATTTCTCCCTCTTTTCATACTTCTTGTCGTACTTCTAACTGTCACTGGTGTTTCACTATTTGTAGTATTGTCTTCCAACAAAACATCACTAACGACATTATCCAAATATGGCACATCTGCTCCGTCATCAGTATGTAAATCTGCAAGAAACACTATTTGAAGTTCAATCCTAATATACTCACCATTCTCTATGTTTCCATTATCCGGAGAGGAATGAGTGATCAACGGAATATCAGTGTGATCAGCAACATCTAAACTTGATTGAATGAATTTTTAGCATTAAAACAACTGACCTGCCAAAACTTGCTCATTCTGTGCAATATATTCAAGTTGAGCAACTGCTTCTGATTGATTGATATCACACTCATTTGCAAGTTGTTCTCCAAGTTCAAGTGCAAGTGCTCCGACAACAACAGTCTCTTCCTTCGGTTCAACCATACTGTCGCGATATGGAATGAATGTGCCGTAACCATCTTCCTCTAGTGCTGTAATTTTTCACTATTCATAGCTTCATCTTCAAACACTTACCAGTTGTATTCCTATTTGCCAGTGCATGTCCTCCTGTTGCTGCAGTCCCATCTTCCGTTCCTTCATCTCCAATTCCCATCAATTCTTCTTCAGGCTCAACAGCATTCTCCAAACATTGCACATTTACTCCATTATCATCAGTATTTGACTCTGGGAGTGTAGATAAGTAAGCATATAACGGCAACTCGTCTGAAAACAATCGATGAATGGATAATTTATTATTCCATCTTACTATTTAATGGTGTATCCGTGTTATTGATATTAGTTGATTGTGATAGATTAGTATCAATTATTGGATTGTTATCAGCAATATTTGGATGTGGACCTAAATATATTTTTCATTTGTTTCTATGACGATACACCAACCTTCAGCAACCACAACTGGCTCATTCTTTACTTCTGGTTCAACTGATTGCTCGTTATCATTCTCTCTTCTAACATCGACATTCACATTTGTTGATGCATTACCTTCTGTTGCAATCATCTGACTGTTTCTAGTCATTTCTTCAAGTAGAGCAACTTCAGTTGTCGCCAGTTGTGTCGAGTTTCCATTATCACCTATAATATCCTCATATTCCATACCCAAATATCTATCAACCCACCATCTTCTTCCTCCTTCACAAATCTTCCCTTATACTTCTTCTCCATATAGATCATCAAATCCGGAATAACTTCACATGTGATGTCATCATCCAAACTTGTGAGAATTCGATTCCTTTCTTGCCTGTTTTTGGCATGAATCAGGATGACACATGCCATCGGAAAAAAAGTATTATTTACTTGGGAGAATAATATTTTAGAAATAATATTATGAAAATTTGTTCGACTGTATCGACGGTCACGCCAAAACTGCGTAACATAAATAATAATCAGTCAGAATGAAATAACTTTTGGTTTCATACCGGGCAATAAAATTTATATTAACTTCTTTTTTTTCCGAAACCTAATTTCCAGCCAATAAAAAAAAGAATTATGCAATAATTATTTATTCAACATGATGAAACCATTCTCAGGTTTTCCAAATTCTATATACTAATGAGATCATCTTGATTAATAAGATATGGGGATGATAAATGATACAAAACCAAAAAAGCCATGGTGAGTAAATATGGGGATGCAATAAATTATGTGAAATATTATAAATTAATCATTCATACTGTGGCTCGATGTCAAATGATGTAGTCCTTCTTCTTCTGGTAGTGGTTGACGCTTCCAACGGGGGTTCAATACTGCAAAAATATCAATTATTTTTGAGGAAAATATTCAGAAGCTGTTTTTTTTGGGAAAAATGTGAATCCGTCAAAAAATCACTATTTTTGAGGTTTTTTTTCTCACAAAAAAGGATACTTTGAAAACTACAGTAGGTCAAGATGGTAATATCACAACTTGAAAAGTTCATATTCTACAGATTCTTACAGTTTGGGTTACTGTAGTTTTCTCGATAGACTGGCTACCGTACTTTACGGTGTATCGAACTACAGTAATCCAAGATAATATAATAGAAAGGTTTAGCCAATTTGGATTACTGTAGTTTCGTGGAATTCAATATTCTGGTTACTGTACTTTTCGGCGTACAAAACTACAGTATTCCTAAATAATACAGTAGTTAGGTATAGCCAGTTTGAGTTACTGTAGTTTTGTAGAAAGATAATTTACTGGTTACTGTACTTTTCGATTATGAAACTACAGTATTCCTAAATAATACAGTAGTTAGGTTCAGCCAATTCGGATTACTGTAGTTTCGTGGAATTTAATCTCCTGGTTACTGTACTTTTCGTTATTCAATACAACAGTAATCCGTAATAGTACCGTAGTAAGGTTTAGACAATCGGGTTACTGTATTTCTATGAAGCTACAGTAAGCTACTACAAATATTTGGAAAAAACATACCAATGATCAATACACAAAGTGAGTAGAGGAATGTGAATACACCGACAAATGATGATATCGCCTGTTGGCCACACATTTCACCTTCCTTTGTCCAGCAACTGCAATATAGGAATATTATTATTTTACAGTTTCATTTTTTTTTGTTGATTTAGCTGTTTCGACTCCTAGATACATATCTAATTCCTCATTTGGTCGATTTTGGCAGATTTTCAAACTAAAAAACCAGAAAATCCACTAAATTCATATATTTTCACCGGGAAAAGCGTCAAAATTAAAGAAAAATCTACATTTTTTTGAAAGAAAGAGGAATTTTTGACAAATTTCCATATTTTCAATCCATACCCCCCCCCCCCCCCCCCACATAAAATTCCTCTTTTTCATAATCCCTATCTAATCCCTTCTCTATCTATCTAAAAATAGCGAATCAAGACACATACGTATGTTTCCACGCGGATACATTATATCGACACATTATAATTTTTTTTGTTGATAAATCATAGGTTTAGTTGTTTTGATTCTCAGATACGTATCTAGCTCCTCATTCGAGAATTTTTCCTGCTTTTTCAGTCGATTTAGGCAGATTTTAAAACTATAAATTCACAATATACATGCATTTTTATCCGGAAAAGTGGCAAAAATGGAGAAAACTTTATGATTTTTTGAAAAAAAAGAAGGTATTTTTGACAAATTTCCAACATTTTCCACTTTCAGAAGCTCCAAAAAAACTTTCTCAGAAAACTACAGTAGGTCAAGAAGATACAGTAACCCGAAATGGTAAAATTAGAGCTTGAAAAGTTCAGCTTCCACAGATTTCTAGTCGGGATTACTGTAGTTTTCTCGATAGACTGGCTACTGTACTTTTCAGTGTATCGAACTACAGTAATCCGAGATAATACAGTAGTAAGGTTTAGCCAGTTTGGGTTACTGTATCTCTCAGAACACATTTCCTAAGATACACAGGTAAAACCGTAGATGTGCCCCCCAGCCCCGTATCACCCCCCAAAGGCGGAATATTGCCCCCCTTCCTAGTAGGAGATCCCCCCAAATACGTTGAAAAAATTTATCGGGGGACTTTTGTAATGTGGGGGGGTTCTAGTATGAGTGGGGGGTAGTTATACTGTTGTTGGGGGGCATAAGTCAGGAGTAGAACATGCCCCCACAACGGCAGAGGGGGCTGTTCTCCTTCCCCGGTAAAACTTTACATGTGCCCCCCAGGGACTACATGCGTAGATGTAACCCCCATTCCTGGGAATACAACGGTAGATGTGCCCCCCAGATTGGTAGATGTGCCCCCCATACCTGTAGATGCACCCCCCATATCAGTAGATAAGCCCCCCAAAACCATAATATTGCAAAAAACGCGGAGAAAACGCAATATTTTTTGCAAATATCAATTTAATATTTTAAGAGATGCGTAGTGTTAGCGAACTGTACGGAAAAACAGCGAAAAAACACGGATAAAACATCAAAAATCGTTAAAACTTGAATAAAACTTGAATATTTTTGAAAACGAGCGTCCGTTTCAAACAATCGGGTCATGCGCAATTTACTCACGCATTCTGAGTGAGGGGGCTCTTCTACCCACGAACAATACGCCAGGGGGGTTCTTCTACGCTTTTCATGGGGGGTACTATTACGTATTTCCAAAATCTGAATTTTCCGTCCTGTGGGGGGTGTTTCTACTCATGCATGGGGGCACATCTCCATGTTTACCTCCTTATAAAATCCCTCTATTTTTCATAATCCTCATCTAATCCCCATTCTATCTATCCAAAAAAACACAAAAAAGCACATACGTATGTTTCCACGCGGCTCTTTCCGATATTCCCATGGCTACCGTAATCGAGACAAACATGAAAATGATGACGCCGAACAATTGATGGAATGGCATTGCGAGTTGACGAATCGGAATTGGCATACCGGGGAAGAAGAAGGTGATGAAGCCGAGCACATACTGCAAAATTTCGAGTATTTTTGGAGGAAAATGGGCGGATTTTCTATTATTTTAAGCAAAAAATCTAGAAAATAGCAAAGGCTTCCCCAATTTTTTGGTACTTTTTGAGATATTTAGACGATTTCACATTTCTACAGTACTCTACATTGTAAAAAAGTGACCATTTTCAAGTCAAAAATTCTTGGAAAGTCACATTTTAAGCAATTTTCTTTTCAAATTAGTCGTAATTTCTTAAATTTTCGATGGTACACAGCTGACCGATTTCTACAGTAATCATACTTCAAAAAAATTTTTCTCTAGATCAAAAATATTGAAAAAAAACTTTTTAGTATGCGCCTTTAAACTACAGTATATCACCGTTTTAAATAAATTCATTATAATTTTCTACTTTCAAAAATCCAAATGGATCAAATTTTTCAAAATTACACAACTGACCAATTGCTACAGTATTCCGCTGTCCCAAAATTTCAAAATATAAATCTTACCTGGATACAGAAGAGAACAACAACCGAGATACCAATCCATGAGTGAAGTGAGACCATATTGACGATTGGTGCTGGTTTTCCTGCAAATTTTAATTTGGATTTTGAAGGAGCATGTGATAACTGCAGACTACGCAACACACTTGACGACAGAATGCATTCTTGTCGTCAATTACGATGTCTATTGTGCATTCACAAAAGCCACAAACCTTCCGGATCCTTATGCAAATTATGATAGTCAAAAACGGCTTTCAATGCGGTGAACATGAAGATCAACACGACGGTATGGAGGACGACATGTAGGGTTTTGCTGGAAAAAAAACATGTTTTTTTTAAACTTATCAAAATGACAGTACCTGAACTTCTTGCGTTCATTGCGGAAAGCGCGGTAGACGAGGATCGATTCACCGTAGACGAATACCTGCAAGAAAACTGTAGTTAGTGAGGTACACTTTTACGATAAGATGCAGACTAGGAAATCTTTTTCGCTACAGTACTACTGAGGGTGTTTGCAGACTATAAACATGGAATTGCAAATTTTACGCGCAAGTGCACACTTTACACTATAACTGACGGATTTTTTCAAAACTTGTAGACACTCTAATTGACGCGCAATCGCACACTTTCGTACTACAGTACTACCTTGAGTATGCAGACAGCACGCTCAAAATGACAAAAATAGCGTACTACGGTAGTCTGCAAACACCCAATTTGACGCGAGGTGTTTACACACTTTTCACTAAACCTAAAGGACGTGAAGCATCACATCTGACGCGCAAATGCAGATACACCATATCTGACGACAAAATACATACCATTCCCATGACCATAAATGTCGGATGGTAATTGAATTCCTTATCCGAATCTTCATTCCACGCGAATCCATTCTCATATTTGCTCATCCAAATCGCCACCAATAACACTGCCATTCCACCTGAAAACACAAAAAAAACATGTTTATCTTGTCCTACTGTAGTTTAAAGGAGCATACCGAAACCCTGTGAAAGTGCCAAAATGATGTTGAATATCTTGAAACTCTGATCCTCGCGAAGAATGACGAAACTCGGATCGAAAAGGAGTGACATGGCCACTGAAAAAAACGAAGATGAAATAGTGTGTGAAATGGAGAGACGCAGACAATCGGGATGGAATATTTTAAAGGAGCAGGGAAGTGAAATAGAGGGAAATGTTGCAAAAATAGATGTGAAAATGAAGAAAAACATGATTTTCGCTAGGAGAGTAGTGCAAAACAACAAAAAACTGGTTTTTTGGTACAATATTTAGTGTTTCAGCAAAATTTGTATCGACAAAAATTGTGTCATGATCAATAAATTTGAAATTTCAATAATTTTTGGGTCTCGAGACGAAAAACTACAGTAGTGAAGCTTATTTTTGAAAAAGTTGGTGATCTACCTTGATTTTTAACAAGAAAAGTGCACGGATAGGTCTAGAAAAGTCGTTTTTTGATTTTCGCATAGTTTCAGAAAGATGCTCAAAAGAACAAGGAGGTGATTCAATAATCGAGCTTTTGATCTACTTATGGTTACTTTAGTTGACCAGACTACGAGTATCTACACGAAACATTGCATAATCGAATGAGCCAATGTGTATCAAGTATAAACTAATATTTCTTGAACAAACTTGAAAAAAATTAGAAAGTTGGAACAGTATTTGTCGATTGAAAAATGGGATAGATTAGAAAATGAGCCATTTGAAGCATAGAATCAAGACAAAAAAATATGAAATTTTGATTTTTTTTGTTTTGAAAAATTGGAATACCTAATATCAATGTAAATAGGAAAATTTCATTATTCCGAAATTTTCCGAGAAAAACGCGACGATAATGTGTTTTTCGATATCTTGTGAAAAATCTACTGACTTTGGGTCAAAAATTATGCCACTGCGCAAGTGAAAAATCAACAAAAATGTATAGAAAACAGGGAATTTTTTTTACAGAAGATGGCAGATTGGGCAGAATTTCAGTTATGAGTAGATTGAAATTATGATTTTCACTAAGTTTTCAGATAGAATCTTGTAGATACTGTGAGGTTTTGTGATCTACCGAGTGATATACTGAATCTAGTTTAAAAATAAGCAATTTCTGTTTCAAATCGGCAAAATATACGCAAAAACTGTGAGAAAGTCGCCTGAAGTGAAACTTTTCGAACAAATTTTGGCTCTGCGACCGTCATTTTTTGATCTACGTTAAGATATAGTGAGATCAGATTTAAAATCTGCAATTTCTGGTTCAAAATCGGCAAAAAATACGCAAAATTCGGAAGTTTTCGCTCATAAAGGATCAGATTCGGCATTTTTACAACCATCAGCGATATAAAATTACATTTTTCGGGAAATTTCAAATAAAAATTTGTAGAAATTGTGTTTTTCGTAATGTGGCAAGTGCGATACTGTTCGTAGATCCCAAAATTGACGATTTTGAACTGAAAAAAGGCAAAAAAACCAGCATTTTCACTAAATTTCCAGTATTCCGGCGCAAATACTGTTGGTAGATCACAAAACTGGCAATTCTTAGCTTAAACCAGCTCAAAAAAGCCAAAAAACTCAAAATTTCTAGTCCAACCTCACTAAACAAGTCACAAGGGAGGTTTAGTGGTTGGCTAAATGAACAGCCAACCAACAAACAACTCTCTGTTTCTCTATCTCGTTCTTTTTTTGGCGGAGGCCTGGACGGGCTGTGTCAAAATCAATAAATAAAACGGGGCTTCTTCTTCTTCTCGGGGTGCCCTCCTGCCATATACACACATATTGCCAATGGAAATGACATGCTTCTTCTCACTCGCTTTTTGAGCACCAAAAGGGTGAGGGCTCATCTGCTGCTGCTCGGCAAGTGAAAATGCTCATTTTACGAAGGATATGGAAGAGCTGTGCTCATTATGAAAAGAGAGAAGTAATTGGGTTTTGGAGGATGCCTATATTGATGAAGATTGAGTAGATATTTATATATTTATGCAATTTTTGAGCTCTTATTAGGTCGGTGAAACGTGAAAAGTCGTGATTTTCGTTTAAAATCCTGCAAAAACTGGGAAAAGTGGAATTTTTTGATCTACCGATGACAAAAGAGACAGAGAGGTAGATCAAAGAAGGATAATTTGATCTACCAACCAACTTCTGCAGACACTACCACGAAAAAATGCAGAAAAATGTGAGAAATTGCTACTACAGTAGGAAAACTGTATTTTTTGGTAATTAAGGCGACATAAATTGTGATCTACCATTGAACTACATACTGTAGATCTTAAAATATTGACTTTTAGAGGAATATAACTGTGATTTTAACATTGTTGGAGCGAAAATTGGAAAAATATGTCGATTTTTGAGCTTGAAACAGGCATTTTTCGACTTTTTCTATCAAAAAACCGCCGCCAAGCCAGTTTTTTCAGTTTATATAGAATTTTATCGATTGAAAGGCGAGATGATAAATTTTTGGCAATAATTTTCATTTTATGCGTTTCGTGAAACGTATAAAAGTAGATTTTGAGCCGGCAATTCTTCGAAAAACCAAATCTACGGCGAAAAATGACGACTTCTTGGAATATTTTTGTATTTTCAATGGTTTCTATTCGTTCTATTACAAAAAATCGTTACGATTGATCAAAAAACGAGATTTTAGGTTTAAGTATGCTGATTTATGGAAAAACGTTTCAAAATATTCACGAATCCGTAGAAAAAATGGCGAAAAATGTCGATTTAGTCATGTAGAAGCAACAATTTGGTCATTTTTTGAGTTAAAATTGATTCGAAAACAATATTTCACAAATTTTTCGATAAACTCTTAATATTAGATGGAAAAAGTTGAATTTAACCGTGAAAATGAGCTATTTTCGAGAGAAAATCGATTTGAAGCTCGAAAAAGGCTCATTCCAACCTTTTTCCATCAAAATCGAAACTTTGAAAGTTTTTTTTCCATATAAAAAGTGACAAATTCACCCTATTCATACATTCAATTCAATAGAAAAAACTAATTCAAAAAAATGTGTCATTTCCATTGAAAAAGAGGCATTAAAAATCGATGCGAGCGTTGTCTTCGAATGTTTCTTGTTCCGGTACAAAAACACTTCAAAATATCATATTCATTACACAAAATGGGGGTTACTATCACAAATCATCTACATTATTTCTGTAAAATTGACTGGAAAACGATGGGTAAAAAGCGTGTAAATATTCACATAAAAGAAAATAGGGAATCGGAATGTGAAGGGAGACAAAATCTAGAATAATCGGATAGCGGGGGCGGTGGAGACAGAGTTATACATTTATAAGGGGGAGAAAGATTGTATATGTGACCGTAATCCATAGGGATTACTGTAGGCGATTTAGAAAAGTACTGGAAGATCCTCCTCGTTCGACAATATATGACGTGGCGCTTCGTTTTCGGATCCTCCACCGCCGCCTTTTCCACGTCCTAACTTTTCGGCTTCTGCTGCTTCGAGCTGAAAAATAGTGGGGTGAATGGAGAGACGCAGATAATTTGGAATATTTTTTGTTTCGATGGATTTATGAATATATCAATCTATGAATCTATAGATCCATGAATCTATGAATCTATGAACCTAGGAATCTATGAATCTATGGATCAATGAATCTATGAATCTATGAATCTATGAATCTATGAATCTATGAATCTATGAATCTATGAATCTATGAATCTATGAATCTACGAATCTATGAAACTATGAATCTATGAATCCATGGATCCTTCAATCTATGATTCTATGTATCTATGAATTTATAGATCCATGAATCTATGAATCTATAGATCTATGATTCTATGATTCTACGATTCTATGAATCTACGATTCTATAAATCTATGAATCTATGAATCTGTGAATCTATGAATCTATAGATCTATGTATCTATGAATCTATGAATCTATGAATCTATAGTTCTATGAATCTTTACAATTCTATGAATCTATGAAACTCACAGCTCTCTCAGCAGCCTCTTGCTCCTTGAACTTCTTCTTATTCGCCTGAATCTTCTTCATTCGGAAGAACTCTTCTCTTTCCATTTCATCCAATTCAGTGACAATGTATGATAATGTGTTCTCAATCTTTGGAATAATCACTAAATCAAGTTTAACAATTTCTAATCATTTTTGAACCAACTAACCATGCTCAATAGCATTAACACGTCTATTGGTGACCTTAATCGCCTCATCCAAAGTAATGAAGCAAGTTTGAAGAGTGGCCAACTCGACGAGCAACTCGATTGCCTAAATATACCATCTACAGTACTCTTTTTCGTTGTAAGACCCTTACCTTGTTATAGTTCTTCTTCAGACGTGCAATATTGGCTCCACCCTTGCCAAGTCCAGTCAAATCATACGCATCTGGTCCGTCTTGATAGGCGTCGAACACCGGGAGGAAGACTCCTGGAAATATCGATTTTTAGGATAAAACTTGTGATTTTTGACCAACCGACAACGTTCTCCTTCTTCATGCGAACACGGTATTGAGCTTGCGAGACGTTTTGAATGACGGTGTGCGAGAAATCACCAGCAGTGAATTTGGCTTCGGCCAATGAGAATGCCGCCTCTTTCATCACTTCTCCCATCAATACTTTGTTCTGAAAAGGGTAAATTAGCCTTAAAAATCGTTTCAAGACCCATTATGCGCCTTTAAAATATCTGACAACAAAAACTGTAAGCCTATGAATTTTTTCTGTGCGATAAGGGGTTGGAAGACACTTTTTATCGATTTTTAGTTGTTTTTAAAGCTTTTATTTTGAAAATTTGATTAAAAGCTTATTTTTTAACTAATTTTTATGTTAAAAACACAATTCTAAACATTGAAAACAACAAATTTTCACTAAAAACATTCGAAAAACCTTTCAAAACCCGTACCTCAACGATTTTCTTAAGAATTTCACGGAAACGAAGATTCAACGCATCGGCCTTCTTCTTGAGGAGCGAATGACCTTTTTGGGCTCCCTTCAGACGAGTTTTCATCGTCGTTTGCGCCCTAAAACACAGTTTTTTTTTTTTCAAAATCCACTTTTTCGGGTGAAACTTGCATTCTAGACGGGAAAACCGCAATTCTATCCTTTCCACCACCAGACATGTTTGATTCCTGTAAAAATCTCGGTGAAAAATGATTGTAAATTGATAAAAAACGGGTGAAAAATAGTTGTGAAACGTCAAAATCGGCGAGGGGGTGGAAAGACCAATGACTGGCAATTGATCGCAAACGTTGGCGATAGCGCGCGTTTGCATTGCCGCTAAACCTATGTTAGGTTTAGGCGCATGACTAATAAACTTTCGGGATGGCGCAGCGGGAAAAGAAACGATGAAATAGAAAAAAATGTGATGGTATTGGATAGAGAATTATCGATTCTGTCGGAAAACTGGAATTTCGCAAGGTGATAAAGGTGATAAAAGAGATTTTATGGGCGATAATTAATTTTGCAGAAGATGTGCGTGCTTTGTTGCTTTTACTTATCTAAAAAAAACTTTTTTTTGTTTCTTGTAAACTTTACCATTAAATAATAGCCTAAAAACGTGAAACGTGGACTTTTTAGGTTACTAAACTTGTTAAAAACCGGTTTTGAGGCGAAATTTTGATAAAAATGGACTTCAAAACCCTGTAAAACTTGCTAAAATTATCAAAAACTTCATAAAAGTTCATTGAACATGGATTTCTTGAAGCCCAGCATTCCGCAACTATGCAACACTCTGCATCCCTGCACAACTCGCCTCCTCTGACCACCGCACATGTGTACGCCTCGTTGACCACTAGCGCTCGTCCGGTTCCATGGTGTAGCGGTTAGCACTCAGGACTTTGAATCCTGCGACCCGAGTTCAAATCTCGGTGGAACCTATCGGTTTTTGCAGGCGGTTAGCTTGTTCTCAACAAGGAACAAAGCTCATTGTCCGCTGATTATGTCAATATTTGTGTGCTTATCAGTCCGAATCCGATTCGATTCATCATTCCGAAACGTGATCTTCCCTTTCCTATCAAATCGATATATACCGCCTTGTCGATCTTTCCCCACAAAACAAGACTTGGGGCGAAACAAGAAAAACATAGATAAGCATATTCCTTGACTAAACCCTAATCCTATTTGAAATGGTATTGCATAAGTTGAAGTTTTTCCACATTTTGCCTCCAACAAACAAATCAATTCCGATCTTAATCACTTCTCGTTTTGTTACTCCCCATTAAATTAAACAAACCGTTTCCTTTGTCCTTTTTTTCGTGTCGGAAGAAATGTTGTAGTCATAGATTCATAGATTCATAGATTCATAGATTCATAGATTCATAGATTCATAGATTCATAGATTCATAGATTCATAGATTCATAGATTCATAGATTCATAGATTTATAGATTCATAGATTCATAGATTCATAGATTCATAGATTCATAGATTCATAGATTCATAGATTCATAGATTCATAGATTCATAGATTCATAGATTCATAGATTCATAGATTCATAGATTCATAGATTCATAGATTCATAGATTCATAGATTCACCTTCCAACCCAAAATTAACACGATTAACCTATTTCTTAACCTAAATTCCGTTGATAGAGTGAGAGAGTGTGTGTATCAAGAGACGCAGTGATACAATTACGAAATAAACTAGTAGTGATAATCACTTATCTGTTATCACTTCCTTTCAGTCATATGCCATTCCAATATCATTATTTACCCCCGATTTTGTTGTCATTTTGTCGGTTTTTCTTTGAATTTTTTTTTGCGATCAAAGGTATATTTCAAACTGAAAACTGGTTCTTCAAGTTGAAATATTTGTTCATTTAATGATAAAAAATGAGATTTTTGATCGAAAATTCTCATTTTCAGCCGTTTTTTGAGTTTTTTGATCAGATAAGTGCGATTTTTAGCCAAAAATGCGGTTTTTGAAGTGAAAGTTGACATTTTTTCCCTATTTTTGATTTAAAAACCAATTTTTATCCCCTTTTCCACCTATAATACTTGTTTTTCAGCAGAAAAGTACTATTTTCAGCTGTTTTTCGCTGTTTTTCAATGAGAAAAATGCAATTTTAAGCGAAAAACGCATTGTTTTGAGCTAAAAATGCATAATTTTGTCCTAGTTTTCCACCAAAAGTTCAAGTTTTAGACCTTTTTCCACCTAAAATACTTGATTTTCAGTCAAAAACTGTGGATTTTGACCCTTTCCAGCCATTATCATTCGAAAAAAGTGACATTTTGAGCTAAAAAACTCCAAAAATTGATGATTTCGTCAAAATTCGAAAAAAAAAACATTTTTCTGACATTTTTTCACCGAAAAATAGTGCAATTTATCTTTTTTCATGCCTATTCCCAGCGGAAAATTGACACTTTGGCTCTGTTTTTGTCGCAAAATGCTCAATTTTGCTCCCTAAACAAGGATAGGATCAAGTTTTTGAACCAAAATTTTATGTGCCTTTAATACAGTATCCTAGTGTCTTAAAGGCGCATATTTATTTTTCCTCCAAATGATATCAAACTCAAACAAAATGAGCCTCTGTTGTTGACTTAAACTATCGCTTTCTCTGATGCGCCTTTAATACAGTAACCATAAACATAACTGGAATTGGTATACTGTATTAAAGGCGCATGTGTTTCTAGGTAATAATATAAAGTTTTCGCTCATTTTCTCACCAAAAGTTCACAATTTTTCCATCTATCAACGGAAATTCATATCTTTCTCATATCATTTTTAATCAAAAAAATATTCATTTATACTCTAGCTTTCCCACCCATATCCCATATGTATCTAGTTTTCTCATATTTGTCTGCCATAAAAGTATAGATTTTCGGTCATATTTGGAATAAAAAAATTGGTTTTTGTGTCGAGACACAAAACTTCCAAGCGAGACCCAAACATATTCGATGCATCAACTTTTTTCGTTGCTGGACCCAAAACCCCAAAAATCTCGAAAATTCTTTTCAGGACCCAAAAAACTCCGATTTTTGTCGTTGCGAGAAAAAAATCAGTAATTTTCCACTCGACACCCCAAATATTCTCAAATTCGTTTCGGGACCCAAAGCATAGCATATTTGTTTCGAGACCTAAATCCAGGATTTTTGAAACATTCCACTCGAGACCAAAAGTTTTGATTTTTGTCGTTGCGAGACCCAAAATATGAGATTTTCCATTCGAGACCCAAAATTTCTCAAGTTCGTTTAAGGACCCAAACTCCAAAAATTCCTCTCAAGACCCAAAAAAAATTTCCCCAAAAATATTTAGTATCTCAAAAACCAGTTTTTTGTATATTTCGTCTCTCTTCATTCTCATAATTCGTCATTTTTTGCATCAACAATCATGTGTTATTGTTTCTCTGCGTCTCTCCATTCCCCATACTCTCTCGTCCTAATCAGCGAGAGAGTACACAAAACGGAGAGACGCAGGCATAACTGTTTTTTGTCGTTTTTTCATGTTCATTTTGTATTTTTTGCAGAAAACGACAATGTTCAAATTCACAGTCTTCATATTTTTCATCACTATTGCCACGTCATTAGCGGCTTCTGAAGGTATACTGTAGGGTACTGTAGATCTACAGTATGATAGTTACAGTAGTCCGCGCGAGGGCCTACATCTACAAGGCGGAGGCGGGAAAGATACCAACTGAGCTCATCGGAACAATTGACTTTGAGCAGTCGGGAAGCTTCCTCAAGGTGAGTACTGTATGTCCCTTTAAATGTCATACTGTAGAAGGGGGCGTGGCCTAAAGTACAGTATTCCAGTTGAATGGTAGTGTATCACACTTGGAGGCGGGTAAACATGGCTTCCATATTCATGAGAAGGGCGATACTGGAAATGGTTGTTTGAATGCAGGTACGGTTGGATACTGTAGGTATACTGTAGATGAGATGATTTAAAGGAGCACACTACAATCCACACAAATTGAGCCATGGTGCACCGGATGACTCGAATCGGCATATTGGAGATTTGGGGAATGTTGAGACACCGGTGAGTGCATTAGAATTGACGACAATTTGCGGACTAAGAGAATTGTGTCAGATAGGGTGTATTCATAAAATACACCTGATTAGACGACAAAATGCAGACTTTGTGAATTGTCGTCAATTCAAGTGTTTGTGCAGAGTATATGATACAGTAATATTTTTTTTATTTTTTGAATGCACATGATTTGACGAAATTTCACAAAATCTGCAAGTTGACGTCAAATAGTGTGCATTTTTGAAAAATCTGTGCATACACCCGACTTGACGACAAAATGCAGACTCTGTGAATTGTCGTCAATTAAAGTGTTTCGACAGATACAGTACTACTTTCTCCTGAGATTCATATTTCTGAATACACCTGATTTGACGACAATCCACTGAATCTGAATTTTGTCGTCAGATAGTGTATATTTTTGAGAAATCTGTGAATACACTAGATTTGACGACATAATGCAGACTTCCTACTATTTCTGCATTCTGTCGTCAGATAATGTGCATTGTGCACTACACCATATTTGACGACACTTTGCGGAGTCGGAGAACCGTCGTCAAATCTAGGGTTGGCACATATATCCAATGTACAGTACTCCTTTCCTATTAAAGTTGTTTTTTGAATTTTTTGAACAAAAACTACAGTACCCCTTGTGATACATCCTTGACCTACAGTACCCCTCATCCCTCCATTTTCACCTCATGATATCCAAATATTCAGGTATCCGGTGATACCCCAATATCAGTCTCTGATTCCCTTGCCTCTCTATCCGGACAATATTCAATCATCGGTCGAAGTGTCGTTCTACACGAGAAAATCGACGATTTGGGACGCGGCAATTCGGATCAATCGAAAACGACTGGAAATGCTGGAAGTCGATTGGCGTGTGGTGTTATTGGTAGGTCAAATGTTTCCGGGTTACTGTAGATAGAAAGTGTGCAAACACCATGACGAAATAATGCCGAATATAGGTAACATTTTCTGTAAGGTCAGCCACTGTTGATCCTTGAAAATCCTTGGTGCGCCTTTGATACAGTACCCCACTATTTTAAAGGCACATATCCAAAACAATCACTTCAAATCATTCAGAGCAAAAATAATTTCATTGCATGATCCTTTGATACAGTATCCCGAGTTCAGTTTTATATTAGGCTACTGTATTAAAGGCGCACACGAGCGCATGACCCCTAAGTTTTTTATTTTCGTTGCGAGACCCTTCTTAATAATAATACTGTGCAGGTACCGTCTAACCGACACACAACACATCCTCAAAAATCAATCAATAATTCCATTCCTTCCCAACTAATTTTCACTCTATTTTTTTGTTGTAAGTATATTTCCCCTCTTATTTTCTCATAAAATCCTACTAATTTTTATGTTTGATATGACTGATATCCCCCATAATTTTGCTAACATGATTGAAATAATAAATATTTGGTTATTTGTCTGCATTTTTGCGTCATGGTGTACCTGCACAGTATCATTATTATTTATTTGAAAATCAATAATCGTTGATGGTAGATCACAAAATTTTACAAAAAAAACTTGTTGTCTGCAATATACCGTATCGGTGAATGCACAACGTTTGTTCTACAGTAACCCAAGTGTTTCGAGAAAGCGCGTCAAATGTGGTGTATTCACAAAAACTGACAACATGTTTTTGTGTGCATTTTGTCGTCAGGTGTTATGCACAGCTGACAACATATTTGGCGAAAAACTACAGACAGTATCTTATAAACTGTCGTCGATTAAGGTGTATTGTCTGCATTCACTTAATTGAGTTGACTCTACCTTTCGTGTCAAGTTTGGTGTATGCACAGAAAAAACAAAAAAATGACGACAAAATGCACTAAAAATATTTTGTGTGCAATGTGTCGTCAGATATGTTGTCAGTTCTGCATACACTTTCCATGGCAAAAAAGTCGGAATTTTCATAAACTATCAGTAAAAAATGCACCATTTCTGCAAAATAGCGTCATGGTGTTTGCACACCTTCCATCTACAGTAACCCAACATGTCGTCAGATATGTTGCCAATTGTGCATACACTTTCTATGACAAAAAAAGTCGAAATTCTCATGAAGTATCAATGAAAAATGCGATATATCTGCAAAACAGCGTCATGGTGTTTGCACAGTTTCCATCTACAGTATCTACAGTAATCCAAATGTCATATTATTCCAGGTATTCTCGACGAACAACACATCGAAACAACAACCGCCTCCCTTCCACCAGTCACATATTCCGCACCTATTGGCTCATTTTCAGCTCATTTCTCACTTTTTATCCCTATAATTTCCATTATTTTCTACTTTTTCTAATGTGTTCGCTAGAGCGTATTTGCATAGTTTGTCTCATCCCTCATCCCCTGCTTACAATACTGGTCTCACAACGAAAATTATTGATTTTTTATTTTGCATAATTTTTTATATTATTTTGACGATGAAAAAATCACAGGTATCGAACGAACGAAATAAAATTTTTAAATGCTTTTTTTTTTCAAAAAAAAGTTCATACACCGTGACGACAAGCTACGTACTTTCTGTGAATTGTCGTAAAATGTGATGCATTGTAACTGAAAGAATACACTTTTTGGGTTACGGTAGTTGTGTGCATACACCGTCAGTGACAGTAATCTGATTAGGTTTGGCATATGTCGTAAGGTATGGTGTGTTGTCTGCATTCAGAATACTTTAAATTAGGAGGATAATGACAAGTGTCGTAAGATCATTTTTTTCCAAAAAAAATGTTCATACACCGTGACGACAAGTTGCGTACTTTCTCCCGATTGTCGTAAAGTTCGGTGCATTGAACGTGGAAGGAGACTTTTTTGGGTTACGGTAGTTGTCTGCATACACCGTTACAGTAATCTGATTACCTTTGACAACTGTCGTAAGGTATGGTGTGTTGTCTGCACTCATAACACTTAGAATTGATATGGATGACTTTATTGTCGTAAGATATAATGCATTATACGCAATAATCAGAACCTTGATTTTTCGTAAGATATGGTGCATTGTCTGCATTCAGAGCACAGTGGCAACTTATATCAATTGTCGTAAGGTATAATGCATTTTACGTATTATAGTTCACAGAAACTTCATAATCGCAAGATGGATATGTATTGAAAGTGTCGTGAGATATAGTGCATTGTACGTAATAACCGAATCGGCGAATTGTCGTAAGATATGGTGCTTTGTCTGCATTCAGAGAACCATGAAAACTCATATCAATTGTCGTCAGGTATGATGCATTGTCTGCAGCTGATAAGAACTTCATAATTGCAGGTGTCGTAAGATATGTTGCATTGTACGCAATAACCGAATAAGCTAATTGTCGTAAGATATGGTGTATTGTCTGCAATCAGATTAGGAGAATAAGCAAAAATGGTACATTTTTGGATTACGGTAGTTGAAAAGTGTGCAAACACCATCGCTAAATTTTTCAAAACCTCAAAAAACGTGTTTTCGGAAAACGTGACCACAAAAAAATCAGCGTGACATAATTCAATGAAGCCTATCAACCAAGGAAATCATTTTTCTGTATTTTGTATGAAAATTCGCCTCCGACTACAAAAATGATCGAAGTGTCAAGAGGTGTAAGTACAGTACCCGTGCGGGACCCAATATATACCTTTTCAATTTCAGACAAAGAAACCCAAGCCAAAAAAGATGTTGCCAGTGAGCACGAAACTGTTGAAAGCATCGAGCAAAGTGGTGAATAGTAAGCGGCAAATCAGTAAGCCGATTCCGAAGGTAAACCTAATACTATGGATGGAGCTAAACCTAATATTCCAGCCACAACAACCAACATCGGAAGTGTTGAGTATGAGCCGCAAAAAACGCGACAAACAGCCGGTAAAAGCGACTAAGGAGACGAAAAAGGCGCCACAAATGGCATCGACGATGAGTCGCGACGAAGTGACGAGGAAATCGAGTGATCGTGAGTGCAGACTATGCATCATACTTGACGACAGTTTGCGGAACGTCTGTGAAGTGTCGTCGAATGCGCTGTATTTCTATTTTTCAAGAGTTTTGTCTGCATTTCTGCGTCAAGTGATTGCACACTATCTCGCGACAGTACAGTAATCCATTTGATGCATTATACTTGACGACAATATGCAGAAATGTGGTCAGAATGCATCATACCTCACGACATTTTGGTAGAAAGTCTGCATTTTTGCATAAATTTATGAATATTGTCGTCAGTTATGGCGCATTTTGAGCATTGGCGGTTGCACACATTGCATCATACCTTACGACAATTCGCCAAAACAGTGTCGTCAAGTATGGTGTATTTCTGTATCCCACGAGGTCTGCATTTGCGCGTCGAAAAAAACTGTGTAATATGTCGTCAATTACGATGTTAGTGTTTGCACACATTACATCATACCATACGACATTTGAAAAAAATTCTGCTTACTGTCGTCAAATATGATGTATATCTGCAATTGTGCGTCATATATAGTGTTTGAAATCTGCAAACTGTCGTCAAATTTGATGTATCGATCTTTTTGAAAACGAAAAATGCAGAAAATACACTATATTTGACGGCAATTTGAGAAAAACATCAATGTCGTCAAATGTGGTGCATTCACAGAAAAATTTTGGAGTGTACTGTGATCGATATTTTTCGGTGAATGCACGCAATACACCATAATCCACGACAAGTGTGCATTTTCGTGTAATATATAATGTTTTTTTTTCAGCATGTTGTGTCCGTCTGGATCCAGTGTTGCCGAAAAAGATGGAAATAAAAAACAATGAAATTGATCAAGATGTGATGGACAAAATGGTCGCGAAACTCAAGGCTCAACCGAAAAAGGCGGAGACGCCGGTGGCTGTTGCACAGGTAAATTCTGTAATTTCGCGTCAAATATGGTGTATACTGACGAAAAAATGCGGAAGAAACAACATAATTGACGACATAATACACATTTCTCGTCAACTTTGTTGCACAGTGTGCATACACCTCGACGAAAATTTTTCTGAACTGTCGTCAAGTCAGATGTATTGTCTGAGGTTCGATCGACTGAGATGTGCACAAGAGTACGTTGAACTTGACGACAAAACGCACTTTTGTGGATACTGTAGTAGGAAACTGGGCATACACAAGGACGAAAAATTGCAGATTTTTTTAAATCGCTGAAAGAATCGCAACTACGGTAAATTTCTGTAATTGCGCGTCAAATATGGTGTATACAGCCGAAAAAGTGCAGAAAAAACAACATAATTGACGACAAAATGCACATTTGTCGTCAGTTGTGTTGCAAAGTGTGCATACACGCTGACGAACAATTACACTTTTAGGATCTGAAATCGCAACTGGTATTGGATCGTGTGGAGAAGAAAAAGGCAAAAATGAAGTATTCATACGGTGGAAAAGGCAAAAAACTGACGGATATCGACGACAACACATTCTTTAGCACGAATAAATCGGGAAGTGTATCGGGAAGCGGCGAATCGACGGATGGGAAGAAATCGAAGGAGGAGACGAAGTCGTTGCCATCGGCGGAGAGTGCATCGGCTGAACAACCGAGTGACGCCGGTGGGAAACAGGTGACACACAAAACGTCGGTTGCTGTTTTTGTGAGTTGATTTGTTGATTCGTAGATTCTATGCATAGATTTAAAGTACTGTGGCGCCGCCAGTTGTATATATGCATAGAATTTATCAAGTTGATGGTAGAAAACTATTTGAGTTGCTGTATCTATGCAAAGATCCTATGGATCTTAAATAATCTAGCCATAGAATTTTTGTATATAGATTCATAGATTTGAAATTCTATGGTTATTCATCAGTTGTATCTATGCATAGAACCTATCAATTAGATAGTATGAATATGCTCCAATTTCTGTATCTATGAATGGATTTTATGGATCGTAAATACCACAGATTTTGTAACTATCACATTTTTCATAGATCCATAGATAGATTCGTATATCCATATATTCTATGCATAGATTCTGCAGATTACACGAAAACGTGTTCCATAGAATCATATGAACAACTGTTTCTATGCATAGATTCTGTAAACATTGTTGCATGAATCCATAGAACTTGGAATGTATAGGGCATAGATCTAGTCATAGAATTGTTCAAATTACTGAATCTATGGATGGGTTCTACGCATATATATTGCATAGAACTGAAAGAACTAGTCTCAGATATTCATAGATTCATAGGTTCATAGATTCATAGATTCAAAGATTCATAATTTCATAAATTCATAGATTCATAGATTCATAGATTCATAGATTTATAGATTTATAGATTCATAGATTCATAGATTCATAGATTCATAGATTCGTAGATTCGTAGATTCATAGATTCATAGATTCATAGGTTCAAAGATTCATAGATTCGTAGATTCATAGATTTATAGATTTATAGATTTATAGATTTATAGATTTATAGATTTATAGATTTATAGATTTATAGATTTATAGATTTATAGATTTATAGATTTATAGATTTATAGATTCATAGATTCATAGATTCATACTTTTCAGGACAAGGAAGATAGTTACTCTGAATATCCGAAAGTCTCCGACATCCGAAAGATGCCAATCGACAATATCTTGGATGAAGACGGTCGACCAGAGTGGATGATCAAATACAAGCCAGACGAAGAGGATAAGAAGGATGTTGAGGAGGAATATAGTGTAACAGCAGAGAATGTCGAGGAATACCATGATAAGAAGATCACATTGGCAGTCGCACCACCGATGAATGTCACATTTGACCATTTGGATAAAATGTCCAAGTTGATGGATCGAAACTCGACATATTTCACGTCGCAAATGATATTTAGTAATACGCTGAGAAGTTTGGTTAATGTTACGGGTAAAAAATGAGAGAAAAAAGTAAGAAAACACGGAAAAATTACAGCAACACTGAAAGAAGAGAAAGAGCGAAAGATGAAGAAGAAGAAAGCGAAAAAAGAGGGCGATCAGGCGATGGAGACACAAGAAGAGGATGATGTGTTGACATTTATACCGGCTGATATGGCGAAATGTGCGGTTTATTCGAGAAGCGACCCGATTGGAAGCATGAAAATTAGTAAAGAGAAGATGAATGCTTGTGAATAGGTTTTTGGGATGAAATAAAGAATTTTTTGGGTCAAAATGTGTTTTTCTACTTTTAAATTGTTTGATTCTGCTGTTTTTGTGAAAGAAATTGCGATATTTTGCTCAATTTCAGCTGAAAATCTGTAATTTTCAGAAATTCTCAACAAATTTTATGCTGCAAGTGCGCTCTAATCACATTAACCCGCAAATTATCGTATAACTGTTTGCGGGAATTGCGCACTCTCAGACCTACCGTACGCAATATTTAGGTTTAGTTTGTTCAATGTTTTCTCAAAAATTACAGAAAATTGGTCGAAAATTCGGATTTTCAGTAAATATGGAGGTCAAACAAGAAGAAATATCAGATTTTGTAACAAAATTGGTACATTCTACAATGATTGAACCGAAAATTGAAGAAAATGACGAGTTTGATGAGCAATTTATGTAAGTTTTGGAATTTTTTTGGGATTTTTGGAATATTGGTTGATGTAGGTACAACAAACCGGAGCCATCGACTGATTTTGCAAATATTGAAGTCAAAAATGAAGAGGTTTGTGATTTTTGAAGCAGATTTTTATAATTTTTGACGATTTTCAGCCAGAAAATGAAGAATCGTCTTCTGAAACACCATCTTCAAGTGAAATTCAGCCAAATTTGTAAGTCTCTTCTTATTTTTTTTTGAAATTATTTAATATTTTCACAGCTTGACTGTCAAATCGCCACCAAATCCGCGAAATTATGTGAATCCAGCTAATTTGTGAGTTTTTCCTTGGTTTTTCGTCATTTTCGCCCATTTTTTGCAGCACCGACTTCGATATTTCATTCCAATTCTTCGGTCATCTTATCAATAGTCATCCTCATCAAGTATTCAGTGTTGGACAAATTTTCACTTCTTACCGCAATGAATTGACATGTTTTTCTACTATAAAGGTACTTTTTCCCGGTTTTTAGGCTTAAAAAAGAGGAAATTTGCAGATTAAACTGTACTTTGAGCGATTAGAAGCATTGAGATTGTTGATGAAGATTGGTAATCATAGAAAGATTATGAATATTGTTTATTTGAAGAATGCGGTGAGTTTTCTGCCAGATTTAATCATTTTTAATCCTAAAATCCCAATAAACCAAGTTTTATTCCTGATTCAGGCACTCGGTCAAATGCAAAACGCCAAAATTCAAGCTATCGGCGCCACAAAATGGGTACGCGAGACGATGACTGGATTCAATCCAATTTTTCCGAGAATAACAAAACATATCATTTATCAATCGGCTATTCATGAATCATATGGACACAAGTATTGTGTGAGGGATGTCGAGATTGAACATTTGACAATTGTGAGTTTTTTTGTTGATTACGAAATAAAAATGTTCAAGAATGTTTAAAAATGGCATTAAGGAATCAATTTATTAAAAAATCTTGCGTTGCATTGAAACCAATTTTTAGCTTTTTCGGTCTAAAAAAAAGTGCCGTATGATCTTCGAAATTTCTGAAAATTGACGTCTGTAGCTTTTTTGTGTTAATGCAAAAGCTATACTATTTCTGATAAAAATTTCGACAATGGTACTCGATTTGAAGATTTATGAAGGCAGTAATGATGGATAGTTAGTCAAAAAATTGATAAAAAAATCATCGAAACGTATTTGATTTTGAGATGCTTCCATTTTCTCCCAAAAAATAGACAGTTAAAAGAGATCCTCTTCACCTGAAAATGCATATTTTTCAGCCAGAACGTCCATTCGATGAGCTAATCAAAAACGAGTTCATCTACAAGCTCGGAGCCGATCAAAGTGTCTATTTTGAGAAGGTTTTTGTAAGTATAACCCATTTTTTGTTGTAATTCTCTCTTATTTTCAGTCGAAGGAGGGGATTGTGGTGGCACACAAAAATAATAAAGGTTGGTGATTTTTTTATTTAAAAATTTGACCTCAAGTTTCAAAAAGTTCCAAAAAATCGTTGCAAGTCAGTAAAAATAAGCGAATATTGCATTTTTCGGTAATTTTTTGCCTAAAAAGCAATAAAATAATCATTATCAGCATGCTTTCCAATAAAAAACCTATGTTTTCAGCTTTTCTCTCAAAATTCCAGCAAAAAATAAGCAAAATTGAGCAGTTTCAGCAATTTTTAGCCTGAAAATCAATAAAATAATAATTTTCAGCATGTTTTATAACCAAAAAACCAGTAATTTTAGCTTTCCTCTTCAAAATTTCAGCAAAAAACACTATCTTCCATCAAAAATCACAATAAAATGTGACAAAACAACAAAAAATGAACGAAAAGCGAAGTTTTAGCAAATTTTATCCTGAAAACCAATGAAATGACAATTTTCAACATGATTTACAATCAAAAAACCTGTAATTTTAGCTTTTCCATCAAAATTCCCGCAAAAAACACCATTTTCCACCAAAAAATACACCAAAACACCTCTCTCCACCCACTCATGGCCTAGAATTCCATGCGAATGTTCGGTCACTGTTGACTGAGTATTTTATGTGTTTTTCACTCTTGTTTTTCATCAAATTGGCACTATTTTTCGGTTTTTGAAATCGATTAGTGAAAAAAAGGAAAAAATCTGTTTCAAAAATTTTTTTTATATATTTGTAAAATTTGAATTTTTCAATTTTAATAGTAAACAACTTTTAATTTTTTGAATGTGTGTGAAAAACGTGGAATAATGAAAATCACAAAATTTTGCTCAAAAAATGACTGAAAACGGCTAATTTTGCACTACAAAACCTCATTTTGTGTTGTCTGCGTCTCCCCCTTCCGCATACACTTTCCCTCTCGCTTGAGAGACGCAGACACTTAAAAACAATGGATTACTGTAACGTACTATCCTGATTATCATCCATGCTCCTTTAAATAGATACTGTCATCGTGGTAAGATATTTCAATAATAGTTTTTTTCAGACAAATTGCCATGCATCCTCATCATTCGATATTTCCCACTTTTGGAGACTGAACTTGGGAAAATTGAGAAAAGTAAGTCAATTTTCTATGGGAAATAAGGGAAAAATACTTCTAGAAACGACGCGAGCCATCGAGATTGAAATAATTGAGACATTCCCATTGGTATTCAAATATAGTGATGTGATTCAGAAATTCAAGGATTATGAGAATCAAAGGGTTAGTTGATTTGGATTTATGTTGCTGAAAAATAGAAAAGAAATCGAAAAAATTGAAAAACTGAGCGAAATTTATAGTTAGAGTAAAAATTTTGAAATTATGAATTCGAGCTATGTTTTGAAATAAAAACTTATAATTATAATTTTTTAAAAATTAGATTCATTAAAATGTTTGAATTTCCCAAATTTTGAACGAAAATTCGCTAGAAACGCGGAAAACTATGAAAAATTCGAAGAGTTTATACTGAAAACTAGCTGAAATCAGGAAAATTTCTGTTTTCAGTTGAATTTTGATACAAAAACGAGAGGAACCTATACAATTTTCAAATTTTTCATTAAAAACCTCTATAATCATTTTGTTCGACAAGTTTCGACTGAAAACCTTTCAAAAATATCAGAAAATTTAGGAAAATTGACGATTTTCAGCTTACAATTAATCTAATTTGAAAAAATTGAAACGTTGAGATAAATTTTAATCTAAAAACCGGAGGAACCTATACAATTTTCAACCTTTTCACCGAAAATGGAAATAACTTTTTTATTTTCCAAGATTCCACTGAAAATTCTACCAAAATGCTAGAAAATACGGGAAACTTGACGATTTTTAGCTGAAATGTGATCAAACTTGTGAAAATTAAAGTTTTGAGACAAATTTTGATCTGAAAAACGCAAAATATAGTATTTTCTCATCAAACAGATGTGGGAAGGTCTGAAAATCCTGTGAAAAAATATGAATATTCACTTGACAATAGCTAGAAACGAATCCTGCGCCTTTAAAATATCTCACCACGAAAATCTTCTATTTTCAGAACGATGCACTAATCGAACTCCAAGTGTTAGGCCTAATCCATCGAAAAACCGACCAACGTCAACCAGTTACAGCTGATACAATGTTCATTATTGAAGTGGTAGGTAGATCACGAGAAGGAATACGGTAAATCAGAAATTACAGCGACGCGACAAATTGAACCTTCTGGATATCGATCAAGATTTGGAAATTGTCGCCAGAAAACGAATGATCGAACCATTGAACAAGATTGTTGTGACACGAACATTGTTGAAGTTCTATCAAGATTTGGAGGCATCGACCCGGACGAATCACGCCTTCTACGGTGTTGTCAAATACATACTCGACTCAATTGCTAAACTTCTTGTCAAAAAATGTATGAGTTATCAGAAGAAAGAGTTGAAGACGGATGTTGAATATGAGCCAAAGAAACAAGGGACATATACATTGGTTGCTGAATTGAGGCGGAAGATTATGAAGGAGATGGATGTGGTGTTTAGTGTGAAGGATGTGAAGGAGAAGCTGGGTGATGTTGATAATCAAGTGGTGAGTGTTTTGATAGTATTTGGGTAGATCGAAATGGAAAACTCGTGATCAGGACCGATTTGAGCTTGCAAAGAGCTTGCGATTTCCAAAGATAGAGCTGACCCTGAGAGCTGAAAATTGACAAGTTTCCGACATATTGCTTGAATAATAACATATTTTGTAACTGATACTATAGTTAGCAATGAAAATATGAGAAAATTCGATAAAAATGCATGTAAAAAGACGAAATTTCTATATGGGAGATTAACCAGTATATCTCGAGGACTCAAAAAACAACAAAGAGTTTCAACAAATGTATTTTTCCGAGAAAAAATGAAAAATGTGCCGGTGTGCCTCTTTCCCGGAAGTTTTTCTAATTTTTTGAGAATGTTCTATTGAAGTTTTTGAAATTTGTCAATATATAAAACTTTCTGATAGTAAAATTTGCATTTTTATTCGATTTTTGAACATGAAACGGCATTTTTTCGCAACAAAAACGAAGAACATCAGAATTATCATTCTAGGTATGTCATTATCGAATACTGTTGTTTTTTTTTTTTTTGGAATAATTCCTAACAAAATGTTGAGTTTCTAAGAAGGAGATGGTTACCTCCAATCATTTATTTAATAATATATATAAAACTTACATGTATAATTAACTTATCAAAGTAACTAATTATGTTGATTATATATAAAATACGTGAAACATACATTATCCTGGTTATCCTCATATATTGCAAAAATCGTCTGTTTACATACATTTTTAATCGAATTTTCCATATTTTGATGCTTACTACGGTTTCAGTTCTGAAGTATATTATTATTCTAGCAATATATATGAAATGTGTCAATTCTATGTTTTTCATCTAACACTTTTCATGGAATAAAAAAAAACATCAATAAACACATAGTTTACTGGAAAATGTCCGATTTTAACATTTCTCGAAGTTTTCCTCTCGTTTGAAGATCTAAATTTGGTCGATATATCAAATTTTCTGATAGAAAAAGTGATTTCATAGATTCATAGATTCATAGATTTCAAAGATTCAAAGATTCAAAGATTCAAAGATTCATAGATTCATAGATTCATAGATTCATAGATTCATAGATTCATAGATTCATAGATTCATAGATTCATAGATTCATAGATTCATAGATTCATAGATTCATAGATTCATAGATTCATAGATTCATAGATTCATAGATTCATAGATTCATAGATTCATAGATTCATAGATTCATAGATTCATAGATTCATAGATTCATAGATTTCAAAGATTCAAAGATTCATAGATTCAAAGATTCATAGATTCATAGATTCATAGATTCATAGATTCATAGATTCAAAATTGAATCGGAATTCGGCCTTAAAAAAGTTTTCAATTAGTATATTTAACCGGAAAATTTTTGGACCCTGAAACTCTATGCTAGATTTAGAGCCCTTAAAATGAGAATCAATTTTGTTTTACAGCTCGAAAAAAGCCTGCTCAGCTTGGAATCAATGGGTCTGATCAATCGAAAAGATGGTGCTCGTAGTGTATTTCTACTCGTTTCCGATGTATTTGTCAAGGAATCGGTAAGTCACTTCTTATACTTCAATCTCTGAAATTAACCAATTTCAGAGAGAGTCAAAAATTGAAAAAGTTCGAATTTTCGATAAGGAGCTTGCTGTTGTTGTCACTCATTTGGTGGCTAATCCATTTTTGGATGTGATTCCAACACGCAATGATATTGTTAAATATCTACATTATTCGGAACTCAGTGATAATCAGGATTTCAAAGCGAGTATCAGTCGATTGGTTGGGATTATGGATAAGATGGTGAGTGATTTGAGATTGTTATCAGAGTTATAAGGGAGAAGGAGCGGAATTATATCAGAAATTGAAATTCTTGCTGATAATGCTTGTTTTTCAGCAGGTTTGTGATAAGATCTGCAATTTTTTCCGAAAAACGACTGGCAAAAAAGAGAAGAAATGGTGCTTGTCATACCGTATGTTCACTCAAAAATGATGCATTTTTTGAAAGTTTTGGAAACAAAGAATATTTTTGAGTAAATTGTCAGCTAATAAATATCTGGTTTTTGAAACAGTGAAAATTTCAAATAAAAAACAAAACTTTGAAATTCCAAATTTTCAACCTAATTTTATCGAAAATAAACATTAAACTTCTATTGGAAAATGAGTATCACAAAATTTATAGATCAGTTTCAAAAATATGTGGAAATTCAGTCTGAACGTCCTTTCAAAAACTTTAGGATTGATTCGTATAGAATCGTATAGAAAAAATTGATGTTTGAGTCAAGAAAAGTGTTTGATAAACTCGAAATTATGGAAAAAAACGTTCGACAAATGCAATATCTTCTCAAAATATTGACTAATTCCATTACTCTCATAGTAACTTCAGTTTAGGTTTTTCAATTTTTATTTAAAAAAAAAGATACTGTATAAAATGATGGGACTAGCTACTAATTAAAGTTTTGAATGATATTTTTACATGGGAACATGGGAAAAAATTGCAAGAATCTGAAATTTCAGCTCTTTTTTCTTTAAAAACTAGAATTTCAGTCTAACTATTTATGATTTTCAGCCATCCACATCAACCAACACAGAAGAGCCAGTCGCCAAAAAACCAAAACTCGAAGTGAAAGAAGAGGAAATTGATAATGATTATTGTTGACTAATTTCGATATTTTATTATACTTTTTGTTGTTATTTTGTTGTTCTAATAAATTGTTTGTTACTTTTCAATTCCACAAGTTTTTGATGCAAAAAATGGTAAAAACCAATAATTTACTTAAAAAAAACCATCAAAAATTGCAAAAATTGGTAATTTTGGAGCAAAATGGAAGGCAAGGAAGAGGAAAAGGAGGATTTTGGGTAATTTCAGGGTGTTTTGAACCAAAAAATTGAGATTTTCAGCCAAATTCCAGTCAAAAATGAGCCATCAACGTCTTCTGGAGCACCACAAACTGTTGGTGATATGCTGCTGGAATTGTACTTTCCCCACATTTTTTATTTTCTGAAATTATTGATTTTCAGCTTAGAAACGTATAAACCAGAAGCTGGAGAGTCATCTACTGGACTTACAGACAAAACGTGAGTGTTACAGCTTTTTTCCTGAAAATCTGAAATTTTGTTTGTAGACATGACATAGATACATCAGTTGGTTTCCAATATTTTGGAAATTTACTCAATGCATATCAATCAAACGAGTTTTTGGCGAGAAGTTTCATTGAGGATATGTGGAATGAATTGGTTGATTTGTCGGTTGATACTGTAGGTTTTTTGAATCATTTTTAATGTAAAAAAATCATTTAAAACAATATCAAGTGATATTCACAAGTCTTTTGGAATTATAGAAATTGTTTTAAACAAAAGGAAAAAGTTTTATCACTTTTTAATGTTTTGTATCTGAAAAATCTTCCAAAAACTTATTGAAGGCTGAGTATCAAACGTGATACGCAGCGAATGAGCGAGTATAGTCTGATTCATTGACGGAAAAGTTTTTTGTATCTAGTCTGTCTTTAAACAATTTTCTTGATCTTTTCTAGTTATGATACAAATTGACATGCTGTTCATATCACAGATCAGATTATCCATAAATTCAGGGAAATTCATAGTACGCTACAGTAGGACGCCAAGCCTACTACAGTATACCATCGTATAAAGTTTCGAATATTTCAAAGTTCTTTTTGGCAAAAACTTGTCGGGAATTCATACATCTTGAAAAAATAACTATCGAATCACGAACCGCCAGTATTGTCATAAGCGTTGATGTTGAAAATAGACCTATCAGTGAGAACGGTCAAAAACATTCATCTTGGCGTTTTCTCACTTTCTCTCCCTGTAATCTGCATTTTCTGATTACTGTACTTCCGCCTACTGTAGATATATCAAACCCGTTTATTACACGTTTCAAGTATGTCATAAGTACTTTTTGTCATTTGAATTCTTTGATATGTTGGCAATATCTTCGGACTAATCAATTAAATGACAATTTTCGCCAATACTCGTGCTCAGAACCTAACGAATCTAACAAATCTCAAGTTTTTATCAAATTTTATTTTAAAAATAATAAGAAAAACATAGTAAAATTGTGAGAAATAGTATGTTCAAAACGAGACGCAGATACAAAATATTCAAAAACAACTTTTGCAGATTGACAAATATCTCCAACGATTAGAGCAACTCGGCTACATTGAAAAAATCACCAATGATCCGGAATTGGTGCAAAATATATATGTGAAAAAGAAGGTATTTTCTTTCGTTGCGAGATATTTTAAGGGAGCATACTATCTTTTTCAGAACTTGGCAGAATTACAACAATTAACAGTGACATGGATAAGAGAAATTATGATGATTCCTGTCAAAAATGTTGTTCCATCGTATCAAAATACACAAGAATATGCGGATTTTTTGAAGAATAAGCCGGAAGAATTGAGGATTCATCGACGGGGAGTTGTGAGTTTGACTGAAATTCTAAAAAAAGAGGATATTTATTACAGAAACAATTGCCATTTGCTGAAATCATCAAAAGTAAATATGTATTGTTGTCCAGGGATGATGGTAGCGCGTTTTTTGAGAAGATTACTGTAAGTTCTTTATAAAAATGATAGAAATTGGCTGAAAATGGTGCGAAAAAAGTGGAAAGCAAGATTTTTTAAAATTTGGCGAACCCTTCGACGAACCCGATGAAATTTTTTCAGAAAAAAATGTTTTCTTTTGAAAGAATAATCGAAATTTCCTTTAAAAATCCGACCAAAGTTTGGAAAAGTCCGCAATTTTCCGTCATGGTGTATACACATTTTGCTTCTACAGTATCCCACTATAGTACTTCTTTTTTGACGCTACAGTATGCCATATCTGTCACCTTTTTCATAGTTTTAAAAAATTAAAAAAAATAAAAAGTATGTGCACTATAAGCAACATATCTGACGACAAATTTCACGCAAAAATACCGTATTTTCTCGAATAGAGCGGCACTGCAAACTCTGTCGAAGAATGATCATATCTCAGAATCTAGTACAGTTATAAAAAAGTTGTCAACTGCAAACTTGTAGCTGAAGTTTTGATCTACAAATTTGCAGTTTTGTGATAGCTCTTCTAGATTCCGAGATATGAGTATTATACAGCAGCGTTTGCAGTGCCGCTCTATTTGAGGAAATACGGTATGCTTGCTTATCATTTTTGTGCATTTTATCTTCAGTTCCTATGTATTCGTCGATTCTAGGTCTCACAAAAGTCCCCAATTTCCCGTCAGTACTACTAGTACTGTACTTTGGTGCTAAAGTATGCCATCAAGTACAACTTGAAAGTTTAGACACAAAATATAGTGCAATACAACTGACGACAAATTACAGAAAAACCATACTTTTCAACCGTTTTTTGTGCACTTTGTCGTCAGTTTCTGTGTATTCGTTGTATCTAGGTCTTACAGCGAAAACTAACTTTACAGTACTCGATTTCCTCGAAAATCCTAAAAATAAAAATTTCAGATAAACGAGCAAGCCCAAACCCAAGTAATCGAGCGATATGTTCCGAAAAGTTACATAACTACCAAAACACCTACAGTAGTCACAACAACTACAGTAGCAGCATCTATCGTAGCAACAACAAGTACAGTACCAGAGGAGAAAGTAGATAGGAGGAGAGTCGGGTTTAGAGGAAAGGGAATGATTCAACTGAGGAAATTGGAAAAAGTTTGTGAGTTTTTCTGCATTTTGTCGTCAACTCTGGTGCATGCACTATTTCCAGCTGAGCCAACAACATCAAAACGATCACAAATCCGTATCATTGAGACATTTCCAGTGGTTTTCAGTTATAATCATGCTTCTTTGGCATTCCAGAATACTCGAGGATTGGTAAGTGATTTGTTATCATATCCATTATCACTAATATCACCTTATCAGACAGCTATCTTATCAGAATTGGAGGATATGGGACTTATATACCAGAAGAATGATGAATCGATGGAGTTTGTTATTGAAGTGGTAGGTCAAATAGATACAGTATGATGCTGATAATATGGGTATATCAGAGGGAAGAAAAGGTGGAAAATATGGTGATAAGTGATAAGGAATTGGAGAAAGTTGTCAAAACGAGGGTGATGAATCCATTGAGAACTCGAGTGATAACTGATACGCTGCGGAAGCATTATCAAGAATTGGCGACGTCGGATGATGTTAGACAAGAATTTCGGGATATTATCAGTTATGTGCTGGAATTCATTGATAATGAGAAGATGAGTAGTGTGGCGCCGGAGAAGAAGAAGCGGAAGACGACGACGAAAAGATATGATTTCGAAATGGGGAATTGTCAACGAGCGGTGATGAATGATATGAATGTGGTGTTTTGTTGGAATGATGTGAAGAGGAAGTATGTGTATTGGGATGAGACATTGGTGAGTTATTTGGTTGAAAGGAAAATAAAAAGCTGAAAATCTTGCAGATAGGGAGTTGTTTGTATGGACTGGAAAAGATGAAGCTGATACATAAACGATTGGTAGAACGACCGGATGAATGGATGATGGAGCTGGTTTATGTGAAGGAAGTGGTTAGTTATATTGTTTAAAGGCGCATACCGTAACCCAAAAAGGCAAAGGTGGTCTAGAAAATGTGTTCGATTTGTCAGTAGAGAAAGTTGTGATAATCGAATTTTGATGTAAAAAGAACTATTCAAAGGCGCATACAGTAACCCATATTTCAAAAAAAGTGAAAACTATTGAAACTTTTTAAAAAGAGCATGCAGTAAGACTCATCAGTACTCTCGTTTTGTTTTATCTTGATTCAAAGGCACATACCGTAACTCTAGTTCAATTAGAGAAAATTTAAGTTACACCACTAGTTTTCTGAAAAAAATCAACTTTATCTCATTTTTGGGTCCCTGTAGAAAGACGCATACAGTAATCCTCACATAGAATCTTTGGTAGAAAATGTAGATTTGAAACATGTTTCTCACTGTGAAAGCCATTCAAAGTGTCACTGGGTCTCGACACGAAAAAACGAAAATTAGTAGTCAAAGCAGATAATTATACGTTTCCAGTATATCATGAGTATAATATGGTATATTTATTTACTGATACCTTTCTCGTTTGGCGAAAAAACTATAAAAAATAAGAAAATATTGGAAAAAAAATTATATTTCAGAGATCAGAAAAACTGGAAAAGAACCGAAAATGCGACAAAGAGTTATTTACCATCGCTTCAAATTTCACGCGAGATCCATTTGCTGGCACAAATCCAATAGCCGAAGATTTGGAAAAGTATCAATCACTCATGCAAAACTGCACCAATCAAGAATTCAATGCGATTATGACGATATTGGTGGCGAAAATTGAGGAGATGGTGGGGAAATATCACACCACGAAAGATTTCTAACAATTTTCGTAGTTTTCCAGAAAAGAATCGACAAATTCCGGCGAGTTTGATGTTGAGAAAGTGAAACAGGAAATTGTGAGTCGTTTTTTTTTCGTTTTACGACCCAAAATGCTTATTTTTCAGCCTGAAGAGGAGATCAAAGCCGAAAAATTGGAGGAAATCGATGAAAAAGTGAAGAAAGAAGAGATTGATGATTTTGATAATTCGTAGACAAGTTTCTAATGTTTTATATTTTGAAATAAATGTGTTCTCGCTTTTTTTCCACTTTTAAGACCAAAAATGACAGAAATCGAATTTTTAAGACCTAAAAACTTCAAAAATAGGGAATTTTCGCATTTTTTCTGTTGTTAGCATTCAAATTCCAAGAAAAATGATAGATTTTCGCTCTGTTCTTGTGAAAAAAAGAAAATTTTTGACAAATTTTACCAAAAATCTAGTAGCTCCGCCCAGTTTTGCAATCCTGGCGCGCACTTTTTGCAAGATCTTTTTCAAGCGGCATACACTTTTTTTGGAACAATTTTATTTTTTTGACGCTAAAAATGGATAAAAGTCGAATTTTGAGCAAGGTAAATTGATTATTTCAATACAATTTTGTAATTCTTGAATTTTAGGAAGAAGAAAAATGGCTAAAATTAGGTGAAGAAGTGTCAAAACTGAGAAGCGATGATTTTGAGAATCAATTTCTAACAGAAGAAGGTGTAATCGGAGATATTCTCAATAATTTGGTGAAAAATATCCAAAAACTCCAATCTCGTCTTCAATCCGCACCGAATTTCTCGTTTTTGAAGTACTCGCCAGTGTCGATCGCATCGATTTTGACGGGATTGACGAATTCTGGGATACAGCGGTATTTGAAGGTGATGAAGAAGGAAACTAAAGAGGATTTTCAATTAGAGTGTTCTAGGTTTGTTGGTTTTTTTTATTTTTATGAAAATTCATTGTTCCAGTCGAATTTCATCAATCGATGAGCAACTGAAAACAATGATTGATACATTGCAATGGAGTGAGCCGATGCCGAAGGCGAATAGTCAGTTGAGTGAAGTTTTGGAGAAGAATTTTGTGAGTTTTTCAAATTAGAAATGTAAAGTATGTTAAATTTTCTGAAAATAATCACTGTTAACCAGAGAATTGTCGATTTTCTAAAAGTTTTGTGCCAAAAAAAAGAAAACCTTGTTTTTTTTTTTGGAAAATGAATATTAACTGTGCTTCGATATTAGTTTCTCAATTTCGACAGCTTGAAAAAATTCAGATGCACGAATTACAACAATAAATGCAAAAAATGAAGTGAAAAGTCTGTGAAAACCGACTTTCAATCCCAAAAAATTTGCAAAACAGGGTTTTTTGAAAGTTATCCGTGTTTCTTTTTTTTGCTTGACAATTATGAAATCATCAACTAAAATAAATTGAAAACGACATATCTGTTCCATTTTTGCGAAAATATTCCGCCATGAAACTCAGTTTTAGACAAAATTGTTTCAATTTCTTCTTACAAACACCAAAAAACGACTTTTTAAAAATTTTCTTCAATATTTTGTTCACAAATTAGTTTTTTAAACTACTAACTTTTATAAAAACCATATTTCTGTTTTCTTCATTATTATGCAATACACTCTTGAAAAAAATGAATAAAGCGCAAAATTTGGAGAAAAATAATACAAAAATTCTGAAAAATATCGAAAATAACAATTTTGAGTGTCGAAAAGTAGGGAAAACTTTTTTCACTCGAAAATAGTGCAAAAATCACCAATTCAGTTCTGTTGTTCGTAAATAATCAGATAATTTCAGGCCAATTGGAGAAAGATCTTCACCACTCGATTTAGAACGGTATATACCCTAATTTTCATCATTTTCATTCAAAACCACCTTTTTTCAGTCACCATACTCTGAAAATCAAGCCTTGCATCCAACTCTCAGTGCTGTAAGTCGATTTCATCCCAAAATGCTCATAATTTTTCATTTTCAGCAACAATTCGAATGGCAAAAGATTGGCGAAGAAGTCTCCAAGCTAAAATACAACTCGTTCCATTCGGTTGCCTCAATTCCGACGGATTTCGACTCAGTCACCGATGTTTGTTGTAATTTGATCAACAAATTCTGTCAATTGCAAAAGAGTTTACCATCGATGCCGACGTACTCGTTTTTCAAGCTTCAACCGATCACAATGTGCTCCATTTTCACGGGTTTGCCGACTTTTGAAATTGAGAAGAAGCTGAAAATTAGGGGAGGGAATCCGGTTGATGTTTGTTTGGATACTATCCTTTTACAGTGAGTTTTTATCGATGAATCTATGAAAAAAATGATAGATGCAAAATCTGTGGTATCTATGAATAGATATGGCGATTCAAGCACATTCATACCATTTACTTGATAGATTCTATGCATAGATACGACTGATAAACTTCATAGAACTATTGACCAACTCGCAAAAAGTGAATCTATGAATCTATGAATCTATGAATCTATGAATCTATGAATCTATGAATCTATGAATCTATGAATCGAATCTATGAATCTATTTCCAGCAAAGTGAAACAACTCGACTCTCAATTGAAAGAAATAATACAACAACTCAAAACAACTGATAAAGTGCCAAAAGCGAAAAAATACTTTCATGAGATGATAAATGCGAATGGTTTGTTGTTGAAGAATGTGAAGGCAGAAGTTGTGGGTGAATCGACATCCAGTTGGTGTCCACCACCGCCAAAACTACGGTCGGTGCTCCCACCACATGCTGTTGAGGTATGTTCTTAAAATTTAAATTTGCCTAAAAATTTAAAGGAGCACACAGTAGCCTTGACACTGGAACATGTCTGATATCATTGCTGTGAGACCCTTCTGAAAATGAAACTTTGAAAAAAATTATCGACTTATCTTTCGTGTCCTTTTGAGGTTGATTATCGATCAAAACGAGAAAATATACGTTTCAAGTGCTTGATAAACATTTTTTAGTAAGAATATTGCCTCGATATAGAATTGGGACACGTTAAAATATCCGAGAATTCTTTCCTGTCGAAAAAGTGAAAAAGTTACCAAAATGATAATTTTCAGCGTCAACAACTCAAAACCACACATAATCTGACAATAGGGGAGCAGGTCTCAAATCTCAGAAATGGCACATTTCAAGCAAGTTCATCGGGATCACTAGGAACAGCACGTTCCGTTGAGGTATATTTTATTGATTTGCAAACTCTGAAAAAGAAAAATTTGGTTTTTTGAGTGATTTTGAACGAAAGTTCTGCAAAAATCGAAAGATTTCAGCCAACTATAGTCCAAAATGAGCAAAATCGAAAACTGGGTGAACAAGTATCCGCCATCACTGGTCGCTCATTCCCTGTCACACCAATCATATCAATAACAACAACCGAATTGCCAATCATGGTGCACAATATGGTGAATAGCTTCAAAATTCTCCAAACATTGATTCCATCGGCACCAAATCAATCATTATTCAAATATTCGGCTACTTCGATTTGCGCGGTTTTCACTGGATTACCACTTTCAATGGTACAAGAGCAATTGAGAATCAAGGAGAATGCGAATAGAAATGGGTATAATCAGACGATTGAGTGAGTTTTTGACGGTAAATTGGCTGAAAATTATGAATATTTGCAGTACAATCAACACATTGGATAGTCAATTGAGTGCATTGTCGAAGAGATTGATGAGTTGTCATTGTCCGCGGTTGATGAACAAGTTTAATGCGATGATGGAGCAACATTTTGTGAGTTTTGATAGTTTTTTTTTGAAAAAAATCTGAATATCGTACCCGAAAAATTTGAAAACAATTTGCGCTGGGTCTCGTCACGAAACTTCATCCTGATTAATGTAAATCATGGCGGGACCCATGGTTGTTCTTGTTTGAAATGTGAGTGACAAAAAATGCGAGAAGTCATGTGAACAATTGATCTATCACAGAAAGTTGGTCCCGCCATGATGAACTTTTGCAGTATGTGAAGTTTCTGCGCAAATCTTTCTATGGGCCCCGCAGCGAAATTATCCTTTTTGTTTGGGATTAATGTATGCGCCTTTAAAATGAACATCTTGATTCAAAAATAACATTTGAGAGATTGAAAAATGAAAATCAGAATCAATTTCATAAAAATGGCAGATAGAAATATTCTTGAAATTTTTTAAATATGCTTTTTTTCCGAAAAATCTGAGTATGGGACCCGAAAAATGTGAAAACAATTCGAGCAAAATATCTTCTTTTTAATGTGAGATACGATTATCACTGTATGTACCTTTGAAGTGAGAATATTGATGTAAAAAGATACAGTTGGAAGATAGATAGAGGCAAATCAGAACCTATATTTTAAACATGGTATATGTTCTACAGTAGATCACAAATCTTGCTACAGTAAATCAAAAAAATTGGCAATTTGCTAAATTTTGCATGTATAGAACAACGAATAATAAAAGTATGTCTACCGATCAAAGCTTTATGAAATACTTGAAACGTGTAGTTACCGGTTTGGGCTATGAAAACATTAATCAGCGGAAATTTGCCAAAGTTTAGATATTTTATGTGTTTCGTTTTGTATTGAGACCGATCATGTTAAGTTGTCATTTTGATGCAAAATGCTGACTACTGTATGCGCCTTTAAACGTATTTCTCTGTTTTCAGAAAACGATGAGAATCAGTCCACCAGTTTGGCCACCAAAAGAGGAGAGAACCGTTTGGGAACGCGAAAAAAACACATTATTGGATAGGATTGCCACATTGGAGAAAGATATCGCAACCTGGAAGAACTTCGATATGGAATATCATCGAAAATATCGAACAACCGAAAATCTATTGAATCGAACGAAAGAAAAATACGAAAAAACGTCGGAAAAATATGAGAAACTTCAAAAAACGCATCGATCGACACAAAACAAGGTGAAAAAGTTGGAGACGAAGATTCAACGAATCGATGAATTCGGATTGTTGAGGGATTTGAAGTTCTATGTTCCGTACGAGCAATTGGTGGCGAATCATGCAAGACGCCATCGTTTGGTGGTGGTGGTGAAGGTGTTGAGAAAGATTCTATTGCAAAATGAGTTGAAGGTGTTTGTGAAGAATTTGGGGCGATATTTGGATGATAGTGATAATGATAGTGATGATAGCGATACGGAGGAGGAAGTTGAGATGGTGGTGAAGGAGGAGGTGGAGGAAGAGGAGGGGGAGAAGGATACATTAGAGTTTGAGGATGAGGTGAGTGAAAATGACAGAAAAAGCATCTAAAAAAACGGAATTTTTAGCCTGATACACTTAAAGAGCCACAATCGGGAAGTTCGGAGCACAAAAAAGCAGAGAAAGAGGTGAGAATTCCAAAAAATATTATAAAAACTGAAAATCTGTAATTCCCAGATTGAATCGTCAATTGATACACTCATGGAACCACCGGAATGCAAGAAAAGACGAGTGGAGGAAGAAGAGGAGAAAGTTAGTGAGTTTTTGAAATGTTTTGAAATTTTCCGATATTGATGGAGGGATTTCATCGAATTTCCATAAAGGATGAGGAAAATATCTTGTTTTCGAAAAATTTGCAAAAATTTGAACAAATTGAGTTTCTGAGCATCGATTCAAGGAATTTCCACTCCTTTTAACAGCTTTCATCGAGCAGAAAACATTGAAATTATACTATTTTTTAATGAAAAACTTTCGAAAAGTTTTGAACATATCCGCAAGTACAGACTCAATAGAATCATTGAATTTCCATGAAAATTTGAGAAAAGTATCTCATTTTTCTCTTTAAAAAAAGGGGCCTGCTTCTGAGCTCGGATTGATGAATATCCACTGTTTCAAAGTTCTTTCAACAAAAAAAATTTTCAAAATTGTTATTTTTCGAAGAAAAAGCTTCCAATATTTACTGTATCAAAATAATCCCTATATCAGTCAAACAGAGCATGAAACAAATATTCTTTAATTTTTTCACCGTCCTGAGCTTAATGGAACTTATTTCGAAACAAAACCGAAACCACACATTTAAAAATCAGCAAAAACAATGATTTTTCATCTGATTTTGGACTGAAAACATTTTCAAAGTGCTCGATTCGATTTTGCGTCAAAAGTTGAATAAAAATGAAAATCTGCAATCCATAAATTTCTACGTTTCAAAAATTTAATATCATTTATCGATGAATATCAATAATTGATCTTTGAGCGTCCAACAACCTTAAAATATTAAAATGTGCAATTTTCGAAAAAACTGAACGTCAAATGTGATGCATCTCTGTTTCCCTTCAAAAAATTCGATTTTCATAGATTCATAGATTCAATTTTTCAGCCGGATATCACCAAATCGAATCTCGTGGCGACACCAACACAATCAACCGAAGAAAATACGACTAATGAACTGAAGAATGAATTTGAACAATATTTTAGTGCTAATTACCCGTCAATTACACATTTTTCTACTTTTTAACATTTATAATGCTCTAATAAAATAAATACTGTATTTTTTTATCTCTTTTGTTTTCCAATTCAATTATTGAAAATCATGTAAAAATGCAATTATGAGGATATTTATAAGTAATATTTGTGGGAAAATTGCTTTTTTTCCAGTTTGTAGATCAAAAAACCTGAAAACTACAGTATGACACTCCAAAATTTCAGATTTTCCGGCAAAATAAGGGATGCCGCCGAAGATTACTGCAAAGCCCCACAAGGCAGCGATGGAAAATGTTTTGGAAAAGTTTGTTTTTGTTTTTTCGTGCCGAGACCCGATGCAACTACAGAACTCTATTAGGCTTCGCCCCCTTTTTCATTTTATTTTGTTCAAAAAAAATGTTGAAATCGTGAAACAATGTAGACTACAGTAGTCAGTCACTTTTTGGTCTCATAGCGAAATGTTAAGGACATAAAAGAAGGAAAGTGGGATTACTGTAGTTTTTAAAGGCACATAGCAAGTTTTGAACTATTTCGAATAAGAAAAATTAAAAATCGTTGAGGGAGCCAGCAAAAAAGTACGGTATTTACGTAAGACTCCGCCCCTTTTTTGAGTGTGGGTCTTGCAACGAACAATATCGTATCTTCTTCTGTGCCTTTAAGAGGTTTTTTTCGTGTCGAGACCCATAACCAATTACAGTAGCTACTAGGATATTCTCTTAAAAATATGTTCCTGTTTTTTTTTGTTAAAATCGTTTCAACTACAGTACTCCACCGATTACTGTAGTTTTAAAGGCACACATATAGTTCTGAAAGATTTTGAATCAAGTACAGTAATCTCATAAGAGTCCGCCCCTTTTTTTTTGAATTTGGGTCTCGAAGCAAACATCTTCCTAAAGCAACAATCAATTTTCGTTCTTGTCAAGACCCATAACCAAATACAGTAATCTATTAGACCACGCCCCTTTTAGAGCCTTTTTTACTATCATTTTCCAGGAAAATCCAAACGATCGGCAAAGATTTGAAGGAAATACTCGAGTGGCTCGAAATGGTGGATAATGAGAAACATGCGGAAAGATTGCAGGCGATATTGGCTGAGAATTTGGATAGAGTTGAGGAAAATCGGAAGGTTTGTGGTTTTTATGACGAGATATCTTGGCACGAAAACACTTTTGGTGGCATACTGTAGATTATGCGCCTTGAAGTTTTTTGATCTACTGTAGAACATCAACAAGACAAATGTAAAACTAGTTTTTCTTTGTTTGATCTACTTCTGCGTTGTTACGAGAATCTATGAATCTATGAATCTATGAATCTATGAATCTATGAATCTATGAATCTATGAATCTATGAATCTATGAATCTATGAATCTATGAATCTATGAATCTATGAATCTATGAATCTATGAATCTATGAATCTAGTGAATCTATGAATCTATAAAGTTCAAGAAGGTATAAGTATGACGATAGGTAGATCAAACACTGAAAGATTACTGTAGTTGACTTTCATAGATACTGTAGTATACTGTAATTCTTCTTATTTATACATCTTTTTTTTCAGAAACGAGCGGAACGAGCAGCGCCGAAGTCGACAATCGACAAAATTGTTCTGGGAAAAACTATACAGTGAGTTTTTTTTTTTTTTTTTGAAAAAGTGATGAGAGGCTTTGAAACGAAGATATTGAATTTTCGTGTATATAGCAGTAAAAGTGAGAAAAATATGCATTGAAGGAGCTGTAAACAGTATCAGAAAACCAATATAGTACAACTACTCTGTTTTCTGATTCTGTTCACGGTTCCTCTCAAAACCACTAAAATATACGTTTCACGTATTTTATAAGAGTACATCTAGTTTAAATATCGATGATTAAAGTGCATCTGGTGTAATCCCTCTAAATAATTGACAATTTTCCCATGAAACTTATAACTTGGACAAAAAAATCTATGTAAAATACTCCTACCGTATGCCTACAGTATCCTATAAATATTTTGGTAGATTCTTGATTCTAGTATACTTCTAGAAGTACTGTAATTTTCATTTGGAAACTTCCCATGAAGTCCTGTAAACCCTAGTTCTCGAAATTGAGAGTACTGTAAAACCTTTTCCACCTACTGCAGATTACTGTAGCAAGATAAAGGTACAGTATACCTATAGTACTTCCAGCAGTCTGCAAAAACTACCATAAAAAACCGTCAAGTTCCTTCAAAATGTATCAAGTCAAATGTTGTCAATGGGTGGGGAAGCAATGGAGACATCTTGGCAATATATAGTGGTAAACAATAACCCATCAACTTCGGACCTGATACAAAAACTAATCAAAACATCGTTGTATATATACACGCTGTTTACCGATCGTCCGACATTTTCCTTGATTTCGAAATATTGCAAAACCAGGAAAACTGTCGGCCGATCGGTAAACAGCGTGTATATATACAACAAGGGTTTGATTAGTTTTTGTATCAGGTCCGGTGTTGATGGGTTATTGTATCACTATATATTGCCAAGATGTCTCCATTGCTTCCCCACCCATTGACAACATTTGACTCGATACATTTTGAAGGAACTTGATCCTGTTGTTTTGCAAGCGACCGGATGTTGGAAGTACTGTAGAAATACTGTACCTATCGCTTGATTGAAATTACGAATATTACAGTAGTCTACAGTACTCTGAATTTCGAGAACTAAGTTTTACAGGAATTCATGGGAAGTTTCCAAATGAAAATTACAGTACTTCTAGAAGGTCCTACCAAAACACTTATGAGATACTGTAGGCATACGGTAGGAATATTTTACATAGGGGTTCTGAGAGGAACTGTATCCAGAATCAGAAAACAGATTAGTTGTACTATATAGGTTTTCTGATTCTGTTTACAGCTCCTTCAATATTTTTACTAATTTTATCGTTTATACTGCGATTTGCATGGAAATTCAATATTTTCAGACCAATATCTACAGTATGTCGAAAACATACTACAGTATTCTAATTTTCAAGTACGGTATACAGTAACCTATGAATAGTTTCCAGTAGATTGAATGAAAATTACAGTACTCGTAGAAGCTTATTATTCGATAACCGATGTTCAACCAAAATACTTCGGATTACTGTAGATGTACTGTAGGTATACAGTATCTAGAGTTTATTCTGTAACATCAGTTCAGCAGAATATATTCTCTTCCTACCGTATCTCATACCTTAATCCTACTGTAGATCACTGTTCGCCACATTTTCCTACTGTAGAATACTGTACACCACATTTGCCTACTGTAGATTACTGTACATCACATTTGAGTACTGTAGAGTACTGCACACCATATTTGTCTACTGTAGATTACTGTAGTCCACATTTGACTACTGTAGATTACTGTACACCATATTTGCCTACTGTAGATAACCGTAGATCAAATTTTTCAGACCAATATCCACCGATCTTGCCACTCGAATCACCGACCTGGTATTCAACTATCCTCATGCAATTTTCACCGTCGCCGATTTGATCAGACATGTCAACAATCAAATATCTCTTCTTCCACAAACAGTTGCGCAGGAACGGGTTAGTTTGAGCCAAAAAAAATGAAAGTTTCAGAAAAAAAATTACAGATTTCGCAAGCGATCGAAAAACTGGTATCACTTGGTCTTTTGCATGCAACATCATTGTATAATGAACTGTATTTCAAGGAAACTGTACGTTTTTTTCCCTGTTTTTTTCGAATAATTTTGATGTTCAGAAAGCTGATCGATTGACAAAATTGAACATAATTGGGTTCTCGGCAACGAATTGGATTGAGAATATGATGATGAATGGGAAATTAACGATATTGCAACAGGTAGATTATCTATGAATCTATGAATCCATAGAACTGCAAAGAAGCTGCATAGAATCAATATCATCTAGTTGTTTAATGGTTCTATGCGTAGATTTTGTTCGGGTTCTATGACTGACTGAGAATCTATGAATCCATAGAACTTGATATAGGACTTTGCCGTAATCATAGAGTTGTAGAATTTTATGAATACATATAAGCAGCATATAATTCAAGATCTCGAGGTGCATATGTAGATTCTGTTAGGGTTCTATGACTAGGGCAATTCATAGATCTAAAAATCTATGCATAGAACCACTATGAATCTAGGATAGTAGGTTCTCTAAAAATCGATTCTATGGAGTACTTGCATGCATAGAATTCTCATATTATTTCGTTATCGAATTTAAAGTTCTATGAAGTTCAACATGATGTAAACGCATAGAACAACAAGATCAGTTTCTTTGATTCTACGGCATATATATTCAAAAATGTCAGATTTGAGGGTCTATGGCATAGAACTAGACGAAGACCTGTAGTATTCAATAGAACGAGGATAGAATCAAGGGCCCTGTTAGAATTCTATGCAAAAATATGGATTCTATTAGAGTTTTAAGCTTCAAATCTATGCATAGAATCACTTGATGAATCTATGAATCATCTTTGGATATCTATGCATAGATCTTGAACTAGTCCTTTTGATTCTATGTGAGATCTATGCATAGATCTTTACAGTTTTTTCAAAATTCTATATCTATGAATCCAAGTATCTTTGATTCTATTATTTCCAGATCAAAAAATATGACAGATATGGTGAAATCACGCATCGTCTGATTGATACATCACCAATACTCAATATCTATGAATTGGGTATCATACAATATCACAAATCAAGGTTCAAAATGACGGATGTTTTCATGTCAAATTTCTTGAATTTATGTGTGGTTCGTTTGCATATACGTAGATCAAAAAATAATTATCGATTTTTCAGCAAGAGGAGTGTATTTCCAAGTTGATGCAACAAAGAATCATCGAAAAACGGGATGATTTGTATGTGAAGATTACTGTAGGTACACCATAACGACAAAATGCACACATTTCTTTTTTCAGAGAATGGACCCAAATATCAGAGCATTTTATGGCATATCAGACATGTTATATGGTATATTGCGCAAGGAATGGATTGATTATGAGGAGTTGTTGAAACCTATTGGTTTGTTATTTTCAAAAGTGTCGTCAAGTATGGTGTATTGTCTGCAACCACCAAAGTGTTTAATTTTGTGTGACGAAAATTCAAAGTGTCGTAGGATATGTTGTTAAGTCTGCATCTGAATGCACACAGTAAACACCAAAATTGACGACAAAATGCACCATGCTCTTTTGTGTGCAATTCGTCGTCAATTATGTTGAAAAAATGGGAGTACTGTACCAAGATACTGTAGAAGAAAAGTGTGACGGAAAGATGCAGAAAAATAGCATTTTCAAATTGAGGTTTTGGGGTTTTGGATAGGGGTTACTGTACTTTAAAGGCGCATGCTGAAATGTATTGAGACAAATAATTTACTTTTACCATGCGCCTTTGAATTGGCTTAAAAAATCTGAAGATTGGGTCTCGTCACGAAATTATGCAGACTGGGAAGATTTGCAATCGTACAAAATTAAACGTTTTTTTCTAGAATATCGTTTTCCAACCGTTCGGCAGAGCGCGGGTGCTCGATTGGGGCCATTTGAACATTTTGATCCGAATCAAGTGTATCCACAAACACCATCACCATCACAAATTCGATTTGAAAGCCTAATAACATCATCAATCTCGCGAGTCGACGCATTTCAACTCGAAATCCTATCAAAAATGCCAGTTTTGTTCAATAATGGACATGTTTCGCAGATACGGTTGGTGTCATCAAATGCTAAACAGGTATGGTCGTCATTTGTGTTGTTCTGTGTGCATACACTTGTTGGTTTCAGGCAGTCGAGGCATTGATGAGACTGGAAAATATGCGTTTGATCTACCGAAGTTCCGCGAAAGTCGATTGTATGAATGGAGTGTGTTTTGTGAAAGAAATTGTGAGTTTTTAGATCCTGGCGCGAAAAAAGTTGATTATGGTATACTGTACTTTAAAGGCGCATATTAACTTCCATATATTTCAAATCGCTGTGAGACCCTTATCGGCCTTTAAACTTACCAATGCTTCTAATCGCTGCGAGACCCTCCTGATCCTTTAAACTTTCAAATATTTCAAATCGCTGTAAGACCCTTATGCGCCTTTAAACTTAAATTTTTCAGCGAGCCGAAAAACTGGAACAAATCGTCGTCGAACATCCTCAAATAATGCAAATAATTCGAGAAAAAATCGCAAATCCATTCGAAATCGACACATTTTCACTGGAAAACAAACGAAAATACCTCGAAATTGGAAATATGAAAAGTTTGAATCGAGAATTTCAAGATGTTATTCGATATTTACATGTGTTGTCGACATTGAATTATAGTACGGTAGGTGATATCTCACCACGAAAATCATTTTTCATGTTATTGCAGGCAAATATCAAGAAGATGCGGAGTATTTTGTATTTGAATCAATTTGTAAGTTTACTTCTTTCATAGATTCATAGATTCATAGATACAGAGATTCATAGATTCGTAGATACATAGATTCATAGATTCATATATTCATAGATTCATAGATTCATAGATTCATAGATTCATAGATTCATAGATTCATAGATTCATAGATTCATAAATTCATAAATTCATAGATTCATAGATTCGTAGATACATAGATTCATAGATTCATATATTCATAGATTCATAGATTCATAGATTCATAGATTCATAGATTCATAGATACAGAGATTCATAGATTCATAGATTCATAGATACAGAGATTCATAGATTCGTAGATACATAGATTCATAGATTCATATATTCATAGATTCATAGATTCATAGATTCATAGATTCATAGATTCATAGATTCATAGATTCATAGATTCATAAATTCATAAATTCATAGATTCATAGATTCGTAGATACATAGATTCATAGATTCATATATTCATAGATTCATAGATTCATAGATTCATAGATTCATAGATACAGAGATTCATAGATTCATAGATTCATAGATACAGAGATTCATAGATTCGTAGATACATAGATTCATAGATTCATATATTCATAGATTCATAGATTCATAGATTCATAGATTCATAGATTCATAGATTCATATATTCATAGATTCATAGATTCATAGATTCATAGATTCATAGATACAGAGATTCATAGATTCGTAGATACATAGATTCATAGATTCATATATTCATAGATTCATAGATTCATAGATTCATAGATTCATAGATTCATATATTCATAGATTCATAGATTCATAGATTCATAGATTCATAGATTCATAGATTCATAGATTCATAGATTCATAGATTCATAGATTCATAAATTCATAAATTCATAGATTCATAGATTCGTAGATACATAGATTCATAGATTCATATATTCATAGATTCATAGATTCATAGATTCATAGATTCATAGATACAGAGATTCATAGATTCATAGATTCATAGATACAGAGATTCATAGATTCATAGATTCATATATTCATAGATTCATAGATTCATAGATTCATAGATTCATAGATTCATAAATTCATAAATTCATAGATTCATAGATTCATAGATTCATAGATACATAAATTCATAGATTTATTTTTTTCAGAGTACTCAACCATCACCATCACCACCAATGGTGCCATCACCATTGCCAAATGAAGTCCAAGTGAAAATTGAAGTGGATGATGAAATATCGATTGATACACTCATGAAGCCACCACCAACAAAGAAAAACCGGAAAAGTGACGAAAATGAGGTGAAGAAGGAGATTAAGGAGGAAATAATTGATGAAAATTGAATAAATATTGTTTTACCTGATTGTTTTTCCTAATAAATATGTTATTTTTTGCAATTTTCAAGTAATTTCAATCTAAAAATGTTGTTTTTCGACCAAAAATGCGTTATTTGTGCATTTTTAGCCTCGCAGAAATATGTAAAAACACACACCATGGCGAGCGCGCTCTATTGCGAATTTTATCGAAAAAACATTTTTCTCGTCCCTTTTTTGAAAAATGACCGGTTTTGATGTGGAAAGCACCTCAAACGATGGAAATTCGACAGAAGTAAGTAAAAAATTCAATTTTCTCATCTATTTTTTATTCAGAATCATGAGAAATGGCGCAAAATCGGCGAAGAAGTCACAAAAATGACGATGGAGAAGTTTGAGGCTCGAAAATTGCCAGCGACAACGATTGAGGATCAAATTCCATGGATTATTGATAATTTGGTGGAAAATTTGAAGAAAATGAAGAAATGTGTGCCGTCGGGTGTGGATGAATCGATATTGAAGTACTCGCCGACAAGTATATGCGCGAAATTCACTGGATTGACGGAAAGTGAAGTGAAACGAGAAGTGAAGATGAAAAAAACGTTGGAGAAGAATGAGAATATGGAGAATGTGCTTTTAGAGTGAGTTTTTTTCAACAAGTGTTTGAAAAAATAGTCCTAAATCACTAAGAACTGGCCAAAATCGATGAAAAAAAGGATCGTGAAGAAATATTTCCATATTCAAATTTTCAAAACATTAAAACTTGTCAAATTTCTATACAAATTCAATAATCTGTATATAATGACATGTTGAGACTGCCCGAAACCGTATATAGATCACGTTTCATTAAAAAAAGTTAATAAAAAACACCAAAAAATAAATGAAAGCAATGGAAAAACAAATGGAACCCATAAGTTAAAAATGGAAAAAATTGTGCGAAACATCTAAAATTATCTTTTAAAACTACAAAATATGATTGTAAATAGGTATTTCCACCTTCAAAATCAAATTTATGTTTAAAATTGTTCGAAAAAACGACTATATCGACCTGTTTTAAAGAGAAAATCTTCAACATAGCGACTTGAATCATAATTTTTTGTTGCTTTTAGACGAAAAATATACAAAATAATGCAAAATAAATGTTAAAACAGCCAAGAAGTCATGATTTGCACCTTTTCACCTCATATTTTATGCTAAAGTTGTAAGAAAAATAGAAGTTAATGACGTTATTTGTGCCAAAATGTTGTGTTCACCTCGAAAATTAGATCAAAAAGCTACAGAGTTCCGTGTTTTCCTCAAATCCTTCAAATCCAGTCGCTTTCAGCTTTCCTGGAATGATTATCAGTAGCTTGAGCTTTTTAAAACAGAAAATCATACCATTTCTTTTTAAAATTTCACATTTTATCCAAAAAATTCAGCCAAAATCATTCGAAAATGTCAATTTCTAGCAGAAAAAAGTCTGAAATAAATCAGAAGCTATAAAAAATCATTAAAATCTAATTTTTAAGCCTATAAAACCCAAAATTTCAGCAAAATCCAATCAATCAACTCCCAAATGACAAAACTGACGGAAACATTGGAATCATGTGACGATATGGAATATGTCAAACATGTTTATTATAAAATGGTGCAACAGAATCTCAAGGATATGCCGAAGGTAAGTGGGGTACTGTACCACGCTAAGCATGTTGAGACCCAAAATCAACAATTTTTCTTCTAGCCAGTAAATCTGGGAGGAAGACCGAGAAAGCCGGCACACTTGAAACCCGCAAAGAAACCAGCATTCCTAGTGCCGGAGCCGAAAACTGAGATTTCGTGAGTTTGAGTATATTTTTCAACTTGAAAAGGAAATTTCAGACCGATACCATTGACTACAGTATCCCAGAATATTTGTAGTAATATTCTTGGATATCCCGACGCGATTTTCAAAGTTTCCAGTTTTTTGAATGAGTTTGAGGAGGAAATGAGCGATTATTTGCCGAATGAAGTGAGTTTTTATGAAAAAGTTGAGAAATTATCTTGAAAAAAGTAAAAATCATGAAGAATATAATCTCTTTTTACTTTTGAATCAGACTTTCGTCCGTCTCTGAGCTCTCAATACTTTTGGGAGATGGTTATCAGAAAAAAATTAAAGTAAAAAATCCAAATAGGAAAACCAATAGTGAAACAGTTTTTGAAACAGTTTCAATAGTGAAACAAGAAAATTAGAGAGAATTGCTATGAAAACTGTAAAAAATTTGTGTAAAATCAGAAAAAAATTAGTCGTCAGGCTTTTTTCGGGAAAAAAAATCGAAAAGACGCAATTTTTATTGAAAATTAACACAAATTCCATTTTTGAATGTTCTCCGTTAAAAATTATCTGTACGTCTCGTAATTTCACATAAAAGGTGTCTTCATCGTGAAGTAGAAAATAGCTTTATTAGAAAAAAAGACATAAATATTTAATGCTGTCATCATTTTCTATTCCTAGTTTAAAAAACTGATTTCCAGTTCGAAAAATCAAGATTTACCATTCGAAAATAAAAACAGAAATTTATAAAAATCAAGCTACATTTAACAAATACAAGAACTAATTGGAAACAATAAAATGTTCCAAGAAAATCATATATTGACTTAATTTTTGTTACTTTTACCTTGTTTCCGTTTTGTTCCGTTCTTGATTCTTCTTTATTTTGACAATAAATTCAAAAAATTGAAGCAAAACAACGTTGTTTGAACACAAAGGAAAGAAAGTTCAGAAAAAAAAAAAACATTTTCTGTGTGATATAAATTTTCGAAAATTTATTCGAAACCGTTGAAATTTGAGAAGAGTCAAAAAACTATTTTCGGACAATGTGAAGAGAGAGAACCAGCATTTTCACTGAAAATTTATATCGTTTTTGCAAGTACTCCAGTCAAAAATTTTGATAAATCTTGTGTTTCTACGTGAAAAAACCATCTTCTCCGTCATGAAAAACACGGTTCTAGGGAAAGAAGACATATAAGAGGCTTTGATCATCTTTTTTCCGGCAAAAAAGTCTTTTTTAGCTTGAAAAATCAACATGTGCCACTCAAAACAACATTTTCCATTCAAAAATTCCAAAAAATACATTTTTCAGCATGTTTAAAAGTCTCTAGACATAAAAAAAATCTATGAATCACATCATTCCCCCTTAAAACATCATGTTTCTTTCAGATCAGCCGAGAATTCGATCGACTGGAGAAGCTTGGTCTAATCCATATCGTTTACTCAATGCCCAGTAACTTCCACGAGAATATAATTATGAAGGAAACTGTAAGTGTCTGCATTTTTTCGTCAAATATGTTGTATTTCAGAATCTTGAGTTCCTCGACAATCTGGAAATGTTCAAAATCAGCAAATCACAATGGATCGAGAATTTGATGTTGAATGGCTCAAAATCACTCATTCAACAGGTAAATTGGCTGAAATTTCTGAAATTTTCGAAATTTTCAGATCAAAGAAAACTATGAAGTTGGAAAATTGAGCCAGGAACGATTATCCATCAAAAACTTGTACGAATTGTCGATTATTCAGCTGAATAAGTTGAATTTTGTTGATAATGACACATTTTTCGAGAATTTGGATATTGTAAGTCGATTTTTAGCCCAAAATCTGCAAATTTGTGTCATTTTCAGCACATGTTATGCATCAAAACACTCATTTATTATGGTTTTATTCGCAGGTTGAAGGAGAAGAATAAACAGTTTTATTGTAAGCTTAATGTGAGTTTTTAGCCCTTTTCGCACCTATTTTTAGGGTTTTTTTGCAGAAAATCAATATAGATGCTATCAAAAAGTATGGAATATCATTGAAATTGTATGAGAAATTGTTTTCGAATTGTAAGAAAAGTGATGCGGTTGGAATGTCGAATTTTATGGTGGATAAGGAGGAGGAAGAGATGGAGTTTGTGGAGATTATGAACTCTATGAAGAAGAAAGGTGGGTGGATGTTTTTGTTTGAAAATATAGTTGATATGCTGAAAATGAAAAAAAAAACTTTTTCGCCTAATTCCCGAAGCATATTTTCCGCAAGATTCCAAAAAAGAGACAGAAATTCTACAAAACTTATGGATCGAATTTTTTCGTATCGTTTCAAAAATTTTGAACAGGCAGTTGTTCCCAAATCTGACAAAATGCTCGGAAAAGAAAAACTTATCAAACTTGATTTTTTTTCTGCACCATGGGCATATAAATTGTAAAAATTAAAGAATCGTTCCAGTTTTGGACAAACCTTCAAAAAAAAATTTAAGTTTTTCCAAAAACATCATTTCCGCCAAATCTGAAATGTTACAAATACAGTTTTCTCAATATGTTGATCTCGTTGAGCAATGACTAAGAAACTGAAATTTTCAGATCCAATCTGCAAAAAACCAATTCCAATCACCGGAGAATCGACTTCAAAACAGATGATCGAAGTGGTTAGAGGTAAGAATTTGACTGTTTGATTGAGTATCATATGTAATAAAAGAACTGAAAAACTTTCAACTAAAAAACTAGAAAAAAAATCTTCTTCTGAATTTTGAAATAAAAATACCTTCCAATTTTTTTTCAAAGCTACGGATACGGAGATACACCACAATTGACAACTGTTGTGCAATTTTCAAAAACCGCAGATTTCTGCAGTTTCGCGTTGCTCAATTGTCGTCAATTATGTTGTATTACCGTAGTACCTACTTCGCCTCAAGACCCAGCTTTCCAAATTTCAGAACCCATTCCCATCTTACCAGCACGTCCAACAGTGAGGGAGCCATTGGATATTGTTACATTGCAACGGAAGATTCTCAACGAGTTGCCAATCATATTCGATTATGACGAGTTTAAAATTTCATTCGATGAGAAGGATAATAATACGGTAGGTGATGAGAGGGTGTGTCATTTGAGAGACGCAGACACTTTACAGAAGTTCATCGCGTTGAAACAATTGGAAGATATCGGATTGATCTACCGTAGCTTCGGAAATCCACGACATCCGATGTGTGCGACTTTGTGTTTTGCCAGGGAGGTGGTACGTTTTTTAATGATTTTTCTATGAAATTGGAGTGGTAAATAGTGTGTATGCACCGGAAATTACGACAAAATGCACCAAGACATGTTTTGTGTGCATTTTGTCGTCAGTTGTGTTGTCTCACTGTGCATACACATTCATTGACATCTGATTTGACGACAGTTTTCCAGTAAAGTCGTCAGATAGGGTGTATTGTCTGCATTCACCAAATAGAGTGTAAAACAGAGACACAGTATCCCAATAAAGTTAAAAAATCGACTTTTTGAATTGTCGTAAAGTATGGTGTACTGTCTGAACTCACCAAATACTGTGTGCACTCAATTTGACGACACTACCAGTCAAGTACGGTATATGCATCAGAATTGACGACAATAAACATAACCTTTTTTGTGCATATTGTCGTCAGTTGTATTCTGTGCATACACTGTTTTTGGGTGTATGCGCCTTTAAAATATCTCGCCACGAAACAAACGTTTTTCAGAGAACAAATAGACTAAAAGTGATAAATGAAAAGCACCCACATCTCGCTGCCAATACACATCCCCGAATGGATATTCCATTCAAAATCGACACCAAGGAAAAATATGAGCAATTGATGACAAGTGGATCAACATTGAATGATAATTATAAGGATATTCTTCGACATATTTTGCCTTTTATAAAATGGATGAAGAAAAGTGGACATGTAAGGTTTTTATAGCTGTATATAGGCAAAATAGAGTTGTTTCAGACGAGTTTGAAAGAGATGGAAGAGCGAAATCGGATGAAACCAAGTTTCATGGAATCAAGGGCGATTATCAAGAATATTCAATTGAATGTGATTCAGAATTTTGAGGTTTTGTTTCAATTTCAAGAGTTGCTTGATGAATACCCGAATGTTCCGATTTCGTTGGTGAGTTTTTTCTGGTTTTTCGGGTCTCGTGACGGAAAAATCTGCAAATTTTCCTGAAAAATCGGAGAGATGGGTTCTGACACGAAATTTTGACGTTTTCACATTAGTTTTGGGTGTCTTGGTACAAAAGTTGGGCGTTTTTGGGGTCCTGCAGCGATAAAATCTGGAAAAGTTTGTTGCAAAATCGAACATTTAGGTTCAGATACGAAATTTCCATTTCTTATAACACTTTTGGGTCCCACAACGAAATTTTGAATATTTTCGTTGTGAGACCAAGTACAAAAACTTCAAAATTTTCCGGCATTTTGTCTTGAAGCGTCTTGAAGCGAAAATTGCCACTTTTTGTGTCTCGCAACAAAAAAATTTTCATATTTTCTCTACAAGACCCATTTTCAACACATAGATGGGTCTTGACACGAAGTTATGATGTTTTTCTGATAGTTTTGGGTCCCACTGCGAAAAGTTTATTGTTTTCGTTGCGAGACCCAAACGGTAAATCCCAGATTTCTCCGAAAATTTCTTGAGGTCTTGAAGCGAAAATTGATATTTTTTAAAGTCTCAGAACGAATTTCACTCTGCAAGACGCATAGTTGGGTCTCGAAGCGAACGTTTAAGGTTTTTTCCCAATATTTTTGAGTCTCTAACGAAATTCTTACTGCAAAACCATGTACACCTTGACGCAAAAATGCAGAAACACACTAAATTCAATAATTTTTGTTTCCAGCTTGAAGAAGCAATGAACGAATTGGAAACATTGAATGTGATCATTGGAGAGAAGAACTTTGTAGATGGTGTCATTGGAAAAGTGTATGTCAAAGAATGTGTGAGTTTTTTATGGTTAAAAAAATTAATCCCAAAATTTTCCAGCGTTTCAAAGTATTGCGGCACATTCAAGCTGGTAGTCATCTAGCGCCATCGATCTGTCAACGAATCAAGGATCCATTCACAGTTCGGACGTTTATGAAGAAATATGTGGATAAATATCATGCATTGAACAAATTGGATATATCTAAGGAATTCAAAGAGATGATCACGTTTTTGATGTTTTATTCGGTTCAGGTCGAGAAGCAAAAGGTGGGATTTTAAAGAAATTTTTACAAAAATTGCCAGATTTTCTGGTTAAAAACACGATGCATCAGATTTGACGACAAATTGCAGATCGAAAAATGTGTTTATTGTCTGCAAGTTGTCGTCAATCAAGATGTATCACTGTTTCAATAGAGCGCGATTGCTAACAAGCTTTGAAGCTTGAAATTTTCTAGAAAAGTCATCAATTTTCAGCCTATCATTGTCTGAGAAAGTACAATACAACAGATTTGACGACAAGTTGCAGATCGAAAATTGGGGTTTTTGTCTGCAAGGTGTCGTCAATTAGGGTGTATCATTGTTTCGATAGAGCGTGATTGCTAACAATCCTTTAAGGTCGTCATTTTCTGTGAAATGTCGTCAAATAAGGTGTATCATTGTGGGGCGCGCAAGCTTTAGAATTAGGTCAAAAATTGTAGTAAAAACAGAAAATTCCGAGCTTCATACAAAAAAAGACACAATACACCAGATTTTACGGCAATTTGCAGATATGAAACTTGAAATTTTGTCGAAAAATCAGTCAAAAATTACCAAAAATTACCATTTCTTGTGTTTATACCAGTTTTGCGCACAAATTAGCTGCATTGTCTGCATTCTGTCGTCAATTAGAGTCTATCTTCATTTCGATAGAGCGCGATTGCTAACAAGCCTTGAAGTTCGTAATATTCCTCTCAAAACCCTCAATTTTTCAGCAAATACCATCGACATCAACACCACCAGTTTGGACAGGATCGAAATTGTTTGATTATAATCCACCATTGGCGACTGATAAAGAAGTAAAAGAAGAAGGATTTGATCTACCAATCGATACACTCATGGAGCCACCACCATCGAAAAAAATGAAACAGATTGATGAGCAAGAAGTGAAGAAGGAGATTAAGGAGGAGGAAATTGATCAGGATGATCAGTTTTTAGCTATTTGTTCCAGTTTTATACGTTGATATTTATATGATATATGCTTTTAAAGTGGAATAAATCAGTTTTTCTTTGAAATTCGTAGTTTTCCTGTCTTTTCCAGTGTTTGTAGCACATTTTTACCTTGAAAAACCATGTTTTTCTACGAAAAACGACAATTTTCAGATGTTTGTGGCTTTGAAAGGAAAACTGGACCATCATTTCTATGTACCGAGAGGATTGTGCTCGAAAAATATGAATGGTTGGTGGATTTTTTGTTGGAAATGTCAAATATTGAGTTGGAATTGTTGATTTTGAGCTGAAAAATTGACTGAATTGTGGTTTTCTCAACAAAAAAGTATTGTGATCTACCGTAGCACGGTGTCGTTTTGTTACTGTAGATCACTACTTTGGTCAAGCACTTGAGCTAGCAAAAAAAGGAAAATGAAATTTATTGAAAATATGGATCAGTAACCAACTTGTATTGTGATTTGAAACAGTATTAATATATCAAAAATTTTGAAAAATCCATAATTTTGAACTAGTCGAAATAGTCAAAAATTCTGAATTCCAAGTTTTGACATGATCTATTAGCCACTTAATAATGCGAAACATCTCGCTGAAAACAGTCTTGTAGCTGTGAAAATTTTTTTTTGAAACAGCAATGTTATTTCGTTAAAAAATTGTATGAAAAACTTGTATATTGCCAAAAATACATTTTTTTTGTAAAACTGCAAGAAAATAGATTTAATTTTTCAACCGAAGCGTTGTAGATCAATTTAAAAAATGAAATAGGTACCCAATTTTTCTTTAAAAACAATTTTTTTCTAGAATTCATCGATGCAAATCCCCGACCATTTTTCGATATAAATGCGAGATATGTTGGACGACAATTGCTATTGGAATTGAAACAATTGGAATGGAATTATGGAAGGAAAATGGCACCGAATGCACCGGTATCTAGCATGCTCCTTTTAAATATCCCACAACGATTCATAATTTTCAGGTCAGCCATCGTTTGCCGGACAAGCCGTATGCTGCAAATCCACCGAAACATGTAAGGGTCTCGACACGAAAATTTTATGAATTTTGTCGTTTCAGTGTACCGGGGAGATACCGTATCTATGTCGGGAGGAGATTGTAAACGCAATCATTGATAATCCATCAGATGAAATATATAGAAGAACGATCGAAGTGCCACCAAGGGTAGATACACCAGAACGAAGTGATAAGGAGGATGATAGTGATGATGAGATAAGTTATAGTGATAGTGATCAGGAGGAAGGAGGAGAAGGACCATCGGAGAAGAAGAAGCCGGAGAGATATACATTCAAATTGAAAGGAACACCACAAGAACATTATCCGGAGATTCGAATCATGAAGAAATTGATGAAGGAACAGGCGGAGAAGGAACAACCGAAGGAGAAGAAGAAGGAGGAGAAGGAACGGAAGAAGGAGAAGGCGAAGGAGGAGGAGAGGGAGAGGGAGGAAGTGAGGAAGAAGGAGGAGATGAAGAAGAAGGAGGAGAATAGTAGGAAGAGGTTTGTTGGATTTTTTACTAGATTTGAAAGAAAATTGATTGATATGTGATGATACCGATTTCACACCAAGTGTTCCTTCAAAAAAATATGATTTGATCTTCAAAGCAAAAAAACTACACACAGCTGACACTTGAGATACAGTATGCTTTAAACATGTTTATTTCAGTGCCTTTGTTTAAAATTTCGGGATACTGTAACACAATTAAGGCTGTGTGAAGTTAAATAAACTCAAAATTGTTCATAGTTTTTCAATTCCGAACAGATTTTTGCAAATTTTGAGCACAAAATTGACCAAGAAAAAGTGAAATTATTCATCGGAAAACTTTGAACTTTGAAAACAAAAAACCTAAAGTTTTTCAAAAAAAAATCACATTTTTACTGTAAAAATGAGCCAATGATAAAATAATTCAAGTTTTTCGATCCAAAAAAAAATCAGCTAAAATCTATGACCCAGAATCTAAAATTGTGTTTTCCCCACAGAAACTAATGCTCCCAGAGGTTACAGAAGCCATCCCTCAACATCAGCTGCACCTGTTCGGAGTCTGGTCGATGTGATACTCGAATATCCGAAGACAATCTTCACATGGGAACAATTTGTGGAGGAAAACGAACAATTGACGGCGTTGAAGCAGAATGATACACAGGTGAGCTAGATTTGAAGTTTTGTAAAACTGGGGTTCGAAAACGATAGAAATCTGTTGATCATGGCAAAAAACCTGGTGATCTACAGTATACTACAGTAGGCCAAACTAAAACTGAAGTCCCAAAATAGCTATATTGACAAATCGCAGCTAGTTTCAGCTGTTAGATTTCTAAAAAGCAGTAATATGGAGTACTGTAGTTTTGGATCTTACTGTTGGCCGAGGGATACCGTATACTACAGTAGGTTGAGACAAAACTACAGTAGTCAAAAAATAACGCGTTTTGAAGATACTTGAATATTGAGTGAATTCATACAAATCAAAGTTTTTTCCAGCTGATAAATTTCATTTTAAAAAACGCAGTAGTATGGGGTACTGTATTTTTGGATCTTTTTACTGTAGGCCGACTGATCTACAGTATACTACAGTAGGTCTAATCGAAGCTACAGTAGTCCAATATAGCTGCTAATGAAGCAACTTTTATAGTACATCCTGGCAAATCACAACTCATTTCGACTGCCTGATCTTGAAAAAACAGTAGTACGATATACTGTAGTTTTGAGCTGGCATACTGTAGATTACTGTAGATTAATAAAACTACTTTCTTATATTTTTAGCTGCATCCTACAACATAAGTTCAGTTTCTGAATGTCAACATGATTTGATGGCCAGAGCGAGAAGTATACTGTAGTTTAATACTGTAGTTTAGGTTTTACCTACTGTAGCCTACTATAGATCACTTGGCATTATAGGTTTGGAATAAGTTAAAAAGAAAAGATTTTTCAGATAATGCAAGAACTAAACAGTATAATCGACGAAGGATTGATAGTCCGACTGGATCCTGGTGATTTTATGACATGTGATGCACTATTCATCAAAAGAACTGTAAGATTTTTCGAATTCTGGCTAGATATGAACTGAAAATTTGCAGAGATACTGTACAGAATTGAAGAAAAGACTGGAGAAGTACAATTGCGAAGTGTCGGATTTCTACGCGACGATAATGAAGGCGAATCTATGTGATCAGGTAGATCAAACGACTTTTTTTATCGTATCAAGACAAATTTGCAGATAATCAAGCATGAAATCTTCCAAAATGTCTCGAAAAATACGCCAAATTTCGATGAGATTCAGAATATGGCAATGTTACTGTTGATTCAAGAATTGAAGACGTCGATGGTGCCGATTGAAGTTGGCGAAATGAAATTGGTGGGTGATTCTTTTATGGTAAGAGTTATCGATTGATTTTGTAGGTCAAATCAGCGGCGAGTAAACTGATCTCGGATGGATTGATTGATGCGATGAGACAACAGGATGATATGATCTTTTATGGATTGGTTGAGGTATGTGATTTGTAGATTCTATGGAATTTGTCAGTCATAGAACTTTGATAGAATCCATAGAACTTGATTCTATGCATAGAATCATCATGTATCAGAGAATCAAGTTCTATAGATTCATAGATTCGTAGACTCATAGATTCATAGACTCATAGATTCATAGATTCATAGATTCATAGATTCATAGATTCATAGATTCATAGATTCATAGATTCATAGATTCATAGATTCATAGATTCATAGATTCATAGATTCATAGCTTTATAGATTCATAGATTCATAGATTCATAGCTTTATAGATTCATAGATTCATAGATTCATAGATTCATAGATTCATAGATTCATGGATTCATAGATTCATAGATTCATAGATTTATAGATTCATAGATTCATAGATTCATAGATTCATAGATTCATAGATACATAGATACATAGATACATAGATTCATAGAATCATAGATTCATAGATTCATAGATTCATAGATTCATAGCTTTATAGATTCATAGATTCATAGATTCATAGATTCATAGATTCATAGATTCATAGCTTTATAGATTCATAGATTCATAGATTCATAGATTCATAGATTCATAGATACATAGATACATAGATACATAGATTCATAGAATCATAGATTCATAGATTCATAGATTCATAGATTCATAGCTTTATAGATTCATAGATTCATAGATTCATAGATTCATAGATTCATAGCTTTATAGATTCATAGATTCATAGATTCATAGATTCATCATTCCAGAGAATTCCACTCGGTCACCACAAAGCAATCCTTTCAAGATATGGCATCACAATGAGCATGATTGGACAAACAGAAGACGAATTTTTGAGATCTCGCGAATCTTCATAATACTAATTGCTCCACTTTATTTTGTACAACTAACATATATATTATGATACTCATTTCTTTGTGAAAATTCAATAAATCCATGTAGTCGAAATCCCTAAAAGATGGATAATGGGCCGAATCGAAGGATTACAGTTGTGTAATGGGTCAGGTGGATCCGATTATGGGATTATAGACCGTTGCAAGATTTGAATATACAAAAAGCGACACCTGCTCGACTCATACCGACCTGGAGACAAGGATGAAATGGCTTGGTATTTGATCTACCGATGGATTACTGTATCTAAAAGTTGCCATTCTAGAACAAGTATGTTCTGAATCGACAAAATTGAGAGGTATCCAGATTTCGGCGAACTTTTGGCATGGATTCTGAATCTGATCTCGGAAACTTTTGGAAAAATATGAAATCAATCATGTTTTTGGGGTTTTTTTCCGGCCGTCGGATGAATTTGTTTCATAAGTGTATCCTGAACTGACGCAAAATTTTTCTCGAAATTTTTCAAAAATGGTTTATATATATATAAACTCATATGTCAACGGGATTGATTTGTCGGAAATTTATCATCAGATGTATTTTCACATGGAGAATTCGATGTGCGGATCTTTTTCTTGACTGAAAAAACAGTATATACATATATGCTGAACTATATATACTGAACATATATATATATACTGAACTTTTTCAGTCAAAGAAAAGATCCGTACATCGAATTCTCCATTTAAAAACACATCTAGTAAAAAATTTCCTCCACATTCCTTTGAAATAAGAGTATTCTTCAAAAAAAAGGTTCTTCGTGAGAATCTGTTCTGAACTGATCTGCCAATTGTTTTAATATATTTCTGGATGTAATTTTTTTTACAATACATAAGAGTAATATTCCAATATAATTTTTATTATTTTAAATAAATTGCAAAACAGGTTTTTTTCAATATATGGCTGGATATAGGCTGCACATATCAGGAATCGACTGGTTGTATCCACGTTTATTTTTGGATATCGATAGAGAAAATTGCGCTCTTTCGATCCTCCCGTGTTGTGATTTTGACCGGCGCTAGAGGACGATGGTATCTGCAATACCAATGATCTTATAGTCGACTCGTGTTATTCTCCTCAACATACAAAACTATATTGTCTAATCAACCACGGCACGAACCTTATAGAAACAGGATTCAAATCATATGTAACCATATCAGTATCTAGAGTCATGGTACGGAAATCAACAGGGTGCTTGCATTTGATTTTGACCATCTTCTCCATATCTGACATAATTGTTTGCCATGCTTACTCTAGAAAATTGTATTTCATCTTTTCATTCCGATTTTTAAAATTCACTCACTTTTCATCCCAAAAATGGCAGTTTTTCACATATTTCTTGCTCACATTCCTATTAGCTGTTTACAAGCGTCGCAGCTGATGTCAGACATTTTTACATCCCAATCTTTCATATCATCTCGACACAGTGGACATTCTTTGGACATTATTTGCCTTCTTCTTTCTATTTTTTTTTCGATTTGAAGCTGGAAAATTTCGAAGTGACGATTGTAATTTCAAAAAAATTTTTACCTTCTTATACTCAATATTGGATGACACAAAAACAATTCTTGATAGCCACGTTGTCAGTGATTTTTTCGGCCAGTTTGCTTGCCTCAAAGTGAGCCGAGAATATCGGTGAACGACGAGTGCTCCCGTAACATCTCCACTTTTTTTGAGCAAGCTCTGACATTCTGAAACATAATTTTAAACTGATTGCTCAACACAACTGCTAACCTGAATCTAGCTCTCTTTTCAGGACAACCGTTGAAATACTGTTGATTCGCTCTTTCAGGCAAATCGTCATACTAAAAAATTGTAAATTTTTTGGATTGAAAAATTACACTCACGAAAATTGTGTCCAAAAACTCGATACTTCTTAATATCATCTTCTTAAACAGAGAAGCTCACTTCATTTTAGACGATTGAATCGAAATTATTGATTTGATATTACTGTTACAGTATACTTGTGGTATACTGTAAGTGGTTGAAGTCAATGACTAACATTACCCTGTAATAACCATAATGGAAATGGAAAAAAAATGGTAAGGAGAAACAAAAATGGGGGACAACAATGACAATAGATTGAGGTTTAGGTGAGAAGCTGATCGATACCCAAAGAGCGCATGGAAAATGAGATGGATAAAAGTAACTGGAAGCTGATCTAGCTGATCATCAAAAAGTGTTTGTATCCACTAATGTATTATCAATCCCAACTCTCATCTCAAATAGCTCACGCCTGTCAAACCTAAAATGAATGGGATGACGAATAATCTCCCGCCTAGTGGTGTCGTTTTATATGAACCATGTTAACCGCGACAGGTCATGCACAATGGAGCGCGTTTTCGATATCCATTCTTGTCTCGCAGATGTATACGGATCAGGATAGTGTTAGGAGGTCGTGATGGTATTATCGATTGATTTCATATCAAGCCATAAAACCACATCAAACAGGAATGACCGAAATCGGTCAAGATACAGAAAAAATTTTGAGTTCAAATTTGGAAGCTCAAATTTTCGAAAAATTCGGAAACCGTGATTTTCCGGTCGACACAGCTGACCATTGTGCTACAGTACACCAAAGCTTCATCTTTTAAGAAAAAAACATGTTCATAGCATACTGTAGCACAATGTCAGCTGTGTATCATGGGCTTCTGATGCAGGCGCTGCTTGTTAAAATCCTACCGAACCATGCAAAATTTCAGGATGCCGTGACACAGCTGACGTTGGACTACAGTACCCCAAAACTTCAAATTCAGAAAAAAACATGTTTCATATCTACTGTAGCACAATGTCAGCTGTGGAATTTTACAACACGCGCCTACTGTACCAAAGGCACTTATCAAAATGTCGGTGTGGTCCCATATTACAACCTCCAAGGGGTCAATTCCGTCTACCTGTCTGCGTCTCTTCAACTCCCCTTATCTTTCGCCCCACGCAATCTCTGCGTCTCCATCGATCGATATCTTACGTCAGCACGACAACCGCTGCCCACCACACACCATTCACACCATTTGGTGTGGAGTGCCTCTCGGTGTTTTTCGCGGTTTTTTATGCATGTATTATTGTTATTTTTTGGAGTGACAAGGTTTGTTGTTTTTATAAACCTTGAGCACTTTTATGTAAATAAAAGTTGTTTATTTGCCTAAATTATTAATTTTTGTGTTAGATAAGTTAATTTTTAGCATAAAAATCGTTCATAACAGGATTTTATGTTAGAATTTAAAGGTTTTTATGTTAGATAAGTTGTTTATTTATTCATTTTAGCTATAAAAATCGTATAAAATAGGCCAACATATTATTTATTGGTAGAATTTATAGGTTTTTATGTTAGAAAAGTTATTTTTTTTTATAAATTAATTATTTATTCTAAATATAAACAACTATTTTAACCATAAAATAGTATTTTAAATATAAAAAAGTTATTTTTTAGCATAAAAATAGTATAAAACAGTCCATAACATTTTTTATGGTCGAATTTCGTAGTTTTAAAATTAAATAAGTGTATAACACGGTCCATAATAAGGACTATTGGTTGAAAACCGTATAAATAGTCCATAACTTTGTGTATAACGCGAATTTTGTACTTTTTATGTTAGATAAGTTGTTTTATGTTCATAAAAACAAATAACTTTGCCTATATTATTCCCATAAAATGGTGCATCTATATTTTCGAGCTATAAATTTATTTGCCATAACAAATAATTGTCTACCTCAAAACATAACATTTTTATCGGCACGAGCATGTTATTTACGCTTTATCTTCTTTTTTCTTTATCTCATCTTGCTCTTGATACGAAATATTTTTATACGTGTTTACAATTTATATCCTATTTTCAGTCAAAAATGTCAGCAAATCCATCGCCGACAACATCGACACCCGCCAAAAAACAGGCAAATCGGAAAAGGACGAGAGTGGAAGACCCATTGGAGAAACAAATGATGGTCAATAATTTGGTAAGGATTTAGGTTATGGTAGTACAGTAGGACAGTGTAGTTGCGGTATTACGGTAATACCGTGTCACAGCAGTATTACAGTAGTACTATACGATAGTATTATAGTATGACAATAGTGAAGAGCTACAGTAACTTTTTAGAACCGCAGTGCTACCGTATTACAGTAATATAGTATGATATTAATACAGTATTACTGTAATACAATAGGACCGTAACAGTAGTACAGTATCGGCATTACGGTAATAAAGTATTTTTATGCTACAGTGTAACCTTACTGAAGTAGTACAGTATTACAGTAGTAAAGTAATAGCAGACACCACTGAATATTTTTAGCCGAAAAAAATTATCGAAGGACACATCTGAACTTGTGCTACAGTATGCCAAAAAACTTTTTAAAAAACTCTATATTTACTTTAGAAAACATGTTCAAAACATACTGTAGCAACTTGTCAGATATGAGTATTAAGTCCCTCAAAGCGAAAAGACCTTATGTGCCTTTAATACAGTACACCTCTCTGTACTGTATCAAAAGCTCTGCTCATACATGAAAATGCTCTTGAAAAAACGTTGAAAAGTGGTGCATAACGACCAGTGTCTCATGCTCATTTAATACAGTACCCTGGATACTGTATCAAAGGATCATAAGCTCACAAGATCACAACATGGTGCATCACGACCAAAATACTATTTTGCAGATCAACGCCTTCCAAACCACCTCACTTTTATTTCAAAAAGTGCTCGGCAACAAAAAAGGTGAAGCTGCATCGATTGATGCGCAAAAGGAGCGGATGGCCAGTGTGGTATCACACTTGAGTGATAATGGATATGGTGGAGCAGTCGGCCCATGTATGGAATTGCTGGAACTGATAGGGATTGCTGTGGAGGTAAGGGTCTCACAACGAAATCGCGGAGTGTCGTTGTGTCCTATAAACCTAAATATATCCAAGTTTTTGTTTCAGAGACCAGAGGGATTGTTAAACCATGAGGTGGTACATGATCAAAACGCTGCGCCACCAGCTAAGAAAACACCAGCAGCAAGGTAAGGGTTACTGTATTAAAGGCGCATAGCAAAAATATTTTTTTCAGGAAATCACGAGCTCAGAATCCAGGCCAAAGAGGACGAGGAAGAGGCAAATTCCCCAGGATTCCAGTGTCGACCAACGATGATGAGTATGCTCCGGACTATGATCATACTGGAAGGGATCATTTGGCGGAGCAGCGAGCTGCGGAGGTGGGGGAGCTAGCGGCGGTGTAAGTTTTTCGAAAATTATTTTTCCGAGGGAAACCAGTCGATCAAAGCAAGAGAAATTATGAAAAACCACAAATCCACCAGATGGCGCAAAACCTATTTTACATGTCGACACCATTTATACAACTGTAAAGTGGCCTAGAATCCCAAAATAGGTTTAGCGCCAACCACCATCGTTGGAGGCTGGTTTTGTCGTTTTTACAAAAATGTTCAGATTTTTTCACTAGACTCGATTACCTAAAACTTTAAAATCCGATCTATCAAAATTAAAATTTCATAAAAAATCAGTTTTTTAAAAGAAATGACCACCTTATGTGTGGCCTAGAAACACAACGTTGGAATTTCTAGGCCATCTGAATTTAATTTTCGAAAATATGATTTTCAAACATACCGCATTTCCTCAAATAGAACGGCACTGCAAACGCTGCCGTATAATGCTCATATCTCGGAATCTAGAAGAGCTATCAAAAAGTGGTCAACTGCAAATTTGTAGATCAAAACTTCAGCTACAAGTTTGCTGTTGACAACTTTTTGATAACTGTACTAGATTCCGAGATATGATCATTCTCCGACAGAGTTTGCAGTGCCGTTCTATTCAAGGAAATACGGTAGTTGTCTATGCTTCATTTTTGGTCAATTTCAGTCGTTCGTTTTTAAGTTCGAGTAAACCTATTATTTCAGTGAAAGCACATTTACCCAAGTGCCAACAACACCCATACAGCTCCCTTTTCAAATTCCGCCCGACGTCAAGCCATGCCGTGCGACGCTTGATCGACAGCGAGAAGCACAGGCGCAGAAAAGAATTCCAACGGAAAGAGAGATAAATAGAGATGTTTTGGATTTGTTGATGGCTAGTGCAGTTCGAGTTCCCGTTTCCTCGAATGTAGCTCCGCGAGCCCGAGTTGAAGAGCAAGTGGAGCCGATGGAAACAATTCGAGAAACGTTGGCAAGGGCGAGAGCAACATCCGAGGCACCAAGAGACGAGATGGAGCAAAATGAGCAAGATGCTTCGAACTATGAAATGCCACCGTAAGTTTCTAAACCTAAATCATTATGATCTACCACTCGTCCTACTGTATGCGCCTTTAAAAGTGAATGGATTAAATCAGGAACAGTCAACTGAGGTAGATCAAAAAATTTCTCACTTTAAAGGCTCATACAGTAAGATACATACAGAATGTGGTCTATCAAATGTCTTACTGTATGCGCCTTTAAAAGTGAGTGACTTTATCAAAAAAAATTTCGACCAGCTAAAAGTCGAGAAATTTGTGATCTATCACAGTACTTTAAGTAACTCAGTTTAAAGGCGCATACAGTAGGATGATAGGTAGATCACAAATTTTAGATGTTTTGTTAGTAGAGCGCACTTGACAAATGACAGTACCAAAAAATAATTTTCCCAAATTTTGAAATATGTGGTCTCACAGCGAAAAAAACATGTTTAGAATTACGGTTGATTCCTTCGAAACAAGTCTTTAAAAAAAATTCGGAAAAAATTTTTTTTTCTGAAAATGGACCTAAACCTAAGCCTAAGCAAGTTAAAGCCTTCTAAACCTATCCTAAACCTAAGCCTAAATTGTGAATGCTGTGAATTTGCAGATCACCTCCTCCTGCTCCAATCGAGCCTGAGCCAATAATGGACGACGAGCCAGCTCCAGCTCGCAGCCGCAGATCTAGTGCTCCACGGGAGCCAGAGCCGGAGCCACAAGATATGCCAGATTCAACTGTATCACCTCCCGTTGAGCCAACTGACGATGAGCCAGCTCCGCGAGCAACTGAGCCGGAGCCAGTGGAGGATGAATATATTCCGTTGAGTCGGCCCCGCAGATCCAAAATTGCGGCTCCGGAGCCCAGAGCATCGGAGCCAGAAGTGGAAAATGAGCAAGATGATGATGATGCGATTCCCCTCAGTCGACCAAGACCAGTGAAACAAAATGAGCAGTTTGTCAGACCAGCAGTACCACGTCATCAAAAAATTGCTGCTCTGCGAGAGCTTGGGTCGCGAAGAGCTCCTGAGCCACGAGCATCCGAGCCAAGACCTTCTGATCCCGAGCTGGAGCCACGTCGTCGCCGAAGCGACTCACAAAGACTTGCTCCAGGAGCCGGACCATCCGCTGAAGCAACACCAAATGGATCGAGACAACCATCACCAAAACGCCTGCGAAGCTGTTTGAAGAGCCCGGCTGTTGAACGACCCACATCATCGTCAAACAGTGGAGAAGGACCGTCATCTTCTAGAGCTATGTGAGTTTTTTTTTTCAATCTTCGGGTGCTGGTTTTGTCGGACCTCTCCAAAATAATGCTTTAAAAGGGATGATACCGTAGTCTATAACATGTTTTTTTCAATGATACGATTTTTACTGAACCTTATCCTAATACAAATGAACCAGCACTAAGATGCTGGTTCTAATCCTAAACTTTAACGACGCTCCATAATTACGCTGGTTTTAAAAAAGAAAAGGCAGCGGTACCGTAGTCTGAAACATGTTTTTTTTCGTGGCAAGATCTGATATAGTTTTTTCTAAACCTAAACCTAAATTAAACAGTCATGCAATACTCAACAGTTTCGAATATTTTGAGCTTTAAAAAATGTGATGATACCGTATGTCTAAAACATGTTTTCCTCGACCTAAAACAGTTTTCGTTAAACCTAAACCTAAGCCAAATTTTTTCGCCAAACGAGCTGAACGATGCTCCACAATTATTCTAACACTCATACAGTAGTCCTAAACAAGTTTTTTTGCATTAATTTGAAGTTGATGACCGTAGTGTTAAACATGTTTTTTTTCGCTAAGCCTAAACCTAAGTTCTACAATTACTCTTGTTTTGAACTTGAACATGTCCTGATATCGTGGTGAAGAACATGTTTTTTTCACTGTCACACCTACAACTATTATTGCTAAACCTAAACCTAAACTTTTTGATTTCCAGATCCCCATCGCGACTCCGTACTCCAAAAAATGAGCCGTCAACATCAACTCGTCGGGATCCTCCCTTATGGACCGGTTCCTTGGAAGATACTCCTCGGCCGTTCAGACACCTGATCAAATCCGAGCCAAGGTGAGTTTTTGGTTGATAAAATATCTCACCACGAAAATTTTTTTTTGCAGGTCACCATCACCACCACCACGCCGATCGAAAACACCACAAACTACAGATAGATCTATAGATGTTGCATCAGGAAAAGTTGTTGGCAAACAACAGAATGCTCCAAAAAAGTTTTTTCTAGATCCTCCGGGAGAGGGTGAGTTTTTTTTTTGGTTTCAGACTTATTTTCCGTAATTTTAGAGCTGAAATACAGAGCCCTCATGAAAAATCACTCTAGGTCCCTCCAAAAACTTTAGCCTAAATCTAATCCTAAATCTCTTATATCGTAACAAGTTTGGTTTAAAGCTTTTTTTAAACATGTGCCTTTAATACAGTACGCCAACTATTTTTATACTTTGGGATACTGTATTAAAGGAGTATACATGATTCCCCTGAACCTAGGCTTATTTTGGAATCTCTCCAAAAGGATTATGCGCCTTTAATACAGTATACCTGGTCTATAGTTTATTACACTGTATTAAAGGTGCATACACGAGTCTTGCCCGTTAAAAACTGAAAGACTAGATCCATTTTATAGTATGCGCCTTTAAACTTATCTTTGGATACCACAATAAGATAGTGTGCCTTTAATACAGTATACCATTTGTGGTAATTTTTATGGTACTGTATTAAAGGCACACACTGATTCTCCAGCTTGCGCCGTTTGAAAAAGAATGTGTCTTTTTCCCAGTTTACTCTTTTCCGGCTTATTAAAATTGAAAATCTAAAATGTTTCATCATTCAAAAAGCTATATGATATGTTCCTTGAATACAGTATACCCATTTCGATTTCACTTCATAGTACTGTATCAAAGGCACATTCCAATTTTTCAACCTTTTTAAAGTTCAACATTGAAAAATTCTAAACCTTAAAGTGAATCACTTTTTGATATGTGCCTTTAATACAATTGCGGCTACTGTATTAAAGGCACACACCAAAATTTATCAATATTCTTGTGTGCGCCTTCAAACTTACTGTAGTTTTAACAGTATTAGATTACCGTATACCAGCTCCTTTAAAAATACCGTAATCATACCATTTCAGATGTCTTCTCCCCGCCACCACAATCACCACCATCAACTACATCTGATCGAGATGCTCGTGAAAGTTTGGTGAAAGGAGTGACAGAGGATATGATCAGAGCTAAAAATATGATTGCCGGGATGGAGCTCAGGCCTATCAGAAAGAGCCGGAGAAAGAGCTCGGGAGTTGTGGAGCCGGCGTCGCCCGAGAAGGAGCCCGAAGAGCCGGAGCTGCTCGCTGAGCCCACAGAGGATATGGACACCACAGAGCCCATCTATTTAGACGACTCACCATGTGATCTACCACCTACAGTACCCCATAAGCCAATTGTGTTCCCGCCAAATTATCAAGGAATACTTCCAACATCTGGGCATCGGGAGCACGTGAAAAGGGAGCCGGAGCCCGAGGTGTTCCGGCGAAATTATCAGATGATCATGAAAATGGAGCCGGGAGTTGTGAAGTCGGAGCTCGAAGAGCGCGAGCTCGAGGAGCCAAAGTTTGAGGAGCAGGAGCTCGAAGAGCCGGAGCCAGAAGAGCCGGAGCCCGAAAAGCAGGAGCCCGAACAGCAGGAGTACATCGTTCTCGACGACTCCCCATATGATCTACCACCTACCGTACCCCATGAGCCGATCGTCGTGGATTTGGAGGATGAGGATTTGAGTGCTCCGATCAACCGAGCCGAAGAGATCACTGATGAAAGTCATATCGAGCAGATGAGAATGTGGGAATATCCGGTGCCACCGCCGTTTCCTGAATATGATGGAACACCGTGAGTTTTAGATGAATTGAATTGTGCGCCTTTAATACAGTATACCGGTACTGTATTAAAGGCACATAGTACCTTTAAAAATTTCTTTCACCAAAATAGTGTGAGAATTTGAGAGACGCATACATTTTTCTTCATTTTTCGAGCAAAAAACCTCATGCGCCTTTATAATACAGTACACCTCTATAGTTTAAGTTACTGTATTAAAGGCGCAGTGCCTTGTGCTAACGATTAATGAAATAGTGTGAAAATTAGAGAGACGCAGAGTTTTCTATTTCTGCGTCTCTCTGTACAGCACACTATTTTCTCATTTTTTTAACCAAAAAAAGTGTTGACTAAAAAACAGATAGGTCTCGAAGCGAAAAGTGACTTGCGACATGCGCCTTTAATACAGCATGCTAAAAAAAAGTAAAATTTAAATTAGAGTACTGTATTAAAGGCGCATAGACTAAATTCATAAACTGTTAATATCAGTAATATTGTAAGTTTTGGAAAATTTTCATGGTATGCGCCTTTAATACGGTATTCTAGTACTGTATGTTACTGTATTAAAGGCGCATGGATTCACAAATCAATGAGGAAAGTTTAATTCGTAGGGAAATCAATTTTTTTCGAATGCGCCTTTAAGTGGCCTAGGATAAACCTATAATCGGTGTACTGTATTAAAGGCGCATATCCAAATACAAGTAACATTTTTCAGAAAAGACTTGCAATCCCCCAAGAATAAATTGGATGCGATAAAAGCTATTCAATCACGTATATTGGAGATTCCATCGATAATCATCCGTGTTGATCGACTAAATGGGGGTTACATATCATGGCAACAACATGTTGATACTGCTAAGTCATTGAAAACAATGAGCATCTTTTATAGAGGATTCCACATTAGGAACTTGGTGAGTGCGCTCTATTGAACATTTTCAACTTTTTGAATTTTAGACGGCAGAATCGATCAAAAAAATGACAAAACTACAAAAAAATTCGAGAAACGATCGTGAAAATTTCCCCTTCGCACTTTTCAAGGATGCCGCAGACTTTAGAAAACAACTTAATGAACTTGGAGAAGTGGCAAAGGGCGATAACTATGCGGACTTGCCAAAAAATATGAAGGAGACATTCGAGCAGTTGGCAATGTTTGCCATTATGACACATCCTAGGGCTGAAATTTGTGAGAAGGATAATATTCCATTTGCAAGGGAGGTTATGCAAATGATGAGGAGTAAGGGGTGGGTCAATGGATTATACGATGACAATCTTATCGGAATGCGGAATGAGAAAGTGAGTTATTGTTTGATTTAGCACTGTGTGGGGTTCGAACCCGAGAGTTGAAACTTCACGCGCGCATGTGTTAACCTCTCGACCACTTGGTCGTTTGTGAACTATTGCGAAAAGGTTGTAGACATGAGCGCGGGCTTTCTGCTGCTTGGCGAAAACTTTAACATTAAAAAACCATAAAAATGATGTTTTTTCAGCCAGTTTCATTCTACAAAACCAATTTCCTCGGTTTTGGAGTGCCGAGCGAGATGATCCCACATTTCCCAAGGTATGAAATCTGTTCTTCTCTGCAAATTTTCAATTTTTTCGTTTTTCAGAATTTATGGACTACCAGAACCGCCAAAATCTCGCCAATAATAACAAATTGCATTTAATTTTAACAATTTAAAGGCACAGGGTACAATTTCATACTTTATATTTACCTCATGTCCTTCATTAAATCAGGGAAATTCTTTTAAATTCTCATTTTTATAAAATTGTGTAGTGAAACAATTCAATTTTCAACTTTTTACTTAATAAATCTTTTTATTTTAATTGTTGTTATTACTTTACAGCAATAAAACGCAGATTTTCCACTTAAAGGTGGTACGAAAGGAGCGAAGCTATGTTTTGAGCTTATAACTGAGTTTATAAGAAAATTTGTCGAAAAAATTATTTTCAAAAAATAATTTTTTACTCGAAAATTTATGTTTTCTCCGTGCGGGTTTTCGCTGAAAAAAAACGTTTTTTCCACCGTAGTTGACGCACAAATGCAGACTCACGCGCAATTGCGGACCGTTTTTCAGTGGCCTTTTTCAAAATTTCGCAGTTACGAAGTGAAAAACGAAAAAATTAACGCTGATTAGGTATATAAGAATATTATTGATTGGAAATTAACAGAAATTATGAACCCTAATCAGCTGTACACTACAATTACTCTATTTCAATCCCGCATCGACTACGGTGGAAAAAACGTTTTTTCCTTGTATTCCGCGTGGACAAAACATAAATTTTAAGCTTTCAAAATTTATTTTTTTTCCAATTTTTTCGGCGAATTTGTTCCAAAACTCAGATTTAAGTTCAAAACATAACATATTAATTTATTTTCATAGTGGTTTCGCACCTTTCGCACCACCTTTAAAAACCGTAAAAACACGATTTTTAGCTTGAAAGTGCAGTTTTTTGGAACTCCAGCGATCATAATCTAGCTGTTTCAAAACATTGAAACCTGCACAAAAACTATGACAAAAACCCAAGGATCACACCAGGACTCGAACCCTCGACCTCTCTCCTTACGTTCTTCGGTTTCCGCACTGCGCTATAATTACAGACGAGTTGGTGCCCGTCGCAGACCTCCATTTTGTCTGCATGTGTATTTGCATAACACCCGCCGTCGATGCGTGTTCATCAGGATATTATCCTCAAATCAAGGTAACTTGAGGTTTCAACCTTTCGAATGAATGTGTTGATAAAATATTAATTTTGGAACAGCTTTCCCAGTTGATCTGGGAAGGCAATAATTGAAAGCACCGAATTGAACGATATTCAAAATATATCCTTGAAACACTATGATTATACTGTATTTGGATTACTGTCGTTACGTAGAAATGCGTTTTTGTACGTGTACTGTATCTGAATTAATGTAGATTTTCTTCACGTGAACCTATAAAATATTGTTGTTGATTGATATAAACTCATTTTACTCTTCAAATTCCACGTAATTAACCTCTTCCTGTATTGTTCATCCAAATAGTGACAATAACACTGATAACATGTGAGTTGCTAACATCTGAATGATATAATGATATGATCAGTTGTCTCCAGGTCGAATTATAAGAGATTATCAAACTCATGACTAGCTTGAGTCAAGGTTGCACAACTTGCCAGATTTCGCTCAAAATCGTCTGATAACATCAGTGACGGATGTACAGACTATAGTCATAATACAAAAAAATGGTACATATATATGACATTTGACTCAAATATAATATCATATTATTGCAGCCAGAATACAATTGATGCATTGAGAAGAAATCAGCATATGATAGAAGAATTGAAGAGACAGAATGAGCAGCTGAAAATCGAGATTATTGATAAGGTTAGGGACAGATAACTGATATCTATATAGACTATAATTACAGAAGATGGATAAAGAGAAGGCTATTGATATTGGAGGTGATAGAGTTGTGAAGAAGGACAAGGATATATTCGTATGGGATGATCTACCGTATGTTGTAAGAAGAACTATAGTCAAGAACTATTTGGATGTTCCTACAAGGTATTATTTGTTATTGTTGTGCTTATCGATTTCATACCAATTTCGCCCTTATTCTCAGCCACAATTGCTAAGTTTATACAGCTTGAACTGCGCTACAGTACCCTGATGTAAACATGATTACGTCATACTGTAGCAATAGTGTCAGCTGTGTGTAGACGTTTTGCTTTGGGTATCTAAACATTTTTAAGCGATGATCAGTCTGAAATCGATAAAACAAAGAATTTTAGTGAACAACCATCAACTTTTTTGCAGAATGCGACTCAAACAGACATCGAAACGGAATCTCAATCTTGTCAACTCGACACCAATGTATATCCATTATCTGAAAACGGAACAATGTGCAGTTGGTGATGAATCGTATTGGCACCGCGAGGAGAACCGAGAAGGATTGGCAGTGGAAATTAACGAACTAAACGTGGAATCATTTGTTGATTCATGGGTTGTGGATACAAGACGAGTCAATCTATATCCAGCTATCGCTCATTATTCGCCAAGATACATTCTCCGTCGCTGGCTCATCAATCTACTATCAAATCCACGTGTTCATATAAATACATACAAACTCGAAATGGTTTGTAATATTTATTCATTGTTATGCTGATTGTAGATTTTGCAGATTCCACCTCAAGAGTTGTTGACATCAGGAGCACAGAATTCGTGTGGAAAAACTCGAGCTCTCATGCGAAAAAGAGCAAGAAATCATCTCATGGATTCAATTATGTGATCCAAACACACTCAAGGCTCTGACATCACAATGGCCGGGAAGTACGGTGAATGGAATTGGATCGATGCCAATTGTTAGTTTTCATTTAAACAAAACAATTTCAATCATTGAATGCCTCATTTTCAGATTATCGGACTCACCAAACTTATTTTGTATTGCAAGACGGATATCACTGATGATGAGTTGTTAGTGTTCAATGCGAAGAAATTGGTGTTACTTGGGGAGTCGTTGATAAGTGTAGGAGGTGTTGCCAAACTACTTCAGGTAAGATTGGGCCGAACATTGTGGGTAGAAATTCTATAGCACGAACGGGGAGTTGAACTCACGACTAGCTTGAGTCAAGGTTGCACAACTTGCCAGATCAGACGCCTCGCATTCATACGCACTGCGCGCGCCCACCAAACGTGGTCAAAGCGTTTTGTGCCGTTGCGTGCGCGACCATTTTTCAGTGCGCGACCATTTTTCACCATCAATATACATTGATTTTATTGCAGAAATGGGTTGGAGAAGACTATCCAGTTGGCTCGTATTTCACATATGAGAAAGCCGATGATTGGTCGAAAGTTTTGGAAGGATTCGAGTATAAGATGATAAGAATCAAAAGTGATAAGTATGCGAATTTGGAAAAGAATGGGGATGATCTACTGCGACCGGTGAATCATGAACACAAGACAAGAGCGACGATTGGAATGAGAGGAGGAAAGACGATGGTAGTACAGATACAAGAAGAATTTGTATCATTTGATGTCTTGCCAACAGTCAATGAGTATTTTTGATTGTGTATTCGAATAAAGTATTGTAATAAAAGATGATTTTATTGGAAATAGAACAAGAAAAATTGAGCAAATCATCAACTTTCCAAATTTTCCCACAATGTAACTTCTTCAAAACATCGAAATATTTACAAGAACTATGACAAAAACCCAAGGATTCCACGAGGACTCGAACCCTCGACCTCTCTCCTCACGTTCTTCGATTTCCGCACTGCGCTATAATTACAGACGAGTTGGCGCCCGTCGCAGACCTCCATTTTGTCTGCATGTGTATTTGCATAACACCCGCCGTCGATGCGTTGTATTTGATAGTGATATCCGTTTTAAAATCCAAAATGAGTTCTGAGCATTCGATAATCGGAAAATGAGGCATTCAATGCTGTAAATTGTTAGTTTTCATTTAAACAAAACAATTTACATCATTGAATGCCTCATTTTCAGATTTTCGGATGCTCAAAACTCATTTTGGATTTCAAAACGGATATCACTGAAATTTATACAAAAACTATGACAAAATCCAAAAGTACTAAACAGGATTATCTCATTTCTGTTATATCACAAAAAAAATATAAATTTATTGAAAATAGCACAAGAGAATGGGGAAATTAGAGCGAATCAGCGAGCAACCTTCATCTCCTTCTCATCAATCGCAACAATTTCAACAATCTCCCGGTAGATCAAATCACCACGATCTGGCACCCAATGGTGTATATATCCAACTTACGATTACACACATTGTCTTTGTGACTCGATTGAGAATATTACCCATTCGCTTTGCACCAAGGAGTTTCAATCAAGGTTTGTCAATTTTGTATAGTTGTTTCGTATATCAAACGATTTTCAGGAGAAGCAGCTATTATTGGTTATGCAATGCACTCGATATTTACTGTCCGGTCCAATGGGAATACGGTAGATTGAATGTCAATTATACTGTCGTTTCGAAGAGGAAGATTTTGAAGCTGATCACCACGAAAACAGTCAAGTTAGTCTCATTCTGTGTTATCAACCAAAAATTGATTTGTTTAGTGATTGGGATGATCCGCGACTTTTCACCTTGACTGCTCTCCGTCGTCGTGGTATCCCATCAGAAGCAATTAATCGATTTGTGGCGAAATTGGGATTAACAATGTCCCAAATGGTTATTGATCCGCATTTATTGGATGCAACTGTCAGATATTATTTGAATATTCATGCTCCAAGGTATATTTTCATCGATTTTGATATAATAATCTCAAAATATTCAGAACAATGGCAGTGCTTGATGGATTGAAGATAACAATTGAAAACTATGATGAATTGGGTGTTGGTGAAACAGTCGAAGTACCTGATTTCCCATCTGATGCCCAATCAACCAGTTGCCGTAAAGTGTCGTTTGATAGGGAGTTGTTTATCGAGAAGACCGATTATGATTCAGTAAGTATATACGTTTACTCAATTTCTTAACATTTTATTTAGATTGGAAAAGATAAATCATTCCGTCGACTTACGCAAACACACTCAGCTGGTTTGAAACATGTTGGACTTGTTCTCAAGTTTGTGAAAGATGTCAAAGTGAGTTTTTTTTGTTATAAACCTAATATGATCCCGGAGAAAAGGCCGAGAATTTCAATACGCCGACGAACAGCTGCCTGTTTCAAGCTTTTTCTCAAAAACAAGACTTATTTTCCGTTCACGGGTGCCCTTTTTGAAATTTCGGAGTAATTTTGAGCCGGGATTAGGAGCCACTTGACCAAAAATAGTAACTTTACCCTCTTTTTTTCCAGAGAGAGAGAGAGAGAGAGAGTGATTTTTTTCTCAATGGGCTCATTTTTTGTTGAATTCGGATCAACTTTTTTAAACAACGGGTCCCGCTTTTTTCCTAAAATAAAAATAGTGTCGTCTATATATGATCATATCAGGTCCATAATGTCTTCTATAACATCGATTTTTGTAGGATGCTTCTGGAAATACCACCGAAGTTATTGTCCGAGCCTCAAAAGTGTCAGATGATGAAAAACCGAAAGCGTTCATTCACTGGGTTGCCAAACCGGTCGCTGCTGAAGTACGACTCTACGATAGATTATTCAAGAGCAAGAATCCAGAGGATGCACAACTGGTACCTGGTGGATTTTTGACGGATGTCAATACGGATTCGTTAACGATCCTATATAATGCATTGATTGATCAATCAATTGCCAATTCCAAGGCTTATGACAGGTATATTATACTTTTTATTGGATTTAATTTGAAACATATGTGTGTTTCCAGATTCCAATTCGAGCGCATTGGATATTTCTGTGTGGATCAAGACTCAAAACCATCGAAAATCGTATTTAATCGGACTGTGATGCTCAAAGATGGTGCAAAATAAGAAATTAGGATATCATGTTGTTTGTTGTTTCTAGATTTAATATATTTTTTTGTTTGAAAATACTTTTCAGTTGTTTATCAATAAATTTGTAATTTATATTAGCTTCATTGAAAATAAAATGGACTCGGGAAAGTGAAATATTAAAGAAATAGCTACAGTACACCTACAGTAATGAAACATCGATCACCCCAACTACCGTAGTCCTACAGTAACCTATCCTCCTTCCTACAACTATAATAATGTATAAACAACTGTAACTCTATCGACTATAATATAGCTGATAACATCGAAATCCGTACAAAAATAATGACAAAAATCCAAAAGTATCCACCAGGGCTCGAACCCTCGACCTCTCTCCTCACGTTCTTCGATTTCCGCACTGCGCTATAATTACAGACGAGTTGGCGCCCGTCGCAGACCTCCATTTTGTCTGCATGTGTATTTGCATAACACCCGCCGTCGATACGAGTTCATCAGGATATTATCCTCAAATCAAGGTAACTTGAGGTGTCAACCTTTCGAATGAATGTGTTGATATATTATAAATTTTGGAACAGCTTTCCCAGTTTGTTTGGGAAAGCAATAATTGAAAGCACCGAATTGAACGATATTCAAAATATATCCTTGAAACACTATGATTATACTGTATCTGGATTACTGTCGTTACTTAGAAATGCGTTTTTGTACGTGTACTGTATCTGAATTACTGTAGATTTTTTCGCGTGAACCTATAAAATATTGTTGTTGATTGATATAAACTCATTTTACTCTTCAAATTCCACGTAATTAACTTCTTCCTGTATTGTTCATCCAAATAGTAATATTACTGATAACATGTGAGTTGATAACATCTGAATGATAAAATGATATGATCAATTGTTTAGGTCGAATGTATCAATTAATCAAAGATTCCGCTCAAAATCGTGTGACAACATCAGTGACGGATGTTCAGACTATAGTCATGATACGAAAAAATGGTACATATATATGACATTTGACTCAAATATAATATCATATTATTGCAGCCAGAATACAATTGATGCATTGAGAAGAAATCAGCATATGATAGAAGAATTGAAGAGACAGAATGAGCAGCTGAAAATCGAGATTATTGATAAGGTTAGGGACAGATAACTGATATCTATATAGACTATAATTACAGAAGATGGATAAAGAGAAGGCTATTGATATTGGAGGTGATAGAGTTGTGAAGAAGGACAAGGATATATTCGTATGGGATGATCTACCGTATGTTGTAAGAAGAACTATAGTCAAGAACTATTTGGATGTTCCTACAAGGTATTATTTGTTATTGTTGTGCTTATCGATTTCATACCAATTTCGCCCTTATTCTCAGCCACAATTGCTAAGTTTATACAGCTTGAACTGCGCTACAGTACCCTGATGTAAACATGATTACGTCATACTGTAGCAATAGTGTCAGCTGTGTGTAGACGTTTTGCTTTGGGTATCTAAACATTTTTAAGCGATGATCAGTCTGAAATCGATAAAACAAAGAATTTTAGTGAACAACCATCAATTTTTTTGCAGAATGCGACTCAAACAGACATCGAAACGGAATCTCCATCATGTCAACTCGACGCCAATGTATATCCATCCATCATCTGAAAACGGAACAACTTGAAATCGGTCCAGATTGGGAATGGGATGACGTTGAAAACCCGGAAGGATTGAAAATCAAGATCAACGAACTGGAAGTTGAATCGTTTGTTGATTCATGGAAAATTGAACACAATGGGTAAGTCTTATCATTCTATACCTCTATTATACATATTTCTTTAGATCAACACGACGTGTCAATCTGTATCCAGCTATTGCACACTACTCGCCAAGATACTTGCTCCGTGAATGGCTCATCAATCTATTATCGGACGCCCGTGTATGGTTTGTAATATTTATCCATTCTGTTGTTGATTGTATAATTTGCAGGCTCCACCTCAAGAGTTGATAACAGCCGCTACCCAGATTCGTGCTGAGACAATATACTTTTGGTGCGAAAAGGAGCAAGAAATAATCAATTGGATTCAATTATTCTCACCAAGCACAGCCAAGACGGTTTTAATAGAGAGAATGTGCAACTCTATTTTGAATGGACTTGGTTCAATGCCAATTGTTAGTTTTTATATGAATGCAATAATTTCAATGCCTCATTTTCAGATTATCGGATGCAGTAAACTGATTTTGGGTTTCAAATCGGATATCACTGATGCTCAAATGTTACAGTTCAATGCGAAGAAATTGGTGCTATTTGGTGAAGCAATGATCACAAATGAAGGTGTTGCCAAACTACTCCAGGTAAGATTTAACCAAATATTGTGGGTAGAAATTGCATAACACGAATGGGGAGTCGAACTCATGACTAGCTTGAGTCAAGGTTGCACAGCTTGCCAGATCGGACGCCTCGCAGTCATACACACTGCGCGCACACACCAAGTTTGTGGCAGCGCTTTTTGCTGTTAACTGCACGACCATATTTCACCAGCAATGTACATGGATTTTATTGCAGAAATGGATCGTAGAAGACTATCCAGTTGGCTCGTATTTCACATATAAGAAAGCCGATGATTGGTCAAAAGTTTTGGATGGATTCAAGTACAAGACGATAAGAATCAAAAGTGATAAATATGCGAATTTGGAAAAGAATGGGGATGATCTACCGCGACCGGTGAATCATGAACACAAGACAAGAGCGACGATTGGAATGAGAGGAGGAAAGACGATGGTAGTACAGATACATGAAGAATTTGTATCATTTGATGTCTTGCCAACAGTCAATGAGTATTTTTGATTGTGTATTCGAATAAAGTATTGTAATAAAAGATGATTTTATTGGAAATAGAACAAAAAAATTCGAACGAATCAACAAACTACCACAATTTGAACAATGTATATGCTTCAAAACATTGAAATCTGCACAAAAACTATGACAAAAATCCAATAGTTTCTACAAGGACTCGAACCCTCGACCTCTCTCCTCACGTTCTTCGATTTCCGCACTGCTCTATAATTACAGACGAGTTGGCGCCCGTCGCAGACCTCCATTTTGTCTGCATGTGTATTTGCATAACACCCGCCGTCGATGCGTGTTCATCAGGATATTATCCTCAAATCAAGGTAACTTGAGGTGTCAACCTTTCGAATGAATGTGTTGATAAAATATTAATTTTGGAACAGCTCTCCCAGTTTATCTGGGAAAGCAATAATTGAGAGATTTCCATGGTTCACCCAAGTTGAATAAATAAAATATAAATTTATTGAAAATAGCACAAGAGAATGGGGAAATTAGAGCAAATCAGCGAGCAACCTTCATCTCCTTCTCATCAATCGCCACAATTTCAACAATCTCCCGGTAGATCAAATCACCACGATCGGCTGATACTTTTGCGTCGATTACACCATCCGGATTGAGACCATAATCAATGCGGAAGAACTCCTCGTTATCAATTGGTGATGGTTTTCGAGTGATATTTAGGGTTAGTTCCTCACCAGGATGGAGGATGGCGCAGATTGGTGAGAGAAGATAGTTTTCCGAGTTGACCATGCTGATCTGGAAGTTGAAATCACATAGCAACACTCATAGGGACTCGAACTCATGACTAGCTCGAGTCAAGGTTGCACAACTTGCCAGATCAGACGCCTCGCAGTCATACACACTGCGCGCGCACACCAAATCGCTTGCAACTTTTTCTTGCCGTTAAGTGCGCGCCAATCTCACCTGATACACCAACTTGACTTCACCACCATTTTTCACCATCAAAGTGCATTTTTCCTCCTTTTTCGGGCTCATATACAATTTATTCGATGAAATAGTAAGAAGTGGTTGCAATTTCTCCTCCTCTTCTCTCTTCGCTTCAACCTGATTCGCCCCTTCATGACTGAAAAACGATTTAGACCGTATCATCGGTTGCTCCAATCGGACACCCTCCGCGGTTTTCAGCGCCTCACAATAGAATTTCATGACGCTCGGCTCGGTTTCGAGGCCTTGACGGACGAAATCACGGTAGGTTCGTTCGCGACGCGTTTCGAGCCATATCTAAATAAAGTGATAAGGTTACTGATAAGATTGATAATCACCTCAACATCCATCATTGTCAAATTATACTTTTCAGTAAACTTTTTCGATGCTTGTGCCGTTGGGAAACGATCATTCTGGTGGTAGAACTTTTCGAGGTTTTCTGCTTGATGATTGGATATTGTGCCGTATTGGAGAGGCTGAAATTCGGATTCAGAAGCTTGGAAAACGTGTGCAAAAAAGAAAAACCACTATGAGGAATCGAACTCATGGCTAACTCGAGTCAATGTTTCATAACTTGCCAGATCAGACGCACAGCAGCTTCGCGCGCGCCCACACATCCTTCCGATCTGGAAACTTGTGCAACCTTTACTCGAGCTAGTGTCTCTTTTCTAACACCACAAGGCGTCCGATCTTGCAAGTTATGCAACCTTGAGTCGAGCTAGTCATTGGTTCAATTCCCTGAGAGGCCTTCTTTTTTTTTGCAAAGTTCAGTTTTTGATCTACTACGTGCAAGTGCACTAAACTATAATTAAATTTCCCTAGATGCACTTGAAAAGTAATCAAAAAAGTCAAATTTGATTACTGATCACTTTGAGCTTTTCAGTTGGTTGCCACAGTAACAAAACGACGCATGTCGTCAAATAAAGTGCATTCAGTGCAATCACCTTTGCATACTCATCCTCCGAATCCGGATACTCCTTCGCTTTGCTCAATTGTGCCGATTCTCGACTATCCGCTTTTTCCAACTTCATCCCGCCCATCTTTTCCTCACAATGCACCATCGATTGCGAGACTGGTCGATTTGGGGACGATGAAGTTTTCTTGGCGCCACTTTTTGGTGGCGATAGATCTTTGGTGATGCCACCCGTCGAACTTTTATGGTGAATTGTCGACAAATCGATCGAATTCTGGCTGGCGACCGAGTTTTTTGGGGTTATCGCGTGTTTTGGTGCCTCTTGTTTTGTGGTGACCGTTGGCAATTCTTTATGGTCACAGGTGAACATTTTTTTGAGGCCCGATGGCTGAAAACTCACTTGGATTCATAGATTCATAGATTCATAGATTCATAGATTCATAGATTCATAGATTCATAGATTCACTTACTTTCACTTACTTTCACTTTTTTACTCTAAAATTGATCAAAATCGGTGTTTTCAAGTTTTTTAGCCCTCAAAATACTAAACCTAAACCTATTTCTTAAGAAATTCAAACGAATTCTCACTAGAGCGCACTTGCAACATACCTTCTCAACACTTTTCGTCGCCGTTGAAGTCGCTTGTTTCGACATAGCACAAAATCAAATAAAACCTTCCAATCTACTTCCAACTTATATAGGTGTGCTCAAGCTCCGCCCACTCTTATGGGGCGGCTAAACCTAATTATGCACGGGGGGAGACAAGTACGCCTGACACCTGTGATTGATTAGAGTCGCGGCATATGACCACCAAAATGGCTTGCAAATTGTTGAGTCAAACAAGAAGTACAGACACCAATAACAATGAAGTTTTATTGAAAAATAATAGAAAAACGGAATGAAATTAGATAGATTGGCACGTGCCATTGCTCTCCTCGAATGCAGCGATTCGCGAATATAAGATTTCCTGGAAAAAAATATTATGAGAAAATTCAAAAAAGTGGACATTTCTGCGTCAAAGGTTACCCCATAAAGATGCGAGAATATAAAGTCCCATCGGCGGTCACGCATCTCCAATGGTCGTTCGTATACTGACTTGCAGAATGTGCATTTGACCTACAAGAAAAGAGTTGATCAGAAAAAACGTTTTTTATGTACCGGCTCATTCGGATGAATATTCTCGCAATGGTCTCGATATGAATTGTTGGTGTCGAATGTCAATGGACAAATGTGACATTTGATGTTTCGACCATGATAGTTCATTTTGTGATGCATTAGAGCCTGCAAAATCACATTTATTTTGGGATATTTTCATGAATCATTCAATCATTTGCAACAAGATAATTTGATTTTGTGAACTTTTGGTGGTACTTTTTTTTTTGATTTTCGCAATTTTGAGATGTTAGATCTTGAATTTCATCACTTTTTGTACTATTTATCATTCAAATCGAGCCTAAAGTCCCTCGGAACGGATTTTTTTTGAGGTATGCTCCTTTAAAACCGTAATTTTTTCTCAAATTTGAATTTTGGGCTACTGTATTAAAGGCACACACAGCGTCTGAAGAATTTAAAAAATCCATTAAAAATTCGATTTTTTAAGACTGATAACAGTACTGATTCAAGGAATATTGTTCAAAATTAAATACTGGAAGAGTCTCAAAAGGAAAAATCGATGCGCCTATATGCGCCTTTAAAACAGTATTCTATTTTTAGTTATTACTGTATTAAAGGTGCACAAATGGACAATGGCTTTGTGAATCTACACCTCGATTCGTATCAGGCCGATAACCCAAGCTTTTCAAATTTCACGAAATTCCATAAATCTACCGTAATCCTATTCGCTACGAGATATCCCTTACCTTTGGTGTAAAATGTTTCGATCCACACTCATCACATGTGATAGTCGGCGTACCATCCATTATACTTCTCTCCCCTCTCCTTCCACCCTCCTCTTCTCTCCATTCTTTTCTCTCGTTTTCTCTTGATCTACGTTGTTTCTTCCGATCCGGCGACGACGACGATTCATCCGATGATGTTGATGATGTGTATGTTCCGTTTGACGATTCGGATGAACTTCTGAAAATTGGAAGTTGATTTTGATGTTATCCGCAAGTTTTGCCACTTTTTATTGAAAAAATAGCACTCTTTCAGATCTAATATGACCAATTTCTCTAAATTAAATACAATTTCCTTCGGAAATATTCATATTTCAAACAAAAATGCTTATTTGAAGCCAAAAAAAGCTGTATTTCATCAAAATGTTGTAGTTTCCCTCATATTTGACATTTTGAAGCTGAACCGGACAATTTTCAGGCAATAAACCCTATTTTTCCTTCCTACTTTCAAAGATAATCGCATTTATTATACATAAAAGCTAGAAAATTTTGACTTTTTCACTGATATATAAGCAGTTTTCGGTCAAGATTTGCATTTTTTGCTCAAAAATGGAAATTTCAAGTCATAACATTCTAATTTCGTCAAAATGTGATGATTTTGCAGTACTTTGACAATTTCCTATCTGAGAATGAAAATTCTCAAGCGAAAAGCCTAATTTTTCCAAATTTTTATTAAAATCATATATTCAAAACGAATAAGGCAAAAAACTCACAATTCCTCTTTCTTATCCTTCCCATTATCCTCGGTCTTCTTCTTCCACATCGGTTTATCCTCCTTCTCCTCATTCTTCCTTTTCTTCACCCATTTCCTTTTTCTTTCTCTTCTTAGACTCTTCGCTTGCTCATCCGAATACGTATCTTCTGATGATGTTGAGAAATATCGTCGTCGACCTTCAGAATATGCCAATGGTAGACTTCTGAACACCAAAATATGGTCGACCTCTATCAAAAAAAAACTCACATATCCGAATCCGACGATGCCATTTACACGCGACGAAAAAAAAACTGTGAGAAATTCTTGCTCATCTTCTCGATATTTTGCCACGTATCAAGCAAGGTCATCCACGTTTTATTACAAAATTCTTTATTTTCCATCAAAAAATCGATAAATATAGTAGGATATTTGGAGGGGAAACATTTGAAAAACAATAAATATTAGGAGAAAAAACAGCGAACGAGTTGATAAATACTATGCGAAAAAAACAAAGACAATCAAATTAATAACTTCTTCCGAATAGAGCAAATGACTTTGCCTTTTCATTACAAGCCGGGAAGATGCACTTCTCTGGGAGAGCTTGTTTTGGTTGCTCCAATGGAATGCACAATGTCTTGGCTCCCATTTGTGCTCCTTCTCCGTCTTCTCGTGTTGTAGCTTTCTTGATTTCTTCTTCACAATCTGGACGTCCGCAGAATGGCGAGAGGAGGATGAATTTGTCGTCGAGCAACTTCTTGAATTCTTCCAAATCTGTTGTCACTTGCATATGAGCGTCACGAGCTGCCAAAACTCTGAATATAGTAAATTTATCTACAATTATAAGCTTAAAAAACTCACTTGTTGTACATTTTCTGATGAATATCATCCAACAATTCCTTCACAGCTGCCGCTAATCCTTCAATTGGCAATGCCTTCTTCTCTCCATTGAATCGAATAACAGCGGTGACTTGTTTGGCAGCCAAATCCTTTGGACCCAATTCGAAACGAATTGGAACACCCTTCAATTCCCAGTCACTGAACTTCCATCCTGGTGAGTAAGTGTCTCTGAAACATCACAAATCAAATGATATCAAGTAGTTATAAATACCTCAAATCACTTTCTGCTCTAATTCCATTGTCGACGAGTTGGCTGGTGACTTGATCGACGGTGTCGTACAAGCTCTTACGTTGCTCTTCGGTTGTTGAGGCGGTGACTCCCACTGGGATGACGATTGCCTTAAAATAGATATAATTAGTAAGATATGATCAGAGTGATTAGTCTGATACAAAAAGTGCAAAAAGATATTTCTAGATAAAACTTCTGGGGATCTCAAGAGATCATATCAATTTTTTTTTCGTATTTTCTAGTCATTTTGATTTCACAAATTCAAAAAATTAACAAACCTGAATTGAAGCAACTCTTGGTGGCAAAACAAGTCCATTATCATCTCCATGAATCATGATCATTGCTCCAATTGTACGTGTCGACATTCCCCATGAGTTTTGCCATGCGTACGTCTTCTCACCGGTTTTTGGGTCTTGGTATGAAATATCGAACATTTTCGAGAAGTTTTGTCCCAAATGATGCGATGTTGCTCCTTGAATTCCACGTCCGTTGCATGGAACGTATGCCTCGACGGTTGTTGTGAAATCACCACCGGCAAACTTTTCCTTTGTCGATTTGCGTCCCTTGACCACTGGAATGGCGAGCAAATCGTTGTAGACACCAGCGTAGAGATCGAGAATTTGGAAGACTTCCTTCTCGGCTTCTTGTGGATCGGCGAAGGCGGTGTGACCCTCTTGCCAGAGGAATTCACGAGTACGGAGGAATGGAGTTGGTTGTTTGAATTCCCATCTCTGTAATTATTACTTTTCACTTTTAGCAGAAAAAAACCTGAACTTACCACAACATTACACCATTGATTAAGCTTGATTGGAAGATTTCTATGAGATTGCACCCATTTCTTGTACGATGGATACATGACAGTCTCCGATGTTGGACGAATCGCAACCGGCTCGGCCATTTCGGAGCTTCCTGCTCTGGTTACCCAAGCGACCTGAAAACACAAAAATAGGGCTTTTACAAACTATAAAGCATACTTCTGGAGCAAAATCAGCAATATGCTCCTTCTCACGTTCCAAAGCGGCGTTTGAAACGAACATTGGGAAATATGCGTTCTTGACGCCGAGCTTCTTGATTCCACCATCGAAGAATCCTTGGATTGATTCCCAAACAGCGTATGACCATGGACGAAGAACGTAACAGCCGGATACATCGTAGTACTCGATCATTTCTCCCTTGGTGATAACCTGAAACACTTACTTACTTTTTATTATTGTAAAATGCTTTTTTCTTTAATTTTGCTTGTTTTTGAAAAAAATACGAACCTCAGTATACCACTCGGAATAATTGTCATCTTTCTTCACTTCAATTCCCAACTTGGTCTGTTTCTTTCCATCATCTTTCTTATCATCCTTCTTCTTCTGTTGTTGTTGTTGCTTCGGCTTCTCCTCCTTCTTAGCCTTTGGAGCTCTGGCGTTTGGAGCAGCGTAATCCTTTCCAGTGACTTCCTTGTAAGAAGTCTTCAAGGTTAAAAGCTTTCCAACTGCCTCGGCGATCGATTCCTGGAAAAAAGTTACAAAATCAGAATAATTGCGACAAATACCTCGCTAGACTTGGCCTCCTTCAACCGACGAACTTCATTGCCTTGTTCGACAATTTGGTTAACAATTTCGACCTCCGACATGACGTTTTACCTTCAAAATAGACAAGTTAAGGTGGGAAACGGATAGAAAAGCGAGAAAAAGAAGGATGTGCAATATTGCACAATATTCCAAAATCTAAATGTTCCAACTGGACATCACATGTTTTTCAATTCAATTTCGCAATCAATACAGTGCGAATAACAAATAAAAAAGGAGAAAAGGGGAGAATGAAACAATTCTGCGCAAGAAAAGCTTGTCGGGCTTCCAAATCGGCGAGTGGGAGGGAACAGGAACTTTTTGGGGACGACAATACGCAAACACCCTAATTGAAATATGCGGAAGAAGATGTTAAGGCATTTTGAAACTGCAATGATCTAAATATTGGGAATCTGGAGAGAATAACTAGAATACAGGCATCCGGAACTATTTATACAGCTAAAATACCAGTAATTTGTTTGTGTTTCAATTTACGGAGAGGAAACTATGCTAAGTGATCAGGAAATACAAAATCTGCCAGGCACAGTATATTTTTACAAAATTGAAAAGGTTTGAAGTCAAAAACCACCGAAAAGATCTCATTAACTTTACAACGCCTAAAAGTAGAAGAAACACGTGGCAATGACAAAAAAATTAGCAAAATACAGAGTTTAAAGCGTTGTTAAGAAATCAAGACTTCGTATAACAAGAAAAATTAAAATTAAAACTAATAAATAACAAAAAAAAAATAATTTTCTCGAAAATCTTCGCGATTCTCGTAAAAAATCCCAAAAAATCAACTTTCGTGTCAAGCAGCGTGGGATGGCGCAAACTTTGATGACCCTTGACACATTTCTCGATATTTTTTTATTTATCAACAATTTTATTTTCAATCACTTTCTTACCTTTATTTCGTTCAAAATCACTATTCATCAATTATTATAATATATAAACATTTCAGTTAATTAACCAATTTGTCAAAATGGCGTTGAAAAGCGTTGCAACCTTGACAAAAGGCATGTTCGGAAGAATGCCAACTTCTCAGGTATTTAGACTTGCTTCTGGTTATTTTCTATTTTATTTTTCTCAAGTTGGCTATTACAAGTGCTCCAACCACAATGACTCAAACTCGCTCGAATTACAAATACGTCGGAATGCCAGCAGAAACCGATGGATCAGTTGCCGGCGATTTGAACTATGGTCTTCACACTGTTTTCTTCACTGAGCTTTTCAGAGGTTCGTTTGCCATTAAAATTCTTAAGTTTTCATTTTTTTAATTCTTAGGTTTTGGTGTAATGTTCGGTCACGTCTTCATGGAGCCAGCCACCATCAACTATCCATTCGAAAAAGGGCCATTGAGTTCGAGATTCAGAGGAGAACACGCACTTCGTCGTTATCCATCGGGTGAAGAGCGTTGCATTGCTTGCAAGCTTTGTGAGGCTATCTGCCCAGCTCAGGTTTGTGGTATTTATTGTCTTGAATAGAAAATAAACATGGAATTGAAGGCAATCACCATTGAGGCTGAAACTCGACCAGATGGAAGTCGTCGTACCACCAGATACGATATTGACATGACAAAGTGAGTTTTTTTTAATATTTGCATAAAAAATTGTTTCAAAAAAGTTAATTTATTCTGAATAATTAAAAAAATCTTCAAATACATAAAATAATTATCTAAATCATAGTTTTGTTCTCTCAAAACTTCGAACAGTCGGAAAAGTGTCAATGAAAAAATTGATTTTGCAGATGTATTTTCTGCGGTCTTTGCCAAGAAGCGTGCCCAGTCGACGCCATCGTTGAAGGCCCAAACTTTGAATATTCGACCGAAACCCACGAGGAATTGCTCTACAACAAGGAGAAACTATTGCTGAATGGAGATCGCTGGGAACCCGAATTGGCATCAAACTTGCAAGCCGAATACCTTTACCGATAAATGTTCTTGGTTTAACAAAAAACATGCTATCGATGCTTTTTTTCTGTGTTCGTTTTTGGAATAGATGTATTCAGTTTTTCTTTTGGTTTTAAACATTATTTTATAGTAGATGAAATAAAGTTGTATTTTACCTTTTTTTCGATACAAACTATTTGACACTTCGTTTTAATCGTACTAGAACATAACTTCTCATTTTTCGTGCATGACAATAAGTAAATTTGTGTAGATGGAACAACAAATCGATGAAAATATGGATGAGAAGCCGGTGAAGAGCATGATTGATCAAATATGCGAGGATGAAGAGGTGTCGCCGGTGGTAAAGGAAACAATCGAGAGAAGTAATAAAAATCCGATGTCACTTTTTAGTGAGATGTATGTACAGGTATGATAGATTTACTTTTTGAATAGAAATCTGGAAAAGCAACTTAAAAAGCATAAAACGATTATAATACATCAAGATATCAGTCGAATAAAAAAAATAATTATTCAATTGACGAAACGTAAAATGTATGGGAAACATCCACCTTCTTCGTAAATCACGAAAAATCGATTTTCATGCAAACTGGCATATTAGTTCAATTTATGATGATCAACAACTCAAAAGAAATATCTACAATCAATAATACAAAATCAATTACAGTTAACCGGCCAAGTACCAGATTTCGATTATTATATTCGTAATCAGCCAGATGGTACACTCAAGTTCATTTGTATCACCGAGATCGATGGACAGAAGATTGAATCGGCGTTGTCGAGTCAGAAGAAGAAGGCGAAGGTGTCGTGTTCGGTTAGGGGATTGGCGGTTAGTACTTTTTTGTTGAATTTCAATTTTCGAAGGAAATCTCAATTTACATTCAAGCAATGATTTTTAGGTAATCCTGGCGAGCCTCGGCAATCAATTCGTATCGAATTTGAAGTTTGAACAAGATTCGTCGATATTTGAACTACTCAGAGAGCATACATATGCTAAATTCTATGAGTAAGTTGTCAAACATCTTGGTTTTCAAATCACAGAAAAGTTTCAGGCTGTCTCAATCGAATGCCTTGATATTCGGACTCGATAAAATCATTGCATCCGTATTTATAAAAATTAATAACGAATTTCAAATTGTGACATTGGCGACGGGTAATAAGTGTTTGAGAGGTGAGCTTTTTTTGTTGAAATTGTCTGAAAATCGAATTTTCAGGTGAAAACCTAGCCTGTGACGGAACTGCTCTGATCGACTGTCACGCTGAAATCCTCGCCCGACGTGGTCTCATCAGATTCCTGTTCTCTGAAGTTTTGAAGCACTCATTGGAACCGGAAAACTCGATTTTCATGGATCAACGGAGTCCAAGTGGCAAATTGATGCTAAAAACTGGAATCGCATTCCATTTGTTCATTAGTTCGGCGCCATGTGGATCTGGAAGAGTCATGGTATGAAGATATTGGTAGAATTGATTGAAAAATAAGAGAAAATTGCAGAAAAAGGGAAACGCGACGTTGGAATTGGCACAACTGAGATTCAAAATCGACAAAGGAATGGGAACGGTATTGGGTACCGATGAGGAGTTTGAGGATATTCAGACGATTGATGGAATAATGGTTGGTGAGAGGATGAGGACGATGTCGTGTTCGGATAAACTGATGAGAGCGAATGTGTTGGGTGTTCAGGGAGCATTGTTGTCGCATTTTATTAATCCGGTTAGTTCTAAAATTTTTAAAAACTAAAATTATTCTGCTAAAAATCATAAAAATTACTTGGGACTGATTTTGTGCCTATTTTTTTGTTCGAACAGAAACCTATATAGTATGAAAGAGAGTTATTAGTCGATCCCATAAAATTTCCATGAGACATTAAAATTGTTTCGTTTTCCACTGTTCTTCGCAGCCTTTGATATCGTTTTCATGATTTTCATGAAAATTTAGGTACAGATCTACAGTATCACATATTTTCAATCTAGTGAAATCTGAAACTCACAAAAATTTAACATTTTTCTGTTATTTCGCTTTTCATCATCTTTGAATTTTTTGAATAAATACCCAACATAGTTTTCTTGAAACGTACTAAAACACGGGAAGAAAAATTTTAGAAAAAGAGACTTCCTCTGTGTAAAATAATCATTTCCAGATCTACTACTCATCCATCGCAGTCGCCGAGCAAAACGATGCTCCACGCCTTCGTCATGCTCTTTATGGCCGTGTGCTCCAATACAAACCACCACCACCATTCAAGGTTCAAGAGGTGCTAATTGGCGAGTGTCAAGCTGAACCATCACAACAACAAATGGCGCCATCATCATTCAATCGATCAATGAATTGGAATATAGCAGAAGGAAGTGTTGAAATAGTGAAGACATCGGATGGAATGGTGGCGGTGAAGGATGGAAATGGAGTGGAGACGTCGAATCCATCGAGGTTGTGTAAGAAGAAGATGGCTGAATTGATGGTTACGGTAAGATATTTTTCTTTATTTTATCAATATCATGCAAGATTTACGGTAAGTCCCTCGAAGGGAAATCCGTTTTTTGGTATGCGCCTTTAAGATAGCTTGCAAACTTTAGTTATGATATAGGTTACGGTAACGATTTGTAATATCAGTTTCGTTCAAATCGAGTCTTCCTGGTCTCGAATGTCCCACAGTACTCCAAAAGTGCAGGGAGATCAGTATACTGTATTTAAAGGCGCATATCTTAACTTTTCAAGTCTCAATTGCGGATTTGTATAAAAACTGTCACAGTAGACATTCCAAAAGTTCAAATCTACCTTTCTGCAAATGTTTATATATAAACATCATCGAATTTCTTCTAAACAATCATGCACTTTTACATAAATAAACATTTTGCCCCACTATAAAATCCACAAGTTTTCAGGTTTGTGATCTCACCAAAACTCAATTGGAGCCAAATTTGACATACGAAACACTCAAATCCGGTGCCAAAGAGTATCAACAAACGAAGATTGACTTCATTTCATGGCTAAAACGCGAAAAACTCGGAATCTGGCAGAAAAAACCGAGAGAAATGCAATTATTTAATGTATAAATCTATTTTTTAAAATCATATCACCACTTGTTTTATCATAATTCCACTGATCTTTGATAACATTTAATCATTCTTATCATAAATCGTTCTCACTTTCATATCCTTTTTGTCATTGAAATATCGTCATTTGTCCTTTTTGATATCGTTCGTTCACCATATCAGGTATATCAGTAGTATATCAGTTTATAGATGCCGGAGCCCGTCACCCATGTCATTTTTGATTTTGATGGATTATTGGTGGACACCGAATCGGCATATACCATTGCAAATTCGACACTTTTGAAGGAGTTTGGTGTGGATTTTACGATGGAGTTGAAGAGAAGTGAGTCATTTTTTTGATATTCTCCTTTAAATATACCATTTGCAGAACAAATGGGAAAACGGCACAATGAGGCGATCGAATGGCTGATTGAGGAAGTCAAAATCGGTGATCGAATCAGTGCGGCGGAATACTCGGAAAAGTATGATCTACTATTAAACGAGATGTTCAAAAAGAGCCGAGCAATGCCAGGAGCCGAGAAATTGGTGCGGCATCTGATTGAGAAAGGTATACCAGTCGGATTATGTACTGGATCGTGTAGTCGAACATTCCCACCAAAAGCTGATAATCATGTGGAATGGGTGAATCTCATCAAATTGCAAGTGTTGTCGGGTGATGATCCGGAAGTGAAACACGGCAAACCACACCCGGATCCGTTTTTGGTGACTATGAGAAGGTGAGTCTTTTGGGTCTCGCAGCTAAAAGTAAATCTTAAAATTTCAGATTCCCCGCCTTACCAGAATCACCGAGAAACGTGTTGGTCTTCGAGGACTCGTACAACGGTGTGTTATCCGCATTGGAAGCTGGTATGCAATGTGTTATGGTACCCGAACGACACATTTTTGATCCGGATACACAACCGGAATTCAAGTAAGCCGGCTGAAAATGAAAAATCAAAAAAAAAGTGTTTTAGAAATCGTGTAACTCAAATTTTGGATAGTTTGGAGAATTTCAAACCGGAGGAATTTGGATTGCCAGCTTTTTAATTTTGTGCATTTTTTGAAGAATAAAGTTTTATGTGATATTTCTTTTATATTTTGAATAAAATATTGTAGAAATCAACTAAAAATATCTTTCTGCAACTTTTAAAACCAAAAAACTGAAGATTTTCAGCCAAAATTGAGGAGAGGACTGAGTTGAAGAAACTCGAGTTTAAGGGAAAAAACGGACCGAGTTGAAGGTGCCTTCCGGACTGAGTTGAAGAATGCAGAGAAATGCATTTGTGTGCTAAATTCAAGAGACTCAGAGAAAAACGTGGCAGCGGGGCACACTTGCATTCTTCAACTCAGTCCGGAAGGCACCTTCAACTCGGTCCGTTTTTTCCCTTAAACTCGAGTTTCTTCAACTCAGTCCTCTCCTCCCAAAATTCTTGAAATTTACTAAACCTAAGCAGTACAACACTCCGATAATGACGGTGCGCGCGCACTGATTTAAATTATCGGAGTGGTCGATTTTAATAAATTTTTGTTTTTACACCACTTCAGAGCTAAAAATACAATTTTAAGTCTGAAAATAAATGAAAAAGCCGTCTTGAAAACATTTTTCAATCTTCAATCTTCAACTTTTCAATAAAACTGTTTTCAATAAAACTTTCAGTTGATTTAACAAAAAAGAACAGAAAAAAGATATAAACATTGTTTTTCAGAATGAATGATGAAACAACGATGGATGTGCCATCACCAACAACATCCGCCGGTATCAGTAGGCGGCGTTTGGCATTCAGGATGCCAGTGTTAAGGAATGCGCCACAGATTGTCGACGAACAACCGACGACGTCGCAAAATTCGAGGAATGTCGAGTCACCGGTGACTTGTCAGAGTGAGTTATTCTGCTTAAATCGAGCTCAAACATCTGATAAAGTGAATATTTAAAAAAACGCTTTTCAGCACCTACACAAAAAGTAGATGATACAGGAGTGAAGAAAAAACAATGGTCGCATTCGGAAAATATGGCGTATTATGATGGTTTGAAAATGGTGAGTTGCTTTTAAATGCTGGAAAAGCTCAAAAATCAAGATTTTAGTATGGAAAAGACTTCGACGCGATCTCGAAATATTTGGAACGGCGGAAAATAATGAAAGACAGGGAACAGATCAAGAATCACTTTCACAATTCACTCAAAATTATAAAAAGTTGTTGTGGATTGACAGATGGTAGGTGGAATCGCCGTATTTTTGTAAATTTTGATTTACAGATGACTTATCGGATGTGCCAAAAGATCCGCGAGAATTATATTTGGTTATTAATGCATTTGAAATGAAAAAACGAACTAACAACTTCAAAATGGCGAAAGATAAATTGTTGGAGTTGATTATGGAAGGGTTAGTTGTTTTTTCAATTTTGAAAATGAGGAATATTGTGATTAGAAAACGGAAAATCTCTTTAACGAGCTAATCGTAGTTTCTTTACGTTTCAACTTTTTTACTTATTAAAATAGTCAAATCAGAACAATTAATATATATGTGTTCAGATCCACAAACGTCCGACTAATGAAAAAAATCGTTCAAATCCGAACGCCGGTGTGTGTCAGCAGCACTAAATGGTTTCGTAAGTCACTGTTTCTCTTTGAAAAATGATAAATTGATAAAGTTTAGGAGTGAGAAAAACTAACAATGTCCCAACTGAAATTCAACTTCTACTACATCCCCGATCAAATGACGATGCGACATTTATGAAGGTTCGCAACCTGAATCCATACTTGAAACTGAAAATGAACACGAATGATAGATTACACAAAGTCATTGAGTTTTTGCATAAAAAGTGGAGGATTCCCACTGATTCGGTATGTTTTACCTTTTTATTTTCTGAAAAATGAGTTGATTCTTCAGACAACATGCTCGATAAGTCTTTGGCCGGATCAACATGTCGAAGTTGGTAGTTTGTGTATTGTTGAGAGCGATATTTCACCATATATCTCACCATCGTTGAATAAATTGAGGAAAGAATTGGAAGAGACGAAGAATGAGAGGATGAAAATGGTCACACCGAAGCCAGTTGTGACGGCGAGTGAGGTTATAAGTGAGTTTTCCCTCAAAAAATATGGAAAAAGAGTATTTTTAGGAACAAAACCCTCATATCAAGGTGTATATAATGGCATATTCCAATTAACTGATAAGCTATTAGAGAGCGGACTTTCGATTCGAAATTGTCGGAATATCATCATCGCCGAGCTGTTTTGTGTGGTTAGTTTACTTTTTTTTTGGAAAAAAAAAACAAAACAGTATATTTTAGTGTGGAATGCAAAGTAGAATCCAACTTAGATATGAAATAGTGCGAACGGAAAGGGAATGTGGTGTAGAACCATGGGTATCAGTGTGTGGATTGTTGAAACGAGGATTCGGTGAATCGTTATGCTCAATCAATCGGGAGAAGAAGGTGGAGGTGGAAGAACCGAAGACGGTGAAGCCACAAGCACTACCAGTGGTGATCAAACAGGATCCACCACCTATTGTCAGAAGAGATCCACCATTTAAGAAGAGAGCGGTGTCGGTGAATTGTGGTTCTAGTGGTAGTGGAATAAAGCCGATGTGGCCGAAGGAATCGGGGAATTTGGACCCGAAAAAGGTGCCTGAAATGGTGCGAGCGGAGAATAATGCGTTTGAGAGTCAGGTGCTTTCATTGATGCAAACTGGACGACCAAAGGTATGTCTGTGTGGATTTTATGATATAAAATAAAGAAATTTGCAGCCAGGTAAAAGTCTAATACCAGCAAAACGAATGGCATCGGAGGAAAACACAACAACAAAGTCCCAATCATCAGAAGAACAACAATTTGTGGTGCCTCGAAATAAACCGACATGCTATGTTATCCCGGCGAAAGTGGCACGATCGAACAGTAGTGTGTCACAAATATTCAAGGCAAAACACTCGGCACCGATTCAACAGCCGATGCTTATCAATAATCAAGTGAAGGCGGCACCATCACCATCTCGACCAACTTCATCGAATGAGCAAGGGACATCGGCGTCGTGTTCAGTTGTTGAAAAGAAACCGAGGGTTGATTTTTCAGATGTGAGTTGTTTTTAGACTTTTTAGCATCAAAATAGTTATTTTCAGCTCACAATCTCACCAATTAAGCAGCCGAAAGAAGTTGATCGAGCGGAAATATACAGGAAACAGTTTTTGAGTTCTTTGGAGACTCCTGTCAAGACACCGATAAAAACACCAATAGTGAGTTGCGCTTCTGATGTATTTGCTTCAATATTTCTTGATTTCAGAAGCCAAATGAACTTCAAAAGTATGGATTAGAAATGTCAATGTCGCCGTCGTCAACAAGACGATCACACGCGGATGGGACTGGTTTTGATGAGGAGTATGTTGATTTTTAGAGAGTTTTCTTATGAATGTGCTATTTAGGACGCGTTGTAGTATGACGGACCAGTTATTTGGAGAAATTACACTTACGCCGACAAAAATGGAGCCACATCGGAAGCAGCAGTCGGAGGAGGAAGGATCGACGAGTACACCGGTAAGGATTTTTCAATATTTTAAAAAATTGAAGCTCTTATGAGCGAGAAAGCCTCAGAAAAAACGGAAATTTTCAGCAATTGGCATTCTCAGCAGCTGAAGTTCACCAAACTTATCATGTGATGCTCGAATCATCACAAGACAGTCGTGATTTTGTACTACAACCAATGGAGACAAACCGGCGAAAACAACAAAAAAAGTAATAATTATATTATCTGTATACCTGTATTTGTATGATAATCATTGCCATTGTTCATGAAACATGATAAATATTCACATTTTGTTTTGTTTTTTTTATCGAAAGTAGAAGTTTTCGTAACTTTTGCATGAAAATACCTTTTTTTTTCGTGTTGAAACCCATAGTAACATACGTTGCCTAGATGTCATTCCCTGCTAGAATGTTGTCAGCAACGAGAATGTTTCGAGCAACTCGGGCCATTTCATCATTTTCTTCGCCGTCGATTTTGGCGACGAAGAAGATTGAATATCAACGAAGATTGATGTCGTCGGAGCCGCAAAGGCATGAATTTCAAGCGGAGACGAGGAATTTGATGGATATTGTTGCCAAGTCGTTGTATTCGCATAGTGAGGTAGGAATATTGAAGAAAAAATACTTCCATCGACCGAACAACTTTATTTTTGTATATAGTATACATATCAACTTGTTGAAACGTATAAAAACCATGGAATAGAAAACTTCTACAAGACGTAATTTATGTTTTTCATTTGTAATACTGGAACAATATTTTTCATTTTTTTTTCTAAATTCTTTAAAAAAATAGAAGCTTCTTATTGTCTGGAAAAAAATAAGACAGCAAAAATTTTCTTAAAGTGTCAGGCGAATATGAACAAAAAACAATGAGCAACACTCCCCTCGGTACAATTCTGAACAGTAGATAAAGCTTTGTGAATGTTCCCAGAATACTGATAAGTATAAATAACAATATATTGTTCAAATAGTTCAGGTAGGCTAAAAAGGTTTTTTTGCCAATCTAGCCCAATCGACATTGATTTTAAACGGAAAGATTAGTGTTTTTTGCCGCTTCTTTCGACCTCGGAATAGGTTCATCAGAGTTCAAAGTTGAAAAAATTTCAGGAGAATTATCATACAATTTTCCACGAAAATCGTAAAAAGATAACTTTGAAACGTATAAAGCTTGGGTTTTGAGCCAAATATAATTATTTTTTCAAATTTAGTCCAAAGAAAAACGAATAAACTAGAATAAAAAGAGTTGAAAACTCGAATTTATCATCTTAAAAGACCAAAATCTGAAATAGACTAGTTTCTACAACGAAGAACAAGGAAAAATATCATATATATATATATATATATATATATATAAAACCTGATTTTCACTTTTAATAGAAATCAATCCTTTTCCACCTATAAACATCATATATACCTTATTTTTCCAGGTATTCGTCCGCGAGCTCATCTCAAATGCATCAGATGCATTGGAAAAGCGGCGATACGCTGAATTGAAGGGAGAAGTCGCCGAGGGACCCAGTGAGATTCGTATTTTCACTGATAAGGTGATAACAGACCTTTTTGTTGTATCTTATATTGATATTCAGGAGAGAAGAACAATCACATTCGAAGATACTGGAATCGGAATGAATCGCGAGGATTTAGTCGGGTTTTTGGGCACAATTGCAAAATCTGGATCGAAGGATTTTATTGAAAATGTAAAGAATTCTCCATGAAAAATCCAATAAACGTCGTTTTCAGAACAAGGAAAACGCAGAAGCTGTGATCGGTCAATTTGGTGTTGGATTCTATTCGGCATTCATGGTTGCTGATTCAGTTGTCGTGACGACTAGAAAAGTTGGTAGTAATCCGGAGGATGGTCTCACTTGGACTTGGAATGGGTTGGTTTCTTAAACTACTTTGATATATAGGAGTTCTGATTTCAGAGACAATTCCTATCAAATCGCCGAAACTAGTGGATTACCAACTGGCTCACGAATCGAGATCCGTTTGAAAGTTGGCGACTCGGCGAGTTATGCGGAAGAAGCGAGGATTAAGGAGGTATACAGATACTGGATCATATCAGAATGATAAGAGTGTGATTTAGGTGATCAATAAGTATTCATACTTCGTATCCGCCCCAATTTCGGTCAATGGCGAAAGAGTGAACAATTTGAATGCGATTTGGACGATGCAGGCGCGAGAAGTGAACAAGGAAATGCATGAGACGTTCTTTAAGTGAGTTTTCTTTTTTATTGAAAATTTAGAAAAAAAACCAGAACAAAAATCTGTGAAATCTGTAGTTTGTAGTAGAAATCAAACAGTAGTATGATTATTCTAAAAAATCCAAAACAAGATATATGAATTTTATACAGCCTTCATACTAGACGATTTTCTGCGATAATTTGGTTTGAAGCTGCTTTGAAACTGAAAATTCCTGAAAAAATTGGAAACCCGTGTTTGTAATTACGGTAAAAAGATGAAATAATCATAAAAAGAAATCATCACAAACTGAAGAAAGTTTGCCGGAAAAACCGGAAACTTATGATTGTTATGGTAAACATGTTTGAAAGTTGAGAAAAGAAAATGCTTTTGCATAATTCAGTCTGTTTAGCCACGCAAAGAAACATTTTATACTTTTTTAAACCTCCAAATCTAATTTTTATATACCAAAGTAGAATACCCCAGTGATATTCGGTTTTTCTTTCAATATAATTGGGGAATTATTGTAAACCATTAAACTTTTTCTACAAGAATCATTTTTAATTTCTCTAAAGACAAATTAGATCCGATTTTCCGAAATCCCGCACAATTTTTCTGATTTTCAATCTATGTAGCGATTTTTCAAGCAAAACAATCCAAATTCTCCAAAAAAAATCCATTTTTCACATAAAATCTTCACATATGTCGTCCATCTGTCACTTTCGCAGGCCATTTCGACATATTACCGCACATTCTAACGGATGGCCGTGGCCTAGAAATATGCACCACATCATTGTATGATGTATTCTTTTTATAGTCTCATTTAGCTTTCTCTATCGATTTCGTAAGCTTTTCCCATCAAAAATATACTGTTTTTAGGCAATTGGTGAAGAATCAAGGACAACAAGATGTATTCACACGTCCGGAGTACACTATTCACTTTCAAGTGAGTTAAATTAGCAGATTTTCTGGCATTAATGAGTGTATATTGCAGACTGATACACCAGTATCAATTAGATCAGTCATCTACATTCCACAAAGTCAATTCAATCAATTATCATTCATGGCACAACAGAAAATGTGCGGATTATCGTTGTATGCGAGACGAGTGCTGATCAAGCCGGATGCACAGGAATTGATTCCACAGTGAGTTGAATTTTGTTGATTATGAAAATAAATAGATGGAAATACGACGTCTTGGCTGTTAAAATTGTAAAAAAAAAAGGTATATTTTCCAGCTACCTTCGATTTGTCGTCGGCGTCGTCGATTCAGAAGACATTCCATTGAATCTGAGTCGTGAAATGCTCCAAAACAATCCAGTGCTCCGAAAATTGAAGAAAATCTTGACGGACAAGATTCTTGGAACACTACAATCGGAAATGAAGAAGGATCCGGTGAAATATTCGGAATTCTACAAGAATCACTCGTTGTATTTCAAAGAAGGAGTTGTGACGGAACAGGATCAGGGAATTAAGGTAAGGGTCTTGCAACGAAAGTGGAAAATTGTATTTTGTTGCAGGAAGAAGTAGCCAAGTTGTTGCTATTCGAGTCATCTTCGAAGAAAGCGGGGGAATTGACGAGTTTAGGTGATTATGTGAAACGAATGCAAGAAGAACAGAAGGAGATTTATTATATGTATGCTAATAAGTGAGTTTTTTGTCAATCAATTATAAAAATATCAAAAAGTAGAAAATCGGGGGATTTATGTTTCAAGCCTAAGAATTTTCAGTCTTTTGTGAATGTTTCTGGGCAATTTTTCGTTTTAAAAATTTTAAAATTGAAGTTTTGTTCGAAAAATACTAAATGAATCGCATCCAAGAAGGAATACGTTTCAAAAAAAGCAAAAATACTGCTCGATTCTCGAATTATCTAATCAGTCCTTTCACTTGATCACAATAAACATAGTAATTTATCAAAAATAGGTATTTTTGACAAATTTTGAAACGGAACATTATGATATAATTATAGAAAATTGTCAAGAAAGATATTTGATATATCTACATGCTATATGTATTAATTTCAAAAAATTTTGTTTTGAGCATACCAAAAATTGAGAAATTGACGTTTGCTCAAAATAAAACAAACTATTGAAGCGGTTCAATAAAAGAATACGTTTCAAAAAAGCCAGAAATATGCGTCAGCTTCGTAATTATCTAATCAGTTCTAGGACTTTCTTACAAAAAATACATAATTGATCAGAAATTAGCATTGTTGTCAAATTTTTAAAAGAAATTATATATCCAAAACCACCTAACACATTCCATTTTCAGTCGCCAACTCGCCGAATCATCGCCATACTACGAAGTGATCAAATCGCAAAACAAGGAAGTTCTATTCTTGTACGATCCGGCTGATGAAGTCGTTTTCTTGGGTTTGGGACAATTCGCCATGAAATCATTGGTGCCGGTTGAGAAATGGGCGCAAGAAATGGCGGATAAGGGAGAGGATAAGAAGGATGGAAGTGAGTTTGATATATCTTATGACGAAGAAAAAAATACTAATTTTACAAATATACCTATAATATATACGTTTCAAAAGCAACATTTCACAAGCCTTTGAATAGTTTTATGATGACTTCTCAGATTGTCACAAATACAAAATTGACAAAAATGTAAACCTATCTCCCACTAAATTATCCAAATTCCAGAAGAGTTCCGTGATGTGGATAAGAAGGAATTACTGGATTGGATGAAGGATACGCTAGGAAGTGTGCGAGTCTCGGAAATCTCCGGCAATCATCGGCCAAGTGAGCATCCAGTTATGGTTACTGTACTCGATATGGGCGCAGCACGACACTTTTTGAGAACTGGCGAGATTAAGGATATGGAACATTTGGTGTATTTCAAACCACATGTACATGTTAATTTGACACATCCGTTGATCAAATCGTTGTATAAGATGAGGAAAAGTGATAAGGAAACGGCGACGATTTTGGCTGAGCAGGTGAGATTGATTATTTGTTGAGGGAAAAATGAGATGAAAGACGGATTAAGTGGCTCAGATTCGTAAATCAGATGTAAAAAGGTTGAGATACTGTAAGAAAGGTATATCAAAAAATATTGATTTTCTAGAGAGAAGAGAAGGGAGTTTTGACGGTTTTAGTCGCTAAAACAGCTTAAAATTCAATGTCAAAATTAGTAACGCGGCCAAAAAAGGCTTAACTACTGTAGGTAGATCAAAAACCGATTTTTCTTTGAAACTTATCTGATAGGAAGCAAAATGTTTTTGATTTGCTCATAAGCCAGCTCTGATCAGCTTCAGGGTCAAAAAATAACCACATTTTTTCACTGAAACTTGATCCGAATCAAAAAAAATCGTCAAATATACCCATATTTCAGATCTATGACAATGCCCTGATCACCGCTGGATTGATAAAAGACACCAGCCGAATGGTCGGAAGATTGAACAAATTGTTGACATCATTGGCGGGAACCAAAGGTGCAAGCACCATTTTGACACCATAATTATGTTTTTTTTTGTTTTGTTTCAAAGTAGAAATGTTGAAAGATATAGTAATAGTCATTTTTGTTGGGGTTTTTTTTGATAATAAATATGTTTTTTGTTGATTTTTATTGTTTTGATCCTATTTTTCCGGTTTTCAGCCGATTTTTCACTATTTTACAGTATTTTAATCGGTTTTCAGCTAAAAAGCGGTGATTTCCAGATGGATGGAATTGCGAATGCATGGGAGGAGATGCCGCCGGTCACTCGGGCATACACACTGTCGTGTGTTTTGACTACATTGGCTGTTGTGAGTTTTCTTTTGATCTACCGTTTTCTGAAAAAGAGGATTTTCAGCATTTTGAATTTGTGACACCATTCGATTTGTACTTCAATTTCGATCAAATTGTCAAGAATTATCAGGTATGTTAAAGGAAAACACGAAAACTGTGACACTGTGCATAGTTTTCTATGAAAAATAGCTTAAAATCGAAGCAAACACCACAAAAATTCTCTTTTTGCAGTTCCATCGCCTCATCACCTCATTCTGCTACTTTGGCTCATTCGGTTTCTCATTCTTCTTCAATATGATATTCACATATCGATATTGTATGATGCTTGAGGAAGGATCATTCCGTGGACGACGCGCTGATTTTGTGTATATGTTCATGTTTGGTGGATTGATGATGGTGAGTTATTGGTGGAGAATATTATCATATATCACAGGCGTAGGCCCCGTTGAGTATGGTGATATTTGAGAGGTTGATTATTTTGTATAATGGGTGGATACTTTTCCAAAAGTTCACAGCTATCTCAAGAATTTTTGTTCATAAGGGACGACCCTTTTCTAATTTTTTCGGCCGTTCTGTGACCGTTTTTCTTTTGATAGCGCTCATTCTGATCAGTCATCAGTTCCATCCCTGATATTAGAGATTATTGCCCTCTCAAGTATATATCAAATTGAGTTCCTGGAGAAAAGCAAATGCTCCTGAGGAACGTTAATAGATTCTAAACCTCGTTCAATATAAACATCCTAAATTGAGATCCAGAAACGCATTTGGTATCCTAAAATCTTCTGTACGCCTTTATGATAGAAATATCAAATCAGCTGTACTCTTCGAGTTATAACTTCATAGTCATAGTAACCTCATAGTAATGAATACTTCAAATTTGTCGGGAACGTATACCAACCATTTTTCAATACTTTCAGGTAATTTGTGGTTGTTTCGTAAATGTGCTCTTCCTCGGTCCCGCCTTCACCATCATGTTGGTCTACATTTGGGCGAGACGAAACCCCCGTATCCAAATGAACTTCTTTGGCGTCTTGGCGTTCTCCGCACCATATCTACCATGGGTGTTGTTCTTCTGCTCCATATTGCTTGGCAACAATGCTATTGTTGATTTTATGGGTAAGTTACATTTTATGAATCTATGAAAGTCGAAATGATATACCGTATTTACTCGATTACAGCGGCACCTCGAGTAGAGCGACACCTTAAATAGAGCGGCACTTATTTCAGTTGAATTTTTATAAAAACTATCCTATTTTCAAGGGGTGAAAATTAGAGCGGCATGCCGTTCTAATCGAGTAAATACGGTAGCTGGAGTTAAACCTATATCGTCAAAATAATCTTCAAAAGGCGCAAAATTCATTATAAAACAAGCTAACTAGGCGTTTGGAGAAAACAAGTTGTTATAAACCTATGAAAAATACGTTTCAATAAAACAATAAAAGTTTACGTGCAATATTAAAGAAGGATAGACGTTTCAGGGATTTTTTTGCTATCTAGGGTTTATTTTAAGTCGAATCTAGTCGAATAAAATTGCGAGCCGAAAAAAAGCCGAAAATAGCAGAAACTGCTGAAAACTAGAAAATTCTGTAAAAATAAAGACTTTTTGTGATTGAAATTTTTATTAAACTCATCCGAACCCTTCAAATGTATCAAAAACTAGTTTGCGATGCGAATTTATTTTATTCTCGGCTCGCGGCCGTCGCTGAGTGGCCTAGAAACCCGAAATAGGCTTAACAATAACGGCCATGGAATTCTGCGGATTTGTCGTTTTTGTCCGTTTTGAACAATTTGACGATTTTTCAATTTTATTCGACTAGATTCGACTTAAAATAAACCCTAGATAGCAAAAAAATCCCTGAAACGTCTATCCTTCTTTAAGTTATTCTTTGATGTATACCTAATGAAATCTATAAATAGAACCGATAATTGACGAATCTATGAATCTATGACTCAAAGAAAAATTTAAAGAAAAGTAAACCTAAAACTAAAGAAAAAATTACAGGAATCGCATGTGGACACGTCTATTTCTTCCTCGAAGACATCTTCCCCCACCAGGAACACGGTAAACGTCTTCTCAAGACGCCCGGATGGTTGTGTTGGTTGTGTGACGAACGAAGACCGGAACCAGTACCAGAAGATGAGCGACCGGGTGGATTCGATTGGGGAGAGGATGCGGTGGAGCAGAATTGATAAGGCTGATATCAGTTATATCACTTAAGAATATAGTCGATATATTCCTTTTTCTCTAAATCTCAATTGCTTTTTGGTGTGATATCTTTTTTTTTGTAATTTCTGTGCAACTTCCATCAGTTTCCTCGTGATTTTGTAGTCAATATATGAGTAAATATATGCATATTTACTCTTTTATTTATTTTTTCCTCAACACTTTTTATATCAAAATATCATCATTTTTTCTCTTGCCTAGAGCAAATTTTCCATTTTTTTGTCTTAAACGGGATTTTTCAATGTAATAAAGGTTTTATTTCTGAAAAAACTGAATTTTGAAATCCCACCAGTTAAGTTGTGAAGTTACAAGAGAGATGACGCGAAAATGCACAGATTGGAAAGTACAGTAACCCGCGTTTAATTCGAGTCTCATTTTATTTTTTGCGCGTTTTCCGTGGTTTTTACGTCTAAACTTTGAAATTTTCAGGTTTTTGACTGAAAATAATTAACAAATGACGATAAAACCGTCAAAAACTGAAATTAATGAGGGGTAAGCGGTGAAAATAGCCAAAAAGGATGTAGAATCGAATTTTAGTGCTTCGCAATCGACTAACTCAGTTTTGGAGCATGATCACGAGAAATTATTGACTGATGTTGATGCTGTAAGTCTATTTTATCGGAAAAAAACTGAAAATCGTGTTTTTTCAGCCGCGAGGAAGCAAACAAATCGATAAATATTATCAGCGTCAGAATGAAATTCAGGAGAATTTCAAGAATGATAGTGAGCATATTGAGGTAATTTTTCACTTTTTTTAAATGAAAATTAATGTTTTTAGGCATTCCGGCGAGCAAATTCACGGAAAAGAGCATTGCATTTGAGCGAGTCGTCGACGCATTTGGAAAAACGACTGAAAACATCAGATGTAGGGAATTTTCTGTCGAAAATGTAAGAAAAATGTGGTTTTTAGGATAAAAATAGCAAGAATGATAGCCGGAAGAACTCGACAAACTTAAAGGAAGGTGCTACACCGGCAATATCCAAGGATTCATTGATGTGAGCCTTTTTATTGATTGAAAATGGAAAATCTGTGATTTTAATAGAATTTTATACATATTTTCCAACTCTTGTACAGAAAATTATGATAAAAATTGTCGTTTATAGTGAATTTTCCCTAAACATATTTTTTGAGGAATCGCCACGAGGCAAATATCGCCGATGAGATCAAAACAACAAAAGCAGCCGGCCGCCTTGCAAATATCACACTTTTTGTGAATTTCACCTTAATGGTGTTAAAGGTATCCATTCTTATCACCTTATCACCCTCTAATATCCCCTATTCAGATCACTGCATCAGTCCTTTCCGGTTCCATGTCGATCATCTCCTCAATGGTCGATTCAGTCGTTGATTTGACGTCCGGCTTGGTTTTGTCGATTTCGGCTCGTATGATCCAAAAACGTGATCCGTATCTGTATCCGCGTGGACGGACTCGCCTCGAACCCTTATCACTTATCCTTATCAGTGTGATTATGGGAATGGCTAGTGTGCAATTGATTATTTCGTCGTGTAAACGGATTCATGAAGCTAGTAAGTGTTTTTGAGGTGATTTAGAGAAAAAAATGCTGTTTTCAGTCACTGGTGGACACGAAAAAGCGCAAGAGGAACTGGATGTGACATGGCCGACAGTCGCAATTATGGGATTCACCATTTGTATCAAGATGACGCTTTTCTTGATTTGTCAAAAGTAAGGGATTCATAAATTCATAGATTCATAGATTCATAGATTCATAGATTCATAGATTCATAGATTCATAGATTCATAGATTCATAGATTCATAGATTCATAGATTCATAGATTCATAGATTCATTTCGATCCACAATTTCCAGGTACAAATCAAATTCATCGATCAAAGTGCTCGCCATGGATCATCGGAATGACTGTATATCAAATTCAGTCGCATTGGCATGTGCATGGATCGCTAAAAAGTTTGTTTACTTCTCTATCATCCAATAAATCAATGATTTTCCAGCTATTGGTATTATATGGACCCAATCGGCGCAATCGTCGTCTCAATCTACATTCTCTACACCTGGATTCGTACCGGCACATCGCACGTCTTGATGTTGAGCGGAAAATCAGCGAAGCCGGAGTTTATCAATCGAATCATCAAAGTTTGTATGGATCATGATGCTCGGATTACGCATATTGATACCGTATATGTTTATCATTATGGTACCAAGTTTTTGGTTGAGGTTTGTCATTTTTATTTGAAAAATTCGAAAAATTCCGATAAAACAATGTGCTGATTCATGAATTATCATTTTTTTCGACATAAAATTTGATAACAATGAGTTATTTTCGATCGGGAAAATCAATTAGTGACGACATTTTTTTCAAAAAAAAGAAACTCCCAGTTTTGCTGATCATTGAAAAAGCATATTTGCATACCAGCATATATAGGAAGCATATCAGAAGCATATCTTGCAGGTTCACATAGTGCTCAACGAAAAAATGCAACTAAAAGAAACACACGACATTGCGGAAAGCCTTCAAATCAACATCGAATCATTACCAGAAGTTGAGCGAGCATTCGTACATACTGATTATGATTACACACATAATCCACAGGATGAACATAAAACTGTATAATTATCATTCATTTTATTGCCTTTTTTCTTTTTCCGCCGGGTTTTTTCTTTTGATCTACACCTTATTTGTATGCATTTATATTATAATACGTGACGCGAAATAAAAATGTTTGCCGTTTTTTTTCGTAGAAGGGCTCTCTTTGAAGAAAAGGCGGTGTTTAGAGAGGGGGTTGAATTGAAATAATACGCTTATCAGTTAGGGTATGATAAACATACCACCACTATCAACATTTTTTTGTGTCAATTTTTCTTGTCTGGAATTCCGTTTTCATCGATTTTTCAGCTTTTTCCTGAGCTCAAAATCTCAATTTTCTCCATTTTTGAAATCTTTTTTTGCTTTTTCCGACCTCAAATGGAAATGTTCCCTGAAAAATTGGCCCAGCAAACCTGTTTTTTCACAATTTTCAAAATTTTTACATTTGATACTCAGTCAGTTCTTCTCTGCGTCTCTCACTTTCCCATACTCTCTCGTCTTGTTTAATGGAGCACATTTGCATTTTGATAATCCTAAACCTAAATGAAATGTCATAAGGCAAAATGCAACAAATTATTATCAGGAAATGACGACCACACATGACTTTTTTGTTGGGTTTTTGAGTTTTGAAAATTGAAAAAATGAGACGTTTTTCCAAGGGGAACTGGAATTTCAGACAAAATTTTGTAAATTTCCAAGTTTTTGGTGTTTTTTCAGCGGAGAAGTTGAATTGCAGCTCATTTTTTTCTGAAAATGACAACGATACACTGAAAATTGAGTTTTTTGTTACAAATAGAAAGACCCAAAATCAATGAAATAAAAAATCACATTATATATCAAAAATTTGGTAATTTTGTTGTTGTTTCAACTGAAATTGTAGCTCAAAATGCTCAATTTTGAACGTTTGATACTCAGTCAAGCAGTCAACAGGTCCAGTTGAACTTTTTCTGGCTAGAATTGATGCTGAAAAGCTGGAAATTGAACTCTTTTCGATCAAAAAAAAATGATAAATTTCGGAAAACCCGAAAATCGAACATTTTTTCAAACTGCACTGTAATTTCAGACAATATCTGAAAATTGAACGTTTGATACTCAGCCAAAAAAACTACTGTTTTTGTGAAATTTTGTTTTTTTTTGTCTGAAAATGATTTACATAAGCTGAAAATCAAATTTTTCGATAAAAAAACACGGCAACACATCTTTTAAAAAATTGGCAAAAAACATGATAAAACTCCAAATCAATCTGACTTTTTTTGGTATTTTTATTGAAAATTTGTCTCAAAATTTCACATCTACAAAAAACAAACACATTTGATACTCAGACAAGCAGCCACAACCTTCCATCCCAAACAACTTCACCTTCATCTATCCATCAAGCCCCCGTCCATCATCCTAAAACATTTTTGCAAAAAAATTGTAAAGTCAAAGAAGGTGTCTGGCACTCTCTCATTCTTCCATACTCTCTCGCCAATGTTTCAATTTTTGTCTCGTCGTCTACGTCTCTCCGATTTGTGTGCTCTCTCGTCGGGTAGGTGTTCTTGACATGATGAAGCTCCGGGGAGGGGGGACAGCGGCCAAAAAACAGATCAAGATGAGGAGAGGCCGATTGACACCGCCCGATGGATTGACGGAAAAAATGAAGAAGAAACACTTTTGTTTTGGGTCTCGACACGATAATTGTTTCACTTTTCGTTGTGAGATCATTAGAGTATATCTCAACATATTATTTTTCGCTTTGAGACCCTTTGTAGTTCCTCCTTGCTTTTCCTGTGTGTTTAGATCCATGTTCCTTTAAGATATCTCACCACGAAATCTTTCCTTATGGGCTATTTTAAAGGAGCAGAATGGGATACTGTAGTTTTAGGTCTCGACACGAAAATTGCTCATTATTTCGTGGTGAGACCATTTGAGAATATCTCAACACGAAAAATGTTTGTTATCGTTTTGAGAGCCTTTTTTTCAATTTCTTCTTTGATTTCCTTATGCGTGTTTCATGATAGGATTAGGATCATTTCCCTTTGAGATATCTCACCACGAAGGCTTCTTTTGTAGGATATTTTGAAGGAGCAGGATGGGATACTGTAGTAGTGGGTCTCCAAAAAAGTTTCCGTATCGAGAACCTTTGTTCATATTTACGTTGTGAGACCCGTATATCACGAAAAAAGTCACGATTTTCGTAATGAGATATTTCTTAGGTCTTGAAGAGAAAGTTTTCCCAAAAAAAGTTTGCCATGCGCCTTTAAGATATCTCACCACGAAAATGAAAATAGTAAATAGCAGCTACAGTATCCCAAATTTCGTGATGAGACCCTTGACCTATAACTATTCCAAAAAAACTGAAGTCCCTTATTTTCATCTCAAAACCTATGAACTTTTTTGAAAAAAAGTGAATAAATTCGTCTCGAGAATCATGAAAAACTCCAAAAATTAGTGATATCTTGTCAACCCCTATGAAATTTTTTAAACGAATATTTTCGTGTCGAGACCCAACACATTTTTTGATAAAGCCTTTTCGTTTCGAGACCAAATCTGTGTGTTCATTTTTTTGTTACAGTAATCCAACTTTCGTGGCGAGACCTTTGAACTATAACTATTCTGAGAAACTAAAGAATTTTGTGATCTTCCTCTAGAGACCAATGAAAACCTCTAAAAAAATCACCTCCTGGTAAGGTTTATATCATTTTTAATGATCCATTTCGTGTCGAGACCCATCACATTTTTGATAAGCCATTTCGTGTCGAGACCCAACTTGTGTGTTTTTTGTTTTCTCGTTGTCCCCCATGCTTAAACCGGAAACCCGAAACAAGCATCGACGCGTGAAAGTGGTTCTGTTGTCTTCTTCTCCTTCCTCCACCAACAGGTGTCTCTCCCTTCTGTTTCTTCTATCCATTTTGCACTTTCAACCGCCTCCACCCATTCCGTTACATCTGTTCTGTGCCACTTTACTCATTTTTATAAGTTTCGGATTCCACGTGTTACAGTAATTATTGTTGTTTTCAAAGGCGCATACCGTATAGGATTAGCCTAAATTTGTTCGGATATTTTTTTTCAAAAGTTGAAACAAATTTTAGTCTGAAAAATTGTAAAACTTCTTAGAAAATTTGCAAGTGCGCTCTATTGAACTCTTCTCAGATTTCAAGCCATTTCGGAAAAAAACACTTGATTTTAAAGGCACATACAGCATACCTCTGCCACTTCACTGAAATTTTTTAGAAACTTCAGACACTGTTCCACATTTGAATTTTGTTGAATAAATGGATATCATAAAGTAGTGATAGTTGCTTTTAAAGGCGCATACAGTATACCTCCACCGTTACCTAAAAACTGCTAAGGTCCTTCCAATTTTCCAAATGTTCAAGAATGATAGATTCTGAAAAAAAAATCGTTTAAAAAATGCATGTGCGCTCCACCGAACTCTTTCAAAATGCCTGTCATTCAAATCAAGCCCGCCCACTTTTTCTCCCACTGTTTCAAGTGAGAAAACCTGCTGGAAATTAGCTATAATTTTTGAGAAAATCAACATTTTTCAACATTTTTGTTGTCGAAAATCATTCCAAATTGTGTTTAGATATAGCAACTGCGCTCTACCGAACACTTTGAAATTTTTCTGTTCAAAAAAGTTTGCAGCTTTGATAATGCAAGTGTGCTCCATCGCACTTTATTTCAAATCTTATTTCTTCCTTATCCGCTGTAGTTTCCACAAAACTTCCTCCAAGCCCCGCCCAATTCCACTGCAACTGCGCCCCATCGAACACTTTCTTCATTTATCGTTCGTTGTTTGATTGTTGTTGTTCTAATTCACATACCCATTAACATAATTCATTCCATCTTCCTTCCATCCAAATTGTCCATTTTTGTCCGTTTTTGATCGTCAATTACCCATCTTCCTCCTTCTTTTTGTCCTTTTATCGTCTCATACCAGTTTCATTCCCATCATTTCAAATCGTAAATATTGCCTTGTTTTTTTTTCGAATGTCTGTCTATCGTATAACTACAGTAATCCATGGTGGGTTACAGTATGCCTACAGTAGTCAAGTAGCGTTATGATTTTCAGAGGTTCTCGAAAAATTGAGCTTTTCAATAGTACAGTATCTTGAGTACTGTACTATTTTTTCAAAGTATAAGTACAATACTCCTAATATGTAGATACAGTAATCCAACCATTTTGTCAAAATTACAGTATGTATACAAAAAGATACGGTTATCCAAAAAATAAGAGCTCAGATCAGAACAATGCTACTACAGTATACCTACAGTGTCAATCATATTTATAGCAGCTTGAAGAAGCTACAGTAGTTGTACAGTAATCTCACAGTGTGATACAGTACTTGAACTACTGTAATGTAAACTTACAGTACACTCACTGTGGCTTCTGATATTCTGACAGTACCCCAACAGTACGCTCTAAACTACTACAGTAATCCAATGTTGTTGATATAGTACTGCTACAGTATGCTTACAGTATGATAGTACTACAAATCATGCATCAACAGTGCAGTACTCCTACAGTTACTTCCTCAGAATGATGTTAGTATAGTATATCATAATTACAGTATCACTACAGTAAGATAGTAGTGGTACTACTACTACTGTATCATGAATACAGTACTCACATACCATATCATATCAACTACAGTACTCCTAGTATCCCCAATTTCCTTTCCACCATTTAACCACTTATGACGTATTTAACAAACAACAACATTCAAAAGCGACATGAATTGATAACCCTGACTTGTAGTATTTTTTGCATTTGACAAGTGGAAGAAAAGGAGAGAGAAAGGAGAGGAAATGTAAACAAAATAAGGAAAAGTTGGTGTGTGTGTGTGATTCATGCAAAAAAGGGACATTATACACACAAAAATGACAAGACGACTACGCAAAACATAGACGCATTTATGCAAAAAAAGTGGAAAACGACCTTCGCCCATTCAATTCGTTTCCTTCCATTCCCATTTCGCCCTTTTCCACCATTCATTGTAGAACCCACTTCTTGAAAAACAGACTTTCGGTTTTTTGTGGTGAGATATTTCAAAGGAGAATAGCTAATAAATGAAGCAAGTTAGGTTTACGTTAGGTTAGGCTTAGGCTTAGGTTTAGCATAGTTTGCAGTTTAGCATAGCATAGCATAATTAATTTTTTGTCGGGTTCAGGTTAGGTATAGGTTCAGGAAAAAATTTAAGTCATAACTTCCAAGCATTTTTTCATTTTCAGCAAAAATTTCAGCTCAAATTCAAAATTCTCATATCAAAAGTTTCTTTAACCTCAAAAAATTTTCCGAAAAAACTGAAATCCCGATATATATACGTTTCAAAATTTTCAAAAAACCACTTCCTGTAAAAACTAGAACGATATCTCCGTAGCTAGTTTTTCCATTCTACTGTATACTGTACTTTGATTACTGTTGGTATACTGTAACCCAAATAATGACTCCAGTTACGGTAAGAGTACTGTACTCGAAAATTGTTTAAAAGTATACTGTATCTAAGATACCGCATGTGCACAGTTTTTTTGGAACTATCGAAAAAATTGTATAAGAAAAACCTCACTATTTGAGGACTACTGTAGGCATACTGTAACCCAACATACCGTATCAAGGTTACTGTAGATATACACCAAGTAATGGGTGTGTATACACCATTACGCAATCCCTCCACCCACCACCTCGTGTATTTGTCATTTGACTTTCTATCCTTCTCTCGCGAAGTGTTCCTTCTTCCATTCCATCTCATTCCTTCTTCTCTTGACTGTATGGATTAGGTTTCGGGAGGAGGGCGAAAAACGAACAAAAAGAAGCGGGGACGGGAAAAACCGATGATGCGTAATTACGGGAGAGAGAGAGAGAGACAATTGTCAGTCACACGAATTATGATTGACTTGACGGGAGATAGATAGATAGATGTATGGTTGATTTAGATGGTGTCAATATTCACACATATTATATTGATATCCTCATTATACCGGCTGATATGGTGGCTTTTTCTGCTGTTTTTCTAGTTTTTTGGATATTTTTTTATGCTTTCTCCAGCTGATATGCTTTTTTGACTGTTTTTTCCCAAATTTTGTGAATATTTTATTCATCTCAAATAATTTCTGGCATCCCATTTTTTCCTGTCTCATAACGTTTTTCAAGACCTTAACCTCTTATGGTTTCAGCTTTTCCTCTGAAAACATACTGGCTTTCAGAACATTTTGAAGTCTCAAAAACTGTCTCAAGATACCACTAGTTTTTTGTATTATTTATGTTCTTCTCTTAGCTTCAAAATAGATGAAATTTATGTAACAAGCCTTTTGAATTCACTGCTTGACTGAGTAACAAACGTGAAATTTCTCATTTTCTTTTCACACAAAAAAACAATATAAACACTTTTCGAAATTGCACCGAAGTAAGTTTTAAAGCCTTTTCATCTTCTGATTGAATATATCAAAGATTTCATATCAAAGAATTATTTCACAATCTTTCAGTGAGTACCACACTGGTTGACTATATATGAGTATCAAATGCCTCCAATTTTCCAGTTTTCTTCTCAATTTTTCCGAAAATTTTGTTTCAAAACCCATTGTCTGACAGTAATTCCGTTCGTTGACGGAGTATCAAATTTCAAAAAAATTTTTTTTTGAAAAATTTATTATTTTCTCAAAATATCATACTTTTCGCACCTCATTCAGTTGAAATTAGTATCCAATTCGTACCGTTTTTCCGAAAAATACCATTTTTTTCTCAAATTTTTTGAAAATTTTGGTATCTATTTTGCTGCTTGGCTGAGTATCAAACGTCTCTTTTTTCGAATTGTCTTATTTTTTTTCCAATAATAGTGTTTTCCTCAATTTCTATATTCCAGAATCACTCCAAATATCCACCCAAATACCACAAATTATGATAATATAAGTATCAAAAATGGAAACAAATTGGTTATACGGTCTAATTCAACGAAGTACACCGGATCCATTGGAAAGACTAAAACTCGGTGATGAAATATTGGTATATAGCTGAAATTAAATTTTTCTGAAAATCCGAAAAATTTCAGTCCGAGTTATCCCAACGAAAAGTGTCATCTCATCCAAAATTGGTGAATGATTTCCTCGATTTGTTGTCACAATGGTTGACCGGAAGCAATTTTAAGGTGATAACAAATGATAACATTCCGCAAATTCCACTTCAGGTGACCATTATCGGGTTGGAAATTATGGACGCTGCTCTTCGAGCATCGCCGGAAGTCCTTGCTTCATATTACTTTGATAGATTATCCATTTTAATAGAGAGGTAAGAGTGCAAAATGGCTTGGTATACTGCGTGGGTGTCGAACGCTGATGCTTGTCCTAGCAACCGCGCGCACAACCACCTGAGCCACGAGTGCAGTTGAAGCCACTTGTGTTATTTCAAGAGACAATAGCGTTGTTTCAGACTGGGTGACTCGAAGCAGCAAGTTCGGGAGATGGCGCTAAACCTATGTCTAGCACTGGCATATCTCGAGAATTCCTCCCCCGTGGTAAGTTTCTAGCTCAAAATTTCTCGCTGATTCCGAATTTCAGATGCTCCTTGACCGCTTGTGTTGTCCTGGCACAGGATTTGCACATAAACAGTGGTTGGTCAAGGTCGGGTCCCTCACTATTCTACGGGACTTTCTCAACTCAAGTTTCGCACTGGTATACCAACAATCGATAGCAATGATAGCACAATTGTGTAGATTGACGAATGATCCTAATTCAGAGGTAAGTCGCAAACTAGCGTACTAAACGGAGCATCGTACTAATTTAGGTTAGAGACGGTGCAACAGCGACACTCGTTGATTTGATGGTATTTGGTGGACAACCGATTATAGCAAGGATAGCAGCGACAAAGATATTGAATGATCAAAAGTGAGTGACTGGACCTAAACCTAGATATTAGTATAGTGCGGTATTCCCGCGTATATCAAGGTCATAAAGGACGGGAAAGGGGGAACACAATATGGAGGGATGATGATACATTTGTACAATCATAAGCCTAAATTCCCCCGCCGGTCACTCTAATTATTCACGCTCCAGTTTTTCGTTTTATTTCCATATTTATGTATAAATATTCACATGCCCGTTTTCCGGTTTTAGGTTTAGGTTTAGCAGAGGAAGATGGAATATTTAGGTTTAGGTTTAGTATTTTATAAAAAATCAAACTTTCTGTATTTAGGTTTAGATCCATTCTATTTGTTTTCCTTGTATACATTTTTTAGGTTTAGCTCCAGTATTCTGATATCTCCTTTCTTTGACTATTAGGTTTAGTTCCATCCTCTTGATGTGTCTTAGGTTTAGCAACGAATAAAAAACCAAAACTTTTCAGGCAGCACCGTATTTAGGTTTAGCTCCATTCCACTAGTTTTTCATGCATGTATTTCTTAGGTTTAGCTCCAGGGAACTGATATTGCTTGTCTTTGTCTCTTAGATTCAGCTCCGTCACATTGATTGATCCTTAGGTTTAGCTTCGGATGAAAAACTAAACCCTTTTTTAGTTGGAACTCTGTTTAGGTTTAGCTCCATTCCGTTTTTCCTTGTCTACATCTCTTAGGTTTAGCTCCATCCCAGTAAAAGAGCCTGCCTTTCTATTCTAGGTTTAGCTCCAGTAAATTGATATCTCATGCTTCTATTTCAGAATGACCACCCTCACCCAACGTCACCAAACAATCGTGGCGACACGTGGCGATCTCCCACCAAAACCATCCGCCAACCTTCTCGAAAATCAACCACGCAACTCCCTAATGCGTCGATCACTCCGATCACCCGCCAAAATCATCCACGCCACGCGTCTATCTACACCACCTCGGGTTACTGTAGCACAAACACCTACAGTAACACCTACCGTAACCCCCAGTCCCCGAATCACTCGGGATATTGGTGGTAGATCATCAATGCGTACCCCGTCATCTGGAATGTCACTGTCCAGATACCGCAGTTCGAGTTGTGCACCGCCTGCCTGCTCGATTAGTCAGGATGACTTTAGGAAAGCGTTTATGGCGGTACCAAAGACGGTAAGGGATTACTGTAGGTACTGTAATATTGAATTATTATAGACAGTATACTCCAATCAGGATGTGAGGGAGAAGCTGGAAAATGCGAAATATGTGTTGAATAATGGAAATGAGGATTGGTCGAAGAGAGCGAATCAGGTGAGAAATTGAGGTTTAGCGTAGGAGTTGAAAAATCAAAGTTTATTGTATCTAGGTTTAGCTCCATCCCATTATGTGTTTCAAGGGGTTTCAAAAATTTTGAATCTTCAAATTTCGAAAGGTTTTGTGAAAACTAAATCTTAGGTTTAGATTTAGCATGGATGTTAAACTCTACATTTTTCGAAATTATTGTTAAAATTAGGTTTAGCTCCAGTCAATAGTTAAAGTTGAAATCGTAGCTTTGTCATAGTAAATACTATATTTAGGTTTAGCTCCATCACATTGATGAACCATTTTATGTTTCTTAGGTTTAGCATCGGATAAAAAATCAAGCCATTTTTTAGTTAGGAATTTTTTAAGGTTTAGATCCGTTCCTGTAATATCTCGGACCTAGTTATCTTAGGTTTAGCATCAATGACTATTTCCAGCTCAAATTAATCCGTTCCATCGTACTCAACTCGGATGACACCATCGACCGCCGCGTCCTCCTCCACTGCCTCAATGATCTCTCCGACGCATTCGACTTTTCCATTCGAGACCTTCGTAGTCAAATTGTCCGTGAGGCAGCTGTCACATGCGCCTTTCTGTTCGAGACCTATGGAGCTGAAGTACGAGGTATTGCGGAGACAGTACTACCCGGGGCATTGAGCCAAGTCGGTGTAAGTACGAAGATCATGGCGACGAGTGCAGCGACATTGACAATGTTCATTGTGCAGGTATAGGATTAGGTTTAGCTCCATCCTCCTCAGCTCGATTTTCCAGAAAATCCAAACCCGACAAGTCTTCTCGATAATCAGTGAAATGTCAAATTCAAAGTCAAAAGAGCAACGAAGACAGTTGGGATGTTTGATGGAAATATTGATAAATACATGGGATGGCAGACAAAAACAACCGATATTGAAACAGATTGCAAATATTGTACAGTCATTGATAAATGATGCGGATGGAGAGACGAGGGAGGAAGGCATTTGTCAAGTTGGAACAATTGCATCCGGATATAGCTGATTGGATATTTAAGGTATGTTGGAGTACGGTATGCGCCTTTAAAATGGTCTACGGTATGTGCCTTTAAGAAACTTATAGTATGCGCCTTTGATATAGTTACGGTATGCTCATTTAACATAATTATTACGATATGATCCTTTAAAATAGTTACTGTATCTTTCTTCGAAAAAACTACGGTATGCTCCTTTAATATAATTACGGTATGAGCCTTCAAAAAAGTAACAGTATATGCCTTTAATATATTTACAGTATGCACTTTTAAAATGACTACGGTATACACTTTGAATATAGTTACGGTAGTCGCTTTTATAACTGTTTCGGCATGTGCCTTCGATATTGCTACAGTATGCGCCTTCAATTGAGTTACGGTATGCGCCTTTAATATAGTATTTTCAAGACGTATATTGTATTAAAAGCGCATAACCAATATCCAAAAATCTGTGAATCTTACCGAAACTATTGGTCCTGAAAAAACTATGGTTGAACTACAGTACCCTACAGTATACCTTCAGAATCTCGACGTCACCAAACAAAAAATGATCCGCGAAGGTGTCTGTTCCTCCTCATCAAGTGTCAACAGTGATCGAGAGAACAACAATCGAACAAATGGAACAACGACACCGAATATCAGTCAAAGTATGTCATGGTGCATCCGGCCAACACTATCTATTTGACCTATATTCCCCCGCCCTAGAGTAATTATCATTCCAGAATTCTTGTCACAACGAAGCGCATCGGCAGTCGATGCGAAACAATTGATGCCGATGAAACAATCGATTAGTCGGCCGACCACTATCAACACATCTCGATTGCCAAAGTCATCAACGACCAACTCGTTTTGTAAGTTATATATACATTTGATACTCAGCCAACAGTCAATATTATTCTAGCATCGATTCGATCAAGTGGTTATGGTAACAACTCGACTCCGACAAGTCGGCCGAAACGAAACTCCTCACCACCATCATCATCATCACCATCTTCTTCGAGTATTCAGACACCAATACAAAGGGTGGCGTCGAATTTGGGAAGCACGTCGTTTGTTGGGTCACTGACAAGTGAGCAGGCGACGAATTTGCAACAGGCGATGGATAAGGCGAGAGATGAAATGGTGAGTTGGCATAGTCGGTAGTGGGATAATCTAACCTGACATTTAGGTTTAGGGTTAGTATTTTATAAAAAACCAAACTTTGCGTATTTAGGTTTAGCTCCATTCTATTGGTTTATATCGCCTATATTTCTTAGGTTCAGCTGTATTCTGATATCGACCAATCGCAAAAAAAACGTTTTTTTACTTACCGTATCCTCACGAAAAACATCTTAAAACTGGAGTATTAAAAAAACGTTTTTTATGCAAAACTTATTACTTACCGTAGTCGCGATTTTGTTTTTTTTTGACTAAACCTAAAATCATAGGATTTGGGAAGGAACAAAGAAGGATAACTATAGAACTACCATATCACTACTTTAGGATTACTGTAGGACTACCATAAGACTACCATAGGACTACTGTAGGACTACTGTAGAACTTCAGTAGTACAACTACGGTAGATCTACAGTAGGCTACTGTTTTCTTTTAAAAAACATTTTTTCCGCAATGCAGCGCGATTGTGTACATTTTTGTCGTACTGCTCTTTTGAATGGCGATGTCATGGAGTTGGTGGCTCAATTTCCCGGCTCATTTCAAAAATTACAGAGCAAGCAAAACAACGAGGACGACGATTTCCTGCTCGCCAACCTCAAATCCGCCACTCCACCAAGAAACACTCCACCAATCGAGGTGTCAACTGGTGTGGAGCACATTCTCAAGGGATGCACATCGAGCTCGATCAATGAGAAACGAGACTCGATTCGACAGTTGGCTAGTATTGTTATGTAATCCATCTTTTATCCTAAACCTAAAAAAATTTTCTTTGAAGGGACCTAAACCTAACCGACCATGATATCAAACAAATTGGTGACACATTGACAAGATTGTTGGCTGAGGGCAATACTACGGTAACTGATATACTGATAGTGATCAACTGATAACAAGTTGCAGCTGATAATCCCAATACTAGAGACTATCTCCCACTTTGTCCGTATCCATCATCTGAAATTGCACGGCTGGCTGAAATTGGGGCTGGGAAAATTGTTCTCAAAAATGGCAGCCGAGTCACTACCAAATGTACGGGGTGCACTCATGTCGACTCAGAAGATTATATTGTCCAGTTTTGATCCGTCGATTCAGTTGAAGGCGGTTTGCGATTTTATGTGCGATCCGATTCATTTGTTGGTACCGAAGGTAGGTTTAGGTTTAGCTGGAGTCGTGAAAAACTGTGCAGTTTTGCGTAAAAATATACGACTACGGGGCGGAGCCTGAACACAAAAAAATCGGACCAAATAGTTTCTCTTCTTACAAGATCACTCCGAAAGTTCCAGAGCAAAAGCTTAGGTTTAGCTGAGTTGAAATAAATTTGAAATATGTGCATTTTTGCGTTAAAGTGTACCAAATATCACAACGGCAAAATTTACAACTTTTCAAACTTCGAGGTTTAGGTTTAGGTGAAAATTTTGAAAACGGTACAGTTTTGCGTCAAACTGTACCATTTTCTGAAGAAATCTTGGAAAGTTACAGTATTCAAAAGTTGACGTTTCTGATTTTTGGAAAGGGGGAGAGCTGACTGAGCACAAAGGTTTTTAACTGACATTTTTGAAAACTGTGCAATATTGCGTCAAACCATCTGCATACACTATGACGACAAAATACAGGCAAATTTTGCAGGCTCGCCTGGCCCTTCTCGAGTATATTTGCCTGTTATTCGAAGAAATCTGGCCGGAAGATCATCGACACAATCAGGTTGATACACCACATACTCGAGTGGCGATAAGGAAGATGTTCGCGTGGATGTTTGATCCTAGATATGGTGCAATACTTATGCCGGTGAGTAGTACTGTAGGAGGTGGTCAGCTGTATCAAACTTTTGTCCGAAATCATGAACCACGCTACTTTAGTGGTCTCACAGCAAAAAAAAACATGTTTAAAGTACAGTACCAACTGAATATATACTGAAAAAATATATACCGTATTTTCTCGAAAAAAAATGCAAACGCTGTCGGAGAATGATATTATCTCGGAATCTAGAAGAGTTATCAAAAATTGTCAACTGCAAATTTTTAGAGAAAGTTATGATCTACAAATTTGCAGTTGACAACTTTTTGATATCTCTTCTAGATTCCGAGATAATATCATTTTCCGGCAGTGCCGCTCTATTCAAGGAAATACGGTATATATATCAAATATACGCAAATGTGCGTCAAGTGTCATCGGATCTTCCCCTCGAAATCTAATCTACGGATCAGGGGATATTAGAATAAGGATTGATGGAAAACTGTTGAATTTCAGGCATGTGAACGACTGGTAATTGCAATGTTTGCCCTGAATGCAGCTGATTTTACGATGATATTCAATGATTTGAGCACGGAATGTAGGGATTGGGCACATAGAATATTACAATTAAATGGACAGAATCAACAATATTATGCAAAACCGATTGAGAAGGAAAAAATTAGGTTAGCGGGGAAAATGTGAAAATGCACAGCTGATATTGTGCTACAGTACCCTAACAATAAGATAAACATGTTTAAAGCATACTGTAGCAAAATGCATCTGTGTGCATCTGCTCGTTTTGAGGAAAGTTTGGATTTCTCTTCCAAAACGTAGGAAACAGAAAAGTTTCATTTTTGAACTGCTGAGGTCGTGGCCGAACTTTTCTCGGCCACCTTGATTTATGTTTGAAAAGTTTTTTTGAGTGCGAAAATTGAGATTTTCCAATAAAAAACATGTTTTTCTTAAACCGAAAGTTCAAAAAAAAACCGGTGGCCGAGAAAACACAAATTATAGGGGTAAAATTCATATTCTTCGTTTGAAAGATTGTCATAAAAAACGTTTTTTTCTGGCTGACAATTTTCGCGCCGAAAAAACATTTCAACTGAGAAACGAGGTGACCGAGGAAATGCAAATTTCGGCCACGGCCTCAAGTGTGCTCCAATGAACGAATTCGAAAAGTTAGGCTATTTTTGCAATGAAAGTTCCCCCAAGACTGAAATTTCAGCAGAAAATAAGTATATCCACTTTCCAGCAACAACAACTACAAAGACTACTCACCAATCGATGACACCAAATATCCACCCACCAAGTCACCATTCGAGCCAGACACCATTCCAAATATGATGACATATGACCGAAAATCAACGGCTCATTTGGCTCAAAACGTCGCGGAGCAAGCATATTATATTCGTCAACAATTGGATGCGATGCGAGATTACGGTAGAGTAGATCGGATCAACGAGGCAATGGCGAATATACATGGAATGATGTGCGAAGGATCATTCACATTATGGAATCAATTCTTTGAGGAGTTGTTGGATTGTGTATATCAGGTATATCAGACCATAGATTCCTAGATTCCTAGATTCCTAGATTCCTAGATTCCTAGATTCATAGATTCATAGATTCATAGATTCATAGATTCATAGATTCATAGATTCATAGGTTCATAGATTCATAGATTCCTAGATTCCTAGATTCATAGATTCATAGATTCATAGATTCATAGATTCATAGATTCATAGATTCATAGATTCATAGATTCATAGATTCATAGATTCATAGATTCATAGATTCATAGATTCATAGATTCATAGATTCATAGATTCATAGATTCATAGATTCATAGATTCATAGATTCATAGATTCATAGATTCACAGATTCATAGATTCATAGATTCGTAGATTCATAGATTCATAGATTCATAGATTCATAGATTCATAGATTCATAGATTCATAGATTCATAGATTCATAGATTCATAGATTCATAGATTCATAGATTCATAGATTCATAGATTCATAGATTCATAGATTCATAGATTCATAGATTCATAGATTCATAGATTCATAGATTCATAGATTCATAGATTCATAGATTCATAGATTCATAGATTCATAGATTCATAGATTCATAGATTCATAGATTCATAGATTTATAGATTCATAGATTCATAGATTCATAGATTCATAGATTCATAGATTCATAGATTCATAGATTCATAGATTCATAGATTCATAGATTCATAGATTCATAGATTCATAGATTCATAGATTCATAGATTCATAGATTCATAGATTCATAGATTCATAGATTCATAGATTCATAGATTCATAGATTCATAGATTCCTAGATTCCTAAATTCATAGATTCATAGATTCATAGATTCATAGATTCATAGATTCATAGATTCATAGATTCATAGATTCATAGATTCATAGATTCATAGATTCATAGATTCATAGATTCATAGATTCATAGATTCATAGATTCATAGATTCATAGATTCATAGATTCATAGATTCATAGATTCATAGATTCATAGATTCATAGATTCATAGATTCATAGATTCATAGATTCATAGATTCATAGATTCATAGATTCATAGATTCATAGATTCATAGATTCATAGATTCATAGATTCATAGATTCATAGATTCATAGATTCATAGATTCATAGATTCATAGATTCATAGATTCATAGATTCATAGATTCATAGATTCATAGATTCATAGATTCCTAAATTCATAGATTCCTAAATTCATAGATTCATAGATTCATAGATTCATAGATTCCTAAATTCATAGATTCATAGATTCATAGATTCATAGATTTATAGATTCATAGATTCATAGATTCATAGATTCATAGATTCATAGATTCATAGATTCATAGATTCATAGATTCATAGATTCATAGATTCATAGATTCATAGATTCATAGATTCATAGATTCATAGATTCATAGATTCATAGATTCATAGATTCATAGATTCATAGATTCATAGATTCATAGATTCATAGATTCATAGATTCCTAGATTCCTAAATTCATAGATTCATAGATTCATAGATTCATAGATTCATAGATTCATAGATTCATAGATTCATAGATTCATAGATTCATAGATTCATAGATTCATAGATTCATAGATTCATAGATTCATAGATTCATAGATTCATAGATTCATAGATTCATAGATTCATAGATTCATAGATTCATAGATTCATAGATTCATAGATTCATAGATTCATAGATTCATAGATTCATAGATTCATAGATTCATAGATTCATAGATTCATAGATTCATAGATTCATAGATTCATAGATTCATAGATTCATAGATTCATAGATTCATAGATTCCTAAATTCATAGATTCCTAAATTCATAGATTCATAGATTCATAGATTCATAGATTCCTAAATTCATAGATTCATAGATTCATAGATTCATAGATTCATAGATTCATAGATTCATAGATTCATAGATTCATAGATTCATAGATTCATAGATTCATAGATTCATAGATTCATAGATTCATAGATTCATAGATTCATAGATTCATAGATTCATAGATTCATAGATTCATAGATTCATAGATTCATAGATTCATAGATTCATAGATTCATAGATTCATAGATTCATAGATTCATAGATTCATAGATTCATAGATTCATAGATTCATAGATTCATAGATTCATAGATTCATAGATTCATAGATTCATAGATTCATAGATTCATAGATTCATAGATTCATAGATTCATAGATTCATAGATTCATAGATTCATAGATTCATAGATTCATAGATTCATAGATTCATAGATTCATAGATTCATAGATTCATAGATTCATAGATTCATAGATTCATAGATTCATAGATTCATAGATTCATAGATTCATAGATTCATAGATTCATAGATTCATAGATTCATAGATTCATAGATTCATAGATTCATAGATTCATAGATTCATAGATTCATAGATTCATAGATTCATAGATTCATAGATTCATAGATTCATAGATTCATAGATTCATAGATTCTCGAGTTCTATGATTCATAGATATTGTTTCAGATATTATCAACACTATCAGGCAGTATCCGTAAAAAGTTGGCTCTCAGAATTTTGATGAAAATGTGCAATGCTCAAGCTTCCAAATTGTTCGACTCAACTGAAATATCAATATCAAAAGTGCTCGACGCATCAATGACATCGGATGATACAACCATGCCAGTAGCAGCCGAGGATTGTCTCCGTACCCTGGCAACCCATCTACCACTTCCTCGTATCATACATGTATCAAGGAAGATATTATCACAAGATGATGATACTCGATCAATATTGATACTAAAGATGTTGACACGAATGTTTCAAGAGATTGATAGTGATGAGTTATCACTTATCATTGATGATATTGCACCATGTTTCGTCGAGGCTTACGAATCGCCGAGCTCTTCTGTCAGAAAGTGTGCAGTTTTTGGATTGGTCGCGTTGGTACAACGGATTGGGAGACAAAGGATGGAATTGCACTTGAGACGGTTGAATCCATCGAAGGTACTTGTATCAGTGATAAGTGATAAGTGATTAGGAATATTTATAGATCAACTTGATTGATTTGTATGTTGGTCGGGCGAAATCATTGGAATCGGGATCATCCAACTCATGAGAAAAACGGGTATATTAATGAGATCAGTATTCAATAAATTTGTTTTGATAAATATTTGTTAGTGATAAGGTGATAACATATCATTGATTTCAAGATTGATACAATTGTAATCAAGTGAGATGAATAAAACTGGAAATGAGTCGACAACTATGATTATCACATCCAACTGATTTGATAAGATTTCTGACTGATAAGCAATTTGATATATTGATAAGCTTCAGAATATACATGACATATTCATTGATCGATTCGGTGATTTGGAGGTGATCAGAAGCAATGGAATATTTACTGATAAGGAATATGGTAGGAGTTGTTATCAGTTATCAGATGATAACATGGTATCACCAGTATACATAAATATAATATGATCTTTTTTTGACTAAACTTGACAGAAAGTAAACCTATCCTTCTTCGAATGGTCTTCACCATACAAATACTCGCCAATCAAACGGATATAAGAAACATGATAGGTTTAAGTCCATCTCAAAACAAGTTTATGAAGAATATGGAAAAATGGGAATCGAGCATGCAATCGCCTCAAATTCATCGCATTTCAATGATAATTCACATGTCCACTCATCCATTTTGACATTGTAATGGTCAACATCCACCACATTTCGTCCCTGCCATTTGCTGAAAAACACAAATCTTTATTTGACATCTCCCGGATCTAAACCTACCCTGATGTGCCATAAAAGCTAGTTGATGATGATACGAAAGAGCAACATATCCTCTTTTCCCGCATTGAATGGCCACCAGCTACATAGATTTTGCCGTTGTATACAGTTACACCGGAATCTGATCGACTCATGTTCATAGGTTAACATCCATTCCATTTTAGTTTTGTCCTGGAATGTGAGGCAGCTGGTCAACACATGTAGTTGAATATATTGGTCATATCAGATAGTAAGTGATAACCACTAATAATATTTAGCATATTCCTTTTTACATGGTATGCGCCTTTAAAACAGAATGCCATCTCACGTTAATTTCATTTTTCAACTCTACAAAAAACTAGACAAAAATTGATCCCACGAAAATGTCACGTGACATGACAACAATCCAACACCCCTCCTATCACTTCAGTTTTGAAAGTATTCAAATAAACAAGATCACTTCAAAATGAGCATGAATAATGAATGTGCACAAACAATGTTCTATAGTGGTCAAATGATACTCCGGATACTTCAGAAAGTGTTGGCTGAAAATGTAAGCTTTTCGAATTTCAGATTTTTATCGATTATTCACATAAATATAGGCCTATAACAATATCCCAACCAAGTTTATCAACGAAATGGAACCGATGAAGACTGTGCTTACACTGGATCAATTGAAATTGAAACTGGAACCATTGGCGAAAATTTGTCTGACGGATCTTGGAGCAGCTGCAGGTAAATATTTGATAAGGTTTTTATAATTTTCCCCTTTTTTCAGAAGCGTATGATTTCGAAACACTTATCAAGGACTTTGAGAAGATTCGTCGATCGGAAGTCCTTCCATCGTATCTAGGCCTGAAAGGATGCATAAACAATTTGGCACCTGGTGATATTGTGCAGCCATGGGATGATCGGAAGGATATTAAGATATTGAGGACACGAAAATCAGCCCTTATTCTGGCGGTTCAGTCAATCATTCAAAATCGTGTCGAAAAAGTTCATGCGAACTTCAAAAAGTGTGTCTTTATCATTGGTTATTTCTATGCGGATCAATTGGCGGATCAATACAAGGATACATGTATATTTGGATCACCAGCTTGCGAGTTTGAATCATTTATGCGAAGTACTAGCCGGAACATTTTCGGGAAGCACTGGGTAAGTCGTAGTCTGAAGACGATTGAAGTTTCATGGTTTTGAGGAGTTACAAGCAACACCATTGGAGGATCAGTTGTTATCGACGATAAACGGGAAAAGTGTGGAGAAACTGGTTGCCACAATATTCAAGAAGTCGGATTATTATCTGATCCCCGAGTTTCGTCATGAGTTTGCAGCTGCTAAAACGGTGGGTAAGAAGAAGTACGGGAGAATGATCATATCTCCGAATCTAGTACAGTTATCAGAAAGTTGTCAAAAACAAACTTGTAGAAAAAGTTATGATCTACAAATTTGCAGTTGACTATATTTTAGTAGGTCTTCTAGATTTCGAGATATTATCATTCTCCGGCAACGTCATTCTGTTCAAGAAAATAGATTTTTTGGTATACTAGTTTCTTTCCTAGTCGAGCGAAGTCGTTCAAAGCAAATGAGAACAACACTCACAACATCGGCAGTAGGAGCTAAACCTATTTTAGAGTTATAGGCATGGCCTAGAATTCCAAAACAGGTTTAGTGCCAGCTGCCATGGTTGTTAACAGGTTTATAGTTTTTGCACGTTTTGAAAATTCCCGGATCTTAACCTACCCAGAAAAGACATAAAACCCTGGAAGTGATTCGATAACTATGATTATTACCTCCAACTCATATGATATAACTTCTGACTGACAAGCAATTTGATATATTGATAAGCTTTAAAATATACATGACATCAGTCGTTTTGTTGCAGAAATCCGACACGACGACTTCCGCATCAGCTCCAGAGTATCTTGTCACAATTGTGATAATGTTTGATCGATACTTCGAGGCATTGAGACAATATACGATGTTCAGCATATCCCAATTTCAGTTGATTGATGTAAGTAGAACGTTGATTTGAAACAAAAGATGTACCATTTACAGAAGGCTATCATTGGTGTCAATCTCTACGAGTATGAGAAACATGTGATGTTTATTGTATCCATCAATCAACTGTTGGCGTACAAGTATCCAGATATGAAAAGTAAGAGACATTTTTGCGATACGAAAATAAGACCTTGATTCAGAGCGCATTGTATGGTATAATGATCCATTGGTGATGATAGACTGGGAATCGTTTGTTGATCTACTGTCAGTCGAGAATATCACTGGACTCGAAAATTTGGTAAACCTAAACCTCTTTCTAAACCTATGTTGAACTTTCAGGCGATCAAACATCATATCCACCGATAACGAGGAGCAATTCCATGTCCCATTCTGTCTCCGAATGGCCAACTTGTTCTACCAGCATTTGAGGCTCTAACCCAATGGCTCGTATCATTCGCTGAAAACGCGAAATTCATACTGTACTCTGCTAACCTCGACGAGCTTGAGAAATATTTGAAGAAGGGTATCGAGTACTTCACCAAGGATCAGAAGGAGTATCTACATGCATTGGATTACAAGGAATTCGAGGCATTGATCATCGAAGGAAAGAAGCTATTCGCACGGATGAATAAAAAGGTATTTTGATTACTGTATATAGGCAAGATTCACGATTTTTTGTAGCATGCCAAAAAGCCAATGCCAGCAAATGTCGCGGAATATGAGAAGCTTATCGATGGATCGAAATGTGGTGATACATTCCCAATGTTGCTCAGTATTATCAAATTATTCTCAAATATTGATGCATCAAACACCTATAGAGTGTTTGTCAAATGTTTGATGCATTCGATGGCATTCAAATATCCCGAATTGTCTCTATTCGCTCATTATCAAGGAATGTGCGGAGTATTGGTGTATAGCCTGAATAACCAACCAATGTGCTATTTGGACTTGATACAAGATTATGGAATAGATCGAATTCCACGATGTGAGTATAAACGTTTGGATCCACAATAACAGTGTTTTAGGTCAACACAATATTCCATATGTTGTGAAAAAATTGTTGGATCGAGGTGTGCCATTGAGACAACCATCGGAAAAGTTTGAGAAGCGGATGATTGAAATGGTTGATATAGGCGAAATGTGAGGATGTGATAACTGATAATGATGAACAAATGAACTATGTTTAGAAATGAGCAAAGTGGGGAAATCGAGCAAGAACAGAAGGCGAAGGAAGTATCAAAAGGCGAAGGAAAGAATGATGGACTCAATGATTCGAATGATATACCAGAAGAAGCAAGTATCAAAATCCACCAGTACGAGAAGACTATCGATGTCTGGAAAAAATTGGTCGATCAACTGAAATTCGATGCTCGAAAACAGTTGAATACGTGGGATATCAAAGAACAAAAATACAAAGAGCGTATCGATAAGTATGAGAGTGAATTGAGAGGAATGACGAACAGCAGGGATGAGTTGTTGGCTCAATCGATAGCTTGGAATGCGAAGGAGGATGATTATAGAAAGTGCCAAAATGAATTGAAGAAAATACAGGAAGAGATGAAAGGGATGAAAAGGGAGAATGATGGATTGAAGGTCAAGGAGAAGGAATATGAAAGGAAGATTGAAAGGACTCGAGCTGAAGTGAACACATTGATGGGCAAAATGAGGGAGAATAAGGAGTATTTGGATAAACAAGTGACGGGGCAGAAAATGAGGGATATGTAAGTTGGATATGTTTGGGGAAAAGTATACGATGTGTTTTTTTAGCGAGTATCAAAAGGGAAACGAGAAGCATAGGATGGAGATGAAACAGTTGAGGGATGATATGGATAAAATGAGGGATGATGTGAGAAGGAAGGAGGAATATATGAGCAAGAAGGAGGAGGATATGAGCAAGAAGGAGGAAGATATGGAGAAAATGAGAGATGATATGAGGCAGAAGGAGAAATATATGAGAAAGATGGAGGAGGATATGATGAAGAAGGAGGAATATATGAGCAAGAAGGAAAAGGATGAAGCGGTCAGGAAGAATATCAAGGATGTGGAGGAGCTGAAAAAGCGATTTGAAGGATATCAGCAAGAGTGGAAGAGCCAAATGGCATCGGCCAGAATTCAGATTAATGAGTTAGTTCTCTTTATTTTCAAAAGCCACCATAAATCCACATTTTTAGGTTTTCCACTTATTCGAGCAACCAACATGATGTGAGAATGGCGGAGAAGGAGCTGAAATATTATGAATGGGCTAATGATGGATGGATAAGAATGGTAGAGGAGAATATGACAATGTTGATGGAAAAGGAAATTCAATTTGACATGCTATTTGAAATCAAGGAGCTGCCATCAACAGTATTCAGCGAAGGAATGATTGAGAAGATGGAGGAAGTGAGGAAGAATAGGATGGAGCAAGAAGATATCAAGATTAAATGCCCGATATGCCTGAAACTGCTGGAGAACAACGATTTGTTCAGATGTGCTGGTTGCTCGAAAGAGATCCATGCTGATGTAAGGAATTATTAATAGAAAATCATATAACAATAAATTTAGTGTTACGCAACTTGGGCAGTTACAAGTGCAACATGTCCGTAATGCCGTCAGACCCATCCGAGTGCCGATGAATTCCCAGCTTTGAGATAGATTAATTTGTGTATTGTATTGGTTAATTGATTATGTTTATGTTATTGTGAGGAATATTTATTGAATAAAAGTATGGATAGTTTCTAGTCATATGATATCGTTGTGAGACCATATATACAGTATATTGGCACAAAAAAGTTTTCCGACTAGCTCGAGTCAAGGTTGCATAACTTGCAAGATCGGAAAAGTTGTGATGAGGTAGATCAAAACTACAGTAACCCTACAGTATTTGCAGTATATTACTCACCATATTATTATTTCTAACTGTATTTACTCATTTGATGTTGTTGTGAGACTATATATACAGTATATTGGCACAAACAAGTTGAAGTTATTTCTTTATATACATTAACATGAATTTGCTACTATCAAAGTACAAAAATAATAATATTCGATTAATTCAATAAATATCGATATTTATCCCGACATTCCTCCATTTTTTGATGTATCGCATGACACAAACATCCAGCGAGTGACTTGATATTTGTTCACAATTCAACACGATCCATCACATCATTTGCATATTCTGCCCAACAAAGTACACCAATAACAGTTAAATAGTAAAAGGCTTAGGTTTAACTCCAGACTACTGGAAAAGACAAAGTGAAACCTAAAAACTACGGTCTTCATTGAATCAAGATATGCGCCTTTAAGACAGTAAAACTTCTTACTTGTCAGTTAGGTTTAGCTCCAGACTGGTACTGCATGGTACTGTAGAAAAGGTGCATGAGGTATTTTTGCACTGAACGGCTTAGGTTTAACTACAAATTGCTAGTGGGATGATTTTTTAATGACAATATATAGGGTACTGTATTAAAGGTGCATGAGGTTTTTTTGCACCGAAACGTGTTCTTTCCCCTCTACAGTAGTTGTCTTTCACTTGATTTCTTGAGCTCTAAATTTGGGATTCGTAGATTTTACATCATACTAGTTTAGAATTTGATTGACAAATGGTGTCTAGTCAATGTCACACAAAAAATGACAAATGAACACCTCCACATAGTACACATAGCAACCTTGGCTCTTCCATTCACTAACATTTTTCATATATCCACCGTATTTCCCCGAATAGAGCAGCACTGCCGGAGAATGATCATATCTCGGAATCTAGGAAAGCTATTGAAATATAGTCAACTGCAAATTTGTAGATCACAACTTGTTCTACAAGTTTGCTGTTGACAACTTTTTGATTACTGTACTAGATTCCAAGATATGATCATTCTCCGTCTATTCGAGGAGATACGGTAATCGGCTCCTAATTACAGAACTTTCATACGTTCACTGATATTTCACATCGACCACCTTCTGATATTTACTAATGCAACTCATCCTTCTCCTCATTCTTCTTCCATTATTCCTTCAAACGACGGTAAGCGTATGTAATCGCGCTACATTGAGAAAAAAACGTTTTTTTATTTACCGTAGCCGAAAGTCGATAAGCTCAAATTTTTTCATAAAAAACGGTTTTTTGGGAGTAAATACACGTGTTTTAGAGTGTTATTATATGTGCCAAAACAACGGATAGGAATAGAGCAAGTGAGCCTGGGTCTCGATACGTTTTTGCAGCTTACGGGTACTGTTTTTACGTTCAAAATGAATTTTCGAAATGCAAAAACGCGTCGCCACCCAGTGGCGCACTTGCTCTATTCCTAGCCGCTAGTTTGGCACTCATAATAAAGTAAGGATACGGTAAGTAAAAAAAACGTTTTTTTTGGTCGTCCTGCGAAAATGTAAGCACCCTGCCTGTCATGAAAATCACTCGGAATCCCAAGTGTATCAATGAAACTTTAGGAAGCAGTCACCACAATTATCAACTCATTCGCAAGGGTCAAAGACCTAGGTGTTTGTCAGAATTTCCCTGATCACGATGGAGATTGGACCACCTGTATCAGATTCTGCGGGTATACAGGCACATGCATGGTATGCTATATAGGTACGAAATGTTGAGTAGATACATTTAGATAGCCTTATATCCGAATGATACATGCTATGTCTGCGATTACAATCTGGTCGAGGAATTCGTGTTCGATCCGAAGACTCGATTCGCGATGAAGGTATATATGATATATACAGTAATACATATTTCTGGTCTACTTTCAGATCAATCAAACCATCAATGATACTGAACAAATATATAATGGTATACCATGGATTACAGTACTCGGTAAAATTACGGCGTCGGAAAATGGTTTGATTTGGCCGTCGTATGAAGTCAAATTCAATCAACCGATACGCCAAGTTGATGGTATTCCAACATGGAGGATCCGTTATTTTGGTTTGATACTTGATATGATAACGAGTTAAATTTTTGAATTTCAGAGAAGAAAGAGTGCCCAGCTGGATGGCAACATTTTCGAAGAGATCTAGGAGATGCTTGTCTCAAAGTAAGGCATTTTCTCGGATAGAGCGGCACTAATAACGCTGTCGGAGAATGATCATATCTCGGAATCTAGAAGAGTTATCAAAAAGTTGTCAGCAGCAAACTTGTAGAAAAAGTTATGATCTACAAATTTGCAGTTGACTTCTTTTTGATAGCTCTTCTAGATTCCGAGAGAGTATCATTCTCCGACAGTGCCGCTCCATTCGAGGAAATACGATAGGTATCATCGGTTTCATTCGAATCGAGCAGATTCACAAAGTAGTTACCATTTGTGCGCCTTTAAACCGTAGTCTGAAACGTTACTGCAATTACTCTAGAGTTTAAAGGCACACATCTCACAACAGCTCTTCGCTTCGGGGAACACTTGCGGAAATCCGGAGCCCGGAGTCCGGAACACGGAATAATATTTTTCCCGGGACCAGGAATCCGGATCTCAGAATCCCAATAAAGGCACGGAACCCGGAATACCGGACTTTCTATGCGACGATTCGTATGAAAATCGATAATATATTTCAGGTAACCGTTTCAAACGATGCATCTCGAACATGGAACTACACAAATGCTGAAGCAAAATGTGAAGAAGTGAATGCAACGTTGGCAAGTATCGAAAGTCGGATGGAAGTTGAATGGATATTTTCAAATATAAAAAATATGACAGTGCCTAAAAATGATTCATACACCGGATTGTGGCTCAATGGAGTGCGAAAGACGGAGTGTTACGGCAATAATAAAACAACGGTTGAATGTCAGATGGAACGGGGATTTAACATGTCTGATAGGACCGCCATTTTTGAGGACAGCTGTTTTTGGAGGATTGGTCAACCCGATGGTTGGAAGCAAGATGGAAAGGAACAGGACTGCTTGTTCTACATTATCAGTTTGCCTACCACGACGCCCTTAGACGATCATTAGTAAGTTAACCTTATACTTTTTTCAACTCGTTTGGCTCCTGGGAATTTCGCAGCCAGCGATAAGCGATTCTTTATGATCATTTTGCGCTAACTTTAACACTTTACTAAGTTTTTGGACTGATCGATTCCTTGAAATTGTTATCCTTTTTGTGCATTATTGTCTTTGAAATCTAATTTGTACTTTTGCAGTTGCGATAAAGAAATGCCTGGCTTCGTTTGCGCAAAATCAGCGGGTGTTCCATAATTCCCTTTGTATAGTTTTGATAAAACTTCTTACTTCATCGTATGTGATTTCAATAACATTATATCGTTTGTTCATTATTACCCTTTATAACTTTTCCTGTTAAATATTCTTCATAACTTTTTTATATCTAGAAATGGGAAACTGGTTTTCAATTAGCAGGCGTCTTACTGTGAATCTGCTTTTGTGTATAGTTATACCGTACACCATATTATTATTTCTTACTGTATTAAGATGTCGTTGTGAGACCATATATACAGTATGTTGCCATAAAAATGGGTTGAATTTCTCTCTTTATATACAATAACATGAAATGCCTGAATGAGTGACTTTCCTACCAGTTTACTCAGAATTTTCAGATCTATCAGCTCTAATCATCGATCAAAAGTGGCATTCAAACCGCTTCTCGATATCTATTTGTTTTAGGATATTTCACTTTTGAATTGCGCTATCAACTCATAGTGACACTATACTTCTATCAAAATAAGCTGAATATTGCGTGGCTTCCACTTCTCCGCATTGTTCGCCTTTTTTGCACAATTGATCAACAACAAATAGACAAATGAGCACGTGATTGTGAGTGTGATTAGCATTGCTGATCTCTATCATTTGATTCCCGCCAATTCAATCGGCTATCTGGAGTACGGTAGGTGGTACGGTACGGCATACGGTTCAGAATCTTCATTCCTGATATGAATGCAGGAGCATTATCCAGAACGATGTATTCCGGACAGCCTCGACGAGAGATCATTCGTCTCAATGCTAAGATGAAGTCTTCAGTTGAGTTCGAATCAACAGTTTCAAGGTGAATCGCGCGTGTAAGCATGCATGTAGTCAACATGACCCAGAGCTTGCCGCTCTTCTTGCCCACTTTGTTGACGACAGTGGTTCGGAAAGATATATAGAGATCTAAAATGTGGTAGAATGCTTGGATATAAAGGATAATGTGTAGTGTTGTGTGAGGTTATTCCTAGAGATACAGTACAGAAGGCAGTTCCCATAACAATACGTTTATTGGGTACAGAAGATAATATACAAGTAAAGGGTGAAAAGAATGAAAGGGAAGAAATATATAAAGGGGAAAAGGTAAATATAAAGGGAATTATAAAGCGTATATACAAGAGAGTCGATCCATGACGAACTGAAGATCCATGAAGATGTTGTTGTCCCGTTGAGTGCGTGGCATATGTAGTTCACGTGAATAATATATCATATAATCTTTATATAATTTGACAGTTGCGGCTGCTGCCGTCAACATTCCCCCCTGACTGAGAAACTTACTAAGTCTATGGAACAGTTGCGGTGACTGCCCGCAACATTCCCCCCTGACTGAAAAAGAAAAAATGTTTCGAACATCTTTTTTCTTTTACTGAAAACAATCTTGCAATTATAATATTATAAGTTTTACGCAGTAAACAGTGCGCGCCACTTTACATACAGGTATAAGCCCCGCCCCTCTTTCGTAAATCGACACAGGATTTAATTTTTTGTTCAATTTTGCATTTTCTTTCTTTTTTGCTGATTTGTTTCAGCTTTTGACTATTAAATTATCCAAAGTAGTGCAAAATATTAATTAAAAACTTGTTTTTCTCATGAAATGTGCGTATTTGGAGGCGACACCAAACTGTCGACGAAAAGGGGCGGGGCATATTATTAGAGCGCGCTTCCACTACCATAAAACTTATAGTACACAAAAGCAGCTATATTTAAAGTCCAGTGTGTTGTTCCCTACACTACATATCCATGGATACATAATGCGTTTACTATAATGATGTAGACACACCATATAGATGTATGAACCGTTACTCCAGACTGTGTGTCCTATATAATTCAAAAATATTCAGAGTGTTCAGCTGGGTTATGTCTGTATATGTCCATTCATTTACTTGTTCTTTGATTTGGGAATGTAGGCGCATTATCATCTTCATATGACTTAACCGATTATTTCACGAACATAAACTTGTAAAGATTTCCATATTTCTATCTTATTGCATCATTCTTTCTTTTATTCTATCTTGTCCAGCTTTAATAACATTTATTTTCAACAAAGTAAATTTATTAGGGCGACGAATACGAAATTATCACTAAATGCCGGCATTAATCACGAAACTTTCTAGAAGGTTGTTGCGGTAATAACAAATCTTACAAATAATTGGCGTCTGATAGTGTAGACCCAAACAATTAACAATATTCCATGCGGTATCATTAAAATCATCCCTTCGCGGCAACACTTGATCGATTGGCGATCCATATGTTGACCACAATGCGTCACAGCATACTAATTGTCGCGTACATTGAGCAGTTTTACACTTTATGCGTCTTCTCACATCACACTGAATGATTTATACTTATTCGTTTCTTAAGTTTCTAAAATTCTTACCATTACTCAGCCGGCGGCATTCATACTTGGATGCGGTCGTATACTGTTCGCACTGCCATGTGCGGCTTTTGGCGTTGTTTCTCACTGGAAATAACAATTTTATTCCATATAAACAACACTTTCTCACCTTTCCGCGGTAACATTTTCATAATTCATGCGGTGACACTTGATTGATGTCGTTGGTTCCTTCGGCGTCATTCCCACTGAAAATATAGCATTTCATTTCATAGAAATACCCTTTTATTCACTTCTAAACTGGTCGAATTCATATCTAAACTATCGACAATCAATTAAATTCTGATAATTTACTATATCTAACGTTCCCTTGGTTTCTGAAGCCATATTTCAAAAGATTTTATCATAGAGACATGAAACACCCTAGAAAATCATCGAAACTATTCCGTATAAAGTTTCAAATGTGACGTTCAATCTTATAATCCTTCAAATTAACTGTTTTTAATATTACACGCATCTCAATAACAGAATATCGATGTACATTCGCAATTAATACATTTTTTAAACTATATAATGACAATCTTCACATGGTACACAATATTTCTCATAAAATAGTAGAACATTCCGTATAAGATATTACAAAGTTGGAATTTCTGGGCACGACTGAACCACCTTTAAGTCTGGACACAGCGCATTAATATTTCTTTCCTATAAGCAAGATTAGCAATTCTTTGAAGTCTATCAACCCACGATGTTTATATTGACTGACTCATAAGCGACTCTTTCTCTCACAGTACGTGTCGCCCAAGGCGATAATTATCATTACCAAGGAAAAGCTACTTCAGCCATGGCGTTTTTTCATTCTCACATAAATTCTGTTGCATTGATTCACAGATTTCTTACTCGCAACTAATAACTCAAAGCTTGTGTAACAAGCAACAAACAACAACAACAAGAGTTCCTGAAAACAGAAATTCCAGAAAGCAGGAACCTGATATTTTTAAGAGTTTTTCGAATTCCTGCAAACAGGAACCTGATATTTTAAATGTTTTTTCAAATTCCTGCAAACAGGAATTCCTGAAAACAGGAACCTGATATTTTTAGGGGTTTTTCGAATTCCTGAAAACAGGAACCTGATATTTTTAAGGGTTTTTCGAATTCCTGCAAACAGGAACCTGATATTTTAAATGTTTTTTCGAATTCCTGCAAACAGGAATTCCTGAAAACAGGAACCTGATATTTTTAGGGGTTTTTCGAATTCCTGCAAACAGGAACCTGATATTTTAAATGTTTTTTCGAATTCCTGCAAACAGGAATTCCTGAAAACAGGAACCTGATATTTTTAAGGGTTTTTCGAATTCCTGAACACAGGAACCTGATATTTTTAAGGGTTTTTCGAATTCCTGCAAACAGGAACCTGATATTTTTAGGGGTTTTTTGAATTCCTGCAAACAGGAACCTGATATTTTTAAGGGTTTTTCGAATTCCTGCAAACAGGAATTCCTGAAAACAGGAACCTGATATTTTTAAGGGTTTTTCGAATTCCTGCAAACAGGAACCTTATATTTTTAAGGGTTTTTCGAATTCCTGAAAACAGGAATTCCTGAAAACAGGAACCTGATATTTTTAAGGGTTTTTCGAATTCCTGCAAACAGGAACCTGATATTTTTAAGGGTTTTTCGAATTCCTGCAAACAGGAACCTGATATTTTAAATGTTTTTTCGAATTCCTGCAAACAGGAATTCCTGAAAACAGGAACCTGATATTTTTAAGAGTTTTTCGAATTCCTGCAAACAGGAACCTTATATTTTTAAGAGTTTTTCGAATTCCTGAAAACAGGAACCTGATATTTTTAAGGGTTTTTCGAATTCCTGCAAACAGGAATTCCTGCAAACAGGAACCTGATATTTTTAAGAGTTTTTCGAATTCCTGCAAACAGGAACCTTATATTTTGAATGTTTTTTCGAATTCCTGCAAACAGGAATTCCTGAAAACAGGAACCTGATATTTTTAGGGGTTTTTCGAATTCCTGCAAACAGGAACCTGATATTTTAAATGTTTTTTCGAATTCCTGCAAACAGGAATTCCTGAAAACAGGAACCTGATATTTTTAAGGGTTTTTCGAATTCCTGCAAACAGGAACCTGATATTTTTAAGAGTTTTTCGAATTCCTGCAAACAGGAACCTTATATTTTTAAGGGTTTTTCGAATTCCTGAAAACAGGAACCTGATATTTTTAAGGGTTTTTCGAATTCCTGCAAACAGGAACCTGATATTTTTAAGGGTTTTTCGAATTCCTGCAAACAGGAATTCCTGAAAACAGGAACCTGATATTTTTAAGGGTTTTTCGAATTCCTGCAAACAGGAATTCCTGCAAACAGGAACCTTATATTTTTAAGGGTTTTTCGAATTCCTGAAAACAGGAACCTGATATTTTAAATGTTTTTTCGAATTCCTGCAAACAGGAACCTGATATTTTTAAGGGTTTTTCGAATTCCTGCAAACAGGAATTCCTGAAAACAGGAACCTGATATTTTTAAGGGTTTTTCGAATTCCTGCAAACAGAAACCTTATATTTTAAAGGGTTTTTCGAATTCCTGAAAACAGGAATTCCTGAAAACAGGAACCTGATATTTTTAAGGGTTTTTCGAATTCCTGAACACAGGAACCTGATATTTTTAAGGGTTTTTCGAATTCCTGCAAACAGGAACCTGATATTTTTAGGGGTTTTTCGAATTCCTGCAAACAGGAACCTGATATTTTTAAGGGTTTTTCGAATTCCTGCAAACAGGAATTCCTGAAAACAGGAACCTGATATTTTTAAGGGTTTTTCGAATTCCTGCAAACAGGAACCTTATATTTTTAAGGGTTTTTCGAATTCCTGAAAACAGGAATTCCTGAAAACAGGAACCTGATATTTTTAAGGGTTTTTCGAATTCCTGCAAACAGGAACCTGATATTTTTAAGGGTTTTTCGAATTCCTGCAAACAGGAACCTGATATTTTAAATGTTTTTTCAAATTCCTGCAAACAGGAATTCCTGAAAACAGGAACCTGATATTTTTAAGAGTTTTTCGAATTCCTGCAAACAGGAACCTTATATTTTTAAGGGTTTTTCGAATTCCTGAAAACAGGAACCTGATATTTTTAAGGGTTTTTCGAATTCCTGCAAACAGGAATTCCTGCAAACAGGAACCTGATATTTTTAAGAGTTTTTCGAATTCCTGCAAACAGGAACCTTATATTTTGAATGTTTTTTCGAATTCCTGCAAACAGGAATTCCTGAAAACAGGAACCTGATATTTTTAGGGGTTTTTCGAATTCCTGCAAACAGGAACCTGATATTTTAAATGTTTTTTCGAATTCCTGCAAACAGGAATTCCTGAAAACAGGAACCTGATATTTTTAAGGGTTTTTCGAATTCCTGCAAACAGGAACCTGATATTTTTAGGGGTTTTTCGAATTCCTGCAAACAGGAACCTGATATTTTTAAGGGTTTTTCGAATTCCTGCAAACAGGAATTCCTGAAAACAGGAACCTGATATTTTTAAGGGTTTTTCGAATTCCTGCAAACAGGAATTCCTGAAAACAGGAACCTGATATTTTTAAGGGTTTTTCGAATTCCTGCAAACAGGAACCTTATATTTTTAAGGGTTTTTCGAATTCCTGAAAACAGGAATTCCTGCAAACAGGAACCTGATATTTTAAATGTTTTTTCGAATTCCTGCAAACAGGAATTCCTGAAAACAGGAACCTGATATTTTTAAGAGTTTTTCGAATTCCTGCAAACAGGAACCTTATATTTTTAAGAGTTTTTCGAATTCCTGAAAACAGGAACCTGATATTTTTAAGGGTTTTTCGAATTCCTGCAAACAGGAATTCCTGCAAACAGGAACCTGATATTTTTAAGAGTTTTTCGAATTCCTGCAAACAGGAACCTTATATTTTGAATGTTTTTTCGAATTCCTGCAAACAGGAATTCCTGAAAACAGGAACCTGATATTTTTAGGGGTTTTTCGAATTCCTGCAAACAGGAACCTGATATTTTAAATGTTTTTTCGAATTCCTGCAAACAGGAATTCCTGAAAACAGGAACCTGATATTTTTAAGGGTTTTTCGAATTCCTGCAAACAGGAACCTGATATTTTTAAGAGTTTTTCGAATTCCTGCAAACAGGAACCTTATATTTTTAAGGGTTTTTCGAATTCCTGAAAACAGGAACCTGATATTTTTAAGGGTTTTTCGAATTCCTGCAAACAGGAACCTGATATTTTAAATGTTTTTTCGAATTCCTGCAAACAGGAACCTGATATTTTTAAGGGTTTTTCGAATTCCTGCAAACAGGAATTCCTGAAAACAGGAACCTGATATTTTTAAGGGTTTTTCGAATTCCTGCAAACAGGAATTCCTGCAAACAGGAACCTTATATTTTTAAGGGTTTTTTGAATTCCTGAAAACAGGAACCTGATATTTTAAATGTTTTTTCGAATTCCTGCAAACAGGAACCTGATATTTTTAAGGGTTTTTCGAATTCCTGCAAACAGGAATTCCTGAAAACAGGAACCTGATATTTTTAAGGGTTTTTCGAATTCCTGCAAACAGGAACCTTATATTTTAAAGGGTTTTTCGAATTCCTGAAAACAGGAATTCCTGAAAACAGGAACCTGATATTTTTAGGGGTTTTTCGAATTCCTGCAGACAGGAACCTGATATTTTTAAGGGTTTTTCGAATTCCTGCAAACAGGAATTCCTGAAAACAGGAACCTGATATTTTTAAGGGTTTTTCGAATTCCTGCAAACAGGAACCTTATATTTTTAAGGGTTTTTCGAATTCCTGAAAACAGGAACCTGATATTTTTAAGGGTTTTTCGAATTCCTGCAAACAGGAACCTGATATTTTTAAGGGTTTTTCGAATTCCTGCAAACAGGAACCTGATATTTTAAATGTTTTTTCGAATTCCTGCAAACAGGAATTCCTGAAAACAGGAACCTGATATTTTTAAGAGTTTTTCGAATTCCTGCAAACAGGAACCTTATATTTTTAAGAGTTTTTCGAATTCCTGAAAACAGGAACCTGATATTTTTAAGGGTTTTTCGAATTCCTGCAAACAGGAATTCCTGCAAACAGGAACCTGATATTTTTAAGAGTTTTTCGAATTCCTGCAAACAGGAACCTTATATTTTGAATGTTTTTTCGAATTCCTGCAAACAGGAATTCCTGAAAACAGGAACCTGATATTTTTAGGGGTTTTTCGAATTCCTGCAAACAGGAACCTGATATTTTAAATGTTTTTTCGAATTCCTGCAAACAGGAACCTGATATTTTTAAGGGTTTTTCGAATTCCTGCAAACAGGAACCTGATATTTTTAAGAGTTTTTCGAATTCCTGCAAACAGGAACCTTATATTTTTAAGGGTTTTTCGAATTCCTGAAAACAGGAACCTGATATTTTTAAGGGTTTTTCGAATTCCTGCAAACAGGAACCTGATATTTTAAATGTTTTTTCGAATTCCTGCAAACAGGAACCTGATATTTTTAAGGGTTTTTCGAATTCCTGCAAACAGGAATTCCTGAAAACAGGAACCTGATATTTTTAAGGGTTTTTCGAATTCCTGCAAACAGGAATTCCTGCAAACAGGAACCTTATATTTTTAAGGGTTTTTCGAATTCCTGAAAACTTTTTTAGGACTTCCAAAAAACCCAGAAATCATAGGAGTCCTGTTTTCAGGACTTCCAAAAAAACCCAGAAATCATAGAAGTCCTGTTTTCAGGACTTCTAAAAAACCCAGAAATCATAGGAGTCCTGTTTTCAGGACTTCCAAAAAAACCCAGAAATCATAGGAGTCCTGTTTTCAGGACTTCCAAAAATACCCAGAAATCATAGGTTCCTATTTTTAGGACTTCCAAAAAACCCAGAAATCATAGGAGTCCTGTTTTCAGGACTTCCAAAAATACCCAGAAATCATAGGAGTCCTGTTTTCAGGACTTCCAAAAATACCCAGAAATCATAGGTTCCTATTTTTAGGACTTCCAAAAAACCCAGAAATCATAGGAGTCCTGTTTTCAGGACTTCCAAAAAAACCCAGAAATCATAGGAGGAGTCCTGATTTCAGGACTTCCAAAAAAACCCAGAAATCATAGAAGTCCTGTTTTCAGGACTTCTAAAAAAGCCCAGAAATCATAGGAGTCCTGTTTTCAGGACTTCCAAAAAAAGCCCAGAAATCATAGAAGTCCTGTTTTCAGGACTTCTAAAAAAACCCAGAAATCATAGGAGTCCTGTTTTCAGGACTTCCAAACAAACCCAGAAATCATAGGTTCCTATTTTTAGGACTTCCAAAAAACCCAGAAATCATAGGAGTCCTGTTTTCAGGACTTCCAAAAATACCCAGAAATCATAGGAGTCCTGTTTTCAGGACTTCCAAAAATACCCAGAAATCATAGGTTCCTATTTTTAGGACTTCCAAAAAACCCAGAAATCATAGGTTCCTATTTTTAGGACTTCCAAAAAAAACCCAGAAATCATAGGTTCCTATTTTTAGGACTTCCAAAAAAAACCCAGAAATCATAGGAGTCCTGTTTTCAGGACTTCCAAAAAAACCCAGAAATCATAGGAGTCCTGTTTTCAGGACTTCCAAAAAAACCCAGAAATCATAGGAGTCCTGGTTTCAGGACTTCCAAAAATACCCAGAAATCATAGGAGTCCTGGTTTCAGGACTTCCAAAAATACCCAGAAATCATAGGTTCCTATTTTTAGGACTTCCAAAAAAACCCAGAAATCATAAAAGTCCTGATTTCAGGACTTCCAAAAAAACCCAGAAATCATAGAAGTCCTGTTTTCAGGACTTCTAAAAAAACCCAGAAATCATAGGAGTCCTGTTTTCAGGACTTCCAAAAAAAACTCAGAAATCATAGAAGTCCTGTTTTCAGGACTTCCAAAAAAACCCAGAAATCATAGAAGTCCTGTTTTCAGGACTTCTAAAAAACCCAGAAATCATAGGAGTCCTGTTTTCAGGACTTCCAAAAAAACCCAGAAATCATAGAAGTCCTGTTTTCAGGACTTCTAAAAAAACCCAGAAATCATAGGAGTCCTGTTTTCAGGACTTCCAAAAAAAACTCAGAAATCATAGAAGTCCTGTTTTCAGGACTTCCAAAAAAACCCAGAAATCATAGGAGTCCTGTTTTCAGGACTTCTAAAAAAACCCAGAAATCATAGGAGTCCTGTTTTCAGGACTTCCAAAAAAACCCAGAAATCATAGAAGTCCTGTTTTCAGGACTTCTAAAAAACCCAGAAATCATAGGAGTCCTGTTTTCAGGACTTCCAAAAAAACCCAGAAATCATAGAAGTCCTGTTTTCAGGACTTCTAAAAAAACCCAGAAATCATAGGTTCCTATTTTTAGGACTTCCAAAAATACCCAGAAATCATAGGTTCCTATTTTTAGGACTTCCAAAAAAACCCAGAAATCATAGGAGTCCTGTTTTCAGGACTTCCAAAAATACCCAGAAATCATAGGTTCCTATTTTTAGGACTTCCAAAAAAAACCCAGAAATCATAGGAGTCCTGTTTTCAGGACTTCCAAAAAAACCCAGAAATCATAGGAGTCCTGTTTTCAGGACTTCCAAAAAAACCCAGAAATCATAGGAGTCCTGTTTTCAGGACTTCCAAAAATACCCAGAAATCATAGGTTCCTATTTTTAGGACTTCCAAAAAAACCCAGAAATCATAAAAGTCCTGATTTCAGGACTTCCAAAAAAACCCAGAAATCATAGAAGTCCTGTTTTCAGGACTTCTAAAAAAACCCAGAAATCATAGGAGTCCTGTTTTCAGGACTTCCAAAAAAAACCCAGAAATCATAGAAGTCCTGTTTTCAGGACTTCTAAAAAAACCCAGAAATCATAGGAGTCCTGTTTTCAGGACTTCCAAACAAACCCAGAAATCATAGGTTCCTATTTTTAGGACTTCCAAAAAACCCAGAAATCATAGGAGTCCTGTTTTCAGGACTTCCAAAAATACCCAGAAATCATAGGTTCCTATTTTTAGGACTTCCAAAAAAAACCCAGAAATCATAGGAGTCCTGTAACAAAACCCAGAAATCATAGGAGTCCTGGTTTCAGGACTTCCAAAAAAACTCAGAAATCATAGGAGTCCTGTTTTCAGGACTTCCAAAAATACCCAGAAATCATAGGTTCCTATTTTTAGGACTTCCAAAAAAACCCAGAAATCATAGGAGTCCTGTTTTCAGGACTTCCAAAAATACCCAGAAATCATAGGTTCCTATTTTTAGGACTTCCAAAAAAAACCCAGAAATCATAGGAGTCCTGTAACAAAACCCAGAAATCATAGGAGTCCTGTTTTCAGGACTTCCAAAAAAACTCAGAAATCATAGGAGTCCTGTTTTCAGGACTTCCAAAAATACCCAGAAATCATAGGTTCCTATTTTTAGGACTTCCAAAAAAAACCCAGAAATCATAGGTTCCTATTTTTAGGACTTCCAAAAAAAACCCAGAAATCATAGGAGTCCTGTTTTCAGGACTTCCAAAAAAACCCAGAAATCATAGGAGTCCTGTTTTCAGGACTTCCAAAAATACCCAGAAATCATAGGTTCCTATTTTTAGGACTTCCAAAAAAAACCCAGAAATCATAGGTTCCTATTTTTAGGACTTCCAAAAAAAACCCAGAAATCATAGGAGTCCTGTTTTCAGGACTTCCAAAAAAACCCAGAAATCATAGGAGTCCTGTTTTCAGGACTTCCAAAAAAAACCCAGAAATCATAGGAGTCCTGTTTTCAGGACTTCCAAAAAAAACTCAGAAATCATAGGTTCCTATTTTTAGGACTTCCAAAAAACCCAGAAATCATAGGAGTCCTGTTTTCAGGACTTCCAAAAAAACCCAGAAATCATAGAAGTCCTGTTTTCAGGACTTCTAAAAAACCCAGAAATCATAGGAGTCCTGTTTTCAGGACTTCTAAAAAAACCCAGAAATCATAGGAGTCCTGTTTTCAGGACTTCCAAAAATACCCAGAAATCATAGGTTCCTATTTTTAGGACTTCCAAAAAAACCCAGAAATCATTAAAGTCCTGATTTCAGGACTTCCAAAAAAACCCAGAAATCATAGAAGTCCTGTTTTCAGGACTTCTAAAAAAGCCCAGAAATCATAGGAGTCCTGTTTTCAGGACTTCCAAAAAAAGCCCAGAAATCATAGAAGTCCTGTTTTCAGGACTTCTAAAAAAACCCAGAAATCATAGGAGTCCTGTTTTCAGGACTTCCAAACAAACCCAGAAATCATAGGTTCCTATTTTTAGGACTTCCAAAAAACCCAGAAATCATAGGAGTCCTGTTTTCAGGACTTCCAAAAATACCCAGAAATCATAGGAGTCCTGTTTTCAGGACTTCCAAAAATACCCAGAAATCATAGGTTCCTATTTTTAGGACTTCCAAAAAACCCAGAAATCATAGGAGTCCTGTTTTCAGGACTTCCAAAAAAACCCAGAAATCATAGGAGGAGTCCTGATTTCAGGACTTCCAAAAAAACCCAGAAATCATAGAAGTCCTGTTTTCAGGACTTCTAAAAAAGCCCAGAAATCATAGGAGTCCTGTTTTCAGGACTTCCAAAAAAAGCCCAGAAATCATAGAAGTCCTGTTTTCAGGACTTCTAAAAAAACCCAGAAATCATAGGAGTCCTGTTTTCAGGACTTCCAAACAAACCCAGAAATCATAGGTTCCTATTTTTAGGACTTCCAAAAAACCCAGAAATCATAGGAGTCCTGTTTTCAGGACTTCCAAAAAACCCAGAAATCATAGGAGTCCTGTTTTCAGGACTTCCAAAAATACCCAGAAATCATAGGTTCCTATTTTTAGGACTTCCAAAAAACCCAGAAATCATAGGAGTCCTGTTTTCAGGACTTCCAAAAATACCCAGAAATCATAGGAGTCCTGTTTTCAGGACTTCCAAAAATACCCAGAAATCATAGGTTCCTATTTTTAGGACTTCCAAAAAACCCAGAAATCATAGGAGTCCTGTTTTCAGGACTTCCAAAAAAACCCAGAAATCATAGGAGGAGTCCTGATTTCAGGACTTCCAAAAAAACCCAGAAATCATAGAAGTCCTGTTTTCAGGACTTCTAAAAAAGCCCAGAAATCATAGGAGTCCTGTTTTCAGGACTTCCAAAAAAAGCCCAGAAATCATAGAAGTCCTGTTTTCAGGACTTCTAAAAAAACCCAGAAATCATAGGAGTCCTGTTTTCAGGACTTCCAAACAAACCCAGAAATCATAGGTTCCTATTTTTAGGACTTCCAAAAAACCCAGAAATCATAGGTTCCTATTTTTAGGACTTCCAAAAAAAACCCAGAAATCATAGGTTCCTATTTTTAGGACTTCCAAAAAAAACCCAGAAATCATAGGAGTCCTGTTTTCAGGACTTCCAAAAAAACCCAGAAATCATAGGAGTCCTGTTTTCAGGACTTCCAAAAAAACCCAGAAATCATAGGAGTCCTGGTTTCAGGACTTCCAAACAAACCCAGAAATCATAGGTTCCTATTTTTAGGACTTCCAAAAAAACCCAGAAATCATAAAAGTCCTGTTTTCAGGACTTCTAAAAAAACCCAGAAATCATAGGAGTCCTGTTTTCAGGACTTCCAAAAAAAACTCAGAAATCATAGAAGTCCTGTTTTCAGGACTTCTAAAAAAACCCAGAAATCATAGGAGTCCTGTTTTCAGGACTTCCAAAAAAACCCAGAAATCATAGGAGTCCTGTTTTCAGGACTTCCAAAAAAAACTCAGAAATCATAGAAGTCCTGTTTTCAGGACTTCCAAAAATACCCAGAAATCATAGGTTCCTATTTTTAGGACTTCCAAAAAAAACCCAGAAATCATAGGAGTCCTGTTTTCAGGACTTCCAAAAAAACCCAGAAATCATAGGAGTCCTGTTTTCAGGACTTCCAAAAAAACCCAGAAATCATAGGAGTCCTGTTTTCAGGACTTCCAAAAATACCCAGAAATCATAGGTTCCTATTTTTAGGACTTCCAAAAAAACCCAGAAATCATAAAAGTCCTGATTTCAGGACTTCCAAAAAAACCCAGAAATCATAGAAGTCCTGTTTTCAGGACTTCTAAAAAAACCCAGAAATCATAGGAGTCCTGTTTTCAGGACTTCCAAAAAAAACCCAGAAATCATAGAAGTCCTGTTTTCAGGACTTCTAAAAAAACCCAGAAATCATAGGAGTCCTGTTTTCAGGACTTCCAAACAAACCCAGAAATCATAGGTTCCTATTTTTAGGACTTCCAAAAAACCCAGAAATCATAGGAGTCCTGTTTTCAGGACTTCCAAAAATACCCAGAAATCATAGGTTCCTATTTTTAGGACTTCCAAAAAAAACCCAGAAATCATAGGAGTCCTGTAACAAAACCCAGAAATCATAGGAGTCCTGGTTTCAGGACTTCCAAAAAAACTCAGAAATCATAGGAGTCCTGTTTTCAGGACTTCCAAAAATACCCAGAAATCATAGGTTCCTATTTTTAGGACTTCCAAAAAAACCCAGAAATCATAGGAGTCCTGTAACAAAACCCAGAAATCATAGGAGTCCTGTTTTCAGGACTTCCAAAAAAACTCAGAAATCATAGGAGTCCTGTTTTCAGGACTTCCAAAAATACCCAGAAATCATAGGTTCCTATTTTTAGGACTTCCAAAAAAACCCAGAAATCATAGGAGTCCTGTTTTCAGGACTTCCAAAAATACCCAGAAATCATAGGTTCCTATTTTTAGGACTTCCAAAAAAAACCCAGAAATCATAGGAGTCCTGTTTTCAGGACTTCCAAAAAAACCCAGAAATCATAGGAGTCCTGTTTTCAGGACTTCCAAAAAAACCCAGAAATCATAGGAGTCCTGTTTTCAGGACTTCCAAAAATACCCAGAAATCATAGGTTCCTATTTTTAGGACTTCCAAAAAAACCCAGAAATCATAAAAGTCCTGATTTCAGGACTTCCAAAAAAACCCAGAAATCATAGAAGTCCTGTTTTCAGGACTTCTAAAAAAACCCAGAAATCATAGGAGTCCTGTTTTCAGGACTTCCAAAAAAAACCCAGAAATCATAGAAGTCCTGTTTTCAGGACTTCTAAAAAAACCCAGAAATCATAGGAGTCCTGTTTTCAGGACTTCCAAACAAACCCAGAAATCATAGGTTCCTATTTTTAGGACTTCCAAAAAACCCAGAAATCATAGGAGTCCTGTTTTCAGGACTTCCAAAAATACCCAGAAATCATAGGTTCCTATTTTTAGGACTTCCAAAAAAACCCAGAAATCATAGGAGTCCTGTTTTCAGGACTTCCAAAAATACCCAGAAATCATAGGTTCCTATTTTTAGGACTTCCAAAAAAAACCCAGAAATCATAGGAGTCCTGTAACAAAACCCAGAAATCATAGGAGTCCTGTTTTCAGGACTTCCAAAAAAACTCAGAAATCATAGGAGTCCTGTTTTCAGGACTTCCAAAAATACCCAGAAATCATAGGTTCCTATTTTTAGGACTTCCAAAAAAACCCAGAAATCATAGGAGTCCTGTTTTCAGGACTTCCAAAAATACCCAGAAATCATAGGTTCCTATTTTTAGGACTTCCAAAAAAAACCCAGAAATCATAGGAGTCCTGTAACAAAACCCAGAAATCATAGGAGTCCTGTTTTCAGGACTTCCAAAAAAACTCAGAAATCATAGGAGTCCTGTTTTCAGGACTTCCAAAAATACCCAGAAATCATAGGTTCCTATTTTTAGGACTTCCAAAAAAACCCAGAAATCATAGGAGTCCTGTTTTCAGGACTTCCAAAAATACCCAGAAATCATAGGTTCCTATTTTTAGGACTTCCAAAAAAAACCCAGAAATCATAGGAGTCCTGTTTTCAGGACTTCCAAAAAAACTCAGAAATCATAGGAGTCCTGTTTTCAGGACTTCCAAAAATACCCAGAAATCATAGGTTCCTATTTTTAGGACTTCCAAAAAAAACCCAGAAATCATAGGAGTCCTGTAACAAAACCCAGAAATCATAGGAGTCCTGTTTTCAGGACTTCCAAAAAAACTCAGAAATCATAGGAGTCCTGTTTTCAGGACTTCCAAAAATACCCAGAAATCATAGGTTCCTATTTTTAGGACTTCCAAAAAAAAACCCAGAAATCATAGGTTCCTATTTTTAGGACTTCCAAAAAAAACCCAGAAATCATAGGAGTCCTGTTTTCAGGACTTCCAAAAAAACCCAGAAATCATAGGAGTCCTGTTTTCAGGACTTTCAAAAAAACCCAGAAATCATAGAAGTCCTGTTTTCAGGACTTCTAAAAAAACCCAGAAATCATAGGAGTCCTGTTTTCAGGACTTCCAAAAAAAACCCAGAAATCATAGAAGTCCTGTTTTCAGGACTTCTAAAAAAACCCAGAAATCATAGGAGTCCTGTTTTCAGGACTTCCAAACAAACCCAGAAATCATAGGTTCCTATTTTTAGGACTTCCAAAAAACCCAGAAATCATAGGAGTCCTGTTTTCAGGACTTCCAAAAATACCCAGAAATCATAGGTTCCTATTTTTAGGACTTCCAAAAAAAACCCAGAAATCATAGGAGTCCTGTAACAAAACCCAGAAATCATAGGAGTCCTGGTTTCAGGACTTCCAAAAAAACTCAGAAATCATAGGAGTCCTGTTTTCAGGACTTCCAAAAATACCCAGAAATCATAGGTTCCTATTTTTAGGACTTCCAAAAAAACCCAGAAATCATAGGAGTCCTGTTTTCAGGACTTCCAAAAATACCCAGAAATCATAGGTTCCTATTTTTAGGACTTCCAAAAAAAACCCAGAAATCATAGGAGTCCTGTAACAAAACCCAGAAATCATAGGAGTCCTGTTTTCAGGACTTCCAAAAAAACTCAGAAATCATAGGAGTCCTGTTTTCAGGACTTCCAAAAATACCCAGAAATCATAGGTTCCTATTTTTAGGACTTCCAAAAAAACCCAGAAATCATAGGAGTCCTGTTTTCAGGACTTCCAAAAATACCCAGAAATCATAGGTTCCTATTTTTAGGACTTCCAAAAAAAACCCAGAAATCATAGGTTCCTATTTTTAGGACTTCCAAAAAAAACCCAGAAATCATAGGAGTCCTGTTTTCAGGACTTCCAAAAAAACCCAGAAATCATAGGAGTCCTGTTTTCAGGACTTTCAAAAAAACCCAGAAATCATAGGAGTCCTGGTTTCAGGACTTCCAAAAATACCCAGAAATCATAGGTTCCTATTTTTAGGACTTCCAAAAAAACCCAGAAATCATAAAAGTCCTGATTTCAGGACTTCCAAAAAAACCCAGAGGGGTATTTTTGGAAGTCCTGAAAACAGGACTCCTATGATTTCTGGGTTTTTTTGGAAGTCCTAAAAATAGGAACCTATGATTTCTGGGTATTTTTGGAAGTCCTAAAAATAGGAACCTATGATTTCTGGGTTTTTTTAGAAGTCCTGAAAACAGGACTCCTATGATTTCTGGGTTTTTTTGGAAGTCCTAAAAATAGGAACCTATGATTTCTGGGTATTTTTGGAAGTCCTGAAAACAGGACTCCTATGATTTCTGGGTTTTTTGGAAGTCCTAAAAATAGGAACCTATGATTTCTGGGTTTGTTTGGAAGTCCTGAAAACAGGACTCCTATGATTTCTGGGTTTTTTTGGAAGTCCTAAAAATAGGAACCTATGATTTCTGGGTATTTTTGGAAGTCCTGAAAACAGGACTTCTATGATTTCTGGGTTTTTTTGGAAGTCCTGAAAACAGGACTCCTATGATTTCTGGGTTTTTTAGAAGTCCTGAAAACAGGACTTCTATGATTTCTGGGTTTTTTTGGAAGTCCTGAAAACAGGACTCCTATGATTTCTGGGTTTTTTGGAAGTCCTAAAAATAGGAACCTATGATTTCTGGGTTTGTTTGGAAGTCCTGAAAACAGGACTCCTATGATTTCTGGGTTTTTTTAGAAGTCCTGAAAACAGGACTTCTATGATTTCTGGGTTTTTTTGGAAGTCCTGAAATCAGGACTTTTATGATTTCTGGGTTTTTTTGGAAGTCCTAAAAATAGGAACCTATGATTTCTGAGTTTTTTTTGGAAGTCCTGAAAACAGGACTCCTATGATTTCTGGGTTTTTTTTTAGAAGTCCTGAAAACAGGACTTCTATGATTTCTGGGTTTTTTTGGAAGTCCTGAAATCAGGACTTTTATGATTTCTGGGTTTTTTTGGAAGTCCTAAAAATAGGAACCTATGATTTCTGGGTATTTTTGGAAGTCCTGAAACCAGGACTCCTATGATTTCTGGGTATTTTTGGAAGTCCTGAAACCAGGACTCCTATGATTTCTGGGTTTTTTTGGAAGTCCTGAAAACAGGACTTCTATGATTTCTGGGTTTTTTTGGAAGTCCTGAAATCAGGACTTTTATGATTTCTGGGTTTTTTTGGAAGTCCTAAAAATAGGAACCTATGATTTCTGGGTATTTTTGGAAGTCCTGAAACCAGGACTCCTATGATTTCTGGGTATTTTTGGAAGTCCTGAAACCAGGACTCCTATGATTTCTGGGTTTTTTTGGAAGTCCTGAAAACAGGACTTCTATGATTTCTGGGTTTTTTTGGAAGTCCTGAAATCAGGACTTTTATGATTTCTGGGTTTTTTTGGAAGTCCTAAAAATAGGAACCTATGATTTCTGGGTATTTTTGGAAGTCCTGAAACCAGGACTCCTATGATTTCTGGGTATTTTTGGAAGTCCTGAAACCAGGACTCCTATGATTTCTGGGTTTTTTTGGAAGTCCTGAAAACAGGACTCCTATGATTTCTGGGTTTTTTTTTAGAAGTCCTGAAAACAGGACTTCTATGATTTCTGGGTTTTTTTGGAAGTCCTGAAATCAGGACTTTTATGATTTCTGGGTTTTTTTGGAAGTCCTAAAAATAGGAACCTATGATTTCTGGGTATTTTTGGAAGTCCTGAAACCAGGACTCCTATGATTTCTGGGTATTTTTGGAAGTCCTGAAACCAGGACTCCTATGATTTCTGGGTTTTTTTGGAAGTCCTGAAAACAGGACTTCTATGATTTCTGGGTTTTTTTGGAAGTCCTGAAATCAGGACTTTTATGATTTCTGGGTTTTTTTGGAAGTCCTAAAAATAGGAACCTATGATTTCTGGGTATTTTTGGAAGTCCTGAAACCAGGACTCCTATGATTTCTGGGTATTTTTGGAAGTCCTGAAACCAGGACTCCTATGATTTCTGGGTTTTTTTGGAAGTCCTGAAAACAGGACTTCTATGATTTCTGGGTTTTTTTGGAAGTCCTGAAATCAGGACTTTTATGATTTCTGGGTTTTTTTGGAAGTCCTAAAAATAGGAACCTATGATTTCTGGGTATTTTTGGAAGTCCTGAAACCAGGACTCCTATGATTTCTGGGTATTTTTGGAAGTCCTGAAACCAGGACTCCTATGATTTCTGGGTTTTTTTGGAAGTCCTGAAAACAGGACTCCTATGATTTCTGGGTTTTTTTGGAAGTCCTGAAAACAGGACTCCTATGATTTCTGGGTTTTTTTTGGAAGTCCTAAAAATAGGAACCTATGATTTCTGGGTTTTTTTGGAAGTCCTAAAAATAGGAACCTATGATTTCTGGGTATTTTTGGAAGTCCTGAAACCAGGACTCCTATGATTTCTGGGTATTTTTGGAAGTCCTGAAACCAGGACTCCTATGATTTCTGGGTTTTTTTGGAAGTCCTGAAAACAGGACTCCTATGATTTCTGGGTTTTTTTGGAAGTCCTGAAAACAGGACTCCTATGATTTCTGGGTTTTTTTTGGAAGTCCTAAAAATAGGAACCTATGATTTCTGGGTTTTTTTTGGAAGTCCTAAAAATAGGAACCTATGATTTCTGGGTATTTTTGGAAGTCCTGAAAACAGGACTCCTATGATTTCTGGGTTTTTTTGGAAGTCCTAAAAATAGGAACCTATGATTTCTGGGTATTTTTGGAAGTCCTGAAAACAGGACTCCTATGATTTCTGAGTTTTTTTGGAAGTCCTGAAAACAGGACTCCTATGATTTCTGGGTTTTGTTACAGGACTCCTATGATTTCTGGGTTTTTTTTGGAAGTCCTAAAAATAGGAACCTATGATTTCTGGGTATTTTTGGAAGTCCTGAAAACAGGACTCCTATGATTTCTGGGTTTTTTTGGAAGTCCTAAAAATAGGAACCTATGATTTCTGGGTATTTTTGGAAGTCCTGAAAACAGGACTCCTATGATTTCTGAGTTTTTTTGGAAGTCCTGAAAACAGGACTCCTATGATTTCTGGGTTTTGTTACAGGACTCCTATGATTTCTGGGTTTTTTTTGGAAGTCCTAAAAATAGGAACCTATGATTTCTGGGTATTTTTGGAAGTCCTGAAAACAGGACTCCTATGATTTCTGGGTTTTTTGGAAGTCCTAAAAATAGGAACCTATGATTTCTGGGTTTGTTTGGAAGTCCTGAAAACAGGACTCCTATGATTTCTGGGTTTTTTTAGAAGTCCTGAAAACAGGACTTCTATGATTTCTGGGTTTTTTTTGGAAGTCCTGAAAACAGGACTCCTATGATTTCTGGGTTTTTTTAGAAGTCCTGAAAACAGGACTTCTATGATTTCTGGGTTTTTTTAGAAGTCCTGAAAACAGGACTCCTATGATTTCTGGGTTTTTTAGAAGTCCTGAAAACAGGACTTCTATGATTTCTGGGTTTTTTTGGAAGTCCTGAAAACAGGACTCCTATGATTTCTGGGTTTTTTTAGAAGTCCTGAAAACAGGACTTCTATGATTTCTGAGTTTTTTTTGGAAGTCCTGAAAACAGGACTCCTATGATTTCTGGGTATTTTTGGAAGTCCTGAAACCAGGACTCCTATGATTTCTGGGTTTTTTTGGAAGTCCTGAAAACAGGACTCCTATGATTTCTGGGTTTTTTTTGGAAGTCCTAAAAATAGGAACCTATGATTTCTGGGTTTTTTTTGGAAGTCCTAAAAATAGGAACCTATGATTTCTGGGTATTTTTGGAAGTCCTGAAAACAGGACTCCTATGATTTCTGGGTATTTTTGGAAGTCCTGAAAACAGGACTCCTATGATTTCTGGGTTTTTTTGGAAGTCCTGAAAACAGGACTCCTATGATTTCTGGGTTTTTTTAGAAGTCCTGAAAACAGGACTTCTATGATTTCTGAGTTTTTTTTGGAAGTCCTGAAAACAGGACTCCTATGATTTCTGGGTATTTTTGGAAGTCCTGAAACCAGGACTCCTATGATTTCTGGGTTTTTTTGGAAGTCCTGAAAACAGGACTCCTATGATTTCTGGGTTTTTTTTGGAAGTCCTAAAAATAGGAACCTATGATTTCTGGGTTTTTTTTGGAAGTCCTAAAAATAGGAACCTATGATTTCTGGGTATTTTTGGAAGTCCTGAAAACAGGACTCCTATGATTTCTGGGTATTTTTGGAAGTCCTGAAAACAGGACTCCTATGATTTCTGGGTTTTTTGGAAGTCCTAAAAATAGGAACCTATGATTTCTGGGTTTGTTTGGAAGTCCTGAAAACAGGACTCCTATGATTTCTGGGTTTTTTTAGAAGTCCTGAAAACAGGACTTCTATGATTTCTGGGCTTTTTTTGGAAGTCCTGAAAACAGGACTCCTATGATTTCTGGGCTTTTTTAGAAGTCCTGAAAACAGGACTTCTATGATTTCTGGGTTTTTTTGGAAGTCCTGAAATCAGGACTTTAATGATTTCTGGGTTTTTTTGGAAGTCCTAAAAATAGGAACCTATGATTTCTGGGTATTTTTGGAAGTCCTGAAAACAGGACTCCTATGATTTCTGGGTTTTTTTGGAAGTCCTAAAAATAGGAACCTATGATTTCTGGGTATTTTTGGAAGTCCTGAAAACAGGACTCCTATGATTTCTGGGTTTTGTTACAGGACTCCTATGATTTCTGGGTTTTTTTTGGAAGTCCTAAAAATAGGAACCTATGATTTCTGGGTATTTTTGGAAGTCCTGAAAACAGGACTCCTATGATTTCTGGGTTTTTTTGGAAGTCCTAAAAATAGGAACCTATGATTTCTGGGTATTTTTGGAAGTCCTGAAAACAGGACTCCTATGATTTCTGAGTTTTTTTGGAAGTCCTGAAACCAGGACTCCTATGATTTCTGGGTTTTGTTACAGGACTCCTATGATTTCTGGGTTTTTTTGGAAGTCCTAAAAATAGGAACCTATGATTTCTGGGTATTTTTGGAAGTCCTGAAAACAGGACTCCTATGATTTCTGGGTTTTTTGGAAGTCCTAAAAATAGGAACCTATGATTTCTGGGTTTGTTCGGAAGTCCTGAAAACAGGACTCCTATGATTTCTGGGTTTTTTTAGAAGTCCTGAAAACAGGACTTCTATGATTTCTGGGTTTTTTTTGGAAGTCCTGAAAACAGGACTCCTATGATTTCTGGGTTTTTTTAGAAGTCCTGAAAACAGGACTTCTATGATTTCTGGGTTTTTTTGGAAGTCCTGAAATCAGGACTTTTATGATTTCTGGGTTTTTTTGGAAGTCCGGAAAACAGGACTCCTATGATTTCTGGGTTTTTTTTGGAAGTCCTAAAAATAGGAACCTATGATTTCTGGGTATTTTTGGAAGTCCTGAAAACAGGACTCCTATGATTTCTGGGTTTTTTTTGGAAGTCCTAAAAATAGGAACCTATGATTTCTGGGTATTTTTGGAAGTCCTGAAAACAGGACTCCTATGATTTCTGGGTTTTTTTGGAAGTCCTGAAAACAGGACTCCTATGATTTCTGGGTTTTTTGGAAGTCCTAAAAATAGGAACCTATGATTTCTGGGTTTGTTTGGAAGTCCTGAAAACAGGACTCCTATGATTTCTGGGTTTTTTTAGAAGTCCTGAAAACAGGACTTCTATGATTTCTGGGCTTTTTTTGGAAGTCCTGAAAACAGGACTCCTATGATTTCTGGGCTTTTTTAGAAGTCCTGAAAACAGGACTTCTATGATTTCTGGGTTTTTTTGGAAGTCCTGAAATCAGGACTTTAATGATTTCTGGGTTTTTTTGGAAGTCCTAAAAATAGGAACCTATGATTTCTGGGTATTTTTGGAAGTCCTGAAAACAGGACTTCTATGATTTCTGGGTATTTTTGGAAGTCCTGAAAACAGGACTCCTATGATTTCTGGGTTTTTTGGAAGTCCTGAAAACAGGACTCCTATGATTTCTGGGTTTGTTTGGAAGTCCTGAAAACAGGACTCCTATGATTTCTGGGTTTTTTTAGAAGTCCTGAAAACAGGACTTCTATGATTTCTGGGCTTTTTTTGGAAGTCCTGAAAACAGGACTCCTATGATTTCTGGGTTTTTTTAGAAGTCCTGAAAACAGGACTTCTATGATTTCTGGGTTTTTTTGGAAGTCCTGAAATCAGGACTTTAATGATTTCTGGGTTTTTTTGGAAGTCCTAAAAATAGGAACCTATGATTTCTGGGTATTTTTGGAAGTCCTGAAAACAGGACTCCTATGATTTCTGGGTTTTTTTGGAAGTCCTAAAAATAGGAACCTATGATTTCTGGGTATTTTTGGAAGTCCTGAAAACAGGACTCCTATGATTTCTGGGTTTTGTTACAGGACTCCTATGATTTCTGGGTTTTTTTTGGAAGTCCTAAAAATAGGAACCTATGATTTCTGGGTATTTTTGGAAGTCCTGAAAACAGGACTCCTATGATTTCTGAGTTTTTTTGGAAGTCCTGAAACCAGGACTCCTATGATTTCTGGGTTTTGTTACAGGACTCCTATGATTTCTGGGTTTTTTTGGAAGTCCTAAAAATAGGAACCTATGATTTCTGGGTATTTTTGGAAGTCCTGAAAACAGGACTCCTATGATTTCTGGGTTTTTTGGAAGTCCTAAAAATAGGAACCTATGATTTCTGGGTTTGTTTGGAAGTCCTGAAAACAGGACTCCTATGATTTCTGGGTTTTTTTAGAAGTCCTGAAAACAGGACTTCTATGATTTCTGGGTTTTTTTTGGAAGTCCTGAAAACAGGACTCCTATGATTTCTGGGTTTTTTTAGAAGTCCTGAAAACAGGACTTCTATGATTTCTGGGTTTTTTTGGAAGTCCTGAAATCAGGACTTTTATGATTTCTGGGTTTTTTTGGAAGTCCTGAAAACAGGACTCCTATGATTTCTGGGTTTTTTTTGGAAGTCCTAAAAATAGGAACCTATGATTTCTGGGTATTTTTGGAAGTCCTGAAAACAGGACTCCTATGATTTCTGGGTTTTTTTGGAAGTCCTAAAAATAGGAACCTATGATTTCTGGGTATTTTTGGAAGTCCTGAAAACAGGACTCCTATGATTTCTGGGTTTTTTTTGGAAGTCCTAAAAATAGGAACCTATGATTTCTGGGTATTTTTGGAAGTCCTGAAAACAGGACTCCTATGATTTCTGGGTTTTTTTGGAAGTCCTGAAAACAGGACTCCTATGATTTCTGGGTTTTTTTGGAAGTCCTGAAAACAGGACTCCTATGATTTCTGGGTTTTTTTGGAAGTCCTGAAAACAGGACTCCTATGATTTCTGGGTTTTTTTGGAAGTCCTGAAAACAGGACTCCTATGATTTCTGGGTTTTTTTGGAAGTCCTGAAAACAGGACTCCTATGATTTCTGGGTTTTTTTGGAAGTCCTGAAAACAGGACTCCTATGATTTCTGGGTTTTTTTGGAAGTCCTGAAAACAGGACTCCTATGATTTCTGGGTTTTTTTGGAAGTCCTGAAAACAGGACTCCTATGATTTCTGGGTTTTTTTTGGAAGTCCTAAAAATAGGAACCTATGATTTCTGGGTATTTTTGGAAGTCCTGAAAACAGGACTCCTATGATTTCTGGGTTTTTTTGGAAGTCCTAAAAATAGGAACCTATGATTTCTGGGTATTTTTGGAAGTCCTGAAAACAGGACTCCTATGATTTCTGGGTTTTTTTTGGAAGTCCTAAAAATAGGAACCTATGATTTCTGGGTATTTTTGGAAGTCCTGAAAACAGGACTCCTATGATTTCTGGGTTTTTTTGGAAGTCCTGAAAACAGGACTCCTATGATTTCTGGGTTTTTTTGGAAGTCCTGAAAACAGGACTCCTATGATTTCTGGGTTTTTTTTGGAAGTCCTAAAAATAGGAACCTATGATTTCTGGGTATTTTTGGAAGTCCTGAAAACAGGACTCCTATGATTTCTGGGTTTTTTTGGAAGTCCTAAAAATAGGAACCTATGATTTCTGGGTATTTTTGGAAGTCCTAAAAATAGGAACCTATGATTTCTGGGTTTTTTTAGAAGTCCTGAAAACAGGACTTCTATGATTTCTGGGTTTTTTTGGAAGTCCTGAAAACAGGACTCCTATGATTTCTGGGTTTTTTAGAAGTCCTGAAAACAGGACTTCTATGATTTCTGGGTTTTTTTGGAAGTCCTGAAAACAGGACTCCTATGATTTCTGGGTTTTTTTAGAAGTCCTGAAAACAGGACTTCTATGATTTCTGAGTTTTTTTTGGAAGTCCTGAAAACAGGACTCATATGATTTCTGGGTTTTTTTAGAAGTCCTGAAAACAGGACTTCTATGATTTCTGGGTTTTTTTTGGAAGTCCTGAAATCAGGACTTTTATGATTTCTGGGTTTTTTTGGAAGTCCTAAAAATAGGAACCTATGATTTCTGGGTATTTTTGGAAGTCCTGAAACCAGGACTCCTATGATTTCTGGGTTTTTTTGGAAGTCCTGAAACCAGGACTCCTATGATTTCTGGGTTTTTTTTGGAAGTCCTAAAAATAGGAACCTATGATTTCTGGGTTTTTTTTGGAAGTCCTAAAAATAGGAACCTATGATTTCTGGGTTTTTTGGAAGTCCTAAAAATAGGAACCTATGATTTCTGGGTATTTTTGGAAGTCCTGAAAACAGGACTCCTATGATTTCTGGGTATTTTTGGAAGTCCTGAAAACAGGACTCCTATGATTTCTGGGTTTTTTGGAAGTCCTAAAAATAGGAACCTATGATTTCTGGGTTTGTTTGGAAGTCCTGAAAACAGGACTCCTATGATTTCTGGGTTTTTTGGAAGTCCTAAAAATAGGAACCTATGATTTCTGGGTATTTTTGGAAGTCCTGAAAACAGGACTCCTATGATTTCTGGGTATTTTTGGAAGTCCTGAAACCAGGACTCCTATGATTTCTGGGTATTTTTGGAAGTCCTGAAACCAGGACTCCTATGATTTCTGGGTTTTTTTGGAAGTCCTGAAAACAGGACTCCTATGATTTCTGGGTTTTTTTGGAAGTCCTGAAAACAGGACTCCTATGATTTCTGGGTATTTTTGGAAGTCCTGAAACCAGGACTCCTATGATTTCTGGGTATTTTTGGAAGTCCTGAAACCAGGACTCCTATGATTTCTGGGTTTTTTTGGAAGTCCTGAAAACAGGACTCCTATGATTTCTGGGTTTTTTTGGAAGTCCTGAAAACAGGACTCCTATGATTTCTGGGTTTTTTTTGGAAGTCCTAAAAATAGGAACCTATGATTTCTGGGTTTTTTTTGGAAGTCCTAAAAATAGGAACCTATGATTTCTGGGTTTTTTGGAAGTCCTAAAAATAGGAACCTATGATTTCTGGGTATTTTTGGAAGTCCTGAAAACAGGACTCCTATGATTTCTGGGTATTTTTGGAAGTCCTGAAACCAGGACTCCTATGATTTCTGGGTATTTTTGGAAGTCCTGAAACCAGGACTCCTATGATTTCTGGGTTTTTTTGGAAGTCCTGAAAACAGGACTCCTATGATTTCTGGGTTTTTTTGGAAGTCCTGAAAACAGGACTCCTATGATTTCTGGGTATTTTTGGAAGTCCTAAAAATAGGAACCTATGATTTCTGGGTTTTTTTTGGAAGTCCTAAAAATAGGAACCTATGATTTCTGGGTTTTTTGGAAGTCCTAAAAATAGGAACCTATGATTTCTGGGTATTTTTGGAAGTCCTGAAACCAGGACTCCTATGATTTCTGGGTTTTTTTGGAAGTCCTGAAAACAGGACTCCTATGATTTCTGGGTTTTTTTGGAAGTCCTGAAAACAGGACTCCTATGATTTCTGGGTTTTTTTTGGAAGTCCTAAAAATAGGAACCTATGATTTCTGGGTTTTTTTTGGAAGTCCTAAAAATAGGAACCTATGATTTCTGGGTTTTTTGGAAGTCCTAAAAATAGGAACCTATGATTTCTGGGTATTTTTGGAAGTCCTGAAAACAGGACTCCTATGATTTCTGGGTATTTTTGGAAGTCCTGAAAACAGGACTCCTATGATTTCTGGGTTTTTTGGAAGTCCTAAAAATAGGAACCTATGATTTCTGGGTTTGTTTGGAAGTCCTGAAAACAGGACTCCTATGATTTCTGGGTTTTTTGGAAGTCCTAAAAATAGGAACCTATGATTTCTGGGTATTTTTGGAAGTCCTGAAAACAGGACTCCTATGATTTCTGGGTTTTTTTGGAAGTCCTGAAAACAGGACTCCTCCTATGATTTCTGGGTTTTTTTGGAAGTCCTGAAAACAGGACTCCTATGATTTCTGGGTTTTTTGGAAGTCCTAAAAATAGGAACCTATGATTTCTGGGTATTTTTGGAAGTCCTGAAAACAGGACTCCTATGATTTCTGGGTTTTTTTGGAAGTCCTGAAAACAGGACTCCTCCTATGATTTCTGGGTATTTTTGGAAGTCCTGAAAACAGGACTCCTATGATTTCTGGGTTTTTTGGAAGTCCTAAAAATAGGAACCTATGATTTCTGGGTTTGTTTGGAAGTCCTGAAAACAGGACTTCTATGATTTCTGGGCTTTTTTTGGAAGTCCTGAAAACAGGACTCCTATGATTTCTGGGCTTTTTTAGAAGTCCTGAAAACAGGACTCCTATGATTTCTGGGTTTTTTTGGAAGTCCTGAAAACAGGACTCCTCCTATGATTTCTGGGCTTTTTTAGAAGTCCTGAAAACAGGACTTCTATGATTTCTGGGTTTTTTTAGAAGTCCTGAAAACAGGACTTCTATGATTTCTGGGCTTTTTTTGGAAGTCCTGAAAACAGGACTCCTATGATTTCTGGGCTTTTTTAGAAGTCCTGAAAACAGGACTCCTATGATTTCTGGGTTTTTTTGGAAGTCCTGAAAACAGGACTCCTCCTATGATTTCTGGGTTTTTTTGGAAGTCCTGAAAACAGGACTCCTATGATTTCTGGGTTTTTTGGAAGTCCTAAAAATAGGAACCTATGATTTCTGGGTATTTTTGGAAGTCCTGAAAACAGGACTCCTATGATTTCTGGGTTTTTTTAGAAGTCCTGAAAACAGGACTTCTATGATTTCTGGGCTTTTTTTGGAAGTCCTGAAAACAGGACTCCTATGATTTCTGGGCTTTTTTAGAAGTCCTGAAAACAGGACTTCTATGATTTCTGGGTATTTTTGGAAGTCCTGAAAACAGGACTCCTATGATTTCTGGGTTTTTTTGGAAGTCCTAAAAATAGGAACCTATGATTTCTGGGTTTTTTTGGAAGTCCTGAAAACAGGACTCCTATGATTTCTGGGTTTTTTTGGAAGTCCTGAAAACAGGACTCCTATGATTTCTGGGTATTTTTGGAAGTCCTGAAACCAGGACTCCTATGATTTCTGGGTTTTTTTGGAAGTCCTGAAACCAGGACTCCTATGATTTCTGGGTTTTTTTGGAAGTCCTGAAACCAGGACTCCTATGATTTCTGGGTTTTTTTGGAAGTCCTGAAAACAGGACTCCTATGATTTCTGGGTTTTTTTGGAAGTCCTGAAACCAGGACTCCTATGATTTCTGGGTTTTTTTGGAAGTCCTGAAAACAGGACTCCTATGATTTCTGGGTATTTTTGGAAGTCCTGAAACCAGGACTCCTATGATTTCTGGGTATTTTTGGAAGTCCTGAAACCAGGACTCCTATGATTTCTGGGTTTTTTTGGAAGTCCTGAAAACAGGACTCCTATGATTTCTGGGTTTTTTTGGAAGTCCTGAAAACAGGACTCCTATGATTTCTGGGTTTTTTTTGGAAGTCCTAAAAATAGGAACCTATGATTTCTGGGTTTTTTTTGGAAGTCCTAAAAATAGGAACCTATGATTTCTGGGTTTTTTGGAAGTCCTGAAAACAGGACTCCTATGATTTCTGGGTATTTTTGGAAGTCCTGAAACCAGGACTCCTATGATTTCTGGGTATTTTTGGAAGTCCTGAAACCAGGACTCCTATGATTTCTGGGTTTTTTTGGAAGTCCTGAAAACAGGACTCCTATGATTTCTGGGTTTTTTTGGAAGTCCTGAAAACAGGACTCCTATGATTTCTGGGTTTTTTTTGGAAGTCCTAAAAATAGGAACCTATGATTTCTGGGTTTTTTTTGGAAGTCCTAAAAATAGGAACCTATGATTTCTGGGTTTTTTGGAAGTCCTGAAAACAGGACTCCTATGATTTCTGGGTATTTTTGGAAGTCCTGAAAACAGGACTCCTATGATTTCTGGGTTTGTTTGGAAGTCCTGAAAACAGGACTCCTATGATTTCTGGGTTTTTTTAGAAGTCCTGAAAACAGGACTTCTATGATTTCTGGGCTTTTTTTGGAAGTCCTGAAAACAGGACTCCTATGATTTCTGGGCTTTTTTAGAAGTCCTGAAAACAGGACTTCTATGATTTCTGGGTATTTTTGGAAGTCCTGAAAACAGGACTCCTATGATTTCTGGGTTTTTTTGGAAGTCCTAAAAATAGGAACCTATGATTTCTGGGTTTTTTTGGAAGTCCTGAAAACAGGACTCCTATGATTTCTGGGTTTTTTTGGAAGTCCTGAAAACAGGACTCCTATGATTTCTGGGTATTTTTGGAAGTCCTAAAAATAGGAACCTATGATTTCTGGGTTTTTTTTGGAAGTCCTAAAAATAGGAACCTATGATTTCTGGGTTTTTTGGAAGTCCTAAAAATAGGAACCTATGATTTCTGGGTATTTTTGGAAGTCCTGAAACCAGGACTCCTATGATTTCTGGGTTTTTTTGGAAGTCCTGAAAACAGGACTCCTATGATTTCTGGGTTTTTTTGGAAGTCCTGAAAACAGGACTCCTATGATTTCTGGGTTTTTTTTGGAAGTCCTAAAAATAGGAACCTATGATTTCTGGGTTTTTTTTGGAAGTCCTAAAAATAGGAACCTATGATTTCTGGGTTTTTTGGAAGTCCTAAAAATAGGAACCTATGATTTCTGGGTATTTTTGGAAGTCCTGAAAACAGGACTCCTATGATTTCTGGGTATTTTTGGAAGTCCTGAAAACAGGACTCCTATGATTTCTGGGTTTTTTGGAAGTCCTAAAAATAGGAACCTATGATTTCTGGGTTTGTTTGGAAGTCCTGAAAACAGGACTCCTATGATTTCTGGGTTTTTTGGAAGTCCTAAAAATAGGAACCTATGATTTCTGGGTATTTTTGGAAGTCCTGAAAACAGGACTCCTATGATTTCTGGGTTTTTTTGGAAGTCCTGAAAACAGGACTCCTCCTATGATTTCTGGGTTTTTTTGGAAGTCCTGAAAACAGGACTCCTATGATTTCTGGGTTTTTTGGAAGTCCTAAAAATAGGAACCTATGATTTCTGGGTATTTTTGGAAGTCCTGAAAACAGGACTCCTATGATTTCTGGGTTTTTTTGGAAGTCCTGAAAACAGGACTCCTCCTATGATTTCTGGGTATTTTTGGAAGTCCTGCAAACAGGACTCCTATGATTTCTGGGTTTTTTGGAAGTCCTAAAAATAGGAACCTATGATTTCTGGGTTTGTTTGGAAGTCCTGAAAACAGGACTCCTATGATTTCTGGGTTTTTTTAGAAGTCCTGAAAACAGGACTTCTATGATTTCTGGGCTTTTTTTGGAAGTCCTGAAAACAGGACTCCTATGATTTCTGGGCTTTTTTAGAAGTCCTGAAAACAGGACTCCTATGATTTCTGGGTTTTTTTGGAAGTCCTGAAAACAGGACTCCTCCTATGATTTCTGGGTTTTTTTGGAAGTCCTGAAAACAGGACTCCTATGATTTCTGGGTTTTTTAGAAGTCCTGAAAACAGGACTTCTATGATTTCTGGGTTTTTTAGAAGTCCTGAAAACAGGACTTCTATGATTTCTGGGTTTTTTTGGAAGTCCTAAAAATAGGAACCTATGATTTCTGGGTTTTTTAGAAGTCCTGAAAACAGGACTCCTATGATTTCTGGGTTTTTTAGAAGTCCTGAAAACAGGACTTCTATGATTTCTGGGTTTTTTTGGAAGTCCTAAAAATAGGAACCTATGATTTCTGGGTATTTTTGGAAGTCCTGAAAACAGGACTCCTATGATTTCTGGGTTTTTTAGAAGTCCTGAAAACAGGACTTCTATGATTTCTGGGTTTTTTTGGAAGTCCTAAAAATAGGAACCTATGATTTCTGGGTATTTTTGGAAGTCCTGAAAACAGGACTCCTATGATTTCTGGGTTTTTTTAGAAGTCCTGAAAACAGGACTTCTATGATTTCTGGGTTTTTTTGGAAGTCCTGAAAACAGGACTCCTATGATTTCTGGGTATTTTTGGAAGTCCTGAAAACAGGACTCCTATGATTTCTGGGTTTTTTTGGAAGTCCTAAAAATAGGAACCTATGATTTCTGGGTATTTTTGGAAGTCCTGAAAACAGGACTCCTAAGATTTCTGGGTTTTTTTAGAAGTCCTGAAAACAGGACTTCTATGATTTCTGGGTTTTTTTGGAAGTCCTGAAAACAGGACTCCTATGATTTCTGGGTTTTTTAGAAGTCCTGAAAACAGGACTTCTATGATTTCTGGGTTTTTTTGGAAGTCCTGAAAACAGGACTCCTATGATTTCTGGGTTTTTTGGAAGTCCTAAAAATAGGAACCTATGATTTCTGGGTTTGTTTGGAAGTCCTGAAAACAGGACTCCTATGATTTCTGGGTTTTTTTAGAAGTCCTGAAAACAGGACTTCTATGATTTCTGGGTTTTTTTGGAAGTCCTGAAATCAGGACTTTAATGATTTCTGGGTTTTTTTGGAAGTCCTAAAAATAGGAACCTATGATTTCTGGGTATTTTTGGAAGTCCTGAAAACAGGACTCCTATGATTTCTGGGTTTTTTTTAGAAGTCCTGAAAACAGGACTTCTATGATTTCTGGGTTTTTTTGGAAGTCCTGAAATCAGGACTTTTATGATTTCTGGGTTTTTTTGGAAGTCCTAAAAATAGGAACCTATGATTTCTGGGTATTTTTGGAAGTCCTGAAACCAGGACTCCTATGATTTCTGGGTATTTTTGGAAGTCCTGAAACCAGGACTCCTATGATTTCTGGGTTTTTTTGGAAGTCCTGAAAACAGGACTCCTATGATTTCTGGGTTTTTTTTGGAAGTCCTAAAAATAGGAACCTATGATTTCTGGGTATTTTTGGAAGTCCTGAAAACAGGACTCCTATGATTTCTGAGTTTTTTTGGAAGTCCTAAAAATAGGAACCTATGATTTCTGGGTTTTTTTGGAAGTCCTAAAAATAGGAACCTATGATTTCTGGGTATTTTTGGAAGTCCTGAAAACAGGACTCCTATGATTTCTGAGTTTTTTTGGAAGTCCTAAAAATAGGAACCTATGATTTCTGGGTATTTTTGGAAGTCCTGAAAACAGGACTCCTATGATTTCTGAGTTTTTTTGGAAGTCCTAAAAATAGGAACCTATGATTTCTGGGTTTTTTTGGAAGTCCTAAAAATAGGAACCTATGATTTCTGGGTATTTTTGGAAGTCCTGAAAACAGGACTCCTATGATTTCTGAGTTTTTTTGGAAGTCCTAAAAATAGGAACCTATGATTTCTGGGTTTTTTTGGAAGTCCTAAAAATAGGAACCTATGATTTCTGGGTATTTTTGGAAGTCCTAAAAATAGGAACCTATGATTTCTGGGTATTTTTTGGAAGTCCTAAAAATAGGAACCTATGATTTCTGGGTATTTTTGGAAGTCCTGAAAACAGGACTCCTATGATTTCTGAGTTTTTTTGGAAGTCCTAAAAATAGGAACCTATGATTTCTGGGTTTTTTTGGAAGTCCTAAAAATAGGAACCTATGATTTCTGGGTTTTTTTTGGAAGTCCTAAAAATAGGAACCTATGATTTCTGGGTATTTTTGGAAGTCCTGAAAACAGGACTCCTATGATTTCTGAGTTTTTTTGGAAGTCCTAAAAATAGGAACCTATGATTTCTGGGTTTTTTTGGAAGTCCTAAAAATAGGAACCTATGATTTCTGGGTATTTTTGGAAGTCCTGAAAACAGGACTCCTATGATTTCTGAGTTTTTTTGGAAGTCCTAAAAATAGGAACCTATGATTTCTGGGTATTTTTGGAAGTCCTGAAAACAGGACTCCTATGATTTCTGAGTTTTTTTGGAAGTCCTAAAAATAGGAACCTATGATTTCTGGGTTTTTTTGGAAGTCCTAAAAATAGGAACCTATGATTTCTGGGTATTTTTGGAAGTCCTGAAAACAGGACTCCTATGATTTCTGAGTTTTTTTGGAAGTCCTAAAAATAGGAACCTATGATTTCTGGGTATTTTTGGAAGTCCTGAAACCAGGACTCCTATGATTTCTGGGTTTTTTTACAGGACTCCTATGATTTCTGGGTTTTTTTGGAAGTCCTAAAAATAGGAACCTATGATTTCTGGGTATTTTTGGAAGTCCTGAAAACAGGACTCCTATGATTTCTGAGTTTTTTTGGAAGTCCTAAAAATAGGAACCTATGATTTCTGGGTATTTTTGGAAGTCCTGAAACCAGGACTCCTATGATTTCTGGGTTTTTTTACAGGACTCCTATGATTTCTGGGTTTTTTTTGGAAGTCCTAAAAATAGGAACCTATGATTTCTGGGTTTTTTTTGGAAGTCCTAAAAATAGGAACCTATGATTTCTGGGTATTTTTGGAAGTCCTGAAAACAGGACTCCTATGATTTCTGGGTTTTTTTGGAAGTCCTAAAAATAGGAACCTATGATTTCTGGGTATTTTTGGAAGTCCTGAAAACAGGACTCCTATGATTTCTGAGTTTTTTTGGAAGTCCTAAAAATAGGAACCTATGATTTCTGGGTATTTTTGGAAGTCCTGAAACCAGGACTCCTATGATTTCTGGGTTTTTTACAGGACTCCTATGATTTCTGGGTTTTTTTGGAAGTCCTAAAAATAGGAACCTATGATTTCTGGGTATTTTTGGAAGTCCTGAAAACAGGACTCCTATGATTTCTGGGTTTTTTGGAAGTCCTAAAAATAGGAACCTATGATTTCTGGGTTTGTTTGGAAGTCCTGAAAACAGGACTCCTATGATTTCTGGGTTTTTTTAGAAGTCCTGAAAACAGGACTTCTATGATTTCTGGGTTTTTTTGGAAGTCCTGAAATCAGGACTTTTATGATTTCTGGGTTTTTTTGGAAGTCCTAAAAATAGGAACCTATGATTTCTGGGTATTTTTGGAAGTCCTGAAAACAGGACTCCTATGATTTCTGAGTTTTTTTGGAAGTCCTAAAAATAGGAACCTATGATTTCTGGGTATTTTTGGAAGTCCTGAAACCAGGACTCCTATGATTTCTGGGTTTTTTTACAGGACTCCTATGATTTCTGGGTTTTTTTGGAAGTCCTAAAAATAGGAACCTATGATTTCTGGGTATTTTTGGAAGTCCTGAAAACAGGACTCCTATGATTTCTGAGTTTTTTTGGAAGTCCTAAAAATAGGAACCTATGATTTCTGGGTATTTTTGGAAGTCCTGAAACCAGGACTCCTATGATTTCTGGGTTTTTTTACAGGACTCCTATGATTTCTGGGTTTTTTTTGGAAGTCCTAAAAATAGGAACCTATGATTTCTGGGTTTTTTTTTGGAAGTCCTAAAAATAGGAACCTATGATTTCTGGGTATTTTTGGAAGTCCTGAAAACAGGACTCCTATGATTTCTGGGTTTTTTTGGAAGTCCTAAAAATAGGAACCTATGATTTCTGGGTATTTTTGGAAGTCCTGAAAACAGGACTCCTATGATTTCTGGGTTTTTTTGGAAGTCCTGAAATCAGGACTTTTATGATTTCTGGGTTTTTTTTGGAAGTCCTAAAAATAGGAACCTATGATTTCTGGGTTTTTTTGGAAGTCCTAAAAATAGGAACCTATGATTTCTGAGTTTTTTTGGAAGTCCTAAAAATAGGAACCTATGATTTCTGGGTATTTTTGGAAGTCCTGAAACCAGGACTCCTATGATTTCTGGGTTTTTTTACAGGACTCCTATGATTTCTGGGTTTTTTTGGAAGTCCTAAAAATAGGAACCTATGATTTCTGGGTATTTTTGGAAGTCCTGAAAACAGGACTCCTATGATTTCTGGGTTTTTTGGAAGTCCTAAAAATAGGAACCTATGATTTCTGGGTTTGTTTGGAAGTCCTGAAAACAGGACTCCTATGATTTCTGGGTTTTTTTAGAAGTCCTGAAAACAGGACTTCTATGATTTCTGGGTTTTTTTGGAAGTCCTGAAATCAGGACTTTTATGATTTCTGGGTTTTTTTGGAAGTCCTAAAAATAGGAACCTATGATTTCTGGGTATTTTTGGAAGTCCTGAAAACAGGACTCCTATGATTTCTGGGTTTTTTTGGAAGTCCTGAAAACAGGACTCCTATGATTTCTGGGTTTTTTTGGAAGTCCTGAAAACAGGACTCCTATGATTTCTGGGTTTTTTTTGGAAGTCCTAAAAATAGGAACCTATGATTTCTGGGTATTTTTGGAAGTCCTGAAAACAGGACTCCTATGATTTCTGGGTTTTTTTTGGAAGTCCTAAAAATAGGAACCTATGATTTCTGGGTTTTTTTTGGAAGTCCTAAAAATAGGAACCTATGATTTCTGGGTATTTTTGGAAGTCCTGAAAACAGGACTCCTATGATTTCTGGGTTTTTTTGGAAGTCCTAAAAATAGGAACCTATGATTTCTGGGTATTTTTGGAAGTCCTGAAAACAGGACTCCTATGATTTCTGAGTTTTTTTGGAAGTCCTAAAAATAGGAACCTATGATTTCTGGGTATTTTTGGAAGTCCTGAAACCAGGACTCCTATGATTTCTGGGTTTTTTTACAGGACTCCTATGATTTCTGGGTTTTTTTGGAAGTCCTAAAAATAGGAACCTATGATTTCTGGGTATTTTTGGAAGTCCTGAAAACAAGACTCCTATGATTTCTGGGTTTTTTTGGAAGTCGTGAAAACAGGACTCCTATGATTTCTGGGTTTTTTGGGAGTCCTAAAAATAGGAACCTATGATTTCTGGGTTTTTTTGGAAGTCCTTAAAACAGGACTCCTATGATTTCTGGGTTTTTTTGGAAGTCCTGAAAACAGGACTCCTATGATTTCTGGGTTTTTTTGGAAGTCCTAAAAATAGGAACCTATGATTTCTGGGTATTTTTGGAAGTCCTGAAACCAGGACTCCTATGATTTCTGGGTTTTTTTTGGAAGTCCTGAAAACAGGACTCCTATGATTTCTGGGTTTTTTTGGAAGTCCTAAAAATAGGAACCTATGATTTCTGGGTATTTTTGGAAGTCCTGAAAACAGGACTCCTATGATTTCTGGGTTTTTTTGGAAGTCCTGAAAACAGGACTCCTATGATTTCTGGGTTTTTTTGGAAGTCCTAAAAATAGGAACCTATGATTTCTGGGTATTTTTGGAAGTCCTGAAACCAGGACTCCTATGATTTCTGGGTTTTTTTGGAAGTCCTGAAAACAGGACTCCTATGATTTCTGGGTTTTTTTGGAAGTCCTAAAAATAGGAACCTATGATTTCTGGGTATTTTTGGAAGTCCTGAAAACAGGACTCCTATGATTTCTGGGTTTTTTTGGAAGTCCTGAAAACAGGACTCCTATGATTTCTGAGTTTTTTTGGAAGTCCTGAAAACAGGACTCCTATGATTTCTGGGTTTTTTTGGAAGTCCTGAAAACAAGACTCCTATGATTTCTGGGTTTTTTTGGAAGTCCTAAAAATAGGAACCTATGATTTCTGGGTATTTTTGGAAGTCCTGAAAACAGGACTCCTATGATTTCTGGGTTTTTTTGGAAGTCCTGAAAACAGGACTCCTATGATTTCTGAGTTTTTTTGGAAGTCCTGAAAACAGGACTCCTATGATTTCTGGGTTTTTTTGGAAGTCCTGAAAACAAGACTCCTATGATTTCTGGGTTTTTTTGGAAGTCCTAAAAATAGGAACCTATGATTTCTGGGTATTTTTGGAAGTCCTGAAAACAGGACTCCTATGATTTCTGGGTTTTTTGGAAGTCCTAAAAATAGGAACCTATGATTTCTGGGTTTGTTTGGAAGTCCTGAAAACAGGACTCCTATGATTTCTGGGTTTTTTTTGGAAGTCCTAAAAATAGGAACCTATGATTTCTGGGTATTTTTGGAAGTCCTGAAAACAGGACTCCATGATTTCTGGGTTTTTTTGGAAGTCCTGAAAACAGGACTCCTATGATTTCTGGGTTTTTTTGGAAGTCCTGAAAACAGGACTCCTATGATTTCTGGGTTTTTTTGGAAGTCCTGAAAACAAGACTCCTATGATTTCTGGGTTTTTTTGGAAGTCGTGAAAACAGGACTCCTATGATTTCTGGGTTTTTTGGGAGTCCTAAAAATAGGAACCTATGATTTCTGGGTTTTTTTGGAAGTCCTTAAAACAGGACTCCTATGATTTCTGGGTTTTTTTGGAAGTCCTGAAAACAGGACTCCTATGATTTCTGGGTTTTTTTGGAAGTCCTAAAAATAGGAACCTATGATTTCTGGGTATTTTTGGAAGTCCTGAAACCAGGACTCCTATGATTTCTGGGTTTTTTTTGGAAGTCCTGAAAACAGGACTCCTATGATTTCTGGGTTTTTTTGGAAGTCCTGAAAACAGGACTCCTATGATTTCTGGGTTTTTTTGGAAGTCCTAAAAATAGGAACCTATGATTTCTGGGTATTTTTGGAAGTCCTGAAACCAGGACTCCTATGATTTCTGGGTTTTTTTGGAAGTCCTGAAAACAGGACTCCTATGATTTCTGGGTTTTTTTGGAAGTCCTAAAAATAGGAACCTATGATTTCTGGGTATTTTTGGAAGTCCTGAAAACAGGACTCCTATGATTTCTGGGTTTTTTTGGAAGTCCTGAAAACAGGACTCCTATGATTTCTGAGTTTTTTTGGAAGTCCTGAAAACAGGACTCCTATGATTTCTGGGTTTTTTTGGAAGTCCTGAAAACAAGACTCCTATGATTTCTGGGTTTTTTTGGAAGTCCTAAAAATAGGAACCTATGATTTCTGGGTATTTTTGGAAGTCCTGAAACCAGGACTCCTATGATTTCTGGGTTTTTTTACAGGACTCCTATGATTTCTGGGTTTTTTTTGGAAGTCCTGAAAACAGGACTCCTATGATTTCTGGGTTTTTTTGGAAGTCCTGAAAACAGGACTCCTATGATTTCTGGGTTTTTTTGGAAGTCCTGAAAACAGGACTCCTATGATTTCTGGGTTTTTTTGGAAGTCCTAAAAATAGGAACCTATGATTTCTGGGTATTTTTGGAAGTCCTGAAACCAGGACTCCTATGATTTCTGGGTTTTTTTACAGGACTTCTATGATTTCTGGGTTTTTTTGGAAGTCCTGAAAACAGGACTCCTATGATTTCTGGGTTTTTTTGGAAGTCCTGAAAACAGGACTCCTATGATTTCTGGGTTTTTTTGGAAGTCCTAAAAATAGGAACCTATGATTTCTGGGTATTTTTGGAAGTCCTGAAACCAGGACTCCTATGATTTCTGGGTTTTTTTACAGGACTTCTATGATTTCTGGGTTTTTTTGGAAGTCCTGAAAACAGGACTCCTATGATTTCTGGGTTTTTTTGGAAGTCCTGAAAACAGGACTCCTATGATTTCTGGGTTTTTTTGGAAGTCCTGAAAACAGGACTCCTATGATTTCTGAGTTTTTTTGGAAGTCCTGAAAACAGGACTCCTATGATTTCTGGGTTTTTTTGGAAGTCCTGAAACCAGGACTCCTATGATTTCTGGGTTTTTTTGGAAGTCCTGAAAACAGGACTCCTATGATTTCTGAGTTTTTTTGGAAGTCCTGAAAACAGGACTCCTATGATTTCTGGGTTTTTTTGGAAGTCCTGAAAACAGGACTCCTATGATTTCTGAGTTTTTTTGGAAGTCCTGAAAACAGGACTCCTATGATTTCTGGGTATTTTTGGAAGTCCTGAAACCAGGACTCCTATGATTTCTGGGTTTTTTTGGAAGTCCTGAAAACAGGACTCCTATGATTTCTGGGTTTTTTTGGAAGTCCTGAAAACAGGACTCCTATGATTTCTGGGTTTTTTTGGAAGTCCTGAAAACAGGACTCCTATGATTTCTGGGTTTTTTTGGAAGTCCTGAAAACAGGACTCCTATGATTTCTGGGTTTTTTTGGAAGTCCTGAAAACAGGACTCCTATGATTTCTGGGTTTTTTTGGAAGTCCTGAAAACAGGACTCCTATGATTTCTGGGTTTTTTTTGGAAGTCCTAAAAATAGGAACCCATGATTTCTGGGTATTTTGGAAGTCCTGAAAACAGGACTCCTATGATTTCTGGGTTTTTTTGGAAGTCCTAACCAGGAAAGTTCGCGGATGGGCCATTTCAACTTTTTCCCATACGTTTACCATAGACTTGAACCACCATGGAAAGCTCAAATCAAAATTTATACGAGCCACGGTTCATTTTCAGCCGAGATAGAGTTCTCTGAAATTTCCAGCCAAATGAAAAAAATCAGCCTTTGACACCCCAATGGTGAAAAAATTTGACACCACCACAGCCTGAGCCACGTAGGCACTTGTGGGACGATTTTTTTCGCAAAGGAGAGCCAGAGGCTTATTTTTTTCGTTTGGCTGAAAATTTCAGGGAAACTGAAAATGAACCGTGGCTCGTATAAATTTCGATATGAGCTCCCCAGGGCTGTACAAAACTATGGTACAAGTATGAGCAAAAGTTGAAATGGCCCGTCCGCGAACTTTCCTTGTAAAAATAGGAACCTATGATTTCTGGGTATTTTTGGAAGTCCTGAAAACAGGACTCCTATGATTTCTGAGTTTTTTTGGAAGTCCTGAAAACAGGACTCCTATGATTTCTGGGTTTTTTTGGAAGTCCTGAAAACAGGACTCCTATGATTTCTGGGTTTTTTTGGAAGTCCTAAAAATAGGAACCTATGATTTTTGGGTATTTTTGGAAGTCCTGAAAACAGGACTCCTATGATTTCTGGGTTTTTTTGGAAGTCCTGAAAACAGGACTCCTATGATTTCTGGGTTTTTTTGGAAGTCCTGAAAACAGGACTCCTATGATTTCTGGGTTCTTTTGGAAGTCCTGAAAACAGGACTCCTATGATTTCTGGGTTTTTTCGGAAGTCGTGAAAACAGGACTCCTATGATTTCTGGGTTTTTTGGGAGTCCTAAAAATAGGAACCTATGATTTCTGGGCTTTTTTGGAAGTCCTTAAAACAGGACTCCTATGATTTCTGGGTTTTTTTGGAAGTCCTGAAAACAGGACTCCTATGATTTCTGGGTTTTTTTGGAAGTCCTAAAAATAGGAACCTATGATTTCTGGGTATTTTTGGAAGTCCTGAAACCAGGACTCCTATGATTTCTGGGTTTTTTTGGAAGTCGTGAAAACAGGACTCCTATGATTTCTGGGTTTTTTGGGAGTCCTAAAAATAGGAACCTATGATTTCTGGGCTTTTTTGGAAGTCCTTAAAACAGGACTCCTATGATTTCTGGGTTTTTTTTGGAAGTCCTGAAAACAGGACTCTTATGATTTCTGGGTTTTTTTGGAAGTCCTGAAAACAGGACTCCTATGATTTCTGGGTTTTTTTGGAAGTCCTAAAAATAGGAACCTATGATTTCTGGGTATTTTTGGAAGTCCTGAAACCAGGACTCCTATGATTTCTGGGTTTTTTTACAGGACTCCTATGATTTCTGGGTTTTTTTTGGAAGTCCTAAAAATAGGAACCTATGATTTCTGGGTATTTTTGGAAGTCCTGAAAACAGGACTCCTATGATTTCTGGGTTTTTTGGAAGTCCTAAAAATAGGAACCTATGATTTCTGGGTTTGTTTGGAAGTCCTGAAAACAGGACTCCTATGATTTCTGGGTTTTTTTTGGAAGTCCTAAAAATAGGAACCCATGATTTCTGGGTATTTTGGAAGTCCTGAAAACAGGACTCCTATGATTTCTGGGTTTTTTTGGAAGTCCTAACCAGGAAAGTTCGCGGATGGGCCATTTCAACTTTTTCCCATACGTTTACCATAGACTTGAACCACCATGGAAAGCTCAAATCAAAATTTATACGAGCCACGGTTCATTTTCAGCCGAGATAGAGTTCTCTGAAATTTCCAGCCAAATGAAAAAAATCAGCCTTTGACACCCCAATGGTGAAAAAATTTGACACCACCACAGCCTGAGCCACGTAGGCACTTGTGGGACGATTTTTTTCGCAAAGGAGAGCCAGAGGCTTATTTTTTTCGTTTGGCTGAAAATTTCAGGGAAACTGAAAATGAACCGTGGCTCGTATAAATTTCGATATGAGCTCCCCAGGGCTGTACAAAACTATGGTACAAGTATGAGCAAAAGTTGAAATGGCCCGTCCGCGAACTTTCCTTGTAAAAATAGGAACCTATGATTTCTGGGTATTTTTGGAAGTCCTGAAAACAGGACTCCTATGATTTCTGAGTTTTTTTGGAAGTCCTGAAAACAGGACTCCTATGATTTCTGGGTTTTTTTGGAAGTCCTGAAAACAGGACTCCTATGATTTCTGGGTTTTTTCGGAAGTCGTGAAAACAGGACTCCTATGATTTCTGGGTTTTTTTGGAAGTCCTAAAAATAGGAACCTATGATTTTTGGGTATTTTTGGAAGTCCTGAAAACAGGACTTCTATGATTTCTGGGTTTTTTTGGAAGTCCTGAAAACAGGACTCCTATGATTTCTGGGTTTTTTTGGAAGTCCTGAAAACAGGACTCCTATGATTTCTGGGTTCTTTTGGAAGTCCTGAAAACAGGACTCCTATGATTTCTGGGTTTTTTCGGAAGTCGTGAAAACAGGACTCCTATGATTTCTGGGTTTTTTGGGAGTCCTAAAAATAGGAACCTATGATTTCTGGGCTTTTTTGGAAGTCCTTAAAACAGGACTCCTATGATTTCTGGGTTTTTTGGGAGTCCTAAAAATAGGAACCTATGATTTCTGGGTTTTTTTGGAAGTCCTGAAAACAGGACTCCTATGATTTCTGGGTTTTTTTGGAAGTCCTGAAAATAGGAACCTATGATTTCTGGGTTTTTTTGGAAGTCCTGAAAACAGGACTCCTATGATTTCTGGGTTTTTTTGGAAGTCCTAAAAATAGGAACCTATGATTTCTGGGTATTTTTGGAAGTCCTGAAACCAGGACTCCTATGATTTCTGGGTTTTTTGGGAGTCCTAAAAATAGGAACCTATGATTTCTGGGTTTTTTTGGAAGTCCTGAAAACAGGACTCCTATGATTTCTGGGTTTTTTTGGAAGTCCTGAAAACAGGACTCCTATGATTTCTGGGTTTTTTTGGAAGTCCTGAAAACAGGACTCCTATGATTTCTGGGTTTTTTTGGAAGTCCTAAAAATAGGAACCTATGATTTCTGGGTATTTTTGGAAGTCCTGAAACCAGGACTCCTATGATTTCTGGGTTTTTTTGGAAGTCGTGAAAACAGGACTCCTATGATTTCTGGGTTTTTTGGGAGTCCTAAAAATAGGAACCTATGATTTCTGGGCTTTTTTGGAAGTCCTTAAAACAGGACTCCTATGATTTCTGGGTTTTTTTTGGAAGTCCTGAAAACAGGACTCCTATGATTTCTGGGTTTTTTTGGAAGTCCTAAAAATAGGAACCTATGATTTCTGGGTATTTTTGGAAGTCCTGAAACCAGGACTCCTATGATTTCTGGGTTTTTTTGGAAGTCGTGAAAACAGGACTCCTATGATTTCTGGGTTTTTTGGGAGTCCTAAAAATAGGAACCTATGATTTCTGGGTTTTTTTGGAAGTCCTGAAAACAGGACTCCTATGATTTCTGGGTTTTTTTGGAAGTCCTGAAAACAGGACTCCTATGATTTCTGGGTTTTTTTGGAAGTCCTAAAAATAGGAACCTATGATTTCTGGGTATTTTTGGAAGTCCTGAAAACAGGACTCCTATGATTTTTGGGTTTTTTTACAGGACTCCTATGATTTCTGGGTTTTTTTGGAAGTCCTAAAAATAGGAACCTATGATTTCTGGGTATTTTTGGAAGTCCTGAAAACAGGACTCCTATGATTTCTGGGTTTTTTTACAGGACTCCTATGATTTCTGGGTTTTTTTTGGAAGTCCTAAAAATAGGAACCTATGATTTCTGGGTATTTTTGGAAGTCCTGAAAACAGGACTCCTATGATTTTTGGGTTTTTTGGAAGTCCTAAAAATAGGAACCTATGATTTCTGGGTTTGTTTGGAAGTCCTGAAAACAGGACTCCTATGATTTCTGGGTTTTTTTTGGAAGTCCTAAAAATAGGAACCTATGATTTCTGGGTATTTTTGGAAGTCCTGAAAACAGGACTCCTATGATTTTTGGGTTTTTTTACAGGACTCCTATGATTTCTGGGTTTTTTTGGAAGTCCTAAAAATAGGAACCTATGATTTCTGGGTATTTTTGGAAGTCCTGAAAACAGGACTCCTATGATTTTTGGGTTTTTTGGAAGTCCTAAAAATAGGAACCTATGATTTCTGGGTTTGTTTGGAAGTCCTGAAAACAGGACTCCTATGATTTCTGGGTTTTTTTGGAAGTCCTAAAAATAGGAACCTATGATTTCTGGGTATTTTTGGAAGTCCTGAAAACAGGACTCCTATGATTTTTGGGTTTTTTTACAGGACTCCTATGATTTCTGGGTTTTTTTGGAAGTCCTAAAAATAGGAACCTATGATTTCTGGGTATTTTTGGAAGTCCTGAAAACAGGACTCCTATGATTTCTGGGTTTTTTTACAGGACTCCTATGATTTCTGGGTTTTTTTTGGAAGTCCTAAAAATAGGAACCTATGATTTCTGGGTATTTTGGAAGTCCTGAAAACAGGACTCCTATGATTTCTGGGTTTTTTTTTGGAAGTCCTGAAAACAGGACTCCTATGATTTCTGGATTTTTTTTGGAAGTCCTAAAAATAGGAACCCATGATTTCTGGGTATTTTTGGAAGTCCTGAAAACAGGACTCCTATGATTTCTGGGTTTTTTTGGAAGTCCTAAAAATAGGAACCTATGATTTCTGGGTATTTTTGGAAGTCCTGAAAACAGGACTCCTATGATTTCTGAGTTTTTTTGGAAGTCCTGAAAACAGGACTCCTATGATTTCTGGGTTTTTTTGGAAGTCCTGAAAACAGGACTCCTATGATTTCTGAGTTTTTTTGGAAGTCCTGAAAACAGGACTCCTATGATTTCTGGGTTTTTTTGGATGTCCTGAAAACAGGACTCCTATGATTTCTGGGTTTTTTTGAAAAGTCCTAAAAATAGGAACCTATGATTTCTGGGTATTTTTGGAAGTCCTGAAACCAGGACTCCTATGATTTCTGGGTTTTTTTACAGGACTCCTATGATTTCTGGGTTTTTTTTGGAAGTCCTAAAAATAGTAACCTATGATTTCTGGGTATTTTTGGAAGTCCTGAAAACAGGACTCCTATGATTTCTGGGTTTTTTGGAAGTCCTAAAAATAGGAACCTATGATTTCTGGGTTTGTTTGGAAGTCCTAAAAATAGGAACCTATGATTTCTGGGTATTTTTGGAAGTCCTGAAACCAGGACTCCTATGATTTCTGGGTTTTTTTGGAAGTCCTGAAAACAGGACTCCTATGATTTCTGGGTTTTATTGGAAGTCCTGGAAACAGGACTCCTATGATTTCTGGGTTTGTTTGGAAGTCCTGAAAACAGGACTCCTATGATTTCTGGGTTTTTTTGGAAGTCCTAAAAATAGGAACCCATGATTTCTGGGTATTTTGGAAGTCCTGAAAACAGGACTCCTATGATTTCTGGGTTTTTTTTGGAAGTCCTAAAAATAGGAACCCATGATTTCTGGGTATTTTTGGAAGTCCTGAAAACAGGACTCCTATGATTTCTGGGTTTTTTTGGAAGTCCTAAAAATAGGAACCTATGATTTCTGGGTATTTTTGGAAGTCCTGAAAACAGGACTCCTATGATTTCTGAGTTTTTTTGGAAGTCCTGAAAACAGGACTCCTATGATTTCTGGGTTTTTTTGGAAGTCCTGAAAACAGGACTCCTATGATTTCTGAGTTTTTTTGGAAGTCCTGAAAACAGGACTCCTATGATTTCTGGGTTTTCTTGAAAAGTCCTAAAAATAGGAACCTATGATTTCTGGGTATTTTTGGAAGTCCTGAAACCAGGACTCCTATGATTTCTGGGTTTTTTTACAGGACTCCTATGATTTCTGGGTTTTTTTTGGAAGTCCTAAAAATAGTAACCTATGATTTCTGGGTATTTTTGGAAGTCCTGAAAACAGGACTCCTATGATTTCTGGGTTTTTTGGAAGTCCTAAAAATAGGAACCTATGATTTCTGGGTTTGTTTGGAAGTCCTGAAACCAGGACTCCTATGATTTCTGGGTTTTTTTGGAAGTCCTGAAAACAGGACTCCTATGATTTCTGGGTTTTTTTGGAAGTCCTGGAAACAGGACTCCTATGATTTCTGGGTTTTTTTGGAAGTCCTGGAAACAGGACTCCTATGATTTCTGGGTTTTTTTTGGAAGTCCTGAAAACAGGACTCCTATGATTTCTGGGTTTTTTTGGAAGTCCTGAAAACAGGACTCCTATGATTTCTGGGTTTTTTTGGAAGTCCTGAAAACAGGACTCCTATGATTTCTGAGTTTTTTTGGAAGTCCTGAAAACAGGACTCCTATGATTTCTGGGTTTTTTTGGAAGTCCTGGAAACAGGACTCCTATGATTTCTGGGTTTTTTTTGGAAGTCCTGAAAACAGGACTCCTATGATTTCTGGGTTTTTTTGGAAGTCCTGAAAACAGGACTCCTATGATTTCTGGGTTTTTTTGGAAGTCCTGAAAACAGGACTCCTATGATTTCTGGGTTTTTTTGGAAGTCCTGAAAACAGGACTCCTATGATTTCTGGGTTTTTTTGGAAGTCCTGAAAACAGGACTCCTATGATTTCTGGGTTTTTTTGGAAGTCCTGGAAACAGGACTCCTATGATTTCTGGGTTTTTTTTGGAAGTCCTGAAAACAGGACTCCTATGATTTCTGGGTTTTTTTGGAAGTCCTGAAAACAGGACTCCTATGATTTCTGAGTTTTTTTGGAAGTCCTGAAAACAGGACTCCTATGATTTCTGGGTTTTTTTGGATGTCCTGAAAACAGGACTCCTATGATTTCTGGGTTTTTTTGAAAAGTCCTAAAAATAGGAACCTATGATTTCTGGGTATTTTTGGAAGTCCTGAAACCAGGACTCCTATGATTTCTGGGTTTTTTTACAGGACTCCTATGATTTCTGGGTTTTTTTTGGAAGTCCTAAAAATAGTAACCTATGATTTCTGGGTATTTTTGGAAGTCCTGAAAACAGGACTCCTATGATTTCTGGGTTTTTTGGAAGTCCTAAAAATAGGAACCTATGATTTCTGGGTATTTTTGGAAGTCCTGAAACCAGGACTCCTATGATTTCTGGGTTTTTTTGGAAGTCCTGAAAACAGGACTCCTATGATTTCTGGGTTTTTTTGGAAGTCCTGGAAACAGGACTCCTATGATTTCTGGGTTTTTTTTGGAAGTCCTAAAAATAGTAACCTATGATTTCTGGGTATTTTTGGAAGTCCTGAAAACAGGACTCCTATGATTTCTGGGTTTTTTGGAAGTCCTAAAAATAGGAACCTATGATTTCTGGGTATTTTTGGAAGTCCTGAAACCAGGACTCCTATGATTTCTGGGTTTTTTTGGAAGTCCTGAAAACAGGACTCCTATGATTTCTGGGTTTTTTTGGAAGTCCTGGAAACAGGACTCCTATGATTTCTGGGTTTTTTTTGGAAGTCCTGAAAACAGGACTCCTATGATTTCTGGGTTTTTTTGGAAGTCCTAAAAATAGGAACCTATGATTTCTGGGTATTTTTGGAAGTCCTGAAACCAGGACTCCTATGATTTCTGGGTTTTTTTACAGGACTCCTATGATTTCTGGGTTTTTTTGGAAGTCCTAAAAATAGGAACCTATGATTTCTGGGTATTTTTGGAAGTCCTGAAAACAGGACTCCTATGATTTCTGGGTTTTTTGGAAGTCCTAAAAATAGGAACCTATGATTTCTGGGTTTGTTTGGAAGTCCTGAAAACAGGACTCCTATGATTTCTGGGTTTTTTTAGAAGTCCTGAAAACAGGACTTCTATGATTTCTGGGTTTTTTTTGGAAGTCCTGAAAACAGGACTCCTATGATTTCTGGGTTTTTTTTGGAAGTCCTAAAAATAGGAACCCATGATTTCTGGGTATTTTGGAAGTCCTGAAAACAGGACTCCTATGATTTCTGGGTTTTTTTTGGAAGTCCTAAAAATAGGAACCCATGATTTCTGGGTATTTTTGGAAGTCCTGAAAACAGGACTCCTATGATTTCTGGGTTTTTTTGGAAGTCCTAAAAATAGGAACCTATGATTTCTGGGTATTTTGGAAGTCCTGAAAACAGGACTCCTATGATTTCTGGGTTTTTTTGGAAGTCCTGAAAACAGGACTCCTATGATTTCTGAGTTTTTTTGGAAGTCCTGAAAACAGGACTCCTATGATTTCTGGGTTTTTTTTTGGAAGTCCTGAAAACAGGACTCCTATGATTTCTGAGTTTTTTTGGAAGTCCTGAAAACAGGACTCCTATGATTTCTGGGTTTTTTTTTGGAAGTCCTGAAAACAGGACTCCTATGATTTCTGGGTATTTTTGGAAGTCCTGAAAACAGGACTCCTATGATTTCTGGGTTTTTTTGGAAGTCCTGAAAACAGGACTCCTATGATTTCTGAGTTTTTTTGGAAGTCCTGAAAACAGGACTCCTATGATTTCTGGGTTTTTTTGGAAGTCCTGAAAACTGGACTCCTATGATTTCTGAGTTTTTTTGAAAGTCCTGAAAACAGGACTCCTATGATTTCTGGGTTTTTTTGGAAGTCCTGAAAACAGGACTCCTATGATTTCTGAGTTTTTTTGGAAGTCCTGAAAACAGGACTCCTATGATTTCTGGGTTTTTTTGGAAGTCCTGAAAACAGGACTCCTATGATTTCTGGGTTTTTTTTGGAAGTCCTAAAAATAGGAACCCATGATTTCTGGGTATTTTTGGAAGTCCTGAAAACTGGACTCCTATGATTTCTGAGTTTTTTTGAAAGTCCTGAAAACAGGACTCCTATGATTTCTGGGTTTTTTTGGAAGTCCTGAAAACAGGACTCCTATGATTTCTGAGTTTTTTTGGAAGTCCTGAAAACAGGACTCCTATGATTTCTGGGTTTTTTTGGAAGTCCTGAAAACAGGACTCCTATGATTTCTGGGTTTTTTTTGGAAGTCCTAAAAATAGGAACCCATGATTTCTGGGTATTTTTGGAAGTCCTGAAAACAGGACTCCTATGATTTCTGGGTTTTTTTGGAAGTCCTAAAAATAGGAACCCATGATTTCTGGGTTTTTTTGGAAGTCCTGAAAACAGGACTCCTATGATTTCTGGGTTTTTTTGAAAAGTCCTAAAAATAGGAACCTATGATTTCTGGGTATTTTTGGAAGTCCTGAAACCAGGACTCCTATGATTTCTGGGTTTTTTTACAGGACTCCTATGATTTCTGGGTTTTTTTTTGGAAGTCCTAAAAATAGGAACCTATGATTTCTGGGTATTTTTGGAAGTCCTGAAAACAGGACTCCTATGATTTCTGGGTTTTTTTGAAAAGTCCTAAAAATAGGAACCTATGATTTCTGGGTATTTTTGGAAGTCCTGAAACCAGGACTCCTATGATTTCTGGGTTTTTTTACAGGACTCCTATGATTTCTGGGTTTTTTTTTGGAAGTCCTAAAAATAGGAACCTATGATTTCTGGGTATTTTTGGAAGTCCTGAAAACAGGACTCCTATGATTTCTGGGTTTTTTGGAAGTCCTAAAAATAGGAACCTATGATTTCTGGGTTTGTTTGGAAGTCCTAAAAATAGGAACCTATGATTTCTGGGTATTTTTGGAAGTCCTGAAACCAGGACTCCTATGATTTCTGGGTTTTTTTGGAAGTCCTGAAAACAGGACTCCTATGATTTCTGGGTTTTTTTGGAAGTCCTGAAAACAGGACTCCTATGATTTCTGGGTTTTTTTTGGAAGTCCTGAAAACAGGACTCCTATGATTTCTGGGTTTTTTTGGAAGTCCTAAAAATAGGAACCTATGATTTCTGGGTATTTTTGGAAGTCCTGAAACCAGGACTCCTATGATTTCTGGGTTTTTTACAGGACTCCTATGATTTCTGGGTTTTTTTTGGAAGTCCTAAAAATAGGAACCTATGATTTCTGGGTATTTTTGGAAGTCCTGAAAACAGGACTCCTATGATTTCTGGGTTTTTTGGAAGTCCTAAAAATAGGAACCTATGATTTCTGGGTATTTTTGGAAGTCCTGAAAACAGGACTCCTATGATTTCTGGGTTTTTTGGAAGTCCTAAAAATAGGAACCTATGATTTCTGGGTTTGTTTGGAAGTCCTGAAAACAGGACTCCTATGATTTCTGGGTTTTTTGGAAGTCCTAAAAATAGGAACCTATGATTTCTGGGTTTGTTTGGAAGTCCTGAAAACAGGACTCCTATGATTTCTGGGTTTTTTTGGAAGTCCTGAAAACAGGACTCCTATGATTTCTGGGTTTTTTTAGAAGTCCTGAAAACAGGACTTTTATGATTTCTGGGTTTTTTTGGAAGTCCTAAAAATAGGAACCTATGATTTCTGGGTATTTTTGGAAGTCCTGAAAACAGGACTCCTATGATTTCTGGGTTTTTTTGGAAATCCTGAAAACAGGACTCCTATGATTTCTGGGTTTTTTTGGAAGTCCTGAAAACAGGACTCCTATGATTTCTGGGTTTTTTTTGGAAGTCCTAAAAATAGGAACCTATGATTTCTGGGTATTTTTGGAAGTCCTGAAAACAGGACTCCTATGATTTCTGGGTTTTTTTGGAAGTCCTGAAAACAGGACTTCTATGATTTCTGGGTTTTTTTGGAAGTCCTGAAAACAGGACTCCTATGATTTCTGAGTTTTTTTGGAAGTCCTGAAAACAGGACTTCTATGATTTCTGGGTTTTTTTTGGAAGTCCTGAAAACAGGACTCCTATGATTTCTGGGTTTTTTTAGAAGTCCTGAAAACAGGACTTTTATGATTTCTGGGTTTTTTTGGAAGTCCTAAAAATAGGAACCTATGATTTCTGGGTATTTTTGGAAGTCCTGAAAACAGGACTTCTATGATTTCTGGGTTTTTTTGGAAGTCCTGAAAACAGGACTCCTATGATTTCTGGGTTTTTTTTGGAAGTCCTGAAAACAGGACTCCTATGATTTCTGGGTTTTTTTGGAAGTCCTGAAAACAGGACTCCTATGATTTCTGGGTTTTTTTTGGAAGTCCTGAAAACAGGACTCCTATGATTTCTGGGTTTTTTTTGGAAGTCCTAAAAATAGGAACCCATGATTTCTGGGTATTTTTGGAAGTCCTGAAAACAGGACTCCTATGATTTCTGGGTTTTTTTGGAAGTCCTAAAAATAGGAACCCATGATTTCTGGGTATTTTTGGAAGTCCTGAAAACAGGACTTCTATGATTTCTGGGTTTTTTTGGAAGTCCTGAAAACAGGACTTCTATGATTTCTGGGTTTTTTTGGAAGTCCTGAAAACAGGACTCCTATGATTTCTGGGTTTTTTTGGAAGTCCTGAAAACAGGACTCCTATGATTTCTGGGTTTTTTTTGGAAGTCCTGAAAACAGGACTCCTATGATTTCTGGGTTTTTTTTGGAAGTCCTAAAAATAGGAACCCATGATTTCTGGGTATTTTTGGAAGTCCTGAAAACAGGACTCCTATGATTTCTGGGTTTTTTTGGAAGTCCTAAAAATAGGAACCCATGATTTCTGGGTATTTTTGGAAGTCCTGAAAACAGGACTCCTATGATTTCTGGGTTTTTTTGGAAGTCCTAAAAATAGGAACCTATGATTTCTGGGTATTTTTGGAAGTCCTGAAAACAGGACTCCTATGATTTCTGGGTTTTTTTGGAAGTCCTGAAAACAGGACTCCTATGATTTCTGGGTTTTTTTGGAAGTCCTAAAAATAGGAACCTATGATTTCTGGGTATTTTTGGAAGTCCTGAAAACAGGACTCCTATGATTTCTGGGTTTTTTTGGAAGTCCTGAAAACAGGACTCCTATGATTTCTGGGTTTTTTTGGAAGTCCTGAAAACAGGACTCCTATGATTTCTGGGTTTTTTTGGAAGTCCTGAAAACAGGACTCCTATGATTTCTGGGTTTTTTTGGAAGTCCTAAAAATAGGAACCTATGATTTCTGGGTTTTTTTGGAAGTCCTGAAAACAGGACTCCTATGATTTCTGGGTTTTTTTGGAAGTCCTGAAAACAGGACTCCTATGATTTCTGGGTATTTTTGGAAGTCCTGAAAACAGGACTCCTATGATTTCTGGGTTTTTTTAGAAGTCCTGAAAACAGGACTCCTATGATTTCTGGGTTTTTTAGAAGTCCTGAAAACAGGACTTCTATGATTTCTGGGTTTTTTTTGGAAGTCCTGAAAACAGGACTCCTATGATTTCTGGGTTTTTTGGAAGTCCTGAAAACAGGACTCCTATGATTTCTGGGTTTTTTTTGGAAGTCCTGAAAACAGGACTCCTATGATTTCTGGGTTTTTTTTGGAAGTCCTAAAAATAGGAACCCATGATTTCTGGGTATTTTTGGAAGTCCTGAAAACAGGACTCCTATGATTTCTGGGTTTTTTGGAAGTCCTGAAAACAGGACTCCTATGATTTCTGGGTTTTTTTGGAAGTCCTAAAAATAGGAACCTATGATTTCTGGGTATTTTTGGAAGTCCTGAAAACAGGACTCCTATGATTTCTGGGTTTTTTTAGAAGTCCTGAAAACAGGACTCCTATGATTTCTGGGTTTTTTTAGAAGTCCTGAAAACAGGACTCCTATGATTTCTGGGTTTTTTTAGAAGTCCTGAAAACAGGACTCCTATGATTTCTGGGTTTTTTTTGGAAGTCCTGAAAACAGGACTCCTATGATTTCTGGGTTTTTTTAGAAGTCCTGAAAACAGGACTCCTATGATTTCTGGGTTTTTTGGAAGTCCTGAAAACAGGACTCCTATGATTTCTGGGTTTTTTTGGAAGTCCTGAAAACAGGACTCCTATGATTTCTGGGTTTTTTTGGAAGTCCTGAAAACAGGACTCCTATGATTTCTGGGTTTTTTAGAAGTCCTGAAAACAGGACTCCTATGATTTCTGGGTTTTTTTTGGAAGTCCTGAAAACAGGACTCCTATGATTTCTGGGTTTTTTGGAAGTCCTGAAAACAGGACTCCTATGATTTCTGGGTTTTTTGGAAGTCCTGAAAACAGGACTCCTATGATTTCTGGGTTTTTTGGAAGTCCTGAAAACAGGACTCCTATGATTTCTGGGTTTTTTGGAAGTCCTGAAAACAGGACTCCTATGATTTCTGGGTTTTTTTGGAAGTCCTAAAAATAGGAACCTATGATTTCTGGGTATTTTTGGAAGTCCTGAAAACAGGACTCCTATGATTTCTGGGTTTTTTTAGAAGTCCTGAAAACAGGACTCCTATGATTTCTGGGTTTTTTTAGAAGTCCTGAAAACAGGACTCCTATGATTTCTGGGTTTTTTTAGAAGTCCTGAAAACAGGACTCCTATGATTTCTGGGTTTTTTTTGGAAGTCCTGAAAACAGGACTCCTATGATTTCTGGGTTTTTTTAGAAGTCCTGAAAACAGGACTCCTATGATTTCTGGGTTTTTTGGAAGTCCTGAAAACAGGACTCCTATGATTTCTGGGTTTTTTTGGAAGTCCTGAAAACAGGACTCCTATGATTTCTGGGTTTTTTAGAAGTCCTGAAAACAGGACTCCTATGATTTCTGGGTTTTTTTTGGAAGTCCTGAAAACAGGACTCCTATGATTTCTGGGTTTTTTGGAAGTCCTGAAAACAGGACTCCTATGATTTCTGGGTTTTTTGGAAGTCCTGAAAACAGGACTCCTATGATTTCTGGGTTTTTTGGAAGTCCTGAAAACAGGACTCCTATGATTTCTGGGTTTTTTGGAAGTCCTGAAAACAGGACTCCTATGATTTCTGGGTTTTTTTGGAAGTCCTAAAAATAGGAACCTATGATTTCTGGGTATTTTTGGAAGTCCTGAAAACAGGACTCCTATGATTTCTGGGTTTTTTTAGAAGTCCTGAAAACAGGACTCCTATGATTTCTGGGTTTTTTAGAAGTCCTGAAAACAGGACTTCTATGATTTCTGGGTTTTTTTGGAAGTCCTGAAAACAGGACTCCTATGATTTCTGGGTTTTTTGGAAGTCCTAAAAATAGGAACCTATGATTTCTGGGTATTTTTGGAAGTCCTGAAACCAGGAATCCTATGATTTCTGGGTTTTTTTGGAAGTCCTGAAAACAGGACTCCTATGATTTCTGGGTTTTTTTGGAAGTCCTGGAAACAGGACTCCTATGATTTCTGGGTTTTTTTTGGAAGTCCTGAAACCAGGACTCCTATGATTTCTGGGTTTTTTTTGGAAGTCCTGAAACCAGGACTCCTATGATTTCTGGGTTTTTTTGGAAGTCCTGAAAACAGGACTCCTATGATTTCTGGGTTTTTTTGGAAGTCCTGGAAACAGGACTCCTATGATTTCTGGGTTTTTTTTGGAAGTCCTGAAAACAGGACTCCTATGATTTCTGGGTTTTTTTGGAAGTCCTGGAAACAGGACTCCTATGATTTCTGGGTTTTTTTTGGAAGTCCTGAAACCAGGACTCCTATGATTTCTGGGTTTTTTTACAGGACTCCTATGATTTCTGGGTTTTTTTTGGAAGTCCTAAAAATAGGAACCTATGATTTCTGGGTATTTTTGGAAGTCCTGAAAACAGGACTCCTATGATTTCTGGGTTTTTTGGAAGTCCTAAAAATAGGAACCTATGATTTCTGGGTTTGTTTGGAAGTCCTGAAAACAGGACTCCTATGATTTCTGGGTTTTTTTAGAAGTCCTGAAAACAGGACTCCTATGATTTCTGGGTTTTTTTAGAAGTCCTGAAAACAGGACTCCTATGATTTCTGGGTTTTTTTTGGAAGTCCTAAAAATAGGAACCCATGATTTCTGGGTATTTTGGAAGTCCTGAAAACAGGACTCCTATGATTTCTGGGTTTTTTTTTGGAAGTCCTGAAAACAGGACTCCTATGATTTCTGGGTTTTTTTTGGAAGTCCTAAAAATAGGAACCCATGATTTCTGGGTATTTTTGGAAGTCCTGAAAACAGGACTCCTATGATTTCTGGGTATTTTTGGAAGTCCTGAAAACAGGACTCCTATGATTTCTGGGTTTTTTGGAAGTCCTAAAAATAGGAACCTATGATTTCTGGGTTTGTTTGGAAGTCCTGAAAACAGGACTCCTATGATTTCTGGGTTTTTTTAGAAGTCCTGAAAACAGGACTTCTATGATTTCTGGGTTTTTTTTGGAAGTCCTGAAAACAGGACTCCTATGATTTCTGGGTTTTTTTTGGAAGTCCTAAAAATAGGAACCCATGATTTCTGGGTATTTTGGAAGTCCTGAAAACAGGACTCCTATGATTTCTGGGTTTTTTTTGGAAGTCCTGAAAACAGGACTCCTATGATTTCTGGGTTTTTTTTGGAAGTCCTAAAAATAGGAACCCATGATTTCTGGGTATTTTTGGAAGTCCTGAAAACAGGACTCCTATGATTTCTGGGTATTTTTGGAAGTCCTGAAAACAGGACTCCTATGATTTCTGAGTTTTTTTGAAAGTCCTGAAACCAGGACTCCTATGATTTCTGGGTTTTTTTGGATGTCCTGAAAACAGGACTCCTATGATTTCTGGGTTTTTTTGAAAAGTCCTAAAAATAGGAACCTATGATTTCTGGGTATTTTTGGAAGTCCTGAAACCAGGACTCCTATGATTTCTGGGTTTTTTTTGGAAGTCCTGAAAACAGGACTCCTATGATTTCTGGGTTTTTTTTGGAAGTCCTAAAAATAGGAACCCATGATTTCTGGGTATTTTTGGAAGTCCTGAAAACAGGACTCCTATGATTTCTGGGTATTTTTGGAAGTCCTGAAAACAGGACTCCTATGATTTCTGGGTATTTTTGGAAGTCCTGAAAACAGGACTCCTATGATTTCTGAGTTTTTTTGAAAGTCCTGAAAACAGGACTCCTATGATTTCTGGGTTTTTTTGGAAGTCCTGAAAACAGGACTCCTATGATTTCTGGGTTTTTTTGGAAGTCCTGAAAACAGGACTCCTATGATTTCTGGGTTTTTTTGGATGTCCTGAAAACAGGACTCCTATGATTTCTGAGTTTTTTTGGAAGTCCTGAAAACAGGACTCCTATGATTTCTGGGTTTTTTTGGATGTCCTGAAAACAGGACTCCTATGATTTCTGGGTATTTTTGGAAGTCCTGAAAACAGGACTCCTATGATTTCTGAGTTTTTTTGAAAGTCCTGAAAACAGGACTCCTATGATTTCTGGGTTTTTTTGGAAGTCCTGAAAACAGGACTCCTATGATTTCTGGGTTTTTTTGGATGTCCTGAAAACAGGACTCCTATGATTTCTGGGTATTTTTGGAAGTCCTGAAACCAGGACTCCTATGATTTCTGGGTTTTTTTACAGGACTCCTATGATTTCTGGGTTTTTTTTGGAAGTCCTAAAAATAGGAACCTATGATTTCTGGGTATTTTTGGAAGTCCTGAAAACAGGACTCCTATGATTTCTGGGTTTTTTGGAAGTCCTAAAAATAGGAACCTATGATTTCTGGGTTTGTTTGGAAGTCCTAAAAATAGGAACCTATGATTTCTGGGTATTTTTGGAAGTCCTGAAAACAGGACTCCTATGATTTCTGGGTTTTTTTTGGAAGTCCTAAAAATAGGAACCCATGATTTCTGGGTATTTTTGGAAGTCCTGAAAACAGGACTCCTATGATTTCTGGGTATTTTTGGAAGTCCTGAAAACAGGACTCCTATGATTTCTGGGTATTTTTGGAAGTCCTGAAAACAGGACTCCTATGATTTCTGAGTTTTTTTGAAAGTCCTGAAAACAGGACTCCTATGATTTCTGGGTTTTTTTGGAAGTCCTGAAAACAGGACTCCTATGATTTCTGGGTTTTTTTGGAAGTCCTGAAAACAGGACTCCTATGATTTCTGGGTTTTTTTGGATGTCCTGAAAACAGGACTCCTATGATTTCTGGGTATTTTTGGAAGTCCTGAAAACAGGACTCCTATGATTTCTGGGTTTTTTTGGAAGTCCTGAAAACAGGACTCCTATGATTTCTGGGTTTTTTTGGATGTCCTGAAAACAGGACTCCTATGATTTCTGGGTTTTTTTGGAAGTCCTGAAAACAGGACTCCTATGATTTCTGGGTTTTTTTGGATGTCCTGAAAACAGGACTCCTATGATTTCTGGGTTTTTTTGGATGTCCTGAAAACAGGACTCCTATGATTTCTGGGTATTTTTGGAAGTCCTGAAAACAGGACTCCTATGATTTCTGAGTTTTTTTGAAAGTCCTGAAAACAGGACTCCTATGATTTCTGGGTTTTTTTGGAAGTCCTGAAAACAGGACTCCTATGATTTCTGGGTATTTTTGGAAGTCCTGAAAACAGGACTCCTATGATTTCTGGGTATTTTTGGAAGTCCTGAAAACAGGACTCCTATGATTTCTGAGTTTTTTTGAAAGTCCTGAAAACAGGACTCCTATGATTTCTGGGTTTTTTTGGAAGTCCTGAAAACAGGACTCCTATGATTTCTGGGTATTTTTGGAAGTCCTGAAAACAGGACTCCTATGATTTCTGGGTATTTTTGGAAGTCCTGAAAACAGGACTCCTATGATTTCTGAGTTTTTTTGAAAGTCCTGAAAACAGGACTCCTATGATTTCTGGGTTTTTTTGGAAGTCCTGAAAACAGGACTCCTATGATTTCTGAGTTTTTTTGGAAGTCCTGAAAACAGGACTCCTATGATTTCTGGGTTTTTTTGGATGTCCTGAAAACAGGACTCCTATGATTTCTGGGTATTTTTGGAAGTCCTGAAACCAGGACTCCTATGATTTCTGGGTTTTTTTACAGGACTCCTATGATTTCTGGGTTTTTTTTGGAAGTCCTAAAAATAGGAACCTATGATTTCTGGGTATTTTTGGAAGTCCTGAAAACAGGACTCCTATGATTTCTGGGTTTTTTGGAAGTCCTAAAAATAGGAACCTATGATTTCTGGGTTTGTTTGGAAGTCCTGAAAACAGGACTCCTATGATTTCTGGGTTTTTTTGGAAGTCCTGAAAACAGGACTCCTATGATTTCTGGGTATTTTTGGAAGTCCTGAAACCAGGACTCCTATGATTTCTGGGTTTTTTTGGAAGTCCTGAAAACAGGACTCCTATGATTTCTGGGTTTTTTTGGAAGTCCTGAAAACAGGACTCCTATGATTTCTGGGTTTTTTTTGGAAGTCTTGAAAACAGGACTCCTATGATTTCTGGGTTTTTTTGGAAGTCCTAAAAATAGGAACCTATGATTTCTGGGTATTTTTGGAAGTCCTGAAACCAGGACTCCTATGATTTCTGGGTTTTTTACAGGACTCCTATGATTTCTGGGTTTTTTTTGGAAGTCCTAAAAATAGGAACCTATGATTTCTGGGTATTTTTGGAAGTCCTGAAAACAGGACTCCTATGATTTCTGGGTTTTTTGGAAGTCCTAAAAATAGGAACCTATGATTTCTGGGTTTGTTTGGAAGTCCTGAAAACAGGACTCCTATGATTTCTGGGTTTTTTTAGAAGTCCTGAAAACAGGACTTCTATGATTTCTGGGTTTTTTTTGGAAGTCCTGAAAACAGGACTCCTATGATTTCTGGGTTTTTTTAGAAGTCCTGAAAACAGGACTTTTATGATTTCTGGGTTTTTTTGGAAGTCCTAAAAATAGGAACCTATGATTTCTGGGTATTTTTGGAAGTCCTGAAAACAGGACTCCTATGATTTCTGGGTTTGTTTGGAAGTCCTGAAAACAGGACTCCTATGATTTCTGGGTTTTTTTAGAAGTCCTGAAAACAGGACTTTTATGATTTCTGGGTTTGTTTGGAAGTCCTGAAAACAGGACTTCTATGATTTCTGGGTTTTTTTTGGAAGTCCTGAAAACAGGACTCCTATGATTTCTGGGTTTTTTTAGAAGTCCTGAAAACAGGACTTTTATGATTTCTGGGTTTTTTTGGAAGTCCTAAAAATAGGAACCTATGATTTCTGGGTATTTTTGGAAGTCCTGAAAACAGGACTCCTATGATTTCTGGGTTTTTTTGGAAGTCCTGAAAACAGGACTCCTATGATTTCTGGGTTTTTTTTTGGAAGTCCTGAAAACAGGACTCCTATGATTTCTGGGTTTTTTTTGGAAGTCCTAAAAATAGGAACCTATGATTTCTGGGTATTTTTGGAAGTCCTGAAAACAGGACTCCTATGATTTCTGAATTTTTTGGAAGTCCTGAAAACAGGACTCCTATGATTTCTGGGTTTTTTTGGAAGTCCTAAAAATAGGAACCTATGATTTCTGGGTATTTTTGGAAGTCCTGAAACCAGGACTCCTATGATTTCTGGGTTTTTTTTACAGGACTCCTATGATTTCTGGGTTTTTTTGGAAGTCCTAAAAATAGGAACCTATGATTTCTGGGTATTTTTGGAAGTCCTGAAACCAGGACTCCTATGATTTCTGGGTTTTTTTTACAGGACTCCTATGATTTCTGGGTTTTTTTGGAAGTCCTAAAAATAGGAACCTATGATTTCTGGGTATTTTTGGAAGTCCTGAAACCAGGACTCCTATGATTTCTGGGTTTTTTTACAGGACTCCTATGATTTCTGGGTTTTTTGGAAGTCCTAAAAATAGGAACCTATGATTTCTGGGTTTGTTTGGAAGTCCTGAAAACAGGACTCCTATGATTTCTGGGTTTTTTTGGAAGTCCTGAAAACAGGACTCCTATGATTTCTGGGTTTTTTTTTGGAAGTCCTAAAAATAGGAACCTATGATTTCTGGGTATTTTTGGAAGTCCTGAAAACAGGACTCCTATGATTTCTGGGTTTTTTTGGAAGTCCTAAAAATAGGAACCTATGATTTCTGGGTATTTTTGGAAGTCCTGAAAACAGGACTCCTATGATTTCTGGGTTTTTTTGGAAGTCCTAAAAATAGGAACCTATGATTTCTGGGTATTTTTGGAAGTCCTGAAAACAGGACTCCTATGATTTCTGGGTTTTTTTGGAAGTCCTGAAAACAGGACTCCTATGATTTCTGGGTTTTTTTGGAAGTCCTGAAAACAGGACTCCTATGATTTCTGGGTTTTTTTTTGGAAGTCCTAAAAATAGGAACCTATGATTTCTGGGTATTTTTGGAAGTCCTGAAAACAGGACTCCTATGATTTCTGGGTTTTTTTGGAAGTCCTAAAAATAGGAACCTATGATTTCTGAGTTTTTTTGGAAGTCCTGAAAACAGGACTCCTATGATTTCTGGGTTTTTTTGGAAGTCCTAAAAATAGGAACCTATGATTTCTGGGTTTTTTTGGAAGTCCTGAAACCAGGACTCCTATGATTTCTGGGTTTTTTTTGGAAGTCCTGAAAACAGGACTCCTATGATTTCTGGGTTTTTTTTTGGAAGTCCTGAAAACAGGACTCCTATGATTTCTGGGTTTTTTTTGGAAGTCCTAAAAATAGGAACCTATGATTTCTGGGTTTTTTTGGAAGTCCTGAAAACAGGACTCCTATGATTTCTGGGTTTTTTTTTGGAAGTCCTAAAAATAGGAACCTATGATTTCTGGGTATTTTTGGAAGTCCTGAAAACAGGACTCCTATGATTTCTGGGTTTTTTTGGAAGTCCTAAAAATAGGAACCTATGATTTCTGGGTATTTTTGGAAGTCCTGAAAACAGGACTCCTATGATTTCTGGGTTTTTTTGGAAGTCCTAAAAATAGGAACCTATGATTTCTGGGTATTTTTGGAAGTCCTGAAAACAGGACTCCTATGATTTCTGGGTTTTTTTGGAAGTCCTGAAAACAGGACTCCTATGATTTCTGGGTTTTTTTGGAAGTCCTGAAAACAGGACTCCTATGATTTCTGGGTTTTTTTTTGGAAGTCCTGAAAACAGGACTCCTATGATTTCTGGGTTTTTTTGGAAGTCCTAAAAATAGGAACCTATGATTTCTGGGTATTTTTGGAAGTCCTGAAAACAGGACTCCTATGATTTCTGGGTATTTTTGGAAGTCCTGAAAACAGGACTCCTATGATTTCTGGGTTTTTTTGGAAGTCCTGAAAACAGGACTCCTATGATTTCTGGGTTTTTTTGGAAGTCCTAAAAATAGGAACCTATGATTTCTGGGTATTTTTGGAAGTCCTGAAAACAGGACTCCTATGATTTCTGGGTTTTTTTGGAAGTCCTAAAAATAGGAACCTATGATTTCTGAGTTTTTTTGGAAGTCCTGAAAACAGGACTCCTATGATTTCTGGGTTTTTTTGGAAGTCCTAAAAATAGGAACCTATGATTTCTGAGTTTTTTTGGAAGTCCTGAAAACAGGACTCCTATGATTTCTGGGTTTTTTTGGAAGTCCTAAAAATAGGAACCTATGATTTCTGAGTTTTTTTGGAAGTCCTGAAACCAGGACTCCTATGATTTCTGGGTTTTTTTTGGAAGTCCTGAAAACAGGACTCCTATGATTTCTGGGTTTTTTTTTGGAAGTCCTGAAAACAGGACTCCTATGATTTCTGGGTTTTTTTTTGGAAGTCCTAAAAATAGGAACCTATGATTTCTGGGTATTTTTGGAAGTCCTGAAAACAGGACTCCTATGATTTCTGAATTTTTTGGAAGTCCTGAAAACAGGACTCCTATGATTTCTGGGTTTTTTTGGAAGTCCTGAAAACAGGACTCCTATGATTTCTGGGTTTTTTTGGAAGTCCTAAAAATAGGAACCTATGATTTCTGGGTATTTTTGGAAGTCCTGAAACCAGGACTCCTATGATTTCTGGGTTTTTTTACAGGACTCCTATGATTTCTGGGTTTTTTGGAAGTCCTAAAAATAGGAACCTATGATTTCTGGGTTTGTTTGGAAGTCCTGAAAACAGGACTCCTATGATTTCTGGGTTTTTTTAGAAGTCCTGAAAACAGGACTTCTATGATTTCTGGGTTTTTTTTGGAAGTCCTGAAAACAGGACTCCTATGATTTCTGGGTTTTTTTGGAAGTCCTGAAAACAGGACTTCTATGATTTCTGGGTTTTTTTGGAAGTCCTGAAAACAGGACTCCTATGATTTCTGGGTTTTTTTTTGGAAGTCCTGAAAACAGGACTCCTATGATTTCTGGGTTTTTTACAGGACTCCTATGATTTCTGGGTTTTTTTTGGAAGTCCTAAAAATAGGAACCTATGATTTCTGGGTATTTTTGGAAGTCCTGAAAACAGGACTCCTATGATTTCTGGGTTTTTTGGAAGTCCTAAAAATAGGAACCTATGATTTCTGGGTTTGTTTGGAAGTCCTGAAAACAGGACTCCTATGATTTCTGGGTTTTTTTAGAAGTCCTGAAAACAGGACTTCTATGATTTCTGGGTTTTTTTTGGAAGTCCTGAAAACAGGACTCCTATGATTTCTGGGTTTTTTTAGAAGTCCTGAAAACAGGACTTTTATGATTTCTGGGTTTTTTTGGAAGTCCTAAAAATAGGAACCTATGATTTCTGGGTATTTTTGGAAGTCCTGAAAACAGGACTCCTATGATTTCTGGGTTTTTTTGGAAGTCCTAAAAATAGGAACCTATGATTTCTGGGTATTTTTGGAAGTCCTGAAACCAGGACTCCTATGATTTCTGGGTTTTTTTGGAAGTCCTGAAAACAGGACTCCTATGATTTCTGGGTTTTTTTGGAAGTCCTGAAAACAGGACTCCTATGATTTCTGGGTTTTTTTTTGGAAGTCCTGAAAACAGGACTCCTATGATTTCTGGGTTTTTTTTGGAAGTCCTAAAAATAGGAACCTATGATTTCTGGGTATTTTTGGAAGTCCTGAAACCAGGACTCCTATGATTTCTGGGTTTTTTTGGAAGTCCTGAAAACAGGACTCCTATGATTTCTGGGTTTTTTTAGAAGTCCTGAAAACAGGACTTTTATGATTTCTGGGTTTTTTTGGAAGTCCTAAAAATAGGAACCTATGATTTCTGGGTATTTTTGGAAGTCCTGAAAACAGGACTCCTATGATTTCTGGGTTTTTTTGGAAGTCCTAAAAATAGGAACCTATGATTTCTGGGTATTTTTGGAAGTCCTGAAACCAGGACTCCTATGATTTCTGGGTTTTTTTGGAAGTCCTGAAAACAGGACTCCTATGATTTCTGGGTTTTTTTGGAAGTCCTGAAAACAGGACTCCTATGATTTCTGGGTTTTTTTTTGGAAGTCCTGAAAACAGGACTCCTATGATTTCTGAATTTTTTGGAAGTCCTGAAAACAGGACTCCTATGATTTCTGGGTTTTTTTGGAAGTCCTGAAACCAGGACTCCTATGATTTCTGGGTTTTTTTACAGGACTCCTATGATTTCTGGGTTTTTTGGAAGTCCTAAAAATAGGAACCTATGATTTCTGGGTTTGTTTGGAAGTCCTGAAAACAGGACTCCTATGATTTCTGGGTTTTTTTAGAAGTCCTGAAAACAGGACTTCTATGATTTCTGGGTTTTTTTTGGAAGTCCTGAAAACAGGACTCCTATGATTTCTGGGTTTTTTTAGAAGTCCTGAAAACAGGACTTCTATGATTTCTGGGTTTTTTTGGAAGTCCTGAAAACAGGACTCCTATGATTTCTGGGTTTTTTTTGGAAGTCCTGAAAACAGGACTCCTATGATTTCTGGGTTTTTTTGGAAGTCCTGAAAACAGGACTCCTATGATTTCTGGGTTTTTTTGGAAGTCCTGAAAACAGGACTCCTATGATTTCTGGGTTTTTTTTTGGAAGTCCTAAAAATAGGAACCTATGATTTCTGGGTATTTTTGGAAGTCCTGAAAACAGGACTCCTATGATTTCTGGGTTTTTTTAGAAGTCCTGAAAACAGGACTTCTATGATTTCTGGGTTTTTTTGGAAGTCCTGAAATCAGGACTTTTATGATTTCTGGGTATTTTTGGAAGTCCTGAAAACAGGACTCCTATGATTTCTGGGTTTTTTTAGAAGTCCTGAAAACAGGACTTCTATGATTTCTGGGTTTTTTTGGAAGTCCTGAAATCAGGACTTTTATGATTTCTGGGTTTTTTTGGAAGTCCTAAAAATAGGAACCTATGATTTCTGGGTATTTTTGGAAGTCCTGAAAACAGGACTCCTATGATTTCTGGGTTTTTTTGGAAGTCCTAAAAATAGGAACCTATGATTTCTGGGTATTTTTGGAAGTCCTGAAAACAGGACTCCTATGATTTCTGGGTTTTTTTGGAAGTCCTAAAAATAGGAACCTATGATTTCTGGGTTTTTTTGGAAGTCCTGAAAACAGGACTCCTATGATTTCTGGGTTTTTTTGGAAGTCCTGAAAACAGGACTCCTATGATTTCTGGGTTTTTTTTTGGAAGTCCTGAAAACAGGACTCCTATGATTTCTGGGTTTTTTTTGGAAGTCCTAAAAATAGGAACCTATGATTTCTGGGTATTTTTGGAAGTCCTGAAAACAGGACTCCTATGATTTCTGAATTTTTTGGAAGTCCTGAAAACAGGACTCCTATGATTTCTGGGTTTTTTTGGAAGTCCTGAAACCAGGACTCCTATGATTTCTGGGTTTTTTTACAGGACTCCTATGATTTCTGGGTTTTTTGGAAGTCCTGAAACCAGGACTCCTATGATTTCTGGGTTTTTTTGGAAGTCCTGAAACCAGGACTCCTATGATTTCTGGGTTTTTTTACAGGACTCCTATGATTTCTGGGTTTGTTTGGAAGTCCTGAAAACAGGACTCCTATGATTTCTGGGTTTTTTTAGAAGTCCTGAAAACAGGACTCCTATGATTTCTGGGTTTTTTTTGGAAGTCCTAAAAATAGGAACCTATGATTTCTGGGTATTTTTGGAAGTCCTGAAAACAGGACTCCTATGATTTCTGGGTTTTTTTGGAAGTCCTGAAACCAGGACTCCTATGATTTCTGGGTTTTTTTACAGGACTCCTATGATTTCTGGGTTTGTTTGGAAGTCCTGAAAACAGGACTCCTATGATTTCTGGGTTTTTTTAGAAGTCCTGAAAACAGGACTTCTATGATTTCTGGGTTTTTTTTGGAAGTCCTGAAAACAGGACTCCTATGATTTCTGGGTTTTTTTAGAAGTCCTGAAAACAGGACTTCTATGATTTCTGGGTTTTTTTGGAAGTCCTGAAATCAGGACTTTTATGATTTCTGGGTTTTTTTGGAAGTCCTAAAAATAGGAACCTATGATTTCTGGGTATTTTTGGAAGTCCTGAAAACAGGACTCCTATGATTTCTGGGTTTTTTTGGAAGTCCTGAAAACAGGACTCCTATGATTTCTGGGTTTTTTTGGAAGTCCTGAAAACAGGACTCCTATGATTTCTGGGTTTTTTTTTGGAAGTCCTAAAAATAGGAACCTATGATTTCTGGGTATTTTTGGAAGTCCTGAAAACAGGACTCCTATGATTTCTGGGTTTTTTTAGAAGTCCTGAAAACAGGACTTCTATGATTTCTGGGTTTTTTTGGAAGTCCTGAAATCAGGACTTTTATGATTTCTGGGTATTTTTGGAAGTCCTGAAAACAGGACTCCTATGATTTCTGGGTTTTTTTAGAAGTCCTGAAAACAGGACTTCTATGATTTCTGGGTTTTTTTGGAAGTCCTGAAATCAGGACTTTTATGATTTCTGGGTTTTTTTGGAAGTCCTAAAAATAGGAACCTATGATTTCTGGGTATTTTTGGAAGTCCTGAAAACAGGACTCCTATGATTTCTGGGTTTTTTTGGAAGTCCTGAAAACAGGACTCCTATGATTTCTGGGTTTTTTTGGAAGTCCTAAAAATAGGAACCTATGATTTCTGGGTATTTTTGGAAGTCCTGAAAACAGGACTCCTATGATTTCTGGGTTTTTTTGGAAGTCCTAAAAATAGGAACCTATGATTTCTGGGTATTTTTGGAAGTCCTGAAAACAGGACTCCTATGATTTCTGGGTTTTTTTGGAAGTCCTGAAAACAGGACTCCTATGATTTCTGGGTTTTTTTGGAAGTCCTGAAAACAGGACTCCTATGATTTCTGGGTTTTTTTTTGGAAGTCCTAAAAATAGGAACCTATGATTTCTGGGTATTTTTGGAAGTCCTGAAAACAGGACTCCTATGATTTCTGGGTTTTTTTGGAAGTCCTAAAAATAGGAACCTATGATTTCTGAGTTTTTTTGGAAGTCCTGAAAACAGGACTCCTATGATTTCTGGGTTTTTTTGGAAGTCCTGAAAACAGGACTCCTATGATTTCTGGGTTTTTTTTTGGAAGTCCTAAAAATAGGAACCTATGATTTCTGGGTATTTTTGGAAGTCCTGAAAACAGGACTCCTATGATTTCTGGGTTTTTTTGGAAGTCCTAAAAATAGGAACCTATGATTTCTGGGTATTTTTGGAAGTCCTGAAACCAGGACTCCTATGATTTCTGGGTTTTTTTGGAAGTCCTGAAAACAGGACTCCTATGATTTCTGGGTTTTTTTGGAAGTCCTAAAAATAGGAACCTATGATTTCTGGGTATTTTTGGAAGTCCTGAAAACAGGACTCCTATGATTTCTGGGTTTTTTTTGGAAGTCCTAAAAATAGGAACCTATGATTTCTGGGTATTTTTGGAAGTCCTGAAACCAGGACTCCTATGATTTCTGGGTTTTTTTAGAAGTCCTGAAAACAGGACTTCTATGATTTCTGGGTTTTTTTTGGAAGTCCTGAAAACAGGACTCCTATGATTTCTGGGTTTTTTTAGAAGTCCTGAAAACAGGACTTCTATGATTTCTGGGTTTTTTTGGAAGTCCTGAAATCAGGACTTTTATGATTTCTGGGTTTTTTTGGAAGTCCTGAAAACAGGACTCCTATGATTTCTGGGTTTTTTTTGGAAGTCCTAAAAATAGGAACCTATGATTTCTGGGTATTTTTGGAAGTCCTGAAAACAGGACTCCTATGATTTCTGGGTTTTTTTGGAAGTCCTGAAAACAGGACTCCTATGATTTCTGGGTTTTTTTGGAAGTCCTGAAAACAGGACTCCTATGATTTCTGGGTTTTTTTTTTGGAAGTCCTAAAAATAGGAACCTATGATTTCTGGGTATTTTTGGAAGTCCTGAAAACAGGACTCCTATGATTTCTGGGTTTTTTTGGAAGTCCTAAAAATAGGAACCTATGATTTCTGGGTATTTTTGGAAGTCCTGAAAACAGGACTCCTATGATTTCTGGGTTTTTTTGGAAGTCCTAAAAATAGGAACCTATGATTTCTGGGTATTTTTGGAAGTCCTGAAAACAGGACTCCTATGATTTCTGGGTTTTTTTTGGAAGTCCTAAAAATAGGAACCTATGATTTCTGGGTATTTTTGGAAGTCCTGAAAACAGGACTCCTATGATTTCTGGGTTTTTTTGGAAGTCCTGAAAACAGGACTCCTATGATTTCTGGGTTTTTTTGGAAGTCCTGAAAACAGGACTCCTATGATTTCTGGGTTTTTTTTTGGAAGTCCTAAAAATAGGAACCTATGATTTCTGGGTATTTTTGGAAGTCCTGAAAACAGGACTCCTATGATTTCTGGGTTTTTTTGGAAGTCCTAAAAATAGGAACCTATGATTTCTGGGTATTTTTGGAAGTCCTGAAAACAGGACTCCTATGATTTCTGGGTTTTTTTGGAAGTCCTGAAAACAGGACTCCTATGATTTCTGGGTTTTTTTGGAAGTCCTGAAAACAGGACTCCTATGATTTCTGGGTTTTTTTTTGGAAGTCCTAAAAATAGGAACCTATGATTTCTGGGTATTTTTGGAAGTCCTGAAAACAGGACTCCTATGATTTCTGGGTTTTTTTGGAAGTCCTAAAAATAGGAACCTATGATTTCTGAGTTTTTTTGGAAGTCCTGAAAACAGGACTCCTATGATTTCTGGGTTTTTTTGGAAGTCCTGAAAACAGGACTCCTATGATTTCTGGGTTTTTTTTTGGAAGTCCTAAAAATAGGAACCTATGATTTCTGGGTATTTTTGGAAGTCCTGAAAACAGGACTCCTATGATTTCTGGGTTTTTTTGGAAGTCCTAAAAATAGGAACCTATGATTTCTGGGTATTTTTGGAAGTCCTGAAACCAGGACTCCTATGATTACTGGGTTTTTTTGGAAGTCCTGAAAACAGGACTCCTATGATTTCTGGGTTTTTTTGGAAGTCCTAAAAATAGGAACCTATGATTTCTGGGTATTTTTGGAAGTCCTGAAACCAGGACTCCTATGATTTCTGGGTTTTTTTGGAAGTCCTGAAACCAGGACTCCTATGATTTCTGGGTTTTTTTTGGAAGTCCTAAAAATAGGAACCTATGATTTCTGGGTATTTTTGGAAGTCCTGAAAACAGGACTCCTATGATTTCTGGGTTTTTTTTGGAAGTCCTAAAAATAGGAACCTATGATTTCTGGGTATTTTTGGAAGTCCTGAAACCAGGACTCCTATGATTTCTGGGTTTTTTTTGGAAGTCCTAAAAATAGGAACCTATGATTTCTGGGTTTTTTTGGAAGTCCTGAAACCAGGACTCCTATGATTTCTGGGTTTTTTTTGGAAGTCCTAAAAATAGGAACCTATGATTTCTGGGTATTTTTGGAAGTCCTGAAACCAGGACTCCTATGATTTCTGGGTTTTTTTTGGAAGTCCTAAAAATAGGAACCTATGATTTCTGGGTTTTTTTGGAAGTCCTGAAAACAGGACTCCTATGATTTCTGGGTTTTTTTTTGGAAGTCCTGAAAACAGGACTCCTATGATTTCTGGGTTTTTTTTGGAAGTCCTAAAAATAGGAACCTATGATTTCTGGGTATTTTTGGAAGTCCTGAAAACAGGACTCCTATGATTTCTGAATTTTTTGGAAGTCCTGAAAACAGGACTCCTATGATTTCTGGGTTTTTTTGGAAGTCCTGAAAACAGGACTCCTATGATTTCTGGGTTTTTTTGGAAGTCCTAAAAATAGGAACCTATGATTTCTGGGTATTTTTGGAAGTCCTGAAACCAGGACTCCTATGATTTCTGGGTTTTTTACAGGACTCCTATGATTTCTGGGTTTTTTGGAAGTCCTAAAAATAGGAACCTATGATTTCTGGGTTTGTTTGGAAGTCCTGAAAACAGGACTCCTATGATTTCTGAGTTTTTTTGGAAGTCCTGAAAACAGGACTCCTATGATTTCTGGGTTTTTTACAGGACTCCTATGATTTCTGGGTTTTTTTGGAAGTCCTAAAAATAGGAACCTATGATTTCTGGGTATTTTTGGAAGTCCTGAAACCAGGACTCCTATGATTTCTGGGTTTTTTACAGGACTCCTATGATTTCTGGGTTTTTTTGGAAGTCCTAAAAATAGGAACCTATGATTTCTGGGTATTTTTGGAAGTCCTGAAACCAGGACTCCTATGATTTCTGGGTTTTTTACAGGACTCCTATGATTTCTGGGTTTTTTGGAAGTCCTAAAAATAGGAACCTATGATTTCTGGGTATTTTTGGAAGTCCTGAAAACAGGACTCCTATGATTTCTGAGTTTTTTTGGAAGTCCTGAAAACAGGACTCCTATGATTTCTGGGTTTTTTTGGAAGTCCTGAAAACAGGACTCCTATGATTTCTGAGTTTTTTTGGAAGTCCTGAAAACAGGACTCCTATGATTTCTGGGTTTTTTTGGATGTCCTGAAAACAGGACTCCTATGATTTCTGGGTTTTTTTGGAAGTCCTAAAAATAGGAACCTATGATTTCTGGGTATTTTTGGAAGTCCTGAAACCAGGACTCCTATGATTTCTGGGTTGTTTTACAGGACTCCTATGATTTCTGGGTTTTTTTTTGGAAGTCCTAAAAATAGGAACCTATGATTTCTGGGTATTTTTGGAAGTCCTGAAAACAGGACTCCTATGATTTCTGGGTTTTTTGGAAGTCCTAAAAATAGGAACCTATGATTTCTGGGTTTGTTTGGAAGTCCTAAAAATAGGAACCTATGATTTCTGGGTATTTTTGGAAGTCCTGAAACCAGGACTCCTATGATTTCTGGGTTTTTTTGGAAGTCCTGAAAACAGGACTCCTATGATTTCTGGGTTTTTTTGGAAGTCCTGAAAACAGGACTCCTATGATTTCTGGGTTTTTTTTGGAAGTCCTGAAAACAGGACTCCTATGATTTCTGGGTTTTTTTGGAAGTCCTAAAAATAGGAACCTATGATTTCTGGGTATTTTTGGAAGTCCTGAAAACAGGACTCCTATGATTTCTGGGTTTTTTAGAAGTCCTGAAAACAGGACTCCTATGATTTCTGGGTTTTTTTTGGAAGTCCTGAAAACAGGACTCCTATGATTTCTGGGTTTTTTGGAAGTCCTGAAAACAGGACTCCTATGATTTCTGGGTTTTTTTGGAAGTCCTAAAAATAGGAACCTATGATTTCTGGGTTTTTTTGGAAGTCCTGAAAACAGGACTTCTATGATTTCTGGGTATTTTTGGAAGTCCTGAAAACAGGACTCCTATGATTTCTGGGTTTTTTTGGAAGTCCTGAAAACAGGACTCCTATGATTTCTGGGTTTTTTTGGAAGTCCTGAAAACAGGACTCCTATGATTTCTGGGTTTTTTTGGAAGTCCTAAAAATAGGAACCTATGATTTCTGGGTATTTTTGGAAGTCCTGAAAACAGGACTCCTATGATTTCTGGGTTTTTTTAGAAGTCCTGAAAACAGGACTCCTATGATTTCTGGGTTTTTTAGAAGTCCTGAAAACAGGACTTCTATGATTTCTGGGTTTTTTTTGGAAACCCTGAAAACAGGACTCCTATGATTTCTGGGTTTTTTTGGAAGTCCTAAAAATAGGAACCTATGATTTCTGGGTATTTTTGGAAGTCCTGAAAACAGGACTCCTATGATTTCTGGGTTTTTTTGGAAGTCCTGAAAACAGGACTTCTATGATTTCTGGGTATTTTTGGAAGTCCTGAAAACAGGACTCCTATGATTTCTGGGTTTTTTTAGAAGTCCTAAAAATAGGAACCTATGATTTCTGGGTATTTTTGGAAGTCCTGAAAACAGGACTCCTATGATTTCTGGGTTTTTTTAGAAGTCCTGAAAACAGGACTCCTATGATTTCTGGGTTTTTTAGAAGTCCTGAAAACAGGACTCCTATGATTTCTGGGTTTTTTTTGGAAGTCCTGAAAACAGGACTCCTATGATTTCTGGGTTTTTTTGGAAGTCCTGAAAATAGGAACCTATGATTTCTGGGTTTTTTTTGGAAGTCCTGAAAACAGGACTCCTATGATTTCTGGGTTTTTTAGAAGTCCTGAAAACAGGACTCCTATGATTTCTGGGTTTTTTTTGGAAGTCCTGAAAACAGGACTCCTATGATTTCTGGGTTTTTTTGGAAGTCCTGAAAACAGGACTCCTATGATTTCTGGGTTTTTTTAGAAGTCCTAAAAATAGGAACCTATGATTTCTGGGTATTTTTGGAAGTCCTGAAAACAGGACTCCTATGATTTCTGGGTTTTTTTAGAAGTCCTGAAAACAGGACTCCTATGATTTCTGGGTTTTTTAGAAGTCCTGAAAACAGGACTTCTATGATTTCTGGGTATTTTTGGAAGTCCTGAAAACAGGACTCCTATGATTTCTGGGTTTTTTTGGAAGTCCTGAAAACAGGACTTCTATGATTTCTGGGTATTTTTGGAAGTCCTGAAAACAGGACTCCTATGATTTCTGGGTTTTTTTAGAAGTCCTGAAAACAGGACTCCTATGATTTCTGGGTTTTTTTAGAAGTCCTGAAAACAGGACTCCTATGATTTCTGGGTTTTTTAGAAGTCCTGAAAACAGGACTTTTATGATTTCTGGGTATTTTTGGAAGTCCTGAAAACAGGACTCCTATGATTTCTGGGTTTTTTTGGAAGTCCTGAAAACAGGACTCCTATGATTTCTGGGTTTTTTTGGAAGTCCTGAAAACAGGACTCCTATGATTTCTGGGTTTTTTTGGAAGTCCTAAAAATAGGAACCTATGATTTCTGGGTATTTTTGGAAGTCCTGAAAACAGGACTCCTATGATTTCTGGGTTTTTTTAGAAGTCCTGAAAACAGGACTCCTATGATTTCTGGGTTTTTTAGAAGTCCTGAAAACAGGACTTCTATGATTTCTGGGTTTTTTTTGGAAACCCTGAAAACAGGACTCCTATGATTTCTGGGTTTTTTTGGAAGTCCTAAAAATAGGAACCTATGATTTCTGGGTATTTTTGGAAGTCCTGAAAACAGGACTCCTATGATTTCTGGGTTTTTTTGGAAGTCCTGAAAACAGGACTTCTATGATTTCTGGGTATTTTTGGAAGTCCTGAAAACAGGACTCCTATGATTTCTGGGTTTTTTTAGAAGTCCTAAAAATAGGAACCTATGATTTCTGGGTATTTTTGGAAGTCCTGAAAACAGGACTCCTATGATTTCTGGGTTTTTTTAGAAGTCCTGAAAACAGGACTCCTATGATTTCTGGGTTTTTTAGAAGTCCTGAAAACAGGACTCCTATGATTTCTGGGTTTTTTTTGGAAGTCCTGAAAACAGGACTCCTATGATTTCTGGGTTTTTTTGGAAGTCCTAAAAATAGGAACCTATGATTTCTGGGTATTTTTGGAAGTCCTGAAAACAGGACTCCTATGATTTCTGGGTTTTTTTGGAAGTCCTGAAAACAGGACTTCTATGATTTCTGGGTATTTTTGGAAGTCCTGAAAACAGGACTCCTATGATTTCTGGGTTTTTTTAGAAGTCCTGAAAACAGGACTCCTATGATTTCTGGGTTTTTTAGAAGTCCTGAAAACAGGACTCCTATGATTTCTGGGTTTTTTTGGAAGTCCTGAAAACAGGACTCCTATGATTTCTGGGTTTTTTAGAAGTCCTGAAACCAGGACTCCTATGATTTCTGGGTTTTTTTGGAAGTCCTGAAAACAGGACTCCTATGATTTCTGGGTTTTTTTGGAAGTCCTGAAAACAGGACTTCTATGATTTCTGGGTATTTTTGGAAGTCCTGAAAACAGGACTCCTATGATTTCTGGGTTTTTTTAGAAGTCCTGAAAACAGGACTCCTATGATTTCTGGGTTTTTTAGAAGTCCTGAAAACAGGACTCCTATGATTTCTGGGTTTTTTTGGAAGTCCTAAAAATAGGAACCTATGATTTCTGGGTATTTTTGGAAGTCCTGAAAACAGGACTTCTATGATTTCTGGGTATTTTTGGAAGTCCTGAAAACAGGACTCCTATGATTTCTGGGTTTTTTTAGAAGTCCTGAAAACAGGACTCCTATGATTTCTGGGTTTTTTTAGAAGTCCTGAAAACAGGACTCCTATGATTTCTGGGTTTTTTAGAAGTCCTGAAAACAGGACTCCTATGATTTCTGGGTTTTTTTGGAAGTCCTAAAAATAGGAACCTATGATTTCTGGGTTTTTTTGGAAGTCCTGAAAACAGGACTTCTATGATTTCTGGGTATTTTTGGAAGTCCTGAAAACAGGACTCCTATGATTTCTGGGTTTTTTTGGAAGTCCTGAAAACAGGACTCCTATGATTTCTGGGTTTTTTTGGAAGTCCTGAAAACAGGACTCCTATGATTTCTGGGTTTTTTTGGAAGTCCTAAAAATAGGAACCTATGATTTCTGGGTATTTTTGGAAGTCCTGAAAACAGGACTCCTATGATTTCTGAGTTTTTTTGGAAGTCCTGAAAACAGGACTCCTATGATTTCTGGGTATTTTTGGAAGTCCTGAAACCAGGACTCCTATGATTTCTGGGTTTTTTTGGAAGTCCTGAAAACAGGACTCCTATGATTTCTGGGTTTTTTTGGAAGTCCTGAAAACAGGACTCCTATGATTTCTGGGTTTTTTTTGGAAGTCCTGAAAACAGGACTCCTATGATTTCTGGGTTTTTTTTGGAAGTCCTAAAAATAGGAACCTATGATTTCTGGGTATTTTTGGAAGTCCTGAAAACAGGACTCCTATGATTTCTGGGTTTTTTTGGAAGTCCTGAAAACAGGACTCCTATGATTTCTGGGTTTTTTTTGGAAGTCCTAAAAATAGGAACCTATGATTTCTGGGTATTTTTGGAAGTCCTGAAAACAGGACTCCTATGATTTCTGGGTTTTTTTGGAAGTCCTGAAAACAGGACTCCTATGATTTCTGGGTTTTTTTTGGAAGTCCTAAAAATAGGAACCTATGATTTCTGGGTATTTTTGGAAGTCCTGAAAACAGGACTCCTATGATTTCTGGGTATTTTTGGAAGTCCTGAAAACAGGACTCCTATGATTTCTGGGTTTTTTTGGAAGTCCTGAAAACAGGACTCCTATGATTTCTGGGTTTTTTTTGGAAGTCCTGAAAACAGGACTCCTATGATTTCTGGGTTTTTTTGGAAGTCCTAAAAATAGGAACCTATGATTTCTGGGTATTTTTGGAAGTCCTGAAAACAGGACTCCTATGATTTCTGGGTTTTTTTGGAAGTCCTAAAAATAGGAACCTATGATTTCTGGGTATTTTTGGAAGTCCTGAAAACAGGACTCCTATGATTTCTGGGTTTTTTTAGAAGTCCTGAAAACAGGACTCCTATGATTTCTGGGTTTTTTAGAAGTCCTGAAAACAGGACTTCTATGATTTCTGGGTTTTTTTGGAAGTCCTGAAAACAGGACTCCTACGATTTCTGGGTTTTTTGGAAGTCCTAAAAATAGGAACCTATGATTTCTGAGTTTTTTTTGGAAGTCCTGAAAACAGGACTCCTATGATTTCTGGGTTTTTTTTAGAAGTCCTGAAAACAGGACTTCTATGATTTTTGGGTTTTTTTGGAAGTCCTGAAATCAGGACTTTTATGATTTCTGGGTTTTTTTGGAAGTCCTAAAAATAGGAACCTATGATTTCTGGGTATTTTTGGAAGTCCTGAAACCAGGACTCCTATGATTTCTGGGTTTTTTTGGAAGTCCTGAAAACAGGACTCCTATGATTTCTGGGTTTTTTTGGAAGTCCTGAAAACAGGACTCCTATGATTTCTGGGTTTTTTTTGGAAGTCCTGAAAACAGGACTCCTATGATTTCTGGGTTTTTTGGGAGTCCTAAAAATAGGAACCTATGATTTCTGGGTTTTTTGGAAGTCCTTAAAACAGGACTCCTATGATTTCTGGGTTTTTTTGGAAGTCCTAAAAATAGGAACCTATGATTTCTGGGTATTTTTGGAAGTCCTGAAAACAGGACTCCTATGATTTCTGGGTTTTTTTGGAAGTCCTAAAAATAGGAACCTATGATTTCTGGGTATTTTTGGAAGTCCTGAAAACAGGACTCCTATGATTTCTGGGTTTTTTTGGAAGTCGTGAAAACAGGACTCCTATGATTTCTGGGTTTTTTGGGAGTCCTAAAAATAGGAACCTATGATTTCTGGGTTTTTTTGGAAGTCCTGAAAACAGGACTCCTATGATTTCTGGGTTTTTTTGGAAGTCCTGAAACCAGGACTCCTATGATTTCTGGGTTTTTTTGGAAGTCCTGAAAACAGGACTCCTATGATTTCTGGGTTTTTTTGGAAGTCCTGAAAACAGGACTCCTATGATTTCTGGGTTTTTTTTGGAAGTCCTGAAAACAGGACTCCTATGATTTCTGGGTTTTTTTTGGAAGTCCTAAAAATAGGAACCTATGATTTCTGGGTATTTTTGGAAGTCCGGAAAACAGGACTCCTATGATTTCTGGGTTTTTTTGGAAGTCCTGAAAACAGGACTCCTATGATTTCTGGGTTTTTTTTGGAAGTCCTGAAAACAGGACTCCTATGATTTCTGGGTTTTTTTTGGAAGTCCTAAAAATAGGAACCTATGATTTCTGGGTATTTTTGGAAGTCCTGAAAACAGGACTCCTATGATTTCTGGGTTTTTTTGGAAGTCCTGAAAACAGGACTCCTATGATTTCTGGGTTTTTTTTGGAAGTCCTGAAAACAGGACTCCTATGATTTCTGGGTTTTTTTGGAAGTCCTAAAAATGGGAACCTATGATTTCTGGGTATTTTTGGAAGTCCTGAAAACAGGACTCCTATGATTTCTGGGTTTTTTTGGAAGTCCTAAAAATAGGAACCTATGATTTCTGGGTATTTTTGGAAGTCCTGAAAACAGGACTCCTATGATTTCTGGGTTTTTTTAGAAGTCCTGAAAACAGGACTCCTATGATTTCTGGGTTTTTTAGAAGTCCTGAAAACAGGACTTCTATGATTTCTGGGTTTTTTTGGAAGTCCTGAAAACAGGACTCCTATGATTTCTGGGTTTTTTGGAAGTCCTAAAAATAGGAACCTATGATTTCTGAGTTTTTTTTGGAAGTCCTGAAAACAGGACTCCTATGATTTCTGGGTTTTTTTTAGAAGTCCTGAAAACAGGACTTCTATGATTTTTGGGTTTTTTTGGAAGTCCTGAAATCAGGACTTTTATGATTTCTGGGTTTTTTTGGAAGTCCTAAAAATAGGAACCTATGATTTCTGGGTATTTTTGGAAGTCCTGAAACCAGGACTCCTATGATTTCTGGGTTTTTTTGGAAGTCCTGAAAACAGGACTCCTATGATTTCTGGGTTTTTTTGGAAGTCCTGAAAACAGGACTCCTATGATTTCTGGGTTTTTTTTGGAAGTCCTGAAAACAGGACTCCTATGATTTCTGGGTTTTTTGGGAGTCCTAAAAATAGGAACCTATGATTTCTGGGTATTTTTGGAAGTCCTGAAAACAGGACTCCTATGATTTCTGGGTTTTTTTGGAAGTCCTAAAAATAGGAACCTATGATTTCTGGGTATTTTTGGAAGTCCTGAAAACAGGACTCCTATGATTTCTGGGTTTTTTTGGAAGTCGTGAAAACAGGACTCCTATGATTTCTGGGTTTTTTAGAAGTCCTGAAAACAGGACTTCTATGATTTCTGGGTTTTTTTGGAAGTCCTGAAAACAGGACTCCTATGATTTCTGGGTTTTTTGGAAGTCCTAAAAATAGGAACCTATGATTTCTGAGTTTTTTTTGGAAGTCCTGAAAACAGGACTCCTATGATTTCTGGGTTTTTTTTAGAAGTCCTGAAAACAGGACTTCTATGATTTTTGGGTTTTTTTGGAAGTCCTGAAATCAGGACTTTTATGATTTCTGGGTTTTTTTGGAAGTCCTAAAAATAGGAACCTATGATTTCTGGGTATTTTTGGAAGTCCTGAAACCAGGACTCCTATGATTTCTGGGTTTTTTTGGAAGTCCTGAAAACAGGACTCCTATGATTTCTGGGTTTTTTTGGAAGTCCTGAAAACAGGACTCCTATGATTTCTGGGTTTTTTTTGGAAGTCCTAAAAATAGGAACCTATGATTTCTGGGTTTTTTTGGAAGTCCTGAAACCAGGACTCCTATGATTTCTGGGTTTTTTTGGAAGTCCTGAAAACAGGACTCCTATGATTTCTGGGTTTTTTTGGAAGTCCTGAAACCAGGACTCCTATGATTTCTGGGTTTTTTGGGAGTCCTAAAAATAGGAACCTATGATTTCTGGGTATTTTTGGAAGTCCTGAAAACAGGACTCCTATGATTTCTGGGTTTTTTTGGAAGTCCTAAAAATAGGAACCTATGATTTCTGGGTATTTTTGGAAGTCCTGAAAACAGGACTCCTATGATTTCTGGGTTTTTTTGGAAGTCGTGAAAACAGGACTCCTATGATTTCTGGGTTTTTTGGGAGTCCTAAAAATAGGAACCTATGATTTCTGGGTTTTTTTGGAAGTCCTTAAAACAGGACTCCTATGATTTCTGGGTTTTTTTGGAAGTCCTAAAAATAGGAACCTATGATTTCTGGGTATTTTTGGAAGTCCTTAAAACAGGACTCCTATGATTTCTGGGTTTTTTTGGAAGTCCTAAAAATAGGAACCTATGATTTCTGGGTGTTTTTGGAAGTCCTTAAAACAGGACTCCTATGATTTCTGGGTTTTTTTGGAAGTCCTAAAAATAGGAACCTATGATTTCTGGGTATTTTCTGTAAAATATTCGTGAGTGATATTTTACATAAAATGGAACACACTGCCTCAACATCAATGTTTTCTGTAAAATAGTCGTGAGTAATATTTTACATAAAGTGGAACACACTGCCTCAACATCAATGTTTTCTGTAAAATAGTCGTGGGTGATATTTTACATAAAATGGAACACACTGCCTCAACATCAATGTTTTCTGTAAAATATTCGTGAGTGATATTTTACATAAAATGGAACACACTGCCTCAACATCAATGTTTTCTGTAAAATATTCGTGAGTGATATTTTACATAAAATGGAACACACTGCCTCAACATCAATGTTTTCTGTAAAATATTCGTGAGTGATATTTTACATAAAATGGAACACACTGCTTCTTCAGCAATGTTTTCTGTAAAATATTCGTGAGTGATATTTTACATAAAATGGAACACACTGCCTCAACATCAATGTTTTCTGTAAAATATTCGTGAGTGATATTTTACATAAAGTGGAACACACTGCCTCAACATCAATGTTTTCTGTAAAATATTCGTGAGTGATATTTTACATAAAATGGAACACACTGCTTCTTCAGCAATGTTTTCTGTAAAATATTCGTGAGTGATATTTTACATAAAATGGAACACACTGCCTCAACATCAATGTTTTCTGTAAAATAGTCGTGGGGTGATATTTTACATAAAGTGGAACACACTGCCTCAACATCAATGTTTTCTGTAAAATATTCGTGAGTGATATTTTACATAAAATGGAACACACTGCCTCAACATCAATGTTTTCTGTAAAATAGTCGTGGGTGATATTTTACATAAAGTGGAACACACTGCCTCAACATCAATGTTTTCTGTAAAATATTCGTGGGTGATATTTTACATAAAGTGGAACACACTGCCTCAACATCAATGTTTTCTGTAAAATATTCGTGAGTGATATTTTACATAAAATGGAACACACTGCCTCAACATCAATGTTTTCTGTAAAATATTCGTGAGTGATATTTTACATAAAATGGAACACACTGCCTCAACATCAATGTTTTCTGTAAAATATTCGTGAGTGCTATTTTACATAAAATGGAACACACTGCCTCAACATCAATGTTTTCTGTAAAATATTCGTGGGTGATATTTTACATAAAGTGGAACACACTGCCTCAACATCAATGTTTTCTGTAAAATATTCGTGAGTGATATTTACATAAAATGGAACACACTGCCTCAACATCAATGTTTTCTGTAAAATAGTCGTGGGTGATATTTTACATAAAGTGGAACACACTGCCTCAACATCAATGTTTTCTGTAAAATATTCGTGAGTGCTATTTTACATAAAATGGAACACACTGCCTCAACATCAATGTTTTCTGTAAAATATTCGTGAGTGCTATTTTACATAAAATGGAACACACTGCCTCAACATCAATGTTTTCTGTAAAATATTCGTGAGTGATATTTTACATAAAATGGAACACACTGCCTCAACATCAATGTTTTCTGTAAAATATTCGTGGGTGATATTTTACATAAAGTGGAACACACTGCCTCAACATCAATGTTTTCTGTAAAATATTCGTGAGTGATATTTACATAAAGTGGAACACACTGCCTCAACATCAATGTTTTCTGTAAAATATTCGTGGGTGATATTTTACATAAAGTGGAACACACTGCCTCAACATCAATGTTTTCTGTAAAATATTCGTGAGTGATATTTACATAAAATGGAACACACTGCCTCAACATCAATGTTTTCTGTAAAATATTCGTGGGTGATATTTTACATAAAGTGGAACACACTGCCTCAACATCAATGTTTTCTGTAAAATATTCGTGAGTGATATTTACATAAAGTGGAACACACTGCCTCAACATCAATGTTTTCTGTAAAATATTCGTGGGTGATATTTTACATAAAGTGGAACACACTGCCTCAACATCAATGTTTTCTGTAAAATATTCGTGAGTGATATTTACATAAAATGGAACACACTGCCTCAACATCAATGTTTTCTGTAAAATAGTCGTGGGTGATATTTTACATAAAATGGAACACACTGCCTCAACATCAATGTTTTCTGTAAAATATTCGTGAGTGCTATTTTACATAAAATGGAACACACTGCCTCAACATCAATGTTTTCTGTAAAATATTCGTGGGTGATATTTTACATAAAGTGGAACACACTGCCTCAACATCAATGTTTTCTGTAAAATAGTCGTGAGTAATATTTTACATAAAGTGGAACACACTGCCTCAACATCAATGTTTTCTGTAAAATATTCGTGAGTGATATTTTACATAAAGTGGAACACACTGCCTCAACATCAATGTTTTCTGTAAAATATTCGTGAGTGATATTTTACATAAAGTGGAACACACTGCCTCAACATCAATGTTTTCTGTAAAATAGTCGTGGGTGATATTTTACATAAAATGGAACACACTGCCTCAACATCAATGTTTTCTGTAAAATATTCGTGAGTGATATTTTACATAAAATGGAACACACTGCCTCAACATCAATGTTTTCTGTAAAATATTCGTGAGTGATATTTTACATAAAATGGAACACACTGCCTCAACATCAATGTTTTCTGTAAAATAGTCGTGGGTGATATTTTACATAAAGTGGAACACACTGCCTCAACATCAATGTTTTCTGTAAAATAGTCGTGAGTAATATTTTACATAAAGTGGAACACACTGCCTCAACATCAATGTTTTCTGTAAAATATTCGTGAGTGATATTTTACATAAAATGGAACACACTGCCTCAACATCAATGTTTTCTGTAAAATAGTCGTGGGTGATATTTACATAAAATGGAACACACTGCCTCAACATCAATGTTTTCTGTAAAATATTCGTGAGTGATATTTTACATAAAATGGAACACACTGCCTCAACATCAATGTTTTCTGTAAAATATTCGTGAGTGATATTTTACATAAAATGGAACACACTGCCTCAACATCAATGTTTTCTGTAAAATAGTCGTGAGTAATATTTTACATAAAGTGGAACACACTGCCTCAACATCAATGTTTTCTGTAAAATATTCGTGAGTGATATTTTACATAAAATGGAACACACTGCCTCAACATCAATGTTTTCTGTAAAATAGTCGTGGGTGCTATTTTACATAAAATGGAACACACTGCCTCAACATCAATGTTTTCTGTAAAATATTCGTGGGTGATATTTTACATAAAATGGAACACACTGCCTCAACATCAATGTTTTCTGTAAAATATTCGTGGGTGATATTTTACATAAAGTGGAACACACTGCCTCAACATCAATGTTTTCTGTAAAATATTCGTGAGTGATATTTTACATAAAATGGAACACACTGCCTCAACATCAATGTTTTCTGTAAAATAGTCGTGGGTGATATTTTACATAAAATGGAACACACTGCCTCAACATCAATGTTTTCTGTAAAATATTCGTGAGTGATATTTTACATAAAATGGAACACACTGCTTCTTCAGCAATGTTTTCTGTAAAATATTCGTGAGTGCTATTTTACATAAAATGGAACACACTGCCTCAACATCAATGTTTTCTGTAAAATATTCGTGGGTGATATTTTACATAAAGTGGAACACACTGCCTCAACATCAATGTTTTCTGTAAAATATTCGTGGGTGATATTTTACATAAAGTGGAACACACTGCCTCAACATCAATGTTTTCTGTAAAATATTCGTGAGTGATATTTACATAAAATGGAACACACTGCCTCAACATCAATGTTTTCTGTAAAATATTCGTGAGTGCTATTTTACATAAAATGGAACACACTGCCTCAACATCAATGTTTTCTGTAAAATAGTCGTGGGTGATATTTTACATAAAGTGGAACACACTGCCTCAACATCAATGTTTTCTGTAAAATAGTCGTGGGTGATATTTACATAAAATGGAACACACTGCCTCAACATCAATGTTTTCTGTAAAATATTCGTGAGTGATATTTTACATAAAATGGAACACACGGCTTCTTCAGCAATGTTTTCTGTAAAATATTCGTGAGTGATATTTTACATAAAATGGAACACACGGCTTCTTCAGCAATGTTTTCTGTAAAATATTCGTGAGTGATATTTTACATAAAGTGGAACACACTGCCTCAACATCAATGTTTTCTGTAAAATAGTCGTGGGTGATATTTTACATAAAATGGAACACACTGCCTCAACATCAATGTTTTCTGTAAAATATTCGTGAGTGATATTTTACATAAAGTGGAACACACTGCCTCAACATCAATGTTTTCTGTAAAATAGTCGTGGGTGATATTTTACATAAAGTGGAACACACTGCCTCAACATCAATGTTTTCTGTAAAATAGTCGTGAGTAATATTTTACATAAAGTGGAACACACTGCCTCAACATCAATGTTTTCTGTAAAATATTCGTGAGTGATATTTTACATAAAATGGAACACACGGCTTCTTCAGCAATGTTTTCTGTAAAATATTCGTGAGTGATATTTTACATAAAATGGAACACACTGCCTCAACATCAATGTTTTCTGTAAAATAGTCGTGGGTGATATTTTACATAAAGTGGAACACACTGCCTCAACATCAATGTTTTCTGTAAAATAGTCGTGAGTAATATTTTACATAAAGTGGAACACACTGCCTCAACATCAATGTTTTCTGTAAAATATTCGTGAGTGATATTTTACATAAAATGGAACACACGGCTTCTTCAGCAATGTTTTCTGTAAAATATTCGTGAGTGATATTTTACATAAAATGGAACACACTGCCTCAACATCAATGTTTTCTGTAAAATATTCGTGAGTGATATTTTACATAAAGTGGAACACACTGCCTCAACATCAATGTTTTCTGTAAAATAGTCGTGGGTGATATTTTACATAAAGTGGAACACACTGCCTCAACATCAATGTTTTCTGTAAAATAGTCGTGAGTAATATTTTACATAAAGTGGAACACTCCCTCAACATCAATGTTTTCTGTAAAATATTCGTGAGTGCTATTTTACATAAAATGGAACACACTGCCTCAACATCAATGTTTTCTGTAAAATATTCGTGAGTGATATTTTACATAAAATGGAACACACTGCCTCAACATCAATGTTTTCTGTAAAATAGTCGTGGGTGATATTTTACATAAAGTGGAACACACTGCCTCAACATCAATGTTTTCTGTAAAATAGTCGTGAGTAATATTTTACATAAAGTGGAACACACTGCCTCAACATCAATGTTTTCTGTAAAATATTCGTGAGTGCTATTTTACATAAAATGGAACACACTGCCTCAACATCAATGTTTTCTGTAAAATATTCGTGAGTGCTATTTTACATAAAATGGAACACACTGCCTCAACATCAATGTTTTCTGTAAAATAGTCGTGGGTGATATTTTACATAAAGTGGAACACACTGCCTCAACATCAATGTTTTCTGTAAAATAGTCGTGGGTGATATTTACATAAAATGGAACACACTGCCTCAACATCAATGTTTTCTGTAAAATATTCGTGAGTGCTATTTTACATAAAATGGAACACACTGCCTCAACATCAATGTTTTCTGTAAAATATTCGTGAGTGATATTTTACATAAAATGGAACACACTGCCTCAACATCAATGTTTTCTGTAAAATAGTCGTGGGTGATATTTTACATAAAGTGGAACACACTGCCTCAACATCAATGTTTTCTGTAAAATAGTCGTGGGTGATATTTACATAAAATGGAACACACTGCCTCAACATCAATGTTTTCTGTAAAATATTCGTGAGTGCTATTTTACATAAAATGGAACACACTGCCTCAACATCAATGTTTTCTGTAAAATAGTCGTGGGTGATATTTTACATAAAGTGGAACACACTGCCTCAACATCAATGTTTTCTGTAAAATAGTCGTGGGTGATATTTACATAAAATGGAACACACTGCCTCAACATCAATGTTTTCTGTAAAATATTCGTGAGTGCTATTTTACATAAAGTGGAACACACTGCCTCAACATCAATGTTTTCTGTAAAATATTCGTGAGTGCTATTTTACATAAAATGGAACACACTGCCTCAACATCAATGTTTTCTGTAAAATATTCGTGAGTGATATTTTACATAAAATGGAACACACGGCTTCTTCAGCAATGTTTTCTGTAAAATATTCGTGGGTGATATTTTACATAAAGTGGAACACACTGCCTCAACATCAATGTTTTCTGTAAAATAGTCGTGGGTGATATTTTACATAAAGTGGAACACACTGCCTCAACATCAATGTTTTCTGTAAAATAGTCGTGAGTAATATTTTACATAAAGTGGAACACACTGCCTCAACATCAATGTTTTCTGTAAAATATTCGTGAGTGCTATTTTACATAAAATGGAACACACTGCCTCAACATCAATGTTTTCTGTAAAATATTCGTGAGTGATATTTTACATAAAATGGAACACACGGCTTCTTCAGCAATGTTTTCTGTAAAATATTCGTGGGTGATATTTTACATAAAATGGAACACACTGCTTCTTCAGCAATGTTTTCTGTAAAATATTCGTGGGTGATATTTTACATAAAGTGGAACACACTGCCTCAACATCAATGTTTTCTGTAAAATAGTCGTGAGTAATATTTTACATAAAGTGGAACACACTGCCTCAACATCAATGTTTTCTGTAAAATAGTCGTGAGTAATATTTTACATAAAGTGGAACACACTGCCTCAACATCAATGTTTTCTGTAAAATATTCGTGAGTGCTATTTTACATAAAATGGAACACACTGCCTCAACATCAATGTTTTCTGTAAAATATTCGTGAGTGATATTTTACATAAAATGGAACACACTGCCTCAACATCAATGTTTTCTGTAAAATATTCGTGAGTGCTATTTTACATAAAATGGAACACACTGCCTCAACATCAATGTTTTCTGTAAAATAGTCGTGAGTAATATTTTACATAAAGTGGAACACACTGCCTCAACATCAATGTTTTCTGTAAAATATTCGTGAGTGCTATTTTACATAAAATGGAACACACTGCCTCAACATCAATGTTTTCTGTAAAATAGTCGTGAGTAATATTTTACATAAAGTGGAACACACTGCCTCAACATCAATGTTTTCTGTAAAATATTCGTGAGTGCTATTTTACATAAAATGGAACACACTGCCTCAACATCAATGTTTTCTGTAAAATAGTCGTGGGTGATATTTTACATAAAATGGAACACACTGCCTCAACATCAATGTTTTCTGTAAAATATTCGTGAGTGATATTTTACATAAAATGAAACACACTGCCTCAACATCAATGTTTTCTGTAAAATATTCGTGAGTGATATTTTACATAAAATGGAACACACTGCCTCAACATCAATGTTTTCTGTAAAATAGTCGTGAGTAATATTTTACATAAAGTGGAACACACTGCCTCAACATCAATGTTTTCTGTAAAATATTCGTGAGTGCTATTTTACATAAAATGGAACACACTGCCTCAACATCAATGTTTTCTGTAAAATAGTCGTGGGTGCTATTTTACATAAAATGGAACACACTGCCTCAACATCAATGTTTTCTGTAAAATATTCGTGAGTGATATTTTACATAAAATGAAACACACTGCCTCAACATCAATGTTTTCTGTAAAATATTCGTGAGTGATATTTTACATAAAATGGAACACACTGCTTCTTCAGCAATGTTTTCTGTAAAATATTCGTGAGTGATATTTTACATAAAATGGAACACACTGCCTCAACATCAATGTTTTCTGTAAAATAGTCGTGGGTGATATTTTACATAAAGTGGAACACACTGCCTCAACATCAATGTTTTCTGTAAAATATTCGTGAGTGATATTTTACATAAAATGGAACACACTGCTTCTTCAGCAATGTTTTCTGTAAAATATTCGTGAGTGATATTTTACATAAAATGGAACACACTGCCTCAACATCAATGTTTTCTGTAAAATAGTCGTGGGTGATATTTTACATAAAATGGAACACACTGCCTCAACATCAATGTTTTCTGTAAAATAGTCGTGGGTGATATTTTACATAAAGTGGAACACACTGCCTCAACATCAATGTTTTCTGTAAAATATTCGTGAGTGATATTTTACATAAAATGGAACACACTGCTTCTTCAGCAATGTTTTCTGTAAAATATTCGTGAGTGCTATTTTACATAAAATGGAACACACTGCCTCAACATCAATGTTTTCTGTAAAATATTCGTGAGTGATATTTTACATAAAATTCATAGGCCGTCTAAGCAGTTTTGAAGACTTTTTAAAATTATTTCTGGAAATTTTTTTTGTTAACCTAACTCTTGAGCATTTGGTTTTTTAGACCACCACTTCCTCTCTATTGCTTTCCCATAGCCTAGAAACCCAAAATCCACATTTCTCTTACAGAAAATGACCAACAACATCGATGGTTCCCCACCACCAGAGCCGAAAAAAGATCCGGCGCCTCAGAATTTCTTCGGTTTCGCCGATTGGCCATTTGATTTGCCGGAAACATTCAAGGTATGCAAATGTGCTCTATCGAACATTTCAATTTTGTGTTCTTTCCAGAGAAAAGAGCTGTCCTACAACTACAATTATGATTTGGCAACATCGAAAAGTCTGATGTTGATCAAATTGATATTCCGATGGAGAGGATCATTGTGGGAGGCGGTTTATAAGTGAGTGGGGTTGATACACCGGATATACCCCGGATACAAGCTGAGTATGACACTTTATACGTAACGATGCGCGGCAGCAGTTTTGTTCGTATATATTCCAATTTAAGGTAATTCGGAGTATCGACAATTCGAATGAAAGTGTTGAACATTTGATACAATTTTGGAGAACACTGCTTGTATCCGGGGTATATCCGGTGTATCAACCCCACTCACTTATAAACCGCCTCCCACAATGATCCTCTCCATCGGAATATCAATTTGATCAACATCAGACTTTTCGATGTTGCCAAATCATAATTGTAGTTGTAGGACAGCTCTTTTCTCTGGAAAGAACACAAAATTGAAATGTTCGATAGAGCACATTTGCATACCTTGAATGTTTCCGGCAAATCAAATGGCCAATCGGCGAAACCGAAGAAATTCTGAGGCGCCGGATCTTTTTTCGGCTCTGGTGGTGGGGAACCATCGATGTTGTTGGTCATTTTCTGTAAGAGAAATGTGGATTTTGGGTTTCTAGGCTATGGGAAAGCAATAGAGAGGAAGTGGTGGTCTAGAAAACCAAATGCTCAAGAGTTAGGTTAACAAAAAAAATTTCCAGAAATAATTTTAAAAAGTCTTCAAAACTGCTTAGACGGTCTATGACACTAGATTTGTAGAAAGTTAGGCCATCATTGCTTCATGGCCTAGAAACCCGAACATTAGGAAACCTAGGTAATTAAAGAAACAGAAATTGAAGATGAAAAATTCGAAAATTCGAAAATTTTAACATATGGTATAGATAATCAAAAATTAAGAAACTAGGGAGATGTTTCGATTTCTAGACCATGACCAAGAAAACCCATTTTGGAAAGTTAAGCCATCAAAAGAATCATAATGACCTAGAAATCGCAACTCGAAGAAACTTAGGCCTTATTTGCATGATGGCTTAGAAAACCAAAAAAACTGAAAAGTTAGGCAACCAGGAGGAAAATAAGATCCCATTTTTGGGAGCGTCAAAAATCTATGATCATAGAACTCAGAGCTGTTTCTACTCCTCATATATCTTCAATTCTATGCATAGATCTCCTTTCAGGTCAATGTCCACGAGACCCCCGTAATCCAAAACGTGTTCTGGAAATGCTCCGAGAGCCAGGAGATTCCTCGAAAGTTTCAAGTCGTTTCAACCGTTTTCTGCTTAGAATATTCGTGTGAAACACTTGACGCCTACAAAAGAGCCGTCAAAAATGCGTGCTCTTTGATTGAAGATGGCGGCTATTTGGTGACCTTTTTGCTGAAAAAATATTTCATAAAACTGGAAATTTTCAGATCCAAAGCGGTGTTCTAGACGCCACCACCTACAATTTCGGTGGCAAAACATTCCGGTGCCACCAAATGAAAAGATCTCATATCACCGAATCATTGAAAGCAAATGGCATGTCAGTGACCGACAACGTAGGATACAAATTCATCACTCACGATGACATTTTCCTGCTAATCTCCACGAAACTCTAATAAAAATCATTGATCTTCATAAATACAGTACAAAATAAGAAGAAAAACCATCAATTTCTCAACCAGTAGCGTTTTACAAAAGGCACTATTCTATACATACAAAAAGACGACAAAAAAAATGAATAAATAACGGGCAATTCTAGACAAAAGGAAGAAAAATGGAGAGGTTCGTAGTTTATCATACAAATACATTCGACAAAAAAAAACAAAAATGAATCATGTTTGTTTCTCTATTTTCCGTATGCTTCCAATAGCATTCCGACACCGTGTCCACCAGCAGCACACGCGGCAATCACTGCATATTGTCCCTTCTCCTCCTTCAGACGATGCGCCGAGTGTGACGCCAATCGAACGCCAGTCGCACCGAATGGATGTCCAATCGATAGTGAGCCACCCCACAAGTTGAGCTTGTCCATTGGTACACGTCCAAACTTTCCGCTTCTCTTCATTTGATCCTTGCAGAAAAAGTCCGAATCCATTGCGTTGAGATTGGCGAGCACTTGTCCGGCGAATGCCTCGTGAATCTCGAAGACATCGACATCCTTCAGTGTCAAACCGGCCTTGTCCAATAATTTTGGGATCACGTACGCTGGCGAGAGCAACAATTGATCTTTTGGATCCTAAAAATGCTCCATTATAGCTTCAACTCGTAAATCAATGCGTCATACCTGTGCAACATACATATAATCCCTCAAATATGCCTTTGGCTTGTATCCATTCGCCAATGCGTATTCCTCCGTCATGATAAGTGCAGCCGATGCACCATCAGTCAAATACGACGCGTTGGCGGCGGTGACTGTTCCGTGTGGCTTCACAAACGCCGGTTTCAGTGTCGATAGTTTTTCGATAGTTGACACTCGGATGCCGTTGTCCTCCGAGATTGTTTTTGGTTTCTTACCGTCCAAGAATACCGGTGCGATATCAGTGAATTTGCCTTTCTTGGCAGCTTCCGATGCCAATGTATGTGATCGGATGGCGAATTCGTCTTGTTCTCTGCAATTTTCTATTTTTTTAAATCAAAAAGTGCAAAACTAACCTTCTAGAAACATTGAACGCGGCAGCCAATCGATCACCACTGTGTCCCATTGTTTCACCAGTCGAGAATTCAGCGACAGCCGGCAATTCAGGCGACAACAAATTCTTGACTATCTCCGTTCCAATCTTGAGCTTTGATCCAACATCTTTCGCCTTATTCATGCCGAGCATTGCCTTTCTCGCTTTGCGGTTGTATCTGATCGGCACATCTGATAGCAATTCGACACCACCGGCGATGATGGCGTTGGCGTTGCCTGTCGCCAACATTCCCATTCCTTGGGTGATTGCCACGTTTGATGAAATACACGCCAGCGTGACAGTGTGGGCTGGGATCTGCAAGTTTTTTGGATGCTTTGAGTGAAAAATGTCGTTTGGAAGCGTCAAAATTGTTTTATTTTGATTTTTTCTTACCTTATCTGGAACTCCTGCCAAAAGAGCCGCTTCTCTGGCAATATTACTTGTCTTGCATTCTTGAATGACGGTTCCGCAAATGATATGATCCAATTTATCATATGGCAATTCAGTTTTTGCGATCAATGCTGTAAAAATCACATTTCTCACTGATAATTGACTAGAAATTACCTTTAATGGCCTCCTTTTGAAGATCAACAGCCATGAGATCCTTGAATACTGTACCCGAAACGACGAATGGTGTTCGAACAGCATCGACCTGCAATTTGATCCTTTTTAACTGGAAAATAATGGGAAAACTAACCAGAACAATGTTGGGAAGTGTTCTTTTGGCGGCTGTTGAAGCGGCGCGCGCCGATCCGATCGATGAACTGACAACGCGGAGCATTTTCTGGAAAATAAGGAAAATTATGAGTGAAAAAGGGCAAAATAAAGAGGCGATACGTATTTTCTTATCGATATTTAGGGGGCAAAGTTCATTTTTTGACATGGGAAACTGACCTCAATGAAACGAATTGGGAAAAATGAAGACGAAACAATTAGTTTTTTCGAACTGATTTTATGGAAAACTGTCCTATATTCAATAATGTCACGTAAAAAAATAAATAAATACTTTTTTGTGGAAATCAACGTAAAAAAAAGAGGCAGGTGGAGTATTACACACAGCTTTTGTTGTTTTTGAACGCAATTTCTTTATTATTTTGGTGGGAGAGGTACAAAAAGGCGAGTAAATGAACACAAAAGACGAAAAACAAGAGAGTATGGATGGCCTCCACGAGACGATTATTGTGTACTTTGGACTGGAGGGGCGTTGATAAAGGGAGACTACATCTTATGTGTAGTCTAATCAATTTTGATGAGTAAAGTGCGTTTTTGAGGTGGAAATTGGGAAAAAAGTACATAAATTATACTGCATAAACATTGAAGTATTCGAAAAAGTGAGAAAGTTGAAGAAAGAATTGGAAAACAGCGAGAAAGACGAATTTTGAATATTAAATCTATAAAAAAAATTCTTGTGAAAGAATACGGTTTAAAGGCGCATAACATAAAACTTCAGAAGGTCTTGCAACGATTGAGAATGTTTTATGTCTGAAAATTTTTATTTTTTGTAAATTTTTTATTGATTTTTCGATAAAGGCGAAGAAAACTACACATTTATAGAATAATTTTAATAAAACATTCGAATTTTGCTATAAAAACAGTTTCAGTTCCTATTCCCGCGTTTTTAGCCTTAAAAAAGGAAAATAACAGTTCAAATGCTGAAAAAACTCAATTTTGCGATACAAAACTCTTCGAATTGTTTTTTTTTTCATTCAAAAATATCATCAAACGCTTCTAAAAACGTTCAACATCCCAGAAATTCCGGAAAAAAACGCATATTGAGTCATAAAAGCGGCATGGAACACAAATTTCGTAATAAAACCAGCATGCATATGTGAAAATTCACTTCCTTCTTTCATTTTTTTCTAAATTTTAAATATTAAAACGTTATTTCGGTTATAAAACAACAAAAAACAAGGGAAAAAACATCCTCCTCCTCTGCATGTTGCCGTCAATTACGGCGCCTTCACATTTCTATATTGATCGTGTTGTGGCTTCAGGAAAACACACTTTTCTATGTCTTGTGACCATTTGGTTTTCACTTTTTACAAAATATTATATTAATTTTAACTTTTTCAGGCGTAAAAATGTTGGAATTCATGGATGGGGTAATCGATTTTTGGCCAGACGACTTTTTGGAGGTGCGTTTATCGATTTTCCAACCAAAAAAAAACCATAAAATTACAGATTAGCTCCGTTGTTTTCCTCACATCAATTGTTTTATGTTTTTTAATAGCATTGAAAGTATCATGGCGAAAGCCTCTCTATTATAATTTGTTCGTTGTTGAAATGCACACGTATGCGAGGAGGCGAATGGTCCAGGTACGCAATTTATTTCATCATTTTGCTCATGAGAATATTGCAGGTGTTACATTTGGGGCAAGAATATTTCACAAATATTAGTTGGGATCGTTTGGTGCAACGGGTGAGGGATCATACGGCGATCGAGGAGGAGAGAATATCGATTAGTGATACAAATATTGTTATACAATCGCCGAATACGGTTATAGATTCACCGGCGCCCGCAAGGTTTGTCTTTTCTTGTTTTTAGAAGTGCTGAAAACGTCTAAATGAAAGATTTTGCTTCTAAAAAAGTGGAAAAACGCTTTAAAAATGTTTTGATTTCTTTATTGTTTATAAATTTCTTCCAAAAATCTAGATTTATGAAACTGCTCCCTCTATATGCGCCTTTAAACCGTACCGAAATCGGCGTTCTGGTTTAAAGGCACACAGCATAAAACAAGACCACAAAGCTCAAAATAAAATGGAAACGATAATACTATCGGTTTCATTCAAACTGAGCTTTCGATCTGACGGTTATCCACTTGTGCGCCTTTAAACTGTAACTGAAAATAGAAATTAAAAAAAGATACTGTATTAAAGACACATATCAAAACACAGTTCTTTCCTATTGCCTTGATTCGACCTGATAAAGGCTTGATTGGACTGAGAATGACAAATTTTATATCAGAAAAGTAAAATTTAGTACAATACCCCGGTCTTGGCCATGATCGAATTTCCTTTTCACGTCCTTATTATCAAATTGTGTTGAAACCTATATTTTCCTGGAAAAATTTTTCAATATAGTCAAAATTCTTATCAGATCGTCTTAGATCAAAATTTTTATTAAATTCTATTCCAGATCACCAGTAGTCGACAGTATGACATTATGGCAAATGGAAATGCCTCCTCCGATTCCCGGTCAAGCTCCAGATTCCGCCAGAGATAGTCAATTTGCTGCCGCAGCGGCGATAGCGATATTGGCACGAGGGTATCGTCAAAAAATATCTTTTCTATGTAAATATTAAAATTCCAGTGACGACGCATCACTTCGATCTCAAGTATTCAATCATTTGATGGATGCTGATGGTGAAAACGTTCTTCCGCCTTCTGTAAGTTGATATTTCCTCATTTTTCCAGTATTTTTGACTTTCAGCAACCAAATCGAAATGTAATTCGTCCGGAATTTGTGACAACTGATGTTACGTACACTTCACCAGGTATGATATATTTTTTTAAAAGCTTATAAATCCAAATATCCAAAATTTTATCGTATTTTCTCGAAAAAGTACAAATTTTAACCGAAAAGTGTATTATGAGCTTTGTCCGATAAAATTTAAAATTCAGAAATTGCGTGTTTAGTTGTCAATTTCACCTGTTTCCTAAAATTTTGAAAATAAATTGAAAAAACCGGCATAAGTGGAATACTGTGAAACTTTTCCGTCTATGGGACCCACTTTTTGAGGTTTTGAAGTGGGTTCGGGTTCTACTTTTCCTCAAAAATTGTTGTTTTACCTCATTTTTTTATCAGAAAGAGAGAATTTTTTCGGAATAGGCCCATTTTTTTTGTCAAATAAACATATGTAGACCACTCTATTCTTGGAAAAAAAGCGGAAGCTGTGGTTTTTTAGGAAAATTGTCACAAAGTGGGACTCGTGATAGACAAACAAAAATGGGTCTATTGCGAAAAAATGCTCTTTATCTGACAAAAATGGAAGAAAAGTTACCATTTTTGGGGAAAATGGGGTCCATGATCCGTCCCAAAATTACTTTAAAACCTCAAAAAAGTGGGACCCGATGACCGAAAACTTTTGCATTATACTCATTTTTTGCCAAATAAAGGTCCAAATTTATCAACTTTTTCTTTAAAAACACACGGGACCCGCTTTTTTGCCATAAATAGAGTATTCTACCTATGAAAACCAAGAAAATTTAAGGAAAAACGACAAAACAGTATAATTTCAGCAGCACTGACAACAACACAAGAACCAACATCATATTCACGATTCACAGTGGAAGAGGAAAATACGAATAACAGTATACCAATCGAAGAAGGAGAAGAAATATCAGATGATCAATTGAGTGATTATACTGATAATGAAGAAAGTGATGTGATAATCACATCACATCCATTGGATGATGATATTGAAGATGAAGCAGCTGGACCATCGGAGACAATCGAGGAAGAAGTTGCTGATAAGGCATTGATTAGGCTGAAATTTATGAATGATACGGAGAGGGAGACATTTGTGGCGTTGAGTGATACGATAGCACAGTATAAGGTCAAGAATTTCGATGATCCGAGTACAACGGTGATACGGTTGATTTATCAAGGTGAGCAACTTTTTTTGATTGAAAATTTTGAAAATTTTGTAGCTACAGTAGTAGAAAAACATGTTTCGAATAATTTAAAAACTACTTTTGTATAAAAAATCTTGAAAAGTATTTACTATTCGTTTACAAACAAAAATTTACAAAAAAAGTATTTCGGTCTAAAAATGTTTCAAAATCTGTAAAAAGTAGTTTTGAGACACTCATAGTTTCCCTCCATGCTCCTTTAAAGTGTTTCACCCTGCGTCTCTCATATTCGAATACTATCTCATCTTTCGTGGTGAGATATTTTCAGTAAAAATCTCAAAATTAACTACAGTTTGAATCGTTGGGACCCAACTTTCTGATTTTAAAGGCGCATGATATCTCACCACGAACACCAATCAATATATGCGCCTTTAAAATTTTCACAAAATTAGGAAACTTAATTTTTTTCAAACAAAAAACAAAAAAAACGTCTAAAAAAGCAAAACAAACAGCTTCAAAGATCAAAATTTTCCCAAAATACACCGATTCATTACAGGACAACTTCTCCGTGACGATTCGCGAACATTGGAGTCATACGGTCTCAAATCAGGAAGTGTACTTCACTGTCATATCAGCTCCGTCCCATATACATCACCACCATCACAAATGTCATCAACAACAAGACGACCACAATATACACCATTGGTGGCGGGTAACAACTTACCATCCGAGCCATTACCAACATCTGCACCACCAACCGATACACCAAGGCCGAGAGAAGAGCGAGAAAGGTTTTGGAGTCTTGTGTTCATGATTGTATTGGGTTTATTACCAATATTGAATGTATTTGGATTCCGACTGTTTCGTGTTGACGGAAGGGGACGGCAGGTTATTCGACCATCGTTGTTTTGGCTCGTTTATCAATGGTTAGTTTGTTTTTTTTTTGAAAAAAAAATCATGAAAAAAGGTTGCAGGATGTTCAACTATCTCCTCAACAATGGTGGCCAACAATTCGAAGAAGCTCTCCATCGAAATCGTCAAAATCCGAATCAACCGTTCGGTCTTCAAGTACCTGCATCAATTCTATGGGTATTTGGTGGTCAAGTCATTGCTGTTGGTGTATTCTTCTACTTTTTCCCTCATTTGGTTGATACGACAGCTGTGTCGATCTTTGTCATCATCGTACTGTACTTTGTGTTCGTTGTGTGGAACTCGAGGCAAAGTCAACAAAATGTGGAGGATCGATTAGATGGAATGCGAATTCTACAATTGTGATTCTTTGGATTCATAGATCGCACTTTTTTTGAAGTTTTTATGTGAGTATTTTTGATAGTTTTGACTAAAAAATAGGGAAAAAGTCTTGAAATGCTTTTTTTGAATTCGAGTCTCTAAATTTTGCCAATTTGCTGAAGTTTTCAAAATTTCATCCTTGGAAAACTTGAATTTTAGCAGAAGAGCCAAATTATGTTCCTTTACATAAATTTGCATCTTTTATGAAACCTAAAAATCCAGGTTCCATCAAAATTACCCGTTATATTACCAATATTTCAACATTTCAAAGTCTAAAATCGCTATTTTCAAGAACTTTTTTCCCTTCAAATTTCTGAAAAAGATCTACCGATTTTTTCAAAAAGTTTTTTTGATTGTTTGTAAAAGCTCGATATTTAAACCAAATTGCCTGAAATCCCTGATTTCAAACCCATATTTTACCTCAAAATAATCCCAAATTTCATTTCAGGTAAGAATGTATACAATTGTTTCAATTTTCTGATGGGTATTCAATAGCAACACAACAACAACAACGTCAAAAAAACTACGAAAAAATGGTGGATAAAAATTGCAAATAAATGTTGTAAATATTGTTATAATTTAGTTGAATGAAGTAGTTTCTCCTATAACTTTTTTTCGAATAACTACAAAACACAAAATAAAGTGTAAATAGAGTGAAACATTAAGTAAATATAAGCCGAAAAGTCTTTCGAGCTTTCTCCGTTTTTTCTCCACCACTTGTCAAAAAATGCCTCCACCGCCGCCTGTTCCACCGAAGCCGAGCAGGGAAAATGCACAAAATGAGAATATTGGTGAGTCTGGAAAAAAATTTGTGCAATTTTTACTTTTTGAGAATCCCAAAAAAATATCAAAACTGCAAAAAAATAGTGTGAAAAATGAGAAATTTAGAGATTTTCGTGGTGAGATATTCACCATGTTCCTTTAAAATCTCTCATCCTGCGTCTCTCAGTTCCAAGTACTCTCTCTTCATTCGTGGTGAGATACTTCCACTGAAAACCTGGCAAGAAACTGGAGTAATAAAAAGGCGCATGTTGTTTCGTTGTGGGACCCAATTTTCAATTGATCCAGTTGATTTAAAGGAGCTTGATGTGAGATATCTCACCACGAACACCAAAGTCATGCTGCTTTAAAATATCTCATCACGAATATATTTATTAAAGGCGCATACTACTTTTTTTCGTGCCGAGACAAAATTTCGTGTAGATATGAGATATTTTAAAGGAGCATGAGAAAAAATAAGATATTTCACCACGAAAAGAAATAACAAGTCATGCTCCTTTAAAGTATCTCACCTTAAAGGCGCATACTATTTTTCTATTAGGTTTGCGCTGGTAGAGCGATTTGAAAATCTTGAATATTTTAAAGGAGCATGAGGGAAGTTAGAAGATATCTCACCACGAAGATGAAATGAAGTCATGCACCTTTAAAATATCCCATAGCGATGACGCCTAGAAAATCCAACAGTTTAAAGGTGCATGCCACTAAATATCTACTGGGAGTCTTTCGGTCATTTTAAAGGAGCATGAGGACTGTTTCGAAGATATCTCACCCCGAAAACTGTCTCTCAATTCCAATAACTATCTCACTTTTCTAGTGAGATATTTTAAAGGCACATACACACTACAAACACTACAATCTATATTTGCACCTCCTCGACATATTTATGACACCTTGTGTCCGTCCCGTTGTGTTACATTTTTCTGTGTCGAAATACCAACTGATTCGTCATTCTCAAACAACACTCTCGTCGTCTGTCGTCTCTTCACTCTCTCATCTTTTTCTTTCTTTTTGCCCTTTTTTGTGTGAAAAAGGAGGATTTTTTGGCCTCGAAACATTTTCTCATCGATTTGTCTATAGTTGAGTCAGCTGATATGTCGAAAGGTTTGTTTTATGGTTTTATTTTGGCTAAAAATGCTGAAATTATATGAAAAAACGTGTTTTTTTGAGGTGAAATGAAAGAAATTTCGCAAATCGAATCATTCAAAAGTTGTAAAAATTTATAAAAATTTCTGAAACTGAACGATTTTAAATGAAAATTAGAGATTTAGACGAGTTTGACGGAATTAAAGCTTAGATAAGTTTTCTCAAATCGATAAAAATATGAGAGAATAACGGAAAAAACATTTGTAGAAAAAATTTCAATAGTTTGAAAATGTTAAGACATAGAAATGATTCATATTATAATTATTAGCCAAAAACTCTGGTATTTCCACTTTTTCAATGAAGTTTGAAGCTGGACACATTAGATACGTTCTCGGTGTTTTATATATCTACTTCTAAAATAATTTTTTCGCTTTTTGCATCAAAAATCGTTAGAAATATGAGAAAGTGTGACTTCTTGCTTTGAAAATGAACTATATTTCTGAAAATGTCAGTTTTCCGTGAAAAATCGTGAAATTTTTATGTTAGATAAGTTGAACTAAACCTACAAAAACACTTGAAGTTCGCTGAAATGTATTCGTAGATTATAGTTTCGGTTGAAGCAGGTGGAATCAATATGGTTGAGAAAGTGTCGAAATATATAAAATTGTTGAAACGTAGATAAGAAAGTTGATTTTTCAAAGTAGTGAAATTTTCCGAAATCACGAAATGTTTTGCAATTTTTAGTTAAAAAATAGCTTCAAATCTGATTTTTCTATGAAAATTAGCAAAAAGACACATTAGATAAGTTGACTGAAATCATGAAAAAGTGATCGATTTATTATTTTTGTTCTGAATATCGTGTTTTTTTTTCAGCATGAATTGTCATAAAATAACTTGTAATGAGGATTTCATTGAGACAATTTTCAAACTGAATTTAGAAAAAAAATAATTTCAAGACATTCGTTTCTGGAAAACATGCAAAAATAGTTGGTTTTCGATTTTTTTTTGATCGGAAAAGTCAAGAGAAATTTAGTTCTTTTGACATCTCAGACATTAGATAAGTCGTCGAGAATCGTGAATATAATGGAAATTATTGCATATTTGAATAAAACAAAAGTGACAATACTATTGATTTGTGCAATATTTGCTCAAACATGTATATATTGTCGTTATCATAATCAACTCGGTATAGAATCACCTAAAACGCGCCATCAGTGCGTCTAGTCATTTCACTGATAATTTCTGTCACACCGCGATAAAAATACAGTCTCATCGTTAGCGCATACCGCGTGATCATCGATTGAGCTGACTTACATACACATATACTATTGTTTTTGTCAAAATATACCTCATTCCCTCGAATAAAGCGGCGAAGAATGATCATATCTCGAAATCTAGAAGAGTTATCAAAAAGTTGTCAGATGCAAAATTGTAGAAAAAGTTTTGATCTACAAATTTGCAGTTGACCACTTTTCGATAACTCTTCTAGATTTTGAGATGTGATCGTTCTACAGTGCCGCTTTATTCGAGGTAATACTACAGCTCCATTCCACATTAGATAAGTATCCAATTTCCAATTTTTTCAGACTACAGTCCATTCTCCGTCTCAGCCGCGAAGGCAATGTTCGAGGCCGCTAAAAAGCCAGAGGTCCGACAAGCCGCCATCGCAGCCGCTAAGAATCCGTTCGTTCGTCAAGCCGCCAAAAACGTGGCTCAAGACGGGAAAGCTCGCGGAGCCGTGTTGAACGCGATGAAGGACCCGAGTGCAGGCAACAAGTTTGGTGCGGCGATGGCGGTGGCGAGTGCCAATGGTGGTAGTGCACCACCACCACCACCACATCGGGGTGGTGCAACTGCACCCGGTAAACTCTCATCAAGTCATTCCGCCATTCGATCGCAATTGGAGAACTTGCATCTTGGTGGTAGTGGTGCAACAAGTACACCTGCACCAAGTTATACACCAATTTCACCAAAACCTTTGCCAGCTGTACCTAGTATGTCTACAGTATTCCTTTCCGTTCGAGACCCAAATAATTTCAGGTTACTCATCCTCATATTCTAGTCCCGCCCCTCCACCAGTACCACATCATACAAAAAGTTCATATAACAATTCAGGTATGAAAATACACCATGCGCCTTTAAAGTACAGTAGTTCTAGGTGGATTTTCAAGCTCCGCCCCTTCTGAACCTCATGGAATTGCACAATATTCATATACGGCTGCACAATCTGATGAGATATCACTTACTACTGGTGATACTATCATGATTAGGAAGAATGTTGATGATCAGTGGATTTATGGTAAGTGCGCTCTATTGAATTTTTTAACGATTTTTCTCAAAAACTGTTGATCGTAGTGGTTTTTCACTTTGAAATTTGAATTCTCCGTAAAGAATTACATCAGCAAATGTGTTTTAGAAACTTTAAAATTCTCCTTTAAGTACTAATATTGCAAGTGCGCTCTACCGAACAATAAGCCAGTTTTGAGCGAAAGTTGCTGAAAATTGTCTCTCGGACGTTGTTTTTCATCAGGAGTTCAAAAATTTTGTCAATTTAAAAGAAAAACGGGTTTGAAATGCTATAAAATCTCTAATTTCCCAAAATCTGGGTCTCGCCGAGCATTTTCATAGTGAAATTCGAGCTCTCCTTAAAAAATTACATCGGAAAATTTTTTTTCAAAAAATTTCAATACCCCTTTAAATTCTGATACTGCAAGTGCGCTCCACCGAACACTGGAGTAGTTTGTTCGGAAAACGGCTGAAATTTGAGATGATGGCGTATTTTTTGATGCGGAATTCGAAAATCATGTTTATTTTGATGGAAAACGCTGTTCATTGCTGAAATGAGCTGATTTTCTCAAAATCAAAAGCTCGCGGAGCATTTTCATGTCGAAATTTAAAATCCTCATGCGAAACTACACCGTTTCATCTTTTTGGACAAAAAATTTTTCCCACCTTTAAGACCAACTTTTTTCAGGAGAGAATAAATCAACCGGTCGTAGTGGAATCGTACCATTATCATATCTACAAGTGATTATTCCATTAAAAAATGAGCAACCATCATCATCATTTTCATCATTTTTCGGTCCACAAAAAGTGATGGCAACCGCCTTGTATGACTATAATTCACATCAACCGGGTGACCTAGTGGTATGTCCCTTTAACTTGGGTCTCACCACGAAAACCCCTTTTTTTTGTAGTTTTCCGCCGGTCAATCATTCGAAGTGACCGCCCGTGTTAGTGACGAATGGTTGGAAGGCCAGTTATACGGCACCAAGGGAATATTCCCCGCAAATTTCGTGGATTGCCCGAATTTGTATGATCTACCGATCCGACCTACAGTAACCACGATGAAAAGAGAGCAAGTTCAAGTGGCATTTGACTATTTTTCGGGTGTTGCGTCGGATTTACAGTGTCGGCAAGGTAGGTCAAAAAACTTTTTTTTTTCAAAAAAAAAAAAGAATCTATAAATCCACTCACATCCAATACATCTCTCAGAATTGAAGATCTATGGGGAGTAGAAACAGCTCTGAGTTCTATGATCATTTTGAAGTGTTGGGTCTATGAATCTATGAATTATAAAATTGTAAATTTGATAATTTTCAAGTTTCGCGCAACTCATTGATTGAAAATTAGAACGGCATGCCGTTCTAATCACCGAAATACGGTATTCCGCTTCACCGGAATACTCCGGAGAAGCTCTTTAAAATTTATATTATCCGATATATATTGAAGAAAATAGCCGCCGCGAGTCCTTACGTGTAAAATATCATGCAGACAAAATCGAGGCCGTCGACGGGCAGCAGCGCCGCTTACAGGGAGGCGCTTCTCTGTAATTATGGCGCAATGGGAGACTGGACGACTGGTAGGCGATCGACCAGGGTTCGAGGTCGGAGTAAGATTTTTGGGGTTTTGTCAATATTTTGAATAGGTTTCTTCACAAATTTCCGAAATTTCATGGCATCATTTCAAAAAGCCTTTAAAAAGTGAATCAGAAATCAGTGGATAATGGAAATAAATCTGATTAGAATCTATGAATCTATGAATCTATGAATCTATGAATCTATGAATCTATGAATCTATGAATCTATGAATCTATGAATCTATGAATCTATGAATCTATGAATCTATGAATCTATGAATCTATGCATTTTTAGGTGAAACAATAACAGTAATCGAGAATGTCGATGCCGATTGGGTGCTCGCGGAGCTTCGTGGTCAACGGGGTCTCGTACCGAAAACATTCTTGGGTCCGCCATATGGCTCACCGGTTAAAAGCTCACCGAAGGGATTGGGACAAATTGCGACGGCGTTTTCACCGAAAAAAGCGATGGCGATGGGTGATTATCACTCGAATGATTCGAATCATTTGTTTGTTACCAAGGGGGATACGGTGTTGATTATTGAGGATGTGAGTCATTTATTGGGGGCTTGATATGCGGGAGTTGCACTTGATTTGACGACAATATTGACGACAATACGAAAAACCTTCGAAAAACCGTATTTCAGGTCGATGACTACTATTACCGTGGAAAAGTCGAAGCATTCCGCACCCTACCAGCTGGTCTTGTACCCAAAAATATTATCCAATTCAATAAATAACTTTTTCTTCGTCATTTTCTAGTCTTTTTATAGCTTTATCTGTCTTAAAAGCTCATATTATTCGAAAATCAATGTGCCAGCTATATACAAATATTCGTATAACGTGTTTTCTGTATTTTTGCATGCAATAAATGTTTTATTTTGATTTTTTAACATTTAAAATTGTTGAAAAAGCATAAAAACAGTTATATTCGTTAATTCATATTTAAACACCCGCGCCTTTTCTTAGTACAACACTCCGCGAATTTCGGTGGTCTTTGGTGTTTATCGTAAATCGACACGAGCTTTTTTACTGAAAATGTGATTTTTATGCGATTTCCTCTATATTTCACGTTAAATTCATCAATTTTTTACAGAATGTTTTCACTTTCGAAGCGAATACTTGCTCAAAATTGGAAATTTTTGGCGAATCGCGAGAGGATAATGTACAAAAATCGAAAAGAAGCATTTTATGATTTTGCAAAAGTCTCCGGAGCGAATATTTTATGGCAAATCAGTCTAGCAGTTTTTGTTTTGCAAGTTTTACATTTTATTTTCATAAATAATCACTTGTTTACAGAGAATTCGCATTTCCAACGCCTGACATTGTGTATGACATCAAACGAATGATCTCGCCGGACTTCGACCTGTTTTGCAAATCGAATAATCTCGTCGATTTTGATATGAACTTTGAGAATCGGTTACGAGCGATTCAACGGGAGGAAGTTCGAAGTTTGGATCAATTTAATAATGCAAAATCACCAGAGGCCAAGTTTGGCGGAATTATTTAGGTTTCTAGTCGTTTTTAGCGTTTAGTAGTTAGATTTTTATTGTTTTTATTGTTGTTATTAATAAATTTTATTGCAATTTTCAATTTTAATCTCTTTTTTTTCTGGTTTTCTAACCATTTTAATACTTTTCAACGTATAAAAACATTTTTTCGAGTCTCAAAGCGATAATAAAGCTTAAACAAAGCGCCTTTAAACTATCATAAGAAGTTTCGAAAAAATTCACCATTAAAACAGCATATTTTCAGGTTAAATCAACATGTCGACTGTTGAAACAGCTGATAAAGTGAGTTTCCACTATAAAATCGATAAATCGAGTGTTTTTCCAGGCAAAACCATTGGCACCGGTCAAAGTTTTGATTCAATCGAACGCCGATGCATCGAAAAAGAAGACGGATCGTCCGAAATATGCGAATAAATTGGCAAATGCGGCGAGTGAGAATGTGCAACCGAATGGCAAGGATGCGGCGGTGAAGAACGAGAAAAAGGATGGAAAAGCGGCGGTGAAGGCTGAAAAACCGGCGAAGCCAAAAGCGTCGAATAGTCAGCATCGTCCAAATAATCAACAAGGATCACACCAACGTTCACACCAACCACAACAACCACAAAATGGTGAGAGAAAGCCATTCCGCCAGTTCAGAGCGTTGCCGAAACCTGAAGTGGTGAGTTTTTAGAAGATTTTCGTAGCTTTTCAACAAGCGTCATTGTTTTAGAAGGAGTTGCCAGCTGATGAACAATACAAGATTTATGAAGTCACCAAGGATAATGTCGTCTACTTCAGTGGTCCTTCAAACATTTTTTCGGCTCTTTATCCGGTAATTTTTCGATTTTTTATGGAGAAAACCTTCAATTGTTATAAAAACTGAGTTTGACACGTTGAGACGGTTGAAAAGTCGCGCTGAAAACAAAAAGAGCGATTTTTAGTGTTGAAAATCATAAAAAGTCCTGAAATCTTGCAGTTTTAGCTTCTTTTCTGAATGAGTAAACTGAAAAAACCGGAATTATGGAAAATAAGGTGCTTTTCATCGATATTAATTGATACGATGCGATGAGAAATGGAATAGTTGCTCCAAATAAACGGATTTCTGATTTTTTAAAAAGAAAACCTTCAATTGTTATGAAAATTTAGTCGGAAACATTGAAACGAATGAAAAAGACCTACTCTGATAGTAAAAACATAATTTTGAGTCAGAAAACCATTAAAAGTCTGGAAAATTTTTGAGTTTCAGCTCCCTTTTGGAACGATCACAACAAAAAATCAATATTCTGAAATAGTAGATGCCTGATCATCGCTATTAACTAATTTAAAACAATCAATACGCTTATTATCGATTTAATATGAGAATAAGTCGAAAATCGTAATACGATGCGACGAGAAATTGCGAAAAATGCTCAAAATAGACAGTTTCTCGTTTTTTCTGAATGCATCGTGTCAGTATTTTCGGCATTTTCTCGGGCTTATGTGTGATTTAAATCTGTTTTTCCCAAAAACCTAAAATTCATCAGGTGAGCATGACAGTCCATGGACACGACTACAACTCGGTCGAGCACTACTATCAAGCATGCAAATTGTTCACTTTGGCTGGCGAAGAAAAAGCTGCAATGATCAAAACAGCGAAGACACCAATCGAGGTCAAACAACAAGCGAAGCAGTTGTTGAAGGGAAAAGCCACCAAAAAAGCGGTATTTTTTACGAGGTTTCAGAAAAAAAAGACGATTGTTTTGCAGATCGATGAGTGGAAAATCAATGATAGTTTCCAAATTTTGCGTCTTGCAATCACCGAAAAGTTTTCGCAAAATGAAGAGCTGAAGAAGAAGTTGCTCGAAACTGGCGACAAAATCTTGATTCAAACGTATTTTGGGTGAGTTTTTCTTGATTTCAATCAAAAAATACCGGTTTTGTGTTTAGTGACACATTCTTCGCCGCCGGAGCAAATCAGAAGTATACATCGGAATGGGTGAATCGACACACGAACGAGTCGGTCAAGATCCCAACGAATTTGAGCAACAAGAATTATGCGTATTCACCGTTGATTGGCAATGGAAAGAACTTGCTTGGATTCATTACGATGGAGGTGAGTTGAATTGAAAAATGCATTAAAACGTCGTGATATACGTTTCAATAAAGTTAGAAAAAAGAAAACCGAGGAAAACTGATCAATGAGCATCTGAGTGCCTGCTGACTGAAGAAAAATAATGAAAGTTCGAGTTCTATGCTAATAGATTTTGAAAAAAATAACGGAGAAAACACCAAAAAAGTCAAGCATTGAACACATTTTACTGCTAAAAACTAACTGTCACTGCAGTATAATATGATTTATAGCTAAAGTAATAAAAAATCAAAGATTTTTGCTATTTCTTGTCAGTTTCTACGAAAAAGGTCTTAAAATCTAAAATAAACAAGATCCTGCAACTATTTATTACTTGTGTGAGCATAATCTAAACCTATCTAAGCAATCACATTGGGTCATCGCTCACCCCTATGAACTTTGAAAACGGCCCCAGAAAGTTATGCGCGTCGAGGTGCGCATCGTACGTAAAAACACCAAAAGTGTACCAAAATGACGCAAATACGCACAAACTACCGTAATTTTAATCAAATGTGTGCATATTTTCGTCATTTTATGTACACAGATGTATAATTACGTACAATACACCTTAAAATTCTTCGGCACAAATTTAAGTACGCGATGACCCAATGTGCAATATGAAGCCAATTTTCTTCACATGTATCAAAAACTGTAAAATTTCTTCACAAGAGGGGCTAAAAACATGCATTACACAATTCCGATTTCCGATTTGGACACTATTTTCAACACTCATACAATGTAAAAATGCCAAAAAATTGTCTACTTCAGTGAAAATGAAACGAAAACTGCGTGACATAAGTTTCAATGAAGTTAGATAGAAAATAATCACAAAAAACGAAGATTTTGATGATCTCCAGATTTCATAGAATTTACATATTCTATGCTACAGTAATCAATAAATTATACATTTTTCCAGGTCCGTGACGCAATTCGCCAAGAAACAGCTCAAACCACCGCATAAATCTGCACATTTCCTGCTCAATTCTTTTGTATTTTGCCACCTTGCCTCAATTTGACAATTATCATTCTATTCCTATTCTCCCCGTGTGTTTTTTGTTGTTTCTAATCAATTTTCTCTGTAATTTTTGAGCTTAAAATGTAATCTATCTGGAGATAATTACCCTCAAAAACAGCTTGGTTTAATACGGTTTCCTTTGATAAATTTGGATTTGTTTTAAATCGTTTTTTCGTGTTTTTTTAAAGACATTTTTGAGGTTTTGAAACCTCTTTCGTACCTTTTTATCGAAGTTTTTTGATCTACCAAGCATTTTTACAGTAAGAATGTCGAAACAAACCCCTTTGATGATGAAGTGAGTTTTTTAGGTTTAAAAACATCGAAATAACCATGATTTTTGCAGAAAACGAGCAAACAACGAGCGTGCAGCAGTATGCGAAGTCAAAACTTTCATGTGTTATTTCTGTGGTGATATTTATACTACACTACTCGAATATCAACGTCATACCGCATTTGCGCATCAAATTCCGGCGATCGGCTATCAAATTTGGAATCATCAGGTTTTTCAATGAATTTTTGAACGGGAAAATGTGACACAATTGAGCCAGTTTTTCCAGCAAAACGAAACACATTCAAAGCGTCGCTCGAAAAATTCCGAAACGAGGAAATCGTCGGAAACGAGGAAGACGTCGGAGACGAGGAATTGTGAGTTTTTGCTTTGATTCGGGAATTGATACATCGGTTTGTGTATGTCTAGGTAAATGTTTCAAGGAGGGAAATCTTGAATTCTTTGCCTAGAGAGTAATTTTGCAAGACGATTCCAAAGTTTTAGCCAAAATTAGTTGAAGAAATGTCTAAAATATGCGAAATTAAGTATTGGAGCATGAATGTTTTCCGGGCATTGGCGGATCAAGAACAAAGTTCATAACTATATTCTGAATCAGAATTTCAAGAAGAGTTTTTTCAAGTGACTCGAACTCAAAAATGTTTCAAACATGACTTTCGATCTTCTCGAAGTTTTCAAATTGATCCGTATATTTGATCCTACATTCAAAATTACAACTAAAAATGAATCGGTTGGAAAGTTTGAGTAAACCTGGAAAAAATCATTCCTCGGGATATCTTAAGAGAAAATATTCGATTATTATTGAAGGAGAGGGGATGTGGATACAAATCTGGTCAAAAATAGGCTTAGCTTCGCAATATTTTAAACCATATTCTTATCTCCAATGACGGCTTGGTTAATTTCTCATACATTTTAGAGCTACTAGAACCGAGATAAAAACTCTCAAAAATTACCGATTTTCACCCTGAACTTTCAAAATTTTCAGCCAATGCAACAACTACCACAAAAAGAGCGATTGATCCAGATTTCGTAGAACCAACAAAACCGGCGACGAAGAAAAGAAGAACGAGTAATGCAGAAGAAATGAAGAAAGCAGCATTACAAGCTGCTGAGAAGAAATCAGCTGCACAGGCTGAAAAGAAGAAAAAGGATGAGAATAAGAAGCCGGCGAAGAAGGAGAAAAAGAAGAAGGATGAGGTGACGGTTCCATCGACGAAAATTTTGAGGACTGATCCAGTGACAAGGAAATCGATTGAATTGGAAACGGTTGCGAGTCCAACGGGAACAGCTGGTGAGCATTTTGAAAATGAGCATTACCTCAACAAGATTTATTTGCAGTTGATGAAATCCCGAGTAAATTCGTATTCAATTCAAGTCGAGAATGTTCTCATAAAAACTGCTCCCATAAATGCTTGAACTTCTTCAAATTGGTTGAGCATTGTAAGTTTTTGAATAATTTCGACTAAAATTTCCAAAATTGCAGATATTAGTGCTCATAAGGCGCAAATATTAACAGTGCACATCAACGTGTTCAAGGATAAGACAAGAATTGCAATAAAGAAGTGTGCGCCAGGAGATGGATGTGCAAGATGTGAACTTAAATTCACATCGGAGAAGCTGTGAGGAGAAATGGATGAATTTTGAGAAATTATGATTGTTTTGCAGGTATCTGATGCATCTTGTTGACATACATTGCACTGAAGTTGCCAAAAATTCTATGAATACGTAAGATTTTTTGTTTTTTCAAAAGAGTTTGGTGAAAAGAAAATTACAAGGATTTCAAAAAAAAAATTTCAAAAAAAAAAACTTCATTAATATCAGTGGTGGGTGAACTATGTTGGTCGGGCCTGAGCAAACAAAGGAACCCATTTTCAGCCGCGCAGCGGCCGAAAAATTTGATAAGGGTCCCCCCTTATGATTTTTGTAATGATGACGTCCAATATATTTTTAACAGAATAATATTTAAAAATATCGTTCTCTGCATTCCCATTACTTTTTATGAGCTATGATAAATTAATTTAATATTTGAGAAGTCAAGCAAAGAGTAGTTCTGTTTTCACAGAAAACTATTTCGAACAATCACAATTAGTAAACATCAGTAAATTTCAACTTTTGAAAAGAAGTCGAAAATCTTATGAAAAACTATTCTTAAAAAAACGTTGAATAATTTAAAATTCCCAATTTCAAACGATTTTTCAAGTATTAAACGAGTGACTATTTATATTCCACATGATTTTTCTTGCAATTTCGTACATTTTCGTTGTCGGTTAGGGTGGGCCTATTGCATCCCATTTGAGAGATCGAATTATTTTATACCAAAGTGGACCTCTCGAGAATTTCAAAATTATCTCAAGAATATTTTTTGCTCAAAAAGCTGATTCTGATTTTTCGACCTTTTCGAACGAAATTTTTTTGATAGCTTCGATTCTGAGCATCCATTAACATCTACCCTTGGAAACTTTGAAATATAAAATTTCAATGCTTTTTCGAAGAGGATGATCCGGATTTTGTGAATGGTTTTAGAATAATTTCCCATAAGTGAAGTTAAATCAGAAGAATTATGGTATGAAATTACCACAGAGTTTTGAAAAACTGAAAGATACAATTGTTTTTTTAACTAAGAAAGTAAAGTATTTCTATCCGAATCAAGTTTTCTACACTCTTCTAAATGTAAGAAGTTTTACAATATTATATTTCCAGAAAATATACCGACGCGAACAATGCAAATATTCAAGTGACTATCGAGCAGGAATCCGGTGAGAAACTTCTGATGAGCTACAATGTCAAGGCTGGACCAGTCGTCGAGAAGCCAGTAGTTGCTGAGAAACCATTATAATTATTTGTTGATCTCCATTTGTCTTACTAATTACCGAGATATTCTCGAGGCTTTATACTTTAATAACTCAATTTTCCTTTAATTTGATAAAGATACTCTTCCAGTTTTTTTTTGTAATTTTGTTGATATAAGAAGGGTGTTCCTCCCTACAATTTCAAGTGAAACGTAGAAGTTTCAGAAACAACATTGAAGATTCAGATGGAGTATTTTTATAATCCATCTTCACACCAAAATTTGTATCAAGTAACGGGAAAACAACCGTTTGAAGCAGATGAGCAGGAGAGGAATGGTTAGTTTTCTGATTCTGAAATGAAAAATAATAGAAAAGATCTGAAAAAAAATTTTGGGTCGGACGACTAAAAACAAGTTTTTTATTTACAATTACCTCAAGTATTCCTTATATTACAAAGTATTGATTTTTATCATCATCAACATTTTTACTTCACCACTTTTTGCTCGAAAAACACGAGAATCGTTAAAGTTGAGCTGAGCAAGTTTGAAAAATAACGAGATTTGTTGTTTTCCTGTCGAAATTGAGCAAAAAATAAGCTCAACATATTTTTAAAGCATGCTGCTAGCAGGTAAAACTCAAAAGTTTTATGTTCGTGGCACCGAAAAATATGACCAGCGATCATTGACACGTTTAATCATTGACTGAACGGGATCTCTGACTCATAGAATCATTGATTAATAAGATCGCTGACTTAAACTTTGACTTCAGGATCATTGACTCATAAGATTCTACTTTAGCTTTTTTATTATTTTTATTTGATATTAACATCAAAATTCTAAAGCAATGGTTTCCTAGCATGTATACTCTAAATGAACCTTTTTGGTGCAGAGGGAAACAAAAAACACGCAAAGTCAATGATCTGATAGTCAGAACCTGAGTCAATGATCTAATAAGTCAATGATTGAACGAGTCAATGATCACTGGTCGAAAAAGATTGATCTACTTTTATGAAATTAAACCGTTGACCGTTTGTAGTGAAAATTGTCAAAATTATTCAATTTTTGGTATTTTTAATAGATTTTTCAATAATAGTAGTTTTTAAAAAAATTAAAACAGTATACTGCAGTATAACAGTACCAGTACAAATACCAGTGCATTCCAGAATTTATATCATTCGGCAATGCTCTCAAAGTAGTTAGAAAACACGGTCAACAAATCCGAGATGATGCAATACGAAAAGAATTGGGTATTCCACACACGTTGGTCGAAATACCACTGATCGATGTTATAAGCAAGCGTCGTCCTGAAAATGTTGCAGTAACCGGCATGGATGTTAATGGGCCTCATAGTCCCTATGTTAGTCGTACGTTTTCTATCTTTTTGTTGTATTAGATGCTAACCAGGGACTGATCTGAACTCAATATATGGAAATCACTAGCTGAATACACCATTCGATAGCTTTTTTCATGTATAGTCTAAATTCACATTCAGTTTTTGCCAAAGACATCTTAGTCTTGGCGAGAAAAAGGCTCAAATAACCCAATTTCGAACAAAATTGATCAAAACGGGTAAAATGGCCTGAGTTTCAGTTTTTCAAGAGCGTCTTTGCCAAAAACTAAATTTGCAACTTGCAATTTCAATTGAATGGAGTATTCAACTAGTGATTTCCATATATTGAGTACAGAACGGGCCCTGGTGTCTCTAAAGACAATTCTTAAGAAACCAGTCAATAAATAATCTCCCTAAATTGCAGAAGATCGCAAACCAACAGAAAACGAGTTTAACATAAAACGAATGTGCAATTTATGCACAGTTACAGTGGACACATTTGCCGATTTTCTTGAACATTGTAAGTAAAAAAATATTTTTTGTATTTAATCCGAAACATTATTTTTCAGTAGTAGAAAAACACGAGGCAGAAGTCGAGAACTTTTACGTCTACTATTTCAACAAAGACTCGAAATATATCGGAAGACTGTTTATTCCGTTGGATACTTATTGCCCGATGTGCAAGGAAATCGCTGATACTACGGATGAGTAAGTAAAATTTTCGTGAAATTAATTAATTATAAGATATTACAGATGCTTGATACATCATTTCAAAATTCATTCTTTTGCAAAGAGATTCAACTGCTTGAAAGATTTGTGAGTTTTTTCTAGTTTTTGAAAAATTTCAGCTAAAACACATTTCAGAACAGTAAACGCGAATCATATCAACACAGACATCGTCAGCAAAGCCGAAATGGAATGGATAATCGTAATGAATGGAAAAGCATACAAGCTTACTGTTAAGCCGCACCCGCCTATTCAAGGGGAGCCAGAAGAAGTAGAAGAAACGCCAAAGACAAAGAGTTCAAAGAAAAAGCGACGATAATAACGTGTATTTGTACTTCTTACGGGTTTTTTTTGAAATTCGCCGGAGAATTAAATCACAAATCACTTACTGCTTATATTTACTTGTAATTTTTCTTATCACTTGCTTACACTACACTCTTTTTGCCAAATTTTGATAAACATTCCTTATTTTTTGTTCGTCACTTTTCCTTTTTTTGTGGTTTCAACCATATGATTTACATTTGTCACCAAAAAACACAACATTTAAAGAAATTTTCTAGATTTTTACCCGAAGAATCGCGCAACTCTCTATTTTTCGAAGAGCAATGACTTCGAAAAAGTTTGGAATGGACGATGTTGGAATCACGAAAATTGGAAAAGGAAAGAATGCGAAGGAAGTGACAGAGGATGAATGGAAGAAGGTTTTGCCGGAAGAAGTTTTCCAAGTTGCAAGGGAGGCTGGTGAGTCGTTTATTTATTATTTTTCTGGTAAAACATCAAATTTTCTACCAAAAAACTACAACAGGGGCTCGTTTTTTATCTAAAAATCGTGAAAAACTGGGACTTTCGCATTGTAAACTAAAGTTTTTCTCAAAATAGGGTTTACGGATTGATTTGCTTCCGGAAAAAAAGCGAGATGAATTATTTTTTCTCACTAAACTCAATTTTTTGAATTGTCTTAAGAGTGGGGTGTAGGACAAACGGCTGACGGCTGAAACAAAACAGCTGACGATAAATTTTTGCTGAAAACACTTTTTAACGATATCGGTAACGATTCACTATAGGAAAAATTGGTATTTAGTAAGTAGACGCAATGTGTAGCGAATGCTTGATTGAACTTCTTCTCTCTCAGAACTTCTTCTCTCTCAGAACAAACCGTTACACAGATTTTCCAGCAAAAATTCATTATCCGTTTTATCCCAACCGTTTTTCGTTTTTAGCTATTTTGTCGCACACCCCAAGAAACTCGTGATGCAGATAATACAAATGTTTCATCAAAAATCATTCCTCGAGGCAAACCAACTTCTGAGCTGAGTATCGAGTTATTTTTCAGGCACTGAGCGTCCAGGAAGTGGCGGATTCGACAATTATTTCGAAAAAGGTCGTTATGTCTGTTTGTGTTGCTCGGCTGAGTTGTTCAAGCAAGCTGCTTTCATAAGTCCCAGTATAAAATGTTTTTTTTTGCAGTTCGGACTCGAAATTCTGGGCCGGGTGTGGTTGGCCGGCATTCTCCGAATCTGTCGGAAAAGATGCGAACATCATTCGAATCGTCGATAAATCACACGGAATGACACGCACGGAAGTCAGATGCAAGCAGGTTCGTTTTCGTTGCGGGACCTATCCCAAAAGTTTTGATTTTTCAGTGCAACGCCCATCTCGGTCACGTTTTCAATGACGGACCCAAAGAGAAAACTGGCGAAAGATATTGCATCAACAGCGTGTGCATGGCATTCGAAAAAGCCGACTGATATCCCGAATAACTCCATTTTTCGTTTCGAGATATCTTGTATTATTGTATTATAATAAAAATTCCCGAAATTCCGACACCAGTTTTATGCGAATTTGATCATGTTTCGAAATTTCACTCCTCCGCAAAACAAGTGATAATGTTAATTTTGACACAGATTCGGGAGGAAGTGAAATTGCGACAATGAAGATAACTGAGAAGGAGGCACGGATGACCCAATGTCTTAATTCAGACAAAAGATGGGGAAAAGTGTATATCAGTTAGTCATCAAATGAACGGAAAAGGCGAAAGACCTTGACATACTATTCCCTTTTCATGTTTCAAAAATGCATAGATTTATATGGCTTTTGAATCAATCTATGAATCTATGAATCTATGAATCTATGAATCTATGAATCTATGAATCTATGAATCTATGAATCTATGAATCTATGAATCTATGAATCTATGAATCTATGAATCTATGAATCTATGAATCTATGAATCTATGAATCTATGAATCTATGAATCTATGAATCTATGAATCTATGAATCTATGAACCTATGAATCTATGAATCTATGAATCTATGAATCTATGAACCTATGAATCTATGAATCTATGAATCTATGAATCTATGAATCTTTGAATCTAGTGAATCTATGAATCCATATATCTATGAAATAGTTCAATAGTGCGCAATTTGTACGCATATCCAATATTTCCACATCACTAAGTTCTATGACACTTCTTCTATATTTATGTATCTATGAATCTATGACATCGTTCACCATAGAACTTAACAATACAACATATATGTGAACAATGCCTAATAATATAACTTGTCATACTGTAACACACTTCCAGTATCTATGACTCATCCCTATATTGTAATCCTTCCCCACCCCAATCAACTTCTCCATATATACATTTTTCCCCATTTCACTTCACTTTTTCCCTATATTGCAACAACTGGATATGACACAATTCGTGTATGTTTTTTGACCCACTTCCTTCTTCCTCGTTTTCCTTCTTGTGATTATCAATTCGTTCGTTTTGGGTGTGGTTTTTGTGGGGAACAGGTGTTTCGAGTGTTTTTAAATTATCGCGTCTGCGTCTCTTCTCTCTCTCACTCATAAAAAATGAAAAGTTCAAAAAGTTTGACCTACCAAAACATCGTTCTTGACATTTCTTGAGAGCTTTTTTTTCCACAAAAAGTGCAGTTTTTGTCGTCAAATATGGTGTATTGTGTGCATACACCACAACAAAACGAAAGTGATCCTCTCTCGACCAATTAGTTATAATAAATGATCAGTTAATAACTAATCGGAATCCTGATATCTATTCAGTTTTGTACTACAACATCCTCTTTCATACAGGATCCATCGTCCCCGAACTTTCTCCCCTCTCTCCCGCCTTTAATCACTGGAACATGACACTTTTGTGTCATTTGATTCTGATGATTTGAAGCATTGAACGCTTTGGATTCTATGGATCGATGCTTGGGTTCTATGGATCTAGGTGTGCATAGAACTTAAAATTTACCAACATTTCTGATTCTATGAATCTATGTTTTGTTGATCCATAAACTTGAAGATCTATGAACCGGAAGCGCATAGAACTATGGTTATATGGATCCATAGAATTTCTTCTACCATAGATCTTCTCAAGCCCCCTGATAAGCACTTTTTGGTATTGTCATAGATCCATAGATCTAATCATAGATATTTTTAGATTCTATGAATCTATATACCTATCTGCTAAAGAATCATAGAACTATAAATATTTGGCTTTTTATTTGTTCGATATTCCATAGAATCATAGATCTTGATTCTATGGGTTTCATAGATTTGAATTTTATGAATTTCTAAAGAATCTAGTTCAATAAGAACCATAGATCCCAAGTTCTATGGATCTATAAAAAGTTTTCAGGTTGTGGACCATGGATCTATGAATCTCAAAACCATAGATTCCATAGAACCAGATTCTATGAATATCATAGATTCCACAGTGTTGACATTCAGAATTTTATGCTCTCCTCATTACTAGATCTATGATTTCCAAAATCACAGTTCTATGATCTTTTGTCAATTCTATGGTCAAAGTTCTATGAATCCCAAAAATTATAATACCATAGATTTCATAGAACCGGATTCTATGGGTATAAGTTCTATGACTATTATAGTTCTAAGAACTTCTGTCAATTCTATGACCATAGTTCTATGACTTCCATAGAACCCCAAGAAACCAAAGTTCCTTCCTCTGTCCACCTACCGTTCCATCTTCCCTATATCCCTATCATCCATCCAATCCCATCCTTCCTTATCAATTGTGTCAATTCCCCATTATTCGCGAATTTCGAAAAAGCGGTCCACCCAAGGCCGTCAGCGATATTATTTAGGTTATCTCGTCAGTTACCTTCCCCATTTCCATTTCGAGACTACTATATACAATCTCCATTCCTCCGCACCGCCCGTTTTCCATCCGGTCTCTCTCATTTCTCATCCGTCTCTTCATATCATACACTATTTCGTCGGCGTTGGCCGGTAGCCGCGCCGCGCCGATATTTCTGACGGCTTCTCCTGACTTTCCATCCATCGTTTCGTCCCTTCTTCAAATACTTTCACATTCCATTTTTCGATTGATTTCAATTCTATTTGTATAGTTCGACATCACTTTTACGGCCTGTTTTTGACCATTTTCAGCCGGATTTTCAGCTGAAAATTTCGGATTTTTTGTCATTTTCTAGCTGCAATTCTGAAAAAAACATGTTTTTCGATTGAAAAATCACTATTTTTTGTTAAAATTTTGTTGCAAAAAGCTGAAAACTAGATTAAAACAGTTTCGAGTCTCGACACGAAAATCATACAGTAAACCCCTTCTACCTATTCTGCTTCTTTAAAGTGTTACAGTACCCATCGCCACCATTTGGCCCACTTGACTGAAATTCGGCTGCGAAATGCAGAAAAATTCGATGAAATTTTTTGGGTCTCGACACAAAAAATCTACAGTACCCAATTTTCCATACTATGCTCCTTTAAATTCCTACAGTACCTCTCTCTCATTTCGTTGAAATTTAAAATGAGGAAGCCGGAATTTTTCCTATTTTTTGCTGAAAATAGCTTCAAAATATCAGCTGGGTCTCGAGACGAAAATCCTACAGTATCCAATTCTCCATACTATGTTCCTTTAAGGACCTACAGTATCTTTGTCAATTTGACGGAAATTCGTAGAAGTTTCGAACTTTCAAAGTGGAAAATTTCCCCAAAAAAATTAGGTGGGTCTCACCACGAAAACCTTACAGTAAGACCCTGCTCCTTTAAAATAACCTACCTAGAAAAAAAAAACTACAGTACCTTTCGGCTTTCCCCGGTTCAAAAGCCCCTCAAAAACTTTTGTCCCAAACAAAAAAATAATGATGATGATGGATGTCTCACCTTTTCTCTACCCTCTCCTCATATCACACACTCTCTCACCCTCTCCGTAATGTAAACCTAAGCCTAATTTGAACGTAGGAAAGTCGGAATGGGAAGCCGGTTTAATCGGTATGAAAAGCAGAGGCAGGCAGTTTGATCTATACACCATTTGTAGGCTTCTCCCTCACAAAGTCTTCAAGTTTCGGACACGACCAACCAAAAAAAATGAGATTAAAGTTAGGATTTAAGATGAATGAAGAGAGGGAGGAAACTTGTTTGATGGACACAAAAGGGGCGAAAGTTTAGGAATAGGAGGCGTATCGGTTTTTTGATGATGTTGATCACATACTATATACAACCGTAGTATCTTTTGGAATTGCGGTAGATCACTAATATATACTGTATTTTTTGTGGTAGATCAAAAATTTTTTTAGTGATTTTGTTTTGTGAAACCTCAGTAGATCACAATTTTTTTTCATAAATTTAAATTTTTTCCTACTACAGTAGTTTTGATCTACCAATATTCAAAGGCCATCTAAAATGTCTCAAACTTCTGGTAGATCAAAAAATGTCATTACTGTATGAAAATCCGGTAGATCAATTTATTTCTGGTTTTGATCTACCAAATTTTTTTGTGGCTTTTTCATCTTCAAAAGACACTAATCCCTGGTAGATCAGAAAATCTCCACCACTTCTTATATCTTGGTTACTGTATCGAAATTCGATAGATCAAAACTTTTTTTGGTTTGTTTTCAGTTACTGTAGTTTTGATCTACCGATACTTTTTTCACAGTTTTCCTGGTGCAAAAATTTCCAGAAATTTTCATTCTCTGGTATATCAAAAATGGTACCGTAACCTTTTGCACGATAGTTGTGATATTTTCATATTTTCATATCTAAAATAGATTAATGCTTTGGTAGATCAAACTTTTGTCAACTACGGTAGTTGTGATCTACCGAGAAGAAAATGTGTTATTGATTTATTTTTTTGATCTACGTCATTCGAAAAATGGTAGATCAAATATTCACGCAATTTTCACCGCCTTGTCCGTTTTTTCTCAACATCCCACCATCTCTCAAAATCTAAAATTCCCATTTCCAGCAAAATATCAAAAATGCGCGGGATGATTCTCCTGCTGCTAATGGTGGTATCATCCACCATCTCCACCACCACCACCCTATCCTCCTCTTCTGATTGTCCAGCCAACACCTTCACATGTGCCGATGGTAGTTGTATTCCATCCGATTGGCGTGGTGATGGTGAGAAGGATTGTGAGGATGGATCCGATGAGGATCCGACGAAGGCGATGGTACCGAGTACCAAGGGATCATCGACGACGATCAGTGATGATGGTGATGAGTTTGATGAGATTATCACGACGACTAGCTCTATTGGAGGTATGGGTCTTGATACGAAAATAGAAATCTAAAGGCGCATAGGCTTAGGATTAACTAGCTAGTTGAACCTTGTCTTATTTGAGCATTGGTGTTTTCTGATGGTAGATCACACCTACAGTACCCGAATTTGATCTACCGAAAAATGAGTGTGAAGGTCTCGACTAGAATTTAAAGGCGCATAGGTTTAATTATAGCTGAGTGCTAGGAGTTATTTTCGGATGGTAGATCACAACTACTGTAATCGATTCTGATCTACCGAAAAGTTGGGTCTTGAAAAGAAAACTAGAACTTAAAGGCGCATAGGTTTAGGTTTAGCAAAAAAAAGTTATTGTAAGCTTTGAAGTCAGGTGAAAATTGTTCTTGTCCGATTTTTTGTATTTGCTGATGGTAGATCACGACTACTGTAGTCAAGTTTGATTTACCGAAAGTAGAAAAAGTCTCGCAACGAAAATTGAAACTTAAAGGCGCATAGGTTTAGGTTTAGCTAGGATATTTTCCGGATATGTTTCACACATTTTTTTCTTTCAAAAAAAATCAAATTTGAGCAATTTTTGAGCCATTACTTTTTTAGATCATAACTACAGTAGTCCAGAATTGACCTACCCATAATATTGAAATACTGTATCAATGTCTCGCAACGAAAATTAGAGTTTAAAGGCGCATAGGCTTTACTACGGTACTCTCTAATGGTAGATCAAAACTACAGTAGTCAAAAAAAGATACAGTACAAAAAGTTTTTTGATCTACCAAACTAAACCTAATTTGCAGACGACGATTGCGACTGGTCACAACAACAACGCATCGACAATTGTAGTGAGCCAATCATCGCATTCCTGCATGATATCGACCGTCTAAACCTGAAGAACATGTCGTTCCTCGCCTCCAGACAAGTGTTCGTCTGAAGCTAAACCTAATTTTCCTAATACTTCAAATTCCAGGCAATCGAGAATCGAAGGCGGTTGTAATTTGATGACAGAATATTCGGAATGTATCGGCGATATCAAGACATGTATGCCAGATGAGGGCATCCGATCATGGCAGGAAGTGGAAATGTTCATGTGCCAACTGGTATTACCATCGGTCAAGGAACATGCCGACTGCTTCAAGGCTAGCTCAAACGATGTTCGATGTGATGCTAGCAAGCAATCAGCATCATCGACACTTTGCGGATTGGTAACGTCGATTCAAACCGCGACCTCATGCCTGGAAACGGTACGACCAACGGAATGCTCGGCTGATGCGATTGAGATGCTTACACCGATCAGGGAGGAGACTGAGCATATTATTGAGACGATAAGATGTGTATCAACAACAACTTCGACTTCATCGACTACAATTGTGGTGGATGACACGACTGAAGCATCTGATGAAACTTCGGATGATACATCATCAACCATGACTACAACTACGGTAGGATCGGATGAGAAGAAGCCGGAGTTGACAATCAACATGGCTGATGCTGTCAACTCACTATACTATATATATGATATTTGCTCCTCGAACTATACTAATGATCCATTTGCCAGTATTGGTGACAAGATCTGCGGTCGGCAGGATGATATCGCAAAATGGTCGGATTGCTATCAAAAGACATTGGAGAAGGAGAAGTGTGCTGTCAAAAATGCGACGAGCAAGTGTGACGCGTTGATTTCATGGAACAACAATCTCGATTGCGCGATTGTTACCATGAATGACGAGTGTGATGTTGATGCTCAAAATTTGGTTGTTGAAATACAAGAGGAGGTTAACGACTTGATAATTGCTGAGAAATGTTTCGATGAGAAGAAGGAGGAGAAATCGGATGGACCCGCTAAGGATGGAGAGTTCCATTTGCAAACCACCTTGCCAAAGTGTACCGAGGAGCAGGAGAATGGTGCATTGGGATGTCTAGTCGAGTTGATCGAGATTAATAAGAAGTTGACCGCATTTGCCAATTTGAACTTCCTTTTGGAGATCGCATCTCCCAACTCTACAGTAGTCGAGGGTATCTGCTCTTTATTCGCTAGATATGAGCAATGCCTCGGAGCAACTGTATTCAAGAATGAGCAGCGTTGCTCTTTCGCGTCCCCACTCAACTCTTTAGCTAGAATTGGTCTTGCACCGATTTGCTCACTTGATTCTCGACCAATGTTAGCTAAGCATCGTCAATGCTTCGAGACACTCGCCCGCGAAGCCGACGAGGCGACCAACTGTCAATCCAGCCTGGCCAGCTTATCTAACACGGTTAACATGATGTTGCAAGGTGTGCATGGTGAAGCCCTGTTGTGCAAGAGCTTCTACACCATTCGTGACACCTTCAGTTGTGGTGAACGAGCTGTGAAGAGCAAGTGTGAGGAAGACGCCCTGACTGACTTAATGACATTGAAATCGAAGATGACCGCATTGGGAGAGGAGGAAGGATGTCCAAAGGACCCACCAAAGAATCTAGACGAGATAATCGCTCGACCAGTGGCGAGACCAACACCAGTCACCCTCCCACCATCTGCACCATCAGCTAGACCAATGGCGATACCAACCACTGGTGCACCACCAGTTGCACCAAAGTGTGCCGTCGCTGAGCAAAAGAAGTTCGAGGAATGTGTGAAGCCATTGACAAAATATCAACCACATCCGCTATCAGTGATAGCAGTACCAAGAGATATCGATCAAGCATGCGAGGCATTCCACACATTCAAGGCGTGCTCATCGAGCTCGAATTGTCATCCATTATGGGCGAGAGGCATGTCAGCCATGTTTGAGTACGCTTGCAATGAAGCGAGTGAGGAGTTCAAGAAGGTTCGCAAGTGTATCCGGGAGACATCCCAAATGGAGAAGATCCGAGCATGTGTGTCGGACTTCTCCACCGGTGCTCCAACTGCGGCATGCATGTCATCCAACAGGCTCCACTCCTGCGCAGTGCCAGCGATTATCGAGAATTGCGGTCAAGAAGCTGGAGAATGGGTCGCCAGCTATATCATCCGATTTGCGAATGCTATCGATCCAAGATGCAAGGTCGGTCGTCAACTACCAGTCGGAAGAGTCGTTGGCATCGGTTGCTCCGCCGAGGAGGAGTCCATCATTGAGCACTGCGCTGCTCCACTCAACGACATCGGCATGCGAGTTGAGGAGCTCTTCGCTGGTGGTATGCAATCTCTCATCAAGAATATCAACAGTCTGGCTCCAGTGTTTGCCGGCGGATGTAACCTCACCGAAGAGTTCCGAACATGTGCTCATTTCTTGCTCGAGGGCAAGACATCGTGTGTTGTCTCCTCCTGCATGATTGAAGCCGGTCGGGATATTTGCCAATTGTCGGACCCAGCCAAGGCGATTGATGATAACTTGAGTTGTCTTTTCGGTCAAGCTCAAGAGCCCAAGTTTGCTCAATGCATCCGCTCAACCATTTCCACTTTGAAACAATTCAATTTGGGAACTTTGAGAAATGTTTTGCCTAAATTTATCGATTGTACCAAGGATATTGTGTTAGATAAGTGTGGAGAGAGCCCAATCAGAGTGAGTCTATCCCATCTGCTAAACCTAAACCTAAACCTTTTTTTTGCAGATTCTCAAAGCAATGTCCACCCCAGATATCTGCCCAGTTCGACCACAACAAAAGGCGATCATACCGATCAACACTGTCACAAGAGTTGAGCCAACATTGGCTACAGTACTCGCAACTACCGTACCATCAACTACCATCGAAATGGTACCGGAGACTACTGTAACCACACCACGACCAGACGGCAGTTGCTCCGAATCGGATCTTGTCGAGCATCTACAATGCGAGACTCATTTGGATCAATTTGCATTCCGACCGATTTCGATCATTGGGTAGGTCAACGGGATTACGGTAGTTATTGATTTTTTTATTTCAGAGATGCATCGAAATGGGATGATTTCTGTAAAATGGCCAATCAGACATATATACCATGTGTTGAGGCTCTGAAATGTAAATATGAGCCAGCATCGAGTGCACAAATTGGGCTGATCGAATCGATTTGTAATCGGTAGATCAAAAACTACAGTACCCCCAAAACATGATTCTATTTTTAGCGAAATTACCCTTCGCGATCAGAAGCAATTCGCCATGTGCTTATCGGAATATACCAAGTCCGACGAGGGACTCGCTTGTATCGAGGACTTTGGAAAAATTGATCAATTGGAGAAAAATGCACCAGCGATGATGTGTGATGGGTGAGTAAAAAAAATATGAATCTATGAATCTATGAATCTATGAATCTAGTAAATCTATGAATCTAGTAAATCTATGAATCTAGTAAATCTATGAATCTAGTAAATCTATGAATCATAGAACTCGAGGAACTATGAATCTATGAACCACAGAACTCGAGGATCTATGAATCTAATAACCATAGAACTCAAAGATCTTTGGATCTATGAACCATAGAACTTGAGGATCTATGGATCTATGAATCTAATAACTATAGAACTCGAAGATCTATGGATCTATGAACTATGGAACTCGAGGATCTATGAACCATAGAACTCGAGGATCTATGAATCTAATAACCATAGAACTCAAAGATCTATGGATCTATGAACCATAGAACTCGAGGATCTATGAATCTAATAACCATAGAACTCAAAGATCTATGGATCTATGAACCATATAACTCGAGGATCTATGAATCTAATAACCATAGAACTCGAAGCTCTATGGATCTATGAACCATAGAACTCAAGGATCTATGAATCTAATAACCATAGAACTCGAAGGTCTATGGATCTATGAACCATATAACTCAAGGATCTATGAATCTAATAATCATAGAACTCGAAGGTCTATGGATCTATGAACCATAGAACTCAAGGATCTATGGATCTAATAACCATAGAACTCGAGGATCTATGGATCTACGAAATCCATTAATCTATGAATCTCTTTTCAGCCTCAACAAAGTTATGAGTTGCTCAACACCTGAAATCGAGAAGCGTTGCGGTTTCGACGCGGTCCTTCACGTTTTCAGTCTCCATATGCATTGGGCTAACTTGTTCAATGCCACGTGTATCCTAGAATCACCTGAGCCATCTACAGTAATGGCGACACCATCTACAGTAAGCTACAGTACCCCTACAGTACTCCAATCCGTTGTTTCAGAGCCTAGACGCAAACGAGGTAGAACCATCGAGAGACACCAAACCAGAAGTGGTGCAAAAGGACGAGACAACACCAATCACCACCACCATCGAGAATAATGATGTGACAGAAGAGATGACTACAGTATCCTCATCGATGACAACTGTAGTCTACAGTACTTTGGTTACTGTAGCTCTCTCCTTCTTGCTTATCTAAGCATTTGTGAATATTATATTTTCTTATCTCCCATACAGGTTCCTCTAATATTATATATTTTTTCGTTGCGAGACCCAAACGTGTACCAGGTGTGCTAAAAATATTCAAACAAATTTGTAGATTTTTAGCGTTTTTTTTTGTTTTTTGAGCCGGTTTTGAATCGGATTTGTGATTTTTCTTCACTTAATAAAAAGATTTATACATATTCAACTACTGTAGTTTTCACATTGTTGGAGCTCGCGGAGTCGGCTCATTTTGCTCAAAATTGTGCTAAATTTTAGTGAATATGCTAAACCTAAACCTAACACGGAACAGATTTTCAAAAAATTCGGCTTTTTGGATAGTGACCTACTACATCTAAAAAATCAGGTTCCCGACTAGCAGGGCTTGTTGATCCGGCTTTTTGGGCCGGATTTGGGCTGGATTTTTCGTCTGCGTCTCTCTTGCCGCCCACATTATTTCACCCGTGGGAACCGGCGCAAATCCGGCCCAAAAAGCCGAATGAACAAGCCCTGCCGACTAGTGATGATAAAAAAATCAGTGGCTGAAGAGCGTCCTACTGTAGGTTACGGTAGCCTCAATATTTTTCTTCATTTTTTTTGGAGTTTTCTACTACCCGAACCTGTGTCAGCTTGCCAAATCTTGGTATATCGAATGGCACACAAAACCTTTACCTCGACTCCAACCGGATTTGACAACCAACAAAATTTGGGAAATCAATTGTTGACAAATATAGCCAGTCTTAATTTTGTAATTTTTGTGTTTGTAAAGCGTTTCCGTAATAATTCAGTAAAATTTTATTAGAGTTAATCGAATTGTCCCCGAAATACACAGCCAGTGCGGCAAAAAAAGCAGTTGGATCGGAGCAAAACGATCCAAGATAGTTTGTTGACTTTTGTTCCGTTCTGAGAAAAATAGGATATAGGAGATTTATTCCAGATTATCAACTTACAAAAAATCAGTGCTTGAGTTTGGAATCGCATTCTTTCCTGTAGCATTCATCATGATACCTGCAGCATTTCGTTGAAAAAACCTGCAAAGAAAATCATTAAAACAACGAAAATTACAGCTCTGATAAAGTGTTTAGGTCCACTAAAAGTCTCAGGGCTCATTAAAAAAAGGTTTACAGTGTCAAAAAAGTGTTATTCGCATTGGCTCCAGAGATTTGCTATGGACCCAAAAATAAAGAGGTCTAATGATCCAAACACTACGGGCGGAAAAGCTCCTTATTCAATTGTCCAGTGCTAAAAATGCAATCTCGCCCTATCTAACCATTCTCAATTTGTCAGTTATCTGAATATTCAACGGTAATGGTTAAGGGCAGTGAAAAGTCTTAACCATTACATCGTTTGATATTCAGAGTTTTGGTACGCAGCCAAAGGTGATAGTTTCTCTTTGCAATTTTTGATTAGCGAATATAGAACATTTCCGTCCTTGAATCAGCAAAATTTACTTACCTAATCCTGCAAGAGAACATGAAAGCCATGCCACAGTTCAGCTAGCAATGTGTCTGCATTATTCGTTTTGAAGGACCATCTGTTGTTATAGGTCGGCCTCTTATACCACAATTCTTTTGCAAAGCACATCCTCGTCCCTGTTCAAGACAAAATTTTTGTCCGGAAAATGTCGATAAACGTACCATAAAATCATTCCTCAATCTTGGACACTCGTTGTCGCGAATTTTGTCACAAATGGCACGAATGCAAAGTCATTTATCGGATACGATGGTGCAATTACAAAATTTTGCTTCTCACTTTCGTCAATCATTTGTCTATGATATTTCAATATTCCGGGTTTGACACTCGACAACATCAATTTTTTTTGGAATCTTCAGATGGGATCACTGATCGAATAATATACACCCTGGAAAAAACATTATATTTCGAATAATATCGTATAGATGAACCTCGGGATTCCTCGCCATATTCGAAAAACTTGGTCGTTTCAAATGTCGCTGATGCAATACTTTCCACGATCATGACGCACAAACTTCTCCACAAACTTGATTAACATACTTTTTGATAAGCGGTATATCCTGGTCATTGATTTTTTGGCAAAATTTGCGTTGAAATGAACAGGAAGTTGAATAGCACAAGATATGCCGTCTTGATTCCATCGGGAATGTCAGTTGTCGGTTGGATCAAGCTGACTGAAGTGTTGATTGTGTTTAACTGAAACTCACATAGTGAGTTTACTATGATTTAGATCCACTTGGAATCAATATTAGCCCTGAAAACACAAATATACGTATCAGATAAATTTAGAGTGTTGCGAAATTGACAGAGTATGAACAATCAGGAGAATGGAACTAAGCCTAATATCCAAGACTATGGGAAGGAACGAGACAAGAAGACGGAAAATCAATAAAAAATCAGTGAGGGACCACAAGATGAACACACGACAGAAAATGTTACACCTTTTGATGAGGGCACATTTGGGAAAAAAGGACCACATAGAGAAAGGGAGAGTTAAGACGAAGAGAGGAGAAAACAGAACGGAGCGCACGTATGTTCAAATGTACTGCGGCCGTACCGGTCGTCTTTCAATCTTATGAAAAGGAAATCTAAAAAACAACAGACTTTTATCAAAAAATGTTTAGATATTCGGATTCTACACCGAAATACCTATGATAATAGCATTTATGGAACAAAGTTGAGCTGAAATAAATTAACAGTACGTCTAAAAGAGCTTTTGAAATCCTAGGCCAGACCGGTAACGATGAACATACGTGGGCGGGTTTGCACAAAAAAGTATGAAAAGGAGCAGGATAAGTCAATGACACAACTGACGAAAAAGAATTAGTGAAGAAATATGAGCAAGCGGCTCTTTAGAGCATCGGCATGTGGCAAATCAAACGTTTTTTTTTGGAGTTGGAAGTTTTCTATTTCATATTTCTCAGAAAAGTGTCATCCGTTTTAATGCTGAAATCACAAATGGTGTGCCCGGAAGAACCATTTCAAAAGAGGTGACTACAGTAAGCTAAAGTACCCCTACAGTACCCCAATGAGTTGTTTCAGAGCCTAGACGCAAATGAGGTCGAACCATCGAAAGACACCAAACCAGAAGTGGTGCAAAAGGATGAGACAACACCAATCACCACAACCATCGAGAATAATGATGTGACAGAGGAGATGACTACAGTATCCTCATCAATGACTACTGTAGCTTACAGTACCTTGGTTACTGTAGCTCTCACCTTCTTGCTTATCTAAGCATTTGTGAATATTATATTTTCTTATCTCCCATACAGATCCCTTTAATATTTTTTTGTTGGTTTCGTTTGTCGAGAAAATTGTGATGTTGTCCAATTTCTACAAAGGTTGGAGATGTGAGTTACAGTAAATTTCGTCTGTTTTTTCATTAAATAATCATATCAGTCATAAATCAATCCATAAACATATTCAGCCTTGTTCCAACAATCGCACCATCACCACCACCAATTGTTCTTCCTTCTTTTTCGCTTGGAAATATTTCCCGATTCACCTCATATTCTTGGTGCGTGGTACACCATCCTGAAATAGACTATGTGTTCCACCAATGAAAACGATCAAAATACCTCGATGAACAGTTCGGTAACGATGAAAATGAGACAAAACAACTGCTCATGAGTTTGGATCGCATGAGCACGCATACTTCTGGAGTCCTTCAACATTTCGAACACACTTGACTGTGGGTTGATCGAAATTCTTTGGGAGAAATAATCGATTCCGACGAATGTCGCACTTCTACCAACACCCGCCGATGAGTGAACAACAACCGGATTGATCGACTGTAATGGTAGATCTGTGGTGGATGGCAATCCTTGACAGGTACTCACCTTTTCAGTCTTGACCAACTGATGCAGTTTCCTTATCGATTCAAAGTTTTGTGGGTGTTTGTGAGCTGCCCAATTGATCACCTGATAGTGATTAATGATACGACGTTGAGCCGTATTTCGCTCCTTCAACTCCAACACCACCTTCTTCACACCATCGAACACCATTGCGCCATCTGTTTTTTGAGTGATGGTGAATGCTCCAAAATGACGGTAATTCCGCTTCGGAATGTATTCGCCACAGGCTCGAATCAGTGGTGATCCCTCAAACAATTGGCAAAGCATAACTATGATCTGGACCTTCTCATGGAACACCATCGACCAAAACTGCTCCCTTGTGTCATTTGTCGTCCTGGTCTCCTTGGACTCATCATCAGGTGTACCAATTGGTCCTTGTGTGAGTATGAATATACTCTGATCCGGCATCCTCGCGTAATTTGCATGTATGTAGTCATTCAGATTATTACTCAATTTCACCCGTGTGCCATCCAAACAAGTCACTTCTTCGTATCTAAAAAGCAACTATCAGTGAATAATACAAATGATAATGGTACCTATTTCTACCCATATTTTTTTTGAATGCCTCACACTGCACATTGTTTGCCTTCACAGCGTAGAAGGCATCTTTCATTGTAGACAAATCCAACTTATCAATGTAAAATTTCACAGCCCACTCCTTCTTGTTCTCCACTAAAAAAATTCAGAATCCATGCCTGTTCCATGATATCTCATAAACTTATATCCAATATCAAGTGTATTCCTAGCAGTAACTTCCGTCTCGTTCTGATCAACTGCTTGCAATCGATCATCCTCGCAACAAAAATACCAACAAAAATAATATCAATACTAGTCACATTCAGGCTTGTTTGAGTAATTGTACCATTGTCGCCACTATTTTTGCTTCCTTCTTCTTCTCTTTGAAGTACTTGGTGAACACACTCATGTTCTTGGTCCGTGGTACACCAGACTGAAAAAGCGAATGTGTTCCACCAATGAAATGGATCATATCGAATACATCACACGCAGGATTAATTGCGATTCTCTGGCTCATATATTCGATTGCGATAAAGGACCCAGCTCTGCCAACACCCGCCGAGGAGTGCACCACTACTGGAGTCATCGTCTGTAATGGTAGGTCTATGGTAGATGGCAATGCTTGACAGATAATCACCTTTTCAGTCTTGACCAACTGATGCAGTTTCCTTATCGATTCAAAGTTTTTTGGGTGTTTGTGAGCTGCCCAATTGATCACCTGATAGTGATTAATGATACGACGTTGAGCCGTATTTCGATCCTTCAGCTCCAACACCACCTTCTTCACACCCTCGCATACCATCTCACCCTCCGTTTTGCGAGTGACTTTGAATGATCCATAATGTTTGTAATTCCGCTTCGGAACATATTCACCACAGGCACGAATCAGTGGTGATCCCTCAAACAATTGGCAAAGCATAACTATGATCTGGACCTTCTCATGGAACACCATCGACCAAAACTGCTCCCTTGTGTCATTTGTCATCCTGGTCTCCTTGAACTCATCATCAGGTGTTCCAATTGGTCCTTGTGTGAGTATGAATATACTCTGATCCGGCATCCTCGCGTAATTTGCATGTATGTAGTCATTCAGATTATTACTCAATTTCACCCGTGTGCCATCCAAACAAGTCACTTCTTCGTATCTAATAAGCAATAATCAGTGAATAATACAAATGATAATGGTACCTATTTCTACCCATATTTTTTTTGAATGCCTCACACTGCACATTGTTCGCCTTCACAGCGTAGAATGCATCTTTCATTGTACACAAATCCAATTTATGAGTGTGAAATTTCAATGCCCATTCCTTCTTGTTCTCCACTAAAAACATTCCGAATCCATGCCTGGTCCATGATATCTCATAAACTTACATCCAATATCAATTGTATTCCTTGCTGTTACTTCCGTCTCCACTGATCAACTGTTCTCAATCCCTCATCCTCGCTCATCAGATATTGATGCTATATGTATTGAAAAATAATTTGAAAGTTGTGGAGGAGTTCATTCAATTGGCCCACGCCACGTTGCAAGTGCTATTATTGTTTGTTGTTTTCAATATTATATAATCAAAACTGTTTTTTCTCAGTTTCACAAGTTTTCGGGAAGACGAAAAAAAACAGTAAAACATGGAGTTTGATATCATTTGAATAAATTTATCTTATACATCAACGTAAAAAATATTGGTACAATTCTCTTGTCGTTTCTAATCGTAATTCTTCTAATTGCTTCTGGACGGCTCGAATCCCAAATCCTCCAATAAAGTAGTGATGGCGCTGAAAGAAGATCTCTAGTCTCAACAATCCAGTTTATCAACTCACACTGGTATTTTCTTCTTACGACAGAAGTCGCTGCATTGTGTTTGACTCTCTTCTGTCCTGATGAATTCAAAATCACTCAGACGGATTCGAATCCTCCCTTTGCAATCCTCCTTGATACCATCCACCTTCCTTCGACTTGGACATCTGGAAAATCGAAGTATGTTTGTATCATTTCAAATATTGTCCGTTCAGAATAAAAATCAAAAGCAACGTCCCTCCGTTATATTATAAGTGAAAACTAACGGAACGGCTAGAAACAAATCAAGTACACCCTTTGGTTTTGACGCGTTTTTGCTTTCGAAAATTCATTTTGACGTACAGGGTGCGAGATAAATACCTGGACAACGGTAGTCATAGTTCGTAGAGCCATATTTCAAAAACTAGGATAAGTATCGAGATGAGACTCAATAACTAGTCTGTTAGTACCATAACCAAAATATTTGACACGGTTCCTCTTCATCCTGCCTGCATTGTGAGCGATGACATCATGTAGAAGTGGTAATGTCAACTTCGGTTTTCACCGCTCTCTGCTCGCTGGTGGCCGAGGCGGGTGAGATACTTTTTCTCAGGTGGAATTATCGCATCGTATAAGCCGTTTTGGGTTCTAATAATCACAAAATACTTTCTAAGACTTCCAAAAATGATCTTAAAAAATAAATACCAGAAGTAAAACCTCCCAGCACCTCAAAATTGATGGTTTTGTTGACATTTGCTTTTTGAGCAGCAGTCAGTTGTTGTTTTGCAAATCCGAAAGCGAAACCATGAAATCGGTCTACATTCCGACTATTTCATAGCTTCACAAGTTTCCAAGTACCACCTCTCACTTTTGAAACAAAAATTAGGGTTTCCACCATGACGCGGCTCCGGCTCACAAAAAAGTTGATTCAGTTGACGATTTTCTTGAATTCCTCGCATCTTCGAAACGGCATGACAGCTCGCCGTAGCAGAAATCACCGAACAAATCGATCTAGGACGTGTTGCCACTAATGTTTATGCAAAACTTGGTCAAAGTTTAAAGGAGTAGAAAAGGCTACTAACTCGGAAAAAGAGCAATGTGTCCTACGAATACCTGCGAGCAGAGAGTGATGCAGGTTAGTGACATCTTCGTCATGTCATCGCTTAGAAAGTGGGCCGTATAAACAGAGACTATGTCAAATATTTTAGTTATGGTTCTGACAAATTAGTTACCAAGTCTCATCTTTGTACTTAACCTAGTTTTTGAAATATGGAGATTCAAAGTTGTCCAGGTATTTATCTCGTACCCTGTAAATACAGTACTCGAACTGCAAAAACGTATCGAGACCCAAGAGCGCACTTGCTCCATTCCTAGTCGTTAGTTCGGCACACATATCTTATTTGTATCTTGGGAGATATGATACCAATTCTCTAGTTGAAACCATAAATATAGTTTGCGATATTTCAAGGTATTTCAATAAATGCCCTATTCTCAACAACCCAATCTTTTAAATATCAACTCACACTGGTATTTTCTTCTTACGACAGAAGTCGCTGCATTCTGTTCTGCTCTCTTCTGACCTCATGAATTCGAAATCACTAAGCCTAATCCGAATCCTCCCTTTGCAATCCTCCTTGATACCATCCACCTTTCTTCGACTTGGACATCTGGAAAATCGAAGTATGTTCGTGTCATTTCAAATATTGCCCGCTGCTTTCAACTTACAGACATTTGATTTCGTCTAGCTTCTTTGGCTGTGTTGATAATTTATATTCATATCCATCAAACAACACCATCTGTATGTTCCTAGAATAAGTCATATAATCTAAGTTTTGTTTCAGTTTAACGAACTTGTCGTCATTTGGCTTTAAGTAACGTGTCTTCTGGTCTAATGTGTAGCAGTTGTAGATTCTTTCATTCTCGACCGGTCTGAAAGACAGCCATAATTTTACATATTCTCTTTGAACGCAATTAGTTTTAAAGAGCACTTCGGTAGAACAGATTGATAGCGCATTTCCTCGAAAAGAGTGACACTGAAAACGCAGCCGGAGAATGATGATATCTCGGAATCTAGAAAAGCTATCAAAAAGTAGTCAGAAGCAAATTTGTAGATCAGAACTTCTTCTACAAGTTTGCTGTTGACAACTTTTTGATAAATGTACTAGATACCAAGATATGATCATTCTTCGGCAACATTTGCAGTGCCACTCTTTTCGAAGAAATAAGGTTTGCTCTATGCTCTGATTGGAATTTGAGAGAAAAGAGAGAACTGTTGATTTTTCTTCCTTATTATTGGAAACCCCACCTTGTTTCACACGACGTTACGTATCCCTCGAAGACTTGGTGCAGTGTTTTGTACCAGTCGCCTGGCTCCGTCAACCCTCTCAGAAAACTGTCGAACATCTAAAAGAAAAATCGAAATGCCAAAATCTAACTATTAGTGAATAACCTCGATTCTTTCATTTTTCTTCGCCTCGACAAATTTCACTCTGCCAAGACACGAACTCATCAGGTTGCTGATGTTCCTCAATGTGTTAGACTCATATACACGAACATCCGATCCGATCTCCGCAGCAATTTTAGTAGTTTTGCGAACCACAACTGTTTGTTCTGAATTTTTATTCGCATTAGAATGTTTTGTATATTCGTCTTACCTTTTTGGAATCGTCCGAATGAATGATCTATGATTCTAAGGCAGAGTCCTTCATTCAACACAACATAGGAATGATTAGCTGTCCAGAACTTTGTTTCTTTCATTTTGTCGACGTTGTTTTCAGATTTGGCTTTTGCGAGGAGCACATTATCAACATGCATATCATTGTGTTGATGTTTGCTTTTTTTTCAGCAATACCAAGACCAACTATCATTTGAGCCATGATAGATTGATACTTTGTTTCCGACAGCTGAAAATACATAATTTTAAGTCTCAATTTACATAGTCATACCTTTTCATCGGATATCTTTTCCGGCACCTTTTCCATGATTATTCCGACAAAGCGGAGCATCTTATCATTGTCTGCTATCGTTATCATTTCTTCAATTGTTTTCGGGCACTTGTCCGGCTTACATTCGAGAATGAGAATATCGATGAGTCGAGGGAAAATCGGCGCATAATATGGTTTTGTTTCATCTCGTAATTCTGATATTTTTGGTTATCAAGACTTCGACAAGCCATTGCTCTGCCGCCATCGAGAATCGTTCATTTTTCTTGGATATCGGGATAAGCTGGAAAACGCATTGTAATAGAGGGAATTGTAGAGAAAATCTCACTTTGATGACTTGATCCTTGGCAAAATCAAACACTACGCCGTACTTTCCAATTCCATTTTTCTTGCATCTTGACCAGTCCACTGTGTCAATACTTTTGAATTGGTTGTCTTTCGCTATTATTTTCAATGCTTCCATGGGACACGGTGTGATATTAGGAGTGCCGACATATATACATTTTTCGAAACAGTACTCATAACCAGCTGTAAATGTACACAAATGTTTGTCTGATTCGAACTGTTTCCACACTCACTGATTATAACGGGTGCAACCGATTTGTTGTGAATACTTGCAGCCGCCGACGCCGGTTGAGTCATGGGACAAGACTTTTCCAGTATGATACAACCTGCAAAAATTTCTAGAGGTGACAGAGGGAAACAGTTATTATTACTTTTGTGATGTATATCTTCTGTATTGTATCCTTCGTCCATGATACGTTGCAAAATATCTTCATTGATCAAAAATAGTTGATTCAAATAGTTCACGCCAGTTGACAAATGTGTTTTTTGTTTCCTTGTTTTTGGTATACGTGTGATTTGTGAAAGTGTTCCATAGAACCATAGAAAAAAACATTTTCAAGATCTCGGGAGGCTGAGTAACAAACGCAATTGCTTGTTTTGAAAAGGTATTTTGGTTTAGGTTTACTACCGAGAAAAAGAATCCAAAAATGATCCCTCAATGAATCATTTTCCAGGTGGCGGGTATAACTGATTCAAAAAAAAACCCATTGTTGAAGCTGAAATTTAGCAGGAATCACATAGAACCACTTCCATCATTATTAAGCACTGAATTTTAAGTATATCATCTAGTTTGTGCCTTTAATACAGTATACCATTGTTTTTCGGCTACTGTATTAAAGGCACAGCCCCATCAACCTTTGAACATTTCCTGATAAAAATTGGGCTCCACTGCACATTTAGTCTTGTAAGTTCAGTAACAAACACAATTGCTTTTATGTTTTTTTAAAGTTTCACTTCATATCAGTTGGTATTGAAAGTTTTATTTTAGTATTTAAAAATTTTGTATATATTCGGCATTGTATCCTTTGCCCATTCATTCATCTCCATACATTTTGCTTCGTAATACCGTCCAACTGATGTGACACTTGGTGCTGCGAAAAATTCGGCAGTGGTGGGATCATTTACATTCAAAATCTTGGCTCGACGGAATGCAGTTGTGAGATGACCCATCCATGCCACCAGATCATCTTTATGCTTGCACACAAACTCAGCTCTATTAACAACAGTATTCCTGCAAACTTTCAGAATGTTCAGTAACATTGTTTTTGATTCTCACCTGTTTCTTTTCTCTATTGAAAATACTTGATTGCCCTCTTTCCTGACAACCAAATCCTTGCATATTTTTATTTCGTACTTCCCCTTAAAGTAACAGTATTTTTCCTTTATTTATAAGTAACACCGACCTTTCTGCAGTCTGATCAAGAGAGAGTTTCATAAGTTAGAATCATCATAGATTCCATTTTATTCCACTCAATTGACGACCTATGCAATTCCTCAGATTTTTCGACACGGAACCAGTACATCAGTTCTTCAATCATTGTTGCATATACATCTACTTGGTCCGCAAAATGACAAGATGCGTCAGCTTTGAAGTCTTCCAACTCGTTTCGTAAAAGCATCAGACACTCCGGTCGTGTTAGACGATCGGCTGAAAAAACGCAATATATTGCTGCGAGATCAGAAAAATCATACCAATTTCGCTTGTTCATCAACATAGATTTTTTCGATAGTTTTCTCAACGATCGGTAGAACTTCTTTCATAATTTCTTTCAGTTTTTTCGTTCGACTGATTAATGCAGACTTTGGTGCGGCTGTCAGTTTTTCGATTTTTTTCCGTTGCTCAGATGCCAATGAATGTCTTGCTACGGCCTGCAAATTGTAGATATATGTTTTAAAATATCGTTATTATAATTATAGTTGATTTAGGCAAAATGCTACAAAAACTATTCGTCAAACTGAAAAAATTGAAAAATGTTTCACATGAATTCTGCATATTTTCTCCGCTTTTCATGGTCATAAGTATAAATTTCGAGAATTTTGGTGGGAAATTGTTACGAAACTTTCAAAAAAAAAATTTCAGAAAAAAAAGATGTTTTTACGTACCATGTGGTGATGCGATTTGAGAGCCCACAGCTCGAATCAGCATTGAATGTATTGACTTGGGATTATGTGACCACATTGACTCATTCAGAATATCCAGCAATCCGGTGTAGAACTGATGTTCACTGAAATATTGTTGATTATTTTCTGGCAACATCCCGAAGAATCGTGAAGGTTTTTGCAATGGCTTTGAAATCGACTTGCCTGATATTGCTATCATCCTCGAATCGAACATGTGTCATCCTTTCACGTAGATCTATAGTTGTAAAATATTTTCATCATCAAAAATAGTTGATTAGTTCACGCCAATTGACAAATTTTATGTGTGATTTGGAAAAAAATCATAGCACCACAGAAAAAATATATTAGCAAGATTTCGGGAGGCTGAGTAACAAACGCAATTGATTTCATGGTTTTTTAGGTTTCACTCCATATAGTTTGGTATTGAAATTTTAACTTGATATGAAAAAGAAGTTGTATAGTGAAACCCCATTTTGTCTATTATGATAGACAGTAAGTCACTTTGTGGTCTTTTCATGGTGTTTTCGATGACAATTATCACTGAACTGAAGTACAACTTTTTATCTTTTCAAAATTTTTTCTTTTCCCGAATCACACATAAACCAAAAACAATAAAACATTTTCGATTTGTCAATTGGCGTGAACTATTTGAATCAACTATTTTAGATGATGAATATATTTTGCAACGTATATTGGTCGAAGGATACAATGCCGAGTGTGGTAAAGAAATTGTACATTGCAAAAGTAATATGAACTGTTTTCCTCTGTCACCTCTGGAAATTTTTCAGGTTGTCTTATACTGGAAAAGTCTGCTCCCGATGATCCAAACGACGTCTGCGTCCGCAAGTGTCAACAACCAAACGGTTAGTGTGGAAACAGTTCGAATCAGACAAACATTTTTGTACATTTACAGCTGGTTATGAGTATTTTTTCGAGAAATACATTTATTCCGACATTCCTAATAATGCACAGTGTCCATTGGAATCATTGAAACAAATAGCAAAAGACAACAACTTCGAAAGTATTGACACAGTGGACCGATCAAGATGCAAGAAGATTAGCAATGGGGAGAACGGCGTAGTGTTCGATTTCGCCAAAGATCAAGTTGTAAAAGTGAGTTTTCCACTACAACTTCCTTTATTAGAATGCATTTTCCAGAAATGGTCCATCACCGATGACTGCCGAGCAACGCCTTGTCGAAGTTATGATAACCAAGGAAGTATCAGAATTACGAGATGAAACGAAGCCATATTATGCGGAAGATCTATAATGAGGAGCGAGTGAGTGAAGCTGGTATAATTTTTCAGATCTCGCAGCGATGTATTACAACTTTTTCAGCCCCAAAATCATCCTCTTTCACAGCCAGAGGGATTGATGCGTCTTCGAAACGAGTTCGAAGACTATAGATCTGATGCATGGTGGTCATTTTGAGGACCAAGTAATTATGTATTCCACAATAATTGAGGAACTTTTATACTGGTCCCGTGTCGAAAAAAAACACGAATTGCATAGATCAGTGATTGAGTGGAACAAGATGGAAACTTTGATGATTCTAACTTATGAAACTCTATCTTGGTCAGACTGCAGAAAGGTCGGTGTTACTAATAAATAAAGGAAAAATACTGTTACTCTAAGGGGAAGTACCAAATTAAAATATGCAAGGATTTGGTTGTCAGGAAAGAGGGAAATCAAGTATTTTCTATCCAGAAGAGCAACAGGTGAGAATTAAAAACAATGTTTCTAAACATTCTGCGAGTTTGCAGTCATACTGTTGTTAATAGGACTGAGTTTGCGTGCAAGCATAAAGATGATATGGTTGCATGGATGATGCATCTCACTACCGCAATTCGCCGAGCAAAAATTCTGCATGTAAATGATTCGAACACGGCCAAATTTTTCACAGCGCCGAGTGTGTCATCAGTTGAGCAGTTTTACATAACGAAGTGTTTGGAGATGGATGAATGGGCGAAGGACACGATGCCGAACGTCATAAAGAAGATTTTCATCGATAAAGTAATAGGAACTGTTTTCCTCTGTCACTTCTGGAAATTTTTCAGGTGCTTTCTTACTTGAAAGGTCTTGTTCCCATGACTCAACCGGCGTCGGCGGCTGCAAGTATTCACAACCAGTCGGTTGCTCCAGTTATAATCAGTGAGTGTGGAAACAGTTCAAATCAGACAAACATTTGTGTACATTTGCAGTGTGTATTTCTTTGTGTATTTCTTCGATAAATACATTTATTCCGGCATTCCTAATAATGCACAGTGTCCATTTGAATCATTGAAACAAATAGCAAAAGACAACAACTTCAAAATTATTGACACGATCGACTGGTCTAGATGCAAGAAGATTGGCAGTGGGGAGAACGGCGTAGTGTTCGATTTCGCCAAAGATCAAGTTGTAAAAGTGAATTTTTCACTACAATTTCCTTTATTAGAATGCGTTTTTCAGCTTATCCAGATATCCAAGAGAAATGGACGATTTTTGATGAGGGCCGAGCAATGCCTCGTTGAATGCTTACTAACTAAGGAGTTATCTGAGTTAAGAGATGACACGAATGCATATTATGCGCCGATTTTCCCTCGACTCATCGATATTCTCCTTCTCGAATGTAGAACGGAGAAGTGCCGGGAGGAACTCGAAGAATATATAACGAAAGACGACAAAAATAAGATGCTGCGCTTTGTCGGAATCATCATGGAAAAGGTGCCGAAAAAGTTAGCCGATGAAAAGGTATGACTATGACTGTGTATATTGAGACTTGAAATTATGTGTTCAGTTGTCGATAACAAAATACCAATCTATCATGGCACAAACAATAATTGGTCTCGGTACTGCTGAAAACAAGTGCCAGCATCAGCATAATGATATGCATATTGATAATATCCTTTTAACAAATGCCAAGTCCAAGACGAACGAAAGAAAGTTTAGCACAATGACTCATGCTTATCTTGTATTGAATAAAGGACTATGTCCTAGAGTAATCGATCATTCATTCGGTCGTTTCCAAAAAGGCAAGACGAATATACAAGAAATTCTAACGCAAACATAAATTCAGATGGAACAGTTGTTGTCCGAAAAGTGGTCAAAGTTGCGGCGGATATTGGATCGGATGTTCGTTTATATGAATCAAGAACATTGTATAACATCAGCGATCTGATGAGGTCGTGCCTTGCTAAAGTAAAGTTTGTCGAGGCTAAAAAAAGTGAAACGATCGAGGTTGGTCATTAATAGTTATACTTGGCATTTCAATTTTCCTCTTAGATGTTCGACAGTTTTTTGCATGGGTTGAAGGAGCCAGCCGACTGGTACAAAACACAAATTGGATTTGTGTACCATGAAGAAATCCTTCTATGCTGAAAAGGCGAACAGTATGAAGTCTGAGGTATTCAGTCGGAATAATGGCCAAAACAGGTACCATTATCATTTGTATTATTCACTGATTATTGCTTATTAGATACGAAGATGTGATTTGTTTGGATGGCACACGTGTCAAATTGAGTAACAATACAAATGACTATATTCATGCGAATTATGTCACATTGCCGGACCAAAACCGTTTCATTTTGACGCAAGGCCCCATCGGCACGCCGGACGATGAACTCAAGGAGACCCGGCAAACAAATGATACCCGAGAGCAGTTTTGGATGATGGTGCATCAAGAAAAGGTTGAAATGATCGTTATGCTCTGCCAATGGTTTGAAGGATTGCCATTGGTTCGTGCCTGTGGCGAGTACATTCCGAAGCGGAATTACAAACATTATGGATCATTCAAAGTCACTCGCAAATCAGAAGGGGAAGTGGTGTGTGATGGTGTCAAGAAGACGATATTGGAATTGAAGGACAGACAATCGGATCACCGTCGAACAATCACACACTATCAGGTGTTCAATTGGGCGAGTCACCGACACTCTCAGAACTTTTCTTCCATCATGAAGTTGCATCAGATGGTCAAATCTGAAAGAGTGAGTACCTGTCAAAGTTTGCCATCTACCATAGACCTACCATTACAGACGATGAACCCGGTTGTTGTACATTCATCGGCGGGTGTAGGTAGAGCTGTGTCCTTTGTTGCAATAGAATATATGAGCCAGCGCATCTCGATTAATCTCGGATCGGAAGTATTTGAGTTCTTGAAGGACCTTCGTGGCATGAGAGCTCACTCAATCCAAAGCCACAAGCAACTTTTCTTCGTTTTGCAGAGCATCACGGAGATATTTGTTGAGGTATTTTGATCCATTTCATTGGTGGAACACATTCGCTTTTTCAGTCTCGTGTGCCACGCACCAAAAATATGAATGTGTTTGCCAAGCACTTCCAGTACAAAAAGAAGGAAGCCAAAGTAGTGGCGACAATGGTACATTTACTCAAACAAGCCTGAATATGTTTATGGATTGATTAATGACTGATATTATGATTGTTTAATGAAAAAACAGACAAAACTTACTGTAATTGTCTGAACTCACATCTCTTAGTGATCCTCTGTTGAAACTGGACAACTTTCGACAGTTTCCATAACTCTGATATCAGCAGACGAAGCAGTTACAAGATTAGCATATGATAAACTGGTGGATGATGTCCGGACCATTGTATCGAATCGCCACAACCGTGATTCTGATTAAACACTTCTTCCATGATTCAGACAATGTTATCCGCACTAAAATAGTGGGAATAAACTCGGCATTTTCAGTGGATATGCCTCATGATAGTTGAATATCATCATAATATTCTGCACATTCTCCACAAACACCATATGGTTGAAATCTTCCTGATTCCTCATATGCCTAAAATCTGTATCAGTATCATTTGCCACGTGGCGTGATCCAATTGGGCGAAATTTTTTTAACCAGCTTTCAATTCATTTACTATACAAAATGTATATAGGAATATACATACATACAAATTATAACAATGGCATTTACGAGAGATGTTGCATGTAAGTTTTCGAGACAAAACATTGCATCATGGATTTTGTATTATTTCAGTGGCGAATAAGAGAACATGGGTGGAGAAGATTTATAAGGATAAGGGTCTCGATCACCGATTTGAAACGACAATTTTCGAAATGTGCAATGGAGAATATGCCATGTTTGGCATTTGATAAGAATGGTAACAAGAACAGGTACCCATATCATTTGTATTTTTCCCTAATTAATGCTTATCAGGCATCAAAGGATTCCCTGCATTGACCGAACACAAATTATATTGAAGGGAAGAGCACCTGCAAATGATTATATTCATGCAAATATGGTTCTGATGCCGGATGGAGGAAAAGTTATCGTGGCTCAAGGGCCGATTGGAACATACGACGAGGGCCGTCCGGAAGTTAAGGAAACATATGATACTACAAATGATTTTTGTCACATGATATACCACGAGAATGTCGAGAATATTGTGATGATATGCCAGAATATGGAGGGTTTTCCATTGACCCGAAAATGCAGTCAATACATCCCAAGACGGCAATACATACGGTTCAACGACTATACCATCTATAGGAAGAGTGAGACGTCGGAAGTCTACAAGAATATCAAGCATACGGTTGTTGAAGTCAAGCATAAATCGACAGGAATACGGAGAACGATAAATCACTATCAACTATTGGAATGGAATGAATTTGAGGCGGCAGTTGACAATGCACCAGTGTTGAAGATGTTCCGAATGCTCCAGAAACGCAACGTATATTTCCTGTCAATACTTGTGACCTACTATATATATATTACAGAAGCGTCGTCCGTTGTTGGTTCATTCAAGTTCCGGTGTCGGCCGGGCGGGTGTGTATGTGTCATTAGAATACTGTTATCAACGTCTGTCAATGGATCCGAATGTGACAATGGTTGAACTGGTCAATGGCGTCAGAAGCATGAGAAGTCGTGTCATTCAATCCGCTTATCAATATATCATGCTCATTCAATGTATCACGGAATTATTTATTGAGGTATTTATATCCTTTTCTTTGGTGGAAATATACAAAATTTTCAGGATGGTGTTGATAGGAATGAGAATATGGCCAAATTAGGTGAATATCTCGTGAAAAAGAGGGAGGAGAAGAGAGTAAAGAAGGAATGAAGCAGCTTCTCAGATATGGATATTTATGATAATAAATGATTATGAAAACTAAAAACACAAGAAAGCATTGCATCACATTTATCAGCCTGATATGCACATTATCACCACTTGAATTGTCATTCCTTCATCCAGTGGCGACGAGCTTGTTGATAGGTTTTGGGTAGTTGATACAGTTTGAAACAGGCCGAGGAGTTGAGGATTGAGATATTTTGAAGGCGCATACAGTCCTTCAAATGCCAATTTGATCTACCAAGAGATCCTCAAAGGAGGGTCGATCCCAACATTTTCAAAATAAGTACTTGACTTGTCGTTGTGAGATATTTTGAAGGCGCATACAGTATACCAATTGCCAAACCATTGAATTTATTCAAATTACCATTGATAACTCCTACAGTATGAAGAAACTACAGTATAATTACAGTTTTTGCTTTAATTTTCAATTATATCATCTAGTATTGTCCCCTATTATAGTAAATCAAAACTACAGTAATCCCAAAATACAGTAATCACTATCTAAAATAATTCTTTAAAAATACAGTAACCCAGAGGCATTGAGTCCGGATAGAATTGGTAACATACCTGGAATATTTTAATGATAAATACAACAGTAATCCAGAAGTACAGTAATCAGTATCTACATTAATGCATAAAAGTGTAGTAAAACTACAGTAATCCCAAAATACAGTAATCACTAGCTAAAGTAATCCTACAGTAACCCATAACTACAGTAATCCAAACGTACAATGGTCGGTAACTACAGTAACCCAACACTACAGTAACCTAAGACTACAATATACAGTACAATATTTCATAACTACAGTAGTCAATAGTTTTTCTTGTTCTGTGCCAGTTTTGAATCGGATTTCTTTCCTTCACTTCATAAAAATATTTATACATATCGAAAAACTACTGTAATTTTCTCAAATCTTCAATTGTCACAACTCGCGGAGCCGGCTTGGCCACCCATTGGCCTTGCTCATTTTGCTCAAAATTGTCTAATTTTGAGACTTCATCAATATCCAATACTGGTGTCACACAACAATCTTTGCCTGAACAAAAAAATAATTGCCTATATCCGCGACTACACTGCCGGAGAATGATAATATCTCAGAATCTAGAAGAGCTAACAAAAAGTGGTCAACTGCAAAATTGTAGGTCATAACTTTTTCTACAATTTTACTGTTGACAACTTTTTGATATCTCTTCTAGATTTCAAGATATAATCATTCTCCGGCAGCGTATCCAAAAAGCTTACCTTCAAAAACTTCGACCCATTCATCCCTATTTTTCATCAAAAATGTGTCTTCCAACTGTTTCACAACACTTTCCGGATTCTCGAATAGTTTACTTCCATCGATATTGAGCACTGAATTTTATTTGTATCATCTGATCTGTTCCTTTAATACAGTACTCCAGCGGCTACTGTATTAAAGGCGCTAACCTACCTTTGAACATTTCTTGATAAAATTTCGGCTCCAATGCTCCAACAGCCATGTACTTGTCGTCTTTTGTTTTGTATGTTCTACAAAAAAAGAGTATGCGCCTTTAATACAGTAGCCTACTGTATTAAAGGCGCACTAACCTATAAATCGGGCATTCCCCTCCAAAAGCAGCATATTTATCAGTAAAAAGATGAGATTGATCGTGATAATGTTGAATGAATGATGAAAGATATGCAACACCATGCGACATTGAGCAGTCGAGCACACAACCTTTTCCACCTTAAAGACGCATGTTGGTGAAAACTTGTTTGGGTCTCGACACCACTTACCGTTATGTGATCTCGCGTGAATTGCAGCAACAATACCAAATGCCGCGGTGAGACCACCACCTGCGAAATCGGCAAGTAGGTTGGCAGGTGGCCATGGACGGGATGCTTCGGTTCCGGATAGGATTGGTAACATACCTGAAATATCGGCTTGATTAAAAGTACAGTAATTCATAAGTACAGTAATCCATATCTACAATACTACATACTTATTTCACTTTCGCATTCCCTAAGTATAGCAAACCAGAACTACAGTAGTCCCAGTAATCGCTAACTACAGTAATCCATTACTGAAGTTTTATATAACTACAGTAATCCAAACGTACAGTGGTCGGTGACTACAATAATCCATAACTACTGTATCCTAAAACTACAATATTCCATAAGAATAGTACTCCATAGCTACAGTAATCAATATTTACCGTATTCTTATCTGGGCTCACTGCTATATTCATAGATTCACCCACCACTCATTCCAACATAATTAATATCATGTCCAGCCAATCGACTCATCCGTCCTTTTTGTCCATATCCCGTTATCCGACAAATCACCAATTGTTCATTTTCCTCCAGTAAACTCAACGGATCTAATCCTATTTTTTCCAGTACACCCGGTCGAAATGGATCGAGAAGGACGTCACTTTTCGAGCACATTTCACGAACCTAAATCTATTTTTGTGACATGCGTCTTTAAGGTGGTACTGTATTGAAGGCACACTAACAATTTTCAAATCGTCTGAACTTCTCAAATCCATTGTTTTCATAGTTTTTCCTCTCGTCAACCGTTGCTCAATTATTGGAAACTTCTGATAATTGATAATATATATGTTATCAATTATCACTATATACATACCTTATCAATAACAGTGACATCCGCTCCAAAATCCGCCAATATCATACCACAATGTGGTACTGGTGCGAGGCCAGCTAGTTCTAATACTTTGATACCTTTTAGAAGATTTGACATTTTTTTTGTTAGAAATGGATTGTATAGAAACGTCAGAATGAATAAATATAGGGAATTGGCGTTATTTTGTGTTTATTGGCATATTTGAAATATTTGTGACACGAGAAACCATTTTAAACAGCACTGGTACAGTGTCACTATGATCACATGATATCCTACTGATTGTCCAAAATCAAGATACCGTGGGATACCAGAAATATCGAAATATGGGCATTTTTACATGGCTTGTCAAGGCTAACCAAGTCTGTTCACAATTGCATGGAAACGAGCGCGCTCCATTGAGAACTACCGTACCAATGAAATGAATTTCAGAATTTGCAATACAAACCATCTTTATAGTTGTTCGAAACAAAATTTTCAAAACTTCTTTATTATTAGTGAAAAATTTATTTTCTGCAAGACAGATTTGAGATGATACTGCGGATAGAACTGGAATATTGCAGTATACAATTTATTTTTCGAAATAAGTGATATTATCGGTTTCACACCAATGGCCCCTTCGCAAAAAAAACGTTTTTTGGTACCCGGCGCGAATTATATGCATAACGCGGATACGCAGCGAGAGTGTTAGTGCAAAAATAAAAACGTTTTTTTTCGAGGGGGCCATTGGTTTGAAATTGATAATAACACAATGAAAGAAAAAGCTGACCGAAGTTACCGTATTTCCTCGAACAGATCGGCACTTGAATACGCTGTCGGAGAATGAAAATATCTCGAAATCTAGGAGAGCTACCAAAAAATAGTCAACTGCAAATTTGTAGATCAAAACTTCCTCTCCAAGTATGCTGTTGACTACTTTTTGATAACTGCACAAGATTCCGAGATATTATCATTCTCCGATATAGCTCTATTCGAGGAAATACGGTATGTCGAGTCGCCAAATACCTTATTTTGGGAAAAAAGTCGGGGCCCCTGGTTTTGGAGAAAATTTCGATACAGTGAGATCCGTGATCAGTGTACCACGAAAATTTCAAAAAGGAATTTTACATTTCCAGGAAAAAAGTGGTTCAAAAATGAAATTTTTCGGGAAAGGGGGATCCTTGACTCGACCAAAAATCACTCTGAAATTCCAAAAAGTGATGAAAAACTTCCTTGATTTTCAATCTATTAGAATCATCTTCCTTCTGTCATTCAACTTTTGTCAGTCGTGCGATTAGCCAATTGTTGTTTGCCTTATTTTTGACTATATACAAATCAAATTCTATCTGATTCAATGTCAGAATCGATGTTAATTTGTTTGCCATCTCAAATGTTACAAGCTATCAAGTCTACTCTAGATATGTTTTTCGTACTTTTTCTCATCTCTTCCTATCATTTTCATTTGAAGCATAACCAATATTATCATTCCGCTTCACATTGTATCCAAAATGAATAATTTCATTTGTGTTTGGTTGTCATACATATGCCGAAATACGAGAATGTCGCCCAAATCACCGTGGCAACCTGCCATTTCCCCCTTTCTTTCCCTTCATTTTTCGTTTAGCACTCTGCAGAAGTGCGGTTTTGCGCCTCGCTATACTTTACAACAAAAACCAGTTATTTATTAAAAAATATATTGTTTTTTCCCTCAACATTAGTACTAACGCGTTCTTTTTGTGAAAAAGCGCGTTTATAGGCGAGCAGATGGCAATAAATCGGCTCAATTTCCTTTCCCTTGTAAGTGCATAAAACATTCTTCAAAAATTGGCGAAAAACAAGAGAAAGAAAGCGTCGGTCGTCTCGTAACTCTTATTCGTTCCGTTTCACTGGTCTTTTGGAGGAGAGCGGAGAAAATGAGCAACTCCTCCTCCTCCCTCATTCTTCAATACATCTCACATCTCTTTCTTGTGTAAGAAGAAGCGACGAAAAGAGAACGACGACCCGCATTTTTACGTGGCAACATTCACCACCACCAGGCTATTTGTCATTTGTTTCATTTTTTATTGAAAAATGCGGTTTTCACAACTTTTTTGACTTAAAAAAGTATTAAAAACCTTTAAAATTGTATTTTTGAGCCTATATTTTTATTTAAAACGTTTTTCCTTCAAAACTAGCTGCAAATTTTGTTTAAATAGGCCTTTTTTATACAATTTTTCCAAAAAATTACAGTTTGAAGGAGCATACTTGATTAAGGGAAATGTGTCTCACCACGATATCAATATTATACTGTATTATACAGCTTTTTTAAATTTTCAATTCTTTTTTCAGAGAAAATCGCTGAAAAAATTGTTTTTAGTATTTAAAAATATTTTAAAATGCTATTAAAAACCTTTTTAAACTCTATGTTCACGATTTATCTGCAATTTCTCTCATTTTTAGCATTAAAACTCGCTTACAAAGGTTTAATTTAACCATTTTTTCGAAAAGCACGATTCAAAGGTGCACACCTCATGTACATAGATATGTGTCTCACCCCGACTTCCATTCACTGTATCCATACTTTTCTCTATTTTCCACGTTGTCCAGCCGAAAAAAGCGCCTTTTAGTCCCCAAGGTCACCTCAAAATGTGCACTTTTTCTAGTAATTGTTCAACTTGGTTTTGTTTGCACTTTGTCTCTTTCTAAAACGTTCCCTCTCTCTCCCGATTTATTGTTTCATCCAACACTTTTTTTTGTTACAAATAATACGTTTCCCTTCCTTCCTCCCTCGTTCCAAATTATACATTCGTCCACGTTCGTCGTTCTCTTTTGTGAATACTAATTAAATATTGACCTACTATTTCCATTCATTGCTTTTCGTTCCAGATGCATATCTCATTCAACATGTTCTTAAACCTGCTGATCATTGTCACATCGAGTTTGGCGGCGACACCGTACGATTTTAAGGCCAAATATGTGGCGGCTGTTAATTGTGGTGAGTTTTTAAAGCTTTAAATGACTGTTTTACATTAAAAATCGAAATTTTTCTGAAGTTTTGTCATAAAAATGTCAAAATTTGACTTAGAAAACATAAAAAGCTTAATTTAAAACGAAAAATGTAAGAAAAAGCTTTCCATTGACTCCCGAGAAGCCGATTCTTCTCAAAGATACTCAGATTTTAAGAAAAATAAAAATCTATGTGTAGTTTTGCATAAAGAATCCGATCTGCGGATCAGTTTTGAATGAAAATAAGAAAATTTCCGGTCCCGATTCGGTGTTTTTATGCAAAAATAAAAAAATTTCGAAAAAAAAAACAATTTATTTTGTCAGGTCTAGAGTGAAATTAAACCAAAATTTGTAGATTTCTCAGTTTTTCGAAACATAAGCGTTGAAAATTGCAAGATATAGCTTTAAAATTTCGACATTTCTATCATTCCAGGCGGAAGTGAAACAATCGGAGCACACAACATCATCTACGACGAAGACTATCTTCTCGTCGGCACCGCATCGGACTTTGGTAGTCAATTCGCCTTCATGAATGCCCATCCGGACGACGCATCCATCTACAAAACCGAGCGATGGCATTCGGAGACGTTCGGCTACAAAATCCCGGTCAATGATGGCAATTATGTGATTATGCTCAAATTCTCGGAGGTCTACTTTCAAAGTCCGCGACAGAAGATATTCGATGTGAAGGTGAATGGAATTGCGGCGGTGAAGAATTTGGATATTTGGGAGACGGCTGGTGGCACTGGATTGGCACATGATATGTAAGAAAAAAAAATTTTTTTCGGTTGGTATTGTGGATTTTACAGCTATATCCCAGTTAAAGTGAGGAATGGACAGATTACGGTAAATCGGGTGACAGTGGCATTCAAGGATACGATTGATTTGGATTTTGTGAAGGTAAGAGATTTATATATTCGATAGATACATAGATACATAGATTAATAGATTAATAGATTCATAGATTCATAAATTCCATCGATACATAGATTCATATATTCACAGATTCATAGATCCATAGATCCATAGATTTATAGATTCATAGATTCATAGATCCATAGATTCATAGATTCACTAGATTTATAGACCCATAAATCCAAAATTATATGTTCATAGATCATCAATTCTATGCATAGATTCATAGAACAACACACTTTACAAGAACGGGGAAATCTATGGTCATAGAATATTTGACGGTTCTATGAAACTTATTTCATCTGGTAACGTCTAAAGATTCTATGAGCATATATTCCAAGTTCTATGCCCATGAATCCTCAATTCTATGCATAGATACCATAGAATCGATTCATAGATTCACTAGAATCATAGAATTCTTGTAGGGATTGGCCGATAATCCGAAAATCAACGCATTCGCGGTTATCGAAGGAACACTCGAAGATATGCCACCAACACCAATGAAACACGGAATGGAAGAAAATGAGGATGATGATGACGAGGATTTGGTAATAACTCACCTTTTTCCAAGTAATTTTCATAATTTCAGTACGAGCAAAGTATGCAGTTGCGTCGAAACAACGAAGTTCGTCAAAAACTTCAGGAAGAAGCACAGTATGTACAACAACAAAAGGAGAAGGAATCACAACGAGCACGACAACCGGAGGATAATTTATTCGATGAGGAGGAGCAGTTTGTTGTGCCAGAAGCACAGGAATCGAAGAATCCGTTCGATAATGTATGTTTTTTGAGGTTTTAGCCGCAAAAAACATGATTTATTGCAGGATTCTGACTTCAAATGGGTTGGCATTGTCCTAACAGTCATCATTGTCATCCCAGTTGCATATTTTATCCAAAATCGGCTTTAATTTATAATTTTATAACCATATTTTATCCCTTTATCATGTTAATTCGGTTGTTTTTTTCTATCAAAAATTGTCTCTCAACAGAAAATGGGCAAATTTCACTTGTAAATTGACGATTTCATCTCAATTAGGTATCCATGTAATTTATTATTAATGAACTTTTTTTCCAATGGACATCGATTTTCGATTTACGCATGACTTGAGGTCGTGGACGAGGAAGTTGCGGAAAACTCGGCCACGTGACACAACGAGCTACACACGCCAACACATTCCTCTCTTCTCTCCACATCTCTCCGGAGAATATCTTTACACACTTTTACTTCTTTCGTCAGCTTTTATCGATTTGTTATTCTAGACAAAATGTCACGAAGAAGTCGAAGCAATTCGAGAACACGATCACCGCCAAGAAGGGAAAGAGATCGAGAGGATCGACGACGAAGAGAGGATCGAGATAGGAAACGGGATAGGAAGGATCGGGATAGAAAGAGAAGGTGAGGTGGATATTTTGATTCAAAAACTATAAATTCATAGTTGATTTGTGCTGAAAAATCTTTAAAACGTTTTTTCGCCGAACTGTTTCGAATCGCTCTTGATTTCACTGAATTTCCATGAAACGCTATTTTATTCTAATAAAATTATTTAAAAAAGATGCTCGGCTCAATCTTTTTTACAATATTTTTAAAACCAACTTATTTTGAAGCATAAAATTTCGAATAAATGCACAGAAATGTAAATTTTCCGTCAATTTCAACTGTTTTTCGTGTTAATCGAGCTCTAAAATTTTAATAAGCTTCTATCAATTATTATTATTTGCTGATCCGCTAAAATATCGCTTGAAAAATGTCCTATTCATAAAATTTGCTATTAAATTCGAACTTTTAATGAATATACATATCGTTGTTAATGAAATTATGGCAAATCAGATGGCATCAACACTTTCTTTAAAACTTGAAAAATATTTTTCTCTTGAAACGTAAATCTCCGGGTTTTGCAATAAAAACGTGAATATTCAGAGAGAATCTTGGGTTTTGAGCTGTTTTTCTTATATATATATATATATATATATATATATATATATATATATATATATATATATATATATATATATATATATACGGATGTCAGTCGTATTTTTAGTGAAAACCAGAAGGTAAATGCTGTTAGCCTCTCATGAACCAGCTGATTTATTTGAAATATTATAAAACTCAATTTTCCATCAAAAACCATAACATTTTATCATTTTTTGATGGTTACTTTCAGGTGATTCCGGAACTTTTCACAGCGATAAATTGACTTTCAAACTAAACTCCAGCAAATAAAAACTACTAATCTAAGCTTTTCTATATTTTCAGACATCGTAGCTCATCATCAGACGGATCAATCGCCGAATCACATCAATTGGGTAGTCTTCTGAAAGAGGAACGACGACGGAGGGATAAGAGTCGGGAGAGAAATGGTTCACCAAAGTAAGTCACCAATTTTTGAGCACTACTCATACCTGTGGAGTTTCAGAATCCCATTACCACCAACACCAGGACCATCAATCGCCGCACAAGCTTCCTCAATCGATGTATCAGTTCCATTTGATATCAATTCATTGAATGAATCGGCTAAACGATGGTTGGAAGAGCGGATAGTTGAGCAGGTATTTGATTGCTTCTATCGAAAATCATGATTATTTGATTTCAGGTATTATCCCGTGTAAATCAATTAGAAAGTTGTATGGCCGAAAAAGCGGCGGCGGCGAGGAATGAGATGGAGAAAATGTTGAGGTCGCAGATTCAGGCGGAAATGGCGAATGAGTTGGATGAGTGCAAGAAGAGAGATGTGAGTGTCTTGGTTTTGAGAAAAAAACAAAAATTTGAAATATTTCTTCAAAAAAGTGAATTACTCAGGGCACCCAAGTTTTCGCTGTAAGACCATAAAGCTTTGACTAAAAGAATTCGAAGATACGGTATGCACCTTTAAAATAATGAAATATCACTTCACGCAGAACTATGAGACCTAGCAAGTCAACAAGAGTTTATCGAAAAAAAATTACAACGCTTCCCCATTCAACCAAAGCCTTAAACTCGGTGTGCGCCTTTGATACGATAAAATTCTTAAGATTTAAAGGTGCATACCGTAACCGAAGAACATGGATGTTACTCAAAGTCATAAGTAGAATACGCAGAGAGAATTTATTTGCGTTAAACCCATTTTTGTCGGACACGAGTTCCGCTTTTCTTGCCAAAATTGAGCATTCTACCTATGCTCAAAGTTTGATCTTCAAAAAAAAAAATTCAGAAAATTGAAAAAAAAAAGTAATCAAATATGCAATATTAATATTCCAGGAAGAATCACGACGACGTTGCAAGCAACTCGAAGCCGAATTGGAGCGAAAAGTGTCGGAAGCGGACGAAAGTCGACGGAAATTTGTAAGTTTACACTCAATTGATAATAACATATTGATGATCAATAAATCAGTAATAAACCTAATCTTTTGACAGGTTTTCTGTTGCCTTTCAATCCATTTTCAGCGAAAAAGACCCCCGCTCGGCTGAGAAATTCGCAGTTTTATTTATATTTTTGTGTATCTAGAACCTCTATTTTCTTGTATTTTGGGTAAGTTGTATATATCGAGCACGAGCGACACGTGGAAAAATTGGCTGATATGACGGGAAAAAGCTGGCTCGATTTGCGCATCTACAGGTATTTTCACACAACCCGAAAAGGTTCAATATAGTCTAGCTGCCAAAATGATGACTGATCCGTGTCTGATATGATATAAAATGAGCCGAATTTCCAGGAGGAGGATCGATTGGGCATGTTGGAGCAAAAAAGTCAGCTGGAACGTGAGCGAGCGACGCTGTCACGACAAAAAGCTGAAATGGAGAAAGATCAGCAACAGGCGATATTGAACAAATCCGGCAACTCGCGAGCACCGATCAAATTCAAATTTGGTGCCAAATGATTGATTTGGGGCCGCCCGTTTTTTGATTGTCAATCGATATATGATCTCTCTATATTACTCGGAATATTTCAAATATTATTATTTTTTCGTTATGTCTTTTTTTTGTGGTGCTGCCAATGATAAATGTTCGCTTAAAATAATTGTGTGTTTTATTGAAATGAAGGAAATAAACGATGGAAATACGTTTGAATGCTTTGTAAGAGTGATCTGTTGAACTACAGTATGAAATAGGGATTACGGTAGGAGATGGAAAGTTGTATATTCAAAATTTGTCAGCTCAAAGTTTTTGATTTGTTCGAAAATTTCTTTAAACGAAAAATTTCGATTACTACACCATTCCACCACGAAAACACGTTTTTTCGCTCCTGAGCCTTTAAGATATCTCACCACGATGATTTATTAAAACTACATAACTACAGTAGGAAAGAAGTATTACTGTAGAAATTATGGACTCATGATATTTTGAAATATCAAAGAATGACAGGATTTAAAGATTCTAGGCCCTTCAAAACGACATTTTTACTCTCCTGTGCCTTTGAGATATCTCACCACGATAATTTATTGAAAGTTTAGAACTACAGTAGGAAAGAAATATTACTGTAAGAGTTAAAAATAATCATAATGCTTCATAGTTGAAAAAATTTGCCGATTGATGGAGTTTTGAGCTCGCCACGATAATTTCTTGAAACTAAAGAACTACAGTAGGAAAGAAGTATTACTGTAGAAATTGAAAACCATCATAATGTTTCAAAGTTGCAAGAATCAGCCGATTTGTGGAATTTTGGGCTTCTGCGCCTTTAAAATCTGATTTCTTGGAAGTTCAGAACTACAGTAGGAAATGAAGATTACTGTAGGTAAAATTTCAAAGTTTTTGCAAGTTTGAAAAAATTTTGCAATTTTTGAGATTTCGAGCTTCTTAACTTTACAAAATATCTTAAAACAAAAATTTACCTTCTCCTGCTCCTTTGAAATATCTTCAAACGAAAACTTTTCCACTCCTGCTCCTTTAAAATATCCCACCACGATCCTATATTATTTCAGAATTCTATGCGGGTTATCCTTCTCCTTCTCCTCCTTCTCATCCAATATTCTTCGTCACAATGGACATCTGATGATTTGGCACTTTATGATTTGGTCGAAGAAGTTGGCGTCAATTTCTATGAGTGGTTCAATATTCCAAAGGTAATCCTAATCCTAACATGAAGTTTTTGCATATTGTAAGAAAGTTTAGGAGGCAACAAATACAGAAGTGAAGAAGGCGTATCGAAAATTGACGTTGGAATGGCATCCGGATAGGAATTCGGCGCCTGAGGCGACTGAGAAGTTTCGACAGGTTTGTGAAGTTTTTTATTTTAAAAAAAAGTTAGAGATAATGGGAAGAAAGAGACGCAGACACTGAAAGTTCATGTGCCGTTAAAATATCTTGCATAGAAAACATTGAAAAAAACACACACAAATTCCGATTTTGATTCATTTTTATGCGAATTACAACAAAAAACCGTTGACTGAGTATCAAACGTCGAATGAAATGCAAAAATGACTGTTCTTGCATTTGATACTCAGCCAGGAGCATAAATTTTGATCTTTATTCGAAAACTGCGAAAGACGGTGAAAAAGAAGATACGCAGACATTGAAAGTTTATGTGTCTACAAAATGTCACACCTAGAAACACTCATATTTCAATTTTGAGGCGTTTCATTGCGGGAAAGAAATTTGTCGACTGAGTATCAAACGCATAATTACCAGCAAAAATAATTTTTTTTGCATTTGATACTCAGGCAGGAACATAAATAGTGGAATTTATTCGAAAGAGCGAGAGACAGTGAGAAAGAAGAGACGCAGACACTGAAAGTTTATGTGCCTTTAAAGTATCTCGTCAAAAAACCTTCATTCTTCAATTTTAAGTCGTTTCATTGTGAAATAAAACAAGAAAGTTGTTGGCTGAGTATCAAACGTCTAATGAATTGCAAAAATGACTGTTCTTGCATTTGCTACTCAGTCAAGAGCATAAATATTGAACTTTATTTGAAAAACTGCGGGAGATAATGAGAAATAGGAGACGCAGACACTGAAAGTTTATGTGCCTTTAAAGTATTTCGTCAAAAAACGTTCGTACTTCGATTTTGAGTCGCTTAATTGTGAAATGAAATTATACATCCTCCGACTGAGTATCAAATGCATAATGGTTACATTCGATACTCAGTCAGCAGCTAAAATCTTTGATAAATTGAATATTTTCCAGGTGGCTGGAATCTACGAAGTGCTGAAAAACACGGAACTTCGCGAGAAATATGACAATATTTTGGAGTTTGGATTACCATCATGGAGGCAGCCACTTTATTATTATAGGTATATATTTCTTGATCTACCAAAATCAAAAAATGATATCTTTTAGACGAATGAGAAAATTCGCATGGTATGAAAGTATATTGGTGATGTTGTTTATTGCAACAATTGCACACTATTTGATGATGTGGGCCGCATATTTTGAGAAGACTCTCGTTTATAAACAGGTATGGATCTATGCATGACCTGGGGATCTATGGGCATAAAACTTGAATTCTATAGTCACAAAATTAAGTAGCTATGAGCGTAGAACTAAGGATCTATGAGCATAGAACTTGAATTCTCATAGAATCTCTCGACGATGCCAGATGAAATAGGTTTCATAGAACTGTCGAATTCCATGACCATAGATACTGACGATGTAATGAATCTATGAATCTATGAGTCTAGTGAATCTATGAATATATGAATCTATGAATCTATGAATCAAGAATCTATGAATCTATGAATCTATGAATCAAGAATCTATGAATCAAGAATCTATGAATCAAGAATCTATGAATCTATGAATCTATGAATCTATGAATCTATGAATCTATGAATCTATGAATCAGGAATCTATCAATCTATCTATCTATCAATACACAAATTTCAGAATGTAAAAAAATCGCGAAAATCCAAGAAAGACGATCCATTAGAAGCGCAAAAGTTGATGAAAGAAGCATTATTGGAATTCGAGCCAAAAATGATGGATCTATTGCCAATGTTGTTGTGTAAAGGACTGATAACACTTGGGAATGATATGATTGTGGTGATAAGGATGGCAATGAGGAAGAAGGAGGAAGTGGTGGAGATGGTAGGTTTTTTAGGATCTGATATGCTCAGAAAATGCTCATTTTGCAGCCAACAGAAGAAGAGCTCGCTCAACAACGTCGTCAACAACAACGAGCCGCCGCTGCCGCTGCTCAACAACCAGAATTCAAATTCGAAGTGGCTCAAGGTTTGAAGGCCGTGTCGACGAATGACCCGGAGATGGAGAAGAAGTACGCGAAGGAGAGTGAAATTGTTGCTCAAAGTATGCTCTTTTTGCTCATTTTCCCCCTCAAATCCCTCGATTTCAGAGCATTCCGGTGCACCATGGACACCCGACGAATTGGCGCATTTGGTGAAGTTGACGACTGAAAAATATCCGGTTGGTACACCGAATCGATGGGAACAAATGGGTCGAGTGTTGAGTAGAACACAGGAGGATGTGATTGGAATGGCAGGGAAATTGAAACAGATGAAACAGGAGGATTATACGAAATTGTTGATGAGCAGTATTCAACAGTCGATACCGGCGGAGGAGAAGAAGGATGGAGAGGAGGAGGAATGGACACAAGTGGAACAGAAGGCGTTTGAGGATGCATTGCAGAAGTATCCGAAGGGCACTGATGAGAGGTTGGTGGCATAGAATCATAGAATCGTAGAATTGTAAAATCATATATCCATAGAATTCGACAGTTCTATGAGACTTACTTCATCCAGTTTTGCGGAAAAATTTAGGAAATTCTATGCCTACAAATTTTTTATTCTGTCAATCAGAATCATAGAATCGCAGATTCATAGAACTATAGAAAATCGTAGATCTATAGATTTTTACTTGTATCTAGTCATAGATACACTTCAAAAGATACACAATGCCTGTGACCATAGAATTTAACAATTCTATGAAACTTATTTTATCCAGTTTTACCAAAAAATGTAGGCAATTCTATGATCATAGAATCCACGTTAAATCTATGCGTGTAGATGTTTGATTCTATGCATAGATCTGTTGATTATCAAGTGTGTGAGCTAATTGAAACATTCATAGATTCATAGATTCTATTCATCAAACCTCGATTCTTTTTGATTCATAGATTCATTGATTCATTGATTCATTGATTCATAAACTTTACAAGAACGGCGATATCTATGGTCATAGAATTTGACAGTTCTATGAAACCTATTTCATCTAGTATCATCTAAAAATTCTATGAGCATAGATTTCAAGTTCTATGCCCATAGATCCTCAATTCTATGCATAGATATTATAGAATCTTTCTTCCAGATGGGAGCGTATCTCCGAAACAATCGGCACCAAATCAAAAAAGCAAGTGATGGTTCGTTTCAAACATCTCGCTGATATGATCAAAAAGAAGAAGGAAAAGGCATAATTTATTCCATTTTATTCGTGTTATTTCTTGTTTTTATTGCCAAATACTTGTTTTACGGGAGGTTTTTATTTCATAAAATATTTATTTATTTCAAAAATCATAACAAATATGGACTAGAATATAGATTATAAATGTGTTTTGTGTGTGTTTAAAGCACCAAAAAAATTCAAAAAAAGGCAAGGCACTATGCAAAAAAGTGTAGAAATATTGGCTGAAAATAATACATTTTGAGAAAAAACACCCGCAAATTGTGAAGAATTAGCACTTTTTGAGGGTAAGTATATACTGTAGTGGTAGATCAAATCAGAGCATTTGTCCGTGATTCCGTGAATCGTAGCTCTCTTGTGGTGCATATCTAGTCGTGGAATCAGCGTAATGAGCATCTTGATTCTTCTCGGCTCTCAATTCGGCGTGCTCGGTTGGTGGGCGGTTGCGTTTGAAGAATCCGCACTGAAAAAGATGAGATGGTGCTTGCGGAGGTACAGTAAGACTGAGCTACAGTAATCCTTTTAGATTTCGTGTTTTTGGAGTTGTTTCATTTGAGCTAACCTAACTCATGGTTCTGCGCCTTCAATACAGTAGCCCTTAAAGGTGCACGGAAATATTTTAAGAAACATTCCATAAATCTTTAGTAATCCCTAAATACAGTAATCCTTTTCAGGACTGGCACTTTCAGAAAACGTGTTTTTTTAGAGAGAAGTAGGTTAATTTTTTTGTGAATTTTTCAGTTTGGGTATGCACCTTTAATACAGTACTCTACTATGTTAAAAGCGCATTATGCAATATTTTTACAGAAATACAGTAGTCTAATTACAGTAATCCTCTTCGGCATTGGTTATTGCGGAAAATATAGACTTTTAAACTATTTGTACCAGAAATTTCGAATATTTATCAAAAACAGCTAAACTTTTGCTAATGCGCCTTTAATACAGTAATCCACTATTTTAAAGGCACATCGGCAAAATTATTTTTAAAAGCTACAGTTATCCTCAACTACAGTAGTCTACTTTCTTTGCTGAAATGATCAGTTTTTCATAAAAAATGGGAATATTTTTCGAAAAAAACCGTCAATTTCTGTACCAAAGGTTGCAGTATGGGGTGTGCTCCTTTAATACAGTATACCTCAGCATACTGTCTCAAAGGCACAGATACCTACTTCTCAGACAATTCGGAGAAAATGCGGAATTTTTCAGTTGTAAAACTTGAATTTTCATCAGAAAAATGATATGCGCCTTTAATAGAGTATCCTACTGTCTTAAAGGCGCATGAATAGATTTCAAAAAAAAAACACACCCTCCACAACAACAAAATGAGTAGAATCAAAATGGCCAATCCAATCAAAACCGCAATCAAATACAGCCACCATGGCAATTCTCTGCCCTCTCCATCCGATGCGATCGCATTCATATTGGTTGATACGGCAGTGATCAATGTCGGTTTATGTGGTAGATTGTACTTGGTCGAAGTGACACGAGCAAGAGCCAATGATGATACATCCCCTCCTGTATTCCTCTCATCCACCAATGTGTTTGTATATAGTCTCGCGAATATTTCGACCAACACAAATTCATCCTCGGCCAGGTCATAGATATCACATTCGATATGGGTACAACGGAGGGAGTTACAATCGACCGAGGCGCGGGATAGTGGACCCTTGTAGTCGACCACACCACCGGCTTCTTTTGATTGTTTAACGGCGTCGCGGAGGTCCGCGAATCTGGCCTGAAAATCGATTTATTTAGTGGTGACCGAAGTTTTGAGAATGAGGTTTGTTTCGGTTTTTCTTTTTTGGAAAACTTGGTTTTTTCGTTTTTTGTTAATCCTAACCCTAACTATAGATGAGATGGAGCTAAACCTAAGCACCCAAAAAATTTCAAAATTTGCTTTGTTAAACCTAAGCCTAGTCAACCGGAAGATACTCCGAAGCTAAACCTAAATTTTAGTGTAACTACGGTATGTGAAGCGATTTTCGGTTTTTTTTCCAAAAAAAATCTGAAATTATTGTATCTCGGAGACTAAACCTAGGTATAAATGAGATGGAGCTAAACCTAAATAATCGAAAAATTGATGAATCAGGAATTTCAAAGCAACTTTTTGGTAAACCTAGACATTGCCCTTCGGCTCAAATACTTCAGAAGGAGCTAAACCTACATCGTATCAGAGAATATCAAAATTTTCAGCATTTTTTGTAATCCTAAACCTAACAATATAACTCTGAAGCTAAACCTAACATATAGCCAAACCATAGAGAGCCAAATTTTGCTTTAAAAAATCGAATATTCATTCAAATTTACTTTTCAGGCTATAATTTAGGTTTAGCTTCGGAATTCTGAAATTTATCATAGGATTAGGCTTAGCAAACTTGATGACCAGGACGCTGGAGCTAAACCTCACCTTATCACTTCCGCCACTGCTCTCCTTCTTACTTCCATCCTTCTTCCCTTGTTTCTTCCTCTTCCCCTCTCCCGCCCTCCTTATCCTCTTCTTACTTCCACCTCGTCCTTCCTCATCAATATCAACATCATCAAAATCATCATCATCATATTCCGTCTCATCCGGTATATACTCATACTCTCCCTTCTTCGTCTTCTTCTCCTCATATGTCCATTTTCCGCCGCCACCGTGTTGGATCTTATCCTCATCTCGTTCATAAACATGAACTTGTTGCGTGTTACGGTGTGTGGTGGTCGCCGTTTGGGTCTCGCCACGATCTTCGTATGACTCGTCGTCCTCGTCCTCTTTTGAGTATTCTTGTGGTGTTTGACGGACTGGTGGCTCGGTTGGCACGTGCTCGTTGGTCAACTGAAAATTCGTATTTTTTATGGATTTTTTCAAAAGTTTCGGTGGAGCGCGATTGCAACTTATTAAAAAATTGGAACTTTTCAAATCGTAATAACTCAATTTTCCAACACCAGAAAAACAGTTTCTCAAAATTTTCAAAATTTCTCTTTAGTGCTAATGCGCTCTACCGAACTCCTCAATATTCACACTTTCTGTTTTTTTTTTGTTGAAAATTTCCGTTCCTTCGTTTTTTGTTAATCCTAAACCTAGCTAATAATGAGATGGAGCTAAACCTATAAACCCAAAAAAGGAATAGATATTTCAAAGAAATATTTAGTTAAGCTTAAACATAATCGCATGACCCGGATTGCTATGTGCCTTTAATACAGTACCCGATTCTATGCGTTATTCTAGACTTCTGTGTTAAAGGAACATACCTCGTTACTTTTGAAAACTTTCCTTTTCTAAACCTATATATCACTTTCTTTAGTTTAAATTTTCAGAAAAAAACGTCCTAAAATCTCAAGGCGTTTTATTGATATGTACCTTTAATACAGTACTCTAGTCAATGTGATATCCTAGACTACTGTATCGAAGGTACATGCCTCGTTAATCGACAACAAAAAGATTATTCTAAACCTAAACCCATGCCAATATACTTTCTGCAGTCCTAATTAAAAAAAAACGTCCTCAGACCTCAAGGCGTTTTCTAATCTGTGCCTTTAATACAGTAATCGATCCTATGTGATATCCTAGACTACTGTATTAAAGGTACATGTCTCGTTAATCGCCGAAAAACCGCCTATTCTAAACCTAAACCTAAAAGTCTATATATCACTAACGTAAGGAAAAAACTTTGTGAAATTTCAAATTTTTGCACTCACTCTCAAATTCAATGGGTTGACATTCTGCAGTTGTTTGACACGACATCTACCCTTATTTGGTGGATTCACAACCGGCTCAGTGATCAAATACAACAAATGCCCGCCTTCCGTCGAGAATGATGGCCAGAATATGTCGAGGGTGGCTGAGTCGATTTCAGATGGACCGCGGTTGCTGATCTGGAATATTTTTGAATTGATTTTGGTGTTAATGACAACAATTTATTGGAAATTTGATACTCAGTCAACCGTTGAAAGCATGTTAAGATTTGTGGCATTTGAAAAAGAAATTTAGATAAATTTTTTCATATCCAAATTTCAAAAGTTGTACCAAGTGGAAAATAGTATCCAATTTTTATGTGTCTCGATTAGAGAATAGTACTTTGAGAAAAATGTAGTGATGCACCTTTAAATGGCTACAGTAATCTAGGATTTTATTGGCGAGACCCATGCGCTTTCAAAGATCATTCTCACCAAAAATGTTCTATCCGTTTTATGAGTCTTAAATGGAAAAAGTACTGTAATACAAGAAAATTATGGAAACACTTCTTTAAAGTGCTACAGTAACCATGTAAATCGGAGCAAGACCCATACGTCTTAAAATATAAATCTTGACACTTGAACTGGGTTTTGAATGGAAAAAAGATACAGTATCTGAAGAACGTTACAGTACTTTGCCTCAAATTTTCGTGGCAAGACCCATGCGCCTTTAAGGTCTCACATGAACTATTAGGTCTCATTGTCAAGTGGAGAAATGGTAAAACTTTTGAGAAAGTTTTAGTTATGCTCCTTTAAAGTCATACAGTATCTTGTCACAGATTTTCATTTTTTGAAATTTTTCGATCTACCACTCTCTTACCTGATACAAATGCGACACAACGGGTCCAATCTCATTATCATCAAACACTTGCTCATTCGTCTTATTCTTCGTCGAAAAATCGACTTGTTCCGGATTGCTCCTTCCATTCAAACTCAATTGATTTTTGAAATCAACCGGTATATTGAATGTGACCTTATTATCCGACACAGTATGTGCTTCCTCATCATTCGACGAATTCACATGTGCCGTGATTTGAATCGGCGCCAATGGTGGTTTGTCAGTCGAGGCGGTGACTCGCACAACATTGCTCACAACTCGATTGGCGGGTAATGGATTACCCAAATCGCATGCGAATGTCCATTTTCCATCGCTATCCGGCTCATTTGAGGTTGGTGAGCAGGCGGGAGCAGTGCTCTTTTCGCCAGTTGGTGTGGCTCCGGTGGAGATCGACTCGATACCGGAATACTCGAATCCTTGGGGAATATCGAAGTACAACTTGGTCTCGTAGGAGTCTTCACCGCCGTTTCGGACGGTTACATTGATGAGCATTGTGTTGTCTTGGGTGCCGAGCAGAAACTTCTCGCGGTCACTGGAATTAAGGATCTATGGATTCTATGAGTTTCGGGATCTATGATCCATGATTTTAGAGTTCTGTGGTTCTATAGTTTTATGACTTCAGGGATCTATGAGTGTTTCGAGCATAGAACATTTCTTCCAGAAAGCGAAATTATATGGATCTATGGCGTCTGAAAAAGTAGTTCTATGAGACATTACGTTTAGGCAATTCATAGAAACTGGCATTGCAGACTCTATGGTTCTATGGTTCTTTGGTTCTATGGTTCTATGATCTGTGGTATCTATGATTCTATGATCTATGATTTAAGAGCTCTGTGGTTCTGTGGATTCATGGATCTATGCCTTATTTCAGCATAGAACTTTAGAATCAGAGATGTATGGATCTATGCTTTGCAATCTTTGAAAATTGTAGAAAGTCAATAGATCTATGATTCTGATCTATGATAATGGAATTTTGTCCATAGAACTATACGCTTCATAGAACCAACATCCATAGATCTATGGATGATTCTATGTTCACAAATTCTATGGACCTATGATTCTATAAATCTACAACTTACGCGACAGCGGTAACCTTCAAATCCGGCACACACAAATCATCCTTGCCACAATTATTCGCAATATTGATTTTATTTTGGAACGATAGTGGTACAGTCGTATCAATTGCCGGCTCCAATTTGTCGCCTCTCAATTTGCCAGTCTTCGATTCAACATATGTATAATTGACACTCCAGTGGATTGGTGATAGCTTATCTCTGCAAATATACTTATCTAACATGAAATTTTGAGCTAGAGGCTTGAAATTTATGTCAAATCTAGCTGGTATACTGTAGTTTCAGCAAAAAAAATTTCAGCAACTCACTTCATTGTTGAAGACGCAAAGAATCGATGTTTGAAGCACTTTTGTCGGCCTTTCTCCAATCGGACCCGTTGCTCGATCGATGATGGATGATCCTTGGTTTTCGACAAACTCGACACTTTCACATTTCTATCTGCCTTCTGTAAAAAAACATGTTAAACCTAAACCTAAGCTCCGCCCACTTACCACATCACGTTGAATGAAATACGCGCGTGGCTCGGGTGAATGATCATCTAGATTGAATTGTAAATCAAATTCGAGATCATTTGGTGTATCTCCTTTGCCTTCATAACGGAAACAAGTGTTGATCGTGCGGCAAGCTTGTTTCCCGAGCTTCTGATCGATATCACAGTTCTTATCTTCGACATTGATAAGAGCAGTTTCAGCGTCAGTCTGCCCTGTTACTGTGACAACTGGCTTGGTGAGCAAGACAGCGGCGTTTCCTGACTTCCAGGCTCCGACGGCGATGTCTAGAAAGGTTTGTATTATTGACAAAAATCGCGGAGCATTGAGTGGGTGTCGAACCCTCGACCTCTGTGGCGGAAGTCAAAAGCGATACCACTGCGCTACTCAGTAACATAAAAGCAGCTGCATAGTGTGCGTATACATACCCGGCATTCCATTGCCATCAACATCAACACCACCGGCGACTGAAAATCCGAATGTTTTTGCGGTACCGTGTCCGATCGATGAAGCCTCGATTTTCTGGGTCGGTTTTTCGCGTACTCCATCTTTGGAGCCGTGAATGATGTAGACAGCTCCTTGCTTGTTTTTTCCAGCGAATGGTGCACCAACAACAACATCTGAAATTTTTTTGTCAGTTTCCAAAAAAAAAATTCTATTTTTTCTATATTTTTCGCATTCTCTGTGTTTTTCCATTCAAAATTCTTTTTTCCGATTTTTCAAGTCCGAAAAATGCCATTTTCAGCTATTTCAAGATAGGCTCCGCCCCCTCGCAAGAGTGCGGCGCGGTACTTTGCAACACCACGGCATGGTGTAAAAAGCTACGAAAAAACCGATTTTTACCGTTGAAACCGTCCAAATTCAAGTCTCCAGCGGCTGCCAACGAATGTCCAAATCTTCCCCATTGATCATCACCAACAACAGCGATTTGACGGCCGAAAACGCCGGGAGCCGTTTGAATAAACACGATAACCTTTCCAACATCATATTGTGGCTTTCTTTCTTGTGTTTTGGCATCTTTGACGGATCCATAATCGGTGTAGAATGGACATCCCATGATGATATCGTCACGACTGAAAAAAAAATGAAGTTATTTGAGTTGGAAAGGGGATGGCCTAGAATTCCTGGTTGGAGGAAACTTAGGCCATGAGGTTTGAGGGGCTGTATCTTCGTTGGGAGAAAAGATTTCGAAAAAGTTTCAACTGATGAAATATAGAGGAACACTAGGGCTATCAGATGACGTTTTTGAATTTTGAAAAATATGGCCGAGTTTGGATTTCTAGGCCATAACGTTAAAGTGGTCGTAACTTTGTTGAAACTCGATATTTTCGAAAAGTTTCAACTGATGAAATATAGAGGAAAATTAGGGCTATCAAATGGAAAATCAAAAAGTTTCGAAAAATGACCGAGTCTGGATTTTTAGGCCATCTAACTCACCCATCCTTATTAACATCCGCCACCGCGACCGCACCACCACAATATTGTCCATGTTGTGTGGATACTTCATCGGTTAGGTTTACCAACATCTTCAGTTTCGATGTATACAGTACCAATTTACCATGTAGATCATTGCCACGTGGCACACCAGCCACAATATCATCCAATCCATCACCATCAAAATCTCCCGTCGCTGTTGCATATCCCATCATATCATGATCGTACTCCTTGCTACCGTACTCCGTGTTCGGGCGGTCGGTCTGATTCTTCAGCGATTGACTGAATATGGCACCTTGCCAATACCAAACTCCCGGTGCACCAATGTAGGCCTACAGTACTACCATGGATTACTGTAGTGGTACAGTACTTACCCTCTCCAATCCCTTCTTGCCAGCGATACTGGCAGAGAAACCGCATTGACCGTAACCCAGACGATGGCGACCGTGGCGGGCGGCTGAAAAAGGTGGTCATAGATTCATAGATCCTCGAGTTCTATGATTCATAGATCCTCGATTCTATGAATGATAGATCCATAGATTCATAGCTGGCCTAGGATTCCCACTGGTGGCCTAACTTACGTTCTTGCTTGCACGAGGAAAACTCTTCCGTTTTGTCGAAACCATTTTCAGCGTAGAAACATGTACCAACCGGCTCAATGACTTCGAATTTCGAGTAGAAGTACTTGTACTTGGGAGCACACATCTATATCAATCTTATCATTATCACTTTATCACCATATGAACTCCCTACCAATATCTTATCATGCTTATCATTCGCCTTAACAGTGGCGCCAAAGAACTGATAAGCCTTATCCTCGATTGGCACCAAATGGCTGCCATTCAATTTCTTCATATTTCCCTTCTGCTTGTCGACGTGGATTTCGCGGCATGTTGGTCGATTTGTGGAACAGGCGTAGACGGCGCCAGGCCGTTTGATGCCTTGTAGTGATGGATTACTGGATTCGGCCTCGGGTGCACCGACGACTAGGCTGCAAATGGGAATGGATGAATGAGAACAGTTGGTGGCCTAGGAAACGCTTAGGCCAGCAAATAGCCGTTAAAGGAGGGCCTAGTTTCCTAACTTGGTGGCCTAGAAATTCGGTATTTGGATTTCTAGGCCATCCAGTTTTTTGATGGCAATTCAAAATAATTTTCGGCAGCCTAGAAACCCAACATGGAGAATTCTAGGCCATCGATTGTTTTGATAGTCAAGTTGCTGAAGCTGATGGCCTAGGAACTGGAAAATTGGATTTCTAGGCCATCGGGGGGCTTGGTGGCCTAGAAAACCAAGTTTTGATATTTTAGGCCAGACAAATTGTATAAATCAAAAAAGTTAAACCAAAACTTGATTTTTCAAAAAGTTATAGATCATAGAAGTTTATGGCGGCCTAGAAAACCCGTAGAGAGAATTCTAGGCCATCGAAAGCTTCTTGTTTCAGGTGTAAATATAACTTATGTTCCTAAAATATGAATTTCTAGGCCATCAAACTCACAGATGATGGCCTAGAAACCCAAAATATCCATTTCTATGCCATCAAGTGTTTTAGTGGCCTAGAAACTCATTAGAAGAATTTCTAGGCCATCAGGTAGTTTGGTGGTCAAAAACCCAGAAATGTATTTTTCGGTTTCAAAAAATATGCCATCTTCTGGTGGCCTAGAAAACTCAATAAATCGATTTCTAGGCCATAACATTTTCTGATGGCCTAGAAACCCAAACATCGCCATTTCTCGGCCATGCAAACTTACACAGGCATGCCCTTCTGCTCATTATAAAAATCGATTGAATATCCGAAATAATTGCCAGCCATATGATGTAACACAACATTTTTCGTGTCGATGTTGAAACCGGCGGCCAGGCCGACGAGGCCGACGACCAATATGGCCGGATATAGGATGACCATAGATCTAGATTACTGTAACGAGAATGGAGGCTGTAGGCATACTGTAGGGTAGATACACGCAATATGGCGACAAACAACAAAGACAATAAAATTGGCGACAGAACGGGGAAGGGTTGGGCAATTTATAATTGAGCAGGAAGTGAGTGAGAGAGTGTGTAGGATGAGGAGACACAGAGAAATGTTAACCTTTTTGAAGTGAGAGAGTGTTGAAGGTAGAGATACGCAGGGAAACTGAGAGAGCATGGAGAATGAAGAGACGCAGAGAAAATTTCAACTTTTGAAATTCTGGACCCTAAAATGTAGGAGTCATTGCGAAACAACCATCATCCGGGAAGGATAGTTATCAAGCATCTGTCTCCAGACGAGAGAGTGTGTAAAAGTGAGAGAGTGGGTCAGAGAAAGAGGAGGAAGGCATGAATCGAAAATGAAGTCGTCATGGAAAACTGAAGGGGTGGACATTTGTGGAGACAGTGAAAAGGGGGTGATGAATTGGTGGAAGTAATTGGGGAGAAATGAATCAGTGTATATATGTAAACATATATACACAAAGGTTGATTGGGTATGACACATGAAGTGATGAATGGGAGTGAGAATCTATGAATCTATGAATCTATGAATCTATGAATCTATGAATCTATGAATCTATGAATCTATGAATCTATGAATCTATGAATCTATGAATCTATGAATCTATGAATCTATGAATCTATGAATCTATGAATCTATGAATCTATGAATCTATGAATCTATGAATCTATGAATCTATGAATCTATGAATCTATGAATCTATGAATCTATGAATCTATGAATCTATGAATCTATGAATCTATGAATCTATGAATCTATGAATCTATGAATCTATGAATCTATGAATCTATGAATCTATGAATCTATGAATCTATGAATCTATGAATCTATGAATCTATGAATCTATGAATCTATGAATCTATGAATCTATGAATCTATGAATCTATGAATCTATGAATCTATGAATCTATGAATCTATGAATCTATGAATCTATGAATCTATGAATCTATGAATCTATGAATCTATGAATCTATGAATCTATGAATCTATGAATCTATGAATCTATGAATCTATGAATCTATGAATCTATGAATCTATGAATGCCATTTGCTTTCGATGATTCGGTGATATGTGATCTTTTCTTTTATGAAAAAGTTTTAGCAAAAAGATCACCAAATAGCCGCCATCTTCAATCAAAGAGCACGCATTTTTAACGGCTCTCTTGTAGGCATCGAGGGTTTCACACGAATATGCCAGACAGAAAACGGTTGAAACGACTTGAAACTTTCGAGGAATCTCCTGGCTCTCGGAGCATTTCGAGCACACGTTTTGGATTACGGGGGTTTCGTGGACATTGACCTGAAAGGAGATCTATGCATAGAATTGAAGATCTATGGGGAGTAGAAACAGCTCTGAGTTCTATGATCATAGATATTGAAGTGTTGGGTCTATGAATCTATGAATTATAAAATTGTAAATTTGATAGCTTTTAAATTTCGCGCAACTCATTGATTGAAAATTAGAACGGCATGCCGTTCTAATCGCCGAAATACGGTATTCCGCTTCCCCGGAATACTCCGAAGAAGCTCTTTAAAAGTTATCTCAGCCGATGTGTATTGAAGAAAATAGCCGCCGCGAGTCTTTACGTGTAAAATGTCATGCAGACAAAATCGAGGCCGTCGACGGGCAGCAGCGCCGCTTACAGGGAGGCGCTTCTCTGTAATTGTGGCGCAATGGGAGACTGGACGACTGGTAGGCGATCGACCAGGGTTCGAGGTCGGAGTGAGATTTTTGGTGTTTTGTCAATATTTTGAATAGGTTTCTTCACAAATTTCCGAAATTTCATGGCATCATTTCAAAAAGCCTTTAAAAAGTGAATCAGAAATCAGTGGATAATGGAAATAAATCTGATTAGAATCTATGAATCTATGAATCTATGAATCTATGAATCTATGAATCTATGAATCTATGAATCTATGAATCTATGAATCTATGAATCTATGAATCTATGAATCTATGAATCTATGAATCTATGAATCTATGAATCTATGAATCTATGAATCTGTGAATCTATGAATCTATGAATCTATGAATCTATGAATCTATGAATCTATGAATCTATGAATCTATGAATCTATGAATCTATGAATCTATGAATCTATGAATCTATGAATCTATGAATCTATGAATCTATGAATCTATGAATCTATGAATCTATGAATCTATGAATCTATGAATCTATGAATCTATGAATCTATGAATCTATGAATCTATGAATCTGTGAATCTATGAATCTATGAATCTATGAATCTATGAATCTATGAATCTATGAATCTATGAATCTATGAATCTATGAATCTATGAATCTATGAATCTATGAATCTATGAATCTATGAATCTATGAATCTATGAATCTATGAATCTATGAATCTATGAATCTATGAATCTATGAATCTATGAATCTATGAATCTATGAATCTATGAATCTATGAATCTATGAATCTACACAAAACCCATTTCCTGCAGGTGCATACTAAAGCCTATTCATGCGCGAAGAAAAAACAACAAACAAAGATTTTTGAATATATAGAAGAGATACATAGTAGTTTAAAATAGTAGAGTGCTCTTCTTCTGAGGTGAAGGGAAGAGCCCTGTTGGCAGGAGCCCGGATGGCATTCGATCGACGAGAGACAACATAAATATGAGAGACACTAGACATACCGAGGGCAGCTGTCTTCTTTACATCTTGGCAGAGCCACATCGGATTCTTACACTGTTTATATTCTGTAGAGGCACAGAGTCGATCGCTGACCAACATTCAACAGCGAAAGACGCCTACGTTCATATGGGAGAAGCATAGTGTGGGAGGCGAAGTATATATCGACAATTTTTGTGTCTCTGGGAGCTTGGGATTGTGAAATCAGTAGGTTGCAAAAACCCGATAACATTGGGTGGGGGTCGAACTTTGGTGTCGCTGGTGGCACGCAAAAGCGTTACCACTGCGCTATCAATGCGTCGAAAGTATGCAGTTTAATTTGCATACAGGAGCGCGGCGGCAGCCACTTTTTGTGAAAAATGAAAAAACTGGGTTTCTCGAGGGAATCGAAGAGAATGAGAGGGTTAGCATTTCGAACACTTTATAGTTTTTTGGATGTTGAAAACAGTGAAAAATAGATGTTAAAGGAGGGTGATAATAAATTGATATTGATAAAAGATATCGATAAAATGATGAATTGATATGCACTTTTGAAGGCAAAAAAACGGTGGAAAATTGGGGTGAAATAGAAGGAAAATGTTTGCAAATAACCCGAAGTGTGGGAACTACTTAGGTGTCAAAATGTTTATATTTGTCTTCTTCGGTTTTCTTTCCAAAAATTAGCCAAAATATATAATATATGGCTTGCAAACAATTGCAAACACACCCGCGTGCGAAAGAATGAGTAATGTAAACTGGCGGGTATAATATAAAACTAGACACATTTATGGACGATGGAAAAAAACTGCTGGATATGTACAAATGGAGGATTACAATAGGAAGGGAAGATAGGGAGGAAATTAAACCAAACGTGATTCAACAATCAACTGTTTGTTGGTAGGAGAGGAGATGATGGAGGTGTGGCTATTTGTGAATTGAAGGACAGATATTTATGGTCATCAAGTTTTATTTCAGGCGTCGTCTGGGTGTCGAACCCCCGACCTGTCGCGCGGCGCGCGCGTGTGTTGCCTGCTGCGCCACGAGTGTCAAATTAAACTTTACGTTAATTTGCTGTGTCAAGAACGGCCGACGCGCGCTGCTAAACGAACGCGATAACTAGGATTTGATTTGATTTCGATTGCGATGCATGGGTGGGTGTAACACAATTCAGGGCGCCAATTACCCACCATAGGGTTAGGGTGTGTGTAACTTTAGGAAGGGGAGAAGGACACGAGAAAACGATACAATCAAAAAGTATGAAAAAGGGCGTATGTGTATGGCTGGCGGGGTGATATTTGGGGTCTGAATGGTTGGTCCCGAGGGGATTTCGAGTTATTGGGTGGGGAGTGAGAGGCGGCATATGTTGGGGGATGTCGATATGGGCGTTATTATGAAGATTTGTGGCGTTTTAATGACATTATGCAAGATTTGGGGACTTATTATTATTATTTATTTTGTTTTGCTCTTTTTCACTTTGTTTTTCATTATTTATTCCTTCCAAACCTCCTTTTCTACAGTAATCCTTTTATTTTTTGCTAAACCTAAGCAAACTGCAAACGCGCTCCAGCGCCAAAGGTTGTGTAATCCTCACGGAGAATATTACGCAAACAATCAAACACTCGCCCCGAATTTTTTTCTTTTCCAATAACCGGTACAATGTAGCGCTCTTTTATGTTTTTTTCGCTCTTTTTTCATTAAAAAAACACCGTCAAATCGATATTTTTGAGGTAAAAGGGTAAAAAAATGTCGCAACCGCCTCCGGAGTTGAAAAATGGCGAAGACGTCGACCAAGTCGCGGCAATGTTGGATGAAGCGTTGAAGGGATTTTCACCGTAAGTTTTTATAATCATTAGCTTGAAAACATTATTTTGTGTTCAGGAAACCAGCAGCAGAAGCAACAACAGCCCCAGCTGTTCAACCAACATCGGACGAGGAGCTCGAAGCAATCATGACAATGGCCGACCAGGAAGCCGCGCAAAAAGCCGCCGGTGAATTCCAGAAAATGCTCACCGAAATGGTGCGAGCACAGGAAGCAGCAATGGCAGCACAGGCGGAAAACAAGACGGATCAGCGAGTCGGAATGGACGCAGATGACCCAGAAGCGCAAGCGATGATGGAATCATTGAGGAATTTGTTGACGTGCACTGAAACTGTCGCCAATGCGGAGAGTTCGGCGGATTTTTTGGCTGGATTGGATATGTTGAGATCGCCAGGAAACTCGATGGAGCCGTTTATGAGCATGATTATGCAGGTGGGCGTTTTAATATTTTATAGGCTCATAAAAATATTTTTGTAGACACTTGCATCGAAAGAAGTGATGTATCCACCAATGAAGGAGATTTTCGACAAATATCCAGCTTATTTGGAAGAACACGGCCCACAACTCGATGCTGAAACCAAGGAAAGATACGAGAAACAGTTGGAAGTCAGTTTTTTTCACAATAATTAGTAAATAAATGTCTAAAAATTCCAGGTTCTCGGTAGAATCTGCGAAAAATTCGAAAGTGAGCCATCGAGACCAGCTCCAGCACCACAAGACGCCGCAACTGAAGCTGCGGGTCCAGATGCAGCGGCTCCAGAGCCAAGCGAACTCGAATTGACACATTTCGAGCAATTGGGATTTTTGTTGGTCGAATTGCAGAAATATGGATATCCACCATCTGAATTGATTGGAGAATTGCCAGATGGCTGGAAAATCGACGAAACCGGACTTCCACGTGTCGAAGACCCAGCTGCCGCGTCCGAAGCCTGCTCAATCATGTAAAATTAACCATAATTGTGCCATTTTACCCCCATATATTTTCATTGTTATATAGTCAATCACGTTAATCCAGTCAAAATACGAAACCAGTCAATTATTGTATACTTACGAGCTTTTTATTATGGCCAAAACCAAATGTTTTTCAGTTCTTTTGTCTTGTCAAAAAAATAGCCAATTTTATATAGATTATAGGTCGTTTTACCCAGCAAATAAAGCTTTGTAAATGTGAAAACTTTGAAAAAAACAAAACACAATGTTTGTTCGCCTCACATATTTTTGATCATTAAATTCAATGATTTTCCATCAGCATTGTTTACTCAGAATGTCATTTTCGTATGCATCGGTTGTTGATCGAATCTACTCGAGACGGGCATCAGAAGCGTATGAGGATATCTCATATTTACATCATCCGAGTGGTGTCACAGTCATTGTACTTAGAAAAGTGAGATTTTCAAGAGAAAAGAAAGACTTTTGAGCCGATTTTGGCAACTTCAAACCACAAATTGAGCATTTTCTGCCTGATAAACTATCATATCAACCGATATAACGAGGGACTACCGCTACCGAACCGATAATATTATATATGAATTATATAATGACTGGCAAGTCGTGTAATCTAATAGTATTTTTCACGTAGAATCTAAATTCAGAAACAGTTTTTGCTGAAAAGGCTCCTGAAAATCCTAAATTGGGAAATTTTTAATGTTTTTGTACTGAAATGAGACTTTAAAACATCATTATCGAATGATGTGAAAAAAACCGCTAAATTGGAATTTAGAGGAAAATTCTAAATAGATCAATATCCAATAGTGTTTTTAAAGTAGAATTTAAATTTAATGACAACGTTTTCACCATTGTAGACTAGAAAATAAGCATTTTCTCCCGATTCTAAAAATTTTTTTTGTATCTTTAGTCTAAAAATAGCATTTTGCTGGTTTTTAAAGATCAAAAACGCTTTCAAGTTTTCTTAAACAGTTTGAAGCTAGGAAACTAAAAATGCACCACATTTCGGGTAAAAACTATGTAAAACAGTGCGGTTTCGTAAATTCTAACCCACAAAAAAGTAATTTTCTTCAAATTAAACATTTTTCCCAGTGAAACGAGCGTTTTTCTATAATTTCAAACTTCAAATACGTTTCAAGTGTTTCTTCAACAGTTTCGTGCTATCAAAATTGAAATATCCGACGTTTTAGGTTGCTAACCGTCAAAAACATGCCGGTTTCATAAATTTTTACTTAAAACCAGAAATTTTCCTCACGTTTGAGAGTTTTTAGTCATTTTCAAGACTCAAATTCTCACACATTTTTCAAAATCATTGAAGCTCGAAAAACTTCTGATTGTTTCAGGAATTGCCGAGTGAAGTGCAAAGTATCGACTTTGGAAGCACCAAAAAGCATGGAATTGATCGATCGGAGAGACAAGTTGTCGGAAAAGGCAAAAAAGTTTGTTTTTTCATATAAAGTTTTGTAGTTTAATGTTCAAGGTTATTAGAAGAAAAACAACTGATGAATATAATTGCAGGGTGGAGTCGTCCTTCAACCAGACACCAAACTATGCACAATCACATGTAAGGATGGAACGGAGCATGTCATTCGAGCCGGTGTTCGAGGCATTCTTGTTGAGGTACCTTTTGAAATGTTGAGATTTGCATAAAAAATACTGAAATTTTCTTTCAAACAAGCTGAAGTGTCTGAAAGCAGGCTTTTTTAAATAAAAATCTTCTTAAAAATGCTGATTTTTCAAAGAACAAAACGATACAAATAGAACCTTTTCTTCCAATTTTGTACTGGCGCAAAATTATACAAAAAAAGTAGACAATCAGTAGAAAGTTGCTTAGAACTATTATAATTTTGAAGCCTACTTTGAAAAATGGAAGAAGTACGTTTCTCGTTATTTTTATCTAACGATAAAATCGATTTAACACAATGTGTATCAATTATTTAGGTAGAAAATATAAAGAATCTTTAAAAACTTTTTGATAGAACGAGAATAGAAATTATGATAGTAAATCATATTTTTCTGCGTATATTTCTGAAAAATGTCCCTGTCTTTTGTCAGAAAGTTGTATATTTCGAAGGAACCCCCAATTTCTGTATTTTCCCTGAATTTTTTACCTGAAATTTTATAGAATTGTGCCATTTGATAACTTGTATTTCGATTCCTATTCAAGTGTATATTTCTGTCGATAAGATTTTGGAAAAACTGCAATTATTCTACTTTCAAAAAAGTAGCACAATGCTCCCCGAAAATTTTGGTTTCGAAGATTTTTTCGCAGTTGGTTCTTTTCCGCCAAAAGCTGATAATGACGTTGAATTGTATATAAACATTAGCTATCGAATTACTGAATTGTTTATCAATTTATCAGAAAACTGTATGACGTAATGATCGAATAATTTTGTAATTATATAAACAATTTGATAGGATTTTTTTTCGTAAAGTTCAAAAGTTCTAATTTTGCACATAAATGTGAAAATCGAAAGAAAAAGGACAAAAACTGACGATAAAAACGGATTCTACATAGAAAATTATATTGATTGATGTCTCTACTCAAAGATTATCGGATCAAGTCGTTTTCTAGTTAGATATAGTCGATTCGCAGCAGTTTCTGATTCAAAAATATGAGCAAAACAGAGAATTGGTATTTTGCAATCAAAATAAGGAATTTCAGATGAATGATCGACTGAAAACGCATCCAGATCTCATTCGAACTGCTCCGGACAATCAAGTAAGCTCATTTTTCCTTAATTTTCTCAATAATTGTTGATTTTGCAGGGTTACATTGCAGTTGTGACATATGGAGCCGGAAAACGGGATACCGAAGGATTCGGTGATGTTCTTCCACAAAAACGACTCTTCCTCAAAGATTGAATACTAATTTTCTTGTTATTTTTTGTTGTTGTTGTTGTATATAATTTTTTTGAATTTTCATTTTTCTTCATCTTCAACGGATTCAAATAAATATCAAAATCAAAAAAAACGAAACGGATCAAATGTAGAGTTTTGGAGTATAACGAGAAAACAATATATGAATGCAAATCAAAATGGACAAAAATACAAGAGGTATACAGTTTTTTGTGTGAGGCAAATATGGTTGGGGAAATGAAATATAGGGACGAATCTAGTCAAATATCAATGAATGGATTGATGAGGAGATTTGGAAGTGAAACAGTGTTAAGGGCATTTTGTGTGTGGGTTCAAATAATACAGAAAAATTGAGAGGATATCAGCACAATATCAGGTGGGTGATCAAGAGTAAATGCAACGATACAATGTTTTGTTGGGGGGAGGAAAAAAGTCAAATAAATGTAGATGGAAGAATCAGACTGATATACCCGGAATATGCCAATATATTTTTGTTGAGAAAATATTTGGACGAGAGAGAGATAAATTGCATGCGAATAGAAAACACCGGGTGTGAAAATGTGGGGAATTTTGTATGATTTTAGTGGATTTATGTATAATATTGGCAGTTTTGAATGGTTGGGGATGTGGCCGAGGTTTTCGATAGAGTTTTCTAGGCCACCTCTTTGTTTTTTCATTCGAAAAGTTTTTCAGCGGCAATATTTCGAGATCAAACATAATTTTGAGCAAGAAAATTACTCATTGACACGAATTTCGCATTTTCTGGTGGCCGAGAAAACTCATGGAGTTTTCTAGGCCACCAGCTCGTTTTTCTTGTAGATTTTCGCATTTTTGATGGCCTAGAAAACCCCGAAACTCATATCACGTCCACAACCACCCAAAACCATGGTGCAATTACTTTGGCACATTTGGTGTCGTTGGTGTTCCTTGAAGAGGTCCGGGTGTCGACGAAGCACTCATGGCGGCTGCCGCAGCTGTGATGGCGTTGACCTGTGGTGTCGTCAACATTCGGGTGAACAACGAGTTGTTGATATTGTTGTATCCTTGACTGAGTAACAGTTGAGTTATCGATGGATCAGTCTGAAACACTACTATAGTAAAAGGATGGATATATAGGATGGGTTTACCAATATCTGATTCCGATAGGCACCGCTTAGTTGCGCTGATAGTTGAGCGATTCGATCCGGACTAAAACTGCTGAAGTCTGGCATCATAGTTTGCAATTGGGCGACAGTTGTGGCGGTGGAAGCGATGCCTGGTACGGATTGTATCACTTGACCGGCAGTTGATGGTGTCACACTTTGTGCACCATATTGTGACGCCAACGCGGCAACTGCGGAGTTTAGTGTCGCTGGTGGATGGGTGGGTGTCGGCCTACTGATCATGGCGGCGCCAGCAAGACTTCTCAACGGGCTCAACTCATCGGACATCATTAGTTGGTGACTATGACTCATCCTATGATCGGTTGGTGGTGCCAACACCGGTTGAGCTGGTAGTGGTGGTTGAGGACCGAACAGTCGGGGAACCGGTAGGCCATCTGGTAGTAATGTCTGCGATAACTTCACATTCATCTGATGCAGATGATCTCGCCGTTTTGTCAATGCTTCCAGCCTTTCTTCGAGTCGCATATTCTCGGATTTCAACTGGTGCAGGCTTGATAGAAGTTGAGCAACATCGAGGCTTGATTGAGAAAACAGCAACTGTGATCCTTGTTCACACTGTCGCTCGAAAAGTTGCTCCATCGATGTAGGCAACACTGTCTTGATTTGCGCAATATTGCTCATCATACCATTATACTCTGGCACAGGTGGTAACGCCTGAGTTCCGATCAATTGAGCGGCGAGGACTGCAGCCGGTGAGCCGAGTAATCCAGAGTTGGTCGGTAGACTACTTGGTAGATTCATCGGCATACTAGTCGGCACACTGATCGGTTGGGTGGCTGGCGGGGGTGGTGCGAAGGTTGGTGCAGCTGATGTTGAAGGAGCCGACAAGGCAGCAGCGGCTCGACGCTCAGCTGCGGTCCGATCCGCTATCCGATCCCGTTGGAAGTCGGATACGGTCTCGGATACAACTGGAGCAACAAGGCTTATCAGTCGCTGCATGCTCGCGGATTTTGAGACGGTTCCAGTGACGACGGATGAGGAGGAGGATGGGATGAGTGATGGTCGACCGGCTGGTCGAGGTCGTTTGGAATGCTTGTCGGACATTTCCATCTTCTCACGCATTCGTTTAGCTGAAAGGTCTGACTGTGAGTACGGGTAGATCAGGAGTACGGTACCTTTTGATAGTGGAGCCAGCACGGCTTTCACTGTTTTCTCCTCATGATCACCATTCCCATTCATATGAAACTCGATATTTTGCGGCAAATTGTTGCTTGATATTCGACTTGATTCAGATGACTGCAAAACAAAAATTTTTGCTTGCTTGTGGTTAATTTTCAGGTTTTAGCGAAAACTGAGAAAATTTTAAAAAAGTACCTCAACACCGGTGCGGCTTTCAGCATTTTTCTTCACATAAACTTCGAATTTTCTCGATCTTTGTCGTTTTTTCAGCTTAAAAAATGTCAATGAGCTCATTGAGCACAAAAATAAAGACTTACATAATTATAGACACCATTTTCAGCGGCTGACGAAGTGGTGGCAGCGGTTACAGCGGATTGTTGTTGGATTTGTTGTAAGTGTGCAGCTACAGTAGTCTCAGGATTTGTATTCAAATGGTGTGTTGTCATATTCTTCGATGATGATGAAGTTGGTGAGGCCGATGAGGCTGACGAAGAGGTTGATGAAGCCGACGACGCGAGTGATGATGTTGATGAGGCGGATGTCGAGGCGGGTGGTTGGGCGATGACACTTGGTGCAACCAGTTGACTTGGTGGCAATGGTGGTGTCGGCTCGAGGGCGACGGACGAACGCGACGACGATGTTAGTGGCGGCGAGAACGTCGTCGTTGAGGCGAACGCCGCTTGATTGATCGCGGATTGGGTGGTTGATACGTCTTCGGATGTTGTTGAGCTGGATGGGGTGATTGGTTTACCGACTAGTCCAAGATTTACTTCGGGCCTGGAATTATGGGATCTATGAATCGAGGATCTATGGATAGAAGAGAGGATCTAGAAATACATAGACTTAAGGATCTATGAATCATAGAATCATATATCTATGCATCATAGAATCATAGAATCGAGAATCTATGAATCTATGAATCATTGAATCTATGAATCTATGAATCTATGAATCTATGAATCTATAAATCTATGAATCTATGAATCTATGAATCTATGAATCTATGAATCTATGAATCTATGAATCTATGAATCTATGAATCTATGAATCTATGAATCTATGAATCTATGAATCTATGAATCTATGAATCTATGAATCTTTGAATCTATGAATCTATGAATCTATGAATCTAAGAAACTATGAATCTATGAATCTATGAATCTATGAATCTATGAATCTATGAATCTATGAATCTATGAATCTATGAATCTATGAATCTATGAATATATGAATCTATGAATCTATGAATCTATGAATCTATGAATCTCCGACTCACCTTGGCAATTGTTCAACAAGCATATGAGTAGATGGTGGTGGTGTAGGCAGATGGTGTGTTTGTGTTGGTGCAACAATCTGTTGTTGTCGACTAGCTTTCCGTGGCGCCGGACACGCTGGTATCACTTTGATTTGCGGATCGTTTTGCTGTAAATCAATATATATGAATCTATCAAAAAAGGGCTAGATCGAGAGAGGTCACGCCCATCGATGGAGAGGAGGGGACGAATTTCGTTTCGTCGGGTCGATCGACGACGAAAACCCGATAAAAATGTGTGTGTATTGAATGAAAAATGAAATGATAGAGAGTGAGAGAGAGATGGATTGGGTGGTAGAGAAGCAAACGAAAAACCATCATCATTTCATAGTCATCGGGACACGGGGGGGGGGGCGACTTGGTTGGTTGTGTTGTGTATGTATGCCGCTCGTCGCACTATTTTTCCGTTTTTCGTCTCTCTCTCCTGCTTTTGCTTCTCCAGCCAAAAAGTGGGCGGTCGCTTGGCAAGCTTCCAAATTGTCCAACCACCCTCCCATATTCCCACACACACTATGTTCCTAGCCGGCGAGCGGAGACCCCGGCGAATGGAGGGAGAGGGAGGACTCAGGCATAGGAAGAAGATGGAAGAGGTGGATAGAGTAGGGTATATATGAGACGTCATTCTTCGCCAGTTTTCCTTCCTTCTTCTTCTTCTTTCTCCATCATCAACACAAAGATGGATGGCGAGAGAGTGTGTGGAATGAAGAGAGCGAGGCGAGACGGTTAGACAAACACAATTGATCATCTAGAAGCGAGCGAAAAATAGTAGTGGAGAGAAGAAGAACGACACAACACAACATCAACCACTTTTTTTCTCTATTCTCATATCGAAACTTTATGTATGTCGGTTTTTTCGACAAGAGAGAGATGGAGAGGAAATGATATATACACGTAGTATTATAGACAGATAATTATAGTAGTGAGTCAGACACTGAGAAGTAGTAGAAAGGTGAAAGTTGTTGAATCAAATCAAGACAATGTTTTGATATGGGGTGTACTGTAGGTTTTAAAGGCGCATGGTGGAATGTGAATGGGGATGGAGGTAAACCTAAATGAGAAAGGTGGTACGAATGATATCAGAATGGCTAAACCTAAGTATGGTAGGAGTGTGGAAGGAAGGATGGAGCTAAACCTATGGTAGGATTTTGGTAGGATGTGAAAATTTTTACTAAACCTAAATAATGTAGGATTGTGGAAGGAACATGGTAGGGCTACAGTAGTTCATCTACAGTAAGATTACCGTGCCACAGGCTACAGTAAGACTACAGTAAGACTATGATAGTACCACAGATGAGAAAATATTTGACTTAACCTAAAAAGGAAAAAGTTTGGAAGGATCATGGAATGATAGAACTACAGTAGTACACCTACAGTACACCTACAGTAGACCTCCTACTGTTGATCAAAAAGCATCAAATTTTTATTCGACAAACAAAAATTTCTCAAATCGAACTATTTATTGACAGTGTGTGATTTTCCACAAAATTTTTTTTGATATCTCTGCGTCTCTCACTTTTCTCTATCTATCTCTCTCTTTTGCAAAAAAACGGCGAGTATCAGAAAAACAAAAAATGAAGATACAAAAAATACTACCTACAAAACTACAGTATATATGAAAACATTTGGGGTTTTGAAAATGAGACGTCGGGACGAAAGTTGAAGTGAAAAAGAGAAATGGAGAGAGACGCCTTGCTGGTGTGGTGGTTGGGGGGCCGACACAACGACGAATCGGAAGAAGGACTCGTGTGTTTCGGGCATACTTGCCTATATACAATGTATATCGAGGAGGGTGTTAGACACAGAAATGATGAGATAGTATTGGAATTTGAGAGGGCAAGTGAGAGATGTGGAAAAACAGTGTTGTTACATAATCTCTTTCTTTTCTCTCTCTCTCTCTCATAATACTCTATTATCGAGAGAGTGTGAGACATAGAGAGAGGCTTCTTCTCATAATGTCTGGCAACCTCTCCACCACGGGGGCCCCAATGCGGCCCCCCTCCCAGGGCCGCACACTTTTTCGACCAATGTGGAGGGACAGATGTGTGTGTGTCTCTATCGGAAGAAGACGAAAGGAGAGTGTCGAGACATTGGGAAATTTCTCTCTATTTCTTCACATCATGTGATTTTTCGGGGTGTCTTGTATTCATATTTCGAAACGCAATGCAAAATGTATGTCTATTTTCAATTCGCAGGGCTCCGCCCCTTACTAGGGATTTTCGAACACCGACCCCCCTTTAAGTTGTCAGTGGGGCGCGATTCCTCTCTGCAGTGTTTTTCTTGTTAGATAAGTTCTAGACACCCCTTTAAGAAAAAAATTTTAACCCCCCTTTAAGTTGTCAGTAGAGCGCAAATGCATTTCTCAACTTTTTTAATGTTAGACACCCCTTTAAGCAAAAAAATTTTTTCGACCCCTCTTTAAGCTATCTCTAGAGCGCATTTGCATTTCAAGAAAACTACCGTACCCGAAGAACACCTTCTTCAATTTCATCAACACAGACAGACAAAAGAGAGAGAGAAAGCTTATTCACAAGAAAACGCATGGAGGAAATAGTGTGTATATATGAGAGGGTGGCGAGAGAAAGAGAAGAAGATTGTCATCTTTTCGAATCGAGGGAAAAGAGGAACTAGGCGAGTGGAAAAACGGGGATGGAGGCGCAAAAATATTTGAGACACTGGAGAGAGAAAGAAAAGGCCGTTTTTTTTGGTTGCCTATATTCTCTTCTCCCTAAACCTATGGAAGGGCAGGCTACAGTAGGATACATATATATGATGTATATATGGAAAAACTAACCGCTTTTTTCAAATGATGATCACAATATCCGCAATATTTCACATTCTTACTAACACCGCCTTCCTCGCAGAGTAGTCCTTTTTGTTGTGCGCATGTTACGTGGAAGCTTCTCTGAAATCACCAATATTTAAAGGCGCATAGGTTTAAAGGCGCAGCATACCTTGCATGTCGGCTTGTTGCAACTCATGCACGCGCCCATTTTTGCGTCTTTGTGTCGACCCGCGTTTTCGCAGATGTAACATATCCTGTCGTAGCTGGAAATATAGGTTTAGGTCCAGTCAAATGAGAAGAAGGACTTACCGGTCTATCGGCACATCTTGAAGGATTACGGGCTCCATACTATGAACATCACCAAATCGGACCTCGGGTATATACAATGCACATATCACATGCGCCCATCCGGAATTGTCTGAAAGAAAAGTTGAGATGGAGCTAAACCTAAAAAGATGGAACTCACTAGTTTTCTCAGTTGGCTTTAGGGCACCATGACTTGTGGGACAGAGCTCACAGATAAAAGGATCATGGCCGCGGCCGTTTGGTGTCGCACCATTGGTGGATGGTGGCGGATCAGTGTAGGAGGAGGAGCTGGCATTACATTTGGCACAAAACCAATCACCATTCGGCACTTCTTGAATGCCATAACAGCCTGAAACGAGAAATGTGTCAACAGAGTATGGAGGATTGACGCAAACCTTGATGCACAGCGACGTCACAATCCTGACCATCGCAATAGATTAGGGGATTGTCAGTCCAACCGTTCTCATCTGCACAAACGCAGCAACCGCCGAGCATCTCCTTCATTTTTTTTTGACGTTAACGGGGGGTCACTTTCCTGATATGGATATACTGATATGGTTCTGATATGATATAACTTACTTTATCAATAATATATGGATCAGCGATTGGGCATTTGTGTATTTGGTAGGATCGACACTGGAAGAAGGAAGGAATCTTCTCGATTTCTATTAAATCGAACGGAGAAGGGGAAAAAGAGCGTGAATATACACACAATCCTCTCACTTTTCAATTCAAATACAAAGAAGATGGAGAAGGAATTGGGAAAGAGATCGAGGTTAGGGGGCGCGAAAAACGCAAAGAATCGATTTGAGGTCATTTACAATATATGTGTATTGATTCTATGGATTCTATGGATTCATAGATTCATAGATTCATAGATTCATAGATTCATAGATTCATAGATTCATAGATTCATAGATTCATAGATTCATAGATTCATAGATTCATAGATTCATAGATTCATAGATTCATAGATTCATAGATTCATAGATTCATAGATTCATAGATTCATAGATTCATAGATTCATAGATTCATAGATTCATAGATTCATAGATTCATAGATTCATAGATTCATAGATTCATAGATTCATAGATTCATAGATTCATAGATTCATAGATTCATAGATTCATAGATTCATAGATTCATAGATTCATAGATTCATAGATTCATAGATTCATAGATTCATAGATTCATAGATTCATAGATTCATAGATTCATAGATTCATAGATTCATAGATTCATAGATTCATAGATTCATAGATTCATAGATTCATAGATTCATAGATTCATAGATTCATAGATTCATAGATTCATAGATTCATAGATTCATAGATTCATAGATTCATAGATTCATAGATTCATAGATTCATAGATTCATAGATTCATAGATTCATAGATTCATAGATTCATAGATTCATAGATTCATAGATTCATAGATTCATAGATTCATAGATTCATAGATTCATAGATTCATAGATTCATAGATTCATAGATTCATAGATTCATAGATTCATAGATTCATAGATTCATAGATTCATAGATTCATAGATTCATAGATTCATAGATTCATAGATTCATAGATTCATAGATTCATAGATTCATAGATTCATAGATTCATAGATTCATAGATTCATAGATTCATAGATTCATAGATTCATAGATTCATAGATTCATAGATTCATAGATTCATAGATTCATAGATTCATAGATTCATAGATTCATAGATTCATAGATTCATAGATTCATAGATTCATAGATTCATAGATTCATAGATTCATAGATTCATAGATTCATAGATTCATAGATTCATAGATTCATAGATTCATAGATTCATAGATTCATAGATTCATAGATTCATAGATTCATAGATTCATAGATTCATAGATTCATAGATTCATAGATTCATAGATTCATAGATTCATAGATTCATAGATTCATAGATTCATAGATTCATAGATTCATAGATTCATAGATTCATAGATTCATAGATTCATAGATTCATAGATTCATAGATTCATAGATTCATAGATTCATAGATTCATAGATTCATAGATTCATAGATTCATAGATTCATAGATTCATAGATTCATAGATTCATAGATTCATAGATTCATAGATTCATAGATTCATAGATTCATAGATTCATAGATTCATAGATTCATAGATTCATAGATTCATAGATTCATAGATTCATAGATTCATAGATTCATAGATTCATAGATTCATAGATTCATAGATTCATAGATTCATAGATTCATAGATTCATAGATTCATAGATTCATAGATTCATAGATTCATAGATTCATAGATTCATAGATTCATAGATTCATAGATTCATAGATTCATAGATTCATAGATTCATAGATTCATAGATTCATAGATTCATAGATTCATAGATTCATAGATTCATAGATTCATAGATTCATAGATTCTCGCTTTTGTGAGTCATAGATCTTAAATTCTATGAACCATAGAACCATAGATCTTTGCGTCTATGACTACCATTCATAGATTCATAGAATCTTGCATCTATGAACCATAGAACTTCAATTCTATGAATCTATGAAAGAAAAAAATCGAATGTTTATAGAAAAAAGGCGAATCGACTCATATAATTATTTTCCGCCAAACTGATAAGCGACGAAAAATCAATTGGCAACGTGCCAACAAAACAAAAAACTGTCAAAAAATAATTGTTGTTTCAGTCACAGTAATATGTGTGTACATATGAATATATGACAAAAACTAGTGTATCTTCCTTCCATTCCTTCTTCTTTTCCATCCATCCAACTGATAAGAAACGAGCGAGAGAGTGAGAGGGTGGAAGAGAAAGAGAGGAAGAAATAGTGTGTAGGTATGAAGAGACGCCAGAGAGTCGAGGGAATAACTACCGTATCTAGATAAACCGAATATATATATTTATTTGAGGGAAAATAACAAGCGGCTCGATGGGAATATTTAGAGGTTTGGCGGAATGGGTTACGGTAGTTTACAAAGTGTGTAAACACCGTGACGGAAAAATGCAGACTTTTGGGTGGAAATATATTTAACATTGGGGAAAAATGAAGTTTTCAAGCGAAAAATTGAATTATTTTGGGCTACGGTAGCCACAGAAAGTGTGTACACTATGACGATTAAATGCACAGTTTTCGGTGGAAAATCAAGGTTTTTGATGGAAAAATGCGGGAAATCGAGCTTTTTTGAACAGAAACATGGGTTACGGTAGGCTAAAAATGTGTGTAAACACCGCGACGAAGAAAATACACAAAATTTGGCAGAAAATTACGAGTTTTCGACAAAAAATGATGAAAATATGAGGTTTTTTGAACGGAAGCTCGGGGTACTGTAGTCTAGAATGTGTGTAAACACCGTGACGTAAAAATGCACACATTTGGGCAAAAAATTACGTTTTTTCAATGAAAAATGAAGATTTTTGAGCGGGAAATTTATTTATTTCGGGTTACTGTAGTGTGCAAACACCGTGACGGGAAAATTCACACTTTTAGGTGGAATTTAATGATTTTCAACACAAAAAATCGCGATTTTCGATAAAATAGTGTATACACCATGACGATAAACTACACACATCATACTTTTTTCAAAATCGTCACGTAAACTAAAAAATGCGAAGGTTTATACAAATAGACATCGAAAAAGTGCACAAAATTTGAGGAAAACCGAGGCGCAGGGAGGCGACCCATTTCCTCGCCCAAAAAAAGTTGTGTCGTCGACCAGCAAAAAAACTCAAGAGGCCAAAAACTGAGCGACGAAATAGTGTGTAAAAAGAGGAGTGTCGGTTAGACATAGGCGAAAATCGATGCGGCGGGGACGACATAGCGGCAGAAAAAAAAAACATATTTTCGTGTTTTTTTTCTTCCTTCATTCAATGGGGCGGTCTGTCTGGCCAAAACAAATCGAGGAGCCGGTTTCGCGTTGGAGCGCGTTTGCATTATGATTAAATAGGCATATATAGGCAAATGGAAGGTCAAGTTTATATCGATCGAGGCGGTTTTACGGGGAAATTGTCCGTCCCCGCCGGCGACTACGCGGGGGACGATTTATGACTATATCTGGTGTCCTAGATTTATTTATTTGTATATATTTATTCAACTTTTCGTGTGTTTATAGAAGATTTTACCTTATTTTCAGCGATTTTAGTCGAAAGTTCGATGGAGCGCACTTACAATAATCACTTTATTCGAAATTTGCTAAAAATTCTCATTAGAGCGCATTTGAAACGCGACTAAACCGAAATTCAAACTTTCGCGGCTCGAAAATCTCGAAAAAACGACAAAATTCAAAATTTTGTCATTGGAGCGCGTTTGCGCTGCCGCTAAACCTATTTTCAAATTTTTTCGGTTAAAAAATATCAAAATACGCATTTTTCAAGGCTAAGAACATTAAAAACTTCGAAATTTTGTGAAAAACAAGATTTTTATCAGTAGAGCGCACTTGCACTATCTCTAAACCTAAATTTAAATTTTCTGACTTAAAAATCGATCAATAACTCGATTTTTGAGCTAAAAAACTTGAAAAACATCAATTTTTGACAGAAAACTTTGAAAAATTATGTACAAAAGCTGGAAAAAAGTGAAAAATCGGATATTTAGCTTTGTAATCGTGCAAAAACGGCGAAAATCGATAAAAACGTGAATTTCTCGACGAAAAATGTGTTGTTGGTTGGGTTTCGTCTTACGAGAACCCCCCGACCGAGGGGGTAGCTGAGACCGAGAGGGCGAGAGAGTGAGAGGGTGCCAGAGACAACTCTTTCTTTTCGACGAACATTTTCCTCCTCTTTTCATTGATTTTCTGCGTCTCTCTGTCTCACATACTCTCTCGTCTTTCGTCTTGTCTGCGTCTCATACTATCTCGCTTTTCCACGGCATATTATTCACAACAACAGACACATACACACACACATCCCTGTCGCTTTTAAGGGACCAATTCTGTTTCTCTGCGTCTCTACACTCTCTCGTACTATGTGGGTTAGGGATACGGTAGGTATTGTGACGTATGGATGGATCTATGGACCATAGAATTAAGGATCTATGGAATCATAGACACAGGGGTCTCTGAATCTATGAATCTATGAATCTATGAATCTATGAATCTATGAATCTATGAACCTATGAATCTATGAATCTATGAATCTATGAATCTATGAATCTATGAATCTATGAATCTATGAATCTATGAATCTATGAATCTATGAATCTATGAATCTATGAATCTATGAATCTATGAATCTATGAATCTATGAATCTATGAATCTATGAATCTATGAATCTATGAATCTATGAATCTATGAATCTATGAATCTATGAATCTATGAATCTATGAATCTATGAATCTATGAATCTATGAATCTATGAATCTATGAATCTATGAATCTATGAATCTATGAATCTATGAATCTATGAATCTATGAATCTATGAATCTATGAATCTATGAATCTATGAATCTATGAATCTATGAATCTATGAATCTATGAATCTATGAATCTATGAATCTATGAATCTATGAATCTATGAATCTATGAATCTATGAATCTATGAATCTATGAATCTATGAATCTATGAATCTATGAATCTATGAATCTATGAATCTATGAATCTATGAATCTATGAATCTATGAATCTATGAATCTATGAATCTATGAATCTATGAATCTATGAATCTATGAATCCACACCTACTCCAACATTTATTGTTTAAACAAACATACCATAATGTCTGCGTCTCTCCATTCATCCACTATTTCGCCTTGTTTGCCTTGTTTTCGTTTCGAAACACACGAACAGCATTATACCTGAAATAAAGTGAGAGAGTATTGTATAGTAAGAGACGCAGAGAAAAAAGGAGGAAAATGCTGAAAATCAGTGTAAATGGGTCTCATGAGGAAATAAATATATGTTACCTAAATCAGGTTTCGAAAAATAATCTTGTGATGAAAAAAAAGTGGGGGGAACACATGAACTTGTCCGTGTGGAGTACACGGACGAAAAAATCGATGGACGAGAAAAACGGCCGATTGGGGCAAGGGGCTATTTTTGGAGATTCGTGGTGAGACCATGTGCCAAAATATGGGGTCTGGTATTTTTGAGGAAAAATCTGGGATCTCTGAAAATATAAAATCGACTTAAAATTGATGTTTTGTGGAATTATCTCGATGGAAAAAAAAAGGTTTTTTTTTCATGGTGCATATATTTTTCATTGCAAACACTGCCGGAGAACGCTCATATCTTAGAATCTAGTACAGTTATCAAAAAGTTGTCAACAGCAAACTTGTAGAAAAAGTTTTGGTCTACAACATTACAGTTGACTACTTTTTGATAGCTGTTCTAGATTTAGAGATATGGTCGTTCTCCGGAAGTATCGTTCTATTCGAGGAAATACGGTATCTAGATTTTTTTTCTGAATTTTATGCATTGATGGTAATTTTGCATGGAAGTTTTGAATCTGAATTATTTGAAAGTATCTCTGAAATTGAGAAATCAAGTACTTAACATGTTTTTCTAAAAAAAAGTCGGTCAGTGGCTGATGAAGAACAAAATGCATCGTTATAGTCAAAAACAGAGTTTCAAGCCACGACTTCAAAAAAAATTGTTTCAAATTTTTCAAACTCAATTTTCAGATTTTTTTTCCGCAAAAAAATGTCTGGAAAAGGTAATGTGACAGGTTTTTCAAAAAAAAAAAATTGGTCATCGGTTGATGAAGAAAAAATTACATGACTATATTTAGAATCAAAACTTCAAGGTGTGCCTTTGGGGAAAAAATCGAGCGTTCAACTTTGAAACTTTTTTTTTTCAAAACTTTCAAACCTAACTCTCGGAAAAAAGATCACTCATCAGTTTCAAAATTCCATGGTACATATTTTGACAAAAAATATTTGAAGCTCAAAAAGTCTTCAAGGTGTGTAACTTTTGACAAAAAATTGGAGCACCCCGGGAAGAAGTCATGAGCCAAAGTATGGGCTCATGAAAAAAATTTGAGTTCGTTTTTTTATAAGGAACTAAAACTCTATGCTAAACTCTGGATCAGGTCTATCTAAAAAAAACTGTCTTTCGCGGTGCATATTCTTGATATTGGAAAAATAAACTTTAAAAAAATTTTTTTCAAGAAAAGTCATCAGTTGATGAAGAAAAAAACTACTTGTCTATACTCTAAATCAGAAGTTCAAGACGCGTTTTTCAACAAAAAAAACCTGCCTCGAAAAAAAAAATTTGTATCAAAATGTTCAAATCCGATTTTCAACCTTTTTTCAGGTTTTTTTTTTCAACAAAAACTAATCCGTAAATCGGGTTTTACATGCAAATATACATCCAGTGGTTCAATTTCTTCAAAATCTGGTTACTATATTGGAAAAAAACAGATCACTCATCAGTGTCAAAATTCCATGGTGCATATTTTGAGGAAAAATAATGGGAGCTCAAAAAGTAAAATCGAGCTGTGAAGTCAAATGAAGAAATATCGAAGCATATTGAATAATAACTTGAATATGTATCTAGGCTACAAATTGAAGAATAATTGGAAAACGGGGAGATCAGAGAGGGACAAATATTTGTATCATTGATAGATATATGCACTTATAAACAATAATGGCCTGGCGATGATGAGATTTGCAGTCACATGGAGTATCTAGGAACAAAATTTTACTGAAAAATTTTTTTTCAAAATGATATAGAGTTGGGATGGAAAATATCCAAATATTGTTAACTTTTTTTGTTTCAGAGGATTATCGGGTTGCGAAAAAGTTCACACGAAAACTTACTATTTTCAACATGAAAGAGCACAAAGTACTTGACTATATTTGTATCATGGCATCTGAATAGTATCATTGTGGATACAAATATTGTTCTTCAACTTTAACATGTTTCAATTTTAGCTGACTTTTTTGTTAGATGCCGTAGTTCCTCGAATAGATCAGCACTGAAAACTCCGTCGGAGAATGATCATATCTCAGAATCTAGTACAGTTATCAAAAAGTTATCAACAGCAAACTTGTAGCTGAAGTTTTGATCTACAAATTTGCAGTTGACCACTTTTTGTTAGCTCTTTTAGATTTCGAGATATGGGCATTATACGGCAGCGTTTGCAGTGCCGCTATATTCGAGGAAATACGGTAAATCTCTGTATCAAGGAACGATGCTCAAAATGTCTAAACTTCTGATCGATTTTTCTGGTAGAATAATGTCTTTTACTAGGTTAAAAAATTTTAAATATATGCTCTATTTCTAAATGTGAACTATATACATCTGATTTGGTATATAGAAGATTCTTTTTTTTCACAGTATATTGGAACTTAAAGTTGGAAACTGGGGTTTGGATCATTCGAGGTGTGACGAGCAATTGATCAATTATTAGGTTTGAAACTTTTGTTGATAATTGGGGATACATGATAGCCTTTCTGATATGGTGATTGAAATGTGAGGAGATTACCTTATTTCCTCGAACAGAGCGGCACTGCAAACGCTGCCGTATAATGCTCATATCTAGGAAACTAGAAAAGCTATCAAAAAGTGGTCAACTGCGGATTTGTAGATCAAAACATCAGCTACAAGTTTGCTGTTGACAACTTTTTGATAACTGTACTAGATTCCGAGATATGATTAGTCTCCGACAGAGTTGGCAGTGCCGCTCTATTCGAGGAAATACGGTTTGTTAAACTTCAGCTGAATGTGAGCTCTGAGAAATTTGAATCAAAATAATTTTTTGTTTGAAAAATATTCAAATCACTACAATTCGGGACTTTGAATAATTTGATTTTTCCAGAAAATAAAAATTTTTTGATTTGAGTTTTTTTGATCGAAACTACTTCTCAAGTTAAATACTACCGTATATCTACCATCAATTGATATACAGTAGTCTACAGTAGGCAGGATAGTTGATATAGTTACTAAGGAGCATTTTGAATATCCTTCACAAGGGATTACTGTAGTATACTGTAGCTCACTTGATCTATCAAACATGATATTGGTTGATTATGGGTATGGATTTGAAATTCTGTGTAAATTTTTTTGATTGAAATTTTCGGTTGATACAAAATATTTTCAGCTCTATATATGACTCTAAAAGTGCTGAAATTCTTAACAAAATCTGAATCAACATGTATATACTCAACATGTATATACCCATGATTCAAAAATTGGCCGGATACAATTTTTGGGATATTCATTTTTTCAAAAACCCACAAATTCAATAAAAATGATCAAAACAATAATATACATATTTGGTGAAAAACAATATACATATATATACACATATATATGCTGCGAAGAAGAGAAAGAAAATAGGGGGTGACAAGACACATATATATGTATTGTAGCCATAGGCACCAACCACAATATACATATTGTGTTGTGTATATATACTACAAATGCGCTCTATCGACCAAAAAAGTGGGCGGAGCTTAATGTGGACTGGAATTATAGACAAAAAACGACATTGATATAGGGAAATTGGTTGCAATTGGGGTGAGATAAATGTGCCAATTTGGTGGGTTGGGGGAGACATTTTTGATGGGAGTTGAGGCACCCAAAGAGTGATACATCAGGCACCCAGATGAGCACCCAGAGGAGATGTAGTTGAGGCACCTATATATATGGTACTTTGTGGTAATTAAGGCACCCATTGATAGGAAGTTGAGCACCCAGAAGAAGTGGTACATCAAGCACCTAGATGAAGAACTAAGGCCCCCAGAATTAGTGTATTAGAGGCACCCAAAGAGTGATATATCAGGCCCCCAAGTATACTTGAGATACCCACTATATCAGTTTGTAGTAGTATAGGCACCCATGGAGTGGTATATCAGGCACCCCCAACTATAGTGCCTTGTGGCAATAAAGGTACCCATTGATAGGGAGTTGGAGCACCCAGAAGTAGAAGTACATCAGGCGCTTAACATAATGAGTTAAGGCACCCATGGAGTGATACTTGAGGCACCCAGGGTAAATGTACTTGGTGCACCCATTATACATATAACTTTTTGTAGTATAGACACACATTGATGAAAAGTTGGGGCACCCTGGTACTTTAGGTACCCAACAATAGTAGTTAAGGCACCCAAAGGATATTAGATCAGGCACCCAAAGGATACTAGATCAGGCACCCAGGTATACTTTAAGCACCCATTGAAAAATTATCGAAGGTGTAATTAAAGCACCCAGGAAGTGATACTCTATGAAAACTTTATGGTAGTATAGGTACCCAAGTGTGATACATGAGGCACCCATAACGAAATGATGACATTTTCATGGGAAAATCGATATTTGGCGCCACACCTTTCCCCTTGTGCTAAACCTAAAAACTTGGAAATTCAACAAAAAATGTCTATTTTCTGAATTTTTATTAGAAAAAGACATGGGATCGATCATTTTTTTAAATGAAGAAATTCAAGATCTTATGTTTTTCACTACTTTTTATTGAGGAAAAACGGTTTTTTCCGGAAAATAACACGGTTTGCAGTGGAGCGCGTTTGCAACACCACAAAGGAGAATTTGAATTTTTTCACTGATTTTACGACTTTTTTCAATGAAAAGTTGCAGTTTTTGTCAATTTGGAAAATTTTTGGGTTGGAAAAAAATTTCGAAATAAAATTTTTCTGGAAAAATTAATGAAAAATCGATTTTTTGTTGTTTTTAAGGAAAAATTGCGTTTCCGCACCGGTTTCGAGCTGAAAATCTTTGATTTTTTAAGCTCAAAATTACTGCAAACAGCGCTGCGAGACCCAAAAAGCTGAAAATTAATATTTTCATTCAAAAAACTTGCTGAAAATCTGTATATTTGTATATTGTTGTATATTGAATGTCGATCGACAAAACATGGGGTTGAAAAACGATGGGGCGAATGAAAAGAAAAATGAAGAGAAAAATGGAAGAGAGGGACGGGGCGAGAGAGAAAATGGGAAGCGAGACGCAGAGAAATGAGTAGCAGGAAAACGGGGCACTTTGATTGAAAAAAGCCAAAACGACTGGCTGGAAAATTAAATTCTCGAGACATCAAAATGAGATATTTTGGCAAATAAATGATGATTCTTTCAGTTTATATGGAACATCTCAAGTTGCAATCTCGAATTTGCTCAATTATGACTTCAAAATTCAAGTTCCCGCGCATTTGAAGCATACGGTAGACAAATCTGCAAACACCACATCTGCAATATTAGGGTACCGTAGCCACCTGAAAATCAGCGGTTTTTCGAAAATATCACTTTTTTCGGCGGAAATAATTGTTTTCAGCTGAATTTTTTTAATTTATTGGTCAAAAATAATGAAATTTTAGTTTTTCAAGACTGTTTTCTGCAAAATTTAAGCCTAGTTTCGTCAAAATTGACCGGTAAAACTGGCTTTCTGTTGAAAAAAGCTTTTCTTTCACAAAAATCGTAATCCTTATGCATTCCAAGCACTGAAAAAGAATGAAATATTATAATTTTCAGCATTTTATGATTATACAATGAACGGGAATGAGAGTAGTGGATTACTACCCACAATGCAACAGGTCGAGTCGGAAAATGGTAAGTTTTGTAGTTTTTCGAGTTGAAAAATGTGAATTTTAGGAAAAACTTGGTATTATTTGAACACAGAACCACCACCGGAAGGATGGAAACTGCCGGAATCGAATGGAAATGGACACAATGAGCAGGAGCTGAAATTTGGTGAGTTTTTAATTGAAAATATGTGGAATGTCGAGAAAAATAGCACGTGAACAATTTTTGTTCTGTTTTGAGCTCGAAAGCCTACAATTTTCGTAATCTGCTTCAAATAGAACACATGAGTTCGGAATATCATGAGGAAAACGGATTATTTTTTAAAACAAAGAGTTATTCATGAAATTTTTACATAAAAATGAAAGATGATGCATAAAATAAATAAAAACCGGAAAAAGTATGTTACAAAGTTTTTATAACATTAAAATTTTGAATAGTTCTATGTTTCTATGGCAAGTTCTATGGTGAACAGTCATAGAGATCTATGGAATTCTATGAAAGTTTTTGCGAAAGATTCTATGAATATATGTTAGGTTCTATGAAATTCTATGGAATATTGTAGATATGTACGGAGAAAGAACGGATCTACGAAATTCTATGAACTTTCGTGAACACGTTTTCCGATTCTATGATTCTATGGCAATATCTATAAAAAATTGACATTTCATGAGAAAATTATGTTTCAAAATTTTTTATAGCATCAAATTTTGCAGATATTCCTATGTTTCTGCAGTTTTATTGTTGAAAAATATAAAAAATTTGTTAAAAACAATTATTGCCAGTAAAAATGCAGAAAAACACAGATTTTGGATAAATTTAATGCTAAAACCTGAAATATCCAGTCACGAAGCTCTGTGTCTCTCACTTTCTAGTGCTCTCTCTCTCTCTTTTCATATCGAGACTCAACAAAAAAACGTAAAAAGGCGACGATAAATGGGTATATCTATACACATTATGATTAGCCCCAGTTTCCCCATCTAATGAAGCTCTTTTTCTCTAATTCTAAATATATTCATCATTTCAGAAAACCCGCACGAAAATTATGGCTTCGATGATCAAAATAACACGAGAAATGGAAATAAGCGAGGAGGGAAACAAGATCAGTCGATGGTTGTTAATAATTCGAAGGAAATGTTCCAAAATGTGGTAATATTTTGAAAATATTTAAAGGAAAAGATGGGGTTTTTCGTGGTGGGACCTCAGATTTTTGTATTTTTTGTCTTCAAAGAGAACGAAAAACGAGTGAAGCTGAGAATTTTCCGAAAATTTGAATAACCAAAGAAAAAACTTGTGAATCTCAATCAAAATCAGAGAATATTTTCACAATTTGTCTAGAATCAAGTCTATTTTCACCCCAAAATTTTTTCCACTCTGATTTTTCTACTAAAAATCGAATAGCTCATGGTTTTTCGTGACAAAACCTCAGATTTCAATATGCGTCTTTAAACAAGGGAGCAACGGAGTCAAAATGAAAATATACTGAAAATTTAAACAGAAAATGAAAATAAAAAAAGAAGAAAAGATGTGTGACTTACTTTTCGGACGGGTCTCGCAACTAATGGCGAGTCATCATCGTCACATATTGAAGCACATACATTTGGTTTTTTTTGTTTTCATTTTTACAAAATGTGTTGGGACTAGTTTCAACTCAAAACTTAACATCACTTCATTTTTCTCCTCAAAAATCCAATAGCTCATTGCTTTTTTCGAGACCTCAATTTACACTATGCGCCTTTGAAAACTCTTTGCGGGACCCATATTAAGAAAAGCACAGAGTTTTCTTCTTAAAATTTGAAAAATATGTCTAGAATTAAACCTAGTTTCAACTCGAAACTTAGTTCAACTCGTTTAAACCGGAAAGCTCATAAAATTTCGTTTCGAGACCTCAATTTACAGTATGCTCCTTTAAAGTTCACTATAATTTACAGAATGTGCTGCCAGACGGCCGTTACTTCTGTAGTCTGTGCAATCGTCCATACAAGACCAACGCGACACTAATGGCTCATCTACGTGGCACTCATCTTCGTCATGAAACTCGTTGTAACGAGCCAGGATGCACTTTGTAAGCTCTTTTTTTGAATTTTGTAGATCAAAAATGATTTGTTTAGTGTTGCACAAACAATGTACCAAAAACGAACGCATTTGAAAAGTCATGAGCGATTGAAGCAGAATGAAATGACTGTAAGTTTTGTATTTTTGGAATTTTTTTGATTAAAAATGGGGTTTTTAAGAAAATGCAGAAAAAAGCGATGCGTCAATCATTCCCGATACCAAGTGAAGAAGAACTACTCAGCGAGATTCTACGATCGAACAAGGATATCGAGGGAATGGTGAAGTCGTTGGAGCCGAAAACTGGGAAAGTGAGATATACGTGTCAGGAATGCACACAAGTGTTTCATAACACATTTCACGCGCAGAGGCATATGGAATATCATTCGTAAGCAATTTTTTGGGTATATTTGAGCTACAGTAACCCTGATCAGTTGCAGACAATTACCAAAACAATGCTTCTACTGTGGTGATGTTCGACGCGGTGTTTTGGATCTTCGAATGCATTATTTGAGAGCGCACAAAGAGGAAGGAATACGAACATTCACATGCAATGAATGCAAAACGTTGGTTGTTTTATGATGGAAATGAGGTGTTTTGTGGTGGATGTAAAGTGTCGTGATTTGTGGGAATATGTTTTTATGTCGAAAATAGAATATTATTGATGGGTTTTGCATGGAAATACGTGTGGAAATGTAATATCAAACTTTTTGAGTCATAAAAATTGAGATATGACTGAAATTTCAGATGAAAAAAAACTTTGTTTCGCAAAAAAATAAGCCTACGACGTCATTTCAGGCATTTTAGAGACTAATAATTACTTTCCCATGAAAAAACTGCAAAATTATTTTTAAAAAACCGACATAAATTCATATTTTAGCTTAAAAATCCAGCCATCAGTTTTGGAAAATAAATGAAATACGGCTGAACTTTTCAGTCCACTTTTTGAGATTTTGGAGTAGTTTTGGGCCGGGTCATGGGTCCCACTTTTCCCAAAAATTTTACATTTACCTCCTTTTTGTCAGGAAGGGCGAATTTTTTCGCAACAGCCTCATGCTTTGTCGAAAACGGGTTCCACTTTATTAACTTTTGTTTCTAAAAGCCACGAATCCCGTGTTTTTTTTTCCAAAATTAGGGTCTTCTACCCATGGATTTAGCGCGAACGGTCATGGCTCTTAACGACGTTTTGCAAATTTTGGATTATTTTCTTCATCTTGTTTAGATTCGACTCAAAATAAACTATCATGAAAATCCCTGAAACCAGTAGCCTACTTCAAAATTTAATTTTCAGTGGATTCACATCGCATCAACTATTCCTGAAGCATTTGGGTGATGGTCCTACCGGTAAAAGTTTCAAAAATCTCGAAGTTTCATAAAAATTGTGATTTTAGACTGCACTGAACCACTACCAAGACAAGGAATCTACTATGGTGAACTGCCAGACACATATGTTATTGAGCCGGCTCATAAACGTATGTTTTATTGGTACTATGTAGTTTTAATCAAAAAATTCGTTTAGATCGCCTAGAATTGTTCAGAAAGAAACATTTGGATTGGATGGCGGCAACGAATCAAGTTGTTGAGGTATTTGATAGGGTTGATATGAGAAATTTATCGTTTTTCAGCTTGAACGAGGGACATATAACTGCCAAAATCGCGAGAATTACATGAGTGATCGGGCGATGCCGAAAGGTTGGATTCAAACGGTTTGTGGATTGAAATCGTATCAGGAAGCGGCAGAAATTGTGAGTTTTTCCTTGGATTTTGTGAAAAATTAACAAAAAATTCCAGAAACCCGCACCAACATCGCCATATTTCCGGCAAAGATCAATGAGAAAGTGTTGGGATAACACTGAAGAGAAGCAAAAGGCGATCGGAAGATATTTGGACTACGAAACACAACAAAATGTAAGCAACATAAAAAACAAGGGAAGGGAGACAGACGGGGTGCGACGGAAATGATTGACGAAAATGAGATGAGAATTAGAGGGAAGAGAGTGAAGAGAGAGAGAGAACGAATTATTGTTTTTTTTTTGAACGGAAATGGCACGAACTTGATGGTCTGGTAGAGGGGTTTGGGAGTTTGAATGTTTTTGAAAAGAGAGTCAGTTTGGGTCTCGACACGTTTTTCCTGATTGACTGTGGTCGAGTTGCAAAAGCGTATAAAGACGTTTTGGATGAGCAAAAGTCGTTGAGAAAATTGAAAGATAGATACAACTTTCAATTTTTCTTGAAAGAATTGGAATTTTTCTCGAATATTACAAAAAAATAGAGTTTCACAATTTTTGTATGGAAAAGTTCCGAAATTTTGAGAGAAATTGTGGTTAAGAGGGAGGAATTATTGCTTTTTTGAACGAAAATGGCACGAACCTGGTCTGGTAGAGTTTGAATGTTTTTGGAAGGGAAGTAGTTTGGGTCCTGACACGACTTTATTGTTTTATGAATGTAAGTACCGTAGTCTATCTGCAGAAGCGCGTCGGGACCCTGGAGCAGTTATTGCCTTGAAAAACTCGTATCTCTCTGAGGAGTTTGGGTCCTGGCACGATTTTACTGTTTGATGAATGTGAATACCGTACCCAATCGAGCTGCTTTTCGGGATCCAGGAGAAATTTCATATCTTTCTGTTTTTGCATTTGATTTGAAAAAATTAGTACCTCCAGGTAGATCGATGCTCAATTTTCTGTAGAAGGGTTGCAACTGTTACCAATTTCAAAGATTTTTTTTTCCGGATATCACAAAATGATGAAGTTTCACAAATTTTGTGACAAAGTTTTGAAAATTTGAGAGAAAGAAGAGGCAGAGATAGTGGAATAATTTGTTATCAAAACGGAAATAACATGAATTTGATGGGATAGCGGAGATTTTGGCAAAATTGGGAAGTTAAATATCTGAATAATTGAAATTTGCGGAATTTGAGAGGTTTATCAGAGGATTTACCGAATTTTAGCCAACGTGGCTCAATTTTCAATGAAACGATGAAAATTTTATAAGAAATTCCGAAAAAATGAGAGAGTTTCACCTTTTTCATTAAAAAAAGAGAAAATTTGAACCATTTTATGCTATTTACTGAGATATTTCTACAAAATAGAACAATTTCTGAATTTCTTAACGAATACCGGCTAAAAATCAAAAAATCAGATGTAAAAAAACTCAAAAGCATGTATATTTTCAGCCGGCGATGACATATTACCCCGATAACAACAATAATCCTTCGAATGATTCGTCTGCTTATCTAAATACCCAACGACTTCCGACTGCTTCATCAGGTAAATATATATCCCTATTTTCATCGCAAATATCTTGTTTATCACCATTTGTTGTTTTTGAGGTGATAATATGATGCCACAACAGCCACAATCATCATATCAGAATATGGATTATGATATGGGTTATCAAATGAATTATCATAGAGAAGTTCGAGGTTGGTTTTATGGTTTTTTGAGATTTGAAAGAATTGAGAAAATGGGAAAAATGGATAAAAAGTGACATTTTTTAGCCATAAACAGGTGAAAATAAGGATTTTCCACAAAAAAAGAGCATTATGAACACAGAATCTATTATTTGTCAGATTCTTACCAAGTTTCGCCTTCTTTTTTTTCCAAAATGAAACCTAGAGACCCGAAATTCAGGCTATTTTGTCAGTTATGTGCAACTTTTCAGTATTTTGAGCTCCGCAGAGCGCAGCAAAGGCTTTTTCGCGAAGATATTGAGAAAGATTTTAAATTGTACGCTGAAAACAGCTGGTGAATGGTGTATTGTAGCTACAGTAATTATATAACTACAGTACCCATGTCTTATACACAAAGTTAGCGTATGACATACATACTATATTTGATAGAGGTAAAGTAAACTATATGAGAAATTTCCATATTCCGAGTTTGGTCCTTGGTAAGATAGGTTTCACGTTTTTTATATCATAAGATGGAAAAAAAGTTTGACGATACATTTCTTCTGCCTATATCTATGTATTTCCCTCAAAAAGAAAGACAAAGATCCATTATGGATATATATTTCAACTGACATAAAGTGCCAATTTTCAAATTCTGAGAAGTTATAAAATTTTCACAAGTTTTACGGGTTTATTTGGAAAGAAAACCACTTTTAAAAACTGATTACTCGTAAAATATCCGATGAATAAAATCCGAAGGATTTCAGAGCCATACGCCAACCAAAATGGAATGATATCCGGCATCAACAACTCAAGTTATGATGATTCGAAAAAACTCGTGTATGATGGCCACAAATCGCATCGTAAGTATAGTTTCTTGAGATTTTCTGAAATTTTCGAGCTTTTCAGGCAATGATAATCGAAATTTCATCATGAGAAATGATGAAACATTCGGAGTTGATTTATTATCATCCAATGGACATAATGATCCGGTTTTTGAGGAATTGAATGGATTGGATTATGGTGAGTTGGTGTTTTTTTTGTTTATTTGAAAACCTACCAAAAAGGTATCAAGTCAATTGACTGTGAATGGGTAGAGAATCATGATAACCCACTGACTCCGGACTGATACACTAACTGATAATAATAGTTTTGCTTATATAGAGGGAAAGAAGCGAGTGACCGACATTCAACTGGTTATGAAATATTGCAAGGGAAATGTCGGTTGCTCGGCGAGCAGTGTGTATATAAACAGAAGAAAGATCAGTCATTTCCATCGGTCCGTCGAGAGAGAGGAAATGATGAAAATTCAACATTTTAGAAGATTTTCGGATAAAATTTCGTTTTAACAAATATAACTGAAAGAAAACAAAATTGATGAATCTTCTGATTCAAGAAATTTCCCAAAAAATTTTATCAAATTATTATGTAGAATATCACCTTCATGACAAAGTACTATTTAGCTACAAATTCGACAATGATTCAAAAAATCAGAAGAATTACCAAAAAAAGTAGCTTTCTGCATTATCAATTATAAATTTCTAAAAAATTTCCTCGGAAAACGACATTCCATAGACATAGTTTGTCGTATTTCTTATGACAGAAGTAAAAATTGCTGCAAATTATCGATAATAAGGGAAATAAATCATTTTCGAGGGTTTCGAATTCAAGTTTTTTCGAAAAAATGCAATTGAGATTGAAAGAGACGAATGCATTTATTGTTTCATAAAAGTTCACAAAGAATGACAGTAATTGTTTTAATTCTACCAATTTAATCATATTATTATTATTATTCGAAATGTCATTTTCGTGGCAAGTCACAAAAGGCTAAAATATTATCACAAAAACATGATATTACTGAAAAATTGCATTTCCTGTCGAAAATACGCAAAAAGAATAAAAGTTGCAACAGTTTCACAAATTGAATATCAAAAAATATCACTTTTATGACAAATTATTTGCTTCAAATTTAGAAATAACAAGAAAAATATTAAATTTTGTCATTTTGCAGTTCTTCCAACCAACTCATCCGACAAAACCGACGATCTAATGGACATATTCCAACTTTGATGCATTTTCGCCCTTCTTTTGTTCGTTTACTAGCTATTCTTCTCCTTTTTCCCTTCTATTTTTATATATTATAATGTAATAATTCGCCCCCATTATAGTCCCTTCAAGTCGTTTATTCTTGTGATGTTTACAAACTGTGTTGTTTCTTTTTTTCTGTTTTCTTCTAGATAGGTTTTATATTTTGAATGGTTTTATTTTGATGAATTTCTGGTTTATGAATTGCAAGTTGATATTATTCGACCATTTTGCGTTGATTTGTGACATTTGGATGGATTACAGAAGGATTGACCGCAGGAGACTGGAATTAGGACTATATATATAGGTATGAAAGAAGGAAGTAGGATGGATACCTAGGGTTAAAGGAGCAGGATCAACCGATGATATCAATGCAGTACTTCAATTGAGTCAAATGCCACAAACGGGAGAGGCACTTAGCCATCCTATGTTACAGAAACAGATTGATAAGATGGCTGCAGCATTGGATGAGGTTAGTCTTCGGTTTTTGAAAGAGAAGATCGGCGTTGAAGCGAGGATTTATACAATAATTTAAAAATCGAAAATTTTCTTGTCAGGATAACTGATAATCCAATTATCAGTGATAACTCATTTGATACTCAGCCAATTCAAAGTGATATCCAAATCACTGTCAGACAAGACGATGATAGATACAAAAAACACAGTATTCGCAATCAAAAAATTCATTTTCATTCAAATACAAAAAAAGGAAATTGCACGTATATGGGGGTGTGTGTGGCTGAACATTTCACTCGACAATTCTCGACTTATGGTCCCAAGTAGCGCGATTGATCGGTGCGGGCCTCGAAAACTTGTCCACCGGCACCACCGGATCCTGCAAAATGGTAAGGGTTGATAAGGAACTGATCAGGTGATAAGAGCAATGTCACTGATATACCAGATAGGCTTCCCGGATAAAGAAGCATATCACTATTATAACTATGAGTTACTTATAAGGATGATAATTATAATCAGTGATAGCTGGTGATAAACTGATAATCATCCCTTATCACCGAGTGATAGGCAACTGATAACCCAATTTATCTAGATTTTTCGAATTAACTGCCCAATTACAGATAACCAAATCCTCTAGTAAATTGAATATACCAATCCTTATCACTTTATCATATCAATTGACAATGCGTCATATAATCAATTGATACGATTTATCAGTATGTTGTCCAACAACTGATAAGGTTAGTGATAAGAGGCTGATATACCAATTTACCAGATTCTTTGAATCAACTGACTGAATCAACAGATGACCAAATCCTCTGATAAATTGATAGCATCAGTTCTATATCACTGATCCTACTAACTGATAATATGATACTATTATCAGTTAACAAGATTGAGTGTGTTATCAACTAACCTCCACCACCTCCACCGCTTGCACCACCGCTTGATCCACCCGATCCTTGTGCATATTCCTCACGGGCATATCCAGACGATGAGGCATTGCTGCCCATGTATCCGGATGAGTATCCACCAGCGGATGCTTCCAAAATCAGATCCTTTTGCTCTTCCGGAGTTTTTCCCAAAAACTCCTTCAGCTTTTCTTGGAGGCTTGTCATGTCGTCACTTGTGTTATTGATTCCTGCCCTTTTATACCTTTTTTTGCCACGTTGCAACCAGGTCAGTGAACTCGTTTATCAAGTTCACGTCACGTTCTGTGGCTCTTTGTTTTTTTTTGATAGCTACATTTTTTTGAGTCCAAATTTCACAAGAATAAAAACATTTTTTTGACGAAATTTCAAACAAATATGATGCATTTGGTGTTTGCACACAATGCAGCATAATCGACGAAAAACAATGTGAATCTAATTTTCTACAGGTCTGTGTTTCAAGAAAAAAAGGAATGTTTGCCTGCAAGTTGTCGTCAAATGTATTGTATGCAGAATGCAAAGTTGTGAATCTTTAAGATTAGCTATTTATAATTTATCAACAAGGCATTTCACAGGGGCCGTTTTTGTTTCTGTTTCGATTCAAAATTGACGTAGCGACTACTGGGGGGAGAACTTGAAGAAAGTAGTTCTATATACTCAACATAGAATTATTGATTCTTGATACGGGAATAAAAAGGATAAATGATTATATGGTCATAGAATTTGATAGAAATTGACGCTGAAACATCATAGAAATTTTTTGTGCAGTACTGATGCTATGATCATAAAAACATAAATTCCAGATATATGAATCATAGAACTTCCAGAATCGAGTTCTATGAATGGAAACCCCATAGAATTTGCAGTACCTCGATTTCATAGAACCTCATGAATAGCTCTGGTTCAGAGAAAAGTGATTATATTTCCATTGTCAGTTTCTTAGTCAGTTTCTCATAAACAAATCATCAAATCCATAGATCTATGAGCATAGAATCATCGAATCTTGATCGTTCTGGAATTCATAGATTAGATGACATACCATGGAACTTGATAGATCATAAATAAGATCCATCATAGAATCCATAGAATCGGCTGAAAACCTTTTCCAGTTTCTATGGTCGTAGCAGTATGGATCTATGAATTCAAATCTCACGTTTTGCAGTTCTATGGCAAGTTTTATGGATCTATGATATCATAGATCTAAAAATCATCATCCCCAGTTCAATGCCATAGATTCCAAGTTCTATGGAGTTCTATGGCCTGACATTCAAATCAATAATAATTTCTTGTAAAAACAATAGTATTAACATGGGAAGCTAGGCTCCGCCCACTTTACAACAAAGGTGTGATATGATAATGATAACACACTCACTTCCTCTCATATTTCAATGATATTTACCTAATATGTATGTTATCGCTCTTTTTTTTCAAAAATTGATAAAAATCAGAAAAATGTGATTACAACTATTTGGGAGGGGAAATGAAGTGTCCTACTGTAGATAGAAAAGTGTTTGCGGCCAGGGGGTAAATGCACAATTAAGACAACGAGTCTACTTTTTATGTTTCTCATTTGTACAAAATCAGCAAATCGTAGACTTGCTTTCTTGTCGTACTAACTGTTTTTGATCTATTGCCGTCAAAATATATGAAAAACAGCTCAAAATATGAAAGAAGTACGTCTAAAAACACCCATTTTTATGTCTAAAAACTACGGTTTTGAAGGAGCATGCCTCAATTTGTCAAAATGGTCTCGCGAAGATCAAATTTCAGCCCTTCCGAGTGCTGACATAGCCATTCTAAGAGATAAAAATTCGAGGATTCCGATGGTGCTATTATTTTTTCATGAAACTGTTTACTTTTTTTGCGCACGCGTGCACCGTTTTCAATACACACATATCCCCTCATCCTGTTGAACCAAACAGGTGTGTGATATAAATTGTGAAGGGCATTTTTTGTAGCGGACATTGCCTTTTTTCTTCCTCATGACCGAACTTTTCAGTTTATTTGGATTTCTAGGCCATCATGGAAATATGGCCTAACTTCTTTCAAATCAAGTTTTCTAGGCCACAAACACCATTTATGAGGGGCTCTAATGGTGGCCTAACATTTGTAAATAAATTTCTAGGCCATAGTTTCCGTCTTTTTTTTCAAATTGTCGAACATTTTGGTTTTCTAGGCTATGTGTTGGAATTTCCTCATTTATCAGTTATTCGTTCATAATTTCCTGTTCTGTTTTGACGGCCTAGAAATCCAACTAATGCGACTGGTAGGCGAGCGACCAGGGTTCGAGGTCGGAGTGAGGTTTTTAGATTTTTGTCGGTATTCAGAATGAGGCTAGGTACTATGAAAACCCTCAAAAGTTCGAAAATCCAAAAAGTTTGCATTTTTTAGGGAGCTGCTGGTTTGACTAGGTCTCTATATAATTGTGTCATTAATCGATCGATTTGCCCGAAATGCCATCGCCCAGGAAATCAGCAAATTCCGTAATGCCCTGACTACAGTATCCATGTATACTTTGTTTTTAACCTTATTTTCTGCTTAATCGCATATTATATGACAACATCGAATATTGATTTATTTGTTCCGGGTCGATCTCTACATACCCTTCATGACAATAATCGAGTCGATCACTTAGTTATTTCTCGTGCACCTTCGCGGAAGCATTTCTGATCCCCTTGTCAAATTTGGGCGAAATCGGATGGAAACTGCCCGAGAAATCGCAGTGCACAGAGTGACAGACAAACGGAACGACTGACAGAAGTTTTCCATTAGTAATAGTAAAGATGCTCATTATAATCGATCAACAACTCAATTGTACATAATTACTGGCTCCATAATACAAATAAGCACTTTTATGACTCCAAGGGAAAGCAATTTTCCAAAATTGATCAAGTGTTCAACACTTTCATTCGAAAGGTTGAAACTCCGAATTACCTTAAGTAATTGGAAGTACTCCGAAGAGGTATTCTGCTCCACCGGAATACTCCGATGAAGCTGTATAAAATTTATAACAAGAAATAACATATTGAAGAAACCGGCTGCCACGCACCCTCCCCTATTAAGTGACATGCAGACAAAATCGAGGCCTGCGCAGGGCACTACTCTCTCTGTAATTATGGCGCAATGGGAGACTGGACGACTGGTAGGCGAGTGACCAGGGTTCGAGGTCGGAGTGAGGTTTTTGATGTTCTGTCAGTGATATGGATAGATTAGGTTGTTTTAGAAATACCAGAACGTGAGGAAACTTTAAAAAATAGTGTTTATTGAAACAACTTTGATGCATTTTCGCCCTTCTTTTGTTCGTTTACTAGCTATTCTTTCCCTTTTTTCTTTCTATTTTTATATATTTTTATGTAATAAATCGCCCCCATTATAGTCCCTTCAAGTCGTTTATTCTGGTGATGTTTACAAACTGTGTTGTTTCTTTTTTTTTCTGTTTTCTTCTAGATAGGTAGTGAAAACCGAGTTTCCGAGATCGACAACTTTTTTTCCGTAAATCGCATCGTTTCCGATGGTATGCATGTCAGATTTTTCCATACAACTTCATGCTTTATCAACAGTCATTTGTCTGTCAACTATCATAGATTCATTAAATTCCTACACAAAGATCTTCCAATTCTATGTCACTTCATCCCAGTTATATGCATAAATCAAGCTATAACCGGAAGTTCTATGGTTTTCCATTAAGATCCTTCAATGTTCTACCCATAAATTCACAAGTTTTATGCAATTCCATTTCAATTCTATGCATAGAACCTGACAAGAAGTTCTTGCACTTTTCATCTCTCAAAGATATCGCCCATCCTTTGAAGCTTTATGCATAGATTTTGTAATTGTAACTTCCATAGATCCTCAAGTTCTATGCCACTCCATCCAATATCTATGCATGCAGTAGGACATAGATCGAAATGACGTGATTACTGTACTTGGAACAATATGCGCCTTTAAAACTTACATTTAGAGTAGAAAAGATCACTGTAGTCACTACAGTATCCCATAATTTTCCAGTCGAGACACAAACCACTATTTTTTGCAGAATGGAGAAATCTCATTTCTGATGAAAGAAGAAAACAAAATGCAGTTATGGCTGAAAAGTGTGAAACGGAAGAGATTCGAGACATCAGCCACCACATCATACTCGGTTTCATACCTGATTCCGGAGAATTTTTGAACAGTTGACTGAGTATCAAATGTAACTGACGTTTTACGGGTTTCCATTTATATTTATATGCTCATTATAATCGATCAACAACTCAATTGTACATAATTACTGGCTCCATAATACAAATTAGAACATTTATGACTCCAAGGGAAAGCAATTTTCCAAAATTGATCAAGTGTTCAACACTTTCATTCGAAAGGTTGAAACTCAGAATTACCTTCAGTAATTCAGATTGCATAGTATGCTGCTTCACCGAAATACTTCGATGAAGCACTTTAAAATTCAGAGCCCAATATATCTTCTCATTGAAGAACACGGCTCCCGCGCACTCTTCCCTATTAAGTGACATGCAGACAAAATCGAGGCCTGCGCAGGGCACTACTCTCTCTGTAATTATGGCGCAATGGGAGACTGGACGACTGGTAGGCGAGTGACCAGGGTTCGAGGTCGGAGTGGGGTTTTTGGATTTTTGTCAGTATTATGACTTTGATAATTTGCTCCAGAGCTCATTAAAATCTCAAAAGTATGTTTTTTTTTTGCAGATCACCTCATTCTAATACGACAAATCGCATGTTTTTGCTCATAAAAATGGTATATATTGTATCAGTACCATGGCATTTTTCAGCAGTATATATGAAAAAAGCTGAAATTTCAGAAATCCGGAAAATCAGAGGTGCGTATCCTCGAAAACAATGATTTCCGCCTTATCAGTACTGATAACACGCCTGATACGCCATGGAATCAATGTTTATTCTGTAAGTATCTAGTGTCTGCGTCTCTCATATCACACACTATTTCCATATTCAGGGTACTCGGACAATTGTATATACACCCTGCAATGTGCAAAAAAAGATATATTGATAAGGGTATGTGATATGGATACACTTGAATGGAATCAGGCAAAAGTGATAAATAGTCCAAGAGAATCACTGGAATATCGTGATGTTTATCATATCAGTGATAAGATATATGTGTTGTGGAGATCACCAACGTAGGTTTAGCTCCTTCTGATTCATTTGATACTCAGTCAACATTGACTTTTTCGGCTTAGTATCAAATATCAAAGACCTGTAAACCTAAACCTAACACCATTGTTTCTACAGCAAAAAAATGTGGATTCCTTCGTCTGGAAATGAGTAAGTGATATCTTCTTATTATGCATCCATTATTGCCAAATGCGCTCTATCGCAAAATCCGGAAAGTTAGGCCATGGCGTAACTTTTATGACACAAATGGCCTAGCTTTCCACATAATGCGATCGAGGCGCATTTTGCAGGCTATCATTCCATCTTATCCATCCTTTCCAGATCCATCCCTATCAACCATTTGTCTACTAGCACTGGCTGAGTACGATAGAGCGCCGGTACCAGAGCCGATACACGGACCACGAAATTTTGATGCTCGTCTTGACAGTTTTGCCGAGGCTATAAGTCTGATGTCGATACAGATTGACTTTTTCGCTGACGACAAGGCTGCGGAAAGAACTGAAAAAGTGAAGGAATGTCTACCAGCAGAATTGAGGTAAACCTAAATATTACGAAGATTCCAAGTTTTTTGAGTTTCAGAAAACGGTTCGAAGCGATTCACAATAACGAGTTTGGGAATGATATTCAAGTTCAACATGACCACTTCCGTCATCATCGACGACGACGTTATTAGTCAAATTATTTTGAAAATTTGTTATTTTTGTTCCAATAAACTTGATCTTTCTAACTTTTCTTATTTTATGGTAGTTGAGGCACATTAAACCTATCCCCCGCTCCGACACTCTGACAAAATACCAAAAACCCCACTCCGACCTCGAACCCTGGTATCAGTCGCCTATTCTCCCACTGCATAGTTACATACGCCAAGTATTTCGTCACCGGCCTCGATTTGGTCCGCATGACACTTTATGAGAGGAAGTGGTGGCCTAAAACAAGAAACCTTTTTCATTTCGTAAAGATTCTATGCCCATAGATCCCCAATTCTATGCATAGATCTCCTTTCAGGTCAATTTCCACGAGACCCTCGTAATCCAAAACGTGTGCTGGAAATACTCCGAGAACCAGGAGATTCCTCAAAAGTTTCAAGTCGTTTCAACCGTTTTTTGCTTGGAATACTCGTGTGATAGATTCATAGATTCATAGATTCATAGATTCATAGATTCATAGATTCATAGATTCATAGATTCATAGATTCATAGATTCATAGATTCATAGATTCATAGATTCATAGATTCATAGATTCATAGATTCATAGATTCATAGATTCATAGATTCATAGATTCATAGATTCATAGATTCATAGATTCATAGATTCATAGATTCATAGATTCATAGATTCATAGATTCATAGATTCATAGATTCATAGATTCATAGATTCATAGATTCATAGATTCATAGATTCATAGATTCATAGATTCATAGATTCATAGATTCATAGATTCATAGATTCATAGATTCATAGATTCATAGATTCATAGATTCATAGATTCATAGATTCATAGATTCATAGATTCATAGATTCATAGATTCATAGATTCATAGATTCATAGATTCATAGATTCATAGATTCATAGATTCATAGATTCATAGATTCATAGATTCATAGATTCATAGATTCATAGATTCATAGATTCATAGATTCATAGATTCATAGATTCATAGATTCATAGATTCATAGATTCATAGATTCATAGATTCATAGATTCATAGATTCATAGATTCATAGATTCATAGATTCATAGATTCAAGTTATTTTCCTGAAAATTGCAGTGTTTTTGATTAGAAAAGCATGGAAAAGAGTGATTAAAGATATAGAGATATCTGATAAGGTGATAAGGAGTAGTGGCGCACCCTTGGATGTGCCGTCGCACCTTGCTTGTTTTGTAGTGCTCCGCAGAGCTCTAGACACTATGTGAGAGAGTGATAAGGTGATAGAGAAGTGATAGTGTTATGATAAGGTGGTAATAGTAAATTATCGTCTATTTTGCAGGTGCACTGGCCGCTTATTATTCGGGAAACGCAAATCTTTTAGAGACATCGGTGAATGAGATCAACAAGCTTCAGAGCCCCCAGCCCTCGTATATTCCACCTTTTATGTAATTCACTCTTTTTTCTGATTATTATAACCCTCCGATATCCCTTGCTAATTCATTCCATACGCATAACACAAAAAAATGTCTATTTCCGTTTTTTTCGACATTTTTCTAGATTTTATTGTATTTATCCGAGTTTTTATTATTCACACACACTTTTTTTATTGCTCTTTTATGTAGAATTGGTGTATTTATGGAATGAATTATTATGAGATATATGGGTACTGTAGGCACAATAACAATGAAAATTGCATAGAATTTCAATGGAATGGCATAGAACTTGAGGATCTATGGTTCTGCGGAAGTTCAGATACAACATGATCTATGCATAGAACATTCAATGATCTATGGTATCTATGATAGTTATGCGACATAGAAAGATCTATGCATAGATTTTAGATGGAGTCATAGTGTTCAAAAAGAGCAATGATATCTGATTTTGGAAAATCATAGTACTTATAGATATATACATAGAAATAAGATGGAACAAGTCATAGAACTTGGTAGGAAAATTTAGAGGCATAGAATATGAGGATCTATGCATAGAATCGGAGTTCTGCATAGATCTTGAAGTTTTGATACTGTTAAAAGTGATACTGTACACCCCTCCTCATATTTATTCGTTCACTTGATTTTTCGATAAAATCAGCGGAAAGGCAAAGTTTCTGAAAATATGATATACTGTCAGAATATTTTCTTGGGGAGTACCAATTGTTCATATAAACTTTGTATGAGATGCCTGGTTAGTTTTGGAAAGAAACACAATTGTACCATTTTTGACGTTTTTTCCGATCCACATAATTATACGTTTACTTTGTGTTTTTGTGCCGTCTTGACCGGTGTTACTTGGAAAATGTATGGATTGTGTTTGTATTACATGAAATCATCAGTTGTGATAATATCGCACAATAGTTTTCAAACAAAATATGTGCTATCCGGTGGTTGTAGGGTTTTGAAACAAATTTTTTTCGAAATTTTCGGTTTTTCATATTGAAAAAATACCTTTTGGGATCTTAGTAGAAATGTCTCATCCCATCAATTCACATCGTTTCCGATGGTATGCATGTCAGATTTTTCCATACAACTTCATGCTTTATCAACAGTCATTTGTCTGTCAACTATCATAGATTCATTAAATTCCTACACAAAGATCTTCCAATTCTATGTCACTTCATCCCAGTTATATGCATAAATCAAGCTATAACCGGAAGTTCTATGGTTTTCCATTAAGATCCTTCAATGTTCTACCCATAAATTCACAAGTTTTATGCAATTCCATTTCAATTCTATGCATAGAACCTGACAAGAAGTTCTTGCACTTTTCATCTCTCAAAGATATCGCCCATCCTTTGAAGCTTTATGCATAGATTTTGTAATTGTAACTTCCATAGATCCTCAAGTTCTATGCCACTCCATCCAATATCTATGCATGCAGTAGGACATAGATCGAAATGACGTGATTACTGTACTTGGAACAATATGCGCCTTTAAAACTTACATTTAGAGTAGAAAAGATCACTGTAGTCACTACAGTATCCCATAATTTTCCAGTCGAGACACAAACCACTATTTTTTGCAGAATGGAGAAATCTCATTTCTGATGAAAGAAGAAAACAAAATGCAGTTATGGCTGAAAAGTGTGAAACGGAAGAGATTCGAGACATCAGCCACCACATCATACTCGGTTTCATACCTGATTCCGGAGAATTTTTGAACAGTTGACTGAGTATCAAATGTAACTGACGTTTTACGGGTTTCCATTTATATTTATATGCTCATTATAATCGATCAACAACTCAATTGTACATAATTACTGGCTCCATAATACAAATTAGAACATTTATGACTCCAAGGGAAAGCAATTTTCCAAAATTGATCAAGTGTTCAACACTTTCATTCGAAAGGTTGAAACTCAGAATTACCTTCAGTAATTCAGATTGCATAGTATGCTGCTTCACCGAAATACTTCGATGAAGCACTTTAAAATTCAGAGCCCAATATATCTTCTCATTGAAGAACACGGCTCCCGCGCACTCTTCCCTATTAAGTGACATGCAGACAAAATCGAGGCCTGCGCAGGGCACTACTCTCTCTGTAATTATGGCGCAATGGGAGACTGGACGACTGGTAGGCGAGCGACCAGGGTTCGAGGTCGGAGTGAGGTTTTTGATGTTTTGTCAGTGATATGGATAGATTAGGTTGTTTTAGAAATACCAGAACGTGAGGAAACTTTAAAAAATAGTGTTTATTGAAACAACTTTGATGCATTTTCGCCCTTCTTTTGTTCGTTTACTAGCTATTCTTTCCCTTTTTTCTTTCTATTTTTATATATTTTTATGTAATAAATCGCCCCCATTATAGTCCCTTCAAGTCGTTTATTCTGGTGATGTTTACAAACTGTGTTGTTTCTTTTTTTTTCTGTTTTCTTCTAGATAGGTAGTGAAAACCGAGTTTCCGAGATCGACAACTTTTTTTCCGTAAATCGCATCGTTTCCGATGGTATGCATGTCAGATTTTTCCATACAACTTCATGCTTTATCAACAGTCATTTGTCTGTCAACTATCATAGATTCATTAAATTCCTACACAAAGATCTTCCAATTCTATGTCACTTCATCCCAGTTATATGCATAAATCAAGCTATAACCGGAAGTTCTATGGTTTTCCATTAAGATCCTTCAATGTTCTACCCATAAATTCACAAGTTTTATGCAATTCCATTTCAATTCTATGCATAGAACCTGACAAGAAGTTCTTGCACTTTTCATCTCTCAAAGATATCGCCCATCCTTTGAAGCTTTATGCATAGATTTTGTAATTGTAACTTCCATAGATCCTCAAGTTCTATGCCACTCCATCCAATATCTATGCATGCAGTAGGACATAGATCGAAATGACGTGATTACTGTACTTGGAACAATATGCGCCTTTAAAACTTACATTTAGAGTAGAAAAGATCACTGTAGTCACTACAGTATCCCATAATTTTCCAGTCGAGACACAAACCACTATTTTTTGCAGAATGGAGAAATCTCATTTCTGATGAAAGAAGAAAACAAAATGCAGTTATGGCTGAAAAGTGTGAAACGGAAGAGATTCGAGACATCAGCCACCACATCATACTCGGTTTCATACCTGATTCCGGAGAATTTTTGAACAGTTGACTGAGTATCAAATGTAACTGACGTTTTACGGGTTTCCATTTATATTTATATGCTCATTATAATCGATCAACAACTCAATTGTACATAATTACTGGCTCCATAATACAAATTAGAACATTTATGACTCCAAGGGAAAGCAATTTTCCAAAATTGATCAAGTGTTCAACACTTTCATTCGAAAGGTTGAAACTCAGAATTACCTTCAGTAATTCAGATTGCATAGTATGCTGCTTCACCGAAATACTTCGATGAAGCACTTTAAAATTCAGAGCCCAATATATCTTCTCATTGAAGAACACGGCTCCCGCGCACTCTTCCCTATTAAGTGACATGCAGACAAAATCGAGGCCTGCGCAGGGCACTACTCTCTCTGTAATTATGGCGCAATGGGAGACTGGACGACTGGTAGGCGAGCGACCAGGGTTCGAGGTCGGAGTGAGGTTTTTGATGTTTTGTCAGTGATATGGATAGATTAGGTTGTTTTAGAAATACCAGAACGTGAGGAAACTTTAAAAAATAGTGTTTATTGAAACAACTTTGATGCATTTTCGCCCTTCTTTTGTTCGTTTACTAGCTATTCTTTCCCTTTTTTCTTTCTATTTTTATATATTTTTATGTAATAAATCGCCCCCATTATAGTCCCTTCAAGTCGTTTATTCTGGTGATGTTTACAAACTGTGTTGTTTCTTTTTTTTTCTGTTTTCTTCTAGATAGGTTTTATATTTTGAATGGTTTTATTTTGATGAATTTCTGGTTTATGAATTGCAAGTTGATATTATTCGACCATTTTGAGTTGATTTGTGACATTTGGATGGATTACAGAAGGATTGACCGCAGGAGACTGGAATTAGGACTATATATATAGGTATGAAAGAAGGAATTAGGATGGATACCTAGGGAGGAGGTTAAAGGAGCAGGAGTGTTGGTGGATGGAAGATGGATTGATGGAGGGATCAGATGGGTGCTCTGGAATACTGTAGTATCATGGACGTCAAGGAGTTTTGGGTTTCTAGGCCATGTCGATTCAGGGGGGAAAAACTTTTTCGGTAGTGAAAACCGAGTTTCCGAGATCGACAACTTTTTTTTCCGTAAATCGACATGGCCGAGAAACCCACACTTTTGTGATGGCATAACTTTCTCTTTTAACGAAAACCTAGGCCGTCAAAAAAGTTTGTGACTTTACGTTGAAAAAGTTTCATCTGTACTGGAAACAGCAAAACCCAAGTTTTCATTATTTTGTGCTGCTTTTTTTGGTGGCCTAACTTACTACAGTGATGGCCTAGAATACCAAATATCGGTGGCCTGAAAATTCAAACTACTTTTTGTTCGGTGGCCTATCTTTTCCTCACTCTATGGCCTAAAAACTCTAGCTCTAATGGCCTAGAAAACTAAATTTTGTTATCAAAAATGTTGATGGCCTAAAAACCCAAACTTCTTGGATGGCCGTGGCCTAATTTTCCCTCTTCAGTGAAAACCAGGCCATCATATGTGTTCCCCCAAGAATAATTAAAAGAAGAGAAGGGAGAGGAATCTCTGCAAAATCAAATAAAAAACTTGGTGTTTGATCATCGAAAAGTGGTGTATTGGCGAAAGGGAAATCAACAAAAACAACGAGGAAACCGAACGACAGAGAGAGTTTTGTGGTGTTTCAAACACCAATAAGATAACATTATGCCTAGTTTTTTTGTTGACTTTTTTGCAAGGATTTTTCGTTTTTCATCGTGGAAAATTAGACGTTTTCGGTATTTTCAACATGTTTTCAGGAAAAAAATTGAAAATTTTCACTACTTTGCATTAAAAATTTGCATTTTTTCGTCTGACTTGCAATCTTAGGTTTAAGTCCAGTCATTTTAGGTTTAGGTTTAGATGTCTTTATTGTTAGGTCATATAAATGAAAAACATTCCAATTTTTTCAGTTTATTAGATTTTTCTTGGGGAATTCGCGTTTTGGGTCTTGAAACGAATAATTTTTGTTCCTCAAAAGTTTGAATTTTTGCTTTTGAACAACATTTTTCGAGAAAAAAACATATTTTTTTGGCAAAACTAGTGATGGCCTAGAATTTCGAATATTGGTAAAGTTAGGTCATCAAGTTTTTTGTGGAAAATACATTTTTTTTAAAGCGAAATTGAGAGGTTTGGGTCTTGCAACGAAAAATTTTGGGTCTTTTTTTGCTTCAAAACGATTAATTTTTCGATTTTTGCAAACTTAGGTTTAACTCCAGTCATCTTAGGTTTAGGTTTAGATGAAAAATTTGTCAAGTTTGCCTAAAATTTCGCAATTTCTTGCGATATTTCGTGTTTCTAGTCAATTTTGTGAAGTTTTATATTCCATATTTTGAGTCTCAAAACGAAATATTTTACCAAGTGGTGGCCTAGGATTCCAAATTTCGGGAAGTTCGGCCATCGACTTTTTTTGAGGTTAAGAACACCGAAAAAAAACTTTTTTTTCGAATTTTGAGAATCCCCAAATGGCCTAGAATTCCAAACTTTGGGAGGTCTAGTCCACTTTTTTTCATATATCAAAAATCACATAATCCCCCTCCTCCCACCACCCTCGCTAATTTTCACACGACTAACACATCATCATCATAATTCAGCCATATACTTCCCGGTTCGCATACACCGTGACGCAAAAGTGCACCACACCAAACAAGGAAGTGTTTGCAGACTACAGTACCTCTTGGGGGTGTTTGCAGATGTTTTTCACTTTCTGTCTAATCTCATTTTGCTTGAGTTGTATTACTCATTTCCTTTCTGACTCCGATTTCCACCCCACAAAACGATATCCAATTTCTAGTTTTTTGATGTTAACCCCCCTTTAAGAGGGGGGCGTGGCCTAGGTTTAGGCCGAATGCAAAAGTTCGGCCATCATCATGACTCACCCCAAAAACAACAAAAATAATTGATAACAGAATATAAATCCTTGTCATTTCCTTCCATCTCATGTGATAACTCCATCGATTCGCCTTCCCCTCTTTTTCTCTAACCACTCTCCTCATTCTACACACTCTCTCGTCCCCCGCGCCCTGCGCTTGCTTGCTGGCTGCCCGTTTGTATGTCGAGAAAAATTTTTTCTCGTGTGCTGCAAAAAAATGTTGCAAGAGAGAGTGACACTCTGCTTCTCTAACCCGCTCTCTCCATATCACACACTATCTCGTCGACCATCGTCGCCTCGTGACGTGGCGACGAAAACGATGGAAATCGGCGCTGAAAATCTGTCAGCTGAGTCTGAGTGAGGCCAGCAAAAAAAAATATAGAGAAGGCGGTTTTTTTTTCGAGAAGGTGCGCCTTCCAGTTTTTCTTTTGTCTGACTTGCAGCTTTTTAGGTTTAACTCCAGTCGCCTTAGGCTTAGGTTTAGGTAGGAATTTCGCAATTTTTTGAAGATTTCTTTTGATCTACCATTGTTGTACTGTAGTTTTTGATATATTTGTAACTTTTGTGAAGTTCTATGCTCCTTTTTTGGTTCTATGGAATATGTTGTAGTTCTATGGTGGAAATCTATGATATATCATTGTTTGTTCTATGGCATAGATCCTCATTTCTATGCCACTCATCTCAGGTTCTATGGTATCTATGATTAGTTCTATGCTACACATTTCTAGTTCTATGCCCACCATCTTCAGATCTATGACATTCATTTCAAGTTCTATGGCTCCATTCGAAGTTCTATGATCTCTATAACCAGTTCTATGCATCTAACCTAATTTCTATGACCATATTTCAAGTTCTATGTTTTTTTTTTCAATGTTATACTTTTCAAGTTCTATGGTCCCTCACATTGGGTTCTATGATTTCTATCTTCTGTTCTATGTCCTTTATTTTCAATTATATGCCTTACCTCACGTTCTATGCCATAGATCCTTTGAAGTTCGATGCCATAGATCTTATATTTCAAGTTATATGCAACATATTTCCGTTCTATGCCTCTCCTTGTCAATTCTATGATTTTCATTCCAAGTTCTATGCCACTAATCTAAAGTTCTATGCCTTTTATCTGCAGTTCTATGCCACTCATCCTCAGTTCTATGCCCTCCATCCCCAATTCTATGCCTTCCCCCAATTTCTATGCCATAGATCCTCTCGAATTCTATGTTTCGATCTCCGACCTCATCGACATTCTCCATCTATAAATACTCCTTTTTTTCTCAAATTTATTATTCACAAACGTCTATTTTCGTATGCACACACAAGACGAGTCAGAAACACCATTTCGTCTTACTGTAGGTTTAGGATTACTGTAGCTAGAGAGTGAGAGACGCAGACATGCAGAGTGAGCGTCTTGCAAATTCAGAGATCAAAGTTTTTTTTGCTGCTGCTGCTTGGCTTTGCAAGGAGACGGAATTTTTTTTTGCAAAAATAACATGATAATAAAAAGCGCTGATCAAACTACAGTATACTTGGAGTACTGTAGGTACAGTATTCAAACTACAGTACCGTAGTTTGGGTACCTCTCTAGGGGCTACAGTGATTCGTTTCATTTAAATCATTGATTTCTAGTCTACTGTAGATACAGTATCCCTGGTTTATATTGAGAGTACCGTAGGTATAGTAATCCATATCACTACTGTAGTTTGAGTACTTCTCTGAAAGATACAGTAATAATTTGATCTACGGCATTGAAATTTTTGTTTTCTAGAATACTGTAGGTACAGTATCCCTGAGGGATATTAGGACTACTGTAGATACAGTAACCTAGTATTACTGTAGTTCTAATATCTCTGTAATAGCTACAGTAACCATAGAACTACAGTACCTATATCATACTTACAATATTAATTTAGAGATTTAGGTTTAGTACAGTGCCTCTTGGATACGTTGAGGTTACTGTAAGTACAGTATGTCGATGTTACTGTAGTTTTAATATAACACTCACAGCTACAGTAACCATAGAACTACAGTACTCACTTCAAATTTACAATGTTTTTTTTAGGTATCCTTGGGTACTGTACCCCTTTCAGCTACAGTATGCCCAAACTGCAAAAATCTCAATTTTCAGCCAAATACTCCCCTTTCTCGTTTCTCTAACCACCCTCTCTCTTTCTCTGCGTCTCTCGTCTTCACACACTCTCTCGTCGTGTTGTTTTTTGCTCCACCCACCACAGCATCTCAAAATGTTTTTGCCCTCTTCGTCGCATTTTTTTTGCTAGTGACGTCTTCACTTTTTTCCTAAATTAAACGTTTAATAGGTATACTGTAGCTACAGTACTCCCTCCGGGGTGTACTGTAGTTGATTTTGAGTTTGTTCCCGGAAATGATGTGTTATTATTTTCGTAGAATACCAATTTGTGCAGAGCGCGGGGACGACCGAACACAAAATAATATTAATTGAAAAACAACGTCGTCCCCGCTCGCTCTCTTATTTTTTTTGATCTCTGCGTTTTTTTTTCGAAGAATTCAAATAAGGACAGTAGGTTTTTGAGCAATGACCTAGGTTTGGGTTTCTAGGCAATCAACTTTTTTTTGAAGTTCCTAGGCCATGGCCTAACTCAATTTAGAGTTTTCTAGGCCACCAAGATTTTTCATAGATCAAGAGAAATTTTTCAAAAAAAAATTTGAAAACCTAAACCTAAGCCTACCTAAATTTTTTTGATTGCCGGACTTCTGAATTTTCTAGAATATCAATAAAGTGTATAAGAACTTGTAGCCTAACTTTTGCACATTGGAATTTTCTAGGCCATTAACTTTTTTGATGACCTAACTTCCTCAGTTTAGTGTTTTCACAGTAACTGGAGTTAAACCTAACAATAAGCCTCCCTCAAGTTTCTTGATGGCCGAACTTTTGAGCTTTCTAGGCCACCAACTGAGACTTTTTCAGTTGGTGGCCTAACTTTCTCAATTTAGTGTTTTTAGGCCACCAAAATTTTTCAAATTTTTTTTCAAAAATTCTCACAAAGGTTTACTATTTTCGCTGCTAAACCTAAACCTAAGATATATGTAGTTAAAGGTAGTTAAACCTAAGCCTAATAAAATTCTCCGAAATTGTGAAATTCTAGCCAAAAAATAAGCTATTTTGCAGCTAAACCTAAACCTAAAAAGACTGGAGCTAAACCTAAGAATCCAGAGGACAGCCAAAGAGTTTTCTAGGCCACCTTTCCTACCCCCCTTTAAGGTATTCCCCCGATCGTTTGTCAAACTCGACGTCATTGTCACTACTCATCTGATTCACCCTGTCTCAAATAATCAACAACGTCACTTCACAATATACTCGAAATCCTTATCAATATCACCTTATCACGTGTGTGTATATATCAGACATAAAAAACGTTGAGGCCAACCAACACAACACCATTCCTTCCTCCTCCTCCTTTTTTTGTCCCAAAACCGGTCTGTTGAAGGAATTGCGAGCGCTTTTGGCGTCTGGCGTCTTTTTTACACTCGAAATGTATGTTGTAATACTCCATTCTATTTTGCCTTTTTCCCTTTGTCTTTTTTACACGAACAGTTTTTTCTTGGCAAGTGTTCGGTGGGGCGCGATTGCATTTTTTGGGGATTTTTCATAGATCCTTACCTGGTTTACCAACAGTACTTCATAGAACTGCATAGAACTTCACATAGAATCATAGAACCTTTCATAGATTGTTTCAAACTATCATAGATTTCCCTAAATCTCTATTACTTTCGCCCATAAAACTTGTTAAAAAAAACCATCGAATCTGAAAATAAGGTCTCAAAAATTTCATAGAATCTCATAGAACCTACCATAGATTCATAGAACCGTCCATAGAACCTTTCGAAAAAAAACTTTCATAGAATTCCATAGATCTCTCAGACTTTCAGTCATAGAACCTGCCATGGAATCATAGAATCTGAAAATGAGGTTTCAAAAAATGTCATAGAACCTTCCATAGAACTTTGCAATATTCCATAGATCCGTATGACTTTTACCCATAGAACTTGCGATATAATCATAGAATCTGAAAATAAATTTTCAAAATTTCATAGATCTTACCAAAGATTCATAGAACTACCCATAGAATCTTTTGTAAAAATCGGTCAAACTTCATAGATCCCTTAGAATATCGATCATAGAGCTTGCCATAGAACTGTATGATTTTCCATTGAATTTCATAGAACTCTTCATAGAATCTTTCAAACTTTCATAGACCTCTTATTCTACCTACAGTACTCCATCTCCTTCCTTCCAAATTTTCCGTATTTTTTGTGATCTACCGCACCTACAGTACCCCATATTCCAGCTTCTCCCTCCTCCAAAAAATGGCAACATCGATCGAAATTCGATGTCCATTGTGTATCAACGAGACAATAATCGAATCACCCGAAGTGTTATGCGGTCATATGGCCGAACTCCACGATATTCACACAGTCATGCAATCCAAAGTTTTCGACAGTTTTGCACATTTTCAAGTGAGTCGTGTTTGCGTACAATACACCATATCTGACGACACTTTTAGATTTGGTTGTCAATGATCGAAGATTCGCGGTGTGATGGTGGATACCTTGGTAGTAGTCAAGGGCCGTGTTATGAAGATGTAAGTATATATATATATATGTGGCCTTGAAAAAGCTAGGCCATTTGTACTTTCATACCAAAAACATGTTTTTCTGCAAGAGTGGCCTAGAAAAAACCAAAGTTCGGCCATGCGCACTTTTTTGCGACAAATAAAATAGATGAATATTTGAGTTCAATGCCCTAAGTTTTGAACTTTGAGGCTTTGAAGTGTAGATGGCCTAGAAATACAAATTTCGGTCATGGCCTAAGAAACCAAATACAATTTTAAAGGGGGTGAAATTTTTTTTTTGGTGGTCTAACTTACTATAGTGATGGCCTAGAATACCAATACTAACTCTTTGAAATATTGATGGTCTAGAAATGTCCTAATTGGTGGCCTAAGTTTTTCAATATTTGAAATCGAAAATTGATGGCCTAGAAATCCCTGACAACTTTTTCTTGGTGGCCTAACTTTTTCTCACCTCATGGCCTAGAAATTGTAGCTCTGATGGTCTAGAAAACTAAATTTTGTTATCAATAATATTGATGGCCTAGAAATATAACCTTTGGCGGCCTAAATTTCTCAACTTTTGAAATCGAAAGTTGATGGCCTAGAAATCTCAACGACTTTTCACTTGGTGGTCTAACTTTTTTCATATATGGCCTAAAATACCAAATTTCGCTATAATATGGCCTAGAAACCCAAATAGACTTCTTAAAGGAGTGAAAAGTTTCATTATCTGAAAATCACATTGGCCTAGAAACCCAAACCACCATGACCTAACTTTCCCCACCTGATGACCTAGAAACCTCTTCCTCTTTCAGGAATACTACCTCCTCTGCCGCCGGCGCCCAACCGCCACCGCCAAACGACGTCGAATGTCCGACCAGCCGCTCGATTGTCCATCTACAGTAACCTGCACCGCATTCGTCCATGTTTTCGAAACAATGGACGGTCGGGTTACGGTAAGATACTGTCTCGATCATTGCGGACATTCGGATAATGACAACAACGAGCAGAAAAAGGATGTGACGACGGATTTCAGAACAAGGTACGGTAGACGAAAAGTGTGCATTGTTACGTGATGGTGTTTACAGATCGACACTCAAACGAAGCTCACCATGCGAGACATTCGAGTTTTGTGATGAGAGTTGTAGTTGTGAGGTATGTATCTATGAATCTATGAATCTATGAATCTATGAATCTATGAATCTATGAATCTATGAATCTATGAATCTATGAATCTATGAATCTATGAATCTATGAATCTATGAATCTATGAATCTATGAATCTATGAATCTATGAATCTATGACTATATTTTGCAGCAATCTTCCTCATCAATCGCCTCCTCACCTGCCTCATCAATCGATTTTGATGATGATGATTCAACGAATAATAACACATACAAACCGGTAGATCAGTATACGGTATCAAGTCTGAACATGCTGATCAGTCAACGATTGGATAATACGGCTGATCGACTGAGGGCATTGACGAAGGTTTTGGCTGATTTGGCGGTTGATATAAGGAATTCAAGTAATGATTATCAAATGGTTATTTGAATATACCCTCTTTTTTTTGTATTTTGTATATACCCAAGATTCTGTCGCTTTTAGATGAGTTTTAGAGCATTTTCAGGGGATTTTTGTTGGTTTTTGGGTGAAAATGACATTTTAAACCTATTTTTGAGTTGAAAAAAGAGGTTTTTGTTAATTTCCAAGCCTAAAAACAGGAAAATTTCATATTTTGGGAAGAAAAAATGTGTGAAAATCGCATTTTTCACTCATTTTGAGTTGGAAAACATGTTTTTTGTAAACTTATGACTCAAAATTTCAAAGTTTTCAGGTCAAAAATTTGACTATATACATGTATATTACCAACTTTATGTATATACCCAACTTTTGCAGCTGGAAAAACAGTTTTTGGACAATATTCGTGCAGAATTTTCCAAAAAACCAGATTTTAGTCGGCAAAAACGATTGAAGTTCAATTTTCTTGGCCTATTTTCAGCCAAAATATTCTCAACTATTGAAAATTTTTTTGACAATTTTTGATCAAAAACACCAGAATTATTTGGAAATTTCTAGATTTTCAGCTCAAAAATTGTCTAAAATCCAGCTTATCCATCCCAAAATATAACCAAAAGCCACCTGATATCTCCCTTTCCCTACCGTTCTTCTTGCCCATACTCCTGTCCATATCCCAATCCAGTCAAACAAATTGTCTAAATATTATATTCTCTAGTCTTGTGATATCCACCCAAATATACCTCCATAACTATTTTCACACCCTATATACAAATCTCTCTTACAAAAAAACACAACAAATCCCGGTTTTTCACCCACATTTTCTTGTCGCAGTTGCACATTTCTAGTCAAATCAACACTGTTTTCTCATTCTTGTCAAATCAATAAAACGTATATTTCTCTCACAGACGAATAATTCAAATAAGTAGACTCATATTTCTGTACAATAAAAATACAATAAAATCATTGGAAATCGAGGTTTCAAGACAAAAAAAGCGGCGAAAAAACATCACAATAATCGTGAGAATGTGGTATTTGGAGGCATAAGGAAAGACGCAAATAAATGAATATTTGTCATATTCCAGATGAATAATCTACAGTAATCGGCGGAAAATTGGGGGTTAAAAATGATCATGATTTATTTGAATAATGAAGCGGCTTTCATCATGAATGACATTTTGGTCGATGCATCGATGCTGAAAATTATGAAATGTTTAAAAAAAATCAAAAAACAAGGGAAATATACCTTGGTGTGAATGATTCAGCAGTTGTTTGATTCGAAGTATCCGGGGTTCCGAGTATTTTTTGCATCTGAAAATAATTTTGTTGTTTTGTTTTTCTTCAAACTGTGCCAAGATAACTGTAGAATTTTGAAATATCGGTCAAAACATGGCAACATTTGCATATTTCGATTATTTTTATGAACATTATTTCCAAATCAACGTTTTTCTAAAAGTTTCACACTTGGAAAATATCAAAAATTATGTCGATGTAAACGGAAAAGTGCAGTTCAATCGTAATTTTGATGAGAAAAGTTAGTTCGAAACATGTTTTCGTATATTTCAAAAGAGGCATGAGTTATTTGAACTGAAATTTCAGCCAAAAAATGCCAAAATTGCCATCTCTTGCTTCTTTTTTATCATGGGTATCATGTAAAATAGAGCCTTTCCTTTAATTAGGTAACTCGGAAGTGAAGGAAAATCAGCATACTGTTCTCAAAGGCGCACTATTCGAAATTATATTCTCTTCGAGGGAAATTTGGCGACATTCTAGGGCTCAAGGCTGTTTTTCTCCAGGATCCATAATAGAAAACTTTTCAAATACACTTTTCTTCAATTTTCACATGATATGATTCTATTTCACAATATTCTATACCCTTTTGAGCAATTTTATATCTCAAAAAAGTGCACGATACCTGTTTATCCTGATCCCTGACAACCGTATCATTTCTATCCGCCTTATAGTGAATTCTCTCCAACATTGCATTCTGCGAGTCGACTTCCTTGCCCAAATCAGTTCCGAGTCTTTGCAGATTGTTCAAATATGATGACATTTGATCTACAAATCAGTTATTGTTTTTTGATTACAATTTTCCAACTTCATACCCAAATTCTCCTCCACTTGATTATCCATCGCCTCCCATCTTGTTCCCTTGATCGCATTCCGACTCGAGTCATTCAATGTTCGTGCTCCATTTCCAGACGGACCCGAAAACGAGGCGGACGACGAGTTGCTCGCCAATCGATCGGCTGTTTCCGACAATCGCGATGCCGACTTCGACTGTGGAACCGAGACTGGCGTCGAATCAGTCGATTCGATCGGTTTCTTGGTGAACTTATTCTTGAAATATCCACCAAATACCGACTTCAAACTATTCAAATTGCGTTGAGTCTTTTGAGTGGTAATGTGAATTTCATCGAGATTCTTCTCGGTACGCTCCAATTTCTCGCGTTGCTCCAATAGTTCTTGTGCTGTTGCAACACCCATCTTCTCCGAATTCTCCAGATGACGAACGGAACGCTCGGAACTGTCTAGCGACGCCTGAAATGTGAGAATTGTAATTTTAAATTATATTTTTCTTTCAAAACCTTTTAGGAGGAATCAGTTAACCGTGTTTTCTTTCTATTTTCAGGGCGTACAAAAAAATTGAAAATACGCCATACAAACCTTTTTTTCTTTTTGTTGTTTCAACAAATTTGAAAGTTTATGGTGTTTAAAATTACTGAAAATTTTCGACTTATCATCGATTTTTTCTATATGCGCTTATTTCAATCGATTCATCGCATGTTTTTGATGCAAAACTTCCGATCTTAGCCACGATTTTTTTTTCTGTTTTCAAGTTTCCAAAAATATCATAGTTTGTAACTCTGTTGGGTATAAATAATTTGATTGAAGACGAAAAAACTAGAATTCCTTCATAAAACTTTTGAAAAAAAGAGAAATTTTGAAATTTTCCTAAAACTAAAAATTGTCAAAACGCGATTTTTCGCCTCAAAAATTGGGTATATTTTGAATTAAAATTCATTAATTTTGACTGAAAATATCTCGAAATCTTAAATTTTTCTTTAAATATTGATCCTCAGAGCTGTTTTTGCGATTTCTTGTGTCAAAATTTCTGTTTTTTACCATATAGTCAAAAAAGTTTCATTTCTGTTTTATACTCAAAAAGTACACAAATCTCAACTTTCTCTTCAAAAAAAAAACTATCACCATACCTGCAAATACTTCTCAATCTCCCTCTCATAAAACTCCGTCTCATCCTCCACATTGCCTTGCCCCATTGTTGAATAGCTTTTTATTTGATCTACAAAACGTTTCTACATAATTTTTAAATCAACAAAAAAACTCACTAGTAGACGAAGCACTGCTTCCACGATAATCATCATCAAATGGATTTCTAGACATTTCTCGGCTGAAGAACCTATAAAAACTTTTTAAATTGTTCAAAATCGAGATGAATAAAGATATTAATAAGGTCTATAAAACCCATAAAAATTAATAAAAACGACGGAATACGAGAGTGCAATAACTTTATAAAAATGTTCCAAAAAACGGGTGCAAAACCGGGACAAAATGGGGCAAAAAATACAATATACATGACAAAACAATACACTTATGTGGGCGCGAGAATGGGAAAATGGGGAAACATATATAGCACATTGATAAATGATTGTATAGATAGAGACAAAAAAAGCTATTAAAATACATTGCAATCCTATCGAAAAATACACTATTTTCGTTCTATTCGAGTTGCGAATATCTTGTTGGCACCATTATCTTCGATTGCATCTTTTTGATGAGTGGAACTGCAATTTTACTTCTTATTATAGCAATGAAAACGGGTTTTACGTGCGAAATGTTTGAAATTTGATAAAATCTACATTTGGGTTCTCAAAATAGGTTTTCTAAATTTTTTCCTAGATTTTTTTCGTCATTGAATCAACCAATCAGGTTGACGAGGAAAATGGTTGCTAAGGGTATAATTTATCAAATGGAAGATTGCTTTCTTATCAATTATGTTCAAAAAACATTATTATATGATAAACAGTTCAAAGTACTGTTTACATGTTTTCAATTGCCAGTATTGATGGTTTATTAACTAGATACGCTTCAAATATTTCGAAAAAATCGAAAATTTCTTGAAATCCTCCTGTGCCTTTGATACAGTATCCGAAAACGTTAGAAAAATGGGCACATGGCTTTTAAAGGCGCACATATGAGGACTCGATTAGTGTATTTAGGGTCGATGTTCTATCTTTTTCAAGCTAATAAAAAACTAACCAGTATATGCAACAGTTGCATCCCATCCGGGTTTCGCCCATGTCGCATGTCGTGTATCATTTCTCGCCGACATTGATGGATACGCCCAAATGTGATAGACGACGTAGAGTTGGCCGACTTGTGCGAAGAATCCGCCAACATCTTGATTCGCTTCACGACGGTATGTGATACCTTTCGCCCATGCTGATGCCCATTCGATCATTGTTCCTGGTTGCAATACATACGATCGAACATCATACACATGATTTGGTGCTCTTTTCTCCGGCTCTCTCCAGTAGCTGAATGATTTGACGATGAGGTTCTTGCGTCGACCGCAAAGCTTCGCGAGATCTTTGTCGGCTGCGCGGATTGACGCGTCTTTTCCGTGTAGGGCGATCGATCTGCAAATTATCTTGTTTTCTTGGATATTATGAGTAATTTTAGGTACTTTTGTTCAAAAATTTACGGAAAACGAGACTTTCGCTTTAAAATTCTCAATTTCTCATAATTTTAGCCAATTTTCAATAAAAACAAAACTCACGAGTCAACATCTTCGTATCCCTTGTTGTGTCTCCACAAATGAACAGCCTGATCACGAGTTCTACCGTATGCACCTGTCCATGAGCCAACCAACTCGATTGATGGATTCTGGAACAATATACGACTTATTTCACGTCAAAATTCTGCTTTTTTTTTCAATTTTTTGGTGAAAAAAAAATGGTCGAAAGCACATTTTTATTGAAAAAGAACCCTCACCTTTGCATTCATCTCCTCCTTATACTTTCCAAATGCATCCAAATAGTTATCTTGTTGTCCTGGACGATAGTTATGTGCTAAAAATATCAATTTTCAGCATTTTACTTCAGAAAAGCGACAACTTACTCATGAATTCATACATCAATTCAGAATTCGAAAGCAGCGATGAATGCGATTGTTTTTGCCATCCGGCTGGATCCATTTGTTGGCCTTTCTGCAAAAAAAAGAATAGAATAGTTATGAATAAGTCAATTGTTTCGGGAAGAACTTTGATGTTTCTAGGAAATTGTATACTTTTTAAAACTGAAATACAGTAATTTTTACATTTGGGAAACGATTTTTACAATAAATTGATATTTTCTAAACAAAAGCACATTTTGAACAATTTTCAAAACCAATAGGTGCAAAATTCAAGTTTTTGTGAGGGAAAGTTATTTTCCATTGAAAATTTTCATTATAAAAGAATAATAAGTCGTTTTTCTCAAAAGAAATGTTTCGGATACGTTTCATACATTTTATAGATTCTTACTTTTCAATTATAAGTCAATACTTTTCCTCCTTTTGTCTTCATAAATATAAAACTTTTTTAAAACATCGAAACTTGGAAAAAAATTCACTATTTTCACTATTAAATTTCACTATTTTCGAAATATATTTCTTCAAATTATCGTTACCAAGACAAAATCTAAGCTCCTAATCGCTCTTTCGGACAATAATTTCGCTCATAAGCTAACAATCAACCATTTTAATAAAAACTTTGTAATTTTTTCCAAAAACTTCACTAAATACGTTTCATATATTTTATAAATCTTCATTTTTCAATTTCGACTCAATAGATTGTTGCTGAGTTTTTTCATAAAAATTTTTGAATCTTCAAAATTTGAGATTTTGTGTCCACCATTGTGTTAAGATTACAGGAAATTTTTCTTAATGATACAAAATACCAAGACAGAATCCACACGAAGAAGTTTTTCTGCGTCTTCTCTTCTCTCACACTCTCTCTCCCTTTTCGCTCCAAAATATTTTCCAAAAACTCACGAGCAACTTGCTGATCCATCCCTGCGGTTTCGCCTCCTCCGATCCATCTTGGCACTGTCTTGGTGTCGCCGAGAATTGCCTGAAACTCACAATTTATTCTAAAAATCATCATAAAATGTGTATAAAAACAACGAAAAAGCGGTGCCTACAACATAAAAAGAGATCAAAACAACTACGGGAAAAATGGAGAAAAGTGGGGCAAGAAATAATTAAGAACCAGTGAAAAATGAATGAGTGAAACGTGGAATACAATCCAATTGATTGCGCTCTTTTGCAAGCTCAATATCAGCAATTGTGTGCACTCCGGTTGGCATCCAGACACTCGTGAACCTGTAGAAATGAACAAATATTACGAAATTATTGAGCTTTTTGTTGAGAAATTTGTCGAGTTTTTCTATATAAATGAACAACAATAACTATTATTGTTGTTGTGTCTGGTCGAAGGAATTCGGGTTATTTTTAGATTTCCGGGTGGTTTTTTTTCCGTAAAAATTTATGAGAAACTTTGGAAAGGATGAATTTTATACAGTAAAAGACAAAAATATGTCATATATGATATATGGAATTTTCAGTACATTCTGTCTTCAAAAAGACGAAAAAAGTGAAATTTTTACAGTTGATGTTCGTTAGATAGCCTAAAAAGTGCGTTTTAAGCCGATTTAAGCTCAGAATAACGAAAAATTTTGTATTTTTGTGCGATACTGCAGATATTTGAGAGCTATTTGTCTTTTTTTCTTCAATTTTGTATCAAAAATTCGATTTTCAAGGATTTTCGGACTAAAAATCATAATTTTTCAAATAAAATCTAAATAACTAACCCATTAACATTGCCAAACATGACATCAGTATCCAATCGATCTCCAAACATCACAGTCCGCGCCGGATCAACTTTCGCGCGTCTCAACAAGAAATCCGCCATTGGTTTGTGCGGTTTTCCGAAAACTTTCGGCTCTCTTCCAGTAACCGCCGTCACTGCCGCTGATGTTGCTCCCGATCCAGGGATCACTATTCCCGGCACTGGACCCGGAAAAGTGTAGTCCTGATTCGTAACGAGATATTCAACATCCGGAAATTGCAAATAATTCGCCGCCTTCATAATCTTCGGATAACTAAAGTGTGCATCATAACTGCAAACAACAGCAGCCGGCCGAATCGACAAATCAACATTATGAATGAAATCGGTCTCCGTATGATCCGTAATACTATCCGGACCAGTGCCAAAGCATTTCACACCTCCTCCATCGGTTTCAAGTGTTGATTTCAGATTCTCAGTGCCAATCAGATAAATCTGATTACCAGCAAACTTTTCCGGTCGAGACTTCAAATAGTCGGCTAACACGATAGCTGGACTGATCACATTCTCCTTGCCCAAATGACCAAATCCAAGTTTTTCGATCTTCTTCATATATTGTTCTAGTGTTTTTGTCGAGTTGTTCGTCAAGACAAACACTTTCTTCGATTTATCATCCAAAAGATGGTTGATCCATTCAATGGCACCAGGGACTGGAATATCACCGGTCCATAGAACACCATCGGCGTCGAATAGATAGGTATCGTAGTTGGAGAGAAGGTCAGAACGACTGATTGATGGTATCATGATGGCTGGAACTGTTATTTTTTGATCTACCAACGCTTGATTATTGATTTTCCCGAAAAGGCTCAATTTAAAAGGGAAAAAGGGTCTAAAAATGAAAGGAAAAATAGAAAAATCAATAGGATTATAAAAACCCGTTGAAGAATCAAGGAAAAATGCCGAAAAGATAAGAAATTTATTGATAAGATGTGATAAAAATAGAGAAATTTCATATTATTCCCCCATAAAGCCTCAGTTTTATACTGATTTCAAAATATTGCGAAATACTATTTTAGTCGGACCGGGAAAGTGAAAATAGCATGAAATTGCTCATCTTGTTGGGTTTTATGTTATGAAATTTGATAGAAATTGATGAGTCAGTTGATAAAAACTGTACTCAAGCATGTTTTTTCAACCAAAAAGTATCAAAAACTGAAAAGTGGTACTTAAAATCGAAAAAACGAAGAAAAATGAACTTTCTAAGTCCAAAAACCATGGAAAGTACATGAAAAAAAGGGGAGAAATCGAGGAAAGACGATATAATAAGCAGGTTTCTTCAGAAAAAAGAAAAAAAGTGGGGCGGTTGAACACACCACTGTCTGTTTGTCTATCGCACTCCGCTTTCTCAACACTATCTCGCTATGACGCATTTTCAGCCAAATTTCAGCTCAGCTCGGCGAATTTTTGATGGGGAATTTGACGAAAAGCGAGTTTTGTGGCTGAATGACAAACAGGAAGAACGGGGAATGGGATTGTTTGTTTTGGGAATGGTTCAGGTGTACAATGAAGCCGCGTGACGTATATTATAAACATTTTTCGCGATGAGCTCATATATATTTGTTATTGTTTAGTCTGGAAAGTGCTTTTTGAGCATTTCTTTGTGATGGGAATATTTCAAAGGCGATGACGCTGATTCACTGGAAAAGAACTTTGGAACTGATGGAAAATGGGTCTATAACGATGAATTGCTTGAATAAAAAATCGAAATTTAACATCAATTCATGATTTTCGAATCGAAACAGTTTTAAAACAGAAAAAACAACTGTCAGGCGAAAAGGTCATGAAATCACGAGATAAAATTCTATAAAAGATATAGCCTAGGGCCTACCGGAAGATATTATCAGGTGATTTTGTGTAATTTTTTCACAATCACTCTGCCTTTGTTCTTTATGAAATATTTCTGAAGCTGAAAACTTTCAGAAATTAAAAAATTGTTCATTCCAGACATTTTTACGTTTCAACTAAAGTTCACAAATACTTTTAGTTCAAGAAAAGAAGTGGCAGACTCTAAAAATGTCTAACAACGCCAAATATGTTGGTTTTTAAGGAATGTAACGGGAAATTCAGGCTATAATCTGCATGTAGCTGCAGTTTATCACGGTTTTACTGTCAGATAAAAAAAAGAACTATCAAATTTTAGGAACTTCTGAATTCTATTGATTTCTTGATTAGATGGGGAGAGAAACTACATTTATGTATTATTTAGGGAAGTGACAAGAAAAAACTATTCCTCAGCTTTGAAACTTATTCATGTTATGAATCTCGAAGGATTCTGATAGAATTTTTTGACACTGTGACGAGGAAATCACGAATACTTCGTTGCTTCACAAAAATAATAACAATGGTGGCAGAAAAACGAAAGAAATTGAACTTTTAGCAACAATTTATCTACATTCAAAACAACAAAAGACAATAAAAACATATTTACAAAATAGAAAAGTGGAACAAAGTATCAAAAAAGAGCGACCAACCTGACAACACCGGATAGACAGACTTTTCTTGGCAACACAGACACCAATCGTTGTCCAGCTTGGTTCATTTTCCAATCTACAACATAAATATTTAATTGAGGCGGTCAAAAAACTGGGACAAAATATCGATTTTCGAGGAATCAACAACAATTTAGCGTCGAGAAATAGCGAGAGAGCGGGCAGAGTGACAAACGTTTTACAACAAAATATATTTTGTGTAACCTTTTTTTGTTGTTGAACTGTTTGTTTTAATCAATATCACATGTTTTTCGATTGCTTTTTCCATACAGTTCCCAGTTCTTATCTCGTTTTTCTTTTGATCAAAGAACAATCAAAAATAGCGTTTTCGCGCTGGTTTTGGTAAACCAAAATTATCCGATTTTTCATTTTGATGCGTTTTTTTCTCAACATTCATAACAATCAAAAAAACAAGAGAAATAACAGGAGAATCGGAAATAATATCTACTTTAGAGAGAAAAAACACTAGGGATTATAATAAATATCGAACAAATTTATTGTCTCTTCTCCTCGTTTTCTCCTTGGAATCGTTGTACTTCTTCAACACTTTGGGCGATGATGTATGTATTTCTTGGAGTGCGGTTTCCCTGTAAATTTATTAATTTGCTAGTGATTAGATAACCAAAAAACGTACAGCTTCATCCTTGACACCACCAGAGTAGTGTAATCTTCCTTGAACCGTCAAACGAGCTCCCTTCTTCACAATGCTTCTCAAAGCCTCAGCTTTCTGTCCAAAAACAGTGATCGAATGTCGTTCAGACTGCTCGTTGAATGTTCCGTCAGCTTGCTTGTGTCCGTGATTAGTGATGAGATTGAAGAGCAAGTACGGTTTATTGTTCTTCGCTGTTTTGAAGATTGGGTCGAGAGCAACTCCACCCATGAGCTCGACCTTGTTCACGCTGAAAACCTATTGAAATCAGTGAAAAATGAGGCGGTAAATACCTGAAAGCGTGTCTTCTTCTGTTTTCTTGCGAGTATTGCGGCTTTTCGGCGAACAAATCATCAACCTAAATAATTTTATCATAAATTGTCGATATCTCAATTTAGTTTACTTCTTTGGCTGTAATATTTTCGGCTGAAGCCAATTGATTGGTGAGCGACATGCATCGAACGGTTGATCTCGAGATTGTTGAGAGTGAACGGAGCATTTTCTGCAAAAATCAGATAAAAATGACTAAACTTTATGCAAAATACAATTTAAAACTGATTTATATACAAAATAGTATATAAAACAACAAAAAAAATTAATTTTTAGCATAAAAATATAAAATTGCACCACAGAAAATAAGTAAATGGGCGGAGCTTAAGTCATTATGTGCAACGCGGGCATGCGACTTTGCAAGGTCGAGGCACACATTATGTTAAACTTTTTTTGATGGTTTTACAACTTTTTCTAATTGTGCGTCGTGTCAAAATGCTCGTCTTTTGCGTTTTCGTCGCTTTTACATGTTTTTAATGTATTTGCTTAAAAGTTTAGACTTTAAAAACAATGTTTAACAGAGATTTTAGGCCAAAAACATAGTTTTCCATGAATAAATACGTTTCAACCTTGTACAAAAAATCAATTACCAGTTTTCAGGCGTAAAATCATTTTATCCTTTATTTTCATTCCATAATCTTTAAAATCAAAAAGTTTTAATAAAATTTGACCGCATAAAACTGTCCTAACCCACTAAAATCACACTTTCACAGATTCCACGAGTAGATAATTACCGAAAAACGTCTATAAATAGTTATAAATATCGGTTAGACGAAACCAGTCTTGTCATTTAAAAAAAAACAAGTGACCCTTTCGTTTCTCATGGAATTTCTAAATACCAGGTAGGTCAAGTACACTTCAACATCTCTACCATCTCCATCAAACCGTACACTATTTCCACTCGTTTCGTCGTAATTTCTTCCCATTTTCGGCCTGTTTAAACGAGCCGTATAAGCGGAACACAAGCCCATTTAGTTATAGCCTTTGACCTCGCACAAAACCCGCCATTGTTTATATCGAGAAGGGGATTTGTTGATTTTAATGTTCCATGTGTGTACTTTCTGTCTTTTCTTCGTTTTCCCACATTTTTACAATCCTCCTATCGATTGGAAATTGATTTATTTTTGTCGTAAAGTTGTTTTTCAGCCATTTTTTCGCCATATTTTCAATTTTATCCAGAAAAATTGTATTTTCTACAGTATTCCATCCCAAAAATCAAGTTTAAACGTCCAAACACCATTTTTTCCACACGTTTATTGTACATCTATTTGCTCACTCAACTTTCTGATCTCTAAAAGTGAGTTTTGTTGCAGGAAATCGGTGCTTTCTCACTCAATAGTATTGGAACAAAGGAGGAGTTACAACATCGGTGAAATGTGAGTTTTTTGAAGAAAGACTGCGTAGTTTTAGTGTTTTATTAGCTTTATTTTGAAAATTAGGATTATTTTAGAGATGAATCTTGTATGAAAAACAAATTTGAACGTTTGATTTTCTGACAAATATTATACAAGTGTGAAAAGTATGGAGTTAAAACGAAGAAAACACGCATTTTCGTAATTAAAATACCGCGGAGCTTTTCTGTTCACAGGTCCCACTTTTTGAGATTTTGGGCCGGTTCATGGGTCCCACCTTTACTGGAAATTGTAATTTTACTTCCTTTTTTTGTTAGAAAGAGAGTTATTTTGAGCAATTGACCCATTTTTGTCGAACACGGGCCCCACTTTATCAACTTTTTCTAAAAACCACGGATCCAGATTTTTTGCCGAAAATTGAGTATTATATTCATGAATTTTTGATAAAAGAAAGTTGAAAATGCACATTTTAAGGATTCAAATACTATTGAAACCTCTAAAATAACCTAATTTTCCAGAACTAACAAACACCAAACTTGCAAAATGGTGGGCGGCGGACGAACGGGCGTGCACCTGGTGATCGGATTCATCATCGGATGTGCTCTCGCCATGTTTTTCTTCTCAACTGAGCCGACATCCGATCTAATGGCCACATCGCTCGCCGCATTCACATCGTGTCGAAGTCCGCAAGTCCTTGATCAATCCATGTTACAATCGGATAATCGACAATATCGGGATGTTAGTGAGCATTGGATTGTAAGTTTTTCTTCGTTGATTCTTTAATAATATGACTGTTTTCAGGTGCACCAAGACGATATGCCAGCACCGCCACCAAATCAAGACGCCACACCAAAAGTCGTTCGATCCCGGTTCGCCGCGACTGAATTAGGCACACGAGAACGTATGATGGTGTCAGTGATGGCCGAATCAACATTGGCATTATCAATCAATGTGACATTGGGTAGACATGTGCCACGAGTGCATTTATTCGCGGATTCGTCGAGAATCGACAATGAATTGGCACAATTGACTAATTTGAGCCCGTATAAGTGAGTAAAAGGGGTTTATTTTGAAAAATAGTGAGTGGTTTAGGCTGAATGGACAGAAAACACACTCGATGATTTTGGGGTTGCTTTTCAATATGGTAAGTAGATTTTTAAACTGATTTTGTGCGAAAAAGTTAGAAAATACTGATAAAGAGTTTCAGAATCATCAAAAAACAAAAATAATGACTTGTAAGTTTGAAACTGTCGTAAATCTGTCGTTTTGTTACTATCCACCCAAAAAATTATGTGAATTTCCCATTGTCAAGCCCAAAATCAGCCTTTTTCTTTTTAAAAATACGATAATTTCAGAGTGTCCATGAGAATTATGATTGGTTCCTTTTGGTGAAAGATTCGACATATATCAATCCATTTGTGCTGTTGAGAATGATTGATACGGTTGGTTTTTTGGCAAATATACCGAAATTTTATGATAAAACTTGCAGATGAACTGGAATGAGCCGGTTGTGATGGGCGAAGCAGCTGAAGACGGAAGTGGAAGGTGTCGATTGGATACTGGTGTGTTGTTGAGTCATCCTGCTATGCAATTGCTCATTCAGTTAGTTTTTTTGAGCTTAAAATCTTCAAAACATGATAATTTTCAGTCAACGTCACTTGTGTAATGCTCTAACATCAACAACTGAAACGGATGATGATCAATTGGCATTTGAGAAGTGTCTGCAAGCAGCCACTAATCTGACATGTAAGACGGTTCATCAGGTATGTTATCATATCACTTATCATTGATAAAATTGTGATTTATAGGGTGTTCGATACGATGTTTGGCGAGGAGCCGAACGAGCAGATTCACCAGCTGCACATGACTCGATCAATGAATGGAAGCATTCGACGGCATTCAATCGAGCGTTGGCGATTCCTCGACTTCTATCGGATGCTGATGCTTCATCACTTCACGACTACTTTGTTCGACTTGAAATGGCGAGAATTGACAAGGAAATTGTGAAAATGGAGGCGGATTTGTTGAGATTGGCCGAACAAGAAGCGGCGGAGACGGGTGAGGCGATTAGTTGGCCACAGGCGTTGCCACCATTTGCCAAGCCACCTAATCGGTATCAGGTTAGTACTATATTGACTGAAGTTGTTGATATTGGTGTTTTGTAGGTGCCAACATGGGAGTACTTCACAATGACCGAGATTTTCCGATCCGAACCGAATCAAAATGTTCGACGACTTGAAGGCAAAGATTTCGACGATGTTGCGGAAGTTGTGGTCGCCGCGAGACAACAAATCGAAACAGACGAGCCGGAACTGGAGTTTGTTCAATTGAGGAATGGATATCGAGTGTTTGATCCGAGACGCGGAATGGATTACATGATTGATTTGACGTATCGAAAGACGGTCAATGAGGTTCAAGAGATTCCGGTGAATGTGCCAGCGGAGAATGATGGTGATGAATCACAACAGGTATAAAGATTACTGTAGATTTGGGTGACAATCTTGACTTGTAGGTTGTTCATGAGGAAAACTTGAAAGAAGTGACAATTGAACGACGTGTACATGTGAGTCGGATGATTGCGAATACCCAGTTGATGAATCAAGCACCGTATGTCAAGGAGGATACCGATGTGACGATTGTTGTGCCGGTTGCCAGTGAAAATGAGGTAAAAATTGCATAATTATCTGTTTTTATCTGAAATTGTAGGTTTTACCAGCTCGGAAGTTCTTGGCACGTCACTCGAGATTGTGTCTATCACCGACAGAAGAACAGAGAAAGGTGAGTTTCAGATTTCCCGAGTTTTTCAAAACGTTTTTATTTTGCAGACTCGAGTTGTAATCGCAGTATTCCCGGAAGTTGATAGTCGATCAATAACATCGATTGGAAATGATATGGAAGAATTGAAGAGGCGTTGTAAACGATCACTCCTCGAGACGGATATTCTGACAGTTCGTGCTGGAACTGCGGCGATTGGAAAAGGAACAGTAGCCGCCGCCGCGATGGATGATGCTGTTGATCGATATGGAGCGAATACGATATATTTGGTGTTATCACCATATGCGGATATTCAGAAGGAGTTTTTCGATCGAGCGAGGATTAATACTATCAAACATTATCAGGTTAGTGGTTTTCGAGACGAAGAATGTATCCAGCCATCAACAATTGCAGGTATTCTTCCCAGTTCCATTCGTCGAATATCACCCAACAATCTCTGGAATGGAAATGACTGAAAAGGAGGCAGCTGATACGTCCAACTCTCAAGCACGAGAAGCTGCATTATCACGTCTTCGCGATGGTGTCGAGCCGAAACGAAAGAGGCCGCTGATTGTGCAGAAGGATCACGGACGATTCGATTCACAAGATTTCTCGTGTTTCGCAGTCTATGGAGTCGATTATGTGACAGCGAGAGGGCGATTAGGAAGCGGACAACAACGGAGAAACGACTTGATTGCCGCCTTTTTGGGTCAAGATGATGTACATATATTGAGAGCTGTTGAGCCGACGTTGAGAATAAGGTGAGCTCTGATTTTGAACTTTTTCAATTATGCGAATACTTGTAGATATCACAAACGACAATGTGACATGGAAAGTGTAGATACGGAAGATATTGCGAGATGTCTAGACAGTAAAAAAGAGAATGTGGCCGCGAAAGATCAATTGGCCAAGTTGTTATTCCATGAGAAATAGACTTGACTGAAATTGGTAGTTTTTTAATCACTTGTCGTCCCTCATTCCATTTCCTTTCATCAATTCCCTTCCTCCATGATATTGCATGTTTTTTTTCTGAAAATACGGTTTTCCCCCATCCATACACGCCTTTTTCTGCATTTTTATTGTGATCTTTTGCCCCCTATAAACCCCGAGAATTGCATTTTTTCTGAGCCAACTTGCCGATTATTTTGATGCTTTACTCGATTATTTCTTTTTGTTTCTTGTGCCAATTTATTTAAAATACGCCACTAACTGATTATTGCATTTTTTCTGTGATTATTTGATCCATATTTCTATGTTTTTATGATGATATAAAGATGATTTTATAGTATATTGAAGGAGAGAAGATGCGAGAAATTTGGATTCACCATTGATTTTGAACTGAATAAGGAGAGCCTTACGGTAGTTAATGGTATACTGTAGCGAAACGTGTGACGTGCTATAGATAATCAAAAAGTGATGTACTGTACACTACAGTAACCCTGGACTGTGGAAAGCTAATTTTTTGAAACGATATAAATTCTGGGTACGGTATCGTCAGAAATCAGCTGATACTGTAGTATTATTTTCGGTATACTCGTATATACTGTAGATCACTTGTTGTCGAATTATTCGAACTTTTTCGCTTGCGATCTACAGTAACTACGGTATACTGAATAGAAAAGTACAGTACCAACTATCTTCAGTCATTATCCCACAAATAAATTTTAAAAGATAATCAGTTTTATCACTGATAATGGAATTTTTAACGACTTAACAGCAGTTTTTTTTTCAAAAGAGTGATAATTTGATAATTTTATCACTTGCCGCCATTCATAAATCACGATTCTCTCCCAAAAGTTGTGATATTGTCATATGAATCATATATTTGGTGTGAATTCACAAACCCTTCGTGTTCCTTTAAACCGAATCCAAAAAATTACTAAAACTGGAATACTATCTTGAAGGCGCACATCAAAAACGACCCGTAATTGTATCGAAACCTTGATTTGTACAAGAAAAGGTTTTTTTCTAGAAAAAAGATAAAAATCTCGCGGAAATGGGCAATTTTCAGTTTTCGAAGACCTTAGCGGCAGAATAAATGATAAATTTAGATTTTACAAAAAAAGTATGAATTTGAAACTCGTCAATTTTAAAGTTAGCGAGATTTTATCTTTTTTCTAGAAAAAAAACGGTACAAGTAGAAATTGAGGGTCGGGTTTGATATGCGCCTTTAAAACAGTATTCCAGTTGAAACTGCGGTTTAAAGGCGCATAGCGGGTTAAACTTACTTGGCAATTCCCTTTTGACTTTTGTTCTTTTGCCGCCAACGCACTTTTTGGGTGCATCTTGATTGGTGAAAAGCTTGCTCCCAAGCGTTTTGTTTTATGAACTTTTTTATTCGAGTACTTCTTTTGCAGAAGTTTTCCCAATGGTCCTGCCACGAAACTGCTTTTCTACCGTACTCCATATTATTATTCAAATGATATTCCCATGATTTCCCACTGGCATTGATATTATAAACATTCACATTTTTCGTCACATGATCGCCGGAAAATAGTCGTTGCAAGACCATTACAATATTTGTGTGGTACAATAACAACACTTGTCTGCCCTTTTCACACCCTTTATTGTCTAAGTTATTGCTTTTCTGCTCCCACCCCGCGCACATACGCCTACAGTAATCTTTATTGGATTTGTATTATAAAAGTGCATATCGAACATCTGTGTCATTTCCGCCATAAACCTATGTTTAGAATATAGGCATCTTGAAATAGACATGATGTCAGATGGTATAAAATAGCTCCTTTTTATTTCACATTAATCAATCTATCCTCCACTCATTTCCTTTTGCTGTCAGAAAAGAGGGAATGTAGATTCGTAGGTTCCATAGATTCACTAGATATATAGATCCTCGAGTTCTATGCTTCATAGATCCATAGATTCATAGATTCTTAGATTTATAGGTTCATAGATTCATAGATTCTTAGATTTATAGGTTCATAGATTCATAGATCCTCGAGTTCTATGCTTTATAGATTCATGGATTCATATATCCATAGATTCATAGATTCATAGATTCATAGATTCATAGATTCATATATCCATAGATTCATAGATTCATATATTCATAGATTCATAGATTCATAGATTCATAGATTCATTGATTCATAGATTCATAGATTCATAGATTCTTAGATTCATAGATCCTCGATACATAGATCCTCGTTTCTATATACTTTCCCATCCTCCCATTTTCTGTCACAAAAGGGGAAATACATCACGAGGCTTTTTATACAAAAAAAAGAATCGCGCGCTTTTTGTCTTCGGTTGTGAATAACATGTTTACGTAATATGCGAAGAAAAGTTTTTTTCCCCTCCATTCTTGACAGATGTTGCACAGATTCGGGTCGTATGGTTTTATTACTTTCCTTCTTCCACAAAATGTTTTCCATCATTCATTCATCCTGTCTAGCTGCTGGTGAAGAGCTGCTGTCGAGATTTGAATTGATGATAAAAGTATACTTCGCGCGCGCTTTTCTAAAAGTTCACTCTTTTTCAAATGTCCATCAACAATAAAAAAAACACATTTTCGCCGATTTTATATTCAATTCAAATCGTTTTGCTTCGAAATTCCGATATTTTTCCCTTTTCTATTCAAAAGTTCAAACTCCCGCGCTTAGAAACAACTCTTCCTGATGAGACCAACCCCAGTATACTGTATGCGCCTTTAATATCGAAAGAAATACGAAGATATTTTTTATATCAACAGTAAAAAGCGATCGGCGACAAAAAAAAACAAAAAGCGCCGTTATCGATGTGGGTGGTCGTTTTCCCCCGTTCCCCTCTCCCGCGCACCACAATTTTACTTTGAAATCTCATAATTTTCCCATAAATCGATCATTTTTCATATTATTCGCTATATTTTCAGATAATGGTCTCACTTGCCGATCCGACAACTCGCTTCGCGGCGGAAATTGAGCTCGCACAAAATGGATTGTTGAAAATAGGCGAGTTCGTGCTCAAGGAGCCGATAGGCGCTGGTGCCTTTGGCAAAGTTATACGTAAGTTATTGAATATGACAGTTTTAAATCAAAATAGTAGATTTTTAGTTGGTCAACACATCAAAACCGGCTACAAAGTCGCCGTGAAGATTTTGAATCGCGAGACGCTCAAACTGAAGCAAGTTGTGACGAAGACTCGCAAGGAAATCGATAATTTGCAGAAATTGCAGCATCCGCATATCACGAGATTGTAAATTTTCAATATATTTGTGTAAATATACAGTTTTTTGTAGATTTCGTGTAATCAGCACCCCAACCGACATCTTCCTCATCATGGAACTTGTTCCGAATGGCGAACTCTTCAGCCATATCACCAAAAAAGGATCACTTCCAATGGCCGAAGCTCGCCGATATTTTCAACAAATCATTTCCGGTGTTAGTTATTGTCACAAACACATGATTGTTCATCGAGATTTGGTTAGTTTTTTTAGAGGGATATTTTTGAAAAATCACTTTTTTTTAGAAACCAGAAAACTTGTTGCTCGACGAGTACAAAAACATCAAAATCGCGGATTTCGGTCTATCAAACTACATGACCGATGGTGATTTCCTTCAAACATGCTGTGGATCGCCAAACTATGCGGCACCAGAATTAATCGGTAGTCGATTGTATGTCGGACCGGAGGTTGATGTATGGTCGTGTGGTGTCATACTGTATGCCATGTTATGCGGTACACTGCCGTTTGATGATCAACATGTTCCGACGCTTTTCAAGAAGATTAGAGGTTTGTCTTTAAAGATTTACAATAGTTTTTGGAACAATATTTGTCAGAGGCAACGTTCAAAGTCCCACCTTTCGTTGATGCACAAGCTGCTGATTTGATCCGTCAAATGTTGGTAGCGGATCCGATAAAGAGAGCAGATATCAAGAGAATTGTGTAAGTCGTTTTTAGCATAGTCAGCTGATAAAAAACATGTTAAGAAATCACCCATGGTTCCAAAAAGATCTGCCATTCTATCTATTTCCGGAGAATGAGAGTGAATCATCGATAGTCGATATTGATGCGGTTCAGAGTGTTGTTGAGGTATTTTTCAACATTTTTCTATGAAAATATCAAGATTTTAGAGATACAATGTAAAAGAGGAGGATGTTACAAACGCATTATTGTCGGAAAATTGTCATCATTATTTATCAATTGCTTATCGATTGGTGGTGAATCATAAGAGAAGTGGCGATGATGGTGAGTACCTTTTTTCTATCAAAAAATGTATCAAGTCAATTGATTGTGAATGGGTAGAGAATCATGATAACCCACTGACTTCGGACTGATACACTAACTGATAATAATAGTTTATTTTATATATAGGAAGAAAAGCGAGTGACCGACATTCAACTGGTTATGAAATATTGCACAAATCAAGGGAAATGTCGGTTGCTCGGCGAGCAGTGTGTATATAAACAGAAGAAATATCAGTCATTTCCATCGGTCCGTCGTCAGTGGATTATCATTGAAATTGAAATTTCCTCAAGAAGAGGGCCTTCCATTGACAAAACTTGACTGATTTCTTTTGGAGGATTTGTAAGAATAGGAAAATCGTTTTAGGTAAATACTGCGGGTCATTTCCGTCATCGGGTCCCACTTTTTGTGAATCATGGGTCCCACATTCCCCAAAAAGTTTAAAATCACGCGTGTTTGTCAGAAACAGAGAATTATTTCGCAATATACCCATTTTTGTCGAACACCGGTTCCATTTTATCAACTTTTTTCTCTAAAAACCACGGGTCCCGCTTTTTTGGCAAAAATAAAGTATTCTATATCTATGAAAATCAGAACATTCGGGAAAACAAGAGATAAATCTAAAACAAGCTAACCTCCAAGAAGTTTCAGTCACAAAGAAAGCGATCGATGAGTTCTATGAGTTGGGCAAACGAGCTGGACAAGTCAAGCAGTTCCCATTTGCCGGTATGTCTCATTTTCCTTCCTGATATTCAAAAAATAGTAAATTTCCAGTCAACTCAACCCGCCGAACATTCGAAAACCTTCGTCGCGAGCAAAAACGAATGTCATGGAATCTTGGTGTGCGATCGAAAGCCGATCCAGCTGATACGATGCTCCATGTGTACAAGGCATTGAAGAATATTGATATGGAATGGAAGAATCTCAGCTTTTATCATATTATTGTGCGTCAAAAACCGTCGCTTATCAATCCGGAGCCGGTAAATCAACTTTTTTCGAACTTTTGACCACAAAAAAGTTGCAGACAAGATTGTCACTTCAATTATTCAAACTGGAACGTGATATGGGATATTTGTTGGATTTCAAAGCACTTATTGATGATGATGATGGTTAGTTTTTGATATATTTGTTTATCATATATCCTAATTTTTGCCAAATGCGCTCCAAAACTACAGTACTACCAAGCTATCAACTTGAACAGTTGGCAGTTTGGAGTACTGTACTTATACACGGCATACTGTAGTTCACTTGATACAATGACTTTAGAGTGATCACATCCGGAAAGTTAGGTCATATGTGACATAAAATATCGGCCATGGCTGAAATTTCAGCTAAAAAGAGGAAATTTCTCTGAAAAATATGTATATACTCTGCTTCCAAAGCTCTTTCTGCATATATTCGAATTTCTTGAACATAAATATGTATATTGTGTCGATTTCAAATGATAAATTCGAATAGAAGCCAGAAAATCATATAAAATAAGTGATTTTGTAATAATTTGGGGTTGTAAGACCGGTAATGCCATAATAAACACATTTTTTACGAAATAAATCTAAAATAATAGGTATATACGAGATTTGGGCTGATATTTTGATGCGATCGAGGCTTATTTCGCAAGCTGTTGGGTTGATACTAATTTATCAATGATTGTCTTACAGTATCCGTCATGTCGACCCCTTGCCGTTCTCGTGCTGCTTCCCTATGCATCCCAAGCAGCAAAAGCAATTCAAATGCATTTATAAGCAGTTATAGATCTGCTGTACCATCACCAAAAGCTGTTATCAGCCCTTGTAAGTTATCATAATCAGTATTTTGTGATAAAAGAAATGATTTCAGCCATTGCAATTCCAAAAATCAATGTCGAGGATTTGGATGTATCGGCGAATGATTTGAGTGGATCACTATCAGCTGGTGATCGAGAGGTATATCACTATCAACTCGAATTTTGAAAAAATCACGTGTATTTTGCAGAATCTAACAGATAGCATCGATGCGGATGATTCGAGCTTTGTCAACACAACAGAATATCCATTGCCATCTCGCTCACAAACAATGGACTTCTTTGCCACTTGTCACATAATAATGAGATCATTGTTGGCTGATAATGATTAATTATTACTGATTAATCACTTCTGTATCATCACTTTTCTCCGTTTTTTGTTCATTATTCCCCGTAACTATACATTGTTTTATTGCTCACTTCTTATGGTGGATTCACTTTTCTTTCTGTTTTGTTTTCTGGTAAATAAATGTATCTATTGTTTTGATTAGCTTGTTTTAGTTTCTTGCAGATTGTCTGTTAACTTCAAAAGATACAAATTATTTTTCGTCGTCACCGCTTTTCCGTTTATATAGGGTCTCGCCACGAAATAACAAAGTTACTGTAGTTCGTATTTCGACATTGAAGTTTTATGTCTGATTTTGATGTTTTAAACTTGCTTCCGTATGATTTTCATAGTTTTTAGGCTAATTCTACCAAATTAATCGCTTTTTCATAGTTTTATAGCAGCTAGTCGTGTGCTTTTCGTTATAATCCCTCCAAAAAGTCAGCTTAAGCTCCAAACGTCTAACATTCAACAAGTTTATTCAAAATTAAAAACAATTAACAATTGTTATAATTCAAAATAACATTTTTATTTGAAATGGAAGCGAGTGTAAGACCAATTCATGTCTTCGACGTCATCTTTCGGCAAATCGAACAATCTCGCCATGATTTCGACCGAGAAGCGGCTTCCACTGAACATTGCGGTGTCGTCCTCGGTTTCCCATAGCATCCTGCACTTGTGCATCTTCTTCCATCTCACCAAGTTCTCGAATTTTCGTCTTGAAATTAGCAATAAGGCTTTTGAAAGTTCGAAACCCTCACTTTCGATCAGCATCCAGTTTTTTCTTGAATTCCTTAATCGATCGAACATTCGACACTTCGGAGAAGTGATCAGCGAGATTGAGAAGACAGCGGGTGGCATGTGATGGTTCTAAAATACTTTTTCAACCAAATTTCAACAATATTTAGAAAAACTAACCCAATTCCAACTGAATAATTCCTCTTTTATCCCTATAAATCTCAAAATTTATTGATTTTCCTTCAAAAACTCACTGTCTATCAGTCCAAAATGCATACAATTCACCATCAACAATGAAAACATGATGAATTTTGAATTGAAGATGTGTTGGACTATCCACCGCAATAGTTTTCCACTCAAATGTGTCCATGTTCAATGCTTTGATACGGCAATCAGTGTGGAAACTGTGGCTCAACATGTACAAATGATTGTTGTTGATCCCTATGATCAAGCTTATATGCGAATTTTTTGGTCAAAAACGTACATCTCGAGCATTTCAACCATCCAGTGCCTAGCTCAGTCTTCGAAACTTGACGGAAGTCACCATTTTCGAAGAGTAGAATCTCAGTTGAGCCATTCTCCTGCAAAAATTGCCGTATTTGATTTTAAAAAAAACTTTGAAAAACCTGCTTGGAAATGCAATAAACTGAATTCTTGTAGACAAACAACTTCGAGTCCGTGCCATCTCTCTTTGTCAACTAAAATATAAGTTTAACCAATTTTAAATGTTTGAAACTAACCTTATAACTTGTGTATTCGTATGTTTTCAAGTCGAGAACATGCATGTAATATGTCTCGTCAAACAATTCCAATAGTTTCATTCTACGCATTGCTCGTGCCACATTTTCCATTCTTCTTCTTCTGAACTCGCTGAAACACTTCATGTTGAAGAACCTTTACAATGTTTGATAGTGTTTCACACACATTGTTTGATAGTGTTTCACATTCTCCTTTCAAAAATTTAAGAAAAAAAAAACGTACTCTTCGTCATCTGGCGGAGATCTATCAACGAACAATGTGTACAAATGGTTATCCATCACAACAGCATCCTTAGCATGATAGAAGAATACGTTGTGATCAACCACCTTATCGGTTACATTCTCCCATTTTAATGTTGCTGAAATCTAGTTGATTATGAAAATTTTCAAAATACAAGCCTGTATTGAATGTGTAGCAGACCGAATGACGCCACGCATGCACGATTCCATCAAAAAATGCTGCTTTTAATGGCCATTCTTCGTCGAATGAAGATGAACTACTCTCGTCGTAATGGTACTGGAATCAAAGTATTGCTTTGTGTTTTCAATTTGGAAAAAGTGACTTACCGCGATTTCCTCATCAATCTCATCCTCAACTTTTCTCCATGTTTTGGTTTCTACAAAAGTTGCAATTAATCGTTCAATTTCTTATAATATACCTGTATTGAAGACGAATGTTCCTTGATTTCTGCCAAAATCCTTAAACATGAACCAAATCTGTAAATTTGTTGATTTTCAACATTTCTTTCGAATAATGTAACCTCTTTTCCTTTTTGAAAGCTTAGAAGTGGTAAATGATTGCATTCTCCATCCAATGGATAATTATATGTCAAATACGCCTTTTCAGTCATAATTTGACCTTGTCTTGAATGATAATGTGCACTTTTTATATGCGATTCATCTTCTGATTTTAATGTGAGCAATATTTTCGCGACGAGACCTGTTCGTATATTTCATGCAAGCTCCTTCACTTCAAATCTCGATTTTTTTGTTATTTGAAACTAAAAACGTTCTAAGGCTATCATTTTAATAATAATAATTTGCAAAAAATGTGCAGAAAAGCTACATTTGTCCATTTTCGTGGTGTTTTCCGCAATTACTGGTATTTTCCACAATAAAATAATGTTTTTCAGGTTCTCTCAAAATGGTACATTTCTCCTCTCAATATCCACTCAAAGGCAGCAGTCGTCATGATCCATTTGTCAAGTTTCAAATCGGAAAAGAGGTAATCTTATTGTTTTTAAGCTAGAAATTGCAATTTTTGCAGATTTGGATTATGGAAGCCGATGAGGATGGTGTTAAAACATCTGTTTTTCATACAGGTAGTTTCCACTTTTTAAAGATTTTGAGTAGTTTTAAACTTCTAGGATTTCGAATATGGCGTGATGTGAAAGTTGAGGTCCCTGAGTCGCTTTCGGTATGTTTTTTTGCTATTTGATAGCAAATTGTTAGAAATTTCAGGAAGGCAGTTCATTTGGCTGTAAACCATTGAAAACAATCACATATAATGGAAAAGTGTACATGTGGAACACTCGTTTTATGGTTATTCCCGATAGTGTATTCTCGTTATTCTTGACTGAATTCAATCCAGGTAAATTATAAATATTCGAAAATTATTGCGTAATATCAATTTTAGAAACACTCGAGTTCAAGGATTTACAAGTTTTCGATGAATCAGACAACTATGAGTTTTCTAGTTTAGTTTTGGAAAATTGTATCTACTCAATTGGTTTTGGTCGTTTCGATAGGAAATGTGTTCTCAGGACCTTTTATTTGGAAAAGAGGATTTCGGAGAAGTTTGAGGTAAACTTTAGGTTGTTTTAATGAATGAAAAGCACGTTTTTCAGCTCGGGGAGATCAAAAAAGGACAACTACACTTGTTTGTTTATAAAAAAACAGTTTATTGCATTCATAATGAGGTGAGACCTATTTTTTGATAAATTGAAGATGAATATTCAGAGTGCGGAGCCGAAAAAACTGTATGTATTGGAGAATAATCGTCTACGATTGATCACATCGGTTGAATATCAATATGATTGGTCTAATAGCTTGTATTGTGAGTTTTTCATCTTTTTTATTCAAAAAAACTGTCGTTTTCTGATAAAATTTGAACTTTGCAGTCACATTCAAAAACCGCACATACATTTTCCACCACGAATCAACCGATGAATGCATTCTCTTCGTATTGAACATGGATACACTCGAATGGGAGGATCATCATACAATGGCAAATACTGATTATCTTCCATTTCGGATTATTGGCATATTTGAGGGATGTGGAAGAGTTTATGGATTTTGGAAGAATGATAAGTTGGTTTTTATTGCGTTTTTATGATAAAAATAGTGGATTATAGGGATCATAGAGGGATGATCATGCTGGAAATAGAATCAACACTCGAATCACTCTGCATGTTGAAATTGGTTGATCATTTTGCACAAACCGCCAATGTTTGTTTAGTTGAGGAATTCAAGAGTCAAGTTCCTGAATTTATTGGGTATGTTGATTCTATATTTCCTCAAATTTATAGATATCCTTGCAGAATTGCATTCGATGAAATGCTCGAGTGGAAAAAGCAGCAAAACATGAATCAAGAACTCAATCAAGATGATTTCTATTATGGATGTTCAGCAGATAGAGAGGGTGAGTTTACCGAATCGGAAATGTCGATGGATGGGATATCAAGGGATTTGAGGGATGATTTGTCGATGGATGGATTGTCAATAAATTATGAATTATAGTTTTGTTGTAAAATAGTGTTATTTTAGAGTAATAAAGGTGTATTTTAACAAAAATTGTGTTATTTCATCATTAAGAATCGGTAGCAAGTCGTATGATATATACTCCATAATCAATATTTCGTCAAGTAAAACAATGCAAAATAGAAATAGCACGTTTAACTGAGTATGAGGAATTGGTCTGAACTTTTGATAGGAAAATTACTGTTCTTGTATACCAATCAACACCATTTTTTGAAGTGAATCTGGAATATGATTTGGCTATCAACCCATTGGGAACTTGAATACCTACCCTTCCAATCAAAATCTCACAGTTATTTGCAAAATTGAAACCTAGAAGAGCTAATTTTCATACTTTTTTTTCGGCAAGAACACTATTGAAAACTTTATTGAATAGTATCCATCCAGAAGATCAGACTGTTTCACAGCGTGATTTACGCCCCTTGATGAAAGAAGTACCAGTTAATTAGCTTCACATATGTTTGAGCCATTCGACTGCAGTCAATATCTATCAAAAACTACAAAAGTCAGTAATATTTTCATGTTCAGATGTGCTCCCTAACATACAATTATCCCTGGACACCATCTGGCTCGTCTATGTACGATCTAAGTTTCAAAATTGGACACAAGGTAGTTAAAACACTTCAAATGTTTCAAAAAATCTTTCTATTACAGATTTATTTGATCGATAATGGCAGAATGTCATGTTTTGACACAAGTATGTTTTTAATTGAAGCGAAGTGTGCATTTGATAGTTTCATGTTCCAGAAATTCAAAAATGGGAGTGGGTACCAGGTCGACTACCATCGAGGTTCCAAGTGAGTTATTGTTTCAATACATTCCGATTCAATTCTGAAGGATTTTAGGATTCAAGCTGGGCAGAATTGAATGGGAAAGTGTATGTATGGAGCTATAAGGATCTTTATGAGTTTGATCCAGGTAATATTTGAAATTCTATCACGCGTGATAGATGACATAACTTTTCAGATGGGCAAAGTTGGAAAAACACCGATATTCCGAACAGGGATTTCCGAACACACGTTTGTAATATTGGTTCGGCCGGACTCGGAAATTGCATATACACGTTTGTTGCGAGTCAGAAATATTCAGCTATTGATATTGTGAATGTTGAGACGAAGCAAAGGACTACACATCATGTTAGTTTGGTTTTCGAACACTTTTATGTAGATTCTCTTTTAGATGAATGATTTCGATTTCACAACCTATCATCCCGAGGATAGAAGTTCCGATGATATGAATCTTGTCGCCTACAATGGCTCGATCTATGGGTTCATGTTCCGAAGAAAGACGGTTATGAGGATCTACAAGCTTGTTGATGGTGAATTCACTGTAGTCCGCACCATTGGGAATATGACTACAAAATTCTGGTACAATTCTTGCAGTAAGTTGATATCACTTTTTGCGACAAAAGATTTCTGCAATTCTAGGCACATCTGGCAATTTGGTCTATTTCTACCAACACCAGTATAAATTGAACGCAATTATTCGAGTTTTCAACATGGAATCATTGAAATGGAGTGTTATCCATTTGAAAGATGAGTATAAACAATTGCCATTTTCTATTCGAGACTTCTATTGCATTGGTGGCGTGTTTTATGGACTATGGCGTAAGGAAAGATTGAGACTTGGGATGATCATGTTGGAACCAAGTGAGTTTCCCGAAATTCAATCTATTCCAATTTCCAATTTCAGATCCATCACTTCTCACTCGTTGCCTCATCACACTTGCCAATCATTTCACAAAAGATCCGATTGTCAGGGAGAAAATGAAGACTATAAAATAATTTGTAATATGTTGAAGTAATGAACTTTTGAAATAAAGTCTAGTTTTAATGTTCGCCGTCTCATTTCACTAGTTCTCTTCTATTCATGAGATATTTCTATCAACAGAACATCTTTCTCTTATAAAACGTCTATGTAGTTTTCACAAACAATTTCTCTATCATCTGTCGCGATCGCGAAACAAAAAAAATTGAATGAGCAATATATTTCCGTCCTTGACACGCACTCCGCCACACCCCTCTCTCTTTGTGTTCGATTACTCACTTTTGTTGTTCGCGTTGAATAGAAATACGATGTTGCTAACATTTACAATATAATATATTATTCAAAGTCAAAACCGCTAAACAAGTTTCTATTTGAAATATTTCTTCGTCCTATTTTGCAATCGTTATCATACCCGTAAATTTCATGAATTGCCGTTCAATTTGATGTGATAACAGACAATTGAAAATTGTGAACTCTGTTCTTCACTCTTTTTCCAATCAACATCACTTATTCTTCTCAAATAATATTCTTTCAATTCACAGATGACACTCCCATTCACCTACAGCTACCCATGCCCATCACGACCACAAGATTGGACTGTTAGTTTTGAAATTGATAAGAAAGTAGGTTTTATAAGTTTTAGAGTAATCAAAATTGATCATTTTTCAGATTTGGTTGTTTGAAAACAACATAAGGCCGTACAGAACAGCATGCTTCGATACAAGTATGTTTTTCTTAACAATTAATCTTAGAATGTCTTCGTATTTATCCACGGACGGAAAAGTTCTTACCAATTTTCTGTCTACTGAGCGACTGAATTAGAAATTTTCCGTCTGTGTTTATCCAAAACGGTTATATTCGCCTTATTTCAGCTACTAAAACATGGGAACATCAAACTGTGACGAGAACACGGGAACACTTTGTAAGTTATTGTTTTATTTTTATTGGATAAATGTTCAATTTAGGGTCGTCGAAACTCGTGTCAGAGAGTGAGATCAGCAGTGTTGAATGGAAAAGGATATGTGTGGGGTGAAAATCAGTTGATGGAGTTTGATCCAGGTGAGCAACAAATTACATCATTGGTAATATTGTATATTATAGTGACACAAATATGGAGAAACACGGGACACATGTTCCGTGATACAAACAAATATAACTATGTATCAGATATAACTCAAATTGGAAACTGCCTATACACGTACATTGTTGAGCTTAATCCGAGGTCGTGGTATTTCCTGATTTTGAACATGCAAACAGGAGAGAGAACTGTTCGTGTTGTGAGTTGTATTATGACTTTCAGTAGCGTACTGTTGTGTTTTAGGTTGATAACTTTTCTGCTTTGGATGACATCAGACTTATCGTCTACAACAACACCATTTACATAAATTCTCGACAAGATATTTTTGTGTATGAAGAACATTTGATGAGCATCAGAGAGGTTCCTACCACTGGTCAGAATGAAATCAGGGGAATCGATTCTATTTGTAAGTCAAACTTATTTATAGTGTTCTAGAAGCTTACAAAGTTTAATAACCATCTTGTTTTGTTAGTTTCCGAAACACTTAAACAAACAACTACCAAAGTGTAAAAATTGTTGAATATTGCAGGTACCGTGGAGAATCTCGTCTATTTCAAATGTACTCGGCGAGAAATTCGAGTATTGAATATGGATACATTCGAATGGACATTGATTCATTCTGAAAATCCACGGAGACATTTTCCATTTTTCATTCGTGAAATATTCGTAGTCGATGAAGTTATTTATTTATTATGGCATGATTAGTGAGTACTTGTTTGAACCTTGTCATAAATTCTAAAATTGTTTACAGCACCCAACATGGATTCGTGATGATAGAACCGAGTGAGTTGTTTTGATCACAATCAAAGTATTCATTTCTATTCAGAGCCATCACTATCCACTATCTGTTTGCTCACACTCGCCAACCAGTTCACAGAAAATCCAGAAATCAGGGAACATCTGAGACCAAGATGGGGTATGGAACCAACCGATTATCAACCATATAACGAACTGAGACAACAAATTCCATGGCCATTACAGTAAGTTGTTTCGTTTTTATCAGTTTGAAATGTTATTTTTACAGTCCAAACTTTGACAATCTGATTCGGTGGAGAAAGCGATATAAAATCTGTAAGAAATCTCGATCAGCTACGCGAGAGAATCGGCTTTATGCCTTGGTTGATAGAGATGATCATTATTCGATCGATGATTCATAGTAAAACAAAACCGTATAATGTGCAAGTAATATAACATGCTTCTACTATAGTTTAGCATACTAAAGTGTTATAATGTTTGAATAAATATTAATTGTGTTATTCCTATCTAAGTTTTCTCCACTCTGGATTGTCCATGATCATTACTTTTGTGTCCATCAGTGACCAACAACTACTTATATTTTCACAGATGACACTCCCATTCACCTACAGTTTCCCATGCTCATCAAGCCCGAGAAACTGGACGGTCAGTTTTGAAATTGATAAAAAGGTACGCATCGGTAGTTTATAGTTATAAAATAACATATTTTTAAGATTTGGTTATTTGAAAATTGCAGATGGTCCTACAAAACAGCGTGTTTCGATATAAGTAAGTTTTTTTTTTCATAATATAACGTTTTTCATAACCGTTTTATATGTATCACTTCAGAAACAAAAACCTGGGAACATCAAACTGTAACAAATGAACGGCATCATTTCGTGAGTTAAATATACTGCCTTACGTTGTTGTTAAACGTTCATTTCAAGGGTATCCGAAACGAAAATAAGAGTGTCAGAACAGCCGTATTGAATGGAAAAGGATATGTTTGGGGTCAGAATGAGTTGATGGAGTTTGATCCAGGTGGGTACCAAATAACTCTATGATTCATATTATATATTGTAGTGACACAAATATGGAGAAATACGGGACACATGTTCCGTGATACAAACAAGATAAATCATGTATCAGATATTGTTCAAATGGGAGACTGTCTATACACGTATATCATCGAATTTGGCAGCAACAAGTTGATGTATTACCTGACTTTGAACATGCGAACAGGAGAGAGAACTGTCAGGGAGGTCAGTTAAACTATCTCTTATCATATGAAAAGATGATATTGTTGGGCGTTTCTTCACGCTACTGTCAAGATTTTTCATACCGGTTATACTTCAGGTGAATCACTTTCCTTCTTTGGAGAGGTATATCAGACTTATCGCCTACAACAACACCATTTACATGAATGTCGTGCAAGACATTTTTGTATTTGATGACAATAGTGTTAAAGAGATTCCTACTTTTGGAGTGAAAAGTTTCACGAAATTTTGTTCTTGTTGTAAGTTGACAATTTTTTACTGAAATAGTATTCCTTATAACTGTTTCAAACGAACATATTCCTTTCAGCTATCGTCGGCAACCTTGTCTATTTCTACAGAAGCAATGATCGAAAGATTCAAATATTGAATATGGATACATTCGAATGGACATCCATTGATTTGGAAGATAAATACAAACAATTGCCGTTTTTTATAGAAGAAATTTTTGCGGTTGATGATGTTTTCTATGGATTATGGCATACGAAGTAAGTTACAATTTTTTTTGAGAAATATTCAACTTATTTGTTTACAGGGATCGACATGGTATCGTCATGTTAGAACCGAGTAAGTTGAAATTCTTCTTTATCAAGAGGTTTATCAATTTCAGAACCATCACTATCCACTATTTGTTTGCTCACACTCGCCAATCAGTTCACAGAAGATCCAACAATCAGGGAACACCTGAAACCGAGATGGGATGTAGTACCAACCGATTATCAACCATATGTCGAACTCAAACAACAAATTCCATGGCCATTACAGTGAGATTTCTAATTTTTACCAGTTCTAAATGCTGTTTTTGTAGTCCAAACTTTGACAATCTGATTCGGTGGAGGAAGCAAGATAAAATCAGCTCATAAGGCTCAGATTGATTTGGAAAATGTATGATATACAAGTAATACATAATATGTTTAAATAAATATCAATATTGTTCGTCTAAACTGTACTTTTTTCACTCTGGATTATCCAATGAATGCTACTTCTGTGTCCATGAGACACCATCAACTAATCTCTTGTTTCACAGATGACAAGCCCATTCACATACAGTTTCCCTTGCTCATCGAGCCCGAAAAATTGGACGGTCAGTTTTGAAATTGATAAGAAGGTATGTTTTAGTTTTTCTTGAATAAAAAGTAACTTGTTTTCAAGATTTGGCTGTTTGAAAACTGCGACGGGCCGTACAAAACAGCATGCTTCGATACAAGTGAGTTTTTATATTTTTTAAATCCATGTTTGCATTATTTCAGCGACAAAAACCTGGATGCATCAATCTGCGACAAATAAACATAATCATTTTGTGAGTTGTTTGGTTTCATTTGAAAATGAACATTCTGTTTTAGGGTATTCGAAATAAGCACAGACATGTGAGCTCAGCCGTATTGAATGGAAAAGGATATGTTTGGGGTCAGAATGAGTTGATGGAGTTTGATCCAGGTGAGTAACAAATAACTTTATTATTCATATTATATATTTTAGTGACACAAATATGGAGAAATACGGGACACATGTTCCGTAATCCAGGCTTTGAGAACAATGTGAGGGATATTGTTCAAATGGGTGACTGTCTGTACACATGCATTGTTGAGACTGGTAATCGAAGGCTACCTTATTTTCTAACTCTGAACATGCAAACTGGAGAAAGAACTGCCCAAGATGTCAATCTCGCCTTCAACGTTCCTCACATTCCATCAGTAAGTTTTTTAAAGCTGTCAAAAGCGATTGATATGAATTCGATTCTATATTTCAGGTGATGTATGTCACGTATCCAATCAGACTTTTTGCCTACAACAACACAATTTATTTCAATATCCAGGAAGATATATTTGCACTTTCCGGTCCTGTTGGTGCCTCTTTCGAAGCGATTCCAACTGTCGGGGGAAACTATCGTCGGAGTATGGGATTCAATTCTTGTGGTGAGTTGAGACGGATTCACCAATATAAATATATCGTTCTACGTCACCAATGTTTGTATCAAAATCATTCAGCTACCATTGGTAATCTGGTCTATTTCTACCAACGCCAAGATAGAGAAGAAATAATCCGGGTTTTAAATATAGATACATTCAAATGGACATCGATTCATTTGGAAAATCCACAGAGACATTTGCCATTTCACCTTTATGAAATACTCGCAGTCGATGAAGTGCTTTATATGTTATGGGAGAACGAGTGAGTAACAATTCGGAATTCCTAATATGTTTTTTTGAAGCCGTCAACATGGAATAGCGATGATCGAGCCGAGTAAGTATTCTTGGTTATATACATAGTATCCATTTTTATTCAGAACCATCTCTATCAACTATTTGTCTGCTCACACTTGCCAATCAATTCACAGAAGATCCAACAATCAGGCGAAAACTGAGGCCAGGATATCCAGTACATGCAATTGATTATCAACCATATATCGAATTCAAACAACAATTTCCATGGCCATTAATGTGAGTTACTTGGTTTTTATCAAATTGGATAATCACTTTTACAGTGAGAAGTTCGACAATCTGATTCAATGGAGAAAGGAGATAAGATAACTCTATTCAGACAGTTTGGTGGTTTTTAATCTAAGAAAACCGTATAAAAACCAATCAATTTATAATGTTTATCTGCTTTATTTTAGTTTATCGAAATATTATAATGTTCAAATAAAGATTTGTATTTCTGTTAACTATGTTTTGATCCTTCTGGATTATCCATGATCGTTACTTTTGTGTCTATCAGCTACCAACAGCTCACCCATTTTCACAGATGACACTCCCATTCACCTATTGCTTCCCGTGCTCAGACTCAAAAACTTGGACGGTCAGTTTTGAAATTGATAAAAAGGTATTTTTGGATGATAATTTATAGTCATAATGTAACATATTTTCAAGATTTGGGTGTTTGAAAACTGCGAAGGACCGTATAAAACATCATGTTTTGATACAAGTATGTTTTTTACTGAATAATAAGATGCCTCTTTGTGTTCCCATAATCATTTTATTTGCAATTTTCAGCTACACAAACTTGGGACCATCAAACTGTGACAAATAAACGAAATCATTTTTTCGTGGGTTGTTTTGTTTCGTTTCTTATCGAATATTCAATTTAAGGGTTTTCGGAACAAGGAAAAAAGTGTCAGAACAGCCGTATTGAATGGAAAAGGATATGTTTGGGGACAGAGTCATCTGATGGAGTTTGATCCAGGTGAGTATCAAGCTACATTATTATTCATATTATATATTATAGTGACACAAATATGGTCAAATACGGGACACATGTTCCGTAATATAAACAACGTTGAAAATCTTGTACCAGATATTGTTCAAATGGGAGACTGTCTGTACACGTTCGTTATCGAGTTTGGACAACGCAAGTCGTTGTATTTACTGACTTTGAACATGCAAGCGGGAGAGAGAACTGTCCAGGATGTGAGTTGTATCAGAACTCACAATAATTTAATATTGCTCTGTCTTAGGTGAGCCACGTGCATGCGTTTGAATGGGGTCTCCGACTAATCCCCTACAACAACACCATTTACATGAATGGTATGCAATATCTTTTCGAGCTTGATGGCCGTAATACCAAAATAATTCGTACTACCGGCGTGAAAGATTTACACAGCGAAGGATTCGATTCTTGTTGTAAGTTGACACATTTTATGACATATCAAGGCTATTATTCAGCTATCGTCGACAACCTTGCTTATTTCTTCAAATGCGATGATCAAAAAATTCGAGTATTGAATATGGATTCACTCGAATGGACATCGATTGATTTGGATTATCAACACATCGAATTGAAGTTAGTTGTTGAGGAAATATTTCCGATCAATGGTGTGTTCTATGCATTATGGCATAACATGTAAGCTCCTATTCACTATATATTTACATATATATATATATGTTTTTTACAGTGAACGACGTGGTATCGTGATGATTGAACCGAGTAAGTTATATCGAATCATGGTCAAAGTTATCATATCTATTCAGAACCATCACTATCCACTATTTGTCTTCTCACACTTGCCAATCAATTCACAGAAGATCCAATAATCAGAGGGAAAATGATGGCAAGATATTCAACTGATCCGATCGAGTATCAACCATTTCTCGAATTCAAGCAACAACTTCCATGTCCATTAAGGTAAGATTTTCGTTGATTTTTGAGGATAGCATCTTTTTTTTCAGTGAAAAGTTCGATAATCTGATTCTGGGTAAGATTATGAATCAACCCAGTCGTGTCAAGATCGATTGAAACTAATTCATTCAAAATTTATTTCTAATATATTATCGGTTTCACACCAATGGCCCCTTCGCAAAAAAAAACGTTTTTTGGTACCCGGCGCGAATTATATGCATAACGCGGATATGCAGCGAGAGTGTTAGTGCAAAAATAAAAAAACGTTTTTTTTCGAGGGGGCCATTGGTTTGAAATTGATAATAATTATTTATATTAAATTTTACTCAATAAATCATTAGAATCATAATTATTGGTGGTTAAAAAACGTGCAAAACAAAACACTATGTTGAGGTAGTTGGCAGCCTGGAAAATGGAAGGAATTTGCTGGGATTTTTTGTTTGCAAGACTGATTCAAGAATCAGAAATTGAAAAAAAAATCATTTTCTCAAAAAGAGAGTGCCTTAAATTGATCATGGTCAAACGACTAATGGACTGTTATATAAATCATCAGATAGCTTATCCTAAACATAATCTATACTCATCTTCATACTGTTTTTGCCAATGAAATGTTTGCAAAAAATGGCTCGAAAGTACTTATTCTAAACAATCAACAAAAATCATTAGAGTGATGATTTTCAGCTGTTGTGGCGAAATAAATTTGCTCTCTGCTACTTTTTGAAATCTTTTCAATTACAAAGACCAATCTATTTTCATAGATCCACTAGACGAATGTTTCCTGTTGTCCGAAAACAGTATTGAATATTTGGGAAAACTGTGAATCAAAGCTGGATTAGATTTTATGACTATAAAAGAACCTACTTCCAATACATCATAAACCATATCTTCATCCATTTTCAAATACTCCATATCCCATTCTTCAATCAATTCATCTTTTTGAATCTAAGAAATAACGTTTTTTGTTTCATTCGAAACCCTATAGAAAAGTATCGAGAATTTTACATAAAAGCCATTTATTTTGTTAGTTTAGTCAATATATATATAAATATCACAAGAAGTATTGTATAAAAAAAAGAAATCCCACAAGGATTATTGAAAAAATATTCTCAAAATAGTCATCATGCAATAAATTAGTATTTTCTTCTTCGATATCTTGTTCCTCCAATGTCAAATCACTTTCAATTCCCAAAATTCCATCAATTTCCTCTCTCGTTTTTCCTGTCAACATTTTGGCGATGAATTTGGCACACAAGTTTTTGAGGCCTTCGATTTCGAGGTAACCAGCTGCCTGGAATAGTGTGATTTATGGGAAATTCTTTTTGAAAAAAAAAGTGGGACCCGTGTTCGACAAAAAAGGAGACTATAGCGAAAAAATTCTCTCTTTCTGACAAAAAAAAGGTAAAGTTACGATTTTTGGGACAGTGGGACCCATATTCCGGCTCAAAATTACTCCAGCATCTCAAAAAGTGGGACCCGTCTAGTGATTTTCCTAATTCTTTAAAATCCTCCAAAAGAAATCAGTCAAGTTTTGCCAATGGAAGGCCCTCTTCTTGAGGAAATTTCATAATCAATGATAATCCACTGACGACGGACCGATGGAAATGACTGATATTTCCTCTGTTTATATACACACTGCTCGCCGAGCAACCGACATTTCCCTTGCAATATTTCATAACCAGTTGAATGTCGGTCACTCGCTTCTTTCCCTCTATATAAACAAAACTATTATTATCAGTTAGTGTATCAGTCCGGAGTCAGTGGGTTATCATATCAAATTCTACCCATTAACAATGCATTGACTTGATACCTTTTTTGATAGAAGAAAGTGGGGCTCGCGTTTGGCGGAAAATGAGGTAAAGTTACAATTTTTGGGGAAAGTGGCACCCTTGACCGGTGCCCAGAATATTCCGAAATTTCAAGAGGTGGGACCGATGGAAGAAAAAGATCAAAACTCAAATCCTTACCACACACAAGGAGAATACCTCCTCCCCGGTCATTCTCAAAAATTCCTTATCCCATTCTCCAATCAATCCATCTTTTTCCATCGAGTCCGGATCATCACAATGATATTGACACCATTCCAACACCTTTTCCATCGTTTTCCCATCAACATTATCCACTGGAATCGCCAGATTGCTCGTCAAATCTTCCAAACTCAAAAAATTAAGGAGTGATTTGAGAGTATTTGACATTGATAGTATGTTTTCTGGCACTTCGAACTTGACACCGTCTGATGTTTCGATAGCCATGGTAAGGGTGGATGTCATTTTCTAAAAAGATCATTATTTCGTGGTTTTACCAGGTACAAAGTATATAAAACGTTCAAAACGCGTCTGAAAAGTTTCAAAAATTACAGAAAATCCATTTATTTTGTTAGTTTGGTCAATATATCACAAGAATAATTGCATAAACATGAAAAATTGGAAGAAAAGATATAAAAGAGTAAATTATTCGCCAATTTGTTCGTTTTCCTGTCCGCCATTCATATCACGAAGCTCCTTTTTCCTCCGAATCTCCTCTACTAAAGCCTTTCTCAAATCACTCTTATATCCTTCAAGTTCAGCAATTTCCTCTTGTGTCTTCTTTTGTTTGGCAATGAACTTGGCACATAAGTCTTTGAGGCCTCCGATTTGGAGGTAATCAGCCGCCTGGAATAGAGAAATTTATCGAAAAAACGCCAAGATTGTGTCTCGGAAAATCGTACCGATTTGCCTTTACGAGACTCTCTATCGAGTTGAACAAAAAGTTTAAAGCCTTACCATGTTCACATTGTGTAACATCTTTTCATTCATCTTCAAATACTCCTCATCCCATTCTCCAATCATCTGTTTCTCTTCCTCCGTCAATTCCGGATCATCACAATGTTTTTCACACCATTCCAACACCTTTTCCATCGTTTTTCCATCAACATTCGGCACTGGAACAGCTCCTTCCGAATTAAATAAGCGGAATGTTTTGAGAGTATTTGACATTGATAGTATATTTTCTGGGATTTGGAATATCTTGTTGTCTGATGATTTGATAGCGATGGTGAGTGTCGATGTCATTTTCTGGAACAAATAATTATTTTTTGGTTTTACATAGTAAGAAGATATAAAACGTTTGAAACGCATTGAAAACATATTAAAAATTATAGAAAATCCATTTATTTTGTTAGTCTGGTCAATATAGCACAAGAATAATTGTATAAACATGAAAAATTGGAGAAAAAAACAAATAAAAGAGTATATTATCCGCCAATTTGTTAGTGTTTCCGTCCGCCATTCTTATCACGAAGCGCCTTTTTGTCAATCTGAGCCTGTTCCTTCCTCGTCAAATCACGATGCCTTTCAAAGATTCGATCAATTTCCTCTTTTGTTTTTCCTTTCATCATAATACTGGCAATGAATTTGGCACATAAATTTCTGAGTCTATCGATTTCGATGTAGGTAGACGCCTGGAATAGTGATTATTTGTGGAAAACAAGATTTTTGGCTGAAAATTCACGGTTCAAAATGAAAGCCTTACCTTGTACACATTGAATAACATATCCTCGCCCATTTTCTCCAAATATTCCTTATCCCATTTTCCAATCGGTATTTTCCTCCTATCCATATTTTTCTCTTCCTCTGTCGGCTCCGGATCATCACAATGATATTGACACCATTCCAACACCTTTTCCATCGTTTTTCTATCAACCTTCTCTATCAAAAGTGGCAGTACAATCGTATCGTTGCACATCGAAATCGGAAAATCAAGGAATTCTTTGAGATTTGTCATCGACAATAATTTTTCTGGGACTTGGAATATTTTGTCGTCTGATGTTTGGACGGTGCGTGTGGGTCTCATTTTCTGAAAAATTAGTATTTTCAAGGCTTTGTAAGGTAAAAAGTATTTAAAACGTTCAAAACCTATCGAAAAATTACCAAAAATTACAGAAAATCGATTTATTTTGTTAGTTTGGTCAATATAGCACAAGAATAATTGTATAAACATGAAAAATTGGAGCAAAAAGAAATAAAAGAGTATATTATTCGCCAATTTTTTAGTGTTTTCTTCCACCTTGCTTCTCAAGACGCATCCGTTCATTTCGAATTCGCTTCTTTTGCTTCGCCGTCAATTTATAGTCAGGTCCCATAATTCTTACTAATTCCTCGGGTGTTTCTTTACTCAGCAATTTGCCAATGAACTGAGCACATAAGTTTGTGAGGCGTTCGATTTTGAGAGCGTGAGACGCCTGTAAGCTCAACATAAGGTTTCAAAAACTTCAAAACCTCACCGGATACACACTGAATAACATATCCTCGCTCATTTCCTCCAAATACTTCCTATCCCATTCTCCAATCGGTCTTTTCCTCTTATCCATTCTTCTTTCTTCCGCTGTCGGCTCCGGATCATCACAATGTTTTTCACACCATTCCAACACCTTTTCCATCGTTTCTCCATCAACATTCGGCACTGGAACAGCTTCATCCGAATCCGATGTCACGAATTTTTTGAGTGTATTTGACATTGATAGTATATTTTCTGGTACTAGGAATATCTTGTCGTCTGATGTTTTGATAGCGATGGTGCGTGTGGATGTCATTTTCTGAAAAAAATTATATTTTCCGGTTGGAAACGGTGGAAAAAATATATAATTCTACGAAAAAATAGAAAGTGACTTTTCTTTTTCGATTTTACAGCCTAAAAATATAATCAAAACAATCGAAATGTGGCAAAAAGGCAAATTTTGTGTAATTTTCAACCATACAATTTGAAAACTACTTTTACCGCGCCATTTTCAGACAAAAATCAGTAATGTAATTCGAAAAAATTGACTCATCTTCTTTTCCATATCGTACTTTGAATAAAAATATATGAAACGTTCAAAACGCATTGAAAAAGAATTAAAAATTACAGAAAATTCATTTATTTCGTTAATTTTGTCAATATATCACAAGAATAATTGTAGAAACATGAAAATAAAACAATTAGAGGCACCATCCGTGAGTATTCGCCAATTCTCTCTTGTCCTCTGCCGACAAATCGTTCTTGAAACCCCAGAACTCACAAATTTCATCAGGTGTTTTTCCTTTGATACTATAGGCGGCGATTTGGCAGGCAATATCGAGAAGATTTGTGATTTCTAGGTAGTTTGCCGCCTAGAAATACAGCGATTGATGGAAAATTATGAAGAAAAAACATACCATAATGAGATTATGAAGCTGATTTTGAGTAATATTCTCGAATATTGGCTTATCACATTGTGGAATCGGTTCATTGTGCTTATCACGTCTTGGCACTTTTGCCGTTTGATCCTCGTCTTGATGAATTTCACACCATCTAATGACCACTTGCAAGGTTTCTTTATTGACACCGATAGGTATTGGAGCATCTTTAAACAACACTTCATTCCACATTTCATCAGCATGACCGCCAGTTCTTGGGTCGGTATCCAATGCTCTTCCCACGGGTCCCATCATTGAAAGCACCTTTTTAGAGGCTGTGATTGTTTGTTGATCCTTTGTTACTATGGTGATTTGCGGGTTTTCAGCGGACATTTCTGGAACAAAAATGATGGAAATTTTATTTTTATAAATACAATATATCACAAGCAAAAATCAGAAAAAAGTACAAGAAGTAGACTGGAAAAGCGAAAATTGCAAAAATGTTCCAAAATTTGAAAAAAAAATTTTGGCGCCAAAAAAAATTCAAAAATTAAAATTAACAATAGAGTGCGTTTGCAAAAAATACTACAGTAATCAAAGGAACATAGCTTGCACAGCAACCGTGTCCCACAACGAAAACAGTGTTACGGTAATTTTAATTTTTTTTTAAATAAATGACCGATTTTTGTGGGAAAATGGCGCCTTTAATCTGTTTTCCGTCATTTTCTTGAACTTCACTAATAAAAATTAGTTGAAATCAGTTTTTCGAGTTGAAATTTCACTCTTTTGACACATTTTGAACGTTTTATTTGTGATATTTGGCCAGAAAATGTTAAACACTTTTTAAAGATTTCAGAAAATGACATCCACACGCACCATCTCTATTGAAACATCAGACGGAAAAATATTCCAAGTGCCAGAAAAAGTACTGTCCGTGTCGGACACTTTCCAAACATTCCTTGATTGTCTGAGTCTGGATGAATCGATGGGAAACCCGGTGATTCCAGCGCCAACTGTTGATGGAAAAACGATGGAAAAGGTGTTGGAATGGTGTCAATATCATTGTGATGATCCGGAGCCGACAGAGGAAGAAAGAAGGATGGATAAGAGAAAAATACCGATCAAGGAATGGGATTTGGCGTATTTGAGAATGACCGAAGACATGTTATACAAAGTGATCACGGTAAGGCTTTGAAATTCTGATTAAACCTTGCATCTAGCTATGCTTTTTGAAAACTGAAACATTTTGCCCAAAAATTGATCATTCGAATTGGAATATTCATTTTTCAGGCATCCCACTATCTCAAAATCGAACGCCTCACAAACTTATGTGCTCAGTTCATTGCCAGTTTGATTCAAGGAAAATCAACCGCGGAAATTGGTCGAATTTTGGGAATTGCATGTGATTTGACACCGGAGGAGCAAGAACAGATTCGGATGGAAAATGCGTGGTGTGAAGATTGAATGGCCGAAGGAAGTACTAACTAATTTCCAGATAATTTACTATTTTATTGTTTTTTCTTCCAATTTTCCACTCATTCTCGTGCTATATTGCCAAAAATAGCAAAATAAATGGATTTTCTGTAATTTTTGGTGTTTTTTCAATGCGTTCGGAGCGTTTTATATACTTTTTACCCTGGAAAACCAAAAAATAATGATTCGTTCCAGAAAATGACATCCACACGGACCATCGCTATCAAAACATCAGACGACAAGATATTCCAAGTCCCAGTAAAAGTGCTGTCAATGTCAGATTCTCTCAAATCACTCCTTGACAGTCTGAGTTCGGATGAGTTGGCGAACAATGAAGCACTTCAAGTTCCGAATGTTGATGGAAAAACGATGGAAAAGGTGTTGGAATGGTGTGAAAAACATTGCGATGATCCGGAGTTGACGGAGGAAGAGAGAAGAATGGATAAGAGGGATAGACCAATTGGAGAATGGGATAAGGAATATTTGAAAATGACCGAAGAAATGTTATACAATGTGTACTTGGTAAGGCGTTAAAATTTTCTATGCCAAAAAATCGCATTTTTCAGTCGTCTGATCACCTCAAAATCGAAGGCCTCATGGACTTATGTGCTCTGTTCATTGCCAGATTGTCAGAGGGAAAAACAACTGCGGAAATTGGTGAAATTTATGGAATTGAATGTGATTTGACACCGGAGGAACAAGAACAGATTCTGAAAGAAAATGAGTGGATGGAAGATTGAATGGCCGAAGGAAATACTAACAAATTGGCGGATAATGTACTCTTTTATTTGTTTTTTTTTTTCTCCAATTTTTCATGTTTATACAATTATTCTTGTGATATATTGACCAAACTAACAAAATAAATGGATTTTCTGTAATTTTTTGACACTTTTTCAATGCGTTCGGAGCGCTTTATATACTTTTTACCATTGATAACCAAGAAATAATCATTTTTCCAAGGAAATGACATCCACACGCACCATCGCTGTCGAAATATCAGATGGCAAAATATTCCAAGTGCCAGTAAAAGTACTATCAATGTCAGATACTCTCAAATCACTCCTTGACAGTCTGAGTTTGGATGAGTTGGCGAACAATGAAGCGTTTCAAGTGCCGAATGTTGATGGAGAAACGATGAAAAAAGTGTTGGAATGGTGTGAAAAACATTGCGATGATCCGGAGTTGACGGAGGAAGAGAGAAGAATGGATAAGAGGGATAGACCAATTGGAGAATGGGATAAGGAGTATTTGGAGGAAATGGGCGAGGATATGTTATACAATGTGTACTTGGTAAGGCTTTGAAACTTTGATTGAGCTATTAGAACTGTGTCGATGCCGGAAGAAACTGAAAAAAGCCGCCTGTTTTGCGTTTCTTGTCGTTTTTTTCCGGCAAAGGTCCGAGCTATGCCAAGAAAATTGCATTTTTCAGTCATCTGATCACCTCAAAATCGTAGGCCTCTCAAACTTATGTGCTCAGTTCATTGCCAGTTTGATAGAAGGAAAAACAACTGCGGAAATCGGTCAAATTTATGGAATTGAATGTGATTTGACACCGGAGGAACAAGAACAGATTCGGATGGAAAATGCGTGGTGGGAAGATTGAATGGCCGAAGGAAAAACTAACAAATTGGCGGATAATTTACTCTTTTATTTGTTTTTTCTCCAATTTTTCATGTTTATACAATTATTCTTGTGATATATTGACAAAACTAACAAATTAAATGAATTTTCTGTAATTTTTCATATGTTTTCAAGGCGTTGTGAACGTTTTATATACTTTTTACCATGTAAAACCAAGGAATAATGATTTTCCCAGAAAATGACATCCACACGCACCGTCGCTGTCGAAACAAAATATTCCAAGTCCCAGTAAAAGTACTATCAATGTCCGATACTCTCAAATCACTCCTTGATTGTCTGAGTTCGGATGAGTTGGCGAACAATGAAGCGTTTCAAGTGCCGAATGTTGATGGAAGAACGATGGAAAAAGTGTTGGAATGGTGTCAATATCATTGTGATGATCCGGAGCCGACAGAGGAAGAAAGAAGAATGGATAAGAGGGATAGACCAATTGGAGAATGGGATAAGGAATATTTGAAAATGACAGAAGAATTGTTAAAGAATGTGTACTCGGTAAGGCTTTGAAATTTTTTATTGAAATATAAAAAAACCGCCTCTTTTCTGTATCTTGCCATTTTTGCGGCCTCGGCATAAACATGAAGCTATATTTTTCGAAAATTGTAATGTTTGGCCCGAAAAGTAATGTTTTTTTAATGAAAAAACGTGTTTTTGAGTGTGATAGTGTAACTGAAAATCAAAATGAGATTATCCACTTTTTCAGTCCGCTGATTATCTTCAAATCCAACGCCTCAGTGAGTTATGTGCTCAGTTCATTGCCAGTTTGATTCAAGGAAAAACAACTGCGGAAATTGGTGAAATTTATGGGATTGAATGTGATTTGACACCGGAGGAGCAAGAACAGATTCGAAGGGAAAATGCGTGGATGGATGTAAGCCACTCAAAACAATAACATACAATGGAAAAGTGTACATGTGGAACACTCGTTTCATGGTTATTCCCGATAGTGTATTCTCGTTATTCTTGACTGAATTCAATCCAGGTAAATTATATATTTCTGTGAAATATTGTGGAATCTTTTACTTTTTCAGAAACACTCGAGTTCAAGGATTTACAAGTTTTTGATGAATCAGACAACTATGAGTTTTCTAGTGTAGTTTTGGAAAATTGTATCTACTCAATTGGTTTTGGTCGTTTCGATAGGAAATGTGTTCTTAGAACATTTTATTTGGAAGAGAGGATTTCGGTGAAGTTTGAGGTAGTTTTTCTATTATTTTTGTTGATGAAAAACATGCTTTTCAGCTCGGGGAGATCAAAAAAGGACAACTACACTTGTTTGTTTATAATAAAACTGTTTATTGCATTCATAATGAGGTGAGACCTGATTTTTGATAAAATAAAGATGAATATTTAGAGTGCGGAGCCGAAAAAACTGTATGTGTTGGAGAACAATCGTCTACGATTGATTATATCGGTTGAATATCAATATGATTGGTCTAATAGCTTGTATTGTGAGTTTTTCTCATTTTTTAAAACAAAAAACTGTCGTTTTATGATAAAATTTGAACATTGCAGTCACATTCAAAAACCGCACATACATTTTCCACCACGAATCAACCGATGAATGCATTCTCTTCGTATTGAACATGGATACACTCGAATGGGAGGATTATCATACAATGGAGATATCCAAACCCAACCAAACGCGAAGATCGTCATCAACGCCCCATATGTAGTGATCTACATCAAAGTGATCAACTCCTCGGCTCGCCGTATTGGTTTTGGAATCAAGACCACCAACATGAAGAGACTTGGAGTCGAACCACCATGTGGAGTCCTCGACCCAAATGGAACTGTCCTTCTCGCCGTTTTTTATTCTGGACCTAAGGTATGTTGTTATCATTTGATATGATCAGTGATAATCATATCATTTGCAGGACACCAACAACGACCGCATCACCATTGAGTCGACCAACACCCCGGATGGTGCAGCCAAGCAATTCCGTCGTGAATGGTTCCAGGGAGATGGAATGTTTTGCAGAAAGAACCTTCCAATCGAATTCGTAATCAAGGACAACATGGGTGTCGGATCCGGATCAGTCGGCATACTACAACACTTGGAAATTGATGAGGAGAATATTGGGGATGTACTTGAAGAATTGGCGAAACAAGGCACCATGGTAATTGAACGAGAAGACGGGTCAAGCGTGGGATATCAAATCACCGGTTGTTATTCGATTGATAAGTTGCACAAGGATAAGGAAGATTTGAAGTCGATCAAGAAATTTGTGACTGCTGTCAAGGAAGAAAACAAGGATGTCGATTTTGGAACCAGGATATTGGGATAGTGAGTTCCATTTTTGATATTGTGAATTCAATAATTATTTATTTCAGTGATACATCAACGTTGAACAAATATCTGAAAAGCACGATTCCCGAGGAACTGGTAATCAAAATGCAATATTTCATGCTGCACACCATCGAACAAAGAACGAACTTTGTTCTTAGTGGTGTTTATAACAAACCAACATTTGGAAAGCCAGATGATAAATTGGATCATATAATTTGCGGAACAGTCATTCAAGAATGCAAGACAAGCAATATTGCCAGAGAAGCAGCACTTTTGGCAGGAGTTCCAGATAAGGTAAGAAAAAAAACAATTTTGACGCTTCCAAACCACGTTTTTTGCAGATCCCAGCTCACACCGTCACCCTGGCCTGTATCTCATCAAACGTGGCAATCACCCAAGGAATGGGAATGTTGGCGACAGGCAACGCGAACGCCATCAGCGCCGATGGAGTCGAATTGCTATCTGATGTGCCAATCAGATACAACCGCAAAGCGAGAAAGGCAATGCTCGGCATGAATGAGGCGAAAGATGTCGGATCAAAGCTCAAGATTGGCACGGAAAGCGTCAAGAATTTGTTGTCGCCTGAGTTGCCGGCTGTCGCTGAAATCTCGACTGGCGAAACAACGGGACACAGTGGTGATCGATTGGCGGAAGAGACAAAGAAAAATTTTATTTCTTTTCTCTCCAATTTTTCGTGTTTATACAATTATTCTTGTGATATATTGACCAAACTAACAAAATAAATGGATTTTCTGTAATTTTTGTTACTTTTTCAATGCGTTTCGAGCGTTTAATATACTTTTTTAGCCTCTGAGGCCAAGAAAAAAGGAATTTTTTTTCAGAAAATGACATCCACACGCACCATCGCTATCAAAACATCAGACGACAAAATATTTCAAGTCCCAGAAAAAGTACTGTCCGTGTCAGACACTTTCCAAACATTCCTCGATTGTCTGAGTCCGGATGAGTCGACGAAGGACCTGGTGATTCCAGCTCCAACTGTTGATGGAAAAACGATGGAAAAGGTGTTGGTATGGTGTCGATATCATTGTGATGATCCGGAACCGACGGAGGAAGAAAGAAGGATGGATAAGAGGAAAATACCGATCAAAGAATGGGATAAGGCGTATTTGAGAATGACCGAAGATATGTTATTCAATGTGTACACGGTAAGGCTTTGAAATTTCGAGCAAACGTGCGCTCCTGAGTCTTGCGTTTCTGCAGTTTGGATATTGTATTTACGTTCAAAATAAATTATCGAAGTGCAAAAACGCGTCGAGACCCAGAGGCGCTTGTTTTATTCCTACTTATAATATACTTCTTGAAAATCGTAAAGTTTTGCCCAAAAATTAATGTTTTTCTATCCAGAAATTACAAGTTTCCATGCAAAATCCTTTTTTTCAGGCGTCCCACTATCTCAAAATCGAACGGCTCACAAACTTATGTGCCCAGTTCATTGCCAGTTTGATTCAAGGAAAAACAACTGCGGAAATCGGTCAAATTTATGGGATTGAATGTGATTTGACACCGGAGGAACAAGAACAGATTCGGATGGAAAATGCGTGGTGGGAAGATTGAATGGCCAAAGGAAATACTAAATGATTGTAATTGATGTAAATACTGTTTTTTATTATTTATTTGAGACTATAAAATGGCCAACTTGTATTTATATCGTTTTTAGTCTGTAAAATACACATTTTCAGGCTAAATCTGAACTTTCGCTGTTCACAGGCAACTTCCAGTGAATAAAATGGCTGATTGTTGTGATAATGTATAAAACTCCATGAAATTTATAAGATAAAAAATCGCAAAAAACAAGAAAGAAAGCAGAAGCAAGTGATGATTATATACAAATCAGTACAGTAAGCAAAAGTTTCAGTGATAAATAAAACAACTTTGGGAAAATTCGAATTGCACAACACCGGAAGAGCAGTAAAAATGAATAAATTATGCATAATATTATTTGATTATGCATCCAAAACTTAAGTAAATTATTAGATATTAGTAGATCAAGGGTATATCTGGTATCTGATCCACCAAAATCAACCCGTTTTGGACGAATATATCTCATAAATTATACAAGTGTTGAATTTGTATGACCCTGCGTCACAACCGAATCAACTTGATCATCGGAATCGAGTCCGGATAATCGAAGGAATGTTTCTTCTAATGATGATTGCGCCAAAATGAAGTCCTTCACGCCAAGTTTCGACGCCAATTGTTGCACCATTAGGAATTTGTCCGACCAACGATCGTGCTTTTCTTTTGGAATCTGCAATTTTTTGGGTAAAAATTGTGTATTTAGTCATTTTTTGATGAAATGCGCCGGAAAAATCGTTGATTTTCAGCTCAAAAAATTGGTTTGTGCAAAAGTTCGCTTATTTTTTTGGCCATTTTCAGCCGTTTTTGCTGTATATTCTCAATAAAACTGTTTGGAATAAATCTCGCATGATCAAAAGTTTGCGACTTTCTCAAAACCACACACATTTTTTTGATACAGTATCACTGCATAATATGCTCAATTTTCTAGCTCAAAATGTGCATTTTTTGCCTAGATATGCTCACAAATTCTGGGGTACTGTAACTTTTGGATATTTCTCTATCTATATATCGCTCCTATACGAATTGAGCATTATGCGAGACAAATCTTTTTGAAAAAAAAAACAATTTTTGATATGCGCCTTTAAAACAGTATCCCATTTTTGATACGGTTTAAAGGCGCATAAGTGGAAGGGTCGGTCAACGTCTTCAGAAAATGCTCAAAATCGGAATTTCGTTTCAAGAGCCGAAAAAGCTACACTTTTGTTATCTTACTATCTCTCGCCAGTATATACTCAATATTTTCTCAACAAAACTTCATATATACCCACCTGCCACTTCAAATTCAATGTCTTATTCGTCGAGCTCGTCTTGAGCACGGATCCCGGTAAGAAATGTGCAACTTGTTGAATGATATGATCCCTATCCGTCGGATGATTGATTGTCAGTGTCATTGTATAATTATTTCCATACAACGACTTCAAATCCTGTGATGTACCAATCGCAATCAGGCTACCTCGATTCAACACGGCGATTCTCGAGCACAATGCCTCACATTCATCCATTGAGTGTGATGTCAACATCAATGCACTATTCGAGTGTTCTCTACACCATAACAATAATTCCCATACTTCTCGACGCGCTTTCGGGTCGATTCCAGCTGTCGGCTCATCGAGAATTATCATTTGTGTTGGAGCAAGTAGGGCGACACCGACTGATATCTTCCGTTTTTGACCACCACTATAGTATCGGACCAGTTTGTCGGCATTCGCCAACATTCCAACACATTCCAAAACGAGGTCCGCTTTTCCTTTGTAGTCGGTGAAGCCGTGCATTTGGGCGAGGAGCTGGAAATGAAAAATTTGATATTTTTTTGGACTTTTTGACTGGGACATCATTGATTAGATACATTTCTGAATTGCATTTTTCATGAAGAATTCGATTTTTTTTGTCCGTTTCAGTTTCGAAAATCACGTTTATTTCAATATTTTCACACTTATATGAGAAATTGTAATTTTATATGAAAAATGTGATAGTTACAAAATCTGTGGTATCTAGGATCCATAAAATCTATTCATAGATACAGAAATTCAAACACATTCATACCATCTATTTGATAAGTTTTATGCATATATACAGCTGACGAATAACCATAGAATTTCAAATCTATGAATCTTTTCCGATCAATTTGTTTAAAATTTTGAACATAGGGTAATTTTGCATGAGGAATACGAATCAGAGCTCAAAAATTGTTGAAAAAATGTCTAAAAATGTCAAATCGAGTAATCCAAACATGTTTCCCTATATACTCAGATTCTGAGCACGAAAAACTGATAAAATTGAACAAAAAACGTGGGATACGTTTCTAAAACTGCTAACTTTCATCAAAGTCTGGATACTCTCGATAAAAACTACCCCTTTCGGCTTTTTGTTATAAATAGCGGCTCTGAGAGCCAAATCAGACAATAATTCAAAAAAACTCACTTCCAAACATTCTCTTCCAGTATAATCCAACATCAATGCATCGAATTGCGGACAATATCCAATCGAAATCAACTCCGTCACATCCTTCCCTCCAATTCTCGCCCCTCCCCTCGTCGCAAATGATTGTCCCGTCAAAATATTGAACGTCGTCGTTTTACCAGCTCCATTGACACCCAATAATCCAAAACATTCCTTCTGATCAACAGCTAGACAAAGATCATTAACAGCTGCATGTCGTCCAAAGCACTTTGTCAATTCTTTCACCACCAATGAATGATTCGCCGTCACACCATGTTTCACCAATTCCCTTTCCCTCTCAACACTATCACATGGTGGCAAATCAGAGACAACCGGTTGAATATTATTGGTCGTCGATCGATTAATCGTCCAAACTTGCGACAAAAACTTCCGCACCGGCTTGAATTGTAGAAAAACGAATAAAAGGAATGATATAACACCGAATGTTGCCATAAATATCGCATTCTTTCCAATATGATCCCATTCCATTAGTGTAGAACTCGGCATGAATGTACCCAATGTACTGATATTCATGATAGCCGCTCCGAATGCATATGATGGTAAGAGGAAGAGGAACGCGTTTGTCATGATACTCTTGACAGTCTCATCGACATCGAACAAGGTGAATATCAGGAAGATACATATCAACGCAGCTCCTGATACTATCACTTGCCAGATGATAAGGAGCACATTTGCCTGGAAATATGATAGTGATAATGATAATGATAGTGATAATGATTACCTTCGATGGAGACGAGAAAAGGAACGATACAGCATAGATAAACGGAACTGTTGATAAGAAATACAGTACCCAGAATAATATCACTCTGAAAAAGGGATATCAGGGGGATGATAATGGGTCTGAGCAACTCACAGCAACAAATGCCCGGTCATCCATTGAAAGACGCGGAAAATGACGAGGAAGATCCCACAAATGATTGCATACAGTATGGCATCATAGATGAATGAGGCTGAGTAGAATGTGATCGGCGAGATTCCTGTCAGGAATTGTTGATGTGCAAATTGGGATGTTCGCTCTTCAACCAAAAACATCACAAATGTTGATGTTACCATGGCGAATATCAAGATGAGCATTGGTGTGAGAAGGACGTCGATGAGGGTGGATGGGAGGAGCTGAAAAATGGACGTTTGTTACTCAGCCAAGTAGTCAATTACGGTTGTCGTTTAGAGGGGTTTACGGTATCTTTTCATGTCAAATCGAATAAAACTGACAGTCATGAACGTTGGCGCTAAACCTATTTTTTTAAATCCTGGCGATATTCATTATTAGCAGTTGAAAAAAGGCATAGAACTCCAAAATAGGTTTAGCGCCAACATCAATAGTTGCCAGTTTTGTACTTTTTCTCGATTTTTTCAGCTGGATTCGACGAATTTTTCTTTACAGCGATTAATAATCTGACACAGCTGAACAAGTGCTACAGTAGTCCGGATTTTTTCAAAAATGCACTGAAAAAACATGTTTAAATCATACTGCTGCAAAAGGCATCAACTGTGTGCATTTCTTCGCTTCGAGGGAAAAAAACTTACATTTTTATCCGATCCAATCTTATTATAAAGCACAATTCCACTCTCAATCACCGAATCTTCTCCCAATTTGGCTCGATTGATCACTGATACCATTGTTGGCAATACATGATAGAATCGTTGATTAAACAGGGTGATAACACTTGTTGATCGATTTGATAGTGTCAATCCGAACGAGGCAGCCGGCATTTCACCAATCAATGATTTTGTGATATTTCGAAGCGGATTCGCTGCCTCATACTTCATTATCTCAATATTTCCATATTTCTCAATAATCTTCTTGATATCCATCGCTTCTTGTGGTACACTACCATCATCAAATCTCCAAACTGCTTTTGTTGGTACCATTTGATCTACCACCAGGCTACGGTCTGAAATTACAGTATACTTCTGTGAATCTTCAAAATCATGGGAAGAATTATTTTTGGCGAAAAAAGAGGGACCCGTGATTTTAAGGAAAAAGGACCCGCGTTCTCCAAAAAATGGGTCGATTGTGAAAAAAAATTTTTTTTGACAAATAATTAGATAAAATTATAATTTTTTGGGGGAAGTGGGACCCATGAATCTCAAAAAGTGGGTATATAAAAAATCTCAAAAAATTAATATATACAAAATCTCAAAAAGTGTATCTATCCTCAAACTACTGTATATACCTCAAAAAAAGGTATATACAGTATATTTCTTGCGAATCTGCTCGAAAATCACTTACATTGATCAGTATTCGACGATTTCCATGTTGATAACGATGCAACGAATCCTAACAGTACCAATGGTATGAAAACCTGTCCAAACAATTGAGTCCAATTCCGATACGAATATAGCAACTTTTTGCGGAAAATCGATTGAATTTGTGCTCCAAACTTGGCCAATCCACTCTTCTCCGGTCCTCTCGCCTGACTATTCATCAATCGTTGATAACTATCCGCACTTTTTGTACTTGTTTGTGTATCATATCCCGGTGGCTGCAATATTGATGGTCTTTATCATTATCACCTTCTTATCACCAAAATACCTTCAAATCACTCGCATTCCTCGAATGATGTGTGATTCGTGAATTCTGTCGACTCGCCATTGCTGCATCGACTTTATCACCAATTGTGATGAATACTTGCTCCAAAGTGTTGAGTGATAATCCGAAATTTGTCATTGATAAGACAGCCAGTTGTGATTTCAAGTGATTTGGCATCGAGTGAAGGGCGTCGCTTTTGAAACTGAAAAATTAAAATAATTTTGGGAAAAAAGGTTTAGATACGTTTCTAAGGACTGATAATTTTGAAAACGTTTGAATTTTTCGATCAGGTGAGTGTCTTTGAATTTTAAAAATACAGTAAGATTTTACTCATAGAACTGCGGTTCTATGGCTTAAATATGCAGTTCTATGCATAGAACTTGACAATTAATGACATTTTCAAAATTGTTTCAGAAATCGACATAATTTTGCACATCAGAAGATTTTTCGGAGAAACAAGCGTGAAATACGTTTCTAAAGATTGATAATTTCGAATCTGTACGTGTTTTTTTTTGATCGTCCGAGAATTCTTTTCAATTAAAAATAGTTTTTCAATGTCTCTACATAAATTTTCATATATAGAATTTTTAAATCATTCGATCAAAGAATTTAATGAAATTTTTCATTACTTTCCGCCGGAAAACCTCTGATAACGGTTAGAAAATTGTCAAAAAGCCAAATTTCGCGCATTTCCAAATTTTCAAGTATGTCTTTGGCAAAGATTGATAGCTATTTCGAGTTTTAAATCAAAAAATTCAATGAAATTATGATTTTTTCGAAAAAAGCGTGAAATACGTTTCTAAAGCTTGATAACTTTGAGAATTTTACAATTTTTCGATCGAGCGAGAATTCCTTTCAATATATATTTCTCAAAGTTTCTGCATAGAACTTTGTTTCTATGGGAGTAAATCGCAGTTCTATGCATAGAACCTCACCAACATCGCAAGTTCTATGCATATAATTTTCCAAAAAAAAAAAACTCACTCTCTCTCCTTAACCGCCTCCAACGCTTTAAACAACGCCACAAACGATCCCTTCGACTTCTCCGGCAGTATCATTTCAATCTGTTGTCCATGTAACTCCCCTCGTTCCGCTCCAACCACATACTGCTTACATATCTCCGTCAATACCTCAGCCATCTTCCTTTTATCACCATTATGATCCAACACGACTGTCAACAGATAACCCGTTCCAAACTTTGTTTTCAGATATTGATTCGTTCCAGATGCCACCAATTGTCCATGCGACATGATAAATACCCAATCACCCAATCTTTCCGCTTCATCCATATAATGTGTTGTCAATAGAATCGTTCGACTGCTCTTCTCCCGTTCCAACAAATCTTGCACATCTTTCCGTGCTCCTGGGTCCATTCCAGCGGTGGGCTCATCAAGGAGCACAACTTCCGATGAGCCGATCAAAGCCATACAGACACACAGTTTACGTTTCATTCCGCCTGATAGATTCATCGATATCTGCAAATATAGAAGCTGATAGACCGCATATATCTCTGATATTGTCATACCTGTCTCCTACTCTGATCCAACTTCACATCCGCCAACAATCGTTCCATTTCCGCCTTGAAATCCTTATTATCTGCTCCTTTGAGCCCCTGAACCAGTTTCAGATGCTCTTCGACTGTCAATTTCTCATATAATGGATTGTATTGTGGACATAGGCCAATATGTTGTCTCGTGAAACTCGCATCATTCACAACATCGTGTCCGCAGATTGTCACTTTTCCTGGAATAAAGTTTTTGAATATTTTAGGTCTGCGTCTCTCGGGGAGCACACTATCTCTTCAAAAAGAAGATTTCGCGAAATTTTCAAGCTTTAGAGTTTCCAAATTATCATAAATTCTGTTTTGAAACTTTTCTCTTTCGAAATTTGTTTTTTCGAGCCAGTTTTTCCGTCAAAGTTAAAATTTCAAGTTTTCAAGCTTCCAATATTGCTCGAACCAAATTTTCAAGCTTAAAAGTTTTTAACTTTGTTCGAAATCGCTTTTAGATCTTTTGGAGCACAAATTTCACCGAAGCGAGCTCAATTTTGGTGTTTGTAGCTTCAAAGTTCAGCCAGACTCTATTTTTTTCTATTTTCTTTTATCGGTACCGTTGTTTTGGCAAAATTTCATTTTTCGGGTCAGTTTTTTTCGTCAAATTTCAAATTCTCAAGCTCTAGAGTTGCTAAATTTGCTAAAATTTTCTTTCCAAATTTTTTAGAGCGAATTGTTGAGCAAAATTTCTTGTTTCTCGACTGATTCTTGCGAAAACTTTCAAAATTCTCCTCTTTTTTCTTTTTTCATTTCTTTTCAGCTTCTTGGAGCACATATTTCACAGAAGTGTGCTCAATTTTCATATTTTTTAGCTTCAAAGCTCTTTCAGTGCCCGATTTTTTTTCTAGTTTCCTTTTTCGAGAACATATTCTCCACCGTAAGCTTCAAAATTTTCAATTCTGCTCAAAATCTCATTGGAGCACACATTCTACAAAATTGTGCTCTATTTTCAAGTTTCAAAGCTCTTTCAGTGCCCGATTTTTTCCCAAATCTCACCAAAAACACTCACCATAAGTCGGCTTAATAATTCCCGCAATACTAGCAAACGTTGTACTTTTACCAGCTCCATTATGACCCAACAACACAGCTACTTGTCCTCTAACAGCTCTCAACGACAATCCATCAACTGCTCTTTCCCCTGTTGTCGACCATATCTTCACCAATCGATGTACATTGATATCAGCTCTCGCCGAATCTCTTGCTCCATCAACTTCCGTCGATCCTTCCAACAATGCATCCGAATCCGGCGAAGTTGATGCTCCCAGGCTAGTCATCTGAATCTTCAACTTTCTCAACATTGTCTCAAATCATATATATTTATACCTGCTCATTCTGTCGGGTATTTTGTGCAGTTATTCCATCGGTTTGAGTCTCATCATACTGAAAATATCATAATATACTGATAAACTGATAAGAAAATCTCACTTGTTTCTCCGATTTGCCGCACATTGTTCTGAGACTGAAATCAGCTGATGTTCTGATATGATCAATGATAAGAGCAGCAGTTGCCATCCAAATTATATCGAATATCATCATGAAAAGCGACCAACCGAGGGAAAAGTGGAGGGATGAGTCGTTGAACATGTTGAATAGATTCAGCTCTCGTTCTGAATATACCGATATATCTAAATCGTCAAAAAACCGTATATACCTCTTCTCATATAATCCGACATTGCTTCGATTGATAATGCAAATGCTCCATTGATATTCAATCCATACAAGAAACATGACGAGATTTGATCGAGATTCGGTGCTAATTTGTATGCGATACCTATCATTGCACCCCATGCCACAAGGATTGCTGCAAAAACTTGTTTTTGTGATAGTTTTGGGGTCCAGAATTCGATGAGAAATGGTCGAATTAGTTTGAATTCGAATATTCGGAACTTTTTTTTCCATCAAACGGGTTCCCTTTTTTCCGAAAACAGTGAGAATGCATATCTGTACTGGATATCAAAAAATTACGTGACTAACAAAAATTTATTATTTTCGAGAAACGTATAACTTCCTGCAATTGGGCCTTTTTTCAAAATTGGAATATCTGACTAAATCAATACTTTGAAATGAGTTCATCAGTTTTCACCTTTCCTATTTTGATTTGCATTTTGCATACTTGAGTTATTACCATTTCTCGGATACCAAGACAATGAAATTTGTTTCGAATAACCGAAAAATCATGAAAAAGTTACTATCTGGGGCATATTTTTGATCTAAAGACAAAAAACATCCGAAATGTTCAGTTGAAAATAAGTTTTCAAAACTTTTTCAGAATAATTCGTCTGTTTTAACAATGAAACAGTATTTTTGATAATATTGAAAACCCTTCCTACAATTATCAAACAATTACGTGACTAACAAACTTTTATTGTTTATAAGAAACGTATAAATGCCTAGATACCCAATATTTTGAGTGTTGTATTTTTTAAATACCAAAAACACTCACCTTTCAACGCCGAATTGGTATTACTGAAGAATGATGCAACCAATGCTCCAAACATGATTGCTCCCAATCCATACAACAACAATGATATCATTAAAGCGGCTGGTGAGACAAACTGAAAGTATTTCTTGCTAAAAAGCTGAGGAATCCTCTATCTACCTCCATAACAGTTGACAATGGAATAGCAGTGATAAGGAATATGATAAAGAACTTGATAAATGCCATAACAACATGTGCCGCGTAGAACATTGCTGTTGATAGTCCCATCGCTGTCAGATATGGCTGAAAATCACTGATATCACTGTAGAAAATGAAAATGATCTACCTTAACAGTTCCATTCTCAGCTGATATCTCCCTAGTGATATGAATCACATTGATAAATGTCAAAAACGCGAAAATGAATGGGAATAGGCTGATGAAGGCGGAAACTGAGGATGTTTTGTATTTGGGCTCCGGTAATCCTTGGAACTCGATGATTGGGGATTGCATTACTGTACCTTGTGATATCTGGAATCAAATTTTAAGATAAAAAATTGAAAAAAGCTTGGAATACCTCAATAAAAGCAGTTTCGATGGCATGTTGAAATGTGAGATAACCAGCTGTCCAGTATGGCGGTGATGATGGAATTGTGTTGCTGGAACATTTTGATTTGGAAAAACTGTTCTTGCATTCGACAAATTTGTCCGATTTTTGTCAAAATCTTGGTATAGATGAAAATATATCGTCTAAAATTATTAAATATAAGTTTTGTCGCTAAATCGTTTTTCGTCAGATACAAAAGACTACAGGGATTTCGAATTTGGATTTCGAATCAAAGATAGTGTTAAAATGGTTTCAAGTGGTCATTTGGGAGTTCGAAGTTGAGAAGATTCAAAATTTTTTTAAAACTATTAATTGATATTCTCAATTTTCACACCGAAAAAATGTCATACGAAAAATTTGTTTTTATAATTTTGGATATTTCGACATATAGAAAATATTTGAAAAAAACTTTTTGATATTCAAATCTACAATACTCTATCTGAATATGTGTTTCAATTCTCGCAATAATAAAAATTATTCGAAAACACCCTTTGAATTTAATTTTATTCGGCTTAGTTAGGTTGTCCATAAGTTTATATCCATAACTTTTGTTCTTTTTATGTGGAACTTTCGAAATTTTATCGAAGTTTCGACTTTTCAAAAGTTTTTCGAATTTCGATTGTTTTGGCTCTTTCAAAACAGCACAAAATTGTTATTGTATCACATTTTGTTCGATTCAAAAAAAATTCGGTGTTAATTTTTTTTCTAAATCAAATTCCAATGACATTTCAACTATATTTGTCTAATAATCTACTTCAATTTTCAATAAAATACTCACCCTAATCCACTAACAGGCCCATACAACGGCAGACTATTCTCCGTCAAATACCACGATTCTTCCGGCGCTTTCCCCAACAAAAATCGATATTTCAACACCTTCCTGACGCTGTCATATTCATCGAATACAACTCCACCAATATATCTGCAAATAATATCATTTGATCTACCCGAAAAAAGCAACTAACTTATTAATTGCACATAATGTATCATTCATTGCCGATAGATCCGTTTTCAATACATTCAACAGTGTTTCCTCGTCTTTTTCGCCTTTCACTGTCAAATTCAATCGACTTTCTGTGAATTTTTCAGACAAATTTCTCATTAATGCATCAATTGATTCCATTGATTTTGGGTCTTTTGCGCTGAAAATTTCAGAACTTCAGCTAATTTTCAGCTTAGCACCACTTACGTATAACCAAAAAGCACATTTTTCCGATTGCACCATCGTTGTTGGATTGATTTGGTGAAGCCTAAATTGAGGAAAACATCGGTGACAGTGCCGGTCAGTTGAAATGATTTGTAGTCGCGTTCCGCTGATGGAATTGTATTGGCTGCCTGCAAGAGTTAACTATATTGATAGGTCTGCGCCTTTAAAATATCTCGCAGCGAAAATATTTTTTGTATATAGCTTCAATATTTTTGGAATGACGGCACTGAAAAAAAACTTAAATGTCTAAAATTTCGACATTGTTTGCTCACTATCGTGGCGAGACCGTAAGATGAGAAAAAAAAATGATTCATGATATTTCATTAGACTTTCAAAAACAAACTTTCCCAACCGCTTGATTTATTATTTTTTTTGTCTAAACTGAATTTTTTGCTGTTTTTGTCGATTTTTGTTACAGTCTTTATTTCTGGTCTCGAAGCGACTACAGTAACCTAACTATAAGTGGAAGAGCTCTTTTAACATTATTTTTTAGGTTTAGGTTCATCGGATAGGTTTAACGCTATTTTAAGAGCATTTTTGCCAGTCTAATCTCTATGGTTGTTCAACTTATTTCTCACACTTTCAAACTTCGCCTTTTTTGAAATCGTTGCAAAAAACATGTTTTTGGAATACTGTATTTATAGGCGCAAAACGTTTTTTGTGATCGAAGTGTTTAATCTCGCAGTGAACACAGTAACCCATTTTTTCAGACATGTTTGTTTCAAAACAGCTTTTGTCAGTCTGATTTCAATAGTTCAACAACTAGTATCACACACTTTCGAGCTTCATCTTTATTTTTTGAAATTGTTGAAAAAAACAAGTTTTTCGTATACTGTATATAAAGGCGCATGAACTTTTTTGTTTTTTCCTTTATAATTCAAGTGTTTGGTCTCGCAGCGACTACAGTAACCCTATTTTTTCGGACATGTTTGTTTCAAAACACCTTAATTAGTGTTTTTTCTGATTCTCTGCACCTGACAGTAAACTAGACACTTTTTTGTAGAATTTTTTCGATCTTTCGAACGTATTTTGCTGTTTTTGCCGATATTTCTTCAATAAAACATTTTTGGTCTCGAAGCGACTACAGTAACCTAAGTTGAAGAATTATCTCTTTCAATACTTTTTTAATAGGTTTAGCTTCATCAGATAAGTTTAACGTTATTTCAAATTTTTAAAAATTTTTTTCGTTTCAAATTTCGAAATCTTTCCCATATCCCTCAATATTTCCATCTCGATTCGTCATTGCAACAAAAATGTTACATTACTCGCCAATAAAAAACTGATAAAAACTATACAATTTCCTGTCGAGGAAATTGAAATTGCCAATATTCATCCAAGTGATAAACAATATATTCCTCAGTTTTTTATCAGTAATCAGCAATACTAACTAGTAAATATCACATTTTTGGTGCCGAAACTACGCTACATGTAAATACTGATAAACATGCCGTGGAATAACAGGATGTTTCTCTTGTGCAAACACCATATTTTACGACACTGTACATTGTCGTCAAATATAGTGTATACAGACAGTTTTTTTTGAATTTTTCTCACAAAAAGACTCACTTTAACGACAAGATAAACAGTTGGAATGAGTAGAAGGCATGGAATAATCAATTCGAAGAATGTCCACACTTTGTTTCGTCTCAACAATATGAAATCCTTCCATAATAATAGGCCGAATTGCCGAAATTTGTTCATTCTTTTTCGCTTGTATAGCTCCTCTTCTTCTTGTGTTGGTGTTATTGATTGGTGCTCAACTGATTGATTTTCTGGAAAAAATGAGAGGTTTTCGTGGTGGGATATTTTAAATTTTTTTTGTATTATCTTAAAGGCGCATAGCTCTGCATAAATTTTCGTGACGAGACCTTTGTGCCTTTTTGAACTTTCGCGGATATTTTAAAGGCACACGGGCTAATTTCCGCGAATTTTAAAATTGTTAAACCTAAAATTTTATATAGTTCACTGCTTTTTAAAGGAGCATAACTTCAAAGCGTTGCGTTTTTCGCGGCAAGACCTTGATTTTTAAAGTTTTAAAGTTTTTTTTTTGCCGTGAGATACTTTAAAGACACATGGATTGTTTTCGATGTATCGTATCTTAAAGGTGCATCACTTTTCGCGGCTGGACCTGGTATCACGATTTTCAAACTTTCGCAGTGAGATATTTTAAAGGCACACGAACCCTTTTTTGTTAAACCTAACTGTAATTGAACTTTAAAGGCGCATAACATTCTCTAACTTTTCGCGTCGAGACCTAAACAAACCTCATAGTTTTTTGTCGAAGCAAATAACAATCAATGAATTTTTCTTTATCAAAATTCAAACATTCGTTTTTTTATGGTGCACTTTTATTATTTGAACTTTTGCCCTTAAAGGCACAGCACCATTTTCCTCACCTGCATCCTGAATCAAATCAGGTACGCTTAACTTCACAGTATTTGCATTATTTTGAGTCATTTTTAGTCAAATAAACATGAGGAGTAGCCGAGGGAGGTATATCAAGTATATCAGGTATATCAACTGGAAATATTGTTGTCCTGACAACGGGAGAACTTGCGAAATGTCTTGTACTTGGCTGGGCAGATGCTTTTCAGGCTTCTGATATCATTAGGTTGATAGGAAGGAAAAATAAACAAGTTGATAACAATATTTCAACTTTTTGTTTTTGAAAATAAACAAAATTTTGCTCTTTTTGGAGTCTAGCAAGGTTTATTTTTAGGTTTTTTAATGACTAACATCCTTTTTATAAAATTTTTGTAAATAATAAAAGTATTATGACTCATAACTTACGGATATTCATCATATATGTATATATATAGAAAGTGAAAGAAAAGTGAAGTAGAAGTGTGGCAAAATATGACGAAATAAGTGAATATCACATAGATTATGGCCGCAAAACAACAAAATATTATATAAATCGGTTTTGATGTTTTGTGGCAACGAAAAGAAATGGTGAATAACAACTTTTTTTTTGATTATAAATACCTTTTTTTGTTTGAAACGTCACAGATTAGGTTCAAAAGTTTGAGGTAGGTTTAAAAACATCCGTATTGCTTGAAAATTTTAGCCGTTTATAGAAAATTATGTTTTTTAAATGAAAATTATGAATTTTAAGCATATAAAAAGGATTATAAGGCTAAAATACTTCACTTTTTACGTTTTAAGGCAGTTTTTAAGCATTATAAGGCTTGAGTTTTGCACTTTTTAACCTTACAACTGGCTAGATTTATAAAAACTTGTAAAAAAGCAAAATAAGAATGAAATTCTCGATTTTAAAGAATTTTAGGGTCTAATTTTTAAATTTTTAAACTTAAAAACTACTAAAGTTAAGAAAATGTGTTGTTTTTGAGATTAAAATAATTATTTTCTACTCAAAATTTTACACAATTACTATCTTTTTAAGTGTTTAAAACATGTTTTTAAAGGATTATATGCGTTTTTAGCCTTAAAATCTACTAAAAATTAAAAATAGCTAACTTTTAAACCTGTCTTACCACTAAAAAGGTATTTTAATCGAAAATCGTAATATTTTTAATACAAATTTTATACAGTTACTAGTTTTTAGCATTTTTCAAAGGTTATAAAGCCTTTTTAGCCCTAAAATCTACAAAAATCAATCAAAGTCGACACTTTAAAGCTTAACTAACATAAAATATACCTCCTCCAATCAAATTCTCATCCGAATCCTTAAACACATTTTTGTTTTGCATTTTCCGCCAACATCCTAACAATCTATCAATGAACTGCATTGGCAAATGACACGGTCAATATTATTTTTCAACAAAAGCGACGCATTATGTACTTCACATTTTTGCCTCCTCCCACTTTTTATTTGGATGATAAGAGCAAGAGGGACGCTTTTGATATGATAATTTTCAGTTATTGTTACTTTTCGAATAAATTATTTAGCGATATTGAACAGAAAACGATGAAAAAACTCACATTATTATTAGTTTGTAAACCCTTCGTGCATCTCAATCGACAAACCCAAAGCGTTTCTGCAAAAAAAATTACATTAAAAAACATTTTTATTACGATTTTTCGTAAGTTACGCGAAATTTCATTGAAAATTTGGTCAACACATGCATGTACATGTTTTATTTATTTCGCAACACAATAGAATGTCAACAGCGCCATAAATATTCGGTGAAACCTTGAAAATCGAATTTTTTGGTTTAGATTTTCACCAAAAATGACGATATTTCAACGGGAAAATTTCCGAAATCGGTCATAAATCAATTATAAAATTGAAAGTAAAAACTTTAATGAGTTGTCCGTGGAGCGCACTTGCACTCTCCCCTCGTGGGCTAATCCATTGTTCACGGCGTGTTTCCCCTTTTTCCGACCGAAAATGTAAACAAATATCGAATATCAACCGAAACTATAGCAAAATTTATTAGTTTTGTCACAAAAATATATACAATTTATCAGGGATCGCCATATTCCATATCAATACTCTCCTCGATCTCCCTCATTCGTTCTTCATGCGCTTTTTGTGCCACTTTCATCGCATTTTCATGAATACTCCTTGCTTGGAAACTATCTGGCGTGTCTGCAAACTCGCTCTATTGATAATGTACGATAGAGCGCACTTACTAGGTCTGGAAAGATTTGCATTGTGAAGATCGATGAAAGCCGTGATATCCGCCACAAAATCATCAAGTTTCAGGGCGTTTCGCCGTCGGAGGAGCTGAAAAAATTGATAAATGTCTGCAATTAGGCGCCATGGTGTTTGCACAAATGTGGGAAGTAATTAAAAATCTATCATGACTCAATATTCATTATCAATATACTCAACTACAGTACCCCTTAAAGGCGCATACCATATTATCCACCTCGGGTCCCTTCACTCGTTTCACCACTGTCCTCCTCTCATTCAATCGTTTATTTATCTGTTCCAGCAGTTCCATCCGCCTTGTTGGCCGTATCTTCCCCCGTGTCTTTTGTATATACTGCTTCTTTTTCTCGTTGACGTACATTTTGCGATACTGTAACACGAGGAATGCGTCAACACCGGAAAGGCGTCAACTCACATATTTTTGAATGGTGAAGGCGGCAGCATGACTCTTTTTGAGTGCACTATCCTCCTTTAATTTGTCGGATACTATGATTTTTTCCACTTCTGGTTTTTTGGCCTCATTCTCGAGATAGCGATTGACTTGGGATGCTGGCATACGCATTAGGGTCTCGAACTTTTGTTGGTCATAGTTCTGCAAAAAGAAATAGATTCATAGATTCATATATTCATAGATTCATATATTCATATATTCATAGAATCATAGATTCATAGATTCATAGATTCATAGATTCATAGATTCATAGATTCATAGATTCATAGATTCATAGATTCATAGATTCATAGATTCATAGATTCATAGATTCATAGATTCATAGATTCATAGATTCATAGATTCATAGATTCATAGATTCATAGATTCATAGATTCATAGATTCATAGATTCATAGATTCATAGATTCATAGATTCATAGATTCATAGATTCATAGATTCATAGATTCATAGATTCATAGATTCATAGATTCATAGATTCATAGATTCATAGATTCATAGATTCATAGATTCATAGATTCATAGATTCATAGATTCATAGATTCATAGATTCATAGATTCATAGATTCATAGATTCATAGATTCATAGATTCATAGATTCATAGATTCATAGATTCATAGATTCATAGATTCATAGATTCATAGATTCATAGATTCATAGATTCATAGATTCATAGATTCATAGATTCATAGATTCATAGATTCATAGATTCATAGATTCATAGATTCATAGATTCATAGATTCATAGATTCATAGATTCATAGATTCATAGATTCATAGATTCATAGATTCATAGATTCATAGATTCATAGATTCATAGATTCATAGATTCATAGATTCATAGATTCATAGATTCATAGATTCATAGATTCATAGATCAAATAAAAATAATCATTTTTCAGTGGCTCGACGGTGTATTGAATCAAATGTCACCAACTCCACGCCAAATTTCCTCAATTTCATAAAATTTCAGATTTATTTATACAAATATATTGCAAAATGTTGTAATAATTCTCAATAAAACGTTTCGGAGTATTTTTTTAATATGAACATTCACAAAATATTGACAAAAACCCAAAAACCTCAATCCGACCTCGAACCCTGGTCGCTCGCATATCAGTTGCTCAATCTCCCGCTGCGCCATAATTATTAGCGGTATTTTTGCTCGTATAGTGTGCACAGTGACCGTCGCAGGCCTCGATTTTGTCTGCATGTGTTTATGCATAAGTGAAAGAGGGAGAAGGCGTAGACTGATTTGTCGAGCCATTCGATCAGTCGAAAAAAAATGAATGAAAAGCCGATGTGGCGATATTTTTGTATTGATTGTGATTTGCACTTCCAAATGGAAGTAAGCAGCACATTTCAATATGGAAATATCGCCACAAGCCAAATCTATGAAGCTCTGTTTTTTGAATAGTACTTGTATTATATTATGGAAATATTTACAACTTTAAAAAGAATACTCAAACTCTATGAATCTATGAATCTATGAATCTATGAATCTATGAATCTATGAATCTATGAATCTATGAATCTATGAATCTATGAATCTATGAATCAATGAATCAATGAATCTATCTATGTAGATTCCTCAACCTTCGACACTCTCAACCTCGTCAACTTCTCCACCAGTTCATCATTATGCCTTGATATCTCCGTCAATCCTTTCCATTGTGATCTACAATGATCTACCTACAGTACTCCTTCCTCTCCATCTTTTCCCTACATTTCCATTGCTTTTCTAGCCACAATATCCCGACTTTGTCGCGTTTTCCTCCAATATCTTTGTATCTTCATCGCAGCCATTGCTTGTTTCTGGAAAAAAAACATGTTTTTCGTGGTGAGATATTTTAAAGGCGCAGTAAGCCAGATGTTTGTTTATTTAGCAATATTTGCATATTAGTAATAGGCATTGCTATATAGAATAAAGTACAACTTTGTTTTTTTGTAAATATTTGTTTTGAGCCAATGTTGAAAAAAAAACGTTTTTTTTTGAATGCACTCAATTTGATGCTGCGCCTTTAAATTCTTAAAAAGGAGCTACTGTAGTACCAAAGCGCATGCTAATTATCTGGATTTTTTGATGTTCTGCTTCTTTGAATACAGACGCGATTTAAAGGGACATATAAGACGCCTGAACTATTATCACTGAAGAACCACAACAACTGAAAATTCTAGTAATGTTTCTTCAATTACAGTATACCAAAATGAATTTTCAGGAGAGATTACTGTACTTTAAAGGCGCAAAGTGTGATACCGTGAACAGTATATGACTAGATTTGAAGGAGACGCATATCAAAAAAACCACAAAATCTACTGATGCTTCTTTAAGTACAGTATAACACAATGAATAGTTAGGGAAGATTACTGTAGTTTAAAGGCGCAAGATACACAGTAATACAGTCTACAGACTACATTTAAAGGCGCATAACGAAAAACCGCAAAGACATAAAAATCTACTGCTGCTCCTTTAACTACAGTAAGCCAAAATGATATTCAAGTTAAGATTACTGTATTTTAAAGGCGCTAGTACAGTACACTAAACTACAGTATATGACTAGGTTTAAAGGCGCATATCAAAAATCCACAAAATCTACTGCTGCTCCTTTAAATACCGTACCCCATCTGTCAAAACAAAACAAAGAAACGAACCTGACACATAATAAATGCAGTTGTGTGTGCAACTCGAGTTTCTTCTCCAAATGACCATGGCCACATCCTCTAATGTTTCTCTCATCCGTCTCTCCATTTCACACACTCTCTCGTCCTCGCGTTGTCATAGTGACGAGAGAGTGAGAGAGTGGCGAGACAGCGAAATGTTGTTATTCGAAAGGAAATGTGCATTGAGCAGCCTAGCTAGGGATTATAGAGTGGGCGATAGAGATTTGATATGTTATTTATCACGGATTTCGGCGGATATCCGGCTAGGAAAGGACATGTTGCGCCTTTAAAGATGTGTAGTACTGTAGTTGCAAGTAAAAAATTTATTAAATTATATACAAATTACAATTTACTATTTGTTCTAGTCATTGGCTTCAAATATTTCTCAACATGTGGCAGATTCTTCTCATTCAACGGGCTCATTTGAGCCCACTTGTAGAGATTCTCATAGACATGACCGTCACGGCGACCAAGGACCTGAAATAATTACAGTAAGACTAATCATGGCAGGTGGAAAGAGTGATTTCTGGCAATTCAACATGTTTCATGATCATTGCAAAAACCCGAAAGCACTACGTGGGGGTCGAACTTTGGTGTGGTGTGTGGCGCGCAAAAGCGTTACCTCGACGCCACCACTGCAGTTGAGATCCCTTGTCTAATTTGCGTACAGGAACGCGCGACTCACCGATCTCAACTCCCGATCACAAAGATCAAAAGAATCCACAATCGACACAGCATTCGGTCGAATCTTGCTCATAGCTTGATAAATAGAGTGTCTCAATGCCAAAACTTGTTCACTTGTCAAATATCCATCCATTGTCAGGTCACTCTCCATTTCTATCAGTTCAAATGCCAGATATAATTCCGCCAGGGTACTGTACACTCCTTTAATCGCTTCATTCTCAATGCCATCTAATTTCTTCACAAATCCATTCGCAATAAACAATTTAGTGTGTGCCCTGGCCGCCTAAACCCTAACTGTCGTAAGATATGGTGTAAAGTGTGCAATCACCTTAGTCATCTCCACAGAGTGATTCGAAAACGCGTAATCCTTGTCAATTCCCTTCGCCTCGTCATTTTTCATCTGCTGATATGCGAAAAAGGTCCTTTTCCGCGCGATATGCTCAAAATGGCTGATCATTTGGCTAAATTTGCCTGAAAATACCTATATATAGTTTCAGACTATATCTGAATATATATACCTTCACCACTATTATTCTTTTTCACTAGATACTCAACAAGTGGCCCAATAACACTTCCTTCTTCCGCTTTTGCAGCTGCTTTCATCAAATATTTCGCCAATTGGAGAAGTAACACGATATTTTCACCCTCGTAGGTGCAGGCGCCGACGGAGCAAGCTGGAAAAAAAGTACGCAATATGTCGTCAGATATGGTGCATTTGACATGAGAGTTTACTGTAGTTTAAAGGCGCATATAAAATATAGAAAGATGTTCAAGTGAAGCTACCGTAAATGAAGTGATTTAAAGGCGCATATCAACATAGAGTCGAAAAAACATATATGCTCCTTTAACTACCGTATTTCTAAGTACCATACAGTACGCAATTTGTTGTCAGATATGGTGCATTCGAAAGAAGAGGTTACTGTAGTTTAAAGGCGCATATCAGATATTATAAGCTATTTGTACACCAAGTTACAGTATATGATTTAAAGGCGCATATGAAAATACAGCTTTTCTGATTCTTGAAATACCGTACACTCCAAAAATGATTCTCGGAAAAGGTTACTGTAGTTCAAAGGCGCATTTCCTAGCAAAATAGCTACAGTAGTCAAGTGGTTTAAAGGCGCATCGCAACTTAGAAACTCAAAAATTACAGAAATCTGGAAATGCTCCTTCAAGTACAGTACACCTTCACGGAAAAGTGCAAACATTGTTATTACAGTATCTTATGTAAAATTCCAAATTTTCATGATGTGCTCCTTTAAGTACAGTATACCAAACCAGTTTAATTACATTACTAAAACGACAAGCTACCGTATGACATTCAAAGGCGCATATGAACAGACAATTATTTTTTCGCAAAATTTCAAGAAGATGCTCCTTTCAATACCTTACTACTTTTCTTAACTAGTTAGCACAATGTGAATACACCAGATACAGTATACTTTACGCAAAAATGCAGAAAAAATGTTGACTACAGTACCTCACTTTACTCTGCGCCTTTAGTTACAGTATACCATCAAAATTTCTCAAGGAAATATTACCGTAGTTTAAAGGCGCAAGTCTACTCTTCTTTCAAATACAGTAAACTAAAATATCTTACTGTAGAGTGTCGGCAAATAACTGGCATCCGAGTAACCATGTCCACCACAACTTTGTCTCGCCTACAAACTTTTCATCATCTACCGTACCCCAAAACATTTGATCTACCTGATCAATCGATTGTGATGCCTGATGCGTGACCACCGCCTTCAATCCACATGACAATGCATGAAGATCCGCCAATATTTCCGAATTTCCATGCGACAACTCCTTGATACAACTTTCAGTCATTTGTCGGACCGTGTTCGATGCAGTCTGTATATACCATGGTTGGAGCTAAACCTATTTTTTAACCTACCAGGAAGGCAAAACATCTGGCAAGTCCTGGGAAGATACGATATTGTTGAGTTTGATAGTCGAGGATTTGAACTTCTTGGGTCCTAAAAAGTAGATCAAATATTTACAGTATCCCTCAACTACCGTACCCCTGCTTGATCTCCCCTTGCCGCCTCACAGCCGAATACCGAATCGCAATCGCCATCGCCATCGACAAATAATGCGCCTGATGGTAGATCATCTCACTCCTCATATATAGCATGGTGGTGTATCCGACCTTTGGGTGCATTGGTGCAGTATATACACCATCCGCCGACACCTTACTATGCTTCATCAACATGTTTCTCCTCGGGATTCGGAAGTTGTCAAACGCCAAGTATCCATTATCCACACAATTGATACCCATTTTGGTGCCAATGTCACCAACTCGTACACCCGCCATTGGTGCATATGTATTCCTGTCACGAATTGGCACGAAGAACGGGTGGAGGCCATAATTGTGATTGTCAATGTGTAGATTGGCGACGAGAATGACATGGGTGCAACTGGTGCCGAGTCCACCCGGCCACCATTTGATGGAGGTGGTGGTGGGTGAGTGGATGATGAATTGGTCGTTGGCTTTGTCGAATGTGGCGGTGGTCTCGATAGCGGAGAGGTTGGTGCCTAGGAGATGGTTAGGTTAGGTTTAGCCATATTTAGGTTCAACGTCATCTAAGTTTAGCCTTAATTAGATTTAGCTATATTTAGGTTTAGCTCCATCTAGGTTTAGTTTCAACCAGGTTTCGTTCTATATTAAGGTCTAGTTTGGTTTAGGTTCAGCTTCAATTTGGATTACCTCTTTTTAGGTTTATCTATATTTAGGGTAAAGTTTATTTAGGTTTAGTTCCATCTAGGTTTAGCTCCATTTACTCTTAGGTTTATTTAGGTTTAGCTCCATCTAGGTTTAGCTACATTTAGGTTTTAACTTATTTAGGTTTAGCTCCATCTAACATTATCTTCAATTAGGATTATCTCTATTTAGGTTTAGCTCCATCCCTACGTCCTACAAGTCAACCCCCAATAATTTTTTGATCTGCCCCCCTCTCCACCCAATGTCAATGACACACAAAAAACTCGTGGATCAAGTATCATATTCATTGATAAGCGATGGAAAACTACACAATTTTCTGAACTTTTAAGGCGATTACACATGTATTGCAACATTTCAACTATTTTTAGTGAAAAAACTTCGCCTCTTTTTCTTGTTCAGAACGCGTTGCGTTGACTAATGTTGTCAAAGATTAGGTGATAAGAAAACAGGAAAAATGATAACAATATAATTCTTGCAGAAAAGGTTTTCCGGTAAGCTTTGAAGTCTAGTTTGATACACTTTTTTCGTATGAAGGATGGACCTAAACCTAAATGTAGCAAAGCCTAGATGGAGCTAAACCTAAATATAGCTAAGCCTAGATGAAGCTAAACCTAAATGTAGCAAAGCCTGGATGGAGCTAAACCTAAATAGTACAAGTATCAATCTTACCATGTCCCAACTCGGTTTGTGCATATGTGCCAATTATCTTTCCAACAATCGCATCCATCAGCCACCATTCCTACAACTACAGTAATCTACAGTACTCTACAGTACCCCTCCTACCGTTTGCTCCTCATCAGCTTGATTCTGAATAGTCGGCACAAACATCAAGTTATGTAGAGCCAATGGAAATCCCTCGATACCGATCACATCCCGTATCACTGTCAACATATCCGCATTATTTGTGAAATCGGCGAACTCCGACACATGATCCATTAGATTCTTCATCCGTCTCGACGTATCCTCCATTCGCTCGGCTCGGGTCCGATGTGCACCCGGGATCCCGTCGAATAAGTGGCCCCGTTTGGTGAGCTCATCACGGAGCTCGCGGATTCGAGCAAGTTTGTCGGCTCCGCCGTGGAATTCAGCGGCGAGTTGGTCGGTGTCGAAGGTTCTGTTAAAGATGGAGTTAAACCTCATTTTTTCGAAAAAGTGAAAGTTTTGATCACTGAACATTTTTCAAATTCGCATGACTGTTCCGTTGGAGTGATCGATGATTTCAATTTTTTTTTGAATGTCATCGAAATTGCAAAGTTCCGGAAAATCTTTGCACCTTTAATACAGTACCCTGAATTGTGTCTACTGTTTTAAAGGCGCATGACTTTATTGTAAGGCTTTATCCAAAAGTTCGACACCCATGGAATAGGATTTTTGTGAAAATTTAAAAGTCGGAAAAAAGTGTGGAGGTACTGTATTAAAGGAACATACCAAATCAGGATCCTGTCAAAAAAGTGACCATGTGCCTTTAAAACAGTACTCCGAATACTGTACATTTCCTCAAAGGAGCATGGAACAAAATAAGTGAGCTCTCTCAAAATAAAACTGTTTCACAATAACCTGCGCCTTTAATACAGTATCCAAAGCACTGGATTAAAGGCGCATATCAAAACTCGAATTGCAAACTGAGTATGTGCCTTTAATACAGTATCCTAAAAAATCTTTATTCTGTTTTAAAGGCGCATATCCTCAAAAGGAGGTGGAATTCCAGGAAAGCCGATATTATGAACGGTTCATAATATCATAATGAACCTTAACGTTTCTTGCTTTCGTCCTGGGACCATGCGCCTTTAATACAGTATCCCTAAATCGGTATACTGTTTTAAAGGCGCAAGTAAGTTTTTCAAAGTTCACGAGTCTGCGCCTTTAATACAGTACCCTGAAGTTTGTATACTGTATTAAAGGCGCATGACTTGCTTCGAAAGCTATATCCAAAAGTTCGACACCCATGGAATAGGATTTTTGCAAAAATTTAAAAGGTCGGAAAAAATTGTGGAGGTACTGTATTAAAGGAGCATATCAATGGAATATCATCGGAGTAAATGACCCTGCGCCTTTAATACAGTACCCGCAATACTGTATACTACCTTAAAGGAGCATGGAACGAAAAGAGTTATATTTTTGAAAGTAACACTGTTTCACATTGTTCTGCGCTTTTCATACAGTATCCAAAGAGCATGATACTATCTTAAAGGCGCATATCAAAACTCGAATTGCAAAATGAATGAGAGGCTGTGCGTTTAATACAGTATCCTCTAATTTTTATACTGTTTCAAAGGCGCATCTCCTCAAAAGGAAGTGGAATTTCTGGAAAGTCAATATTATGATCCTTCAAGTTTCCTACATTCGTCCTGGCACCATGCTCCTTTAATACAGTATCCCTAAGTCAGTATACAATTTTAAAGGCGTAAATTAGTTCTTGAAGTTCACGAGCCTGCGCCTTTAATACAGTATCCTTAAGTCGATATACTTTTTTGAAGGCGCATAAAAAGAGTTAACTTCAGTAAAAAAATTTTTGTGCAAAACCTTTCGGAAAAATACCAGACATTCACTCTAGACTATGCGCCTTTGATACAGTAACCCTAATACATTATACTGTTTTAAAGTAGCAGCTGAAGCTAATCCTATGCACAGAACTTACACCTTCAATACAGTATTCTTAACTGTTTCAAAGGCGCAATCTATACAACCGCGCTCTATCGAACTTACGCCTTGAATCGTTCATTCGTCAAATCCTGATTATCACCATCTTGAATCAACTTGTTCAGCGGCATTGTTGAAATGTCGTCTTCTATCGATAATAAATCAGAGTGGTGTATTCCCTTATCAATTCCAAAAAACCCAACGACATTTATATATATGCAAATCACTGATACACTGATAAGGATGACGTAGTAGTTAAGAAATGATGTGGAAAAATGGAAAAAAAGTGATTGATGACAAAGTGTATGGGGGTCTTTTCCTGTAACTATTTCTTGCTTCGATGATACGACGCGGGGTAGATTATAGTGTGTTCCGCTATTTGCAAAAAAAAAGTCTTCCGGTTTTATTATTCAATGTACTAAATTTGGAGCAAATATTAGAGCAACACAAATGGCTTTTTTTTCTAAAACTAAGCTAAACCAAAATATTTATAAATTATGCACGTAATGAATCTTCAAAGCGAGTTCAATAGAGCGCATTTTCTCATGTTTGAAAAATTGGACGGTAAATGGCTGAACCTAAACCTAAGATGCAAAAAAAAAACGATTTTTTCCTTTTTTTTCTGAACTTAAGTTAAACCTAAGTTGAATCAATATTTTTGAAAATGAGGCACGAATGAGTTCTATAGAGCGTATTTACTCATGGGTACCAATTTTTTCCTCTCTTTTTTTTGAAAAATTATTTTATTCAGTTAAACCTAAGCTAAACTTAAGACCACCTCGTTGTTCAACGGAGCGCGTTTGTTGATCGATCCCGACTAAACCTAAACCTAAGACTCCAATGGTATCAACATGAAAATTTCCTCTATCGCATTTTAGAAAAATGAAAAATTTGTATATTTTGTATTTTATCGACCCTCTTCCCCAACTTTTACGTTCCCCATAAAACTCGAAAAAACAGTAATAAACTCTCTTATCAAATTTGCCAATTTTTGATAATTTAGAAGATGGAACCTGCCTGGACCTAAACCTAAGACACCGTATCTGTTTTTTTCGTCGTGCAAAAAACGCCAAAAGTCTTCCGGTTTTATTAAGAATGTACTAAATTTGGAGCAAATATTAGAGCAACACAAATGGCGATGTAGAAGCCGGCGAGCACCAACGACACCCAAAATGAGACGGTGTAGAAGCGGGAGGATTTGGAGCCGCGGAGCAGGATGAAGTTGAACAGGATACCACCGATTATACCGCCGATGTGACCGTACATTGAGATCTGCAAAAAGTTGGTTTTTCATTTTTTTGCCATTTAGGTTTAGCTTCAGTTAGCTTTAGTGTTATTTAGGTTTAGCTCCATCTAGGTTTAATTCCAGTGTTTGTACTACTATATTAGGCTTAAGTCCATCCCAATGACAAACAAGCCTTCATTTTTTGAAAAACGTATTTTCTGAAAATTCCTTGTATTCACTTAAACCTAGGCTAAACCTAAGACCCCAGAAATGTTCAATAGAGCGCAGTTGCACTCATTGGTCCTTCATTTGACCCTCACTAAACCTAAACCTATGTATCCTATGAAGATCTCGACACAAAAACGGTCCACTAACCTAAGACACTGGGTCTCGACACAAAAAAAGCTAAACCTAAGTTAAACCTGTCAGTTTTTGAAGTCGTGGCTTATAAGGTGTGATGTTCAATAGAGCGCATTTTCTCAAGTGTGCTCATGTGATAAATTGAAGGATGGAGTCTGTCTGGAGCTAAACCTAAGACATCGATTTTTCAAAAAAAAAAGAAAGAAATTGTTCATTGGTCCTGACTAAACCTAAACCTAAAGTTTTGCATTTTGAACATTTTGTATATTTTGTATTTTATCGTCCCCTTTCCCAATTTTTATGTTCCCCATAAAACAAAAAAAAAACAGTAATAAAAATTTTCTACCTTATCAATTCTCGGCGCAAAAAATCGTTGATACACGGCGAGTGCAAAATCCAAACCAGCGATACAAATCAAGAATGGCAATCGGCATGCGGGTCGTTCCATTTCACGGTAGTTGATGATAAGGGTGACAATGTGTGATGCCAGGATTGCAAATGATCCGGCGGCACCGCCCATTAGGAAGACGTTTGGATCGAGGGCAAGGGAGAGGAGAGCACCGAATAGAGCACCGAATATATAGAGAAGGTAGATACGCCAGGTGTAGACAAGTTCGAGGGGGAGGCCGATTAGGAAGTGGATGATGATGTTGAATAGGGTGTGGAAGATACTGAAATGAAGTATGCGCGGTGGAGTGTTAAAAAAAGACATTTTTTGACAATATTTGGAATTCATCTCAAAAAGTATGTACTGTAATTTTGGTTGGGATTACTGTAGTTATCTGAAATAATCAACATTATACTACAGTTACCCGAAAAACACTACAGTACCCCAAGTGACTGATAGTTTCACGGCTTATGCTGCATGAGATCTCAACCAATCGGCACTATGAGATACTGTATTTTCGGTTCGGACTACTGTAGCTTACTGTAGATTACTTCTACCTACTAGCTGTGGAAGATACTGGAAAATAAGTATGTGCCTTTAATACACAGTAGTCGATACAGTATGACTGATACGGTGGAGTGTTTCAAAATGGTATTAAATAATACATTTTTAGACAATATTTGGAATATCATCTCAAAAAGTATGTAGATACTGTAGTTTCGGTTGAGACTACTGTAATAATCTGAAACGATCAACAGTATACTACAGTATCCCGATATACAGTACGACAAGTGACTATTTTTGATATTGACGACGGCTTACACTGCATCAGATCTCAACAAATCGTCACTATCAGATACTGTAGTTTTTGTTCAAAGTACTGTAGCTTACTGTAGATTACTTCTACCATAACGAATAATCTACAGTATGCTACAGTAGCCCAAAAATAAGTCTTTTGATATTATGAATATTACATTTTTCCAGCTCAAAAAATCATCAGGTTTCAATAAATTGGTACTTTGGGATACTGTTGTTCTAGCTCGGTGTACTGTAGCTTACTGTAGGTTACCTCAGCTATTGATTAATCTACAGTTAACTACAGTATACCGAGCTACAGTACCCCAATCCTGAGTTTTTAAAATGAATATCAGTCACCAGATTGCAAAATCGGTACTATGGAATACTGTAGTTTTTTGATCTATAATAAGCTACAGTAACCCAAATCAAAACTACAGTATCTTGAAACGATAATTTTTTTGAAGATACTGTAGTGGTTCAGTCGTGCTACTATAGTTTACTGTACCACTTGATATTTATGTGTTTTCAAGATTTCGAATCATGCTCTACCGTATAGGAATACTGTATTAAACAACCAACTTACCCAACATTAATCAAACAATACGTCACCAATCTCCACAATTCAGTGATATGATATCGACTAACAACCAGACTAGATATAGTCGGTAGTGGTCCACTCAACCAAATCCCCTCTCCCGAATCAATCACATAGAATAGATAGAATGCCAATTGGATGATTGATAGGAATACCATTCCAAGTGGTGGTGGTACACATTTATACATTTGTAGTTGACTAAATACGTGGATACGTTGACTTTTTGGTGTCACAGTTAATGCCGCTTTGAAGAGATATTCACGGAGTCGATAGCCTTTGCATTTTGACATCTGGAATGGAGAAGGAGTTAAACCTATCTTGCTGGGGAAGGGAAGGAGGTAAACCTAAGGAAGGAGTTAAACCTAGAAAGAGTCAAATCTAGATGGAGCTAAACCTAAGAAGGACATAAACCTATCTCGCTCTAGGGAGGAAGGAGGTAAACCTAACTAACCAAATAACAAAAATCAGCGAAATCGATTGGTTTTCCTTCACGCATTTCGAGATAAAGTGACATTTTTTGAAGTTCATAATGATCAAAACCAAATGAATATGTCGAGTCGCGAATGGATTTTTGCATTTCTTCGCATTGGATTAGGCCGTCGTGGTCGGTGTCGAACTGGAAAATTTGAGGATTTTTAGCTTCAGATGTGCTCCAGCCCCTGGAGCATGATTGTGAGTTTTTGATCTACCAATGTTTTTCAGATAGTTTTGCGAAAATTGTGCTATATTCGTATTTTTATACTTAGATCTTTGAGCAACAATGGGGCAGGAATATATGGCTTGCGCCTTTAAAACAGTATGCAAGAGATGAGGGTACTGTATTAAAGGCGCATGACTGTGTAAATCGACACTGGAAGTTTTCCGAAGCATTTCAAAAAATTGATCTATTATTATACACACCACTAGAAAAATATGAGGGAAAAAAAATTATGCAATGCGCCTTTAAATACAGTATACACAAGTTTTTTTTTCTTTTTTCTACTGTATTAAAGGCTCATATGGAAACCACTCAGTAAATCGTAACTGAGGGCTAGAGAACCTCGGAAGGAATTGACAAAATACTTTTTCTTGATATGTGCCTTTAAATTGTTATACAAACTTAGGAGTACTGTATTAAAGGCGCATGGATAAATATTCCAGTAAATCAAAATAGGTTTTTAGTTTTTCAGAATTCAAGAAAATCAATGGGCAGAATTTTTTTGAAAACAACTTTGAAAAAGTTTGATATACACGAAAATTACTGTTTTCGGATTTAGGATGGATTCATGTTATGCACCTTTAAAATAGGCTAGATTTCCGTAATTTGGAAAATAATTCAAGGAAAAAATTGGTTCAATACAGTAGTTGAATTTTTTTCCAATGATCTTCTTTCACAGTACGCGCCTTTAATACAGTACCCTAAACATAAAAGTATACTGTCTTAAAGGACTAATACAAAAACCATACCGCTCGAAAAATCCGTATCCACGATGACGCCTCAATATCATTGACCGGTGTCGCTTCCCGCCATTTTTCATCCATTTTTTGGCTACCAATCCGTATAATATGAATATACTTTGAATCGTCAATTGTTGATTCGTCCTGAAATCTAGTAGTAGTTGACATTTTTTGATGAAACCAAAATGCAAAAACAAAAACGGAGTGAGTGGAAACCGGGTTGATGACAAAAAGTGTTGGTAATATACAGATATCCACTAGTATATTTGGGTGGGGATTAGTGATGATTGGATACACACATACATATATACCCCAATATATATATACATAATTCGTACATCATCCTTTAGTATAGGCAGACAAAAACGGAAAGAGGGGAAAACCACATGATTGCCTAGCAACATGCATAGAGTGTCGAAATTTTTTGAACAATTTTGGGTACATGTCAAACATCACAGTCTTATTTGGGTTTAAGCATAGGTTAGGCTTAGGATTAGGTTTAGCTAACTATATACGCATTACTCTAGTAATATGAAGTACAAAAAATTTGAAATGTTTTGGACTTCTTTAGTAGATACATCAAATATTCATTTTCGTCACATTTGGGTTAGGCTTAGGTTAGGTTTAGGTTTAGTCAAATATATGCAACATGAATTTCGACAGTTTCCAAAGTTTTTAAAAACCTTTTTTGGGTACATGTCAAGTATCCTTGTTATAGTTGAGTTAGACTGTATTAGGCTTAGGTTTATCTATGAACTGAGGCTTAAGTTTAGAGTTTAAATGAGGTTTAGGTTTAGTTACATCTATGCAACAGGAGTTGCAAAAACTTTGACCTTGAATGGGCAAAACATACCCAAAAAATTCATAAATAAATTATATTCTTTCTATATCTGGGCTTACTAGTTAAGCTAAGACTTAGGATAGGCTTAAGTTTAGGTTTAGCTAACTGTAGGTGCGTTCCTATAGCAATATGAACTATCGAAATGAAATATTTTCTTTAGTTATTCCATTTTATTTAAAAGAACATGAATATATTATAAGTGTCAAACTAACGGCTAAGAATAAGTGCGCTTCTGGGTCTCGGCGCGTTTTTGCATTTCGAAAATTCAATTTGAACCGTAGTACAGTACCCGAACTGCAAAAACGTGTCGAGACCCAAGAGCGGACTTGCTCTATTCCTACCCGTTGTTTTGGCATTTATAACATCAGGATCAATATCCATTTTGGCGTTTAGGTTCAAATATAGGCTTAGGTTTAGTCACACATAGGAATGCGAAAATTTCGAAATATATTGACTTTTGCATTTCAAAAAACAACCACATTTTCCATCTCCCATTCGGGTTTTTAGGTTTAGGTCCAGTCATAGGCATAGGTTTAGGTTTACTTTACTTGCACTTTCTTAGGTTTAGGTTTAGTTAAAAAGCTTTGACGCATTTTGAAACTTCTTTATTGAGAAAAAATGTCAAGCAAAAACACAAAAAACAGGAAAAATAATTTTTATCTTTGTAAAATTTAGGTTTAAGCTAGGAACAGGTTAGGTTTAGGTTTAGTAAAACTTTTGCAAACTTTTCCCATTAACAATAAAAACCAAAAAATCGCCATCAATCTTCATCATCACCTCTGCTCCATGCTTGCTCTTCAACACAATCACTGATCCAAAAAATGGTGATAAATTTGATAATATGATATTCTTATCAAATACAAAGTTAAAATTATTATCAATACTGATATCATACAGATCCCCGGCTCTTCCATTTTCCTGCCAATTGCGCAAAAAAGAGTTGATATGCATATTGATCAGATGTGCATTATCATGAGCTCTCGACCATATTTGCATATCAAAAAATCTCAAGTGCTTTTGGAATATATCGGAGCCCAGGAATTGAGCAATTGAGGCGGAGCACAATTGTGCTCTTATCTCGAATTTAAGCCTTGATATGGATGCACCATGTGTGCTCATTTCCACCATGATATCATCCACTGTTGAGTTCCACATTGTAATGCTCATTGTGTTCAAGAATTGGAGCATTTTTGTGCTCATTATTCCAGTTGGCCATTTTCGAAGAGCAATGTGGATTCCTTCCGTTTTTCCAGTTTTGACATATTTGTACACTTGATCCAGTTGTCGAAGCATTTTGGCCTCCGTTGCTTGGTCATATATCTGCCCTTCGATTTGCGATTTTTGTTGCACTCCGGTGAGCCAGTTGAGCATTCGATGTCTGGAAAAAACAAGGAATTGAGTCATGCGCCTTTAATACAGTACCCCTAAGTTGGTATACTGTATTAAAGGCGCATAGTGTCAGCAGATTGATTTGAATGGGTTTTAACTAGAAATTTCGAAATTTCGGCTTTTAGATTCCATGATTTTAGATTTACTGGTATTTGATTTTCAGTCACATATGAATACCTCCTGCGCCTTTAATACAGTATCTCCATACATTATTAAAGTTTGGCATACTGTATTAAAGGCGCATAGTGAAACCACAGAAGACAAAAACTGAAAAAATGAGAAATCAGGATTTTTGTCGATTTGATCTACCAGTTTTTGATTTTTCAGTATGAAAATATATCATGTGCCTTTGATACGGTATCCCAGAATATCGTTAGAATTGGTATACTGTATTAAGGAGCATAGTGAAACCAGAATTTCCAATTTTTGTAGTTTTGATCTACTATCATCGTGAAGTTGAGCGTGTGCCTTTAATACAGTATGTCGAAGTTTGACTCAGAAACAAGGGAGCACTGTACTAAAGGCGCAGAGTATCGAAGCCAATACTTGATAAGATAGGATCCGACAAAAATGGATATTAGGGTTTGCGATAAATTTGATCTACGAAAATCAAATGAATCGAGCTTCATGAAAGTTCATGCTCCTTTAATACAGTAGCCCAAAGTATGACTCATAATGGGCGTACTGTATTAAAGTGGAACGACTACTGTATATCGACAGATTCCTAATCGAAATTCGAAAATTTTGCTGGAAAGATGAGTTGAGCTTTCCTAGGGAACGATGCGCCTTGAATACAGTACCCCAAAGTATAGAGAAAACAGGGTACTGTATTAAAGGTACACATCCTTTCGATGTGAGAAACTTACATAATCGGCATATATTCCTCCTTATACAAAATTGTTGAAATTTTGAACAACCCAGCTTTTTCCCCATACCGTACACTGAACAATGCCTCTTATTCATTTCCAATCATCGCCAATCCATCCGGTGCAATTGTATTATACTTTTGAATATCCGAATTACATTGTTTGGAGCATTGAGCATAGGAGAACATTGTTGATTTGTCGAAAAATGATACGACATGACGACGGAGCTCGGGGAGCATTTTGGGGAAAAGTTGGAAGTCGGACAGCTGAATGATCGAAATTCACAGAGAATGAAGTTTTGAGGTTTAGGTTTACCTCCTTCTTCGTATTATCCACTATTTGAATAGGAAAGATATTGCTCAAAATCTCGAGTAGACTGATTGTTGCCATAGTGATAATAGATGTTGGGCTCTTTTTTTGAGCTCTGAAATATGTACTAAATGGAAATTGAAGCTTTTTGGTTTTCCTGGCTACGGCAGGAGGAGACTTTGAGCAAAAATAGAATAAAAGAAAAAAGGAAAAGATGGATGTTATGTATACTACAAAGGGGCTATTTTCGGAGCCCGTGTTGAGCTCGCATTCTATGATTCTATGAATCAGTATTTCATAGAACTTTTGGATTCAATGGTTTTATGGTATTATCAATTTATCAAAATTTATTTTGGATTGTTTTGAACACGGTGCATATCGACAAAAAAACTTACAAATTTCCTCCATTTTATCAAGTATTTGCTTCAAATTCTATGAAAAACTATTCCATAGAACCATCGAATTGGAGGATCTATGGAACATAGAACCATAGAATTAAGTATCAGTGCATCAAAACTAATAGCTATCTGCATCTATTTTTGAGAAAATTACCCGTAACCTCAAAAAGATAAAGGAAGGATGAGATGGAGCTAAACCTAACTTTTGAAAAAGCGTGAAACTCGGGTTTCATGAATTGAAGTATGGAAAAAAATAGTCAAATATGTTATAGAGTGAAAAAACTCTCGTAAATAACACGGAATTTTCCAAAAAATGTAAAAAAAAAGCCTCATAAAATTCAAGTTTTGCAATTTTCCCGCCCATAAAATCTCGTGAATAAAAGAGGGGGAAGGCGGGAAAAATTGAAAGTTCGGCCACGTCCATAGATATCCAACACAATGGATGGGTATCCATAGAACTGCACTTTCCCAGCTGGTCAATATAAAAACAATGAGAATGCTTCAGGCGTATACACCCACCAGATGAGGGAAATCTATTGTTTTGTCATGGCATAGGAGACACTAAAATTTACGACCTACACTTTTTCTCTAGATTTCTTGGTGCAGGCTTGCACTTTAGAAATTTAACGAACTTTATTCTTATATCTGGATGAGATAACTCAAAATCTTCTGGAAAAAAGTATTTCAGAAAACGAATTCCACAATTTTATATTTTATTGAAATCGAGAAACTTTCTCAAAAAAATATTTATCTATATCGATGATACAAATCAAAAAAATCAGCTCATTTTTCAACTTTGAACAAAAAAATATGCGGTAGAATAGTAATATCAGCCACCATATCATTATCTTTTATCAAATGGGCCTGTTGTCCATTGATCCGTTTCACCGGCAAATCTCCAAATATTTCATTTCTATCGAATGGTTTCCTCGGACAATCCTCGATAGTGATATGATAACAATCACTGATATCACTGATATACCAATGATGAATAAATGCATTGATTTTTTTGTTGATTGATGTTTTCCTATCCGGCACTCGAGTCCAGATTTCTAGATACAGATATCTGACTTGTTCCTTGAAAAAAACAGAGCTCAAAAACTTTGCCTGATTCTCAGCACTCAAATAACTTTTCAGCTCAAATTTCAACTTGGTTCTGATCACACCCTGATCACTGATATCCTCCATAAAATCATCGAACATTGAATTCCTCATAGTCACTTTCAAAGTCTCCAAAAACCGATCGACCATATCCAGTTTGGATATACCAATCGGCCATTGTTTTATATCAATATTCACTTGATCCAATTTTCCTCTCTTGATATATTTGAACAAGTTGCCTAGATACTCGATCATCAATGATTCAGCTGCTTCATCGTATGTTATCATTTTTATCACTCGCTGTTTTTTGCCTCTCAGCCAATCCCACAATCGACGTCTTCAAGGAATAGGTTTAGCTCCAGTCATCATTTTCACTAGATCCACATAAAATGAACCCTAAATACCATCAAAAACCTTTTTTTTTAAATCAAATACTGTATTTCCTCGAATAAAGTGGCACCGCCGGAGAATGACTATATCTCAGAATCTAGTACAGTTATCAAAAAGTTGCTAACAGCAAACTTGTAGAAAAAATTATTATCTACAAATTTCCAGTTGACCACTTTTTGATAGCTCTTCTAGATTCCGAGATATTTTTATTTTCCGGCTGCGCTTATTTCGATGATAGTAGTTTCAGAGATGTTTTTTGGTATCTAAAACTCATTTTATACCGCATCTTGTTAAAAAACCAAAAAATTCGAATTTCGCAAATCTTGGTGACTGGAGCTAAACTTATTTCGGAGTTCTAGGCGAGGTTCATACATTTCAGTTGAATATATGGCCTAGAACTCCAAAATAGGTTTTGAACTAGTTGTTGCTAGGCTAATTTTTTTGCAAAAAATTCTTTTTTTGCTATAGCCACTGGAGCTAAACCTACTTTCTGAATTTTAGATCACTTTCGTACATTTCAGTTAAAAAAAATTGCCAAGAGATTTAAAAATAGGTTTAGCTCCAGTCTAACCATTTTTTGAACAGTCTAAGTTTTTTTAAAAATTTTTCAACGAATTGGATATCTGTGTTTGCAAAATATGCATCTTATCTGACGACACTACCGTATTATGTCGATTTATAGGTAGAATTAATGTATTGTCGTAAGATGTGATGCCTACTGTGCAATCACACTGACGCTAAAAATCTATCGACCCTAATTGTATTTTCCTCAAATTAAAAAAATGTTTTTGTATTAGTGTTTGCACAGTGTGCATCACATCATATGACATTTCAGTAAATCGTCATGATACGGTAGTGTCGTCAAATTAAATGCATACTGTGCAAACACACAAAGTCATCTCAACTTACAATTTCCATCGTCTCTCATCCAAATCATAATAAACCGAGTAGAAGTACATCGATCTCTGTCTATCCCTGTATGTCAACTTCACCATTGTTTCACCAATACACCCCATGATATCAATACACTTTGGCACTTTCTTGTATCTTTGTACCTCCAAATGACACATCAATGAGCATTGAGCATACGAAAACCATGTTGATCGATCGACGAGTGATAGAATATAGTGATGGAGTTCGGGGAATAGGATAGGATATGGATGGAATTGAGTGAGCTGGAAGGATTGTTGATTGAATTGAGAAGCACGGAAAAAACGCCAACATTGAGTGTGTTGTGCGCATTTCGTGTGCCGGGTCTCAAAAGTGTGACTTTATGTGCAAAATTTCCAAAAAAAAAATCTGGACACATCTCCTTAAAACCTTTCCTTCTTAGGTTAGGTTTAACTAAAAAAACAACAGCTAACGACAGTCAAAAGGAGCGTGGCTTGTTTTAATTGAAATTTAGGCTTAGGTTTAGGTTTAGCCTAAACTCACCTCCACTGATTGTTGTTGCTCCATCTCATCCTTCTTCTCCTGCTCCACATCCACATTGTCAGCCATCTCCATTTCGTCGAATACGAATGATTTGCTCCTCTCTCTCATCTCAATGTCCTGCTCGTGTTGTCATGGATACAAAACGATAACAATTTATGAATATGTATATAGGAAAACAGATAATCATAGGGTGATCCGTTGGGGGAATTGAGTCAGAGTGAAAAACATGTAGAATATAGGCATGTGACTATCAAGTTTTTCGAAAAATTGAGAATGGACGGAAGTGGGGTTTAAGTTTAATTGGAAAGAAGGTATTTTGGCTACCTGCACCTATTTGGGTTAGGAATCGAGCGTATCATGGAATTTCGATCTGTCGAATTTATATGGTTTAGGTTAAGGTGTTGATTTTTGGGTTTATGTTTAGCTATATATATATTTAGGATTAGGTAAGACTCAGATTGTCAAAACGTGCAGAATTTGTATTTTTGGTTGTTATTTTTCGGAAGCTAAAAGGGAAGACGTTGTTGTGTAGATGGACATAATTAGTAAGATATCTACTAGATTTTGTCGATAAGAATTTTAAAGTCATGTTATTCAATTTTCAAATAATAAAGGGTTTTCCACAACTTGTTCATTGTTTTTTCATGGAGCTAAACCTAAATGGTAGAAAACAAAGAATATTTGATTAAAACATCCAAAAAACCGGAAAAATGGGACAGGAATTTGCAGAGTCACTCGGTAAACCGAAAAAGTTTACTGTCAAAATCTACGAATCAACTGTTTCTTTTTGCTGGTACAATCGACAAAAAAAGGTACACTGACTTTTTTCGGCTCCTGGAGCTAAACCTAATTGTTAGGAAGGTGAGATACAAAAGAAAATATGATAAATATTGAAAAAAAATGCATGTGGGAAGGTTAGACAAGGATATACGAGGAACGATTACGCAAGTGAGGTTTAACTCCAGATGCCAAAATCCTAAAAGTTTTAGACATCATTCAGTAAAATCAAAGCAATGTCAAATGATTTTTATACAAGGCATGGTGGACGACTTAGACCAACTTCTGCGACTAATCGCCGCCATCGCATTCTTCATCTCCTATCATTTGTTCGGATATCAAACAACACAATCCAATTCATCGTCACCGGTTTCGTCGAGTCTAAGTTCGCCGAAGAGTGAGTTTTTAATGAAGTTCTGTGTTTTTTTCTGAAGTTCTTCTGTATTGGTCTCAAAGTGACATTCATTTCATATACTCCTTTGAGAATTTTATGGCTCTAGCATATCTTTTTATCTAAAATTTGTCAAATTTTTGCATTTTTCACCTACGAAAAAAACAGAACATTTCCACGAAATTTTGAAAGAACGATATATATATCCGTGGCCACGTTTAATACATGTATCCACGAGATTGTCTTGAATTCATTCTATTTCATTATGTCATTACGTTATAATTTCATTATCTATTTCATTTTCTCGTATTCATACTGTTTGTTGTCTATCTCAACATCAATACCCATTAGTACAGTGCTATTAGTGTTCTTTCACAATCGATCATCTATTTCTTAGGTCCAGTTTCTGCATATTTTTCTCTATTTATATCCAATTCATGAGTTATATCCTTTCAATTTTCTCCTAACGTATTCACATTGTTTCATTGATCTTTATTCTGTTGCGTATGTTATCAGTAACTATCCGCACATTTATCACCTCATCAATCTCTAATTTTACGACCTGCTTGATTCCGTTCATCTTATTTGTCTTATTCATCTATTTATTCGTTAATTTCAGCAGATAAAAACATGGCTGGAACTAAAGTGCGGTCGACTGAAACTGCCGAAGAGGTTTGGAACAAGTTGGAACGTGGACTGAATGTCGTTTTCCGTCGTGAACCCATGTCGGCGAGCTATTACATGACGTTAATTCAGTACGTTTTCTTTAAATTTAAAAAATTTTAATGCCTTTCAAATTCTTAACTAGACAACACTAGCTAAAAATGTATTTTTTTTCCTATGCGATTCAGTTTTTCGTATTCATTTTAGGGAGCTGTACTATTTAGAGATTTCGATTGTAGTAGCACTTTTTTAAAGTTCATAGCTAGTATAGATAAAGCTGGATAGCATTCATATTGAATTCTATTATATTTGTTTTTTTTCAGATATGTCAGTAGTTATTGCAACAAAGATCGTGACGGCATGTATCAGCGAGTTAAGGAGTACCTTGGTAAGATTGTCGAGGCAATTTACCAGGTACGTAATTAAAATAACTACATATTCCAACATTTTCAATGATATTTAGGCAGGTGCAGAGTTGTCTGGTGAAGATCTGCTCAAATACTACACCAAGGAATGGTCGAATTTCCGATTCTCGGCCAAAAAAATCAATGGCATTTTTGCTCATTTAAATCGTGATTTTATACGTGTCGAGGTTGATTTAGGGCATGAAGGTATATACATGGTTTATACTGTAAGTTATCATCATCTTGAATCTCAAATAATTGTCACATTATAGTTGGCTTTGGTGGTTTGGAAGGAGCAGATGTTCAGCAATGGAAAAGTGATCGATGCTGTTCTCGAGTTGATTCGATTGGAAAGAATCGGACAAATTATCAACAAGGGATACATTTCTGGAGTTGTCGAGTGTCTTGGTTTGTTAATTTTTCAAATTAATTAGGAAACAAAAAACATTATTCTAGTTGAACTCGGAATCAACGAAAACGAACAACAAGCAGACAGTAGTTCTCCAACAAAGAAAGACAACGAAAAGATAAAGTTGGAACTGTACAAAGAGTGCTTCGAAATCTTGGTGCGAACTCAAGAAATGTCGGATTTCTTACAAAAGAATGGGTCTATAACGGATTATATGATAAAAGTCAAACAACTGTTGGAAGAAATGGGAACCAGACAGAGCTGCATGCTGTACGAATATCGTCAGACCAAAATATGGTTAGCTACAACATGCGAAGAAGTTCTGATTGCCGACAGATTGGCGTTCTTCCAAAGTGAATTCAGTGGTCTTTTGATCGCTAATCGGGATGATGATCTATCAAGAATGTTCAAACTATGTGACAGAGTATCAAACGGATTGGACAACTTGAGAATTTCACTAGAGAAACATATTGCAAAGGAAGGAGTGGAAGCAATGGAACGCGTCTGTCAAGAAGCATTCAATGATGCTCGTTTGTATGTCAGCACCTTGTTAGGTGTGCACCAAAGATATCAATCACTCGTGAAAGACTCATTCAATAATGATCCTGGTTTCATGCAATCTTTGGATAAAGCAGCGATCAAGTTCATTAACGTGAATGCCGTCACAATGAAAGCGCCACCAGCACAAGCAAATTCGAAATCCGCAGAGTTATTGGCGAGATATTGTGATCAATTGTTGCGGAGAAGTTCGAAAATGCCGGATGAGAGAGAAATCGAAGATCTTCTCAATAAAATAGTATGTTTTTCTGAATTATGTATCAAGAAAATACAATACTCATTTTCAGATGATTGTTTTCAAATACATTGACGATAAGGATGTTTTCTCGAAATATTACACAAAAATGTTCAGCAAACGGTAATTTTGACATTGTCCAACGATGCATGAATTGTGATTTTCAGATTGATAAACGATCTCTCCGCAAGTGACGAAGCTGAAGCAAACTTCATATCGAAACTGAAAAGTATGTGTGGATATGAGTACACAGCCAGATTATCAAAGATGGTCAATGATAATCAGGAGAGCAAGCATCTCTCGACTGACTTCAAAGAACGGTTGATACAGAAGAAAGGAGGCAAATTTGGGTTGGAATTCAATATTTTAGTATTGAGGTAAGAATTGAATTAATTCATAAATCTATATATAGTTATTTATAGATCTGGTTCATGGCCATCGTTCCCACAAACATCCTTGACATTACCCGCGAAACTTTCACAGACAATCGAAGTTTTCACCGATTTCTATAACGAGAAATTCAGTGGTCGTCGTTTAACTTTTGTATATTCGCAATCAAGAGGGGAAGTTGTCACCCAATGTTTTTCAAAGAAATATGTGTTCACCGTAAGTCAACCTTAAATTGAATCAAAATTATCAATTGATTTTCAGGTAACAACTGCTCAAATGTGTACTATACTGTTATTCAACGAGCAAGACACATTCAGTGTACAAAAAATAGCAGATGCTACCGGTATGGAGCCGAAAACGGCATCGGCTATAGTTGGATCTCTTATCAAGGTAAAACATATTTATTATTTATTTGTATATTTAATTTTTTTCATTTTAGAACGATATCTTGAAATCAGACACAGAACTGAAAGGCGAGGAACTGCCAATTGAGGCGGTCGTTGCACTCAATCTAGCATACAGTAACCGGAAAGTTAGAGTAAGTAATTTTATGCCATATCTTGTATATAGTGTTTGAATTCAGGTTGATTTGTCAAAATTGACTATCAAGCAAGACACAACTAAAGAAAATGAAGCTGTACAAAAGAATGTTGAGGAAGACAGAAAGAGTGTGATAAGTGCATGTGTTGTTAGAGTTATGAAGACTCGCAAACGTGTTCAACATCAACAATTGATGCAAGAAGTGAGTATCATCATTCAAAAATCTCTCTATATTTTTCAATTTCCAGGTGTTCCAACAACTGACTTCACGATTCAAGCCAAAAGCTGAAATGATAAAGAGGTGCATCGGGTCATTGATTGAGAACGAATATATGTTGAGAGTGGAAGGGCAAAAAGATTTGTATGAATATATTGCCTAAGAAATGTTACATCACCTTTTTCATACTTGTTTCTCTCGTTTTTTTTACTTGTGAATAAATTATCAAAATTCTTTTCGAAACATTGAATCAAAAATAGTAATAGAATCACCGCAGTTTTCATAGACATCGAAATGGATGGCATAGATTCATAGATTCATAGATTCATAGATTCATAGATTCATAGATTCATAGATTCATAGATTCATAGATTCATAGATTCATAGATTCATAGATTCATAGATTCATAGATTCATAGATTCATAGATTCATAGATTCATAGATTCATAGATTCATAGATTCATAGATTCATAGATTCATAGATTCATAGATTCATAGATTCATAGATTCATAGATTCATAGATTCATAGATTCATAGATTCATAGATTCATAGATTCATAGATTCATAGATTCATAGATTCATAGATTCATAGATTCATAGATTCATAGATTCATAGATTCATAGATTCATAGATTCATAGATTCATAGATTCATAGATTCATAGATTCATAGATTCATAGATTCATAGATTCATAGATTCATAGATTCATAGATTCATAGATTCATAGATTCATAGATTCATAGATTCATAGATTCATAGATTCATAGATTCATAGATTCATAGATTCATAGATTCATAGATTCATAGATTCATAGATTCATAGATTCATAGATTCATAGATTCATAGATTCATAGATTCATAGATTCATAGATTCATAGATTCATAGATTCATAGATTCATAGATTCATAGATTCATAGATTCATAGATTCATAGATTCATAGATTCATAGATTCATAGATTCATAGATTCATAGATTCATAGATTCATAGATTCATAGATTCATAGATTCATAGATTCATAGATTCATAGATTCATAGATTCATAGATAGGTTTAACTCCTTCCCGATGAAAAAGTTTCACTTTTATTTTTTTATTAAAATCGAGGAAATTTCACAAATAAAATATTTATATGATTTTGATACAAATCAAAAAAATCAGCTCATTTTTCAACTTTGAACATAAAAACATGCGGTAGAATAGTAATATCAGCCACCATATCATTATCTTTTATCAATTCCGCCTGTTGTCCATTGATCCGTTTCACCGGCAAATCTCCAAATATTTCATTTCTATCGAATGGTTTCCTCGGACAATCCTCGATAGTGATATGATAACAATCAGTGATATCACTGATATACCATTGATAGAGAAATGTATTGATTTTTTTGTTGATTGATGTTTTCCTATCCGGCACTCGAGTCCAGATTTCTAGATACAGATATCTGACTTGCTCTTTGAAAAAAACAGAGCTCAAAAACTTTGCCTGATTCTCAGCACTCAAATAACTTTTCAGCTCAAATTTCAACTTGGTTCTGATCACACCCTGATCACTGATATCCTCCATAAAATCATGGAACATTGAATTCCTCATAGTCACTTTTAATGTATCCAAAAACCGCTCGAACATATCCAATTTGGATATACCAATCGGCCATTGTTTGATATCAATATTCAATTGATCCAATTTTCCTCTCTTGATATATTTGAACAAGTTGCCTAGATACTCGATCATCAATGATTCAGCTGCTTCATCGTATGTTATCATTTTTATCACTCGCTGTTTTTTGCCTCTCAGCCAATCCCACAATCGACGTCTTCAAGGAATAGGTTTAGCTCCAGCCATCATAAATTTGATTATTTCTTGTTTTTTTAATACTAGATCCACAACTAATGAACTCTAGGTACCACTAATAACCTTTTTTATGACTTTACTCAAATAGAGCGGTACTGCAAATGCCGCCGGAAAATGATCATATCTAGGAATCTAGTACAGTTATCAAAAAGTTTTCAACTGCAAGATTGTAGAAAAAATTATGATCTACAATTTTACAGTTGACCACTTTTCGATACCTCTTCTAGATTCCGAGATATGAGCATTCTCCGGCAGCGCTTATTTCGTGTATAGTCGTTTCAGAGGTTTTTAGTAGTATCTAGGGTTCATTTTATTTTGCATCTAGTTTTAAAAAATTTTCGAATTTTGCAAATCTTGGTGACTGGAGCTAAACCTATTTTGGAGTTCTAGGCCATATTTTTACATTTCAGTTGAAAAATATGACCTAGAACTAAAAAATAGGTTTAGCACCAGTCTAATCATTTTTGAGGCAAGTTACTGGATTGTCGTAAGATGTGATGCACACTGTGCAATCACACTGACGCTAAAAACCAGTGTAATCGATTTTTGAATACTAGTACTCAAAAATTCTATCGACCCTAATTGTATTTTCCGCAAATTTTAAGAAATATTTTTGTATCAGTGTGTTTGCACAGTGTGCATTCTATTCTACGACAATCCAGTAAATCTATCCTGTAAATCGTCATGATACGGTAGTGTCGTCAAATTAAATGCATACTGTGCAAACACACAAAGTCATCTCAACTTACAATTTCCATCGTCTCTCATCCAAATCATAATAAACCGAGTAGAAGTACACCGATCTCTGTCTATCCCTGTATGTCAACTTCACCATTGTTTCACCAATACACCCCATGATATCAATACACTTTGGCACTTTCTTGTATCTTTGTACCTCCAAATGACACATCAATGAGCATTGAGCATACGAAAACCATGTTGATCGATCGACAAATGATAGAATATAGTGATGGAGTTCGGGGAATAGGATAGGATATGGATGGAATTGAGTGAGCTGGAAGGATTGTTGATTGAATTGATAGAACATTCATCTTGGTCGATGTTTGCACTGGATACACTTTATTCTACGACACTACCGTAGTTTGTCGATTTACTGGGTAGAGTCACTGAAATCTGTCGTGAAATCAAATGCAAAAAGTGCAAACACACGCCAAAGGTGCCAACATTGAGGTTTATGCGCGCTTTTTGCGTGCTGGGTCTCGAGTGGAAAAGATATTAATATGAACGACACTCAGCGTTTACGGCAGTCGGTTTGAACATGTTTTTCGCGCCGAGACCTAAGTTCAAATAGAGTAATGATTTTTTGAATAACATTTGAAATAGGTTTAGGTTTAGGCTTAAAGATGACCATTTTGGGATTTGGGTTTAGGTTTAGGTTTAACAATGTCCATTTTTTCCAGGAATATTCAGGTTTTTATGAAAATTTGCAAGTTGATGATCAAAAGACAGTTCAAACAATATTTTAATTAACATTTAGGCTGAGGTTTAGGTTTAGCTAAAAACTACTTCAGGGTAATTTAGTTTTTTTCTGAATAAAATTTGGAGATGGTCGAAAAACCGGTTAGATTTATCATTTTCAGCAAAATTTTCCCTTCTTAGGTTTAGGTTTACCAAAAAAGGAGGCGTGGCTTATTTTAATCAACATTTATACGTAGGTTTAGGTTTAGCCTAAACTCACCTCCACTGATTGTTGTTGCTCCATCTCATCCTTCTTCTCCTGCTCCACATCCACATTGTCAGCCATCTCCATTTCGTCGAATACGAATGGTTTGCTCTTCTTCTCTCGACTCAATCTCTTGCTCGAGTTGCCATGGATACAAAACGATAACAATTTATGAATATGTATATAGGAAAACAGATAATCATAGGGTAATCCGTTGGGGGAATTGAGTCAGAGTGAAAACATGTAGAATATAGTTTTTCGAAAAATGGAGAATGCATGGAACTTTTGGGTTTAGGTTTAGCTGGAAAGTAGGTGGTATTGACGAATGCTGCATCATTTAAGTATAGGTTTAGGTTTAACAATTCGGTTGAACTTTTTAAAGTTTCTCAGAAAGTCTGGCAGATGGCCGAACTTTGCAATTTCTAGGCCATTTTTGTTATATGAAAATATTATGTTATGTGAGAGACGCAGACAGCAAAAAAATCAAATAATCTTATTAAAAATCGTTCAATGGTCTTGTTGTCCATGTGATATTGTTTTGCCACCATTCGGTACGGTAGATATCGAGTGAGGTGGTGGTTGGGAGGCCGGTTGAGGTGGATGAGCCTGGGGTGGTTGTGGTGGTGGTAGTGGTGGTTGGTGTAGTTGGTGTAGTCCTTGTCGTGGTGGTTGTAGTCGTTGTTGTATCCTCCTCCGACTCCGGCTCGGGCTCCGGTCCCGGTCCCGGTCCCGGCTCCTCGCACTCACAATCGTCTGGATGATGATCGATATAGCATAGATCACCACCTGGATGGTGTTGGTGTCCACCACCACCAGAGTAGTGGCGACCACCACGGCCACCACGTGGGCGACCGGCATATCGTCTGCCACCATGATGGTGTTTCTTACCTCCTTTGCCACCATAACTGCCACCACCATGGTGTGATCGACCACTGTGGTGATGGTGTCCACCCCCTCGGCCGCCATAGCTACCAACACTGCCATGCCCCTTTTTCGATTTGCCTGAAAATTTGAAGATCTGAGTTGCTGGAGCTAAACCTAAATGTTAGGAAGTTGGATCTTGTATGCCGCATAGATTTGATAGATTCTTCTATAGGCTCCATAGATCCCATCGTATCTAGAGTTCCATAGATCCTAGAGACCAATAGATCCTATATACTCATAGAGCATAGAATTCCATAGATTTATGGATTTCAAGTACCATAAATCTCATAGAAAACCATAGATCCTAATCTCTTAGTTTCTAGAGTGATATAGATCCAGGAATTCTATAGATAGCAGAGTTCCCTAGATCCCATAGATAAACCCATAGATTCTGCTGATATACCTGAATATGTCATTGTTGATACAGCAATAAAAACCACCGTAAACAGGAGGAAGATCGTCAAAACGCGTGTCATTGTTGATTCAAATTTTTCGCGAAAAACTGATCATAGTTTTATAGTGATATTCATTTTATGGCGCAATTCGGAGAAAGGCATATAATTATTTTACGATACTGTAGTTCAAAAACTACAATATGATGAGCTGGATTCAATTTATTTCAATCGAATTTTATGATCGAAAAGAATAATTCACATGTATCAACCCAATCACTCACCATTTGCACATAAACCAGATTCTTCTGATTTGTTGGAACAATGGACATGTGGACTACCTCTGTGTTGATATTCCACTCTCCAAAAGTAGCTCAAAGTTGGAACCTATTTGCGAAATCGTTACACCAGCTATGGTCATGAAATTGGTCATCACGAATTTGTATTGTTTTTAATACAGTTTGTTAAAATTGTTTTATCATAGCAGCTCTGCGTAGCTGTGTAGAAGCTCGGCGTGAGCTCCATAGTCTGTTGGCTAGAAAATTAGAGTTAAGAATTTGTATTGTTTTTACTGTTTCCAGGAAACCGTTTTTAAGATAGCAGCTCTGCGAGCTGCTAGAAAGGGACAGAAATCGAACGAGATTGTTGAAGCTGGATTCAGCTTCGATAGGATAGATTTGGGCCTTGGGTCGAGAGATAGAAATGAACGGAAATTAAAAGATAGTAGAGGGAAAAGGTTGGGAGAATATCTCGCTTGATTCCTACGACTTTTAGTTCTTGTACTAGCCTAGTTGGAAGAAAAGAACGGAAGTTGAATGATAGATAGGATGATTTGAAAGTTTGAAAATGATAGAAATTCAAAAATGTTTGAACCCTAATGTCAGTTATAGGGGACCAAATCGGCCTATTTGAAACCTAATGTTATTTGTGAGGGAACCTTAGGATTGATTAAGTATCATTTTTATCACTACGGTAATTTTCAGGTTTCGACTCAAATTATGCTCGAAATCAGGAGAGTCTGCAGAGGATTTCGAGGTGCATGTTTAAGTGGCCCCCACCACCACCATTGCACCCCAATACTTGCTCATGACCAATTCAATATTCGACGCTGGTATATCGGATCACACACCGGTGGATAATGTGGCGGCTGGATACTTGTATGGATCCAGTATCATGAAGATGGACAGACGGTGGCTCACCGTCATCTGCAGAGGAGTTCGAGGTGCATGTTGCACCATTAGAAAAAGGTTATTGCATGCTTTGTTGGATTTGAAAGTTGCATTGTACGAGAAGTGTTATTGTGAGATGGTAAGTGAATTGTGTTAATTAGCATGTTAGTTTAAGTAAAATTTTGCCTCACAAATAACATTAGGATTCAATTTTGGCCTTGTCTCTACTGTGGCGGAATGATAGGGCGGCCGATTTGGTCCCCTATAACGGACATTAGGGTTCAAACATTTTTGAATTTCTATCATTTTCAAACTTTCAAATTATCCTATCTATAATTGAATTTCCGTTCTTTTCTCCCAACTAGGCTAGTACAAGAACTAAAAGTCGTAAGAATCAAGCGAGATATTCTCTCAACCTTTTCCCTCTACTATCTTTTAATTTCCGTTCATTTCTATCTCTCGACCCAAGGCCCAAATCTATCCTATCGAAGCTGAATCCAGCTTCAACAATCTCGTTCGATTTCTGTCCCTTTCTAGCAGCTCGCAGAGCTGCTATCTTAAAAACGGTTTCCTGGAAACAGTAAAAACAATACAAATTCTTAACTCTAATTTTCTAGCCAACAGACTATGGAGCTCACGCCGAGCTTCTACACAGCTACGCAGAGCTGCTATGATAAAACAATTTTAACAAACTGTATTAAAAACAATACAAATTCGTGATGACCAATTTCATGACCTTAGCTGGTGTAACGATTTCGCAAATAGGTTCCAACTTTGAGCTGATTTTTCTCTGGGGTTCAAGCCTTCTTATTTTCTTTTGTAAAGGAACTGACAACACATTTTTGTGCCATCGGTGCCCGGTTGACCACTTCTTCGTGACCTAAACATTACACCACGTACTCATACACCCCCCCCCCCTTGACCTACAACGTGTCTAAACGTGATGAATCGTGGCAAACAATGGTATAAATAGGCGAAGTCCCTAACACTAGCGTGATTTCATCCTAATCCGTTGATTTAAATTAGCTCATTCCCGATATCAATAAAGGAAACATGGTTACGATATGAGCTGCTTGGTGCGGTACGCAACTATCAACGTTCCAGACAACTGAGACTGAAGAATTTGTGTCTACCATCATCCAAGTGACCCAATTAATTTCTGCAAAAGTGACCTACACTCATACCGCACCTGACTCTGAAGCGATGCGTCGGGGGCTTCATTCCGCCGTTCAAAGCGGCGATGTGTCCGGATACAAATCCGCCATAGAATATGTGTTCAAAGTGGGCCCCGTACCAGTTGAACGCCACTGAACTTTTTATTTCAGGATGGGTATCCCAGTGTCTGGGAGGCGGTCTCCATGGCACCGAGAATGATGTTGTTTCCGTTTTGTAATGAATGTGGGATAAAATCTGGGGATACGGTACAAATGGAGAGACACATAGTGTCTATGCATATGTTGCCAAACATCACCAGGGGGCTGGATTTCGCTCACCTCGATGTTCGCATAGGCAAATGCGTTAAATGTGACCGAGGGTGCACTGGAGAGTGGGACAGGAAGGAAGATTGGGGAGAGTGGCTTCTTGTTGAAAATAAGAATGACCACCGTCAAACCGCACTTGGGACATCTGTGGATCCGTAATGGAATTCAGTACGGATTGGAAGGTTTGTTCCCATGTTAATATCATACAACTATGCATATTTCAGCTGCGATTGTACGCCATGGAGATCATGTGGAATTCCACGAGACCGCAGATCTGAACTTTCCATATCACTCAATTTATTACCTGCTGTTCCGCACAGTCGAATGGGATGTTGACCCACCTTATCCCCACTGTTTGAGCCCTTACTTTTCGGAGCGTTTTAAATAAATGAAGTAGTTATTTATAACATTGTATTTCTCGTATTATTTAATCATTGTATCAATACATCGTTTGTTTCCTACTCGTGTCAATAAGAAGATAGTTACACTAATTCGCACGCAATTTTATCAGACCGGCTCTAGACATCGATCATGTGCATGTCAAGAAAATGTCTCTAATGTAATATTATTTAATCAAGTAATCTGGTTGCTTTTCATGTTCTATCAACGCATCTATTAATCTATGTTTCATAACAGTATTAAATTATAATAGTTTTATTTCAATATCACATTCTAGGTTAAATTTACTCGAGTTAACACAACCGCTAACACTCTTGCTTCTTCCTCGATGTGATGAATTTCCAATCCGATCACAACCTCGCTCCTTCCGTTCCTCTTCACCACCAATCCACGTAAGGCGTAGTGCCTTGGCCCCATACCAATCAACCCTTCGTTCACATTGTACAGCTTTCCTGGCAGCCATCCCTTTCCAGCAGCATCTCCGCGTTTCGACATCGAGTAAAACACGATGTTTTCCGGCCATATCCAGGTGGCCTTGGTATGGACCGGTTGGTCGCATTGACGGCAGGTTGTGTTCAGCAACACCTGCCACATTGTTGCCGAATCACTGAGGGTGTCGGCACTCAGGTCGGTACCAACTGCCCCCGCCATCACTGTGCCAGCCTCTACCACGCCACACTCGTTGCACGCCCATCTCTCCTTCAACTTCATCATCAGCTCCTCCTTCTTCCCAGCCACTTTCATGCACCTTGCCCAATCCTCCTCCTTCCACCATTTCTCATCTTTGTCCATCTGCTCCCATATCTTCCCATGCTCCTGTGGCCAGATCATCTTGACAATTGGTTTCATAACCGATGCTGGTGTAACCATTGCTCTTTCTTCAGTTGAACTGTTGAACTGACTCAACTCTGATTTGCTCGTCCTTATATACCCTTTTTTTGATCTTATCACTCACATCACGCTCAATGGATTATTATTTTCTATATTATTTTTTTTCCAGTTTAGGTTCTCAAGTTATACTTTAATTTATGCCCACAACTTGCCACCGGTACGACCCAAACTCGCCATCTTGTACAGATCGGTGCTCCAACATTTCTGGACGAACTATAGCCGAATTACCTCTTAAATTAAAGCTACAAATCTCAGCTATCTGAAAATGTTATTTATTTCCCTCTAGCTGTGTTCTGAAACATTTTCAGCTCACGTGAAAATTTCCTATTTTCACATTTTCATAACCTAGACTATATACGTTTCAAAGATATACTTAAAAATTTTTTCTCAGTTGTTCCTATAAATATTGCTACCAACGGATTATTCGTGTAGTTTAACTGTACTATTTCCTTGTTCTCCCCCCCCCCCCCCCCCCCTATGTTTCCTGGTTCAGCTTCGCCTCTGCCGTATCGTATTCGTGCCGTATTAAGCGCAGTTCAGTTGAACCGGATTACTATAACTGATTCATTTGGTTTTCCGAGATACAGTTGGCGCACAGAGACAAGCGGATGGAGCGCGTCTCTGACATAGCTCCACACTACACAACACATAGGAACTATCATAATTTATTTCTCCCAAAAGTTAAAATTTTTGAACAATATAAATAATATGTCGGCTGGATCCGAAAGCTTCATTCCTCTGGCGATCTCCTTCATCTTCAACTTGTTTCCCCATTCCACCACGGCAATCATCTTCATCTGCATCACACTTCTCCCAAAAGTATACCCTGGTGCAACTGGGTTGAGCGGACTGTGAAGCGTGATGTCCTCATCATATAGATTGTTGACGAGCAGCAGGTGTTCCGGCGCCGTCGTGTCCGTCGACATCGATACCTCACTTTGGCAAACTGGAAGCCCATTTGACGTGACATCAGCTTCATCGACGGCGTCTTGTAGATCTTCATGGTAACCTAACCTCGCCGAAGCAAGATAGGCACCAGATACCGATCGCAACCTAAAACCACATGTGCAACGACCTTCCTTTTTGCTCATGGTGACGAAGCTTGCTCGCACATCTTCCGGCCACAACATCATCTTTTTCCCAATTGCCACATGAGGTCGCTCTTCCCCACTTACCGCACCCAGAACCTCTTCCAACAACTTCTTGATCTTTTGCTCCACAACAACTTCCATATCGTAATAATAAGGGGGGGGGGGGTGTAACTCGAAAAATTTTCTGAAATTTCTATTGTTTTTTGGTGATGAATACGCACACATTTTTGACTGTAGAGTCAAAAAATGACTTCTTCTAATTCTCTACCATATGTATATAGAACACAAAAATGGACGCCTATTGAAAAACACTGTTGATGAGTGCACTTTTTTCGACAGATGTTCGTTACCTGGTCGTGTGATGGTCATGGCTAGCAAAAATATGTTTTTTTTTCTGACTATTCATTAAGTAGATTCAGTACATAAATTATATGCCACATAGATGTTGACATCATGAAATCGACTCCGAAGTGAGATAAGGCACTCTCAATGATATGAACACACTTTTCATACGTCGTGTGCATCTCCAGACAGAGAAAATATGAGAATCTATGTTAAAGTTATGATAATGTGATTAATATTACCCAAAATATCAGTTTACACGCCAACACTCACCTTATTTTGCGAGAAATGGCCGGAAACCCGCTAAACCGAAAAGTTGGGCACTTCGTCGCCGACCTGCCGCTCGTTTTTTGTGAATTTCTCGAAAACCTGATCTCGTATCAAAACGGCTGAAAACCATGGAAACCCACTATATACATCTTGTTAGGTATGTGCAGAAACTAGCCGCAAATTTTTTTCAGGTCGATAGGAAATCAGGTTTTTGAGAAATTTGCATTACTACAAATATGGTCATTTTGTTCAATTTTTCCCGTTTTTGTAGTAATGTAAATTTCTCGAGAGAGAGACGCAGCTGCCGAAGGATGGATGCCGGGGATGGTTGTGGAAGTAGTAGAAGGAAAGCCGTATGCGCTCAAGGGGTTGATTGTGACGAAGAAGGGAAAGCGGATGATCGTGGAAGGTGGCGAGATGATGCATTTAGAAGAAGATGATCGTGTTTTAGTAGCTGTATTTTCTAGTGTTTTTGAATGAAATAAAATATTCTTATTGAACAGTGTTATAAACAATGTAGCAAAATATAAGGTTACAACGAGCAGTTGCACAAAGAACGCAGCGCGTAGAAAATGCGATGAGAGAAAACAATAGAGCATATAATTATTTATTAATTGAGAATAAAGACCCAGTAAATATAAAAAATATTATCGATTCTGGTGGTGGGAGATCATCTCCGGGTACTGTTTGAACCAAAACAGGAGGAAGCAAATCGTGGGAAATGAGCATTACAATTTTCATTTCAAAAACTTTATTCACTAGGAAAATAATGATATAAAAGTGTAGTAGAAAATGGCCTAGAAAACCGAAACTCGGCCACCATGACCATTAAACCAGTGGCCTAAAGTATCAAACAAGAAATTTAGGCTACCAAAAATTCTTGTCTACGTCTCTCAATATATACACTGTTTTCATGGCCTAGAAATCCAAAATTTGGAAAGTTAGGTCACCAACGATGCAGTATTACAATATTCAGAATAAAACTTTATTCAATAGAAAAAAACTATGATACATAAAAGTTATGGCATAGAAAACCAAATAAATCAAAAGTTAGGCCACCAAAAATTATTGTCTGCGTCTCTCAAAAACATGGTGGCCTAGAAATACAAATGCGTAAAGTTAGGCCATCAATGGCAATCAAACCTCGATTTCGGCGCAAAATGACTAAAATACACACAATTCTTCGAAACAGTCAATTCGGTCAAATATCCGACCAACTTATCTAACTTATAATATACCGTATCCTCCTTAACTACCGTACTATGTTGCGTATTCTCCAATATCCTCCCAACATCCAAATATCCACGTCGCCCGCTAAACCTATATCTTACAGTATCCTTCGTTATCATCAGTATCTTATCAGTTATCACTCGATCACTAATATCCGATGTATCTAGCTGTAGATTTGATGCTTTTGCGGTGAGCAAGTTGTGCTCCAATATCTGACATGGTAGATCACAACAAAAAATATCTAGGTTTTGGAAACATGGTGATTTGAAAAAAGGTGCAGGCAGTCGAAAATCGTTTGATTTTTTGAGAATCAATTCCCTAATATTTAGGTTTAACTCCAGGAATCGGAAGAAATCGGTGTACATTGATTCGTAGATTTTGACGGTCCAATTTTCGAAGAATGGCTTGGCGAGTAGATCCGCAAAGTGCCAGTTCACTATATTCAAATATATCGATCCTTTCCTCGATTTTGTATTTTTGAATATTTTCATCAAATATTTTTTTGCTTGATCGATCACATTTCCATCCAATATCGCCGGTTTTTTGACATATGGCACGTCTTTTGTCGGATTTTCCCAGATTTTTGGATATCTATGGTAGGTCTTTTTTCTGGAAAAATGAAATATTTGGTTGAGAATATATTGACTGCGTACTTTTGCATTTAATACTCAGTCAAAAAAATTTTTAAATTATAGAAAAGTATAAATTTTGCTGCGTACCTCTGCAATACTCAGTCAACACAAAATAATTGGACTGAGTCTCAAATGTATATATTTGGCTGCGTACTTTCAAAATTTGGCAGAGCACCTTATGTCCTTCATTTGATACGCAGTCAGAATTTTCAAAATTTTTTGTAGCTGAGTAACAAATGTAATTTGGCTTCGTACACAGCAGTTCACTAGCAGTTTTCAAAGCATACTGAGTATCAAATTAAAAGCGAATGTAGGCATTTGACACTCAGCCATTATTCATAGAAACAATTGTAGATTTTTGTTGATTGAGTATAAAATGCATATTGGCTGCGTACCTCATTTCACTAAAGTCCTTCTAGGTTTTTCAGCCTGAGTATCAAATGTACTTTATGCGCACATTTGATACTCAGTCAACATTCATATAAATATTCCTAAAATTTATTGACTGAGTATCAAACGCAAATTGGCTGCGTACCTCGAAAGTTATTGGAACTTTTCTGAACTTGATTATAAATACTCATTTGATACGCAGTCAAAATTCTAAGAACTAGGACATTGATTGCGTATCAAATGATATTTGGCTGCGTCATTCGAAATATTGCAAGGCTTTTAGAGATTTATTACAAATATTTACTCATTTGATACTCAGCCAACAGTCATGAAACTAGTTACATTGACTGAGTATCAAATGAAAATTGGCTGCTTACCTGGAAATATTGACAATTTTTCAGAACCTCATAACAAATATTCATTAGATACTCAGTCAACAATCATAAAACTAGTTTCATTGACTGAGTATCAAACGTATATTCACTGCGTATCTAGAAAAAGACTCACAACATCCAATAAAACCGTCGACTACCAGCCTCACAAAACTGCATCTCAACCGCATAATAGCTCGATTTCCTGCTCTCATAGTGCAACTCAATCTCGATATTCCCATCATTTTCCATTTCCAGTGCACAATAATATGGTGTCGGCTCGAATGGCTGTATCTCGATGTGGCACAATTTGGAGCATTGTGCATAGTTGTACAATGTTGCTCCATCGCAATATTCTAGTGCTTTGCGGCGCATCTCACGCGGGAGTTTGTTCCAGTTTCGTAGCATGTTGTGCGCCTTCAAAACTACAGTATACCTTGGGTCAAGGAGCATTGAGAAAATAAATAAATAAATGAAGAGCGGGAAAAAAACGACTGACCATGGAAGGGGGCTTAATCGATTGGCAGTGACCTGTGTCTCTCTGCGTCTCTCTATTATTCATACTCTCTCACCAACTGTCAGACCATGCGTAAACGGGGATCATTTGTGACCTGGGTCCACCGAAGAGGGGGGTCTCTTATACGAACCCCCCCCCCCCCCCACAGAAGTAATGGTACATGTAACGGGTCCCATCACGAAATCAAAGAAGCATCCTAAATGGAATTTAAAGGAGCATACCACCACTAAATTAAAGACCCATGCTTTGGTTCTCACCACGACATTAAAGGCGCATTTGTCCCAACACGAATTTGAAGGCGCATGGGTCCCACCACGGTAACCGCATTTACAAAGAATTTAAACGTGCATGCTAGGTGTCTCACCACGAAAGTTAAAGGGGCATCTCATAATGAAAACAAAGGCGCATATTACAGGTCCCACCACGAAATAGAAGGCGCATGCTACGGCTCTCATGACGATTTTAAAGGCGCATCCCACTAGGAACTTAAAGAAGCATCTCATTACGAAATCAAAGGCATATCCCACCAGGAATTTAAAGGCGCATACTACGGTCTCACCACGAAAACCCACACTTCCTTGTTCAAAAATCAAACCCGGCATTTTTTCAGATATTTGACGACATTTAGTGATGCATCGTGGCCACATTGCCACAGTTAATGTTCGGCAATCAAAACGACTTTTATGATCCCGGTCTTCAAAAACATTTCATAAAGCATAAAACTACGGTTTCGTGCGATCATTTCCCTATTCCAAACCCGATGTTTCGGCTCGTTCTTCTATTCACCACCACTTTTGTGGTGTGTTCCGCAATGGGTTATGTTGGTAAGTCGTCTACCGTAGTCATTTTGTGATCTACCTACCGTAATCCCTTAGGTCAACCATCATCATATCATCCAAAACGAGTGGTGCATGGTGATTGGCCTCAAGAGTTTCCAAAGGCACCGGATGGTTTTGAGATGAAGTGTCATGGAAGGAGAACGACGACTAAAGGACCTGAGGTGGAGCCGACTACACCGGTGGTGACCACCCCGGAGCCCACCACTGATGAGCCCACCAGCACCACGGAGGAGCCGACAACTACAACTGAGGAGCCTACCACAACTACCGAAGAGCCCACTACCTCGACCACCACAACCACCACTACAACTACACCAACTACACCAACCACCACCACTACTACCACCACCACCACAACAACAACTCCAGCACCATCCACCTCAACCGGCATCCCAACCACCACCTCACTAGACATCTACCGTACCGAATGGTGGCAGAACAATATCACATGGACAACAAGACCATTGAACGACTTCGATGCAGTCGAGGTTTCACCAGTTGGTGGACCACCAAGTGGTCCAGTACTCTCCGGTGGTGCATCCTTTAGTATCCGTCCGCCAGAGAAGCCGGTAGATTCATAGATTCATAGATTCATAGATTCATAGATTCATAGATTCATAGATTCAAAGATTCATAGATTCATAGATTCATAGATTCATAGATTCATAGATTCATAGATTCATAGATTCATAGATTCATAGATTCATAGATTCATAGATTCATAGATTCATAGATTCATAGATTCATAGATTCATAGATTCATAGATTCATAGATTCATAGATTCATAGATTCATAGATTCATAGATTCATAGATTCATAGATTCATAGATTCATAGATTCATAGATTCATAGATTCATAGATTCATAGATTCATAGATTCATAGATTCATAGATTCATAGATTCATAGATTCATAGATTCATAGATTCATAGATTCATAGATTCATAGATTCATAGATTCATAGATTCATAGATTCATAGATTCATAGATTCATAGATTCATAGATTCATAGATTCATAGATTCATAGATTCATAGATTCATAGATTCATAGATTCATAGATTCATAGATTCATAGATTCATAGATTCATAGATTCATAGATTCATAGATTCATAGATTCATAGATTCATAGATTCATAGATTCATAGATTCATAGATTCATAGATTCATAGATTCATAGATTCATAGATTCATAGATTCATAGATTCATACATCTTCTTCCAGGCTGATGTTCGGACATTTACACTGAAAGCGAGGGACCCGCTGATCAATGCGCCTTACAATCCTTTGGCGGCTATTCCACCAAAGAAGGCCGGCGAGGATGATGATGATGATTTCACGTTCCGAAGTCCGATCAAGCCGATGGCACCGAGGGCCCCTATCGATCCGGATGCATAATTTCTCTATTTTTCTATGAGTGGATTACAATAAACATTTTTGACACCAATATGCATTTGTTACTCAGCCATAAAAATATTTTTGATTTTGACTAAGTATCAAATGAACCAACTTTTCAAGGTACGCAGTCAAATATATACGCTTGATACTTTTTTGTTTTTGTCTCTTAAAAGATACTCTCGTTCTTTTTTATCTCTTTTGATCTACCTGTCATACTGTAGATGGATTACTGTAGTTTTGAATAGTTATACAATACGGTAGAATGTGAAGTTTTTATGTTATATTTCTATCACAGAAAAAATTTGTATGTATATCAAGATTATTCATTTTGGACAGATTTGGGATAATTATGTGAAGAAGTTTAGACGGGTCGGATGGTGTTGGTGGTGTCCTGGTAGTGGAATGGGCGGCCTGGAAGAATAAGGAGAATCTATGAATCTATGGATCATAGAACTCGAGGATCTATGAATCTATGAATCTATGAATCTATGAATCTATGAATCTATGAATCTATGAATCTATGAATCTATGAATCTATGAATCTATGAATCTATGAATCTATGAATCTATGAATCTATGAATCTATGAATCTATGAATCTATGAATTTATGAACCAGAGAACTCGAGGATCTATGAATCTAGGGATCATAGAGCTCGAGGATCTATGAATCTATGAATCATAGAACTCAAGGATCTATGGATCTATGGATCATAGAACTCGAGGATCTATGAATCTGTAAACCATAGAACTCGAGGATCTATGAATCTATGAATCATAGAACTCGAGGATCTATGAATCTATGATACATAGAACTCAAGGATCTATGAATCTATGGATCATAGAACTCAAGGATCTATGAATCTTTGGATCATAGAACTCAAGGATCTATGAATCTATGATACATAGAACTCAAGGATCTATGAATCTATGGATCATAGAACTCAAGGATCTATGAATCTTTGGATCATAGAACTCAAGGATCTATGAATCTATGGATCATCAAACTCGAGTATCTATGAATCTATGAATCTATGAATCTATGTTCCTCACCATTCTTCAATATCGCCGGTTTCTGACACAGCACCGCCCTCTGCTCCTTCTCACAATCAACACTAATAAACCGGAATTTACTTCGACAATCCTTCGGTATCTCGTTTCCAGCAAACTATAATACCTCTTAGGTTTATCTTAGGTTTAGCTCCATCCTCACCACTGCACACTTCCTATCCTTCGGTAACTTCTCCGCCCATGGTTCATATCCTTCCTCTATCATCCCCGTATCTTCCCACTCATACTTCTCCCCATCATACTTCACATATCCAATCCATGTCTGCTCATATTCCGTATAATTCATTCCATTCTCCGTCTCCACCAATGCCGATACAAATCTAGCCTCCGCCTCATTCAGTACAGATGCCACGTATCCATTCTGGGTCCGACAAACTTCTCGGGCCTCCTGGAATGTCGAGTTCCCCAATATATGCTTCAAACATTTGCCATTCTCCACTTTTCCATCGACACTGAACCAACTCCATCCTTCCTCACAAGTTGCCGGCTCCTTGTCCAAATCTGTAAATGACCCTACAATATACTTGAAGGCACATACAGTATACCTTGAAAGCACATACAGTATACTTAAAGGTGCATACAGTATATATACTTAAAGGCGCATACAGTATATATACTTAAAGGCGCATACAGTATACTTAAAGGCGCATACAGTATACTTAAAGGCGCATACAGTATACTTAAAGGCGCATACAGTATACTTAAAGGCGCATTCAGTATACTTCAAGGCGCATACAGTAAACTTAAAGGCGCATACAGTATACTTAAAGACGCGCACAGTATACCTAATGGCGCATATAGTAAACTTATAGGCGCATACAGTATACTTAAAGGCACATACAGTATACCTTAAAGGCGCATACAGTATACTTAAAGGCGCATTCAGTATACTTCAAGGCGCATACAGTATACTTAAAGGCGCATACAGTATACTTAAAGACGCGCACAGTATACCTAATGGCGCATATAGTAAACTTATAGGCGCATACAGTATACTTTAAAGGTGCATACTGTATACTTGAAGGCGCATGCTTTAAAAACAGCGTGCAACCGTTTTTGATCGATTTGAGCTTTAAAATTTGTTTCGAATCCGTTATATTGTTTGATTTTCTTGCCAATATTTTATTTTTATTTTTGAAATATTTTCCGACCATTTTTTTATTTTTCACTAAATTGTATGTCTTTTTTGAATTCAGTGCGCTGTGCCAAATGTGGTCAGTGTGTTTGCACCAAATGCATTTAATCCTACGACATATCCTTCGTAAATCTACGCTACTACGGTAGATGTCGTCAGGTAAAATGCATTCGGTGCCAACACACTGACGGAATTTTGCGCGCAACGCGGAGAGTTCAGAACAAAAAGCAAAATTTGCGAAAAATAAAATAATGGTCGAAGAATTTACCAAACTAAAAATGAAATATTGTCAAGAAAATTAAATAAAATATCGAATTCGAATATTTAAAATGCTCAAATCGGCCAATAATGCAACCGCGCTCCACCGTACCTTCTCCAATTGTCACCTCGCACAACACCGATTTCTGTGTTTCCTCGCATGGGAAATCACCAAATTTGTATTGTGTACCCTTGTGTGGATAATTGGGTAGCTCATTTCCAGTGAATACCGTACAATCGTTGATATTTGGTGCACCGGGTAACCACCTAGTGAAGTCCATTGGTGTATCATCCTCGAATACATAATATTTCTGATGGATACGATTCAGACCGATCCATGTTTGCTCGTCGATTGTGTTGTTTGCGGAGTTGTGGAGTAGGGCTGAAAGTGTGTGATTTTACGTGGAAGTGTTTACACAGATTCTACAGTACTATGTGTCGCATTTTCAAGTTTTACGGTTTGTGCGTCAGGTACTGTGCAAAGTGTTTGCAGACTACAGTATACTAACCTTCATGCTCGTCAATTAGAGTGTTTGCAGACAATGTACAGTACTACTTCAGAAATAAGAATTATATGCGGTGTTTTCTCACACTTGCGAGTCAAATCCTATGCATTATAATGAAGTGTTTGCGTACTACAGTACTCCTAGACATGGGAATATACAGTATTCCTACAATGTTTGAAAATTTATGTTTGAAACTCCGTTTGCGTATGGAATATGATGCTTGCGAACATTCCAGACCACAGTATCAAATGACATGAAGTGTTTGCAGACTACAGTATCCCAAAGTGTTTGCAGACATGCTACAGTAATCCTGGATTGGAAAATTATCGGAAACGTTTTTTCTAAAGTTATTTTCGAAACTTCCTCTGCGCGTAGAATATAACACTTTCGGACCTACAGTACCCTAACTTCAACCTACAGTACTCCCCCAAAAAAGTGGTTGCAGATTACAGTAACCCTGAGTGTTCGCAGAAATGCCGCTGCAACCACGAAACGCAGACTTACCCGACAAAAGCAACAACTGTCTCTGATTGTGAATCGACGCCAAATGACCACCCCGCGACAGGCAGAATTGCCTGGCATCCTCGAAATTCATCGCCTTCTCAAATCGTCTAAAACATATTGGTTTGGCCGTTTCATTGGCTGAAAATTGTGTCCACAATCCAGGACATCCGACGGCTCGTTTTCTATCCGGACGGCCCATTCCAACGTTTTGATCTACCTTGTCGTCATCCATCAGGGATACTGTAGATACTGTAGATCCATCCAAAGATACTACAGTAGTCATTCCATCTGGTACTACGGTAGTCGTTGTCATCTCCCTCTGATTCGCCAAAGCTGCATTCAACTCCATCTCCATCTCCACCTCATCATCCACCTCCTCCTTCTTCTCATCCTTCTTCTTGTCCTTCTCCTCCATCTCCATCTCCATCTTCCTCTCCATCTCCATCTCATCCTCCATCTCATCCTTATCGCTATTCTCCTTATCCCATTGATTCTTAGCGTTCAATGACATTGCCGCTGCCATCATATCCTCATCCATATAACTATCACTATCACTATTTTCATCTTTACTTTTATTTTTCATCGCCAGTTTTTCCGCCATTCCGATTTTTTCTTTTTTTGCGTCTTCCTCCTCCATCTCATCCTCCATTTCATCCTTCTTCTCCGCCTTTTCCCCAATTTTCACCGCCTCCGCCTCAATTCCATTTGGTGTTGTAGTACGTTGCTCCGCCAATGCCGCGTTCAGATCCATATCGATATCCGGAAGGGGCGTGGTCACATCTGCAAGTACAGTAACCCTAAGTCTACAGTAATCCTAAAGAGTTACCTTCTCCGATTGGTTGCTTTTTTCTCGCCGGACTACGCATTCCATGGGTTGGTGCTGAAGCTGGAAAATGTGGGTTTTGATCTATCACAAAATTGTTAAAGGAGGATGGGATCGAAAAACCTTAAAGAAAAAATTCTTAAAGAGGGGCCAAATCTCTTTTAAAAGAGTGCAGTTATTTTTAAAGGAGGATTTATAATTCTTCAAATGAGGGTCTAAAAATCGTAAAGATGGTTGACCAAAATCTTTAAAGGAGGGGGGAGGGGTCAAAAAAATTTAAAGGAGCAAGCTGGAAGTTTTTAAAGGAGGAATTACAAAATCCTTAAAGGAGGGTGCCAATCGAATTTGTTAAAGGAACGAAGTTGAAGTTCTTAAAGGGGGGGGGGGGGGTAGGGTCAAAAATTCTGAGCGTAGCAAGTTCAAATCACTTAAAGGAGGGTCCAGAAATTTTTTAAGGAGGGACTGAAAACTCTTTTAAGGAGGTCAAAATTTCTTAAAGCAGGAATTTCAGAGTCCTTAAAGGCGGGTCCAACTTCTTAAAAAAGGGTGTCGAAAGTTGCTTAAAATGGGTAGATCAAAATATTTGAAGAAGGTGATACTTCCTTAAAGGGGGTCCCAAAAATCCCTTAAAGGAGGGTCAAATTTTCCAAAAAGGTGTCTCAAACTAACCAGCATCACCATCATACTTTCCCTCGACACCCTCAAAAGTGCATACAAACGGTTGTTTGTGTCCGACAGGTACCGTATGCCATAATCCACCAAGTGATAATTTATCAACCGCCACACCATAATATCTCGAATCAGGTGCCCACAAATCATTGAATTTGATGCCTCCTTGATTCTCCCACTCGAAATTACACCTCAAATTCGATGCACCAATCCAGAATTGTGTGCTATTTTGAAGATCGGCGTGTGCTGGAAGGAAGGAATTGATAGGATAGGTTTAGGTTTAGGATTACATGAATATAGGGAAGAGTCATCTTTGTTGACATTTTCAGCTAGATTGCCGCCTTCCGCGATACAATGGCGACGAGCTTGTTGATAGGTTTTGGGGAGTTGATACAGTTTGAAACAGGCCGAGGATCTGAAAATTCATATATTTTAAAGGCACATACAGTACTCCAAATGCCAACTTGATCTACCAAGAAATCCTTAAAGGTGGGTCGATACAAAAATTTTCAAAATAACTACTTTTTTTCGTTGTCAGACATTTTAAAGGAGCATACAGTACTCCAAATGCCAGACTATTCAAATTTTCCGAATTACTAATGTAAACTTCTACACTATGACAAAACTACAGTATGATTACAGTATACCTATAGTAGGACTGAGTTACAGTAGGAAACAACTACAATATCTACTCCGAAGTTCAAAGTTTTCTATTTTTTGATTCCAACGATTCAGCATGTTCCTCAAATCTACAGTATGACACAGCTACAGTATCACTACAGTTTCCCCGAGATGATGATACATTATTTGTTTTTTTGTCGTTTTAAGATATTTCAAAGGCGCATACAGTACCCCAAACACGAATTTGATTTACCAACAAATCCTTAAAGGGGGGTCGGTCCCAAAATTTTCAAAATAACTACTTGGCCTGTCCTTGCGAGATATTTTAAAGGCGCATACAGTATACCGAATGCAAAGCCATTCAAATTACCATTGGTAACTCCTACAGTATGACAAAAGTACAGTATGATTACAGTATACCTACATAGGATTGAGTTACAGTAGGAAACAACTACAGTATGCTGTCATCAAGATTTTTCTCCGAAGGTCAAAGTTTTCTATTTTTTAATTCCAATGATTCAGCATGTTTCTCAATTCTACAGTATGCCGCAATTACAGTATCCCATACCCACTCAGGAAAGGGAATATCGATGATTTTAGATGTTTTATGGTATATTTATTGTTGTTTCGAGCAGCACCAGCACTTTTTTGTATTTTTTAGACTCAGAAAGCATTTTTCCTCAAAATTAGTGTAAAATTCGGATTCTTCTTAAAATTCTGCATCGATTCGTATATGGAACTTCCCACTAAACCTAATTTTAAGCCATTTTCACCTCTTCCGGGCATATTTTGGTGATTTTCTCGAGAATCATTACGTTTTTCCCAAATTTTATTCGAAATTCATAATCTCCATAAAATTTCCTATCGATACATATATCCATCTGCCCCCTAAACCTATATCCACCCCTATATCCACCCTCTCAACAAGTATTGCGAAATAGTAAATTGTGGTTGGCCCGTGAGGTTGTCGGCTGCTCGACTACCCTCTAGTATATAAACTCACGCGCCATCTCAACACATTCGAGTGTCTGTCCGGCGCCAGTGGGTTATCCTCAATTGTTCTGAACCCTCCCATTGGCAACATTTGACATGATGCTTTTTGGCGATCATAACTCGCTTCAAAGTGAAAATGGTGGAAAATGGTCAACTAGTAAAATGTAGCTTGAATCAAGCTCTATCTAATGAATATAGTTTCAATCTCTGAAAATGGATAGTAAATCCGATAGGGAGCCTGAAAAGTGAGGCTCATCAGTGATCTACTAGTTCATTGTAAAATTAGTTCATTTCTCCTCTGAGCCGGTAAACTCCAAAACTTTTTTTTGAGCCGAAAGTAAATTTAAAGTTTTTAGAAGGATATGAACGATTTGAGGAGGATGGAGCTAAACCTAAATATCAAAAGTTTCCAGCAACGATGGCTAAAAACACTGTTTCGATGCAAAATTGGTGGCCAACTGCAGTAACCAACAGTATGCATCAGGTACAAACTTCAAAAATGAACATTCAGGTTTTTCAAAGGGTATGAAAGATATGAAGAAGATGGAGCTAAACCTAAATATCGATAGTTTTCAGCCACTATGGCTAACAACACTGTTTCGATGCAAAATATGGCGCGTCAAGAACAGTAACCTACAGTATCCATCAGGTACAGTATCCTACAGTATTCTTCAATCACAGTATTCTACAGTACCCAAGCAAAAATTTTCTTGACAAAACTTGAAGAAAATAATGATATTTTACTGAAAATGAGATGATTCTCTTGATATTTTTAGTCAAAAAATATCGAAAAATGTCAAAATCAACTTCCACCTTAAAAAAAGTAGATCAACTTCAAACTATCGTAACTCGGTTGAAAATCAAGATTTTCCAATTATCTGAAATATTTTGGAAAGCTGAAATTCCAGTCTTTCAAATGACATACAACACAAAAATTCAAACTTTGAAAGAAAAGCTGAAAATTACAGTTTTTCAAAAAAATCAATCTCACCGTGACTTTGCCAACGGATTCAGCTCCTTGCCAGCTTTACAAATCGTCAAATTCTGCGCAAATATGCCTTGAAACACCAATAAAAACCATATAATTGATGAGGATGGCATTTGCTGTTGTGTAGTGTTGGAAACCAAAAATATAATAGTAGAAATATGTCACGGGGGCCTACAGTACTCTACGGTAGTTTTCCGCGTTGTTGTGCTGTTTTATCGCCTAGTTTTAATGATTTTCTTCGCTGTTTTTGTTCCATCCTGCCCCTCGAGATTCATTTCGATAGTAGGCGGTTGTTTGGTGGCGCAACAATATTTTTCCGGGTGATAAACATTCGATAATACATAAAAACCGCGTGTGTGTGGATGATTTTTGACACGGCCGATGATCAGATTTCAGCAACAACATCGATTTTCGGGGATGTTCACATTTACAATATTCCTGATATTTCTTATTTTAGGTTTAAGTTTAGGAACTCGATAACCTCCATGGTTTAGGTTAGGCTAGATACAGCTAGGTTTAGGTTCATTCATGCTCAAGTTTATTTAGGCTTAGGTCCAGCTATTTTTAGGATTAGTTAGGTTTCGATACAATCCGACTTCGGTTCAGTTAGGTTTAGATCCAGTCACGATCCAAAAACTTTTCCTAGATACACTATCCTCGGACATCTACAGTACCTTTCTGTAACAATACCATCGATTTTTCGGGGGATGTTCACCTGATGTTTGTTATTTCATAACTTTAGGTTTAGGTCCAGCGCCAGATTAGGTTTAGGCTTTCGGCATTCTTAACCATATAGGTTTAGGTTTAGGTAGTTTTAGCTTGACATAAATTTAGGTTTAGTTGAGCTTAGGTTCAGCTATGTTTGGGTCTATTGATGTTTAGGTTTAGTTTGGTTTAGTTCCAGCTATGTCTAGGTCCAGTGACGAACCATCAATTGTTCCCCGAAAAAGTTTCAGCTGCTACAGTATTCCTGGACTTCACAGTATCTCTCGCTGCAAAACTTGAAAATCGTGAAAATATTTCTCGTCGTATCTACTGTGTTCGCAATGATGAAAAAACTTAACTACAGTATCCTCATGTATCTACAGTACCCCATCGACGAATTATTGACGAAAATAGTCCTCGGTGTTTGCAGACAACCACCGTATTCTGAAACACCTACAGTATCTTATCTTCATTTCTGTTCAGATTCGTTTTTTTCAGAATCAGATTGTGTTCACCGAACTTTTTGGCAATCTTCACTATTTAGGTTTAGATTAAGTGCAGTTTAGGTTCAGCTCAAGGATCATCAGGTGCTTTAACCATGTGTGCTTATGAGGATTAGGATTAGCTCCATCTTTAACTGTGCATTTTCAACGAAAAAATCATGATTTTCGACTAAATCGAATGCCAGGAATCTGATAAAAAATATGGGAATTCAAAAAAAAATCATTTATTCAAAAGAATATATCAATCAACCGCCTCCCTCTCCTCCTTGGTTTTGCCCATCGATGTCGTCAACACACTTTCCAACAATTCCGCCGTTCGCAAATTATTCTGAATACATCATATCATATATATATATATATATATACACCATATAGTATATATACACCATATCATATATATGATAATATGAACACATTACCTGTGTCCCAACATTTCCAGTTTTTTGCAATTTCCGGAAATCTTTGACAATATTCCACGACTCTTCCAAATTTCCTTGATGATACTCGAAAATTGCAAAGTTGACCAGCTGAAATTCCCAATTTTTTGATCTACCACACTACAGTAACCCACCACCGACGGAATATGTCCAATATTCAACGCTTTTTTGTACGCATTCCTCGCTTGATTGGCGTCTTTGAAGTGCGACAGGACGGCTGCGATTGCGCCAAGTGTTTTGGCGGATGGTGGCGCCAAATCGGCGGAGAGCTTGAAGTAGTAGAGGGCGGAGCAGTGGAGGGACATGAGCTCGTGGAGCAGGCCGAGGTTGAAACTTATTCTGGAATACAGGTCTTTGATGAAATTTCCATCTAAAAATTTCAGGAAGAGTCGATTTCCCTGACATTTTTTTAGGCTTAGGTTTAGGTTTAGATCAACTCCAGTAGAGAGTGTGAGTATCTAGATGTAGCGATATTTTGACGATTCTGAATCTGAAGTACCAAAGTTGCTCTCAAAAAAAATATAGGCTTAGGTTTAACTCTTCTAGGTTTAGCTCCTCAAACTAAGAAGTTTAGGACCTGCTTTTTTAGGTTTAGATCCAGCTTTTCATTTTTTTTAGGTGTACTGTCATAAGTTTAGGATTAACTTTTTTAGGTTTAGATTTATTAGGTTTAGGTTTAGCTTATTTAGGTTTAGCTCCAGCTCAGCTTCAACTTTTGCCTGGAAGATTTTTGCGGCTCAAAAGTACGAAATCTCTACACTATGACATTTGGTTGAACGTCGTATTTTTAGGCTTAGGTTTAGGTCAACTTCAGAATTTTTCGAGTTCACTTTTCAGCTCCTTATTTATGTGCTCAATTTTCAGCAAAAGAGCCCATATACAGCTCAATTCATAACAACTATATGAGTTCGCTGCCATATATTTAGGTTTAGCTCCATCTCAACTCACTTATAATTCAACGGATTGATGAAAGCGGCTTTTTTGAGCGACGAATGTGCCGCTGCATTTTTATCATTCGCCGCCATTCCGACACCAATATTATTCCACAAACAACCATTATAATCACATACTTCGGCTGCCACTCTGTAACAAAATGTTTGGGTCTTGAGTGGAATATAGTATACCTATATTTCTTCATCGCCACTTCATGATCCGATGCTCCCTGCATTATCGATCCCATCGCCAGGATTGCCTGGAATCAAACTTATAGATTCATAGATTCATAGATTCATAGATTCATAGATTCATAGATTCATAGATTCATAGATTCATAGATTCATAGATTCATAGATTCATAGATTCATAGATTCATAGATTCATAGATTCATAGATTCATAGATTCATAGATTCATAGATTCATAGATTCATAGATTCATAGATTCATAGATTCATAGATTCATAGATTCATAGATTCATAGATTCATAGATTCATAGATTCATAGATTCATAGATTCATAGATTCATAGATTCATAGATTCATAGATTCATAGATTCATAGATTCATAGATTCATAGATTCATAGATTCATAGATTCATAGATTCATAGATTCATAGATTCATAGATTCATAGATTCATAGATTCATAGATTCATAGATTCATAGATTCATAGATTCATAGATTCATAGATTCATAGATTCATAGATTCATAGATTCATAGATTCATAGATTCATAGATTCATAGATTCATAGATTCATAGATTCATAGATTCATAGATTCATAGATTCATAGATTCATAGATTCATAGATTCATAGATTCATAGATTCATAGATTCATAGATTCATAGATTCATAGATTCATAGATTCATAGATTCATAGATTCATAGATTCATAGATTCATAGATTCATAGATTCATAGATTCATAGATTCATAGATTCATAGATTCATAGATTCATAGATTCATAGATTCATAGATTTATAGATTCATAGATTCATAGATTCATAGATTTATAGATTCATAGATTCATAGATTCATAGATTCATAGATTCATAGATTTATAGATTTATAGATTCATAGATTCATAGATTCATAGATTTATAGATTCATAGATTCATAGATTCATAGATTCATAGATTCATAGATTTATAGATTCATAGATTCATAGATTCATAGATTCATAGATTCATAGATTCATAGATTCATAGATTCATAGATTCATAGATTCATAGATTCATAGATTCATAGATTCATAGATTCATAGATTCATAGATTCATAGATTCATAGATTCATAGATTCATAGATTCATAGATTCATAGATTCATAGATTCATAGATTCATAGATTCATAGATTCATAGATTCATAGATTCATAGATTCATAGATTCATAGATTCATAGATTTATAGATTCATAGATTCATAGATTCATAGATTCATAGATTCATAGATTCATAGATTCATAGATTCATAGATTCATAGATTCATAGATTCATAGATTCATAGATTCATAGATTCATAGATTCATAGATTCATAGATTCATAGATTCATAGATTCATAGATTTATAGATTCATAGATTCATAGATTCATAGATTCATAGGTTTAACCTACATCCGAGTGTGTCGGTTCATACGCCAAACATTTCCCCAAAAAATCGAATGCCATATCAGTATTATTCTGCCTCAAATATATCTGCCCCAATCTCAACAACAAATCCGTATTGTCTCGTTGTATCTGAAGTTAAACCTATCCTAAGTATTCCAGTCAGGAGCTAAACCTCTAGTCCCTTAGTATATGCTGCAATCGCGGCATTTATATCATTCGATTCCTCACACAATTTTCCGAAAAATGTCATCAATTGTACATCCTTGAGTAGATGTGGACTTCTGAAAAATTTCAAAATCCAAAGATTTTCGTGTCGAGACCCACTTGGTCAGCTCAACTTTTGCCGACTCAACTGGACTGAACAATTGTCCATGGACTTTCTTTGTTGGTAAGTGATAAATCGCTCGGGCTAGCCAGTAAACGACTCGCTGAAATTTTTAGGCTTAGGATTAGGATTAGGTTTAGCTATACTTACCGGGCTATCTGGAAGTGCATCGACTGCTTTTTGGAGTTGTTCAACTGCGATGAGATGGCGACCGAGGAGGAAGTTGACGCGACCGATTTCGTAGTAATATCTGAAAATGTTTTGATGAATATTGGTTATGGTCCTTTGATACAGTAGCCCAGAACTGGTATACTGTATAGACGAAAAAAAGAGGCATCGTTTGATGTGTGCCTCAAATTACAGTATGAAGATTTCAGGATACGGTATTAAAGGCGCACAGTTGTCAAGGAGAATTTTTTGTTATTAGTGTGCCCCTTTAATACAGTAACCTAAAGTTGGTGTACGGTATTAAAGGCACATTTGAAAATCGGCATGAGTCAAGCCTTCAGTTTTAAAATATTCCGAAACATGGTATGTTCCTTTAATACAGTAACCCTAAACTTGAAAGAAGTGATCATTTTTGTTATGTACCTTTAAGATAGTATGAAGGTTTTGGGATACTGTATTAAAGGGACATAGACAAAAAAACCTCGTGGATCGATACTAAGATTTCTCATCACAAGTGTCTGCTTCTTTAATACCGTACCTCAAAGCTGGTATACTGTCTTAAAGGCGCATTTGCAAATTCGAGCCATTTAAGATTTGATTTAAGCATGTTCCTTTAATACAGTAGTCTAATGTTTGAAGCGAATGGTAGTGTGCCTTTAATACAGTATGAATGTTTTGAGATACTGTAATTCAGAAGAATTGGTCTGCAAATCAGCATGCGCCTTTAATACAGTAGCCGAACTGTTTTAAAGACGCACATGAAAATCTACATGGTCCGATCCTCAGGTTTGCTATGCTCCTTTAAGACTGTATACAGATTTTCAAATGCTGTATCGTTGGAGAAATAGTCCACAAACCAACATGATCCTTTAATACAGTAGTCTGTCTCCAAGGAAAATAGTAATTTGCTAAACCTAAACCTAATCCTCACTTATAATTCCTCTTCGACTTCTCAAACGCCTTGGTAAACCACTCCAACGCCTCATCCAATTGTCCCTCAATCCTCGCAATACATCCCCTGATATGATATGCACATTCACTTTCTCCTCGATACTTCGTCAATATCTCGCCGATCAATGATTTACACTCGATATAGTCCCCTTGTCCATAGTAATGATACATCAATCCATTCATCGAGCTAACATCAATCAACTCCTTATGGCCTGTTGTCGTTGTTGTCACTGTTGTGTTCGTTGTTGTTGATCCGATGATCGCCTCATTCGATGAGGGGGACACAACATCGCGTGGGCTTTTTTCGGTAGCGTTCTGCAAAAATATAGTCAAATAATTCTCATATATACCCTCATATATAGTGCGCCAGTACCCTAAAATGCTCATAATTCGGTCTATTTCGTATGAAATTGATCGCACGCTCGAAAATGGATTTATCGGGCTTGTGTGGGTTGAAACCGACACGAAGCAGGCTAGCAACAATTATCTGACGAAACTGAAACTCTCAAATCCATTAAAGACAGGGAAAAATCAGATACAACACAAAAATCAGATACGCGCAATTCAACCTCGTGAATATCGCCAAATCAAGTTTTTTTTTTAGTTTAGGCTTAGGTCCAGGTTCGAGTTATTTAGGATTAGTTAGCTCCATCTCAACTTCAACTTTGGAGGAGCGCGAAAATTTCCGAAAAAAGGATTGTCATCTGTACGAATCGAGCCTTAGATTTACAAAGCCACAGAAAATTATGTGCGCCTTTAAACCGTAGTCAAAAATATAACTAAAATTTCTGTACTGTTTAAAGAAGGATAGACGTTTCAGGGGTTTTTTTGCTATCTAGGGTTCATTTAAAGTCGAATCTAGTCGAATAAAATTAAAAAATCGTCAAATTGTTCAAAACGGACAAAAACGACAAACCCGCAGAATTCCATGGCCGTTATTGTTAAGCCTATTTCGGGTTTCTAGGCCACTCAGCCACGGAAAGCCGTAAATCAGCAGAAACTGCTGAAAACTAGAAAATTCTGTAAAAATAATGACTTTTTGTGCTTGAAATTATTATTAAACTCATCCAAACCCTTCAAATGTATCAAAAACTAGTTTGCGATGCGAATTTATTTTATTCTCGGCTCGTGGCCGTGGCTGAGTGGCCTAGAAACCCGAAATAGGCTTAACAATAACGGCCATGGAATTATGCGGGTTTGTCGTTTTTGTCCGTTTTGAACAATTTGACGATTTTTTAATTTTATTCGACTAGATTCGACTTTAAATGAACCCTAGATAGCAAAAAAACCCCTGAAACGTCTATCCTTCTTTAAAGGCACATATCAGAAAACAGCTCTAGGTACTTTTGCGATTTTTTAAGAGGATCGAATTGTATAGGAACGATAATAATTACGATATATCCATCCGTTTTCCGTTTTTTTTTGTGGTACTTCAGGTGTACTTTCCTCATTCTAGTATATATATAGTCTAGTATATATCTAGTAATCTAGTATAGTATATATAGTATTTATTCACTGTCACTTCAGCATTTGCGCTCAGTGGATCTCAGATTGATAGTGGAAGAAGTTTATCTCTAGGTTTCTCAAACGCTGCCGGAAAATGATAGTATCTCGAAATCTAGAAGAGCTATCAAAAAGTAATCAACTACAATATTGTAGATCAAAATTTCAGCTACAAGTTTGCTGTTGACAACTTTTTGATAACTGTACTAGATTCTGAGATATGATCATTCTCCGACAGAGTTTACAGTGCCGTGCTATTCGAGGATATACGGTATGTCTTTTGCCTTCTACCGTATATTTCAAAACAATTTGCATAATAATATTCCATAAAAATATCAGTCAAGTGATGTCAGTGGAAAGGGAATATATCCCGTTAGTATCAGTGAGGGTGAGGTAACCCACTGACTCCGGACCGATATACTCTCTCTCATTCTCATGTTGTATATATACTCGTCAAGTATCATGCGACCGACATTCAACAGGGTTTCGCAATATATCATGAAACCCGTGAAAATGTCGGTTGATTGACCTTGATCGGGTATATATACAACAGTCATTGATTGATATTTGTATCAATCCGAAATCAATGGATTGATCATTTTTGATTCGGCACAAAATATTACCATAAAATGCTCATATGTTGCTCTATTTGGTCTAAATATGTCTTGCAAATGTTCAAGAATCGTTTTCTGTGGTGGCAAATTTGCAGCATCGACAATCCCAATTTTTCCCATATTGGCTTCCATAATCTCTTGCATCTGGAAGTTTTTTGTTTCTCAAAAGTCTGAGGGGCCCACTTTTCCAGCTTTCCACCGGCCCTGGTAGGCATTTTTAGAAATTAAAACTATATCCATTAGATAGAGCTCGATTTAAGCTTCATTTCACTAGTTGGTCATTTTCCACCATTTTGAGTTGGAAGCGAGTTACAGACTATCTTGTTTCAGAGCGATTCAAAAAATACGGTAGCTACAGTATCTACTAGATACGGTGCACATTAGTTAGGCTTAGGTTTAACATGTCCAAAAAGCATCATGTCAAATGTTGCCAATGGGAGGGTTCAGACAAATTGAGGATAACCCACTGGCGCCGGACAGACACTCGAATGTGTTGAAATGGCGCGTGAGTTTATATACTAGAGGGTAGTCGAGCAGCCGACAACCTCACGGGCCAACCACAATACACGTATTTCGCAATACTTGTTGAGAGGGTGGATATGGGGGTGGATATAGGTTTAGGGGGGGAGATGGATATATCAATCGATAGGAAATTTTATGGAGATTATGAATTTCAAATAAAATTTGGGAAAAACGTAATGATTTTCGAGAAAATCACCAAAATATGCCCAAAAGTGGTGAAAATGGCTTGAAATTAGGTTTAGTGGGAAGTTCCATATACGAATCGATGCAGAATTTTATGAAGATTCCGAATTTCACACTTATTTCGAGGAAGGTGTCTTCTAGAGTCCAAAAAACACTAAAAAGTGCTAGTGCTGCTCGAAACAACAGTAAATATACCATAAAACATCTAAAATCATCGCTATTCCCTTTCCGAAGTGTCAATTCATTGAAAATATTAATAGGATATCGTAAATAATCGGAAAATTTGAATGGTTTCGCATTTGGATCATCCATAAAGCCAACATCAATAAATTTTTGTTCCAAAAGCCTATCAATCTGTAAATAAACTCGCCGGGTACTGTATGCGCCTTTAAAATATCTCACAACGAACAATAAACAGACCTCTTCTTCTCGTCGTTTTTTCTCTTCATCCGGACTTCCACCAACAATTTCATCTCGATTATTTTCCTCCATTTGAGCTCGAAAAGACGTCGATATATGCTCTATCTACCCCCGTTTCCCCCTCTTTTTCGCCGCTCGCGTTTCCATGGATACAAAACGAAAACATCATATATACGAATACGCATTTATTTTCAAAATATCAGAGCAACAAAAATATAAAAATAATCATGATACAATGGCCAACTCGACAAATTTTTCGAAATTCTTCACATATGGTGCCAATTTTCCGTGTTTGTAGGCTGAAAAATGCAAAATTCTACTATTTTTGAAATGAAAAAAATAATTTACCAAGATATTTCCGATTTTCCGGTGTATTTTCATCATTTTCCGGGCTTTCCGACTTCAATTTCTCCTCAATTGCTTTCATTTCATCGACAATATGGCTGAAAATTGAAATATTACATTTTTGAAAGGATTTTGAGGGACTTACTCAATTCTCGGGCATGATTCAACATCGAAATTCTGGATATCATCGACGTCGAGTGGAACAGCGACATTTCCAGTTTTTGGATGGACACAGAATGGCGATTTTAGCAAGTGATTTGTTCCTGGAATGAAAATCTATTTTTCGGAAAACTTCTCGATTATATAAACGCGGCGATTGCAGCATATACTAAAGGATTAGAGGTTTAGCTCCTGCCTGGAATATGTAGGATAGGTTTAACTTCAGATACAACGAGACAATACGGATTTTTTGTTGAGATTGGGGCAGATATATTTGAGGAAGAATAATACTGATATGGCATTCGATTTTTTGGGGAAATGTTTGGCATATGAGCCGACACATTCGGATGTATGCTAAACCTAAACCTAAGAATCTCTGGATCTATTCCACTATTTTCACAGCTTTCAGCAATAAATTGGTGAATTTCTTTCCATGTGAAGTTTTTATCGCTTTGATTCGAGCTTTTACATCCATTTCTCTTTTCAGTCTACTTTAATACTCAAACTCTAGCTCAAAAAGTGCATTTTGAGCGATATTACGTTCAAAGTTCAAAACATTATGTCTGTTTTCTTATTACTATATAATTCAGACCGTTTTGCATAACAAATTTTCATAAAAATATATCAGTCAAGTGATGTCAGTGGAAAGGGAATATATCCCGTTAGTATCAGTGAGGGTGAGGTAACCCACTGACTCCGGACCGATATACTCTCTCTCATTCTCATGTTGTATATATACTCGTCCAGTATCATGCGACCGACATTCAACAGGGTTTCGCAATATTTCATGAAACCCGTGAAAATGTCGGTTGATTGACCTTGATCGGGTATATATACAACAATCATTGATTGATATTCGTATCGGTCCGGAGTCAGTGGATTATCTTACCCGATGTTTCGTTCCATTGACACTCACTTGACTGATATATTTTTTGATTTGGCTCAAAATATTACTATAAAATGCATATATATTGCTCTTTTTACTAGAAAATTGTTCGAATGTTCGGAAAATGACATGGATGGTGGCGATTTATGTTGATAAAGTGTCAAATCAGCATGATACACGGGAAAAAAGTGATATTTTTGGCAATCATTTGCCGCTCAAAGGTTCGAAAAGTTTTGTTCTCGATATCATACGAATCGAGCACTTTGTCTTTTGATTTGGCTCAAAATTTCACCATAACATGCTGATAAGCTCGCATATTTGACACATTTCCAAAATATACCTGTGGTAACATTCACATCCAATCTCGGATAACACTTCTGTAGTACAAAGTACAACAACGTGTATCGATCTCTTCCAAACGCTTCCGCCGGCACAACTTCATTTTTCTCGCTCAACATTTCTCTTGTTTCTCGATCGAACATTCTCAAGAGGAATTTCCAGCGTAGTTCCGCCGTTTCTAGTCTAAATTTTTTCTATATAGCCAACTTTTCCTGATAGGAAAGTCATACTCTTTAAGCGCTTCCAACTGCTCCTTCGCCACATCCGACAGATACGGATATTCGAGTATCGCCGCCGGATTATCCAACCATCCTTGCTCAATGACCATTTGCTCGAACAATCCGTCTTTGAGTGCATTTCTGTATGCCGCCCATACTGGTGGTGGTACTGTAGTCATCTTGTTCTTGAATTCTGTCACTTCGCAACGATTGTTTTTCTGAAATTTCCATTTTTTTCCCTCTAAAATCAATAAATCTCTCACCTTGAACAAGTTCAACTTGGTCGCAATCGCTGCTCGCACAGTGTTGCTCAATTCTCGCGCCGTTTTGTCGCCAATCCAACAATGAACACCACGACGACCCGAGAATACCCACATACGAGCTTTGAAGTCGAACATCTCGAGAAGGGCGTCGTCGAGGATACGGACGGCGATCACAATGAATTTCCAGCATTTTGGGCACACTTTTGCGTCTCTGAAGGTTTTTTAAGATGAAAAATAGAATGAAACATGATTTTTAGATTGATTTTGGGGATTTTAATTGATCTAGTGCGAATTGAAACGTTTTTCCACTATAAAAACTACTAAAAATCGAAGAAAAACACTTTTAAAGTCTCTTTTTTTTCTAAAAGGCGTTTTAAATTGGTTTTGTTCGAATAATTTAGCCGTTTTCAACTTAAAAACAATCAAAATTTCTTTTGTCTGCACGTTTTGGGGTTGAAAATTATAATTTTTACTTGAAAAAAGGTTTAGAGCAAATTTAAGGATTCTGAATATTTGGTAACAAATTCCGAAGATTTTAGCTTCTTAAAAATGTCAGAACTGAACGAAAAACGCATTTTCAGGTTGAAAAGTTATGATTTACTTTTTAAAAGCTAGTATTATTCTGATTTTGAAAATTTTTACACTTTTTGCTTCAAAAAAGAAGGATTTCATTTGCTTCTTCTCATTATGAGCTTAAAAATGACTATTTCTGCTTCCAAAAACGGGTTTCTCGATTAGATTTGTGAATTTGAGTCATCTAGTCAAAATTTCAATTCAAAAATTATAGAAATTTGGCGAGAATCACATTTTAGGGTGGAAAGCATATAAAGTTTCATCTAAAACGCCATTTCTATGTTAAACAAGAAGAATTTAGCCTTTTTTCGGCTTAAAAATTCAGAAATATATGTAAACACCATGATTTTGCACTTTTTGATGCAAAAAGTAATTATTTTTATTTGAAACATGCCTTTTCGATTAAATTTCAAAAAGCAAAAAAAAAATTTTCACGTGAAAAAAAACTCACTTGCAACAATTTCTAACCGTATCATAATCAGTCAAATCGATATCAATGACCAATTCTCTCTCCATTGCTTGAAAATCGTTGTGTTTCTTGTTATCACTCGGCATATAATTATACACCGCTCCGAGATCCAATTTGTGCGGATTCGTGGTGCATAGCGCTTTTTGGAAATTCAATGGATCCGTGAAGCTTTTGTATCTCAAATGGACGTCGTTCGCGAGAATGAATGCGAATTCACGACGGCAGAAGTATTCTGTTGGCTCTAAAATATCGAATAAAACCAAGAAAAACGTTAAAAATCCTACTTTTTCCGTATTGAAGCCATTTTAGGAATGGTTTGAATGGGAATTGGTGTTTATAATATGTTGACAAGTCATTCTCGAAGCGGACAATATTGTAGGACATGGCTGGAAATAGAAAATTGTCGAACTTCGAGTTCGAAAAGCAATAAAATGCGATTGGTGTTTCAAATTCCCGCGCCCAGTAATGGAGCGCGTTTGCAATACGAAGTGTGTAGTCCTCGCGGAGAAGGGCTATTGCGAGCAGGAAAAGCATATTTTCAACGATATCCATCACAATTTTGCTAATGTTGCTAGTCTTTTGATAAAAATTGTTTTATTTGATCGAATTTCTTGTATAAAATCGATCGAAACAGAAAAATACGATTAAAAAGCCACAAAAATGGGCGACAGGATTCGATAAAAACATGGAATCGAATAAAAACAGGCAAAAAACAGAATACGGGGGGAAATTAACAAAATTTAAAAATGGGGGATTTATTATTTAGGCGTTGTTTGCCAACTTCATTCCTGCGAATCTGAATTCTATCGGCATCTGAAAATAAGATAATATATTTGAGAATTTCAATGAAAAAAACGTACATCGCTCAACTTCTTCGCTTTGCTGAAATCCCTTCTGCTGGCGCTTCGCGATTTGTCGATGTACAAAATCTGTAATTTACACTGTTATTTCATCAAGTTACATAAAATCCTTACCTTTCTGCAATCATCTCCTGCGTCGCAGTTGCAATATACGAAATCCAAATCGTGCTGTATGACACAGAACACTCGATCGGTTGTATCTTCTAAAAAACTCAATATTTTATTCCGCAAAAATTCTCAACTATATTACCAGGATCCATTTCGGGATTTTCCTTGCTCTTCTCCTCGAAAAACTTGTCAACATCTTGCTTGAGATCGGCGAAGTAGTCGAGTGTGAGGTCTTCCTTGATTCCCTGCAAGAAAAAAACGGTAATTCAACATTTGGCTGGAAATTCTTACATTCAAATCAACACGACTGTAGATGACAACGTTTGGAATTCCATTCACAGTCTTCACTAGACGAGCTTCGCAATTTGGTTTACACTGAAATAATAACATTGATTTTCAATTTAGAAGTTTTGAAAAAACTCACCGAGTGACCGATAAACTTGCTGATATCGTAGAATTGTCGGCGATCAAGAACCTTATCAGTTCCTGGAAGCGCTACAAACGATGAGAATGCAATTCTCTCCCCTTCAAACACAAACGAGCGATGTGCTTCTCTTTTCTCGACAATCTAAACATCCATTATTATTTTTCAGGATGAAAAATGCAAAACTTACAACTCCACACATCTTCATCAATGGTGTATTTTTCACGACATTGGTCATGGTGTAGACCAACCACCGGGAGTTTACCGGATCGAAATGGAGCATGAAATTGACGGCGAATCTAGCGTATGGCCTGTAAACAGATAAGTAGGCTGAAATTACCAAACAAAAACTTACTCTTGTTTTCCATTCTTTTTTGTTCGATCGATGATTTGGGCGAAACCTGGATCTTTCGCCGGATCATCCAATCCATCCAAATATTCTTTGTCGATGAATGGCTTCGACTGAAATAGCAGATTTTGATTAAATCCCATCAGAATTGAAGACTTACTGTATGGAATCCCAAATCTTCACTTGCCGGTGCCACTAGATTCGATTTATCAGCACTCATTTCTTCTTCGGTGAATGTGTCGAACACCAAACAACTCAATGGTGGTGGTGCAGTTGTGATAACATCCCATTCGTATTGAGGAGCGTAGCTCAACTGAAAAACACGATTTTATTGATAAAAACTATGCAAAGGATACCTGGAAGAGCGGATAATTTGGAAAACTATACGCCCGAGTGGTGTATTCATTGCGATATCGCTTCATATCGATACTCATTCTTTCAGGAGAAACATCTTTGAGCGTGTTGAGAGTGTGCAGTTGATTGTGAGTTTTCAATGCTTTGAGAAACATTTTCTTGCTGCCAATCGAGTCGTCATACATAAATGCGACGTTTCCGCCTAGCAGCCAATTCTCGCCAATAACTGACACTGGATTGAGTTTTTCTGTAATTTTATTGTCATAAATCCATCTAATCTACCAAAAACTCACCAACAAACACCTTCTTCGTCATTTTATCGGCATTTTCTAGCCATTCATCGATCGAACTGGCGTATCCATCTGATATCGAGCTGGCGGCGTAGTTGAGCAAGATGCCTCTGCCCCAGACTCGCATATCTTGCTGAAAAACTAAATTTTTAAGAGAATCAACAACAAAAATAAATACCTCGAAAGTGTTGTCCTCCGTCGGATAGCCTAGCCATTTGATCTCATACTCAATTGAGCTGTTGTATGGTTGCTGAAAATTGCACATTATCACCTATTCAAGCCTAAAAAAACTTACTGCGCTCATGATTTTCTCCATTTCATACAATGTCCGATCTTCTACATCGTTTTCAGCCGTTACCGCGGCTTTTGAAGTCGTCGGTTTCGACTTTTTCGTCTTCGACGTCGATTTTTTGGCTTTTTTCGCCGGTTTTACCGGCGCCGTCGCCTTCCGTTTGTTGGTGACTGTTGCAGTCTGAATTTTTGACATTTTTAAACCAAAAAACAAAAACAAACCTTTTTTGACGGCATTTCGTGCTGAAAAATGGGATTTTTGACTGAAAAGTTGTGTTTCGAAAGTTCGAAAATGTGAAGCGCGGCGAGACCCTCCCAACGATTAAGTACATGCGCCTTTGATCTTTCAACAGAAAATCGTCTTAAAAACATTAAAAATTTTATTTTTGTACAATAATTTATATTTACAAGATGAAAAATAGGTTAATATTGTTAGAAAAAGAGTTTTTTACAATAAAAATTGATAAAAATATGGTTTAAAACGGCGATTTCGTCCATTTTGTCGTTTAACATGCCTGATATTCTCCTTATCATCATGCCTAAATCGGCACATTGCTCTGTGACATCCTTTGGTGCTCAAATAGTCATAACATGGCTTATCCACCTGATATGCCCCTTTTTGCTCAACTTGTTCCGTCTGAGCCGTCGTTTGTTGAATGATCCGCCCCGCCAATTTGGCCATCAATGCATTCACACCCGTCAAATCGAATCGGATTGTCTCCTGGATAATCATGAATCTATGAATCTATGAATCTATGAATCTATGAATCTATGAATCTATGAATCTATGAATCTATGAATCTATGAATCTATGAATCTATGAATCTATGAATCTATGAATCTATGAATCTATGAATCTATGAATCTATGAATCTATGAATCTATGAATCTATGAATCTATGAATCTATGAATCTATGAATCTATGAATCTATGAATCTATGAATCTATGAATCTATGAATCTATGAATCTATGAATCTATGAATCTATGAATCTATGAATCTATGAATCTATGAATCTATGAATCTATGAATCTATGAATCTATGAATCTATGAATCTATGAATCTATGAATCTATGAATCTATGAATCTATGAATCTATGAATCTATGAATCTACCAACCTGTTTAACATCAATCTTCTGTATTTCTCCTGGTTTTGCCCATGTGCCAATATACATGCAACTCCTTTTTATTGCCTCTTCATCATTTTCATTGTTGGTGATTGGTGTTGGCACATTTGGTGGGTACACATTCTTGTTGATTGTTGGTGTCATTATTGAATCTACAAATACTGTATGGGGTACGGTAGGTGGTAGATCAAGACGAGAAGAGCGGGAAAAATGAAGAATGATAGATTATATCGATTTATTTTAGAATTTGTTACGGTATAAGATAACAATAATGATAGGAGAGGCTTAGGTTTAGCCGGAAAATGTTCGAGTAAATGCGCTCTACTGATAACTACAGTACACCATCAAAGAAAAAACCGATAATAAGGATTTTTCATCGAATGAATACATTGATCCTCATTGTGCTCTACCATTTTGAAAAACAAAATAGTTCTTTTCTCGTGGTAGATCATAAAAACTTTAGGTTTAGGTTTAGTGGGAATTTTATGAAATCTCGCTCTACTGACAACTACAGTATACCGAAAAGAGTTTCTGTACCTACAGTACCCCAACGTATGCCGAAATAAACTAATTTCTGAGTCTCGCTACGAATCACAAAACCTTCAACTACTCAGCATGATCTTCAGTAATCTACAGTAAACCTTTGATATCATCCTGGCATACTGTACCTACAGTACCCCTATAAAAGTGCCTCAAAAGTATAAAAGCAAACTAATTTCATTTATATCAACAAAATTTTTCAAAAAACACTGGCTCTTGTGAGATTGTGAGCTACAGTAACCTACAGTATATCATGCACCAAAAATCTTCCTACAACTCAAGCATACTGTACCTACAGTATCCCAACTATCAAAACCCCTGTAAAAGTGCTTCAAAAGTGCAAAACTAAACTAATCTCACTTGAATCACAAACATTTCCAATAGCACTGTTTAGTGTTGTCTACAGTAGACTACAGTATACCATTCAAGTAATAGGATTACTGTACCTATTGTACCCCAAACCACCAAGATCCCTATTAAAGCGCTCCAAAAGTGTGAAACCAAACTAATTTCAGTCTTAACAGATAGTATGTGACTATCATAAAAATCAATCTTCAATGTGATCTACAGTAAACTACAGTATCCCACACAAGCATACTGTACCTACAGTATCCTTTCACCAAACTTCCAATCCCTATAAAAGTGCTCCAAAAGTGCTAACTTGTGCTCGAAACAAAAGGACTCCTCGAAAATGAAACAAGTTCATTAATAAACCATGATTCGTTTGCCTGGTAACCAAAACGATCATCTCTCTTTTCAATTGCATACTCCGTCCCTTTTTACTACCTCCATTGTTGCTCAACTCTGTGTGGCTCCTCAATTCTCTTGCATAACAACTGTTTGAATATCAGCAACCAACTGTTGTGTGTTTCATATATTCTACTACATTATCACATGTGACAGCGGCAAGGAGCCAGAGGGGGGGGGGGGGGTCCGTAGACTTTACATTATGAATGTATGTGTAATGTTAATTAACTGATCATGAGCCACTTAGAAGCTAACTTCTTTTGATCTACCCTGGGCTACTGTAGTTTCTGATCTGCAAAATCAGGTATACTGTAACTATCACTGATTGTCAATAGAGCGCACTTGTTCAACACTAAGCCTAAACCTAAGCCCATATTCTTCACGACATTTTTTGATCTACTCGTCTGGTATACTGTAGTTATCACTTTTTATGAGCCAAGCAAAAAAAAACGTTTTTTTTCCTACTGTAGTTCTCACTAGAGCGCACTTTCTCAAAGTTTTCCAAAAATATTCACCATAGCCAAACCTAAACCTATGCTCATTTGGAAAGCTGTTTTTGATCTACCTGGATTACTGTAGCTTCTGGTTGTTCAGGTTTAAGCGAAAATCATGTTATTTTTTGATTTTGATCTACCCAGATTTTCATCAGGTATACTGTAGTTATCACTGATTATCAGTAGAGCGAACTTGCTCAAAAGCCATTTTTCAACAAAAAAAAAACGTTTTTTTAGTATCCTGTAGTTCTCACCAGAGCGCAGTTTCTCAAAAATATCACAAATATTATTTTCGTTAAACCTAAACCTAAGTCTCAGTCCCAGTTTATCAGTAGAGCGCACTTTCTACCAGAAATTCAAAAATTCCTAAAAATATCACCATAGCTAAACCAAAACTGTGATCTACCTTGATTACTGTAGTTGCTGGTATACTGTAATTCTCACTTGATCGCCCTTCCCCAAAGATATCTGACCATCCCCGCACTAAACCTAAACCTATATCCGCATTCCATCGCTTGTCTCTACCTACCAATTATCAAATGATATCTTATCATAATAGGTGATAGTATATATGTATCAAGGTGGTCAATCAGCTGATTATCAACCGGTATTTTATTTTTCGCGGATTCCTCTGTAACAAAAAATGATGATGATGAAGGAGGGAGAGGGAGGCGGAAACAATACGAATGTTGACTTTTTCCTTCCCCTCTCCTTCTCCTTCTTCTGCTTTTTCGATGCAATTGCTTTTTATGTACTATACATTTTGATTATTATTATTATTGTTTAGTGATTATTATTCCCGGTTTTGCGCCTTCTCTTATCAAATATATATCCTCCTTTCAAGGCGCGGGAACGAGTTTTTAGAGCGGATAGTTGTCTAGATACCGGCTACAGGTTTCATTATACCTTTTTGGAATTGGGTGGGAGTACTGTAGATACTGTAGGTTACTGTACTTCACAAGGTTACTGTAGATTATCCATGGATACTGTAGGGATACTACGAAGCTGAAAAACTTTGAAAGAGTAAAAAAATAGCATAGTTATTTGAAGTTTCAAACTTTTCGAGTACTGTAGGAATACTGTAAGAGTACTGTAGTTGAGTTGAGAGAAGAGTACTGTAGATGGTCCACGGATACTGTGGGGATACTGTAGAAATATTTTGATCTACCACAGAGACTTCGAGAAGTATCATATTCAGAATTCCATTTTTTTGAAACTTTTTATGATTGAGATACTGTAGAGGTACTGTAACTGCATGGACCAACTATTGTAGGATTACTGTACCGTCTCTAAAAGAGTACTGTAAGTGCTTCTGTAGTTTTGATCTACCTATGAATCACGAAACCTTTTCAAAAAATTGATATCTTCGGCTCATTTTTTTGTCATTTTTCTGATTGAAGTACTACTGTAGGAGTACTGTGGTGAAGTATACTGTAGATACACCATGATATGTGTAGAAATACTATTTTGATCTACCGTAATAATGTCAAAATGGGGTTTTTTTTTCAAATTTTGTGGCAAACTTTATTCAAACTTCATATCTACACAAGCATCATTATAGTACTGTAGGGTTACTGTATCTTACCCGGAATTCGATCTACCTACTAAGTATACGGTATTTTGAACAGTTTCTGCAAATTTTCCAGGAAATTTCAATTAGATAAGTTTTCACCAAACCGCCTCCAAATCCCGAAAACTTCAAAAGACTTTCAATCTAGACATATATCAATACATTTTTTTGCCCATTATCATTGATCTACTTTTGCCCGCCAAATCAAGTCCATTTCGGGAATTGATTGCCGACCAATTCCACTTCTTTTTTTTGGTGGTTAATGAACTTGTGATTAATGGGTGCAGGCATTCGTTTCGAGATACAAAACTAGGTTGGATAGAGAGAGAGTGTGGAGGAGGGAGAGACGCAGACAGTTGAAGTTGAATTGTCTACAATATAGTTTCAGCTGAATCAACGTTCATGATCAAAAACAAGGTGCGATTTAGATGGAGTTAAACCTAACTTAAAGAATCTGTTTACATGAACACTCCTGGATGTGTAGATCGCACCCCCAAGTTTGTGAAAATACGGAAATTGTTTTAAAAAAATTTGGAACTGACATGGGTGCTTCAAGTGGAATTGATCTACTACCGTACCCACTTTCAGATATTTTCCGCCAAAATTCATGGTATTTCAGGCACCCACTATTTGAAGTACCCATGAGATTTTCACATGGTGCATCTTTACTATAATTTCAGCTCAGTTTCAGCCACTTTGAGCCAAAAACTATGAGATTTGAAGCATGAACATGGTGCATCAGACCAACCTAGTTTCAGTCAATTTCAGTTTACTTTTTTGCTCATATGGACCCCCTATTTTTACGATTTCAGTATTTTCCAGCAGAAAAAATGATGGTGTTTGAGGCACCCACTATTTCAGGCACCCATGAGCTGCATCGTTAGTATCATTTCAGCCTATTTTTTAAAGATTTGAGCCCCGCACTATAAAATAGCATATCATAGTGCATCAGACCAGTCTAGTATCAACTGATTTGAGTTGAAATGAATGGTATTTGAAGCACCCACTACTTGAGGCACCAATGGGACTTTCGCATGGTGCATCGTCACTATCATTCTTGACATAGTTTCAGCCATTTTCAGCAAGAAATTTTGCGAGATTCGAGCTAACAAATGATGTTTCAGGTACCCATGGTGCATCCGTACAGCCTAGTTTCAGCTCATTTCAGTGGCAAATTTATGTTTTTTAAGGCTAGAAAAATATTGACGATGCACCATGTGAAAACATTCTTTCAAAACTTCCTTGGGGCTTCTGACACCCACATGGTGCATCAGACCAGTTTCCATGACTAAACTTGAAACTATAAAGTCCCTCCATCCTTTATCAATTCCATCCATCCATTCCATCTATCCTCGCCCTTCCCAAATAGTGCGAATCCCGAACTTTCACCATTTTAAAATCGAAAGTCTCGCCTTCTTCTTCCTATTTAAAACTCCCAAATGTTTGTGACTCTTGCCTTCCCCGAGACTAGTACCTACAGTAATCCTTTCACTTTCTCGTGTTGTCCTTTTATGGTTTTCCTTGCATCTCGGATAGGTAATTTCACTTTGCTGACCTACTTTTTTCTCATTGAGATGTGTACTTCTCGAAAATTACCAACTTTATACTTTCGCCTCCCCCACTTTTTTCAACCATCAAGTGTACGCCTGTTAAAGCACACACCAAATTGCACACCTTGGCTCAGGCGGTTGCATGCGCGCGCGCCATGCAGCAGGCCGCGGGTTCGGCACCCACGCGGTGTCACCAGCTAAACTTGTCGCAGCCAAGATTAATTAGTGACGCGCGCCGCAACTAAAAAACCGTACTTTTCATTAAGTCCACCTGTTGCTGTTTTTTATCTCCGTAGTACTTCATTTGCAACAAAGTGCGACCTACTTCTCTCCATAAGATACCATAGGCGCTAGGTACGGGCGGATTTACCCGACCCCAAAAACAAAACAACTAATGACCCTTTAACTCTTTTTTTGGAATCCCTCGCCCTTCCGTATATGGGGGGCGCGTATCTGTACCCGTTAAATGAAACAATTATAAGTATGTTTACTATACTATATACTTACGGTACCAGTTCCTTCTCCCTCCCCGATTCCTTCTTATCCACCTATCTCTCGCTCTTATCACTATCTTCCTGTGTGTACTATTTCTGTTGTTTCTACTGTCCGAAATTTTCGAACAAGAGTGTCGTATTGTTGATCTACTTTTCCGACGTAATTTCGATGATTTTTGTAGGTACAGTAATCCTTTTCGTACTGTTTTTTGATCTTTCAGTAAATTTATCTAAGTAGAAAAGTCACAAAAAATAACTTATCTAACATAAATTTGTCGACTTTTGCAGTTCTAGAGCCATTTTCTAAGGAAAAAACGTCTAAAATGTACTTATCTAACGCATTTTAGTCGAATTTCGATGTTTCACAAAACTTATCTAACACGATTTTTCAGAATTTTCGCAATTTTTGTGCATTTTCGACGTTTTATAGAACTTATCTAACACAAAATGGTGAAAATCGACTTATCTAACATAAATTCTACGATTTTCGCAATTCGAAACAACTTATCCAACACATTTTTTCAATATTTTTGCAAATTTGATTTATTTTCGAAGTTCTAATGTACTTATCTAACACAAAAATGTCAAAAAACCACTCACCGTATTTTCTCAAATAGAGCGGCACTGACGTATAATGCTCATATCTCGGAATCTAGAAGAGCTATTAAAAAGTGGTCAACTGCAAAATTGTAGATCAAAATTTCAGCTACAAGTTTGCTGTTGACAACTTTTTGATAACTGTACTAGATTCCGAGATATGATCATTCTCCGAGACAGTCCGCTCTATATGGTATCTAACACATTTTCCACAAATTTTGAGAATATTTGTAGTAACACAAAACTTCCCTCAAATCGTCCACTTTACCCCAAAAAAGTTTCATAACACCTCGAAAAAAAAACTTTGTCGTTGTTGACCAATCGGTGCTATTTTTGGCGCGATATTGTTGAATTCCATAACATATATAGATACCTCACCTATATTGACATAACTCTTGAAAACGGAGGAGCATGGAGGCAAGAACATGATGCCTCGCTCGCTTTACCAAAAGGTAAACTTCACGAGGGGGCCGGCTCGCGGAGCACCACTCTTTCGGTAGGTCACGAACTGTTTGTGAGAAATACACACAAGACAGGCGAGGGAGGGGAGTGACCAGTTCGTTGAGTAATGCTTTTCCACTCTTACTTTTTTCTATTGCTCCAAATGACTACCGTAATCCGGCTAGGCCCCATTAAAATGAGGGGGAGACCCTTCATTTGAATGGGGCCGACCCGACAAGATGATGATGGAAATGGCGGGGACGATGTCTGACACCATGGTGACAGACAAATGAAGATGAGCCGAGATGTCATATGAATAGGATTTATATATGATGAATCTATGAATCTATGAAACATAGAACTCGCGGATCTATGAATCTATGAATCTATGAATCTATGAATCTATGAATCTATGAATCTATGAATCTATGAATCTATGAATCTATGAATCTATGAATCTATGAATCTATGAATCTATGAATCTATGAATCTATGAATCTATGAATCTATGAATCTATGAATCTATGAATCTATGAATCTATGAATCTATGAATCTATGAATCTATGAATCTATGAATCTATGAATCTATGAATCTATGAATCTATGAATCTATGAATCTATGACTCTATGAATCTATGAATGTTTGATTACCAACAACTTATTCCATTTTGTATCTCTAATATTGTTTGTATCTATCTAATGAGTCAAACTAGATATTGTTTTGTCCATTCGTAGTACTACACACCTATATAGGTGTGGTCATGATATGCATGATATGCCACGTCACCCCCATTCATACTTTGATTTGTTGTTCCGGACGAGTGGTAAATTGTGCATTTTGTCTGAGTGAGCACATTCTATATTGGTCAAGATGCACCACATTTGTATTTTCCAAAGCCACTCCCCTAGACATTTCGCTAAACCTAAGGCTCCGCCCCTTTTCATAATCATAGTCCTTATCCTTAGGTTTAAGAATTTAAAAGTTTCTAAACCTAAACCTAAGCCACGCCCCTTTTTATTTCTATTTTTCGAAAAACTCTAATCCTAAGCCACACCTTACTTATAAAACTCCAAAATTTTCGTATTTGAATCTTTGGGCTAAACCTAAGGCTCCGCCCCTTTTCAGAACTATTTTGAATTTTGGTATAGAAGTTTAGGTTTAGGAAGTTTGCTAAACCTAAACCTAAGCCACGCCCATTTTTTGGAAGATTTGAAAATTGACCTAAACCTAAACCTATCTTTTTGTATTTTTCAAAAAATTTGAAAAATGCTCAAAACTTCAAAGTCTCCTATTGGAAAAATGAGCTAAACCTAAGCCACGCCCCTTCCGAAATTCCGGAGCATCGTAGTAAACCTAAGCCACGCCCCTTTGATCTGAAATTTTCCTAAACCTAAGCCTAAGTCATTTTTTGAAACAATTCTGTAAACCTAAGTATCCTGATAGGAACTGGAGCTAAACCTAAGCCGGTAGTCGGGAGCATCGTAGCATACCTAAGCTACGCATCTTCGGAATCCTGGAGCATCGTAGTGGAATCAACGGAGCATCGTACTAAGATTTGGCAAATCTCCAACATATTCTTCCATATATATGAAAGTGAAAAGTCAACCGAAACCAAATAGATAAGAGCGTGTAACATGTTTCAAAAGTGTTATCTTCTCTCTCTCTCTCTCGAAACACCTCTAAGCTTTCGACGATGGCGATCGGCGATTACAGGAACAGGTACATCATCAGTCGTCAGGAGATAAATGTTGTAGATGGCCTATATACTCCCTCTCTCCCTATATGTACATGTCCTTCTTTTGTCTTTTACAAGTGCGCATCCATAGAAGGTACGCCTCCTCCCTTTTCCATATCTCCTCATTTAACTTTATTGAAACTTGCCCCTTTTCCCGACCCGTTTCGTCTTCTTGGGGAATGACGCCGGATCTCACTTCTTCTATGATTGACCACTTCAAATATCCTACTGTATCCACCCATTCCATCCTGTCCATTCTCAATTCCATTCCTCCGTGTACTTTTGTAATGTAAATGCTAATTTTTTGGTCATGTTTGCTTTCTGGTTTTTTTCCACTTTTGTTAGTGACATTCTTTGCTACAGTAACACTACTACAGTATACTACAGTAATCCTACTTGATAGTTGTTTCATAGAACTTGAAGTTTTGATATGTATTGTTGCATAGAATCGTCTGAAGAACTATCATAGATTCCATAGAACTTTCAATCTGCAATTATAGATCTATGAAATTTTATCAAACTCCTTCCATAGAATTTTAGATATATCATAGAACCACTATCATAAATTCATAGATCTTCAATACTAATACCCTATATTTTTGGATATTCCATAGAATCGTATATCATAGAATCATAGAGTTTCTAAACTAGACTTTTGATTCTATGATATCTCATAGAATTTCTTGAATAGGTACATAGAACCTGCAGTATTCAATGCAAGATCTATGGTATATCATAGAACCATATATCATAGAATCATAGAACTTCTCTCTACCAAGAATTCCAGATCTATGATACTTCATCAACTTTCTTCCATAGATTCATTAAACTCTCTATATAGCATATAACCGCTATCATAGATCCACAGAACATCCAGTGTTCAATGTAAAATCTATGGTATATTATAGAACTACTACCATAGATTCAAAGATTTCCAGCCAAAAACTTCCAGATCTATGATATACTCTACCATAGATCCATAGAACTATATGTTTGAAAATTCAATGAATCCTCCCCCTTCACATTTGAATGTATAATTCCCCCCCCCCCCCCCCATGTAAACGAATATTAGTAGTAATCTAAACAAAACTTTCTCTTCTTCCATCCTCCTTCTCCATCTGTTGGGGCTCCATCCATTCCGTCGCCAATTGTTTATGATGTAACCTCTTTGCCTCTCCCTCATGCACTTCCAATTTATCAATTTATCACAAGTATCTACCCTATCCTTCCTTGAGTTCCAATCTTACGATTACAATCGGGGCCAGAGAATTTCGGGATCCGAGACACAACACACTGATTTAAATCGCCCATTTGAACTTTTCTTTTGTTTCTATTTTATCTTCTCCGTCGTCGTCCCCGCCCCCTTTTTGATGCCTATTGTCCTACATTTTACTGGATTTGTACTACTGTAGAAACATAGAGGACTACTGTACTTTGATATAGTACTGTAGTTCTGGATTACTGTAGTTATTAGCTTCCTATTTTTCTCTAGATATCATTGTTTTAAACTGGTAGAGTACTACTGTACTTTGAAAAAGTACTGTAACTATGTTTGCACTTTTAGATTACTGTAGTAGTACTGTAGGTTGCAATTACTGGTTACTGTAGTTTCGGATTACTTTGAGAATTTGAAAAATTGAATTTTCATCAGTTCAAAAATGGATTACTGTAGTACTACTGTACTTTAAAAGTACTGTAACTATTTCAATTTTTGGTTTACTGTAGTTCTACTGTACTTTGAAATTACCGTGGAGTTACCGTACCCCTATCCTACTGTAGTTCAATTGCACTTTAAGATTTTGTCAAAAGTTTCAATAGTTTCGGGTTACTGTAGTACTACTGTAGTTTGAGAATAATGTATAGTAATCCCACTACTTTCGTACTGTAGATCACCTAGCTACCGTACCACTATCCTACTGTAGGTCAACAGCACTTCTAGAATGTTGTGAATATTTGTATAATTTCGGATTACTGTAGTACTACTGTACTTTGAGGTTGCTTGCTACTATCCTACTGTAGATCATCTGGCTACCGTACTATCTTACTGTACCAATATCCTACCGTACTCCATCTATCCTACCGAGCAAATCCCGCCAATCTGAATATTGAATTGATATACCAATCTCAATATCCATTACACAATTATATAATATTCCCGTATGATATCTCTCTCTCTCAATATATATATATATATATCCTCAAGTGTTGCGTTATGTTGTAAACTAATCACGTAACCTACCGATTACTCTTCCCCTCCTTCTATCCTGCCCGGGAGGAGAAATGAAATGGACAACTGGACTAAACGGACGGGAGAAGGAATGGATAAGTGTAAAGTTACACCATCACGGATGAATTTCGAGAAAATTTGAAGGGATACATAGATACACACACATTTGATATTTGTGTGTGTGTGTGTACTACTCTCATGTTTTCCGTCGGTTCCTATTATTAGGTTTAGTGCATGTGAACTTTTAGGAGAAGAGCAACTTTTTTGTGTTAAGGAGTGCCGTTGATTTTGTATATTGTGTATATCATGAGGTTTATGATTTCATAGATCTATGAGGTGGCTGGCATAGAACTTCATAGATCCTTTGGTTCTATGACTTTACAGTTGTAATATTGTCAAGTTCTATGCTCCAGCTTGTAGGTTATTTGATTCTATGGTCGTATAACTTTGATTTTCATAGAACTTCATAGATCCATAGAATTTCTTGTTAGGTTTTGTACTATTTTCAAGTTCTATGATTTTAATTCCATAGAACTTAGATATCAAGTTCTATGCTTCATAAAATTGTGTGATTCATAGAATTCATAATTTCAATTTCCATAGAACCATAGATCCAGGTTCTATAATACTTCATAGTAGTACTAATATCAAGTTCTATGAATCCAACTTTCATAGAATCATAGAATTCCATTATACAAAGTTCTATGATATACCAACTTCATAGAAATTCTGTACCAGTTATCACAATACTTCATAGATCCAAAGTTCTATGACTGTATTTCCATAGAACCAAGTTCTATGACTATCACCAGTTGCCATAGATCCTTCACTAAACTTCCATAGATCTCAATATTCCATAGAATTCCCAAATACCAAGTTCTATGACTATTACCAGTTATCGCCTAACTATCATAGATCCTCAATTCTCATCACAAAAATTCCATAGAACCATAGAATACCAGTTAACCCAAAACTCCATAGTTCATATCTGACCTAATCCTAAACCTACCGTATCCATCCAACCAAAATTCGGGAAAACAGGAAAACTGTGTTGTCTTCTATTCATGTCTATTGTTGCATTCCATAGACTTGTTTCCTTCCTTCTCGTCCTCCCGTATATACCTATCTTCGATCATCATCTAATTAGTCCTACCTTGTTCTCCATCCTCCAATTCGAAAGTTTCAAATTTCTATATATGTCTTCCCGAGAGGGGGGGGGGGGGCTTCTTCGAGAACATATATACATATATATTTGACTTTCTCCTCCCGGTTTTGTCGTGACTTCCATCGCCAACACACAGTTTTGACTGACCCACCCCTGCTGTGGGGGGGGGGGGGGGAGGTCGGGGCGAAAAAGTTACGCGAGCCTTTGGGGCTTTTGAAACTCGCAATGTTTGCTGGGGCTCTGTGAGCCAACTCGGACTGTCAACAACTCCGTAAATTTTGGTGGTGGTGCTCGAGCAAAAAGTACTATTATATTCGTTGACCAGTCGTTTGCTCCGAGAGGGGGGGGGGCTCTGAAAATAGAAAATGTTTCGGGATCAGTTTTCGGAAGGGGCGGAGCCCTATGACAATAGTATGGAGGGGACGCCTTTTTTGAAACTATTTGGCGACTTGATGCAATGTGTGTGTCTAGACTTCAGGAGTACTGTAGGTATACTGTAGGTACTGTATCAATTGATCCTTTCATAGATACTTTTAATGTGGCATAGAACTTTGAATACTTCTATAGAACTCTTCATATTACTAACTTGTTATTCATAGATCCATAGAACCTCAAAACCTAAAAATATGAGATTTATAGAATCATAGAATCTAACATTCATAGAACTTCATATTCATAGATCTTGTCATAGAACCTTAAAACTATATAACCATAGATCCTGTTATTGTCGCATGTTCTATGCCATAGAACCATAGAACCTCACCTATTTGAAACTTTTGTGTCATCCATAGATCCTGTTTCATAGAACCTTTCATAGATCCTGGTAACTCTACTATATTGCATAGAACCATTCATATATCTTGGTAACTATCATAGAACCCGGTAACTATCCTTAGAATTATCCATAGAACCTGGTAACTATCCATAGAATCATTTATAGAACCTGGTAACTATCCATAGAATTATTCATAGAACTTGGTAACTATCCATAAAACCTTCCATAGAACCTGGTAACTATCCATAGAACCATTCATAGATCCTGGTAACTATCGTGTAGCTTTTTATTTCTACATCCATAGATCCTACTATATTGCAGAGAACCTTTCATGGAACCTTGTATCTATCCATAGAACCTTCCATAGAACCTAGTAACTATCCATAGAACTTCATAGAACTTGGTAACTATCCATAGAATCATTCATAGAACCTACTGTATCAACCCTTATCAGTATCTATCTAACTTTCGTATAACAAAGGGTGCACTTTTGGAGCATCACTCCGTTTTGGAGCAACAAAAGACAGTCGGGCTGCTCTAATCAGTTAGGTTTCATAATCCCCTCCCCGTTTGATATACTATTTCCATATATTTGACAATTGTAACAAATGGTTCTACTTATCAGTATAATATTATACACTTTATACACATATAACCAATATACTCGCAAAATTTTGGCGTTATCAGTTGGAAATTTGGAGAAGGAGGAGGGCGAGAATTTTAATATGTATGTTACTATGTTTTACTATCAATATAGGTTTTGGAGCTGGAAAACCAATCATCATAGATACCTTGTGACTCTTTTTCATAGAACCATAGAACTTCCATAGATCCTTTCATAGATACATATTATATAGCATAGAACTTCTTAACTTCAATATATCAAGTTCATAGATCCATAGAACTCTTTTTGTTCAACTTGTTGTTCATAGATCCATAGAACCTCAATATTTCTGACTCGAAGATTCATAGAACCTAATTTTCATAGATCGTGTCATAGTTATCATAGAACTATTCATAGAACCTGATAACTCAACTATCTATAAAACCATAGATCCTGTATATTCCCAAATTCTATGCCATTGAATCAGATCATTGAAACTATGGTATAATTCATAGATCCAACTATATTGCATAGAATTTTCCATAGAACCTGGTAACTATCATAGAACCCTCCAAAGAACCTGGTATTTATCATAGAACTTTTCATTGAACTCGATAACTACCATAGAACCTTTCATAGAACTTGATAACTATCATAGAACCTTTCATAGAACCTGGCAACTACCATAGAACCTTTCATAGAACTTAGTAACTATCATAGAACTATTCAACTATCTTATTAACTTTTGTATATCCATAGATCCCACTATCTTCCATAGAACCATCCATAGAACCATAGAACTCCTTCCAACTCCTTCCAACTCCTTCCTAAAACAAGTATCATTTTACCTACCCGCGTCTCCATTCCAAGGCGTCAACTTGTTTTCGCACGCTTCTCACATTCTTGCTCCCCTATCCTTTTTTCCCATAGGTTTAGTTTACCTTCCAGTATATTCATATATACCCAACTTTCTCTTTCTTTTCTTTCCATTATTGCTTCGTGACCATTTCAAACAACAAACAAATCGGTTTTTATCAGTTTGTTTTCTTCTCTCTTGCTCTTTTTGCTGATATGTTTGTCCACCTTTTTGTGTATTTTTAGATTCAGGGGTGGTGGTGTACTGTAGGTGTACTGTAGGTGTACTGGTTTAAAGGGACAGGGGGAGAGTTTACCGCAACACAAAAGTTGAAACTGATAAGGGCGCAGAATGGCAACATTTTCTGAAATTTGAAGAAGGAGGTTGTTATCAGTAGGGAAAGTGAAGTTTTATTTTTGGAGACGGGGATTATGGGAACCATAGAACCATAGAATTTCTGATCAGCTGGTTTTCATAGAATTTCATAGAACCATAGAACTTCCATAGAACTATCATCTGATAGAAAGTAACTATATAGAGTTCATAGAACTGGTTAGGTTCTATGGCCATAGAACGTCCATAGAATTAGGTTCTATGATATTACTAGAAAGTTACTACCACTATCATCAAATTCTATGATAGTTATAAGTCATAGATCTTCCATAGAACTTCCATAGATTCATAGATCATAGATACCACTATCACCAAATTCTATGATACTTTGATAATCCATAGAACTTACAAACATAGATGCTATTTCTTTAGTTCTATGGTAGTCACTAGGTTCTATGAACTTACTGATTTTAGAATCCATAGATCTCAAGTTCTATGATCATAGAACTTCCATAGATCAACTTTTATAGGCTCTATGGAATTATTAGAAAGTAGGTCCATAGAACTACTAGTAGAACATTCCATAGAACTCAATATATTTCAGTTCTATGCTCCCTATTAGGTTCTATGAACCTACAAGTCAAAGTTCTATGACCCATAGATTTCAATCTTCCCCAGTTCTATGCTCCACATTAGGTTCTATGATATTCCTACTATTACTATCCATAGATCCTACTATATTTCAGTTCTATGCTCCCCATCAGGTTCTATGAATCTATTAGTTCTATGCTCCATAGAACTCTTCATTAGTCTCCACCTCCTCCCCGTAAAAGTAGTTGAAACAATAAAACAACTCGTTGACTTTCCCTCCCTTCCGTGACGTAACCCATCCATCCGACCCTCTCCTTCCGATTAGTACGATTATATATTGTGATGTTTGTGTTGACCAAGAGAGTAGCCCCCTTGTGTTGATTTAAACAAGAGCCCGGTTTTGGAACTCTTTCGCTTCCAAAACTGCCCCCTTCTTTTTTTTGACAGGCCTCGTCCCCGCGTTCCCCCAATTGACAGCCGTCTGATTTCGTTTCTATCTATTGTTATTATAATATTTCAACTATCCATATCAATATATACATAATTTTTTGCAGTTTTCATATGATAATACCAGTAGAGTGCGCTGTATCGCCGCCCGGGCCACTGCAATCAACACAAAATGATTCGGATAATGATAATGTAGATGTATCAAGCTTCACCACCACATCCGAATCATCGCCACCTTACTCGTCATCGGAGCATCATAGTCCGACGGATCAGCGGATCGAGTCGCCGATTGAGTCGGATTCGGGTGCCGCTAGTTATTCGACTGATAATGTGGCGACGAGTTTCGAATCTAGTGAGAGGGATGCGTCGCCGGATAATTTGTCGATCAGCTCGACGAATATACATGATGAGAAGGCGATTAGTAATGGCAATTTGGAGAATGATTTACAGACTCGTGAGTTTCAAAACGTTGTTTTTTTTTGGATATTCGATATGCTCCTTTAAAATAGTTGCTGTAGAGATTTGAATTTTGTTTGAAACTTTCTATGCTCCTTTAAAGTACTGTAAGACTTTGAACTTTTTTTGTGGACTTATTAGATCCTGGCATGAGCCTTTAAGGTGCTTACTGTATTAAAGGAGCACATAAAATTTTCGACAAAAAAATTGTCATGCTCCTTTAATATAGTTACTGTATTTTTCCAACTTATCTAAGAAAAAATTTTAGAATCCAAAGTTTTTGATGTGTACTGTATTAAAGGGGCATATATTTTTTGACTTCGTTTTTTTAAGCCACTGAATGAAAAACCGACATGCTCCTTTAATATAGTGACTGTAGTTGTCAACTTATCTAACTATCGTTTTGAGAAGCGAAAAGTTGGCATGCGCCTTTAATGTGGTTACTGTATTGAAAAATTTTCTGACTTTCAATTTTCCAAAACTCATTTAAACAATTTTTTGATTAAAAAATGCCATGCTCCTTTAAATCACACTGTATTAAAGGCGCATGTCCATTTTGTAGCATCCGATTTATTGAAATTATCTAAGCGAATTTTTCTACTACAAAATTCCAAGCCATTTTTTGGCATGCGCCTTTAAACCCTCTCCTACTGTATTAAAGGCACACATCCACATTTTTCCAGAACTATTACGGTTTCAACAAGACTTCAAAGACACATTATCCGAAAACAATGCAAACAACGCACTAAACATGATGGCATTCAATCCATTATTATTCAAACAGACATTGGCAACAATGATGAATCAGAATAACGGAGGGGTGAGTATATACACGAGGAAGGAGCTAAACCTAATTTCCAGGTGTCGCTAAACCTGCAAACAAGTGGCCTTCAACTCCCTTGTAGTCCCTGTCCCACAACCATCACAACAGCCCCATCAACCGACTCGACACCGACCAAGAGGAAGCGACAGCGTCGCAACCCGGTGTGGCCGTACTTTGATGTATCAGACGGCACAGCTAGATGTAAACAGTGTCTATATAGCACGAAAAGTGTGTTTAGTACCAACCTAAAAGTCCATCTTCGCTCTCATCACCGCACTGATTATGATAAGGTGATAGCTGCTGAGGATGCGCTAAACCTAAATGCATTGCTCCTGTCTGGCAACTCGTCCAAGATTTTTAATGTTGATACGAATCGGAAGAGGATGCCACCAATGACATCGAGTATATTGATGACTATTAATAAGTGTAAGTATATAAAGGTTTAGGTTTAGCAAAAACATGTTTTTTTTTTAAGTGGCGAATCAATCTCAAAATGGTGAGGAGAATCCGCTGAACGCAGTTCTAAGGCAGACACTCGCCAATAATGGAATGTCACAACACTTGCAAAATGTGCAGAGCCAGTTACAAGCGGCTCAACAGAAGCAGCAACAGCAGCAACAGCAACAAGCGGCTCAGGCGGCTCAAGCGGCTCAAGCTGCTGCTCAGGCGGCTCAGCAACAATTGCAGCAGAGTGTGCCACAGTTTGCGTTGAATGCGGCGAATTTGGCGGCGTTGAATCAGCTGGCGAGGAATCAATTGCCGGTGCAGCAACGTGAGTATTGCGCCTTCTCTTTTTGACATGCTCCTTTAATGTAGTTACTGTACTTGTAGACTTACCAGAAGATAGTATGCGCCTTTAATATGGTTACAGTACGACACAATTATTTTCAAATTTCTAGGCTGACATTTGAGTTGAAAAACCGACATGCTCCTTTAATATCGGTACTGTATTAAAAGCACATGCCTATTTTTGACATCCTATTTATCAAAACTCGTAGAATTGAAGATGTAAAGTTTTCTGCTAGCTTTTGAAATGCACATTTAAGGTATACTGTATTAAAGGAGCAGGTCTATGTTTCTGATGCTAAACCTTTAAGCGTACACCATGCGCCTTTAATGTGGTTACTGTATTAAAAGAACATATCATTTTTGTATAGCTATCAATTTGCCAAAAACGTTTCTAAACAAATTTTTGATAGAAAATGTTCAAGGAGAGCTATAGGAAGTCCTGCGCCTTTGAATCTTACTGTATCACAGATTCTGGCATGCGCCTTTAATCCGTATCCAAAAAATCTTATCTAACTGTGTTTTCATTGAAAATCTTGCGTAAAGATAAAAGGAAGTCTGCGCCTTTAAACCATACCGTATCAAACGTTCCTTGATATGCATACTGTATTTTCAGAGCTTCCAGCCATCTCATCCGACCATATCATCAACCATCTCAATTTCCCAGCCCATATCAAGCAAGGTAAGTATATACAGGCTAACAGTTTTCCTTTGGTTCTTCAAAACTAATCGAATCAACTAACAATTCCCCACATATCCCTCTGATTTGTTGGTTGTTGCACATTACTAATTCTAGGTGGTGGTAATGGTGGATCGACACCAAGCTCACCAATGTTTGGTGTTCCAGAAATACTCAATGCACCACATGGAACCGACGCCAATGGTGTACCGCAGCCAAAAAGGCGACGATTGAGGAGGCACCCGGTTTGGATGTTTTTCAGAGATTTGGAGGATAGGGTGAGTGATCTGGGTATATAGGTAGATCATAAAGGAGTACTGTAGATGGTTGGTTGTATCAATTGTGAGTTCCGGACTGGATCCGCATTCTCCACAAACCTCAAAATGCACCTCAAAGCACATCATAAGGATGACTATGAGAGGGTACTACAACTGGAGGAGGAGATGCGACTGGAGGAAGGATGTCTGGGTCCGGCGAACAAGTTCAAGTCGGAACTGATCGACTATATACGGGGTGGTGGGAATGCATCGACACCAACTACACCAACCAGTGGTGGCGCCAATGGATTTAGTAATGGACCGAAGGCGTCGCCATTGGTGCAACAGATTATTAGTCAGACAATGTCTAGGGAGATTCATAGTCCGACGAATGGTGTGAAGGTGGTGAAGAAGGAGATGTGAGTTTAGGATTAGGTTTAGGATTAAAGAAAACATGTTTGTAGTGAGGATGAATCTTACATGTCGAGTACTGATAAGTTGGCTGCGTTGGTGGGCATTGGTGAGAAGAAGGAGGTGAAGGATGTGCCGTTGATGGTGAGTGGATTCATAGATTCAAAGATCCTCGAGTTCTATGGTTCATAGATTCATAAATCCTCAAGTTCTATAGTTCATAGATTCATAGATCCTCAAGTTCTATGGTTCATAGATTCATAAATCCTCAAGTTCTATAGTTCATAGATTCATAGATCCTCAAGTTCTATGGTTCATAGATTCATAAATCCTCAAGTTCTATAGTTCATAGATTCATAGATCCTCAAGTTCTATGGTTCATAGATTCATAGATCCTCAAGTTCTATGGTTCATAGATTCATAGATCCTCAAGTTATATGGTTCATAGATTCATAGATCCTCAAGTTCTATGGTTCATAGATTCATAGATTCATAGATTCATAGATTCATAGATTCATAGATTCATAGATTCATAGATTCATAGATTCATAGATTCATAGATTCATAGATTCATAGATTCATAGATCCTCGAGTTCTATGGTTCATAGATTCATAAATCCTCAAGTTCTATAGTTCATAGATTCATAGATCCTCAAGTTCTATGGTTCATAGATTCATAAATCCTCAAGTTCTATAGTTCATAGATTCATAGATCCTCAAGTTCTATGGTTCATAGATTCATAGATCCTCAAGTTCTATGGTTCATAGATTCATAGATCCTCAAGTTCTATGGTTCATAGATTCATAGATCCTCAAGTTATATGGTTCATAGATTCATAGATCCTCAAGTTCTATGGTTCATAGATTCATAGATCCTCAAGTTCTATGGTTCATAGATTCATAGATTCATAGATTCGTAGTATTCTAATCATAGAATCAAAAAGAGTTCTATGGAGAAACATAGTTCTATGCTTCATAGAATCATAGATCTATGCATAGAATCAGAACTTTAAGATCCATAGAACGAGTGCAGAAATCAGAGATCTATAATCATAGAACCGAATATGTGACTCATAGTTATTCATAGATCTTACCCGGAAAATTCATAGAATCTCAATTTTATGTTCATAGATTCATAGATCCATCTTTCAGCCAACAACATTCGAAGAAATCCGTCAAGCAGCTGAAAGACTGTTCGCCTCATCAAATAATCTCAATGGTTTGCTGCCTTCTGCAGCAAACATTGACCTAAATGGCACATTAATCTCATCTGACACCAAATCCGATTGTTCGATTAATGAAATCGCCGACGAGCGGAAGAATGAGAGAGATAAGGCGTTGGCTAGGTAAGCGGTTTTTTTTCCGAAGAAGTGCCCTAGAAAACCGCTGTAGTTCCCCGAAGGGAAGAACTGTTTTGAGATGTGTGCCTTCAAACAGTACAGTAATTTGAATTATATTTTGGGCGACGGTTTAAAGGAGCACATAGGGATATGACTTTGTGAATCTAGGCTCGATTCGTATGAAACCGATAATATCAAAAGAGCAAGTGCGCTCCATTGAAATTATTCAAAAAGTTAGGCCATTACTGATATTTCAGCTCATTATTTGAGCGTTATTTCACAAAAAAATGAGCCTATTATACTTTCCAGCTCCAAAAAAGTGCTAAATAATCTCTTTTTAACGTTTTTTATGCTTTTTAACAGAAAAAATTGGCAAAAAGCACATTTTTTCTGTTCATAAAGTCCGAAATTATGCAAAAATAACTTCTTCTTACCAAAAAACCTCGAAAAATTCGCATTTTCAACCATTTTAGTGCGGATATTCTCGGAATTTTTGAATATATTGCGATGGAGCGCATTTTGCACAAATTTAGGTTTACAAAAATCGAAAAACATGTTTTTCGATTTTTTTAAACCCAAGAAGGTGAAATATTATATAAAATGAACCCGAAAAGCTGTATAAACCTCTTTTCAAACAAAAAACTTACAAAATTAATTTGCAGGCTCTTCGCCGAGGACGAAACCGTCCTATCCAACACAAACTTCCGCGACTTTGTGCACACACTGGCTCCAGAATACGAGTTTCCCGATGCCGAACTTCTCGCCTGCCATATTGATCAAGACTAACTTCTTTTATTTCCCTTCGATTTATTCAAATTTTACCCATTTTCTATGTGAATAGGTGATTTTTATGCAACACTTTCGTTCTTTTTACTAACAAAAAAAATTATTACTAATATTTTAGGCCTTTGATTTCCCCATCAAAATTCTCAAAATTCTCTTCCCTGGGTTCAAAATTCCATCAAATTGTTTCTGTCTTTCATCGTCTCGCACCTCCACACACTCTCTCGCCGCAATATTTTTTAGGCAACAAATTTAGTTTTTTTGTCGTCTTTCCCCCATTTTACCCCCACAATTGTGTATTTCGGTGCATTTCTTCTTCTTGTTTGTAACATACCTGCTCTCCCCATTCTTCTCTTTCTTGCACAAAGATCTAATAAACTAGGATAATATTTAATATTTTTATTCAACACACAAAAAACGCTGAAAAACGCCTACATTTTTAAAACATTCCTAGGTTTTTCATGTGTTTTGCTTAATATTTATTTTCTTTCATTTGTCTTTGATTTCTTGCTCAGGGGATATGCTAGGAGAGCCATTTCTTTCATTTTTACATCATTTTTCTATTTTTTTCCGGCTTTTATGCAATAATTTCTTTGTTTTCTTTCATAAAACGGTGATGAAACCCGTTTTTCCCTCTTTTTTTTGTCCTGTAAAATAATTTTTGTGTGGTGTGCATACGTTTTTTTTCCAATTATCCGCATTTTTTCCGTTCTTTTTTAACGGATTTGAAAATAAAAATAATTCTTAAAGACCTCCCACGATGAAAATATTAAAAATGGCTTAAAAACCGGCAACACAACGTTCTTTTTTGCAGTTTTTACGAGAAAAGTGTTATTTTCTCATCGATACCTTGTTATTATCGGTTTCAAACCAATGGCCCCTTCGCAAAAAAAACGTTTTTTGGTACCCGCCGCGAATCGTATGCATAACGCGGATACGCAGCGAGAGTGTTAGTGCAAAATAAAAAAACGTTTTTTTTTCGAGGGGGCCATTGGTTTGAAATTGATAATAAAAACATTTTTAATTTTTCAAATCTCCCAAAAAACCACATTTTTCCGCCTAAACAAACAAAAATTCAAAAAACCGCGAGAAAATTCGGCCAATCGTTGCGAGACCCACCGGCGCTAAATCTATGCGCCTTTACTCATCACGTTTTGTCTTTCCTATTTTCGTCAGTTGGTGGTCGTTTTTCCTAGTTTTTGTCCGTTTATCGTCAAAAAAACCAGTTTCTCATATCAAAAATCAAATTTTCGAGGTTTTTATTAGGTGTTTCACACGGAAACGAGTGAAAATCCGTAGTTTTTCGCAAATTTGTGAGGGAGCAAATGTTTCGAAATTTTTCTCTCCCAATGTTTGATCTCCTATGCACTTTTCTTGCACTTTCTCTCTTCTTGCGCCCTTTTCCATAAAAATTTCTAGCTTTTTCAGGAAGAAAATGGAACAATCATCGCTTTTATTGAAGAAACAACTGGCAGGTAAACAAATTTCCACTTGTTTTGGAACCTAAACACGTGCGTTCTTATTTTGTAGACATGCGACGCGTCCCGGTCGATGGATTCTCAGCTGGTCTCGTCGATGATAACGATATTTACAAATGGGAGGTTTTGGTCATCGGGCCACCAGATACCCTTTAGTAAGTGCATCATTTCGAAAATAATCAACAAATTGTTGATTTTGTAGTGAAGGAGGTTTCTTCAAGGCGGTTCTCGATTTTCCACGAGAGTATCCGCAAAAGCCACCAAAGATGAAGTTCACATCGGAAATCTGGCATCCAAATAGTGAGTTATTCCCTGTTTTTCACTGAATATTGGTATTTTTTCAGTTGATAAGGAAGGTAATGTATGCATCTCGATTCTTCATGATCCTGGAGATGATAAGTAAGTATTTTGGGGTTTTTAAAAATAAATGATTGAAAATTTGATAGGTACGGATACGAACGACCAGAAGAGCGTTGGCTTCCAGTCCACACTGTCGAGACGATCCTGCTGTCGGTGATTTCAATGCTCACAGATCCAAACTATGAATCTCCAGCGAATGTTGACGCAGCGGTAAGTTGAATATATTTGAAACTCATAAAACAATTGATTTTCAGAAAATGCATCGTGAAAACTACGCGGAATTCAAGAAGAAAGTCGCCCAATGCGTCCGGAAGAGCCAAGAAGAATGAAGAAATTAAGCCAAAATTGCATTAATCACATTTTTTTCGTCATCACATTAAAATATTCATTTTGAAACGTCTTGTCGTCGCCTTTCTTTTTCATCCCTTCTATATTTGGTACCAACGTGTTTTTTCTGTTATCCGAGCCGCCGAATTTCATCCCCGTTTTTTTCTCCACCTCAAACAAAAATTTCAACAACAAAACAACCCCGTTCCATCTGTCTATCTGAAATTATTCCGATCAAATTTTTTCTTTCTTCCCGTGTTTTTCCACTTTTTTTATTAGTTCTCGATGATGTATTATCAATGTTTTCTATGTTTTTTTTTTGAAACGAATGAACAATATGAACATTTCTGTCTATTCTCTTTATTTTATTACAATTTAGATGGGTTTAGAACTCTTTTTCACTATTTTCTATACAAAAATAAGAAAAAAAACATTAAAATAAATTCAAGATGGCTGAAAACGACGTCGAAGAAATGGAAGTGAATGTTGAAGAGGAGGATGAGGAAATTTCGAGTGTTCCGGAGAAAAAGAAGATGGAAATTGTAGGTTTTTATCGATTTTTGTCGTTTTTTAGCTCGTTTTATTATAAAAATCTGTATGAAACCGTTATTTTTCTCATAAAAGTCACAAAAATACATAAAATTCAACCTTTATCGTCGGTTTGAGTTGATTTTCGGGAAATTCGGCTCTTTTCCAATTAAAAACGGCTCGCGAGACGAGAAATAAAGCCATTTTTCATCCGAACATGCAATTTTTCCGCTAAAAAAGTAGGAAGACACAAATTGCCATGTACACCCGTAAAATTTAGTTTTTCTCACGAGAAACTGCGATTTTTCATTGAAAATGTGCTTTTTGTCTGTCCGGAACGAAAAAAGCTTGTGAAAAAACAAACTGAGGGATATAAAAAGTTTAAATTTTGTTTAAATGAGCCAAAACTGCGTTACGTAGCTTGAAATAACAATTTATGTGACTCAGAAATGTCAGATTTCCATCATAAACTAACAAAAACAATAATTTTTTGCAGCTTGATCCAAAAAGTTTCGCCGAAGATCCAACAAACCTGACGCTGATCATGTACGAAGAAGACCACACAATTGGCAATTCGATCAAACATATTCTCTCGAGAATGTACGTTTTTTGGCCGAGAAACTTAATTATTATTCGTCATTTTTTGCAGGTCAGAAGTGGAATTCTGCGGATATAATGTACCGCATCCACTCGAAGACAAGATTCTATTTCGTGTTCAGACGAAGGATGGTGTGAATGCACTTGAAGTACTTGTCAAAGCGTTTCAGGATGTTGAAAAAGTGAGTGAGGGGTTTTGTATAAGCTTTTGTGGAATGAAATACGTTTCAATGAATAGACAAGTAGTTTGATGTTTTGTAAAACTGTATTGGGGCAGGCGTGGGCTCAGAATCAGAGCTATCGAAGAAAAATCGGTCGCGGAGCGGCCGAAAAAAAATTAGATAAGGGTCCCCCCTTATGAACAAAAAAAATCTCGAAACAATTTTGAGTTTTCTGAAAGGTACCTTCCCATGGTACAAAAAAATAATTGACCTTGCAAATCTGATCATACTCAACGGGGCCCAGGCCTGTGTTGGGGCAGTGAAGTTAGGATTTTTTGTCTAAAAAAAAAGAAAAGAATAAAAACCATTGGAAATTCTTAAAACCGACGCTATGCAGAGTATTTTATCATAATATTATGGAAAATAATGCGCAGAAAAAGGAAAATTTACTGCTTTTCAATTTTTTATTTGTAAAATCTTCCTCAAGACAGCCTTCGAAAACATGAATCGCTGAATTTTTAAGAAACAATGAGCAGAAAACTATTATTTTTGTGTTTGAGTTGATTATCAACATAGTTTTTTATCACTCGGTAACTATTCTCAAGCAGAAATATAATTATTGATCAGTTTTTGTGAGATGAAAACTTGCATATCTGAAGATTTACATGTAAATCAACGATTGTGAGCAAAAAAAAAAGATTTTCGGAGCATTTTCATGACCTGAGTTCATTCAAAAACTACAGTAAATGACGTTAAAATCTACATTAAAAGCATGACTTTGAAAATTATGCTATAATTTAAGTAGATATATCTGAAAATCTGTTAAAACTTTGTAGAAACACTAATTTAGACATCTACAATCTAACATTTTTCAGATTTTCTCAACAATCAGGGAGAAATTCACGGAATCGTACGCCGAAAGTCAATCATAACAATGGATAAATTACAATTTCGGATACTCATTTTGTTACATTTTTGTTTTTCTTGTTATTGTTACTTTTTATATGAATCTGTCATTTTTCCAAGTTGTTCTTTGTTTTTTGGGTCCACTGGTTCATAAGTTATAACCTATATGTTCAATATTTTCTGTTGTTCTTGTTCTTGTTTTGTGCATGTCCCCATTTTCCAGACTTTCGAAATGTCTGGAACCGGTGGATTGATGACAGTCCACGTCGGACAATGTGGTAATCAATTGGCGCAATCGTTTTGGCATTCGATGATTGAGGAGCATGGAATTAATGAGTTTGTTTTTGGGATACTGTGTTTTTCCATGGTTTTGTGATTTTAGAAGAGGTCAAACGACACATGAAGATGATATCAATGATAAGAAGGATGTACTGTTTTATCAGGTTGGTTTTTGAGTTGGTTTTGGAGAAAACGCGAATGAAAAAATGTTTTGAAAAAAATGAAGAAAAATTTTGAAATTGCTCAAATCGAACTGTTTTTAATGAGGAAAGTCACATTTTCATAGTTTTGTGAGACTGTGAAACTGACCTTTTCCGGTTTTTAATGGGAAACTAGCAGAAAAAGGTTTTTGAACAAAATCAATGCCATACCTGTCCCAAATCGCTGCTTTTATAAGAATAAAAAAACTAAAATCTCGACCACATTCTTCCTAATTTGCACGAAGATTTCCTCAAAAACTTGTATGTTTTTGAAATTTCGAAGATTCTGATCTGTTTTTATGAAAAGTTATGAAGAAGATAGACAGATAATGTCAAATTTGAATTTTTTTCAAAAATAAATTGGGATGAAACATATTTTACAAACAAAGTTAAATGTAATATTTTATCAGGTGGATGTTTGGTTTTGTTTTGCTTTTTCATTAAAAAACTAGCGTAAAAAAGTTTTTGAGAAATATTACTGTCATTTCTTCTCGAAATCGCTGTTTCCAGAAATATATTCACTATATTCCAACAAGGAATACTATTTTAAAGTTAATCTGTACGATTTATGAGTTTTATGAAAATTCCATCAAAAACTTGTATGTTTTTGAGTCTTGTAGACAACTTAAGAATTTTTTGGAAGAAAAATTGCAATAAAACACTATATTTCATTAAAAAAAGACGGTTTAGTTCGGAATTTACGTGTTTCTGAAGTTATGAACTGATTTCTGCGATTTCCTTTTGATAATGACAGAATACAATAGTTTTCAAGAAACATACATGTTTTTTCTACCTCTATATCCTTTTATTTCGATAAATCTGCAAAAAGAGCTGTAGAAAACTTCATTTTGAGCGGAAAAACTATAAATTTTATGGGAATTCAACCAAATCGCAATATTTGCAGGCTGACGATGATCACTACGTTCCACGAGCAGTTCTCGTCGATTTGGAGCCGCGTGTGATCAATGGAATGATGCAATCGCCAAGTTTCTCGAATCTCTTCAACACCGACAACATCTTTCTCTCTGATCATGGTGGTGGTGCCGGTAACAATTGGGCCAGTGGCTATTGTCAGGGAAGGTATTGATTTTATTGATAATGCGTATATTTATAAAAAATGGATTCATAGAGAAGTTCAAGAGAAAATAATGGATATTATTGTCCGTGAAGCTGAAAATACGGACAATCTCGATGGTATTCTATTCACACATAGTGTCTCTGGTGGTACTGGATCGGGTACTGGATCGTTGCTGTTGGAACGTCTTCGGGAACAGTAAGTCATCGCAAAATAACGGATAGGGTCTCGATACGCTTTTGCAGTTTGATTACTGTATTTTTGTTCAATTGAAATCATTCATTTCTAGCGGTTATAATAAAATTCCAGATTCCCAAAAAAGATCATCCAAACGTATAGTGTGTTTGCGAACACTGACGATTCGGCGACTGATGTTGTTGTTCATCCATACAATTGGGTACTTTCAATGCAACGGCTTATTGAGAATCCAGGTAATTGTAATAATCAATTTGAAAAATTGATGATTTTAGTTTATGCGTTGTTTGAAACGTAGAAACTCATGTTTTGGAATTTTTGATACCAAGTTTTGTTGTTAACAATACACCGAAATAAGAACCGCGTGTCAGTCTCATTTTGAACATTAAAAACGTTTTTGGCTCAAAAAAACAGAAAATATGAGTTTTGAGCATTCAAAAACTGGGTGAAGGAATGTCTTATCGCATAAAAAACTTTGACAAACTCACATTTTAGCAAGAAAAATAGCTAAAAATTATGTAGATACCTCAAAAGCTCGAGAAAACTAACAGTAGGTCTCAAATACCAAGTTCCATTTAAAAAAAAATCTATAAAAATAATCAGTGAATGGTCCAATCAAACCATCCTATAAGGAATGTGATCATCCGAGAGCATTTCCATATAGAATTTGAGCTTGTATCCCGTTTTTGCTAGTGAAACACTGAAAGTCTCAAAATCGGCAATTTTCGAAACTTTTCCACTGATTCTGTCAGAAACTGCAATTTTTGGAGAGATTTTTTATCTGAAAAGAGGTGAATTTAGCTGATTCAACATGAAAAAAATTGTATAAAATTTTGTAGTTTTCACCTAATTATCGAATAATTTGTCCGCGACATGTCCTAATAAATATGCGGTCAAAAGTCTGAATCAAAAAACCCGAAAAATATGATTTCAGACCATGTCGTGGTGCTCGACAACGCTGCTCTCCATCGTCTCGCCGCCGGCAAATTCAAGACAAACACGCCGACATTCGATCATATCAACTCATTGGTCGCCCGTATCATGTCCACCTCAACCGCCATGTATCGCTTCAACTCGGCCATTTGCCCATCGATTCGTTATTTGGATTTGGCACCATTTCCACCAATGCATTTCATTCAATCTGGTTTGTTTTCCCTTGTTTTGATAATATTTTCAATTTTTTGAATATTCCAGGAATTTCACCAGTCGTCGATCCGAATGAAAACTTCACCCGAAAAACGTCGGTCGCCGATGTCACTCGATTCTTGCTCAAACCGACGTCGATGATGGTGTCGACTGCATCGCGGGTCCGACCGAATGATTGTATGTTGAGTGCGTACATGTTCCTGCAAGGACAGATTGAGGCGCATACGATGATCTCGGCTGAACAGAATATTGATGTGAGTTTTTTTTTGATTGAGAAACAAAAAAATCAGAGCATTATTATTACTGAAATGGCTATTTTGATTAAAAAATAGCCAGAACAATTCAGAAAAGGGAAATTTCTGATTATCCAGCTCATTTCATGTATCATCCAAGTTTCCTTTCCGCTTTCATCAAAAAGAAACTGATGAAAAAGTGAAAATACCAAAATTTTCATAAAATGTTATCAATTTTGCACAGAAAAAAGATTTCGAGCGTGTTTTCACCGTTATCATCAGTCAAAAACCCAGAAAATTCTAATTCTGAATGAAAAAAGCTACTGAACAGCATGTTGTTCTAAAAATTCTTAGATTGCCAGTTTTTTCGGAGCTTTCTGGTACTAATTTGTGAGATTTTTGCTAATTTTTCCGAAATTGAGGCGATCTCCGGACCTCCATAGCTCTACACGAAAATTATGTGAAATAATACACTCATTCAGCGGTTTCTAACGGTTTTGATAAGATTTTAGTTCCTTTTTTCTGAAAAAAAATCTCAAGGAGATATATTTACAAAAGTAATGACGATTTCTGGATCATCAAATTGAAATTTCTGAAATTTGACTAAATCTATCAATTTTGCAGTACGCCATCCGTCGACCACCATTCTACATGCTGAAACCTCTTCGAATGATGCATGCACCATTATCACCATATGTCAAGCCACAATATAAGGTAATTATCCAACATTGACTTATTTCAAACCCTTCTTGTAGGTATCTGGTCTGTTGCTCAACAATAGTACAAGTATTGCACCATTATTCGAGTTGCTCCTCAGCAAATATGATAAACTTCGATCCAAGAGAGCGTTTATTGATAAATTTGAGAAAATTGTGAGTTTTTTTGAACATGATCCTTTAAATTCTGTAGAATACGGCGGAACTTTTCAGTCCACGGGCCCCACTTTTGAGATTTTGGGGTAATTTTAGGTCCCACTTTTCCCAAAAATTGTAACTTTACCTCGTCTTTGTCAGAACCCCGTTTTTTTAAACCAAAAATAGAACATTCTACCTATGATTGAACGATGCTCCTTTAAATGATTACTGTATAGATCTATGAAGTTCTATGCATAGATTTATGTGTCATAGAACGTTTATGTTTCGATTTGCATAGATACAAGATCCCAGTGCTATTCAATTCTATGAAACTCACATAGATCTGTGAAATTCCATGCATATATCTATGAATTTCTATGAGATCTATGTGCTTCAATCATTGGGATCTACGGGACATCGTATCTTTGGTTTACTCCGTGTGAACTTGGAAGGATCTATGCATAGGTCTATCATAGAAACTACATTCTCAGGTACATATTCAGTTCTATGCATAGATCTTACTCATAAGGATCTATGAATTTATGTGATTCTATGCATAGAATTCTTGAGATCTAAGAAAAATCGGTCCATCACCAGATCTATGAATAGCTTCACTTGGATTTGTAAGGTTCTATGCATAGATTCTCAAAATATGAAAGAACCACCACAATTTCTATGGAATTCTATGACACTTAGATCTATGAAAACTTTTTCAGGACAACTTCTCACTGGAAATGATGGACGAAGCAGTTCATAATGTAACAGATCTACTAGAAGAATACAAGGCAGTCATTCATAAGGACTATTTGACAAGAGGACTATAAACCTATTTGTATTATATATTTATTTCACTTTTTTTTTTGATTTTCGGATCTCTCCATGTTTTCCTTTTCTGATGAATTCAATGTATTTGTATGGGTTTTTATGATGGTGTTATGTCTGTTTTATATGCAATAAAAACAAGAACAACTTTATTTTATGAAAAAAAAAAACATGAGAGAGGAGGGGGCGGCGGACTTAGAATTTTCTTGGAATTTTCACAACAACAGTTTATAAAAGTACTTGTACTACAAAAAAACAAATAAACAAAAAATGAATCATCGGGATTTTTAAACGGGGTAGGTCAAAGGTGCACCGGGCTGAGAAACGACGATAGATAAGAGAACGAGGAGAGACGCAGACAGAGAAATATAGAAAATATTGGGGCAGTGGGGATAAGAGAATTGAAGTAATCATGGAAAGTTATACGAATATGAGAAGGGGTACTGTAGGTGAGAGAGGTACAGTAATCCATTGATCGGTTTGCGCGTCAGGTAAGGTGTATTGTGTGTATGTTGTCGTCAGGTATACTGTCAGTTGTGGAGACACCTTACTTGACGCGAAAAACTGATAAATGGAGTACTGTAGATGATGATTTGTGTAGTTTTGCGTTTTGGTGGGAATCTGAATTTTGAAATACTGTTTCTTTGCGCGTCAGATAGTGTGCATTATCTGCAAACACCAAAATGCAGTTTTCGGAAATTTTGGTGGTTTTTTTTCGTGAAATTTGAAATTTTTAGTGGAAAGTTTTGAAAAAAGTGGGCGTCATATCAGATGCAAAGTGTGCGAACACTTTGACGACAAAATGCAGACAACATAAACACATTTTTTGACGAAAATTTTCAACCAAAAACTGCAATTTTGAGACAAAAATTTCAAACGTGACATTTTTTCGTTTTGCGCGTCAAATCAGTTGTAAAGTGTGCAAACACCCTGACGGCAACTTGTAGAAAACTGGAAATTGTGAAAAAATCCGAAAATACTGTAATTTTCAGCTAAAAATCTATTTTTTTCCGTTTTGCGCGTCATATCAGTTGCAACATGTGCATACACTTTGACGACGATTTGCAGAAATTTTTTTCAAAATTACAATTTTCAGCCAAAAAACTTCAGAACCAAAAAAATTTCCGTTTTGCGCGTCAAATCAACTACATCATCTGCAAACACCATCACGCAAAACTACACAAATCACCACAAAAAAACCGATGAGTATTACAAAAAACACGGAAAAAACTTACCGTAATCATTACAAAAATGACAAGAAAAAAATGTGGAAAAAAAACGCCCAAAAAACATGGAGTTTGTCGAGAGAAAAGAAAACAAAAAAAAATGAAACAGCTCCTAAATTGTCCTAATATTTGGAATAATATGAAGAAAAAAAACAAGAATTTTTGCATAAAAAGAATGGAAAATTGTTCATCAAAAATAATGCAATATTTTGGTGGCTATATATTTAGGTTTAGGATTAGGATTAGTCAGGATCAACCTGGAGAAGGAACGAGGAAGGAGAAAGAAGAAGGAACACAAAAAATGATAAATAGAGACAAAAAGAGAGAGCCACCAAAAATTGCACCAAATTATGATAAGGAGAGATAAGAGAGATATCAAGAGAAATGGCGTCAACGCACCAATGATGTTTTTGATGTTGGTGGTGGCGATGGTGGCATGAAATGGCCACCCTCCAAATGGCGAATCGCTTCGATGATTGTTTGGAGGGAATGATGGGAGGCGGACAATGTTGGTTGGGTTGAGCTGGAAGGAGGAGATGGATTAGGTTTAGGTTCAGGGGGATCTATGCATAGAATTTTGTGGATCTATGGAATTTATGAATTCCTGCCTCTAGAAGATTCTATGCATAGAACTAGGAATTTCACTATGAAGCTTTGTGTGTGAACATTTGAGGTTCTATGCATAGAACTATGAATCGTTCTATGAAGCTTCATGTGTAGATATGTGAGGTTCTATTCATAGAACTGTGTAGATCTATGAGCTTCAATAGTTAAAATCTATGACTAAAAGATTCTATGCTCAGGCTTGTGATATTCTATGCCCTATATCTAACATATTCGATACTATGTGGATTCTATGCATAGAACTGTGTAAATCTATGGAATCAATGAATTCCTGTCTCGATAAAAATCTATGCGTAGATCTTAGACATTCTATGCTATGTAAATTCTATGCATAGAACTATAAATTGTTCTCTGAATCTGGCTGCATAGAACTATAAGATTCTAGATCCTTGGGATTCCATACACAGATTTTTGAAGTTCTATGCATATAACTATGAATCACTGCTTCTATAAGATTCTATGCATAGAACTGTGTAGATCTGTAGGATCTATGAGCTTCAATATTTAGGATCTATGAATCTCCGTCTCTATAAGATTCTATGATCTAGATCTACGATATTCCATACTACGGGGATTCTATGCATAGAACTGCGAAGATCTATGAAGTCTATGAATCTGACTTTGAAAGATTCTATGCATAGAACACAAGGTTTCTATGAAATCGTTTGCATAGAACGGTAAGGCTCTATGCATAAATCTTTAGGATTTCAAACATAGATCTATGAATCTTCTATATGCATAGAACTAGGAGATTTTGATATTTGTTCATTCTTATACCAATAGATGGCTCGATGAATGATTAGGTTCTATGATGTTCTATGCATATATCTATGCGTCATAGAACGGTTTATGTGTCGATTTGCATAGATACAAGATTCCAGTTCTATTCAATTCTATGAAACTCACAAAGATCTATGAATTTCTATGAGATCTATGTGCTTCAATCATTGGGATCTATGAAAAATTGTATCTACGGCTCACTCCGTGGGATCTTGGAAAGATCTATGCATAGATCTACCATAGAAACTAAGATCTCAGGTACATATCCAGTTCTATGCATAAAATTCTAGAGATCTATGGAAAATCGGTTCTATCATAAGATCTATGAATAGCTTCACTTGGATTTGTAAGGTTCTATGCATAGACTCTCAAAATATGAAAGAACCACCAGAAGTTCTATGGAATTCTATGACACCAGGATCTATGAACTTGCATAGATTCTTCAAGGAGATCTATGGATCTATGAAAAAGACAACTTACACAAATGCTGAATTATGAGAATGCATTGCCTGAACTGCACCATTTGGTGTTGAATTGGTGGTTGTCGCCGCGGGTGGATACGCCAGGAATAGATTATTGTTGGATGGTTGTTGGTGTTGGGTGGTGACTATTGTTGATTGTTGGGGTGGTGGTTGAGGTGGTTGGACAGCTGCACCAAACGACATTGATGGATGGTGAATGGTGAGTGGTGATGGTGTTGAGAGGGATGGCGATGAAACATCTACTGAAATATCTATGAATCTATGAATCTATGAATCTATGAATCTATGAATCTATGAATCTATGAATCTATGAATCTATGAATCTATGAATCTATGAATCTGTGAATCTATGAATCTATGAATCTATGAATCTATGAATCTATGAATCTATGAATCTATGAATCTATGAATCTATGAATCTATGAATCTATGAATCTATGAATCTATGAATCTATGAATCTATGAATCTATGAATCTATGAATCTATGAATCTATGAATCTATGAATCTATGAATCTATGAATCTATGAATCTATGAATCTATGAATCTATGAATCTATGAATCTATGAATCTATGAATCTATGAATCTATGAATCTATGAATCTATGAATCTATCCCTCACCAGATATCGGCGCCAATGGTGTCGGTCGTATGACCGTCATTGCCGTTGATGGCGAGCAATGATTGTTCAAATTTAACAACGCCAATGGTGTATTATTGGTGTCGGATGGTTTCCGACATGGTGTCGTCGTTGGTGGTGACACCGTTCCATTCGATGTTGATGTCATCTGCAGTAGATCTCTCAGTTGAGCAACTTGTTGCTCCAACAATTGTCGATGAGCTCTCTCGGTCTCCAGTGTCGATTGAAGTTGGTGGATTCGAGCGAGTTGCTCCGAATCCTTATGATCTTCTGTAACATGACCATATCAAGCATATCAAGTATATCAGGACTCCTTACCTTCCAACTTGGGTTTCTTCGCCTCAATAATCACCTCATCGTTATCCTTATCACTACTCGCATTGAATGTAAATTCCCCGCCTCTCGTTGATATCAACTGATGTACCATCTCGGCTGTTTGTTGTAAAATCGCCGCTTTCGACAATTTCTCGCCCTCCTTCCTCGGCAACAACGAGCGGAGCGCATTGAAACCGGCATTGATGCTCTGCATCCGACGCCGCTCATTGCAGTTCGCGATTTGACGCCGAAGCTTGCTTGAACTGGAAAAGTTGGTATATTTAAGAATATAGAGTAGATCAAAAGGATTCTGACAGTTCTTTGGTGATCGAAAAATATTGAGTTTCAAGAAAGTTATGAAACTTTGAAATTTTTGTGTTAGATATTTAGATGTTAGATGTTAGATGTTTTTCAAAACGCCATAACTTTTTTCAAGTTTGATATTTTTGAAAACTTTTAACTACGAAAATGTGAAAAAAATTTATAGCTTTCTATTGGTTTTTAAAGTTTCAAAAAATATAAATTTTCAAAAAAGTTATGATAGTTTGAAGTGGTGCTGTCAGATAAGTTTTTTAAACTGTCATAACTTTTTTCAAGTTCGATATTTTTTAAAACTTTCAGCTACAAAAAGGTGGAATTTTTTATTAGCTTTCTAGTGGTTTTTAAAAGTTCGAAAAATATAAAGTTTGCAGAAAGTTGTGATTTTTTTCCTTTTTTGTGTTAGATAAGTTTTTTCAAAATGCCAAAATTGTTGCCGTATTTATCAAAAAGTTAGAGAATTTTCTCAGTTTTTCAGACCATTTTTTGATATTTCAAAAATGTTGAATTTGAGCAAAGTTATGATGATTTGAAGATAATTTTCTGTTAGATAAGTTTTTCAAATTGTTATAACTTTTTTCAAATTTATCAGTTGTAAAAATTTTCAACTACAAAAATGTAGCAAATGTATTTCTCTTTCTCTTAGTTTTTAGATTTTTCAAAAATCTCAACTTTCACCAAATTTACACCAATTCAAAGTCACCAACCTTCGATCCGGATCGATCGACGCAGCAGGCGAGAGTGGCGCCGGCTGCGAGATCGATCGATTTGATAGCAATGGTGCATGTTGCTGCTGCCCAATTGTCGAGGTTGGTGGCAAGACACAACGCAAGTTGGCAGTTGACACCAATGGTGTGGCGACACCATTGGCACCGTTGGCGGCGGCCGTCGCGGCTGCCGCCACCAGTTGCGCGTTTCTCATCCAGTCGGGCGTGATTACGGACAATGCACCCGTGTCCGTGCTCACCATCTCATCGTCCTCTTCGATTAAATCAAAACTGCAAGAATTAGAATGTTCAATTTTCAACCTTTTTCGAAATTTTGTCGCAGTCCGCTAAACCTAAACCTAAAAATTTCGATGCTGTGCTAAACCTAAACCTTAATTTTACGGAATTTTGTCTAAACCTAAACCTATGAACTCATCGTGCTGCACCTAACTTCGATATTTCGCTAAACCTAAATTTAAGATTTTTGGTACTTTGCTAAACCTAAACCTAATAATTTTGATGTTTTGCTAAACCTAAATCTAAAATGTTCAGTTTCTCGCTAAATCTAAACATATAATTTTTGGTACTCTGCTAAACCTAAACCTATTTTTTTTGAATTTTTTCCAAGCTTTACAGTGTTAGCCTAAAATTTTCGAAACTTCCCTAAACCTAAACCTAATATTTTTGCTTTTTTTTGCTAAACCTAGGCCTAAGTTTTTGCGGTATTTCACTAAACCTAAACCTAAAATTTTCGATTCTCTGCTAAACCTAAACCTAAAAACTTTTTTTTTGCTAAACCTAAACCTAAGCCTATATTGTCCTTTTTGCACGATTTTTCCCTTCAAAATTCCAGCTCAAAGGCCAGAAATCTTTGCTCAAAAAAATTGCCTCCAATCATAATTTTTTCGGTCAAAAAATAATTAGTATAATCGTGCCAGGACCAGAAAAAAACATGTTTCCCTCTCATCAAAAAATTGTTGCTCTTAGATAAGTCATGACGTTTTCTTGGTGTGAATTATTCATATTTGAATATTTCATTCACTTTTTGCTTTTTCTACTTCCTCAATTTTTTGGAGAGACCTGCAGTGTATCTACAGTAGGATGTGGGATACAGTATGATAAAGCTACAGTATATTTACAGTATGAAATACTGATAAAGCGAGTGAAGTTGTATATGGGGAAAATATGAAATAGCTACAGTATTTATGAAAAAAACGTGTCTAATACAGTATACCTACAGTAAGTGATAATTACAGTATACTCGATCTACAGTATACCTACAGTAGTACTCATCAAAAAAGTGAATATAAAGTTCGTTTTCTAGTAGCTTGCACAACTTTGTTATTTCTTGAAACTACCGTATTCCAGAGCTACCATATGCCTACAGTATACCTACAGTAAGACAGAGATACAGTATGATACAACTACCGTATACCCACAGTATCATTTCTAGAAGACACTATTTATGCAGATCCATTTTTTGATACTGATACTTTTTTTGGTTTTTCAGATGACATGTAACTCCTACAGTATGACACAACTAGTATGAGTACAGTATACCTACAGTAGGATTGAGTTACAGTATGATACATACCTACAGTATACTTTTTGAAGATTTTTCTTCAAAGCTCAACATTTTCTCATTTTTAGGTTAGGCTGCTTCATCATGTTTATCACTTCTACAGTATGCCACAACTACAGTATACCTACAGTACCCCACCATATCAACAGTATCCACTCACCCGTCGTCCATAATAATTTGATCCTCATCTGTACTATCCGAACGAGCCATTGTTTTGTTTTTTATCTCTTTTCCTACTATTGATCTACCTGGAAATACTACCGTAATCCCTTCCATTTTTTCATGTCAAAATTTTTTTTTCGTATGTTAAATTTCCTTATCACTACATAGTGATAGTGATATTATCACTGATAGGTGATAAGAAAAATGGAAATTCGATGGAAAATTGAACTCACCTAGAACACTACGAAGGGGACGATTGGAGCCGTCTGGATTACCTGGAAATGGAATATACGGTATGGAGTACGATAAAGAGGGTTACGGTAGCTGGATACGGTAGAATATATATTGAGGGAATTGAGATAGGAGGTACTGTAGGGGTACTGTAGGTTGAAAATGGAAGAGAGAGAGACTTAATGAGTTATCAATTTTTCAAAAAATATATTACATTGAGCTACAGTAGTTAAGGATATATGGGGTACTGTAGCTTCCCATATCAGTTACGATAGATTACTGTAGTTGTCAGGATTACTGTAGATGTACTGTAGGTTGAGAATAGAAGAGAGAAGAAAAATGAGCACTCAATGTTTGGAAATATATTGCAGTGAACTACAGTAGTTGAGGTGATATGGAGTACTGTAGCTTAGGATATCAAGTACTGTATCCTACTGTAGTTGTCTGGGCTACTGTAGGACTACTGTAAACTACTGTAAGAGCTCAAACATCTTCTATTGTAGGAAATGGTAGAGATGGTAGATCACTATGGTACTCAGGTACTGTAGCTATAGGAGTACTGTAGCTAAACATATACTACAGTTTTTGAAAAAATTGATCTCAAGATTTTCGATCTACCAAAAAAATGGAACATTTTTCTGAGCCGTCAGCTGGAAAAAATGCAAAAAAACGTTTTTTTTTGTGTTTTGCTCACAGCTGATTTCCATTTTCGAGAGTTCAAAACACACATTTCCAGCATTTTCAGGGGAGTTTTTGGAGCAAAAAATCGAGAGCACAGGTGTTAAATTTGATAAAGTCGAGAAAAAAAACGTTTTTTTGGGCTGCTCAGAAGGAAATGAGAAGGAGAGGAGTAAACGAGAAGGAGAAAAACAGATGTGGAGCAGGAAAAAAAGAAGAGAGCTGAAGGAGTTGAAAACGGGAGAATGGAAACGGAGGGGAATGTCAGGGGTCAGCTGATTCAAGAAGAGATGCCAACTGACAATGTGTTGTTGACTTCTGGACAAATGCCAACAAGAAGACATGAGTGTGTTTATGGAAGAAAAGGAACATATGGTAGTGGGTCTTGACACGAGATGGAGGGGTACTGTAGTTATATATGGAGTATCGGCACGAGCAGGCTTACTGTAGCTGATTAGGGTCTTGTTTCTAAGAATCGTGATGAGAAATTACTTGGGTATTGACACGAATATTGAGAACAGGTACTGTAGTTATATCAGTGTTTTAAATCTTGGCACGAAAAGGAGTACTGTAGTTATATATTGGTTTTGAAGCGAAAGTTGAACGATATTTAAAGGCACAGCATTGATCTCGAGACGATTTGAAAATTGATACTGTAGTTATATTTAAATTGATATTACCATCAAGTTGGGGTTGAGTCTTGCCACGAAACATTTTAGTGAGAGATTACTAGGTTTGGGTCTTGACACGAATATAGAGAACAGGTACTGTAGTTATATATATAGGTCTGAACACGAAAATTGATAGATATTTGAAGGCACAGAGACGAATTTAGAAACGGTACTGTAGCTGATTTGGGTCTTGATACGAGATTATTTGAGATTACCAATAATCGTGATGAGATATTTTAAAGGTACATATTGTCTCTCGAAACGAAATTTGGTACTGTAAGTGTTTTTGGGTCTCATAGCGAATTTCGAATCTTCAGGGTCTCGAGACGAATAGAGTGGTACTGTAGTTATGAAAGGAAATATGTTGAACCTTGGGTCTCAAGACGAAAATGTCAAAACGCTATGATGGTATATTTTGAAGGCACATGTAGGGTCTTGACACGAATTACTATAGGTCTCGAGTGGAAAATTCAAAAATTCACATATCGAGTGGTCGTGACGGAATATTTTAAAGGAGCAGCGAGAAAAGAACTGTATGGTTCTTGACACGAAAATAGTGGTGTAATGATAAGTATACTGTATTTAGGGTCTCAACGCGAATATCATATTCTAGGGATATTTTAAAAGAACATGGTTCGACTCGGAATCGGAATCGGGTCTCGACACGAAATCAACAAAATCTTCGGGGTTTAGAATTTTCGTGGTGAGACCCTTGTCGGGTCTCGACACGAATGTTCAATGAATGTTCCAGAAAAAAACGGCTGATATGTGAGAAAAAACCAGGAAAAAACGATGAAAAGAGATCGAGAGATAGAGAGAGAAAGAGAGAAAAAGACAGACGATACGGAGAGAGAGAGGCAGTGTTTGGCCGAAAATCGAATGTTTGGGACGACAGATGGAAAAAAAATGGGGAAAAAAAAGAAAGAAGGGAAAGACACACACATAGATAGATAGTTTCATTCTTCATAGATTCTCACTCCACTCGCTCGGTCGCCCAACACAACACAGCAAGATAGGCCCAAATTGAGATGATTCGACCCCAACCCACCACCCCGGTGTGTATGTCGATCGAGGCAGCCAAGGTCAGGTGTTCGGTAGGGGAGGAGGAGGGATGGAGGTACTGTAGATTGAGGTTGGGTACTGTAGGTGGATGAAGTACTGTACTAAAGAATGTTGATGATTGATGTATTGGTAAAGATCAAAATATTGAATGATATGATGTTGGGTATGGGTACAGTATTTGTGTCGGATACTGTAGATGGTTGGAGTACTGTAGGTTTTGTCTGAGGTAGATCAAAGTTTTGGCAAGTTGGTTGTTTTACATGAAGAATGTACTGTAGATAGTAGAGTACTGTAGGCTGGGGTACTGTAGTTCAAGGATTGTACTGTAGCTTGATGGAAGATGCATGGATATTGGGAAGTGAAGACCTGGTGCAAGACTACTGTAGATAGGCTTGGGTACTGTAGATTGCTGGGGTACTGTATGTTGATAATCCTACTGTAGATTAGTTTTCGATACGGTAATTGACTCGGTTGGTACTGTAGATATCAGGAGTACTGTAACTGTTTGAAAGTCAAAGAAAATGTTAGTACTGTACTTGAATCATTATTGATATTTGACTACTGTAGGTATACTGTAGATGATGGTTTACTGTAGATCGTACTGTAGTCAAAAATAAAATTTCTCAGAATTGAGTCTTTTTTTTGTTGAAAATTATTTGGATTACTGTAGTTTTTGTATACTGTACTCTATTTGAAAAACTTGACATTGGAGTACAGTAACCATGGATACTGTATTTCTCAGAAAATTTTGATTTTTTGAACCCTCCAAATTCCAAAACTCTTATTTTCGTGGCGAGATATTTTTTGCCAAACTACAGTACCCCTCTCACTACAGTACCCCTTGATGGTATTAAAGGAGCATGTCTGGAAAAAGGGGGAAGTGTGAAAAAAGGAGGAGAAGGAGGGGAAGGAGGGAGGCAACATATGCAGTTCGACACATGTGTGTGTGTGTGTCTAAACCTAAATAGAAGGGAGAAGGGAAACGGCAGAAAAAGAGTGAGTGAGAAAAAAAAACAGATGGTCGATTCGGTCGGGGACCCCAGGGTCGAATCTCGCCAATGGGCGCCATGTAGGGGTGAGAGAGTGTGTGAATTGAGGAGGGTGGGTGAGAGAGATGCACAAATAGAGAGACAGAGGAATGGGATGATTTGGAGAGTGAGAGGGAGAGAGACGCAGAGATATGGAGCGAGAGAGTGTGTGGAGTGAGGAGGGTCAGAGAGACCGTCTGTGTAGAGGAGGAATTCGAGGAGGAATTTTTTTGGAAGGGGTCCGATGGGATGGATGGGGACGAACATGCGCCTTTAAGATCTACAGTAATCCAGATGAAGTGTAGTGCTGCTCCTTTAAAGTGTACAGTAATCCTCGAAATTTCTACAGTAGGAAATTTATACCTACAGTAGGAAATTCACAGAATTTCCTACTGTAGGTTAAAGACGCAGCACGCGCATTTTTTTGTCGAAACAATAACTTTTTGAACTACAAATATTTTTAATGGTATTAAAGGAGCACAACAACTTTCAACAGAAAGTGATATGTACCTTTAAGAAGCTACAGTACGAAATTCTGTGAATTTCACTACGGTATCAAAGGCGCACGCACATTTTTGTGTGTCGAAACAATAACCTTTTGAACTATTTACACATACCGCGTGTTCATCATTTTATTACACCCGGCCAATTGTTGTGTATTGTTGCGAATCGACGAAAAAAAGAAAAATTTGGGAAAATATGTTGTCTATGGTCTGATCAGATGGTCGAGGGAACACGTTTTGCAACCGCCTTATTTGCAAAAAATCAAAGATTTCCTCCGTTTATTTTTCTTGCCTGGCGAGAGAGTGTGCGAAACGAGGAGTGCGCAACTGTCTGCGGTGCGTTGTGTCGTCACAGTGTTTGCGTACGCATGGGAAGCTCGCCGCGACTTTCGAATTTTTGAATATTGATTTTCGCGTTTTTAGTCTTTTTTCAGTGTTTTTAAACGAAAAATGTTGATTTTTGTTATTTTAGCTCATTATGATGAGCATGGGCGACATACGAAATGGGCCGATAATCGAGGAAATCATCGATTCGCCGAGAAGAAATCAACCGATATTGAGAGACGCGAATCAGCGAGGTGGTGGAACAGTTGATGAGGCAATTGCAGAGTAAGTTTTTGTTATTTTGTGAATTTCTATAGGTAGAGGAATTTCAGACTAATGAGGAATCCACAAACAAAAGGAGACCCAACACTGTTGAAACGTGTGATTTATTTGTTGGGCCGAAAAGTTGAGGAACTTGAAAACGATCAAGTCTACGAAGGATATGATGAAGAACGAGAAGAGGAGATTGAAAAGATTCGAGATCGCAAGAAAAAGTGAGTAGTCTGGTGTGATAAGATAATGAATGAAATGATAACACTGTGTATTTTGAAGGTATGAAGGTGCGATGGAGGCCGCCGAGAAACGGTTTTGGGAACGAAGAGATCGAGAGGCGATCGAGGAGACTAGGAGAGCGAGGACGGTTAATTCTAATTATGAGCTTTCGGTATGTGTTTTTTTGATGAAAAATATGGAATAATATTTATGAAAATGATGAAAAGGGTGGAAAATTTGGAGGTTCTTAAAGTTTTCAAGCAAAAATCCGAGTTTTTCCTCTTTTTTTTGTCAGTTTTTCGGCTTTTCTCTACTTACCAGCAGGTTTTTGTGAAAAATATTGTACTTATAATCTAAATGAGAGAAGAAAATATCCAATTTTATGCTAAATAGGAAATTTTTCGAATATTTTCCTGAAAAATGTCTTCAAGCTAAAAAAAATCGCTCGAAACAAATTTCAAGGATGGAAATTTGTTAATTTTCAAGCATAAATTCAAGTTTTTGACCTTTTCTGTTCAATAAATTCGCAAAAAAATTAAAAGCCTATTTTTATCAGTTTTTTTAATAAAAATTGCGAAAAACCTCACAAATTTAAACTTTTCGCCAATTCTCTTCGAAAAATGCTCTTTTCATGTGCAAATCACCACCAAATCCACCGAAACGTGAACTTTTGTCAACAATAGAGTGTTTATAATATGATTTTGTGCTAAATTGAAAAAGTTTCCGAAAATTTTCAAGAAAAATCACTGTCTCGGCTGAAAATCGCCTACTTTTCCCAAAAAAGCTAAAAATCCGTACACTTTTCTTCATTTTCTTGATGAGAACGTCTAAAAATTCCTAGAAATGTTAGTTTTCCATTTTCAAATGCTAAAAACACTTCCTGTAGACATAAAATAGACAAAACACCACCATTTCATTATTACAGAATCGGGAGAACAGCACACGTTTGCATGAATCATCATCATATGGAAGACGAAAGGAACAATCGACGAGAAATTATCAATCAGATGATGATGAGAGGGATACTATGACATATTCTAGAGCAAGGTGAGAGGCTTTGGTTTGAAAAGTATTTGAACTTTTTCCGGCTATTTTTTTGAGCAGGCATAGGGTAGATTCGCATCTAAAAATCAAAGCAGAAAAAAAGTAAAAGTTTCCTTGAAGCTGTAGATTTTTTGACAATATCTACTAATTTTGCTTGAAAAAACTTTAAAAATAAGTTCTGAAGCAAAACAATTGTATATTTTCTACCAAAAAGAATAGAAAGCAGAAATTTGCATTTTTTTCCGAAAACGTTTCAATATTTTGAGAAGGCTTGCACTTATAAACCTGAAAATCGAAAAATCAACAAAAAAATTGTTTGAATGACTTGAGAATATTCAATTTTAAAGTATTATCCGTCTGGTAAACAGTATCAATTAACTTTTGCTCAAAAATTCCCGAAATTTACCCTGAAACAAGAAATTCTCACATTTTCTACCCAAAGTGAATAGAAATCTCGAAGCGGAGCAAGTTCGGAGTAGATCTAGCAGGTTTTAATGGGAATATATTTCGGAATTTTGAAGATTTTGGTTACCTTGTTGATTGAAGTTTCACGAAAAAAACAGCCGAAGTTGAGTATTATGACTGTTGCTGCAACCTTTTGAAAAATATGAATATTGATTCACTGCAAAAAATTAACCGTCGTCATTTTCCCTAAATTCATATTATAGTTGAACTTTTTCCGTCAATTTTCTGTTTTTCACTAAAATTGTCCATTTTCAGATCACCAATAAACCGTACAACATCACGCGACCATCAATCATCATCACAAAACTCCACTCAATACTATCAGAACTCCCGTGCACACAGTCGCCATCATACAATCAACGAATCACCAATGCCAAATCGTCGTCGTTCGCCACCACCATCACGTTCACACCAACAATCATCACGACCCGCACCACGATCACCAAGAGCATCAACATCAGCAGGGCCACCGCCAGTTCGTATGCATCGCGGCAAAAGTACGCTAACAAAAACGACATTCAAACGGTATCGACCGGGTGCAAAAGCGTTGCAGGAGATTCGCAAATATCAGAAATCGACTGATATGCTTATTGCTAAAGTGAGTGCTGATTTTTATAAAATATCGTAGATTCGTAGATTCACTTTACTTTGAACAAGATAGGTTAATTATTACATTTTGAGACAATTTTTCTTGCTTATATTTGAATTTGTCATCAAAAATTGCCTGAAAACGCATATTTTCGTGTTTTTTGAGCTTCAAAATATGCAAAAAGAGCTTTGAGAGCAGAATTTATACACATTTTTACGAAAAACTTAAGAAAATCGTCATTTTAGCTAAAATTTCAGCCAAGGCTGAACTTTCCGAATGTATCCATAAAGCGCATAAAAAAAATGAAATCCACAATATTTGCAGGCTCCATTCCGTCGACTTGTGCACGAAGTGATGCAAGAAATGAGTTTCGGTGTGAAATACCGTATCCAATCAGAAGCTCTCGGAGCCCTACAAGAAGCCGCCGAGGCGTTCATCGTCGAAATGTTCGAATCGGCGACATTTTTGACGCATCACGCGAAACGGGTCACACTGTTGCCAGCTGATATTCAATTATATCGTCGTCTTTGTCTTAGATTTTGATATTTCGAATAATTGTCCACTTTTATACCATGCTCCATCCCCCTCAAATCTCAATATTTCATTCCTTTTGTTGTTCTCACAGAGTTATTCTGTATAATATCACTGATTACATCCCTCTTTTAACCGTTTTTTGACAATTTGTATTATATAAAACAATTAAAATTTATACATTTACCGGTATTTAGAATGGGGAAGGATATCAGAGAATTATTATGATGTTTGATTGCAGATTCCGAGCAAATGAATCGCCTTGATCTTCTGATAGACACCATCGCAGCAGCGGCTTACCAGGTCACTGTTTGGGTTGGATTTTGTCCAGTGCTTGATCAGTCTGCAAGAAAATGATGATTTTGGATATTTTCATTGATTGGATATTTTCAAAATGGAAATACACCGAATCAAGGCAGAATCAAGGCGTTTTGAATCGCGAAAACGGCAATATTTGGAGCAAAATTTGCGCAAAATACGATTTTCACTGTATTTTTGGATGGGAAAATCGTATTTTTATTCAAAAAATTGTCTAGATATCACAAATTCGCATGTTTTGTTATAATTTCTCGAAGTTATGACAATAAATGACAATTTTTATTAGAAAAGTTGCCTGATAGAGAAACTTATTTGTATCTTTTTCGGTAGAAATCTTGAATTATAGTCAAGTTTTGTGACTTTTCAGCTTTACGCAATCGATCCGACTTGTTTGCTGTTTTGAAATATCGATCATGAGAAATTTCAAACTTTTAAAAGCGAAAATTGTTGAATAGGAACATTGTTTTTTGTCTTTCTCGGCAAAAATTGCGACATTCTTCGATTTTTCTTCTGTTTTCAGTGTTTTTCAGCTAGATGTTGGCGCAAATTCGGATTTAGCGTCGAAATATGATTGTTTTGCAGTTTTTAGTTACTTTTCGTTTAGAAAAGAGAAATGCTTGCTGCCCAAATCTTTCTTTTTGTGAACTTTGAATATTTAAAGAAAAACTCACTGATTTTTTGTTGAAACATTCGAAAAAAAAACTTCAAAAATAATAATCTACTGGATAACTCAGAAACTGGCTAGGTTTTTGGCTATCGTTTGCCTTTTAAGATTTTTTTCTTTCATTAGCGACAAATAAGCCCGAATTTGAATTTTGTATATTTTCATAGGTTTTTGGCTCAATTTCGTTGCTTTTTAGCTTAAAAAAGTGACTATTTGAAAGTGTCCAACACATTTTTTCCATTAATGAGCTACTTTTTATGTTATTCCAAGTTTTTCAAGCTGGAAAAAATGGCGTCTTACTTGACAATTTTGACAGCATGTGACACCCTGCCCATCTGTGCTTCCGCCAACGCCGTGTACAAATAGCATCTCGCCAATATCGTCGGATCGCCAAACTTTTTCGCCAACATGATTTGGTGCTCGCTGATTTTTGCCGCTGTTTCCGCCTGAATCGTCATTTTTCTCTCATTTTTAGCGGAAAAAGGGAAAAACTCACAAATTTGGTGTCAAAATCGCCCATGGCGGAGTAGGCGCCACCAAGTGTCGACAAATTCCACATCAATTTCTCCAATTCGAGCATATATCGATACGAGTGCTTGATACGACGCTCCCATTCAAAATCAAGGTTTTGCGGAATGTTTTTGAGGTGCAAATTTAGTTGAAGCTCCTAAAACTGAGCATTTCCCTCGAAAAAAGGTAAAAAAAATACCTTTTCCGGACAAATCTCATAGAATTGACGAATTTTATCGAATAATTCATCCTCATTTTGATCCAATAAACTCAATAATCCATGTAATTCGTCGAGATTTACAACTTCAAAGTTGACGTTTTGTTTCCCTATAAAATCACTTTTATCTGAATAATTTTATGTGAATTTACCTTTAATAAATAATTCACTTTTATGATTCAAACAAATCATCATTGATTTTACACTAATTCTACTGAAATTCGCGAAAAATCTTTCTAAAAATTGACATAAAATACTTGTCCGTGTGAAGTACACAGAGGAGAATGCAAGTGCGCTCTATTGTGATTGGCGGTAGTTTGAATTTAAAATAGCGTTTTCAAATAAAACAAGGTTTAAGACACAATAAATATTTATTTCAAGTAAAAAAAAAAATATTTATTTCAGAATAAAAAACAAGTCATAGTTGTAGATTATCAATAGAGCGCACTTTCACACATCCATCTTCTCCACCAATTCCTTCGCCTTCCCCACCACCGCCTCATTCTCACTCTTCTCCTTCAATTCATATCTACCGTACTCCTCATAATGATCTACTACCGTACCTCAAACCATTGTGCCAATCCTTTATAAACTGTCAAATAATATTCAATTTTATTGATTATATTTGGCCGTTGATATCGTAATTCCTTGAGTAATTCGACTATTTTGATGGATTTACATTTGGTGATCAAATGGTGACAACAGTATAATAGTGATAATGATCCAGCACGCCCAATATTATTATTGCTTACGAAACAATGACTCTGCAAGTTATTGCATAGGTTTAGGTTTAGTTAGGCTTAGGTTTAGGCTTGGCTATTTCGACTTAGTTAAACTTAAGTTTATTTAGGTTTAGTTCCATCTAGGTTTCGCCGGATTTAGGTTTAACTTTACTCTGGTTCAGTTTCAGTAAGGTTCAGCAGTATTTAGGTTTAGCTGCTTTTAGGTTTAGCTCCATCTCGAATTAACCATATTTAGGTTTAACTTCACTTAGGTTTAGCTTCATCTAGGTTTAGGTGTACTTTGGCTAACTTTTAGGTTTAAGTTCCGCATCTACAGTAACCTAGGCATACTGTAGATCACTAACCTGCCTCAGATGATCCTCAAAACTCATCATAATATAATCCGTCTCCCTCGGTACCGTATCCATCTTCCATATCCAACTATATACAATCACACGTTTCTTGTCAATATTCGTCCTATCAACCTTATCAATCAATGATATATCCAACAAATACCATGTTCCAATTCTTCCACAATTACCCATATTTGCATTTTTGATACGGTACTTGTTGCCGATTTCCATATAATCAGGGGGGAATATTGGAAACATGTGCTCCAATTTACATTGTCCATTTTCGAGCTCCGACATGCAAATGTGCAATATATCGATATTTGCCTAAATGTTGGGGATGGAACTAAACCTAATATGGTGGATACTTACATATATCATTTTCCAGAACTGTTCCAATTGCTCTATATAGGGAAGTGGCATAGTGATAAACTTCTTATCAGTTCCTGGTATTATCATCCAATCCGTTTTATCTGTTTGATTGTCGGGTAATTTTGGTCTTTGGAGCTCTGCAGCTATATCTTCATCTTCCAATGGTGGACTAATTGCCCTGGCGGTTTTCACATCATCATAATAGTCGGTACTCCTTGGTGTCTCCTCATATTCCTTCCTTATCAATTCAATATCTAGAAATTCCTTCTTTTATCCATCCTCCTATCCATCTTACCGAACAAATTCCTTCCACAACACTCCCTCACCCATTTCTCATGCTCCCATCCTTCTGAAACAGACGACAAAAATCATTTGCCGCCAGCAGGGGTCGAACCTGCGACCTTGGGCTTATTAGACCCACGCTCTAACCGACTGAGCTATGGCGGCACATCGGCGACGTGTCCCCAATGCGTATAGCTTTACGGGCGAGTTGGGGAGTATCACTAGGCTGCTGATTGAGTATCAAATGTAATTTTTTGGCTTCTTCGACATTTGATACTCAGCCAAGCCGATTTTCAAAACCAAAATAACTAACTTATCGCTGTTTTCGTCTCCGGCGCCTCTTTATTCAAGTTTTCGGTCATTTTGAACAAGAAATTGTTAATTTTTTTTTGAAAAGTTGAAAAAAAGTCACGTGAACTTTTTTTTCAAAAATTTCAGTGAAAGTGTATGCACACTTGACACCACAATTGACGACAAATACACAAAAAATGGGATACTGTAGTTTGTCTTCAAATCTAGTGCTCCGTCTGTGGTACACTAACTGAAGTGAATGCACACAATACACCAAAAATGACGACACTTTGGATTTTTAAATACTTTTTCACATACTGTCGTCAAACCAGTTGCCTTGTCTGCAATCTGTCGTCAGTTATAATGTATCTCTGTGTATACACCTTATTTGACGCGCAAAAGTACAGTAACCTTCTCTTGAAAACCAGCTAAACCTAAATCTGTGCAAACACCATACCTGACGCGCAAATCGACTACTGTAGACATGAAAATGTTTATTTTTTCTGATGATCAATGTCACTGATATCTTATCACTCTCTCCTATCACCCCACTGATAACCTTTTTTGTCAAAATATCACATTTCTCTCTTCAAAACATGCGACATCTCCTATTTTTCGTATTTTTTCAAACTTTCGCATGTCTTCGGATTCTGCAAATCGTGCCGGGTTTCACCAATTCACACGTTTTATTCAATTATCGATTGGCTGAGACACTCAGGTATATCAGGCTGATCAGGGGCTGATCAGAATATGATATCAGATTCCTTGGTCATGATGTCAAAATGTGGACCCAAATGGAGATGGCTATGCTGGATACGGGGAACAATAAACTGCCGGATGGGGTTGTCGAGTACCGTATACCTATACATTTCAAGGATCAACTCAAAACTGAGGGATTGAAGGTAAACCTATCCTATGTGTTCGATAGAGCGTATTTCCACTTTTAGGTGTTTCAATCAATGATGTTTTCTGCCGGTGATGCATATGATTTGTGGTGGACTGGACAGGAATTTAAGGATATGAGAGTGGAAGCTTGTGAGCAGATGTTGAATCATGATCAGAAGGTAATATGGCTGTTAATCATTTTCAGACAAAAGTACCGTATTCATTTTGTAGCGAATTTTAAGCTCTTTCAGATGGCTACAAGTTTGCTGAAAAATATTGAGTTTTAGATCAGTTTTAAATCATCAAAAAGAGCTCTGAAAAGTCGATTTACTCGAATTTTTCAGCCTTTTTTGCTATAACACGACTGAAAATTATTTTCCTAGAATGAAACTATAATTATTTTGTAGAGAATTCCAAGGCCATCCTCCTGACGCTCATAACTTTCTCAAAAATATACTTTTAGATAAGTTATGGACCCTCTAAAGTCAATTATTCTGAATTTTGACATATTTTTTGCTATAACTTGGCTCAAAATTAATTTCAGACAATGACACTATATACATTTTGTAGGCGATTTTACGACCTTTCTTCTGACGCTCGCACTTTCTCCAAAAATCCCAATTTCCCTAGGGACAGCCCTTAGAAAATGACTAACTTGTTATCTTATCATATCACTTACTTTTTTGCAAAAAAACACTTTCACAAAGTGATATGAAAGTGTGACAACATGCAAAATGTTGTAAAAAACCGGTTTTTGTGTTTTTAGGTTTACGACGAGTTTCAATCCGATGGTTTCGATGTTGCAATTGCACATTTTCATGATTTGTGTCCGTTGGCAATTGCCAAAAAGATGAATGTCAAGCGGGTGAGTGCGGCTACATACCGTATTTCCTCGAATAGAGTGGCACAGCAACTGCTGCCGTATAATGCTCATATCTCGAAATCTAGAATAGTTATCAAAAAGTAGTCAACTGCAAAATTGTAGAGGAAGTTATGATCTACAATTTTGCTGTTGACAAGTTTTTGATAGCTCTGCTAGATTCCGAGATATTATCAATTTCCGACAGCGGTTGCAGTGTCACTCTATGCAAGAACATACGGTATTTTCGACGTTTTTTTGACTGAAAATTTTACTTCTACGCATTTTGTGAGGCTAGAGATGCAATTTCAGCTCCAAATTTTGGTAGATCAAACAAAGTGCTCCAAAACTACAAAACCCCCTAACTGTGCTCAAAATGATCCATTTCCACCCAAATTTTTTACCAGAGCATACTGTAGCAATGGTAGATAAAAAAAATGTTCCAAAACTTGACAGTACCGTAACTTTCTCAAAATCATCCATTTTCATCTGATTTTTTTCTTGAGCATACTGTAGAAAATGGTAAATCACAAAAAAAAGAAATTTTTGTTGAAAATTTCAGCTACAAACTTTTGGAAGATCAAACAAATGCTCCAAAACTACAATTCGGCCTAACTTTGCTCAAAATCATTCATTTTCACCCAATTTTTTCCATGAGCATACTGTAGAAAATGGTAGATCAAAAAAAATATTTCAGGTAATCTGGATAACCCACGGTACATCAATCTACGATTTTGCCGCTGTTCAACTCGGGTTAAGGACGATTCCATCAACTATTCCACATCCATTGTCATCAGGTATTCTTTCTGGAATTTTTTCAGACAAAAATATTTTTAGCAAAAAAAAATTTCAGCCGGTTTTGCACAATCATTCATCGATCGAGTACAAAATAGTTTATGGCATATGTCACTCCTCGATTTTGTGAACTTGCCACAAAATTTGTTGTACGATGAGAATGTTTTTTATCGAGGTAAGTGGTGGCCGAGGATTCGGAGATGGGAAAAGTTAGGCCACCAATTATCGGTTTTGGAAACCTAGGCCGCCAATATTTGAAACCTCGGCCATGGAAAAACTAAGCCATCGACAACCTTCGGCCGAAATTTCAAAATCCTATGCTTATCACAATCTTCTGAAATCCTCGGCCAAGGGCTTGGAAATCTAGGCCACCAACCTTCGCGGTTTCGGTCATGAAAAACTAGGCCATGCCATTCAAAAATTCGGCCGCGGGCATGAATCCCTAGGCCACGATCTTAAGGTTATTGGTGGTTAGTGTGAGGAGTTAGGTCATCAACCATCAAAACATCGGCCGTTGTTCCGAGATTCTAGGCCACCAGTCTTTGCAACCTCGGCCATGGCTCTGGAAATCCTGAGCCGCCGATTTTCAGGATTTGAAAATCTTGGTAATACAATCTGGACTACGGTAGATACACAAACGATTTTCATAGAACCATAGATGTGGGCCATAGAATTGCATAGAATTTTTCCTTGTTCTACTTGATTTTCATAGAAACCAGATTTTACATTCATAGAATTTATTTTTTTGAAAGCATAGAATCATAGAACTTCATGTAATCTGAGCTTCGAAATGCCATAGAATAGTTTGAGATCATAGAACTATTCATAGAATCCTCATACAACAATCATAGAGCTGTAGAAGTTTCATAGAACTTCATAGAACTGGCATTTAAAGTCATAGAACTCAAAAACTCTGAAAACTCCATTTTTTGGAAATCTAGACCACCAAACTTTCAAAACTTCGGCCATGGTCATGAAAAACTAGGCCATGCTCTTCGAAAACTCGGTCGCGGTGTTGGAAACCTAGGTCATGGTCTTAAAACTATCGATCGTGGGCCTGGTAAGCTAGGCCATCAACGTTCAAAACCTCGCCCACTTGTTCCGAAATTCTAGGCCGCCAGTCTTTAAAACCTCGGCCATGGTCTTGAAATCCTAGGCCGCTGGTCTTCAGGATTTGAAAATCTTGGTATTACTGTCATGACTATGGTAGAATCTCTGACGACCGTGGCCGAGTTTCCCAAATTTTTGACAAGTTTTGGTAGATCAAAAATGCTTCAAAACTGCAAAACACCATAACTTTGCTCAAATTCATCCATTTTCGCTCAATTTTTTTCTAGGCATACTGTAAGAATCCTCAATATTTCCAGAATTGGTCGGAGCCGACTCGGATGATCTTTGGGATTTGGCTCGAACTACAGTACCCTCCCTATTGATCAATGGTGACCGTATGCTCGATTTCCCCCGCCCATTACCACTTCATATCGGTTTTTCGGGTGAATTGGGGCTGAAAGGAGGAAAAGGGAAGAAGATGGAAAAATGGTTGGAGGATATAATTGATACACCATCAGATGGATTGATTGTATTTTCATTGGGTACTGTATCAAATACCACTAATATGCCGGCTGTTATGATTGTAAGTTTGGCTGATTTTGACTGAAAATTTTGGATCTTCGAATTTTTTTGATCTAGAAGTACTTTTTTGGTAGATCAAAAAATTTTTTTGGTAGATCGAAAATTTTTTTTGGTAGATCAAAATTTTTTTTTGGTAGATCGAAAATTTTTTTTGGTAGGTCAAAAAAATTTTTTTGGTAGATCGAAAATTTTTTTTGGTAGATCAAAATTTTTTTTTGGTAGATCGAAAATTTTTTTTGGTAGATCGAAATTTTTTTTTGGTAGATCAAAATTTTTTTTGGTAGATCAAAATTTTTTTTTGGTAGATCAAATTTTTTTTTAGTAGATCAAATTTTTTGGTAGATGGTAGAAAATGTCATAACTTCCCTCAAAATGGGCCATTTTCGCCCATTTTCACCGGCAGATCAAAAATACCATGGCAAATTGCAGGAATCATTCCTTGGTGCATTCGCCAAACTCCACACCTACACTATTCTATGGCGGATGGAGAAGGATGTGAAGGGAGTTGAAAAATTGGATAATGTACATTTGGTGAAGTGGCTACCACAGAAGGATATTATGAGACACCCAAAGATGAGGTTGATGATTGCACATGGTGGATATAACTCATTCCTTGAAGCTGCGCAGGTACGGTAGAAGCCATAGAACCCATAGATCTTTATATCCATAGAAATTCACTTCCATCGAACTTCAGATTCATAGAAATTCCAGTCAATAAATATTCAAATCCATAGAACTTAACTATCATAGATCTTGACTTTCATAGATTTGAACTTTCATAGGTCCCCACTTTCATAGATCTTTAAATCCGTAGATCTTTAGATCCATAGATCCTCATAGTCATAGATCTCCAGTTCCATAGAACCATAAATTTCCAGGCAGGAATCCCGGCCGTATTAATGCCATTATTCGCGGATCAGAAGATCAACGCAAAACGAGCACAAAGATACGGAATGGCAACAGTGTTAGATAAGTTGGATTTATCGGTTGAAAAAGTGTATCACGCGATTCAAAAAGCCTTGAAACCAGAGTAAATATAGCTGAAATTTTCAGTCAAAAAACCCACAATTTTCAGGTACAGTATCAACGCCAAAAAACTCTCCGCCATGTTGTCTGATCAAGTATCCCATCTACCGTACTCCGCACTACAGTACTCCCTCAAATTGGCAACATGCCAAAAACCCGAGTTGTTCACATTGAAATCATCGCAACAATTGTCTTTTTTGGAGTTTCATAATTTAGATTTTGCCATGTTTTTGATGTTTATTGTAGTTTTTGCGTCATGGTGAAGGATTGAAAAAAACGTTTTTTTTACTAGCTCGAGTCAAGGTATCATAACTTGCAAGATCGGAAAAGTTGGGATAAGGTAGATCACAACTACAGTACCCCTACAGCATTCGCCTCGAATGTTAGTCGTTTCGTAACAAGTTAATGGTACGGTAGATCGCAAAGGTTCATGGTATTGCACAACTTGTAGATTCTACAGTAGATAACAGGGTTACGGTAGATCTTGAAGTGGTACTGTAGACAACAATGGTCGAAAGCCAAAAAAAAAACAAAAAAACAAGTTTGACCACAACGGGGAACCGAACTCACGACCTTTAACTCAGCCACGCGGCACAGCTTGAAATGACAATTTTATGTCTACAGTAGTCACTTTGCGCGTCAGATATGGTGTTTCTACAGAAACTGAGAATTTAGGTTTAGCTGATTACTTTTTTACGTGAACTCCAATAACCATATCAGTTCATTATCATCGCTACGTTGCAATGTCACGTTTGTTTGTCGATGTGGGAGGTATATGGGTGGATATGAATCATTGCGTAGAAGATATCTAAGACCAAATGGTTGAATCGAGTGGGTCTCCGGTGAAACAATCGAAGGAGGAAGAAGGAGGAGAAGGTGGCGGTGAAGCTGCACCAAAGACAGGTATATATGTTCATGTTAGAAATGTGCTCTTACACTCTGATTTCCAGGTGCACCAGTATATGAGGGAGAAGGACCAGCAACGATGGATCTTGTTGGCGGAGCTCCAATGGGAGCACCAATGGGCGGAGGAGCCGCAACCATGACCGACGTTGGAGGAGCACCAGCGACTGCATCAGTCGACTCAATCGCCGGATTAAGTGCTATTACGGTACTCGATTTATTTTCAACTAGTATACACGACTTATTTTATAGTTTGATATCACTTTTCCAAGATATGGCCGGAACCTGACGGCTCTTCAGCTTACGCTCACCCGAATCTTCTGGAGATGCTATGGAAAGAACGATTCGGTTATTGCTCATTATTTCGGGATGTAAGTTTTTTGGATTGGAGTGAATCGAATAACTCTTGATTTTTATAGAACTCCAGAAGAACTCGATCAATATTGCTGGGCCACGTATCACGAAGATACAACTGAAGGAGCAATAATTGGTGCGGATGGTGGAATATGCCTTGAAAATGGACACGATTCCAGCATCACAATCACTGCCTCGGGTCTTGTGAATGTATCAATCGATTTGCAACTAGTATATATAGTATATAGTTACAGTTCAAATTCGGTATTGCGAAATTGGGTAGAGACACCAACTCCCTCAATTTCTTGCTCACCAGCATCATCATGCGGGAATATGGAGCAACGGTTGAGGATATTGCAGCACATTTTGGAACGTGAGTATATATATATTGGATTGATTCGAATAATTGTTGATTTTCAGAAATGCTGACATATACAAGCAATGGTGTGATGCCTCAGCAATTGATGGAGATGGAGTTGAAGTTTGGGAGGAGGCGAAGGCTCGTATGAGGGAATATCTGGCGTCGGGGGTTATGCAGCAAATGGAAGTTGCCTCAAGAATGATCGGATCAAGAGGAGGAGGACAATCGACATATTTGATAATACTCGAATAAGGTGGTGGCGGAGGAGCCATATCAATATACATTGCTACCAAAGTAGATACCCGTTCCAATAAAATGTCGATTTGAATAAACTTGTGATTTCAACCATGTGTAAAATTGTATGAATATAACTTAGTAGATCATAATGGAGTACTGTAGACATGTCAAAGTATCCCAGCTACCGTACTCCGCACTACAGTACTCCCTCAAATTGGCAACATGCCAGAAACCCGAGTTGTTCACATTGAAATCATCGCAACAATTGTCATTTTTGGAGTTTCCTAATTTAGATTTTGCCATGTTTTTGATGTTTGTTGTTGTTTTTGCGTCATGGTGAAGGATTGAAAAACACGTTTTTTTTCGACTAGCTCGAGTCGAGGTTGCATAACTTGCAAGATCGGAAAAGTTGTGATAAGGTAGATCACAACTACAGTATACCTACAGCATTCGCCTCGAAAGTTAGTCATTTCGAAGCAAGTTGATGGTTTTGATCTACCATATCGCAGTGGTAGATCACAAGCTGTAACGGTAGATCCTGAAGTGCTACGGTAGATCAAAATAATCCATGGTAGACCACAAACCAGTTACTGTTATTTTGCTCAACAAAAAAGTGCAACCTACCCAGACACACCATACTTTTTTATCAATCAATCATCACTATTTTTTCAACCTTTCTTCCGTCTAGACACACTACTGTTATTTATTTATTCAGGCCATTACATGATTCATCGATATATTTGTGGATGATAATGCTTGTTTTTTGATCATTCAATAGGTTTAGGAAAATAGGTTTAGGTTTAGGTTTAGCTGAAAATAACGAGTTTTGGCTTATTTTTGGAACATTGTTTACTGGAACGTTCTTTTTCAATAGGTTTAGGTCCATCTAAAAGTTCTGAAATCAGATTTTTAACTGTTAAAATTGTCTGAAAATGAAAAAATCATACTTTTTTTTGGAAATGTAGATCAAAAAGTTTCAATGTAGTCTGAAATATCTGGAAATCAAAAAACACATATTTTTTTTCAGCCATCAAGTTTCAGTCAAGGTATTTTTCGCTGAAAATCAGGATAGGCTTAGGTCCATCTTTTGCCTCCAACTTTTTTTCAGTCTCATCTGAAATGGTAGTTCAACGGATATATGTACGTTTTGTTCTGAAAATCGGGCAGGTAGATCAAAAATAGCCACGCAAGTCTCTGAAAATCTGGAAAATGGACTTTTCAAATTGTAGAGGCAATATTTTTACTGTATACCAAGAAGAAATTTGCTGAAAATGACAGATTTTTGTCAACAAGAAAAAAAAACGTTTTTTTTCGACTAGCTCGAGTCAAGGTTGCATAACTTGCAAGATCGGAAAAGTTGTGATAAGGTAGATCACAACTACAGTAACCCTACAGCATTCGTCTCAAAATTTGTTAATTTCGAGGGCCAGTTGGCAAACATAATTTGGTACTGTAGATCGGTAGATTACAAACCAGTTACTGTAGTTATTCCTGAAAATTGACGTTTTCCATTAGCACTCTTTGTCAATACAATCTGTAGATCAAAAACTGAAAATTGTCTCAGGTAGATCAAAATGATGTAAGCTCCCTTGGGATACCTTATCTCCCTCATAATCTGCAGACAAAAATATATTTGTTCCGCATTTGAAACACATGATCAGACAATCAAGGTGGCCGGCCTGTCACTCAAAAAATGTTGCCACACAGCAAAAGTTCACATCACTTTTGTAAGGTCTTGTCTGTTTTGTGTTGCCCCCTTTTGCCGTCTAGACATATTCGTTGTTCCGTCACTCGATCATTGAGACACACACACCCGCCCCGATTATTTATGTACACTGATCGATGGGTGATGCATCGAAATGAGTGTATTTGTGTAGGGAATGGGGGAGACAAAGAAAGTACAGTCTAGGAGGAACAGATGTGTGGCGAGGATCTATGATGGCTCTATGGTTCTATGGTGTTTTTTTCTACTATAAATGTGTAATAACCGTAGTGTTGAACACGTTTTTCGCGACGAGACCACATGTGCCGAAAGGGTTTATTATTTTAGTCTACTACAATGATATTCAGAAGTTTAGGTTTATCTCCATCACAAAAAGTTCTATGCAACTTTGTGCTATTTTCCCATAGATCACTATTTTTCATGTCATAACATATCTATTTTTAGGACACCAGGAAGAAAAAAATTGTTTGCAACAAAAACATACATCAGTCGTCCTATACTGTACTTCATAGAACCATAGAAGCATAGAACCATAGAATCATAGAACCATAGAATCATAGAACCATAAAAAATAGTGATCTATGGAAAACAATCATAGAATTTCATAGAATCCTCGCGCATAGTGCATAATTGTCAGAAAGCATCTCTAGTTTGATGCTAAACCTAAACCTAACATCTGTCATCAATCATAAGTCTCATAAGCCACGCCCCTTTTCATTCATGTGGTCTAGCCGAGAGAAACATGTTCAACTCATTTTCTAGTAAAAAACTTCATTTACCAAGATTTTCGTCGGCTTTTCCCCTCGAGACCCAAAAAACCTCCACTCAAAAGTTTTTCACTCATTATTTTGACTTTATTTTGTATAATAGGTTTATTGTGTAATTTCAGGTCTCATAAACACAAAAAAATTGTGAAATTAGGTTTATTGGGTCTTATAATTATGAAAAATTGCAAAATCATCATGTTTTGAAGGATTTTCTTGCCTACATTTGAATTTATCATTCAAAAAACGCCCCAAAACACATTGTTCGTGTTTTTGGAAATTCAAATATTTGTAGAAAGAGGATAGATAGCAGAACATATACAAATTTTCCAAAAAACACAAGAAATATCAAATTTTAGCTGAAAATTCAGCCATGGCCTAACTTTCCGGATGTGTATCATGCTAAAGTTATTGATATCAAGTGAACTACAGTACGCCGTGGATATATACAGTTCTCCAAACGGTCAAGTTGATAGCCTGGGAGTACTGTAGTTTTGGTTCGACCTACTGTAGTTTACTGTAGACTGCAAATGTTTTTTGTAAGCTACAGTAATCCGTAGAGAAAACTACAGTACTCTCACATATTGATTTTTTTTGAGATTTCGATCGCCGGTTTTGAAATATGTGGTCTCGTAGCGAAAAACATGTTCAACACTACGGTTATTACTCTCATCCACTCGAGACCCAACTAAAATTTTTGTAGAATCTTTTTTGTATCTTCTGATATGAATATATGTATCTTCGAACAACTTGATCGATTTGATTTCCATTTTTCCATCAAAAAATCTACATTTTTTCCTTCTTTTTCTCCGCATATCGTCAGTTGTGACCAGTTGGTCTATTTCTGTATAGACATATATTTGCATATTTTGAGTCACCACATTTATTTGTTTTTTCAGACGGAACGTCTGAAAATCATGAATCGTGTCGAGAAATGCTCAAATATGTTCAAATCAGTCGGGCAAAAAGTCAGAAAGAAGGTTGGTGACAAATTCTATGGAAAAAGTGATTCATAGATTCATAGATTCATAGATTCATAGATTCATAGATTCATAGATTCGTAGATTTATAGAGTATTCTTTAACAGTTGTCAATATTTCCATAATAGTACTATTCAAAAACCAGAGCTTCATAGATTTGGCTTGTGGCGATATTTCCATATTGAAATGTGCTGCTTACTTCCATTTGGAAGTGCACAGCACAAACAATACAAAAATATCGCCACATCGGCTTTTCATTCATTTTATTTCGACTTCGCGAATCGTTGACAAATCAGTCTACGCCTTCTCCCTCTTTCACTTATGCATATACACATGCAGACAAAATCGAGGCCCCCCGACGAGCACTATACCTACCCACACAATTACCGCTAATAATTATGGCGCAGTGTCAGAACGAGCACCTGATATGCGAGCGACCAGGGTTCGAGGTCGGAATGAGGTTTTTGGATTTTTGTCAATATTTTGTAGAGGAGAATATGTTTCAGATATGCTCAACTCCTTGATTTTGAGTAGTTTGAGAAAAAAATCAAAAAATTATTTCCAAAATCAAAATTTCAGCTTCATACACGCATGTTCAGAGATTCATAGATTCATAGATTCGTAGATTCATAGATTCATAGATTCGTAGATTCATAGATTCATAGATTCATAGATTCATAGATTCATAGATTCATAGATTCATAGATTCATAGATTCATAGATTCATAGATTCATAGATTCATAGATTCATAGATTCATAGATTCATAGATTCATAGATTCATAGATTCATAGATTCATAGATTCATAGATTCATAGATTCATAGATTCATAGATTCATAGATTCATAGATTCATAGATTCATAGATTCATAGATTCATAGATTCATAGATTCATAGATTCATAGATTCATAGATTCATAGATTCATAGATTCATAGATTCATAGATTCATAGATTCATAGATTCATAGATTCATAGATTCATAGATTCATAGATTCATAGATTCATAGATTCATAGATTCATAGATTCATAGATTCATAGATTCATAGATTCATAGATTCATAGATTCATAGATTCATAGATTCATAGATTCATAGATTCATAGATTCATAGATTCATAGATTCATAGATTCATAGATTCATAGATTCATAGATTCATAGATTCATAGATTCATAGATTCATAGATTCATAGATTCATAGATTCATAGATTCATAGATTCATAGATTCATAGATTCATAGATTCATAGATTCATAGATTCATAGATTCATAGATTCATAGATTCATAGATTCATAGATTCATAGATTCATAGATTCATAGATTCATAGATTCATAGATTCATAGATTCATAGATTCATAGATTCATAGATTCATAGATTCATAGATTCATAGATTCATAGATTCATAGATTCATAGATCTCTCAGATGGATCTATGTACTCCATACATAGATCCATCACTCCTAGACAGTGTGTCCCCCAAATAACAACCTCCTCCTCCTTCTCCCCCCAAATGTGTTCCTTGTTTTCGGTCATTCCTCATGTGTCTAGACCACCCAGACGAAATGTTTTTGACCATTGAACCAACACATTTCCAGACGTCAACACATTCCAGTTTTTAAGCCCTCAAATGTTTTTTTGATCTACCCGGGTCCCGACTACTGTAGGTCGGGAAAACAACAACAAAAAAACTACTTTTTGGTATAATTAACCTAATTATTTTGATCAGAAGACTTTTTGATATATGCAAAACATATTTTCAGACATTTTGTTTAGCCTAAACCTAAATCTATGGTTCTATGATTCTATGGTTGTGAGTTCTAAGATCTATGAACATAGAGAACTCTGGATCTAAAAATCTATGAATCCTGATATCTGTGGACTTGAAGATCTATGAATCTAACGATCTATAGATTTAAAAATTTATGGATCTAAGTGTAAGAATCTGTGGATCTAAGGATCTTTGGATCTTTGGATCTAAGGCCCTATGAATCTAAGGATCTATAGAGCTAAGGATCTATGGATCTATGGATCCTAAGATCTATGGCAGTTAAGATTCGTAAAGCTGAAGATCTACGGATCTATGCATCTAAGCATTTATGGATCTGAAGTTCTATGGATTCAAGGAACTATAGATCTAAGGATCTAAATATCAATGAAGTTCTATGGTTCTATGCTCTCCATCTCCTTCTTCTTCTCCTGCCCTAACATAGTACACATCCAGTCTGTTCCTTGAATTATGGTCAGTCTAGACCCTCCAACAAACAACAATATGTGTGTATCCAGTATATCCAGTTGTTTGATGGACTCCTTCCATCATGGCTCAGACAGATTAATTGTTGTTCGAAAAACACACACACACATTCGTTCACTTGTTCGTCAGCCCCCAAAAATAATGTTTTCTTCTCCGTTCGCCTTCTTTTTTTTCGGCGGGGGCCAGACAACGAGGAAGTTGGTGTGGACTCCACACGGACAAGATGTCGTTAAAGGGGGGTAGTAGTGGATCATAGAATACCGAAGGGCTGCATATCTATGACGGTTATGACGGTTTTCCTATTTTTCTAAACCTAAACCTACGCGGGAACGGAAATCGTTTCAAAATGTTATCTTTTGATCTTCTGGACGTTATATGAACTTCATTAAAACAGACAGGGAGGTCTTTTGTGATTCTAATCTTTGACATCATTGAACGGAATGAGAGACCAGAAAGATCATAGAACCATAGATCTTGATTTCCATAGATCTCAAAATTCATAGATCTGCACCTCCATAGATCTTCGAATCCATAGACATACCTCACCGAGCTTGGTGTCGGTGATTTTGATGTAACCTGACGAGCTATTTTGCTTGGTGAAAAGTGCCAAAAGTTCTTGTAAAATCGAGCTATTTTGTCTGGTGGAAATTTTTGTGACCTAGTTCAGCGCGACCTATTTTGTATGGTTGTAGTTTTTTAACTAGAATGAAATTAAGTTATGTTTTTTTCTGGTATTGTTCTCATTTTTCGCGAAATAACCCGCTATTCGCTTTGGAGAATATAGAAATTTTCAGTTTTCAATGTTTTTCAGTTTCAAGTTTTGGAGGATTCAGTGTACTTTCGACGCGAAATTTCTCAATTTTTAGCTTTATCAGAACTTAAAAATGTTCATTTTCTTAGGCTGAAGTAAACATTTTTAAGAAAATCAGTTTGGACGACCTTGTTTGCAATAAATTATACTGAAAAAGTGTCAGTGTTTTCAGTTATTTATTCTTGAACAAATGCTGAATAGATATCAATTCAGCAAAAAACTTTTGACCTTTGCGGATTCGAACCCGCGACCTTGTTATCGTTGGTTGCGCGCACTAACCAAAAAGCCACCGCGCACACTTTGAACTAAATAGGTGTGAGTTATAGACATGACCGATGTGTATGTGTGCGCGCTGGGACTGTATTTCGTAATTTTGACTACCCCTCTTCAAACGACCCGTGTGCGCTTCAAACAAAATAAAAACAGTCGATCGAGGAGTGCAATCGAAAGTAGAACATTACAGCTACACGGAAAAATTTAAATGCGAGCTGGAAATTCACAACGAAAAAAGTTATAGCAAAAGGTGCCAATGGAAGGGAAAAAACGCAATGTAGCACTGAAAAAGTGAGGGTGCCGGTTGCAACGACACCCTCGATTTTCTCAGCCCTAAAGCAAAATTATGAAAAACGGTTCGAGGAATCGTCATAAAATGATATTTTGTACCTTAGATTTGTTCATGTGAGCTATTAACCTTATTTTGAGCGAGTAATAAAAATCGAGCTCGCTCAACGACACCCTCATGTTATCGAAAAATCTATCGAGAGGTAGCTCGTTTTTCTTGACGTTTTAGATAAAGCAATTTTCCAGCTTCAAAACAAAAAAAAGTGTATGTAAAAATGTTGATTCTAACAATATTTATGGCCTTTTTGTGAAAACTTTGAAAAAATTTGTTTGAAAAAACTTTACTTTTCACAAAAATGGCTATAAATATTGTTAGAATCAACATTTTTACATAAGTTTTTTTTTGTTTTGAAGCTTGAAGACTACTTTATCTAAAACGTCAAGAAAAACAAGCTACATTTGAATAGATTCTTCGATAACATGAGGCTGTCGTTGAGCATGCCCGAATTTCACAGCGGGCTTAAAATCGAATGAATAGCTCACATGAACGAATCTAAGGTACAAAATATCGTTTTATGACGATTCCTCAAAGGGATTTTCATAATTTTGCTTCAGAGCTGAGAAAATTGAGTCTGTCGTTGCAATTGGCAGCCTCATTTTTTCAGTGTTAAATTGCGTTTTTTCCCTTCTATTGGCAGATTTTGCTATAACTTTTTTTGTTGTGAATTTCCAGCTCGCATTCAAATGCATTCGTGTAGCTGTAATGTTCTAATTTCGATTGCACTCCTCGATCGACTGTTTTTATTTTGTTTGAAGCGTACACGAGTCGTTTGAAAAGGGGTAGTCAAAATGACGAAATAAAGTAATAGCGCGCATCCTCACACACCGCTCATGTCTACAACTCACACACACTTGAGTCAATCTGTGTGCAGTGGCCTTCTGGTGAGTGCGCGGAACCCATGATCATAAGGTCGTGGGTTCGGATTCTTGTTGCCAAAATTTTGTCGAAAAAGCGAGCTATTTTCCGTTGGGTCATTTTTGCCAAAAAAGCGAGCTGTAATACACCTTTGAGGGGAGGTATGTCCATAGATCTTCAGATCCATAGATTTTCCATTCCACAGATCTTTATATTCGCAAAACCATAGAATTTCATAGAACCAAAGAACTTTAAAATCATAGAAATTTTGAACCATAGATCTTCGTATGCATAGATCTTCAGATTCTTAGATCTCCAGTCCCATAAATTCTAAGATCCATAGAATTTCAGGTCCATAGAACTTCACCTTCATAGATATTTCGATTCATAGATCTGAAAAAAAATCCATAGATCTAAATTTCCATAGATCTTGATTTTCACAAATCATTAGATTCATAGATTTTGAATTCCATAGAACTTCGAATCCATAGATCATTCGGATCATAGACTTTCACTTCCATAGAATTTCCGATCCATAACCCTTCATTTTCATAGATTTTCCATTTATTAGATCTTCATATGCACAAAACCATAGAAGTTCATAAAAACATAGAATCATAGAAACATAGAATGATAGATCCTAAAATTCATAGATATCCACTTCCATAGATCTCCAGATTCATGGATCCTTATTTCCATAGATCTCAACTCTGTTAGATCGTCAAATCCATAGAAATTTAAATCCATAGATTCTCAGATTCATAGATCTTCATATTCATTGATTTTTATTTCCATAAATATTCGCTTTCATAGAACTTCGATCCCATAGATCTTTAGATTTCATAGATCCTAGAATTCATAGGGCTTACACTCATAGATCTTGATATCCATAGATTTTACCTACCATAGATCATCAAATCCGAAGATTGTGAGATCCAAAAAACCATAGAATCTCATAAAAACATAGAATCATAAATCCTAAAATCATAGAACTTCACCTCCATAGATCTTCCGATTCATAGAACCATATACCTCTCCACCCCGATCTATGATGTCTCCATGTCCTTTCATATCATCCTAACCTATTCATCTGTCTCGCCACCCCCCCTCCATCCCAATTCCCTAGACAGTCCCTCTCATTCCTAAATCACCTGCCCTTCTCTGCTCACATTTGATTTCTTTTTGATATTTTTTTTCATTTTCATGTCGAAATACTTCTGTCTCCTACGTATATAGGCCCCGTTGTCGTAAATCGTGCGAATTTTTTTTCGGTGTCGATCGCATAAAATCGACGCAATAAACTGGTTTGCAAATGTGCTTTTGTATGTATTTGAAACAAAATAGTAGTAGTAGGACATTTTTTTTCAAAAGATGGAGCTAAACCTAAACCTTCTTTCTTAATTCTACAAAAATTTTTGGAAGAGGATACTTTCCTTAGGATTAGGTTTAGTTCCATTCGAATCCATTCGAAACGGTTCCCATCAGAGCATAGGCTTAGGTTTAGGTTTAGCCTCAAAAAAGATAATTAAAAAATTCCGCATTTTTCAAACCTTTCATCTTAGGTTTAGCTTCAGACGATCCATCCTCTTTTTTAGGTTTAGGTTCAGTTTGGAAGGAAGTCTAGATTTTACACTCCAGTTTTTTAAAGGATTTTCAAATCACATTTAGGTTTAGGTTTAGCAATTTCTACATTTTTCGATTCATTTTTGGTGTTCTTCACTTTTTGTGTTTAGGTTTAGGTTTAAATAAGGATTCTCCAGTTTAGGCTTACTTTTAGGTTTAGATCCAGTACAAGTCGATGAAGTCTCCACTATTTCGGCATAGGTTTAGGTTTAAAGAAGTGTAGGAACTTTTTTCATCAATTTTTGGATATGTTAACTTAGGATTAGGTTTAGCTCCTTCCTGTAAGTTTTTCAATCATGTACCACTTAGGTTTAGCTCCATCTTCAAGTATTTTAAGTTTTTGTTGCCAAGAAATCTCGTCTGAAAGTGGGTGGTGTTTCAGCTGTCTGTGTTGATTTTTTGAATATTTTCCGCCATTTTTTCACCTGAATTTTTCGCCTCAAAACGTGAGGATTTGTGTTTTGTTTTGGTTACAAACAATTCCCCTATTTTTTTGCATCGAAAAATTTCCTCGTTTCGTGTGAACATTTTTTGTGTCCAACGCGACAAATGTGTGGTGGCCAAAAATACGATTTGTTGATATTGTAGTGTGTATATATCTAATACATTTTTTGATCTACCTGGATACTGTAGGTTGATACGTTTTGTGATCTACCTGGGCGGGATACTGTAGGGATGCATATCAGTAGGCCACTAATCAGTCGTCAGGATAAGTAGGTGGCCAAAAAAACAAGATGATAATCCAAAACACACATCTATTTTTTCTAATCTTATCCATAAACCAACCGTGTGAAATACACAAAAATAGTATTAGCATCATAGATCTGGAGTTCTATGGTTCTATGGTTCTATGATTCTATGATCTTTCCGATCGCCCATTTTTTGAAACTGTTCAATGATGTCGAGGATTACCATCATAAAAGCCGTCTCAGTCCTTTTTTGTGTATTCCCAATTTCAAGGTAGATCAAAACATACAATTTCTCATTTTCATACTCCTCTCGAACTAATTTAGGTTTAGCTCCATCTTCCACATGCTCCTGTACTTCATAGGTTTAGGTTTAAGGTAGAAGGTGTTCCTTCGGTTTAGGTTTAGTTCCATCCTCACAGTTTGTGTACATTGATGCTGGATTTGCATCACAAAAATGTGAAAATAATTTGTATTTCAAATTCTCCCACTCCCTCATGACTCTCCAAAAAATCATTTGTTCATTTTTAAAAATCACTTTAAAGGAGCATAGGTTTAGGTTTTAGCTCTTAGGCTTAGGTTTAGGATTAGGTTTAACAATATCTGTGATCTTTTCTCACTTAGGTTTAGGTTTAACATGTTTCCTGCAAGGATTTTCAATTTTCGCACGGTCTACCTCTCTTTTGGCTTACAAAATTAGGTTTAACTCCAGTACCCTTCCCGGTAGATCAAAAGTTGTCCGCGGCGTTCCTCCGCATCACAACAAAAAAACAGCAGCGTCCCGCGCCCCGCCGCGCCCGCCGAAAAACCAAACTAGAGACGGTTGGCGACGAGAGATACGGCGAGACAATGATATGAGGCGAGAGACGCAGAGATGTCTAGACGACAGAAAACAAAACCAGACATGCACGGGAGAAGGAAGGAGTGAGAAGGGGGGGGGGGGGGGCGCCTAGACCCCATATGAGACTCCGCCCACATTTGATGTTGGCCCTGCCCACTTTTTTTGCGTCGTTCTCCCTTCACACAATCCTTACACATCGCCCCAAAAACTTCTGAATGGTATATTCTAGTTTCCATTGATGTTTGAATGGATGAGTTGCAAATTCAACAAACTATGCGTGAGAGCAAATGATGCCAGCGAGACGGTCGCACCCATCGTCGAGCCGCCACCCAAGACGTTCTCATATTCGACGGCGGAGCTGATCAAATCGGTGATTCGATTGGAGTTGGTGAGTGGCTTTTTTGGAGCTTATCTAAGCACTTTTTCATGAAAATTAGTAGAAATTGAGGTTTTATGGTTCAAAATGGTGTTCTTTTTAACTTATCTAACAGGAAATGTTGATATTTTTCCTTGAAATTTTTATTTTTGACTTTTTTCGACATTTTCCTACGAAAATTCACAATTTTCCGATGTTTTTGCTACTTATCTAACAGGAAATTTTCATTTTTCGACTAGAAATTACAGTTTTTCAACAAAAAATTGCATTTTTCATTCAAAAATGGTGGTTTTTTCGACTTATCTAACAGCAAATTTCTATATTTTTGCTGGAAATTACAGTTTTTCAACAAAAAATTGCATTTTTCATTCGAGTTGAGTCATTTTCCCACAAAAAATGCCGGTTTTTGACGTTTTTTCAACTTATCTAACACAAAATTTCCAAATTTTCCACCAAAAACTTATCTAACATAAAAATTTTGTGCTTCTTTTCAAAAATCAATGACCCTTATCAGTTGTTTATTTCTATATTTCCACTACCATCTCAATAATCACATTTCCCCGCCAAAAATATCGTTATCTCCGCTATCACATCATATCAGTCATTTTTTTGGTACATAGTCCACCACCCCAAATATACTTCTGTCTGTCTAGACACATTAAACCGTTTCACCACTGATTTATCGTCATTCCTTTCTCTCTCCCTCTCACTCTCTCATTTCCCCATACTCTCTCATCTGCCAACCACTTTTTTCGTCGCCTCGCACTCTCTCACTTTCGCATACTCTCTCGCTGTTGGGCGCCCGGCGACACATGACTAAATGGAATTTTTGCAGTGTTTTTTGATGATTTCTACGCTGCTCCGTGTGTCTAATTAGTTGTAGAGGAAAGAAGAAATTCGCAGAAAAAAAGTTCACACTTTCCGTCTGGCACACGTCAGAGAATGCTCGAAATAGGCTTAGGTTTAGGTTTAGAGAGTGAGAAGGAGAGTGCTTAGGTTTAGCTCCAGGCTGCTTAGGTTTAGAGAGTTGTGAGGGGGAATATTTAGGTTTAGCAGCATCTCAAATTTTAGGCTTAGGTTTAGGTTTAGCAGTATCTGAAATTTTTAGGTTTAACTCCAGCCCGCTTAGGCTTAGGTTTAGGGGGTGACCTTCCCCCAAAATAATATAGAACTTTGAATTCAAATATCTCTCACAAAATATTTATATGCATGTGCCGACTCAAATGAGTGTACACAGACAGGCGAATGTGTCATAATCATAGGTTTAGGCGGCGAGAAATCGAAAGATCATCAATTATGAATTGTAGTCCACACGGAAAATGTTGCTTAAAGGGGGGTTACTTAGGTTTAGGTTTAGGCTACTGAATTTCTTTTGAATTTTACACAAAAAGGCAGCCTCCCCTCCCCAATCATCACATTTTTGTTTGTTCCCTTCGCGTCTCGGAATGCAGGCAAAAAGTGTGGAGGAGAGGCCAAACACCAGTGTAGTCTAGGAAGAAGAAGGAGACAGACAAATGTTGCGAATGTAGACTGGTCACTTGAGACGAATGGAAGGAACCATGATGTTTCGTCATAGAACTAGAGTGGCATAGAATCATAAAACTAGAGAGGCATAGAATCATAGAGTCGCTGAGGCATAGAACCATAGAACCATAGAACCATAGAACCATAGAACCATAGAACCATAGAACCATAGAACCATAGAACCATAGAACCATAGAACCATAGAACCATAGAACCATAGAACCATAGAACCATAGAACCATAGAACCATAGAACTATAGAACCATAGAACTCACTGCCATAGATATTCAGATCTATAGATCTTCACTTTGGTAGATCGTTATCAGGGCAGGAAGGAGGAGATGGAGAGCATAGAAACATAGTTCTTCATATTCATAGAACCATAGAATCTCATTTGCAGGACCTTCACATCACAAAAGACGTCATCAACCCTCGCAAACCTCAACCACACCGTGTGATGTGTGTCAACTGTGGTGTACGGTATTCATCCGTTGTCATCACACCGTGTCGACACCTTCGCGTTTGCCGTTATTGTGCATTCACAATGATGGAGTCCGCTGTTGTAAGGGTAAGTTTTTCGAGTCATTGTCAGAGATTTTCAGTCTCATTTTCGAATTCCTTAGGCTAAAATCCACCTAGAAACTTATCTTTGGAGCCTAAACCTAAACCTAAGCTGCCCCCCTTTAAGCAACATTGTCCGAGTGGACTACAATTCATAATTGATGATCTTTCGATTTCCCCGCCGCCTAAACCTATGATAATGACACATTCGCCTGTCTGTGTACACTCATTTTGAGTCGGCACATGCATATAAATATTTTGTGAGAGATATTTGAATTCAAAGTTCTCTATTATTTTGGGGGAGGTCACCCTCCTAAACCTAAGCCTAAATAGGCTGGAGTTAAACCTAATTCAGATATTTCTAAACCTAAACCTAACACAACCCAAATGGGGCGGCGCTGAAGCGCCGCCCCTAAGCCTAAAATTTGAGATTCTGCTAAACCTAAATATTCCTCCTCACAACTCTCTAAGCCTAAGCAGCCTGGAGCTAAACCTAAGCGCTCTCCTTCTCACTCTCTAAACCTAAACCTAAGCCTATTTTTAGAGAACTGAAGCTAAACCTAAACTTTGGGGTTTTCAAAAATGGAGAAGCCAAATTTCCTAACAAAAATTTTCCAGGAGTTCCCCAAACTATCACCAGTCTACTGTACATGTTGCTCCGACGAAGTCACTGGTTTCATTCGAGTGAGCAGTCGTAAATTCACCCTAATGAGCCCGGATCCTGAGCAGCCTGACTCGATCTTTGGCGGCTCATTTTCATCGTCAAGCAGCAGCTCGGAGGGTACTGTAACATTCGAAAAATACGCGGAATGTATGATATCAAATGTAAAAAATCAGCTGAAAGATGGTTTCGAATGGTCAACATCGTCGACGTCGAGCGTCTCGAAAAGTGTATCAAAATCTGTTTAGTGAGGGGGTTTTGAGGGGAGGGATGTGGTTTTTTTGGCTGAAAATGTCTGAAAATCTGGATTGTTATCGTTTTTTTCTGAAATTTTCAGCCAGATTTTACCCAAAAATCTGAAATTTTTTATCAGAAAATTTTGAAAGACAAATTTTTTCTGAATTTTTTCTGAAATTTCCAGCCAGATTTTCCCCAAAAGTCTGAAATTTTTGGTCTGAAAATGACTGAAAATTCGAAATTTCCTCGTTTTTTTCCCCGATTTTCAGCCAAATTTTTCCATAATTTTTGTGATTTTTTGTCTGAAAATCTGAAAAAATTTTTCTGAAAGTCAACAATTTTCGAAAAAATTTTAAATTTCCAGTCTCCAAAAATCAAAAAAAATCCTCAAAATCTGAAATTTTCAGAAAATTCGGAATTTGTGAATTTTTTTGTCTGTATATCATCAAAAAAACAATATCTACCCTCTCAAATCCACTCCTTCTCCCCAGTTCCTGCCTTATTTCCCCTCCCTCCCCTAAACCTATATACGTGTATATATTGCATTGAAATATTCATATTTACCTCACATTTTTTTCCTTCCCTCTATTTAATATGTATTGATGATCTACCATTACTACTGTACTCCCATATACTGTACCCCCATATACTGTACTTCCATTGCGGGACCCCTTTTGTTCAAATGTCCCCGGTGGACCCCACAAATCATCATCCCCCAAATCCTATACGCGGTCATATTGTTTCCTCCCAATTCGAAATATCTCGTGTTTTTCCATTCTTTGTTGTTGTCATATTTGCCATCTACCGTAATACTTTACCATACTGTAGGCCTACTGTATGTAGGCCACGCCCACTTTTCTTTCTGTTTTTTTTGAATCATAAATCATTGTTATCATTTTAAAAAAAATTTTCCTACAAAAAATGCACAATTTTCAAGTATTTTGTGTCCCACAAAAAAAGGGGCGGAGCTTAGGATTAGGTTTAGGTTTAGAAGAAACATGTTTTCAGCCAACTTTTTCAAGAAATGTCTCAGTTTTCAGCTTCAAAAAACTGTGTTTTCTACAACAAAAAACGCACAACTTTAAGGGTTTTTGGTGTCCCACAAAAAAGGGGCGGAGCTTAGGTTTAGCAGAAACATGTTTTCAGAAAACGTTTTCAAGAAAATTTTCGGTTTTCAGCTACAAAAACTGTTTTTTTTTCAACCGAAAAAGCAAGATTTTAGTGTCCCACAAAAAAAAGGGGCGGAGCTTAGGATTAGGTTTAGGTTTAGAAGAAACATGTTCGGCGGCGAGCGGCGGCGAAAGAAATTTAATTAAAGGGGCGGATGCGAAATTGGAAACGGATTTTTTAAATTTCGATGAAATTGTGAAAAGGAAATTGAAATGTGGAGATTTTCCGGGGGTCTCGGAGTGTTGATTTTTCGGAATTTTCAGATTTTCCGAAATTTGGGGGATCTAAAAATTCGAAAATTTTCAGATCGGAAATTTTTTCAGCCAAAAAAATCTGAAAAATCTGGGAAAAATTATAGTTTCAAAATTTTCAGATCTCGATAATTTCAGCCAAACTACATTTCAACTGGAAAAATGTCAAATTTTCAGATTTTTCAATGTCTGATAATCATTTTCAGCCGAAATTGGGATTTTCAGAAAATTCAAAAAATCTGAAAAATGTCAAATTTCAGCCAAAAAAAAACGGAAAAATTTCAGATCTGTAATTTTTTCAGCCAAAATCGATTTCTTGGATTTTCAGTATCAGCCAAAAAAATGATTTTCTGATTTTCAGCCAAATTGTCAGAGTCCACAAAAATTCCAGCCTCATCCAATATCCATAGAACCCATAGAACCATAGAACCATAGAACCATAGAACCATAGAACCATAGAACCATAGAACCATAGAACCATAGAACCATAGAACCATAGAACCATAGAACCATAGAACCATAGAACCATAGATTTATAGATCCATATATTCATAGATTCATAGATTCATAGATTCATAAATTCATAGATTCATAGATTCATAGATTCATAGAACCATAGAACCATAGAACCCATAGAACCATAGAACCATAGAACCCATAGAACCATAGAATCCATAGAACCATAGAATCATGAAAACTAGTGATCTATGGGAACAAAATCCATAGAATTTCATAGAACCTCATTTTTCCGTTTCAGATTTTCAGAAAATTTGAGTCCACAAAAATTCAGCCAATCCAATATTTTTCCTCATTCCTCCACACCAAACCCGAAATAATCGGATGATCAGCCTTCGCCCGTCGTCGGCTCCCGATGTGCTCTCTGGTTTTCTCTGCGTCTCTCCATCTCCCATACTCTCTCACCTTCCAGACGAAAAGCTATTTCAGATTCGACGGAGTGAGCAAATGTGTGTGTGTGCTCATTTCGTGTATGTCTAGACACATGTCACTTACTCTCTGGGCTCTTTCTGGAGCACCAAAGAGTTCTTGTGTGCTCCGCCGAGCACTTTTAGATGAGGAATTGAGTTTGGACGGACGAAACATCCATCAAGAAAGATGGAGGAATTGCACGTTTTTTTGATGCAGAAAAAAAACGAAGAGGGACTTGGGAAGGGGGAAATGTTTGTTGCATAGATAATGAAAAAAAGCAAAGTATCTGAAAATAGTTGAAAGTATTCTTTATTAGGTTTAGCTCCAGTCAAACATCGGGCAGGAACATTTACGGAATTTTTAGCCAAAAGTGAGTCAGAATATGGCTGAAAATAGCGCGTGTTTAAGAAAAAAAATCTGGAACAATTCACGGTCCGTCCCAAAGTCAGGCTGAGTGAGGGTTAGTATTAGGTTTAGCTCCTTTCAATGTAACACTGTAGAGCCATACTTTCAGAGGGAAATTTACAGAATTTTCAGCCAAAAATGGCTCTAAAAGTATCTAAAAATGTCTGAAAATGAGGGAAGATAGCTAGAATTATTGCAAAAAAATCTGAAAAAAATCATTGTCTCCGAAAAAAAAACGTTTTTAAAAATTAGGCTAAAATTTAAACTTCTTCAAAAATTTCCAGAATTTTCTGTAAATATTTTGGCTCAAAAAATTTTTGTTGAAAAAATCAGCCGAACTCTGATTTTCAACCATCTGAAATTACATGATTTTGGCCATATTTGTCTGAAACTATTGAAAAACATGGAAGGAAACAATTATTCTTCAAGTATGGAAAAAAATTTCAGAGAGAATTCTGTTCAGATATTTTTGAAAATCCACGCCTTTCACCCGAATGTGACTCAAAACAGCTATTTTTGTTGTAAAAATCTGTGATTTTAAGCCATATATTGAGATCAATATAGTATTCGAAGAATATTGTTAAAATTGTTTTCAGAAATAAAGATTTTTTTCAGCCAGAGCGTATTCGAAAAATCAGAAATTGCACGGAAAATTGACTTGAATGCTCCGAGTTTCAGACAAATTTTTTCGTCTGAAAATCTATGAAAACCGTCGAAGCTGAACATTTTATCTGAAAATGTCTGAAATCCCAGAGCTTTGCTGTTTTCTGTTTCAGATGATCTTTCAAACAAACATGTAAGAACGTGAGAATTTATTATTCCATGCCAACAAATTTTGCTCCGTGTAGTCCACTCGGACAAGTCTCGTTAAAGGGGGTGGCTTCCGCCACCTCCACACAACAATCATCCGGGAGGAAATTGGTAAATAACATAATATTATCCATAATAGATATGTGAGCAATACACAAACTATAAATAATATTTCAATTATCCCTATATTCATCCATTTTTCCGAGATCAAAAAACCAATCCACAATATCATGTGTTGTAGTCCACACGGACAAGTGGATGTTAAAAGAGGGGTGACGATTTCAGATATGGCTGAAAATAGTGTCATGGGTGTAGAATGGTGTGCTGATTTCGAATATCAAGGTGAAAAGTGGTGATTTTGAAGTTTAAGGGCTGAAAATGCCACGTTCAGCTTTATCATAGTCGTGATAATCTTGTAGCTTTATGCTACAAAAGTGGATATAAATGGATATATGATAGTATTTGATATTATCATTTGTAGTGGTGTTTTTGATCTCAATTTGTGGTCAGACAATCTGACTAATATGTCTGAAACATCAAAAAAGGGGTCTGATATAGTTGATATACGGACTGATATAGACCAACACAACTGAATAAATCGAATTATTGGGAAGGGGTGAAACACATATATACAACAACGTCTAGACAACCAAGGAAGATTAAATCAAGGAAATCTATGTTTTGTGGTTTGGAGGAATCTATGAATCTATGAATCTATGAATCTATGAATCTATGAATCTATGAATCTATGAATCTATGAATCTATGAATCTATGAATCTATGAATCTATGAATCTATGAATCTATGAATCTATGAATCTATGAATCTATGAATCTATGAATCTATGAATCTATGAATCTATGAATCTATGAATCTATGAATCTATGAATCTATGAATCTATGAATCTATGAATCTATGAATCTATGAATCTATGAATCTATGAATCTATGAATCTATGAATCTATGAATCTATGAATCTATGAATCTATGAATCTATGAATCTATGAATCTATGAATCTATGAATCTATGAATCTATGAATCTATGAATCTATGAATCTATGAATCTATGAATCTATGAATCTATGAATCTATGAATCTATGAATCTATGAATCTATGAATCTATGAATCTATGAATCTATGAATCTATGAATCTATGAATCTATGAATCAACACGAGCTGTCACGCCTAAACCTAAGTATACTGTTTTTCGACAATAAACTCAGTTCTGATCTGATTTTCAGATCGGAAATCAAAATTCAATTTTCCAGGTGTTCGTGTCTCGAATAACACCAACATCAACCGAGTGCAAATATCAAAAGTTGAAATGAATTCGAACTTTGATTTAGTAATCTTTTGGTCGAAATGGACTCATAGATAGACATATATGCCATATATATACCTTCAAATTTTGGCTGAAAATGGGGTATCGGGTGCAAAAATGACGCTGAATCTGAAAATCATAACAAAAATGCTCTATTTTAAGTTTGAAACGCTGAAAATCCGCTTTTCAGAGCATCGAGGAAAGATGCTTCAATGCACAAACTACATATTCTAACTATACTCATATTCATCCATTTTTTCCGAGATCAAAAAACCAATCCACAATATCCTGTGTTGTAGTCCACACGGACAAGTGGGTGGATGTTAAAGGAGGGGTGACAGTTTCAGATTTGGCTATATAAAATGGTGTCAGGGGTGTAGAATGGTGTGCTGATTTCGAAAATCAAGGTGAAAACTATTGATTTTGAGGTTTAATGGTGGAAAATCCAAGTTCAAACTACATATACCCACGCAATTATATGTATATATTCATCATTCGAAATATCATGTGAAACTTTCGTCTCACTCCAATTATCCATCTTCTATTCCTTCTTCTCCGTGTAGTTTGATGTTGTGTTTTTTGCTCGAGTTTCATGCATGAACAAGTGTGTGTCTAGGTTTAGGTTTAGCGCCGGTTCGTTTTTTGATGAAGACGGATGGAATGTGCGTATGCAATGAAGGAGTATTTTTAGAAAAAAAGTTGGGGGACGGCTGAGTATTAAATGCATTTAGGATTAGGTTTTTGGTGTTTGGAGGCGTCAACGAGATGGAGCTAAACCTAAACTTGTGGAATACCGAATCTCATTCTAGCCTTAACCTAAACCTATGCTCCTTTGAAAAAAAAGAATTGATGAACAGTTGGAAAAAGATTTCGTGGAAGATGGAGAAGTGATTTTCAGATGGAACTAAACCTAAGGAGCACATCTCCTTTTCAATCCTTTACTTTGTCGGAGTGGAGTATACCATCTGAAATTGTCCAGAAATCTACAGATTGTTACTTTTGATCTACCAGCCATACAGGAGATGCTAAATATAAAGTACACAATTTTTAGATTATACTAAACCTAAACCTAAGTGAAGCTGAAAAATGGATTTTCGAGTGATATAGAGCATTTTGAGAATCAGAAAATAACAGTTTCAAACAAATCTACAGTATCCTATGGCTGAAATTTGTTTCTGATACAGATCGAATTTTCAAAAGACAAAAATTTGGAAAGCTGATTTTCGTTAGAATTATCGGTTTTGTCCATTATTCCGTTATCAGATAAATTACCAAAAATTCTATATGTTTGGTATTTTTTCAGCTAAACCTAAAATTTCAGAACACTGCTCCAGGAAGTTGTGATTTTCTGACTGTTGATATGTCCTGAAATTCGACAAACTGGGAAATTTGTCTGAAAGTCTCAGACTTGCCAGTATACATTATCTACCTGTTAGATAAGTTTTCGAATGTTTCATATACAGTATTTCTCAGCTAAACCTGAAATTATAAAGTTCCACTGAAAAATTGGATTTTGATATTTTACAGGAGTTTCGCGATGTCAGGAAACCTTGAAAACAAACATTTCCCATGATAAGTTTTCTAAAAATTCAACTTTTCGGTATTTTTTCGAATATACTATTGCAAGATTTTTCCAGAAATTCACGATGTTTGAAAATCCGTGATTCCAGGAAAACAGTCTGAATCTTTTTCAAAAAAGTTCAAATTGTTTTTTTGAAAAAAAATTGTCATTCTGCAAAATATGCCAAATGTACCCAAATCAGAAAATGTTTTTTGTTGTTGATCACATCATTTGTTGTTGATTTTGGCAAAAAAATGGAAGTGATTCATAAATATGAGCAAAGTAGACATAAACAGCTGATAGTGATGATAACATATGATATTTTTGAGTATATCATGGTGATAATAACACGTTGATCAGGGAATTGGGGATGAGGAACAAAAAAAAATGATAAATATAAACCTATTTCCTGAAAAAGTATGGAATGAGGGATCATAAAAAGTGACATAAAACTAAAAGATTATCACAACTATGACAAAGCTGAGACTGGAAGTTTCAGCCCTTAAACCTCACAATCAACCATTTTCACCCTGATATTCGAAATCAGCACACCAATCTACACCCATGTCACCATTTTAAGCCATATCTGAAATTGTCACCCCTCCTTTAACATCCACTTGTCCGTGTGGACTACAACACATGATATTGTGGATTGGTTTTTTGATCTCGGAAGAAATGGATGAATATGAGTATAGTTAGAATATGTAGTTTGTGCATTGAAGCATCTTTCCTCGATGCTCTGCGAATCGGATTTTCAGCGTTTAAAGCTCGAAATTGAGCATTTTTATCATGATTTTCCGAATCAGCGTCATTTTTTACACCGAGTGCACCATTTCCAGCCAATATTCAAAAGTGACCCCCTTTAAGGTTTCACTTGTCCGTGTGGACTACACGAGCCATAAATGCGCTGAACATAAACCTAATTGTAGTTCGTGCATTGGAGCATAGTGCTGAAAATCGGAGCAACATGTTTTTGTACCTTGCTCTTTTTCTGGTCTCATGATGACATTTTAATTCTATGATCATAGAATCAGTCATAGATCTAACAGAAAAACAAGCAAAAATATGAATTTTGTGATCTACAATTGTAGCATATATATGATCATTTTCAGCCCTTACACCTCAAAATCAACAGATTTCACCTTGATATCCAAAATCAGCCCACCAGTCTTCACCCTTGACATCATTTTCAGCCAAATATCTGAAATTATCTAGATCCCGCCAAACCACAAAACATAGATTTCCTTGATTTAATCTTCCTTGGTTGTCTAGACGTTGTTGTATATATGTGTTTCACTCCCTTCCTATAATTCGATTTATTCAGTTGTGTTGGTCTATATCAGTCCGTATATCAACTATATCAGACCCCTGTTTTGATGTTTCAGACATATTAGTCAGATTGTCTGACCACAAATTGAGATCAAAAACACAACTACAAAAGATATTTTCAAATATTATCATATATCCATTTATATCCATTTTTGTAGCACAAAACTACACAATTATCACAAATATGACAAAGCTGAAACTGCCATTTTCAGCCCTTAAACCTCACAATCAACCATTTTCACCCTGATATTCACAATCAGCGCACCATTCTACACCCATGACACCATTTTCAGCCATATCTGAAATTGTCACCCCTCCTTTAACATCCACTTGTCCGTGTGGACTACAACACATGATATTGTGGATTGGTTTTTTGATCTCGGAAGAAATGGATGAATATGAGTATAGTTAGAATATGTAGTTTGTGCATTGAAGCATCTTTCCTTGATACTCCGTAAATCGGATTTTCAGCATTTCAAACTCAAAATTGAGCATTCTTGCCATGATTTTCAGATTCAGAGGAACTTTTTACACCCATGACACCATTTTCAGTCAATATTCGAAAGTGACCCCCCTTTAAGATTTCAACTTGTCCGTGTGGACTACACGAGACGAAATTAACCTTTTCAGAATTTATTCAATTCCAGGAACAAAAAAATCTTATTTTCAGCGTTTCCAACTCAAAATTGAGAATTTTCGACATGATTTTCAGATTCAGCGTCCATTTTTACACCTCGGCCACAATGTTCATCGAATCAAACAGATTTTTTAATATGAACATGAGGTTGGAAAATAAACATATTTTATTCGCGAGTTTTTATTGTTATACAATTATTGATCATCTGATTTGTAATTATTGTTTCTTATTCACATCAATTTCCGTTTGGTAGCTTTTTGTCACCAATATCATTTCCTTTCCATTATCCATATCGATCCTTGCCCTCGATATCTCATATTGATTCGCCGGCAACATTTCAAACGCGAATCCATCCAATAATGTTGTCAAATCCAACTTTTCACCGATACAGAATTTCGAGCCTTCTGAATAACTTTCATCCATCCATTTCTGAAAAATAATCTGGTGATGCTACATGATTTCAACAATTTTGACTATTTCCACAGAGTGCCGCTATGCTAAACATATCCAAAATATTGACAAAAAACCAAAAACCCCACTCCGACCTCGAACCCTGGTCGCTCGCCTACCAGTCGTCTGTTCTCCCACTGCGCAATAATTACAACACACATTTGATACTCAGCCAACTCTATGACTGCGTATCAAATGCACATGTACGCAGCTAACTACGTTTGATACTCAGCGAATCAATCAATAGGCTGAGTATCAAATGTATATCTGAATCGATAAGAATACGTTTACTACTCAGCTATGCTATGCTAATGATATCCCAAATATTGACGAAAACCCGAAAACCCAACTTTCATCTACAGTAAGCTACAGTACACCAAAAGGCAAAGTTTTGTGCTTTTCAGAGTACTGTAGTTTACTGTCGACTGCAGGTGTGCCTTTGTCACAGTAAACTACAGTAACCCCGTAGAGAAAACTACAGTACTCTCACAAACTGACTATTTTCAGTGATATACAGACAGTTTTCAAGTCAATTCGTGAAAGATACTGTAGTTTTGACTTGACCTACTGTAGGTTACTGTATGTTTTACCTGAATCAAGCGTCGGATGCCATTACATGTGATATTCGAATGTTTGATATTCAACTGAGTCGCCTTGAAATTCAATAATTGTTCATCATTGATATCATTTTGCACCATAATCGATAACTTCTCACAATTTATCACCTATGATTTCAAAGTTGGTATCTAGCGGAAATCCCTAAAAAAAACACCAACCTGAGACATCATTCCAATTCCTCGCAATACTCTTGTCGAATCAACCCTAGACGAATATCCTTCGTATGTTTCGATCGACTTGAGACCAGGAGCACAAAGATGTATCCATCTCACTATTCGATCTGGTCCACTTTCACGCGAGTTGAAGTTTAGGTGATTTACGCGGATACGGTAGTTCCCCTCCTCAAACAACTCAGCTGGTGGATCCTGAAATTTTAGTGGGGATTGCGAAATGTTGATATGTGACGAGGTTTCACTTACGTAATCCGCATGAAAGTCATCCACTTTGATGATGGTGGTCAACATGAATGTGGCATACCACTTTTTTAGAAGAAACAACGGAGAATATCCCTCGATCCATTGGGGAACATTCACATCGTCGCTGGAAGAAGCAACAACGTCATTTGGTGGCCGTGGTCGGACGAATTTTTTTGTCTTTTGAAATGGGTGATGAAGCAACATTTGACACTCAGTCAATACATATTCAATAGTTGGCTGAGTATCAAATGTTTAATTGACAACCGTTTCCTCTTGATTTAGCTGCGTACTTGTACATTTGGTACGCAGCCAACTAGAATGGGTATGGCTGAGTAACAAAAAATCTATGAATCTATGAATCTATGAATCTATGAATCTATGAATCTATGAATCTATGAATCTGAACCTATGAATCTATGAATCTATGAATCTATGAATCTATGAATCTATGAATCTATGAATCTATGAATCTATGAATCTATGAATCTATGAATCTATGAATCTATGAATCTATGAATCTATGAATCTATGAATCTATGAATCTATGAATCTATGAATCTATGAATCTATGTATATTCCAATACTTACTCAGAATACACTTCCCAATAACTTTGACTTGATTGGACGCTGAACTCATCACATTCGATCATTAGACCATCACGGTATGCCTCATTTGCACCTTTTTCCTTGATTCTCAACTCTTTTATACGCAATGGAATTGAGGAGACCAATGCCAAACTTGCTCGTGATGTCCATTTCATCTTATTCCTGCAAAAATGTCAAATTTTTTTCATTCAAAATCCGCTGTGATAAAATAGTCAGTTTGTGAGAGTACTGTAGTTTTCTCCACGGGTTACTGTAGCTCACTGTGACAAAAAACATCTACAGTAAGCACACAGTACGTTGAGCCAAAACTACAGTACTACCAGGCTTCAAGATGGGCTACTGTAGTTCACAGTAGTTTTCGAGAAATTGCAACAAAACTTTGGTTTGAACACGTTTTTGTAAATTCAAATGTTCAGATATACAGTAAACCACAGTAGGTCGAGCCAAAACTACAGTACTACCCGGCAATCAAATGTTCAAGATGGCGGTCTGGAGTACTGTACTTAACCACGGCCTACTTAAGTTCACAGAAGATAATTCGAACCACTTGACAACAGTTTGTGATCTACCGTATCAGTGGTAGATCTCAAAGTGGGTACTGTAGAAATATATATACCTTGTAATAAAATCCATTTTCTCGATAATCATCCATTTCAATTCATTTGGTAGATGGTCCCAAGTTTTGCCATGCTCCACGTTTTCCACCACTTCTACTCGATTTTCCCGTTCATTGACATCCTCGATTCTACAAAAATCAATTATGATAACAAATGCGCTCTATTGCACTTTTCTTGAACGGGGCCTAACTTTTGCAATTTCTAGGCCACCATTAGTTTTTCATTCAAATGTTGCCGTTTTGAGGCGCGAAATCGCACATTTTTTGAGCTGGAATTCGTCATTTTTCATCTATTTGAATAAAAAACGACTGATGGCCTAGAAAACTCCAAAAGTTCGGCCACGTCCCCATAAACCTTAGGTTTAGGTTTAGCGACAATATTTCTATTTTGTGGCTGCTTAGTCACAGTAAGCTACAGTAACCCGTAGAGAATACTACAGTACTCTCACAAACTGACTATTTTAGAGATTTTGAGCGATATAAATATAGTTTTAGACACAAATCTGGGAAAGTTGGGAAGCCTGGGAGTACTGTAGTTTTGACTCGATCTACTGTAGTTTACTGTGGATCATGCAGATTTTTTGGCTCCTATCTTCGTTGCTCACCTTATCATATCATTTCTCCCATATGGAGTTGCTCCGTCGATACATTCCACACATTTCATAATAGCTGTCAATACTACTGTCATTGTGCGCAAACTGAAAATATTGATGTCTACTGTGAACTACAGTAGGAAACTACAGTACTCTGAATAGCCAAGGAGTACTGTAGTTTACTGTAGATCTGTCTATTTTCAGACAAATCAACTCACATTTTTCTTAACACATATTGGATCATGGCTGATACAAAACTAACGAAATAATCGTTTTTTATATTAGAAGGAATGGATTATTTATCACTCATTTATCAATCGAGCAAGTCACGTGACAAAAAATATTTCACTTTTTTTTGTTGATACACGTTATTGTATATATCCAAATTTTTTGGCCAATTCTCAGATCTACAGTAAACTACAGTACTTCAGGCTTCCAACTTTTCACAATTTGACTTGAAAACTGTATTGATATCGATCAAAATCTCACAAATAGTCAGTTTGTGAGAGTACTGTAGTTTTCTCTACGGGTTACTGTAGCTTACTGTGAAAAAACAAACACCTGCAGACTAAAGTAACCTACAGTACCCTAGTTCATTTGTAATTGAAAACACCGCAATATTTTTACTGTGAACATCGTATCTAGTCTGAAAACACAAAACTGTGCCTTTTGGTGTACTGTAGATTACTGTAGAACATTAGTATTTGCAGTCTACAGTAATCTACAGTCGATCCAGCCGAAACTACAGTACTCCCAGGCGATCAACTGGCAGTTTGGAGTACTTGATATCTATGAGTTTAGAGTGATACACATACGGATAAAAGTTAGGCCATTTGTGACATAAAAGTTAGGCCATGGCTAATTTTCAGCTAAAATTTGAATTTTCTTAGATTTTTCGTGAAAATGTGTTCTATGCCAAAAGTTGTGATCAATAAGTTTTATTCACAAGAAAAGCAAAAATGGTTATAAAATGTTGTATTTACAATAATCCTCGATTTGTTATTGTTCAGCCGTTCCTTAATTTGGTGGACAGTATATACCGAGAAAGCTTGAAAATAAGCATGATTCACAAGTTTAGTGGTTTTATAAAAAACTAACCACATTCCGTATGGCGAGTGTTGGGTATGCATAATATTCAATGATGTTGTACATTGATTATATTTCACAATCAACATCTTCTCATCATTCATCACAAATCTCGCAATTTGTTCATTGTCTCGCTCCGGCACTTCTTCATACACCAATCCGGTCAATGTGATGCGAAGATCTTCTTTAACACCAAGAATTGCATGCGATCCAATGGGATAATTTTGATTGATCCATTTCTGCAAAAATAATCTGATAATGTTGCGAAATTTCAACAACTTTTGCTGTTTTCATGAAATGCCACTAAACTAAACCTTTCCAAAATATTGACAAAAATCCAAAGTCCCCACTCCGACCTCGAACCCTGGTTGCTCGCCTATCAGTCGCCTATTCTCTCACTGCGCCATAATTACAACACAATGCATTTGATACTCAGGCAACTCTTTTGACTGCGTATCAAATGCACATGTACGCAGCTAACTACGTTTGATACTCAGCCAATCAATCAAAATGCAATTAGTAGGCTGAGTATCAAATGTATATCTGAATCGATTAAAATACGTTTACTACTCAGTCAACAATTTTCGGAGATTTTTTTTTTGTGAAGCGTTTGATACTCAGCCAACTATTCAATTTGTTGGCTGCGTATCAAATGTAAACGTACGCAGTTAAATAGAGAGACTTGCGTTTGTTACTCAGTTAAAGTTTTGGTCATCACTCGTTTGATACTCAGTCAATCAGTCGATATGCAATTCGTTGACTGAGTATCAAATGTATAAACCCAACCTATATATGGTATATACAAAAACCGATTAAAAATTATTTTTCAAAGTCTCAGACTTGCCAGTATACATTATCTACCTGTTAGATAAGTTTTCGAATGTTTCATATACAGTATTTCTCAGCTAAACCTGAAATTATAAAGTTCCACTGAAAAATTGGATTTTGATATTTTACAGGAGTTTCGCGATGTCAGGAAACCTTGAAAACAAACATTTCCCATGATAAGTTTTCTAAAAATTCAACTTTTCGGTATTTTTTCGAATATACTATTGCAAGATTTTTCTAGAAATTCACGATGTTTGAAAATCCGTGATTCCAGGAAAACAGTCTGAAAACAAATATTTGTGGGCTGTTAGATAAGTCCTCAAACATTCCTCCTTCTTTTGTTGATGTTTTTTCCAGATAAACCTGAATTTTCAGAGCCTTTCAAAAAGTAGAGGAGCTCTAGATTTTTCCAGATTTTTTTCGGAACTTCAAACATTTCTGAAAATCTGAAATTCCAGACAAAAAACTGAAAACAATATTTATGTCTGTCAGATAAGTTTTCCAAAAATCTTTTTTTTCCGATTGTCTGTCATCATAATCCCCACATTTCTTTAATCTTTTTCAAAAAAGTTCAAATTGTTTTTTTGAAAAAAAATTGTCATTCTGCAAAATATGCCAAATGTACCCAAATCAGAAAATGTTTTTTGTTGTTGATCACATCATTTGTTGTTGATTTTGGCAAAAAAATGGAAGTGATTCATAAATATGAGCAAAGTAGACATAAACAGCTGATAGTGATGACAACATATGATATTTTTGAGTATATCATGGTGATAATAACACGTTGATCAGGGAATTGGGGATGAGGAACAAAAAAAAATGATAAATATAAACCTATTTCCTGAAAAAGTATGGAATGAGGGATCATAAAAAGTGACATAAAACTAAAAGATTATCACAACTATGACAAAGCTGAGACTGGAAGTTTCAGCCCTTAAACCTCACAATCAACCATTTTCACCCTGATATTCGAAATCAGCACACCAATCTACACCCATGTCACCATTTTCAGCCATATCTGAAATTGTCACCCCTCCTTTAACATCCACTTGTCCGTGTGGACTACAACACATGATATTGTGGATTGGTTTTTTGATCTCGGAAGAAATGGATGAATATGAGTATAGTTAGAATATGTAGTTTGTGCATTGAAGCATCTTTCCTCGATGCTCTGCGAATCGGATTTTCAGCGTTTAAAGCTCGAAATTGAGCATTTTATCATGATTTTCCGAATCAGCGTCATTTTTTACACCGAGTGCACCATTTCCAGCCAATATTCAAAAGTGACCCCCTTTAAGGTTTCACTTGTCCGTGTGGACTACACGAGCCATAAATGCGCTGAACATAAACCTAATTGTAGTTCGTGCATTGGAGCATAGTGCTGAAAATCGGAGCAACATGTTTTTTGTATCTTGCTCTTTTTCTGGTCTCATGATGACATTTTAATTCTATGATCATAGAATCAGTCATAGATCTAACACTGATACAAGTAAAAGGTTGAAAATTGTGATCTACAAATCGAGTATATATATATAAGAAACCCCACGTTATATATTCCTGAAAAAAATGCAATCATTGGACATTAATAGACGCAGATGTAAAATTGGGTACAGAAGGAGCCGGTTTGCAGACTGCAATGGCGCAGTGCAACAAACTTTGAACGATGTATTGATAGATTAAATTGGAAAAGCTTTGCAGTTGGTCAAAAGCAGTATAACATGTTTATTTATTGTAAACGGTGTATTTTTAAATTAAAGTTTATATTGGTTTATTATGATCATGAAAGAAAGACACGCAAGTAAAGAAATCTTATGTAACAAAGGAAAAAAAGAAACAAGTGGATAAAACATATAATTATATTCATGAACAGCTTGAAGAAACAAAGGATCCATTAGGAGTTCAACCTTTCCATTAGATGTGTGGCTAGATCTTAAAAAGAACAACATTGTCAAAAAAGAATAGTTCACGAGCACAAACCTGATGAGGAGTACGAATCAAATGACGTTGAAATAGACTTGATAAATTTGAAGAATGTGTCCATGGAATATGATGATTTCAGGTCTTGCTTGTGCTCTTTGAGGATGAATGAAATATCGTGAATTGGAAGGAATTTCTTATGATCGTATAATGCAATAGATATCAACTGACTGTTATGTATAACTTAAAAAGAAGGAATTGATGATAATGTTAAAGAAGCTCACCGAAGTTGATCGTTTTGTGAAGATCCTTTGGAAGTAATATAGTAGTAGGTATCCCATGATTGAAGGCGCCGTCTCCCAAATAAATCACAAATACCGTAGGATTGGCAACGGTTGGCAAATCCTGCAAAGAAGGAAAAAGTTCTTGATGTAATCAAGGGAAGCTTACTTTTAATACGTCGTCTGTGAAGATGGTATGGATGGTTGTCTTACTGTTCAGCTTGAAAGACTCTTGAGCCGACTTGTACCTCTTCATAAACGAGTCGATGGTTCTTGGCGAAGATTTGGGATGATGGTAAGTTCTATAAAAGATACTGTCAGTTATGTTACTGAGTAGTACTCACTCTAAATAGGAATCAAAAAACGTATCTCCACAACATTGTTTAATAATTTTCCTCGAAATTGTCTCAGGGAATCGATTCTTCCGTAACAAGCTCATTCTTGTCGGTCGTATACACTTGATTTTCTAAAAAAAAACGTATATGAATAAGGAAAACTAACTACCTCTTGTATCTGATTGATCAGGAGACATTCGAAAGTGTTTAGATCTTTCAACACACGGAACAGATGAGAAGGGTTAAAATCGAGAATTTTAGGCAACGATCTCAAAAAAAGATTTTCCATCTTTAACTCTTGAAAACAAATCGACAATTTGATCAAATAGTCGTTTAGGTTGAACCGCCAGTCGAATAAGATTGTTCTCATACGCCTAAAAAATAGCAGTTCTGATCAAAGTCGAAGAAAAATGAGTTCATACCGGTCCAAGTTCTTGGAAAATGGCACCCAGGTTTTTTGGACTCTGTCTAGAGAAATATTTCATCTCGAATTCGGACAGATCCGCTGCAATTCTGACGTGATTGAGCTAAAAAATAAGTATGTACGAAGTTGAGGAGGCAACATAACATACTTGATTAGAGATTGAATAGGTTGGTGGCTGTTGCTCTTTTCCTAACAAAGACAATACATATTTCAGTGCACATCGTCTTTCGAGGACAAACACTGCGGCTTTATCGTTCTCCCATATCAAGTCATTCTCATTCCGATGGTGGCTGACGAGGTGTATTTTCGAGTCTCTGAAAACGAAAATGATGGAAAAAAATGGGAGAAAAAGTACTAACTGATTGCACTTGTAGCCGACAGGCTCATAATGTGGAAGATGATACTCGCCGCTCGAAATTGTGAAAGATTCGAATACCAACTGCTTGCGCGACACCTTTTTCAAACAAGTCGAATCCAATTGATGTTTTGCAAATAATTCCGTCACAATGAGCTGAGCTTGATTTAGCTTCTCCTGTTTTACAATTGTTTGGTCCGTTTTGCTTCTTTTCGTGGTTTTCTCTCCAGAATCGTCATCGGAATCGGAATAGTAGTTTTCCAAATCACTACAATCATCGTCTAACGGTGGAAGAGTATGATCAGTTGTCGGTAGAGAACCGGGTAGTGATGATGTTGAAATAGCCGTAGTTGTAGAATCCTGTAGTGGCAATGGTTCTTCGGAGTCATCACATACTTCCACATGGGAGAAATGTTGCCTTAGCTCATTCAAATCAACAAGCGCAGAATCTTGAGTATAACAATACTCAAGTTTGTCCCACATCTGTAAAGAAGTGGTTTGAAGCGCGTATAAAAAATGGTGTCAATGGCGGATGAAGTGGAAATTCACCAAAAAGAAGTAAACAGGCGGTCAATTTCAGCCCTTAAACCTCAAAATCAACAATTGTCACCTTGATTTTCGAAATCAGCACACCATTCTACACCCATGACACCAAAAAAGGTTTTTGAAATTGACTAGATCCCGCCAAACCACAAAACATAGATTTCCTTGATTTAATCTTCCTTGGTTGTCTAGACGTTGTTGTATATATGTGTTTCACCCCCTTCCCAATAATTCGATTTATTCAGTTGTGTTGGTCTATATCAGTCCGTATATCAACTATATCAGACCCCTTTTTTGATGTTTCAGACATATTAGTCAGATTGTCTGACCACAAATTGAGATCAAAAACACAACTACAAATAATAATATCGAATATTATCATATATCCATTTATATCCACTTTTGTAGCATAAAACTACAAGATTATCATATCTATGATAAAGCTGAAAATGATATTTTCAGCCGTTAAACCTTAAAATCAACAAATTTCACCCTGATTTTCGAAATCAGCTCACCAATATACACCCATGACACTATTTTCAGCCGTATCTGAAATTGTCACCCCTCCTTTAACATCCACTTGCCCGTGTGGACTACATCACAGGATATTGTGGATTGGTTTTTTGATCTCGGCAAAAATGACACCATCCTCCTATAACGAGATGGAGCTAAACCTAACCTTGTGGAATACCCAATCACAAATAAGAGGACCAAGTTCTATTCCATCCATCTCGGTGTCTATGAAAACTTTTAGGTGGTCCTATGACTATTTTCGATTCTATGCCACAAGTTTATATCAATACAATATTTATTCTCAAATAATGGACTATCACGGATACAATCAATTTTTTACTACATAAAACTTGAACCCATACTCCTTTTGCACAATGATATGCTTTCTATCATTCATTGGAATTTTCGCTTTCGGATAATTCGCCTCCAACATTTCATACATCAATCCTTCAAGAACTGTTGACATTTCGATCGAGCAACACTCGAACACGGAGCCAATTGGATAATCTTCATTGATCCATTTCTGAAAAATAATCTGATGTTACAGAATTTCAACTATTTTGACTATTTTCATGGAGTGCCACTAAGCTAAACATATTCAAAATATTGACAAAACACCAAAAACCTCACACCGACCTCGAACCCTGGTCGCTCGCCTATCAGTCGCTCTTTCTCACACTGCGCCATAATTACAACACACATTTGATACTCAGGCAATTCTTTGACTGTGTATCAAATGCATATGTACGCAGCCTAAAAAGTTTGCATTATCTCACGTTTGATACGCAGCCAATTAATGCAATTAGTAGGCTGAGTATCAAATGTATATGTAAATCGATAAAAATACGTTTACTTCTCAGTCTACAATTTTCGGACGATTTTGTTATTTGTCAAACGTTTGATACTCAGCCAACTATTCAATTTGTTGGCTGCGTATCAAATGTGAACGTACGCAGTTAAATAGAGAGACCTGCGTTTGTTACTCAGTGAAAGTTTTGGTCATCACTCGTTTGATACTCAGTCAATCAGTCAATATGCAATTCGTTGACTGAGTATCAAATGTATAAACCCGGGTTGGTATATGGGGGACGTCCCGTACAGATATGTAGCGTTTTTTCTGTGGAGTATTTTGTCGCCGCGCCTCGATTTTGTCTCCATGCCACTTTATACATAACGATGCGCGGAAGCACTTTTTGTTCGGAGTAATCTCAATTACGGAGTATCGACCATTCGAATCAAAGTGTTGAACACTTGATACAATTTTGGAGAACACTTCTTTTTCGGGAGTATCCGGTGAATATGTGTTTACCTTTAACAATTGTTGAGCTCCTCGCCATGTCACATTTGTATTTTCCAAATCAATTTGTGTTGCTTTGAAATTCAACAACTGGTCGTCGTTGATATCATTTCGTAATCCGATCCGCATCTTGCAACATTTGATCACCTGTAATCACAAACTTTGTCATCTATAATCCCCCAAATAACACCAACCTGTTCCATCAATCCAATTCCAGTCAATGTCTGATCCGAGCAGCATGGATCGTCGTAAAATGTGTCAATCGTGTGGAGTACCGAGGAATCGAGAAGTCTTATCCAAGATATGACCCGCTCCGATTGGAAAGCAGTAAAGTTGATTGTTCCGACACGCATTCTGTAGTTATTCGGTATCAACTGAGTCGGTGGATCCTACAAAACATTTAGATCATTTTGGGATGACAAGTTCGCACTTACAATGTTTGCTCGGAAGTGCTTGACCCGGATATCAGTGGTGAGCAAGAATGTTGTAAGCCATTCACGGAGCAAGTACGACGGCGAGTAATGCTTGATCCATTCCGGTACACGCACTCTTCGCTCGATTTCATCGCCATTGCTGGAAAAACAAATATAGGTTTAGGTTTTTCTTGTTTGACTATTTTTTTGCGGAAAGTTTTCGACATGGTGCGTATTTTCAGGAAAAGTTGATTTTTTCTTCAGGTTGCGAGGTTTGAAAATCTATGAATCGGTAGAGCATAGAACTTCGAAGGATTACTGTAGTTGGTAGAGAATCTATGAGAAGATCTATGATAATCTATGGCTCCTCAAAAATCTATGAATCTATGAATCTATGAATCTATGAATCTCCCCCACAAATAGTCAACTTGATAATGACATACTCTGAATACGATAGTTGCCATGATCCTTGATTCGATGTTATCTTTAAGTCGTCCAATTCAATCTCGATCCTCTCTCGACAATCCTCACATCCACACTCTTCGTCGTGTTGATTCACTTTGAAATACTTGAGGCGAAGTGGGATGGAAGAGACCAACGCCAAGTTGTCTCTTGACGTCCATTTGAATCTATTTCTGGAAAAACCACGAATTTTTTTCATTCAGAACCTCTGCTACGACGTTTGTGATCTACACCAAAGTTTTGGGCAAATGCGCCCCATCGTAAAACTTTGAAAAAGTTAGGCCATGGCTCAAATTTCAGCAAAAATTTGAATTTTCTTAGATTTTTCGTAAAATGTGTATATATTCTGCTCTCAAAGCTCTTTCTGCATATATTTGAATTTCAGAAGTCACGAAAAATGCTTTTCGAGGCGGATTTTGTTGATTTTTATGTGAATATAGGTTGAAAAAGTACTAGATTTGAAATTATTTGTGGTTATAAAACTTGAATATACCCATTTTGTACAAGATACATAAAAATAATGAGTATCAGACTCGATTTGAGCTGAAATTTTAGTCATGGCCTAACTTTCTAGTCACAAATGGCCTAACTTTTCACATGTTGTAATGGGGCGCACTTGCCACGCTGTTGAAATGAATGGCATTTCACATTTTGTGATCTACCATTCTCATCACTGGTAGATCACAAGTGGGTACTGTAGGCATATATACCTCGAAATAAAGTCCAAATCCTCAACGATCATCCGTTTGATATCATATGGTAGAAGATCCCACGTTGTGCCAGTCTCCACATCGTCCACCACTTCTGCTCGATTTTCCCATTCATTGACATCATCGATTCTGCAAAAATCATTCATGTTGACAAATGCGCTCTATTGCACTTTTCTTGAACGTGGCCTAACTTTTGCAATTTCTAGACCCCCATTAGTTTTTCATTCAAATGTTGCTTTTTGAGGCGCGAAAATCGCAGAGCACAACATTTTTTGAGCTGGAAATCGTTATTTTTCAACTATATTTGAATGAGAAACGACCGCTGGCCTAGAAAACTCCAAAAGTTCGGCCACGTCCCCCATAAATCTTAGGTTTAGGTTTAGCGACAACATGTTGATTTTGTGGGTGCTCAGTCACAGTAAGCTACAGTAGCCCGTAGAGAAAACTACAGTACTCTCACAAACTGACTATTTCAGAGATTTTGAGCGATATAAATACAGTTTTAGATACAAATCTTGAAAAGTTAGGAAGCCTGGAGGTACTGTAGTTTTGACTCGACCTACTGTAGTTTACTGTCGGTCTTGCAGACTTTTTGGCTCCGATTTTCGTTGCTCACCTTATCATATCATTTCTCCCATATGGAGTTGCTCCGTCGATACATTCCACACATTTCATAATAGCTGTCAATACTACTGTCATTGTGCGCAAACTGAAAATATTGATGTCTACTGTGAACTACAGTAGGAAACTACAGTACTCTGAATAGCCAAGGAGTACTGTAGTTTACTGTAGATCTGTCTATTTTCAGACAACTCAACTCACATTTTTCTTAACAAATATTGGATCATTGTGGTTCACTTAACTAATGAAACAATCGTTTTAGTTTATCAGAGGAAATGAATTATTTATCACTCATTTTATCAATCGAGAAAGTCACGTGACAAAAAATATTTCGCTTTTTTTGTTGATACACGTTATTGTATATATCCAAACTTTTTGCCAAATGCTCATAGTCAGATCTACAGTAAACTACAGTACTCCCAGCCTATCAACTTTTCACAATTTGACACTTGAAAACTGTATTTATATCAATCAAAGTCTCTAAAACTGTCAGTTTGTGAAAATACTGTAGTTTTCTCTACGGCATACTGTAGTTTACTGGGACAAAAGACACATATGTAGTCTACAGTCATCTACAGTAGGTCGAGCCAAAACTACAGTACTTCCAGGCTATCAACTGGCAGTTTGGAGTAGTACTGTACTTATCCACGGCCTACTGTAGTTCACTTTATATCAATGAATTTAGAGTGATACACATTTGGAAAGTTAGACCATTTGTGACATAAAAGTTAGGCCATGGCTGAAGTATCAGCTAAGATTTGAATTTTCTTAAATTTTTTGGGGATATTTGTATATAAGAAGTGCCCAATTTCATTTTGTCGAGAAAACGATTTTCGAGGCTGAAAATGTGTTCAAATTCAGAGTGATTTTGCAAAAATGCCGACCAAAACTTTTTGTTTTCAAAATTCTCGCATAATTCAAAAATTACATATTTTCAGCACAGTTATTAAATCTGAAGAGAATTTCCGTCTCTCAGAGAAGTTTACGATCATTTTTTTTAAAGAATGTGGAAGTTGGAACTAATAACTTTATTAAAAACAGAACAAGAAATTTATATAAATCCTGACGATGTTGTGGTGCCGCTGTTGGTGTCGATGTCATCTGAAAAATTATTAATGCCTATTAAACTAGTATAGGTGTTCTTTGAAATAGATTTTCGGACTTTTATCATAGATTCTAGGGGTTTCTGACCATTGAATAGTCAGAAGTTTAGCACATGTGCAAATATTCTAGGTTTTTTATACTCCAAAAAAGTCAGAATTTTGACACATGTGCAAAAATTCTAGGTTTTTGGGACCTTAAAAAAGTGAGAATTTTAGCACATGCGCAAATATTCTAGGTTTTTTATACTCCAAAAAAGTCAGAATTTTAGCACATGTGCAAAAATTCCAGGTTTTTGAATAAAATATTGGTGTGTAAAAATGAAATTTGATGAATTCTGTACTCATAAGAAAAAAAACAGTGACCGAGAGTACATCAGACTCACGGAAATTAAACGAGCATAAAGCATACTCATTTTTCTTCGAAAACTGTTGCGTTTCCGCAGTTTTTCGGTAGTATGTTTTCCTGATTTGGGCGATATTTTTGGTATTCAATCGAAAATGCGTTTTGATTTGGTAAATGTAACAAAATATTCACGAATGTGTCGATAAAATTACTGTTCCACAGCATTCTTCATTGAAATAGATGAAAAATTTATTGAAAATGACATATTTCGGTATTTTTTGGAAACAAAATGTGAAAAAAAAAACGTTTTGCTGGCGATTATTTTTACTTCTATGATGTTTTTCGTCATTTTTTGTTTTATTTTGCCTAGAAAATCGGTTATTTTTTCTTATTCTTCACTAACTCCGCTGAGGTTTTTCAAAACGAAAAAATACTTGTTTAAAATCCTTTTTTGCCGCTTCTTTGCCCAATCGCTTGATCCTTGTTGTTTATTCTGTAATGAAAAATCAATTAAGGAAAGAATATACATCAATTTGCGTTATCAAACATAAAAACAGCGTGTAACAAATCAATATTCGACAAATTGACGGAATTTGAGGCGAAAAAAGGGTTTTAAGGCGAGTAAGCGAAGAAAAACTGACGGAAAACTTCTAAAACAATTTGACATGAATAATTTAGTCAATTCATATCGAAAAACAGTAGAAAATACAATAGAAATCGAAAAATAACGCAGAGAAATGGTTTTTTACTTATAAATAAAAGTCGCAGGGCCGTGGCCGCGCCGCCGTTTTTTCTAGGGCACTGTTATTGCTAAAAAATGTATTTTTGCGATTTTCTGATATAACTATGATTTTTAAGCAATTTCTCACTGTTTTTCGAAAAGTCAGAATTTTGACACATGTGCACAAATTCTAGGTTTTTGGGACCTCAAAAAAGCCGGAATTTTAGCACATGTGCAAAAATTCTAGGTTTTTGGGACCTTAAAAAAATAAGAATTTTAGCACATGTGCAAATATTCTAGGTTTTTTATACTCCAAAAAAGTCAGAATTTTGACACATGTGCAAAAATTCCAGGTTTTTGAATAAAATATTGGTGTGTAAAAATGAAATTTGATGAATTCTGTACTCATAAGAAAAAAACAGTGACCGAGAGTACATCAGACTCACGGAAATTAAACGAGCATGAAGCATACTCATTTTTCTTCGAAAACTGTTGCGTTTCCGCAGTTTTTCGGTAGTATGTTTTTCTGATTTGGGCGATATTTTTGGTATTCAATCGAAAATGCGTTTTGATTTTTTAAATGTAACAAAATATTCACGAATGTGTCGATAAAATTACTGTTCCACAGCATTCTTCATTGAAATAGATGAAAAATTTATTGAAAATGACATATTTCGGTATTTTTTGGAAACAAAATGTGAAAAAAAAAACGTTTTGCTGGCGATTATTTTTATTTCTATGATGTTTTTCGTCTTTTTTTGTTTTATTTTGCCTAGAAAATCGGTTATTTTTTCTTATTCTTCACTAACTCCGCTGAGGTTTTTCAAAACGAAAAAATACTTGTTTAAAATCCTTTTTTGCCGCTTCTTTGCCCAATCGCTTGATCCTTGTTGTTTATTCTGTAATGAAAAATCAATTAAGGAAAGAATATACATCAATTTGCGTTATCAAACATAAAAACAGCGTGTAACAAATCAATATTCGACAAATTGACGGAATTTGAGGCGAAAAAAGGGTTTTAAGGCGAGTAAACGAAGAAAAACTGACGGAAAACTTCTAAAACAATTTGACATGAATAATTTAGTCAATTCATATCGAAAAACAGTAGAAAATACAATAGAAATCGAAAAATAACGCAGAGAAATGGTTTTTTACTTATAAATAAAAGTCGCACGGCCGTGGCCGCGCCGCCGTTTTTTCTAGGCCACTGTTATTGCTAAAAAATTTATTTTTGCGATTTTCTGATATTACTATGATTTTTAAGCAATTTCTCTCTGTTTTTCGATATAAATCGGTTAGTTAATTTATGTCAAATTGTTTTAGAAGTTTTCCGTCAGTTTTTCTTCGCTTACTCGCCTTAAAACCCTTTTTTCGCCTCAAATTCCGTCAATTTGTCGAATATTGATTTGTTACACGCTGTTTTTATGTTTGATAACGCAAATTGATGTATATTCTTTCCTTAATTGATTTTTCATTTCAGAATAAACAACAAGGATCAAGCGATTGGGCAAAGAAGCGGCAAAAAAGGATTTTAAACAAGTATTTTTTCGTTTTGAAAAACCTCAGCGGAGTTAGTGAAGAATAAGAAAAAATAACCGATTTTCTAGGCAAAATAAAACGAAAAATGACGAAAAACATCATAGAAATAAAAATAATCGCCAGCGAAACGTTTTTCACATTTTGTTTCCAAAAAATACCGAAATATGTCATTTTCAATAAATTTTTCATCTATTTCAATGAAGAATGCTGTGGAACAGTAATTTTATCGACACATTCGTGAATATTTTGTTACATTTACCAAATCAAAACGCATTTTCGATTGAATACCAAAAATATCGCCCAAATCAGAAAAACATACTACCGAAAATCTGCGGAAACGCAACAGTTTTCGAAGAAAAATGAGTATGCTTTATGCTCGTTTAATTTCCGTGAGTCTGATGTACTCTCGGTCACTGTTTTTTTCTTATGAGTACAGAATTCATCAAATTTCATTTTTACACACCAATATTTTATTCAAAAACCTGGAATTTTTGCACATGTGCTAAAATTCTGACTTTTTTGGAGTATAAAAAACCTAGAATATTTGCGCATGTGCTAAAATTCTCACTTTTTTAAGGTCCCAAAAACCTAGAATTTTTGCACATGTGTCAAAATTCTGACTTTTTTGGAGTATAAAAAACCTAGAATATTTGCACATGTGCTAAACTTCTGACTATTCAATGGTCAGAAACCCCTAGAATCTATGATAAAAGTCCGAAAATCTATTTCAAAGAACACCTATACTAGTTTAATAGGCATTATTAATTTTTCAGATGACATCGACACCAACAGCGGCACCACAACATCGTCAGGATTTATATAAATTTTGTGTTTTATTTTTAATAAAGTTGTTCGTTCCAACTTCCACATTTTCAAAAATTAAAATAAAACAAATTGCTTGCTTCCTGCGTTTTTTTCCAACACGTTTCCTGACTATTGATGACAAATTTCTGGAATTGAAACTAGAACTGGAAAAATGAGACAAAATCTGATTTTGAATACATAATTCAAAGCGATGGAATCTTGTCACAATTTTGGTCTCGATGAACGAATTCTCGACAAAATGAAATTGGGCAGTTCTTATATATTCTGCTTCCAAAGCTCTTTCTGCATATATTTGACTTTCAAAAAACACGAAAAAATGCGTTTTGTTGCGATTTTTGATGATTTTTTCCGAATATAGACTGAAAAAGTGATAATTTTGAAGTTATTTGAGGTTATAAAGTCTGAATATACCCATTTTGTACAAGATACATAAAAATAATGAGTATCAGACTCGATTTGAGCTGATATTTCAGCCATGGCCTAACTTTTCTGTCACAAATAGCCTAAATTTTTACATGTGCATCACTCTAAATTCATTGATATCAAGTAAACTACAGTAGGCAGTGGATAAGTACAGTACTCCAAACTGCCACATTGAATAAATGAGAGCCTGGGAGTACTGTAGTTTTGGCTCGACCTACTGTAGTCTACTGTAGATCTAAGAATTTGCCGGAAAATGTGGATTCAAAAATGTGGAACCTATTTTTGTTTTGAATCCAAATTTCCTAAGTTTCCGATATTTTCAAGCTACAGTAATCCTCAAGGCAACAAATACATGCTCTACAGTATGATTTATGATCTACCTATTTTCCTTGCCCAAAATATACAATCGGGACCAAGACATACATCAAGATATACAAAAAAAAATTTTGACCAAGATATACACCCCTCCCCCCTTTCGCCAGGAGGGAGGGTGCCCTCTCACCATGTGTTTGATTCGACCAATCGATAACTCTATCTCTACCGTCCATCACTCTCTTAGGTTTAGTTCCCTCTCCATCTCCATCTCCATTTCTAAACCTAAAACATGCCATATTTCACCTCAAATCATCCGATTGGATGCGAATTTGTGCAAAAATATTGGGAGCAGAATGTGTTGAGTTTCCAACATGCAAATATTGTGCGTTTTTTCTATTTGATTCGGAAAAATCGTCATTTTTAGGTATATATGATGTCGTGGCACAATCGATATGGATCGACGGCGGAAAAGTTTGATATGGGTGAGTGGTATACATTTAATACTCAGGCAATCGTTTGGCTGTTTATGTACGCAGCTAAATCGAGATTTTGTTTTAGTTTTTCAAACGTTTGATACTCAGCCAACAATTCAATTTGTTGGCTGCGTATCAATTGTAAACGTACGCAGTTAAATAGAGAGACTTGCGTTTGTTACTCAGTTAAAAGTTCTGTGTATCACACGTTTGATACTCAGCCAATCAGCCAATTTGCAGTTCGTTGAGTGAGTATCAAATGTATAGGTACGCAGCCAAATCGAGAAACTAGCGTTTATTACTCACTCAACAATTTTTGGAGAATTTTTCTATTTTTCAAACGTTTGATACTCAGTCACATATACGCAGCCAAAAAAGTCGTTTAGTACTCAGGCAACAGTTCTTTCAACCAAACTTGTTGATTCAGCAAACACATTTGATACTCAACCAGTCGATCAATATAGAATTTGTTGACTGAGTATCAAATGGGCATGTACGCAGCCAAATCGACGAAAAAAAAATCGACACTACGCCATAAGCCTAAACCTAAACCTACTTTTTCAGAAACCCAAGCACATTCAACCATGAACCTTGAAAATAATAATACTCCATCCGAATTTGCTGTGAGTCAAAATTGCTCATTTTGCTAAATTTTCCTATTTTTTCAGCTCGAAAGAGGAAGAGACACATCGAATTACAAATGGGCAATCCATCCTCAAGATCATGCATTGATATGGGCCAATTCGAAGCTTACCCTCTTTTTTCCAGGTTTTTTCACTGAAATATTAGCTAGATTTTCAGCTTCCTTTTTTCAGAAACAAACAAATGGCAACAAACGTTGTCCGGCTTTCGTGTTCCCTACCGTACTATCATGGGTACTGTAGTTGTTGATAATTGTCTTTATACATTGATTCAATTCCCGTCGGATCAATTGTTGACTATTAACAATTTGGGAGATAAAACACATCAAGTGAAGAAGGTAGCTATCTATATATGATTTGGGTATATATATATATATATATATGATACTGAGTATCAAACGAGTGGTGATATATACCGTATTTCGTCAAATACAGCGGCTGCAAACGCTGCCGTATAATGATAATATCTCGAAATATAGAAGGGCTATCAAAAAGTAGTAAACTGCAAATTTGTAGATCAAAACTTCAGCTACAAGTTTGCTGTTGACTATTTTTTGATAACTGTACTTGCTTCTGAGATATGATCATTCTCCGAGACAGTCCGCTCTAAACGAGGAAATACGGTGTATATACTTCATATAGGTTTATATATACCATATATGGGTTAGGTTTATACATTAGATACTCAATCAACGAATTGAATATTGACTGATTGGCTGAGTATCAAACGAGTGATGACCAAAACTTTAACTGAGTAACAAACGCAAGTCTCTCTATTTAACTGCGCACGTTCACATTTGATACGCAGCCAACAAATTGAATTGTTGGCTGAGTATCAAACGTTTGACAAATAACAAAATCGTCCGAAAATTGTTGACTGAGTAGTAAACGTATTTTTACCGATTCAGAGATACATTTGATACTCAGTCTACTAATTACATGATTGGCTGCGTATCAAACGTGAGATAATCCAAACTTTTTAGCTGCGTACATATGCATTTGATACACAGTCAAAGAATTGCCTGAGTATCAAATGTGTGTTGTAATCATGGCGCAGTGAAAGATCGGGCGACTGATAAGCGAGCGACCAGGGTTCGAGGTCGGAGTGAGGTTTTTGGTTTTTTCGTCAATAATTTGACTAGGATGGCTTGCTTCAAAGCTCATAAAACTCTCAAAAAGTATGTTTCTTGCAGATCACCTCATTCCATGGTATATTCCAGCAGTATATATGAAAAAATAGCTAAAATTACAGAAAACCGGAAAATCAGAGGTGCGCATTCTCGAAAACGATGATTTCCGCCTTATCAGTACTGAAAACACTCCTGATACGCCATGGAATCAATGTTTATTCTGTAAGTATCTACTATCTGCGTCTCTCAATATCACACACTATTTTCCTTTTTCAGGGTATGCTGATAATTGTATATATACCCTGCAATGTGCGAAAAAAGATATACTGATAAGGGCATGTGATATGGATACAATGGAATGGAATCAGGAAAAAGTGATAAATAGTCCTAGAGAATCACTGGAATATCGAGATGTTTATCATATCAGTGATAAGATTTATGTGTTGTGGAGATCACCAACGTAGGTTTAGCTCCTTTTGTTCAGTATCTAAACGTAATTTTGCGACATTTTCGCGGGACGACCAATCGCAAGAAAAACGTTTTTAACAAATGCTAGTTTGTTTTGATTTAACTGCGTACATGAGACGTTTGATACGCAGCCAAAATAAGCAGCCAAATCGCAAAAAAAACGTTTTTTTGCTTACCGTACTCTTACTCTAACACTCCTGAACTCGTATATTTCTACAAAAAAAAACGTTTTTTTCCGACCGTTTTTCTTGCGGCTACGGTAGATAAAAAAATATTTTTTCTAAATGTCATTGATATCAAGTGAACTACAGTAGGCCGTGGATAAGTACAGTACTCCAAACTACCATCTTGAACGCTTGATAGTCTGGTACTACTGTAGTTTTGGCTCGACCTACTGTAGTTTACTGTAGACTGCAAAGTTTTTTGTCACGGTAAGCTACAGTAACCAGTAGAGAAAACTACTGTAGGTTACTGTAGATCTGAGCATTTGACAAAAAATTGTATCCATAATACTTAAACCTAAACCTATTTTTTCAGAAAAAAATGTGGATTTCTTCGTCTTGAAATGAGTAAGTCCATCCTATCATTCCATCTTATATCCATTTTTTCTAGATCCGTCCCTATCCACCATTTGCCTACTAGCACTGGCCGAGTACGGTAGAGCGCCGATACCGGAGCCGGCACCAGAACGACGAAATTTCGGTGCTGGCATTGACAGTTTTGCCGAGGCTATGAGTCTGATGTCGATACAGATTGACTTTTTCGCTGACGACAGGGCTGCGGAAAGAACTGAAAAAGTGAAGGAATGTCTGCCAGAAGAATTGAGGTAAACCTAAATTTTAGGAAGGTCTCAAGTTTTGGGAGTTTCAGAAAAAGATTCGAAGCAATTCACAACTACGAATTTGGGAATGAAATTGAAGTTCAACATGACCACTTCCGTCATCATCGACGACGTCGTTATTGACAAAATTTTGTTAAATATTGTTGTTTTAGTTCCAATAAAATCGGAGTATCGACCTTTCGAATGAAAGTGTTGAATACTTGATACAATTTTGTATATACTGCTTTTGTCGGTGTATCCGGTGTATCAACCCCACTCACTTATATACCGCCCCTCACAATGATCCTCTCCATCGGAATATCAATTTGACAGCTCTTTTCTCTGAAAAAAACACAAAATTGGAATGTTCGGTGGAGCATGTTTACATACCTTGAATATTTCCGGAAGGTCAAATGGCCAATCGGCGAAACTGAGGAAGTTTCGATTTGAGTAGAAATACTACAGTAACTTGGTATACTGTAGCTGGTATCAATTACAAAGGAGCATACCATAAATTGGCAGGTTTTGGGAGTTTTGAACATGCGCCTTTGAAAATTGTCTCGCTTGGATTTTTGCAACATTCTGCAAAAACCTAAACCTAAATCAAAACGTTTTTATGCAAAACTACAGTAGTCAAGCATACTGTTGCATTTTTAGAGGAACATATCAGAATCTGCGATCGTTCTTTGGAGGGAAATTTGAATTTTCCAAGAACACAAAATTTTCCATGACCATTTGTTGTACGATACTAATCCTAAAATGTATGAAAACTTGAGAAATTTCAATGAAAAAGTGGCATGACAAAAGAAATTTTTAGGGTATCCGGGGAGGCAAATAAAGTGGTAATTTGTTTTATTGACGGTGGAATTATGTACAATTGATTGATTATAATGAGCCTGTATATATATAAAAGGAAACCCGTATAGCATCAGTCACATTTGATACTCAGTCAACTGCTCAAAAATTCTCCTGAATCGGGTATGATATCGAGTATGAAGTGGTGGCCGATGTCTCAAATCTCTTCCGTTTCACACTTTTCACCCATAATTTCATCTTGTTCACTTTTTGTCCTTTCGCCTTCATTTTGTTTTCTTCCTTCTTTAGATATGAGATTTCTTCCATTCTGAAAAAAATGAGTGTTTTCGGTCTCGACTGGAAAAATTGTGGGATACTGTAGTGACTACAGTACTAATTTTAAAGGCGCATATTGTTTCAAGTACAGTAACCACGTCATTACATCTTTGTATCGTCACGATGTATTTACAGTACCCTGCTTCAGATCTACAGTAACTCAGTTCAAGTACAGTACGTCGTGATTTAGTTTCTACAGTAACTCTTTCACGATGTTATTTACAGTAATCCTGCTTCAGTATTTTGATCTACAGCACCTCGTGTTCTGGTATCTACAGTAATCTAACTATAGTACAGTGTTTTTCTATGCCGAATTTTGATCTACAGTATCCCATGACAGGCACAGACAGACACCCTCACTATCTACAAAAGCTAAAGTACTGTACTTCATATATCTATAGTAGGCTAGTTGGAATAATTCAGAATTCCGGTGTGAACTACAGTACTTCAGTCTACTGTAATCCAATTACAGTAGCCCTTTCACTAGTATTGTCACGATGTCATTTACAGTACCCTGCTTCAGTAGTTTGATCTACAGTACCTCGTGATCTGGTATTTATAATAACGAATCTACAGTACTTCCACATACAGTAACCTAGCTACAGTACCCCTTGACCTACCTCGCCGCACTACCCAAATGATACTTCAAACTTCTTGTATCATCCGAATCCAGTGGTTTAACCGACTTGCCAGAGAACACATCTGGTTTGACTTCTGGTAGAGTATCATACGCATCATCCACCGATGTCAACCCAATCGCCAAATTCCGATCGATCAACAAATTACAATCGAAATCGTCGGCATCCTCGCCGAATGGATTGAGTAGTTCCATGGCGACTTTCAACCAACCCATGTAGAATATGAACTCGATTATTGTCATGAAGGGTATATAGAGATCCACCTGGAAAATCGAGTAGATAGTTTGATGATCTTACAGTAATTTTTTGATTGCAAATTATATTATTTTTGCCTCCCCGGATACCCCGATGAAGCAGTATGTATATTTTTATTCAATTCAGAAAATTATCCAACTGACTATCAAAAGTAACCCATCATGTTGACTCTATATAAAATACGTGAATCGTATATTATACTGGTTACCCTCATATATTTCAAAAATTGTCGTTTTACATAGATTCTAAACAAAATTTCTTATATTTTCTTCGCTTCAATTTTGAGCTATGTTATTATTTCAGCAAATTTGAGCTTTTTTCATAACTTTTTCTCAAAGTTTCCATTTTTAACTCATTCACCAAGATTTCGATTCATCTTTCATTCAAAAGTCTGGGAGCAAGTAATTGGGATTACGCCGAAGAAAACTGCCGCCGCGCATCGATAGGTATCAAGTGTCATGCAGACAAAATTGAGGACTCCACAGAAGAAACGCTACGTATATGTACGGGACGCGCCCCATATATGAGTTGGGTTTATACGTTTGATACTCAGTGTCAGTCAACGAATTGCATATTGACGGAGTGGAATAACTAACCTCAGTTTTGTTATGAGCACTTTCCGATATGAAAAATTGGCGGGTAAAAACGCACAAGAAGAAGTATGTGTGAACAGCCATATTGACCAATTGAGGGTACATTAATGGAATTGGTACCCAATCATACATGGATACTGTAGTTAAGGCACTACGGAATTTGCTGATTTCTTGGGCGATGGCATTTCGGGAGTTGTCACCATCGATGAGCTTTTCGGCTTTTCCGACGTTTAGGAGCTCCAATGCCCAATTGAAGCTCACCCAATACTTTTGATATCTGCAAATGAAGCATAGATTCATAGATTCATAGATTCATAGATTCATAGATTCATAGATTCATAGATTCATAGATTCATAGATTCATAGATTCATAGATTCATAGATTCATAGATTCATAGATTCATAGATTCATAGATTCATAGATTCATAGATTCATAGATTCATAGATTCATAGATTCATAGATTCATAGATTCATAGATTCATAGATTCATAGATTCATAGATTCATAGATTCATAGATTCATAGATTCATAGATTCATAGATTCATAGATTCATAGATTCATAGATTCATAGATTCATAGATTCATAGATTCATAGATTCATAGATTCATAGATTCATAGATTCATAGATTCATAGATTCATAGATTCATAGATTCATAGATTCATAGATTCATAGATTCATAGATTCATAGATTCATAGATTCATAGATTCATAGATTCATAGATTCATAGATTCATAGATTCATAGATTCATAGATTCATAGATTCATAGATTCATAGATTCATAGATTCATAGATTCATAGATTCATAGATTCATAGATTCATAGATTCATAGATTCATAGATTCATAGATTCATAGATTCATAGATTCATAGATTCATAGATTCATAGATTCATAGATTCATAGATTCATAGATTCATAGATTCATAGATTCATAGATTCATAGATTCATAGATTCATAGATTCATAGATTCATAGATTCATAGATTCATAGATTCATAGATTCATAGATTCATAGATTCATAGATTCATAGATTCATAGATTCATAGATTCATAGATTCATAGATTCATAGATTCATAGATTCATAGATTCATAGATTCATAGATTCATAGATTCATAGATTCATAGATTCATAGATTCATAGATTCATAAAAGTTGTAAAAAGACTTAGTGGAAGTTGGAGAAATGATTTTCAGGTGGACCTAAACCTAAAGAACACACCTTCTTTTATCCTAAATTTGTCCGCGTGGAGTACACAAACTGAATATGTTCGGAAATCTACAGATTGTTGATTTTGATCTACAGAAAATACATAATACGCTGCACACGATTTTCTGATTATTTAAAACCTAAACCTATGAAAAGACGGAATATGAAGTTTTTAGAAAGATGAGAGAAAATTTGCGACTCTGAAAAAAAACAGTTTCAAACAAATTTCAAAATTTCAATGTTAAAACAGTATATCCTTTGACTGGTTTTTTTTTGATATAGAGTGAAGATCATCGAATTTTCAAAAGACAAAAATCTGAAAAACTGATTTTTGTTCGGATTACCGGTTTTGTCCAATATTGGACTGTTAGATAAGCTACCTTAAAATTCCATATTTTTGGTGTTTTTCAGCTGAACCTAAAATTCAGATTTAAAAAAATGTAGATATCCAGATTTTAAGACTGTTCAAAATTTTGAAAATTCAAAGACACATTTGGAAAGTTGTTTAAAGCTCTCAAACTTGTTAATATCATAGGTCGAATAGTGTCTGGAAAATTTTTCGAGTTACACCCCCCCCCCCCCCTCAAAAATTTTTTTTCTCGAAAATGAAGATTTCGAGGCTTTTTTTGCACTTCTTTTGCTTTTGAAACAAAAAGTAACAAACAAATGTATATTCTAAATCGAAAACCCTATCCAATGACAAGTTCCATCATTAATGACACAGACGCCTTTTCTCGAAATCTTTCATAGATCGTATGCATCCCCCAGATGAACCAAATCTGAAAATGTGCACTTGAGCTATTACAACTTTCTTATATTTGATCAAAAATTCAATTTAACCGGACAAACTCACTTTATTTTGAGAGAAAAAGTCGAAACCCTGCTGAACAATAAAGTTAGACACTCATTCGCCGACCTGTGGCTCTATTATCGTGAATTTCTCAAAAACCTGATTTCGTATCAATCTGAAAAAAATTCCTGGCAGGTTTCTGCACATACCTAACAAGATGTATATAGCCGGTTTTCATGAATTTGGGCCGTTTTTGCTGAGCCCCCCTCCCAGTTTTTTTCCAGTCGCACAGTGTTGGACGAACGGAAAAAAACTGGGAGGGGGGCTCAGGGAAAACTGGGCAAATTCATCAAAACCGGTTATAAACATCTTGTTGGGCATGTGCAGAAACCCACCAGGAATTTTTTCCAGGTCCGTACCTAACCGGGTTCCCAGAATATCGATCTCATTAGATAAACAGTCATTTTCTTCAAATTTTGCAGAATATCTAGTTATACTAATATTCTGGGAACCCGGTTAGGTACGGACCTGGAAAAAATTCCTGGTGGGTTTCTGCACATGCCCAACAAGATGTTTATAACCGGTTTTGATGAATTTGCCCAGTTTTCCCTGAGCCCCCCTCCCAGTTTTTTTCCGTTCGTCCAACACTGTGCGACTGGAAAAAAACTGGGAGGGGGGCTCAGCAAAAACGGCCCAAATTCATGAAAACCGGCTATATACATCTTGTTAGGTATGTGCAGAAACCTGCCAGGAATTTTTTTCAGATTGATACGAAATCAGGTTTTTGAGAAATTCACGATAATAGAGCCACAGGTCGGCGAATGAGTGTCTAACTTTATTGTTCAGCAGGGTTTCGACTTTTTCTCTCAAAATAAAGTGAGTTTGTCCGGTTAAATTGAATTTTTGATCAAATATAAGAAAGTTGTAATAGCTCAAGTGCACATTTTCAGATTTGGTTCATCTGGGGGATGCATACGATCTATGAAAAGTGAGCACATTGCATTTGAAGTGTCATATCTTACTTCGGAAGTGAAAAGTATTGTGTTCTATAGATGAAATGGAAAAAAAAAGAGCATTGACGATTTTTCAGTAAAAAAGTAGTAATGTTCACGTCAGGGAAACAATAAAACTTCAATAAAAAAATCAAAAAAATTTCGAAAAAATTTTGAGTTACACCCCCCCTCCCCTAGAAAAAATCAGGACTATTCGACCTATGGTTAATATACATTATCTACCTGTTAGATAAGTTTTCGAATGTTTCATCTACAGTATTTCTAAGCTAAACCTAAAATTACAAAGTTCGACTAAAAAATTAGAATTTTGATATTTTTCCGGAGTTTCGCGATGTCTGGAAACCTTGAGAACAAACGTTTCCTATTTGTTAGATAAGTTTTCTGGAAATTCAACTTTTCGGTATTTTTTTCATATATACTATTGCAAGATTTTTCCAGAATTTCAAGGTATTTAAAAATCCAGGAAAACAGTTTGAAAACAAATATTTGTGGGCTGTTTGATAAGTTCTCAATTCCTTCTTTTTTTTTGTTGATGATTTTCAGCTGAACTTAAATTTTTAGAGCTTTTCAAAATGTTCAGAGCTCTAGATTTTTCCAGATTTTTCCGGAACTCTGAATTTGTCTCATACTTTGGTTTTCCAGAAAAAATGTCTGCAAAACAAACATTTGTTGACAGTTAGATAAGTTTTGCAAAAAGTGTAGTGCTTCTGAAGGTTAGTTTCAGCTAAACTTACATTTTCAGAGCTTTGCAAAAAGTTGAAAGCTCTAGATTTATCCAGATTTTTTCGGAACTTCAAACATATCTGCAAATCTGAAATTCCAGACAGAAAACTGAAAACTAATATTTTTCTGTATGTCAGATAAGTTTTTCAAAAATCCAATATTTCCTATTGTCTGTCATCATAATCCCCACATTTCTATAATCTTTTTCAAAAAAGTTCAAATTGTTTTTTTGAAAAAAATTGTCATTTTGTGCAAAATATGCCAAATGTACCCAAATCAGAAAATTTTTTTTGTTGTTGATCACATCATTTGTTGTTGATTTTGGCAAAAAAATGGGAAGTGATTCATAAATATGAGCAAAGTAGACATAAACAGCTGATAGTGATGATAACATATGATATTTTGAGTATATCATGATAATAATATACGTTGATCAGGGAATTGGGGATGAGGAACAAAAAATTATGATAAATATAAACCTATTTCCTGAAAAAGTATGGAATGAGGGATCATAAAAAGTGACATAAAACTACAAAATTATCACAACCTCTGGCATAGCTGAAAATCCCATTTTCAGCCCTTAAACCTCAAAATCAAGGAATTCATATAGATTTTTGAAATCAGCACACCATTTTCCACCCCTGACACCATTTTCAGCCATATCTGAAATTGTGACCCCTCCTTTAACATCCACCCACTTGTCCGTGTGGACTACAACACAGGATATTATGAATTGGTTTTTTGATCTCGGAAAAATGACATCAATGACATGGAGCTAAACCTAACCTCGTGGAATACCCAATCACAAGTTCAAGTTCTATGCCATTGATCTCGGTATCTATGAAAACTTCTCGGTAGTTCTATGCCTCCATTTCTTGATTCTATGCCAAAAGTTATGATCAATAAGTTTTATTCACAAGAAAAAAAATGGTTATAAAATGTTGTATTTACAATAATCCTCATATTTTTTTCGTCTCCAATTGTTATTGTTCAGCCGTTCCTTGATTTGGTGGCCAGTAGATACCGAGTAAGCTTGAAAATAAACATTATTCGTGGCAACGTGTCCCATGTTGGTCCAGTCTTCACAACTTCTTTCGATCCTTTCGTATTCTCCACATTGTTGTCTCCATTGTTTCTGAAAATACTCGACTTAGGTTTAGGTTTATCGATTCGAATTGTGCGGTCGGTAGATCCAAAACTCACCTTGAGATCTGATTTTTTGATCTTGCTTTTTTGTTCAATGCCGCACACATTCTGACAACAGTGCTCATTCTGAAAATACTCCAATTTCAGAATCTGCCACGAACAATGATCTACAGTAAGCTACAGTAACGCTATACAGTACTCCAGAATGCAAAATATTAAGCTTTTTTTAACGTGCCAAAATTCCGCAATTTTTCAGTGAATGGACCAGGGTACTGTAGGTTACTGTACCTTTTGATTTATTTGTACCACCGTATGCTACAGTATGCCATAGAGAGGGGTACAGTACACTAACAAACTGACAATTTTAGAGATTTTGAGCGATACAGTGTTCTATACAAATCTTGGAAAGTTGATATACTGTAGTTTTGGATCGGGCTACTGTAGCTTACTGTGGATCTAGCAGATATCGGAAAAAAACTCACATGATTGTATTGTATTAATAGACCAAAATATGATTGATAAATATTTTATTTATCAGCAGGAATGAATTTTTTATCACTAATCTATCAATCGTGGAATTTCGAGCAAGTCACGTGACAAAAAATATTTTGATTTTTTTGGTTGATACATTTTTGTTGATACTGTCAACCCAGATCTACAGTAAACATTTCAGTTTTGATCTACCGAGCACACAATCTGCAAGATCTACAGTAAGCTACAGTAGGCCGAGTCAAAACTACAGTACCCCCATGCTTCCATCTTTTCACGATTTGATTTGAGAACTGTATTTATATCGATCAAAATCTCAATAATAGTCAGTTTGTGAGAGTACTGTAGTGTTCTCTACGGGTTACTGTAGCTTACTGTGACAAAACACACACCTGCAGACTACAGTAACCTACAGTAGGAAAGAAGGAAGAATTCACTCATTTCCAGACGGAGAAACCCGCAGTATTTTGCTGAAAAAACTGTGTTAGGTTTAGGTATTATGAATCCAAATATTTGTCAAATACTCAGATCTACAGTAACCTACAGTAGATCGAGCCAAAACTACAGTACTCCCATATTATCAACTATTCAAGGTGGCAGTTTGGAGTACTGTACTTATCCACGGCCTACTGTAGTTCACTTGATATCAATGAATTTAGAGTGATACACATTCGGAAAGCTAGGCCATGGCTGAAATTTCAGCAAAAATTTTAATTTTCTTAGATTTTTCGTGAAATTTGTGAATATTCTTCTCTCAAAGCTTTTTCTGCATATATTTGAATCTCAAAAAACACGAAAATATGCGTTTTGGGGCGATTTTTGATGATTTTTCGAATACAGACTGAATATGTAATAATTTTGGAATTATTTATGATTCTGCGACCTGTATATACCTATTTTGTACAAAATAAAGCTAAAATAATGAGTATCAGACTCGATTTGAGCTGAAATTTCAATCATGGCCTAACTTTTCTGTCACAAATGGCCTAACTTTTCTCATGTTGCAATGGGGCGCACTTGCAATGCTTTTAAATTGGGAATATCTGTTATTTCCGTAGTTTCAGATATTTTTGAGATACAGTAGTCCTCAATGCTCCAAATACGTGATCTACCGTATGATTTATGATCTATCCTTTTCCCCTTGGCCATGATATACAATCGGGACGAAGATATACACCCCCCCCCCCTTCACCAAGAGAGAGGGTGACCACCTCACCATGTGTTTGATTCGACCAATCGATAACTCTATCTCTACCTTCCATCACTCTCTTAGGTTTAGTTCCCTCTCCTTCTCCATCTCCATTTCTAAACCTAAATATGCCATATTTCACCTCAAATCATCCGATCGGATGTGGATTTGGGCAAAAATATTGGGAGAAGAATGTGTTGAGCTTTCAACATGCAAATATTGTGAGTTTTTTGTGTTTGATTCGCAAAAAACGCCGTTTTTAGGTATATATGATGTCATGGCACAATCGATATGGATCAACAGCAGAAAAGTTCGATTTGGGTGAGTGCAAAACATTTGATACTCAGTCAATTATTTGGCTGTTTAGGTACGCAGCTAAATAGAGAAAAGTTTTGTTTATCTCACATTTGATACTCAGCCAATCAATCAATATGTTTTGTCAAACGTTTGATACTCAGCCAACTATTCAATTTGTTGGCTGCGTATCAAATGTACAGGTACGCAGTTAAATAGAGAGACTTGCGTTTGTTACTCAGCTGAAATTTTGGTCATCACTCGTTTGATACTCAGCCAAAAAATATGCAATATGTTGACTGAGTATCAAATTTACAGGTACGCAGCCAAATTGAGAGTTTGTCAATCAACAATTTTCGGACAATTTTTTATTTTTCGAACGTTTGATACTCAGCCAACGGACTTTTCTGGAAATTTTCTGAAAATGAGAAAAAAAACTAAAATTTTTCGAGGTTTTTTCTTCGATTTTGGTTGGCTGAGTATCAAATGCACATGTACGCAGTCAATTTCTTAGTACTCAGGAAACAGTTTTTCAACCAAACTTGTTGATTCAGCAAACACATTTGATACTCAACCAGTTGATCAATATAGAATTTGTTGACTGAGTGTCTAACGCATACATACGCAGTTAAATCGAGAGACGCGTTTGATACTCAGCTTACGGACTTCACTAAAAATTGCCTGAAAATGAAAAAAAAAACAAAAAATTTTCAAGGTGTTTTTCTTAGATTTCTGCTGAGTATTAAATGCACATATACGCAGCCGAATCAACTCAGTTGCAAACTAAAAATTACAGTGTAAACCTAAACCTAAACCTATTTTTGCAGAAACCCAAGCCCATTCAACCATCAACCTTGAAAATAATAATACTCCATCCGAGTTTGCAGTAAGTCAAAACTGCTCCTTTTTTGCTCAAATTTCTATTTTTTCAGCTCGAAAGAGGAAGAGACACATCGAATTACAAATGGGCAATCCATCCCCAAGGTCATGCATTGATATGGGCCAATTCGAAACTCACTCTCTTTTTTCCAGGTTATTTTTTACCTATATATCAGCTGATATTGTTGTTTTTTGTTTCAGAAACAAACAAATGGCAACAAACGTTGTCCGGCTTTCGTGTTCCCTACCGTACTATCATGGGTACTGTAGTTGTGGATAATTGTCTTTATACATTGATTCAATTCCCGTCGGATCAGCTGTTGACTATTCAGAATTTGGGGGATAAAACACATAAAGTGAAGAAGGTAAGCATCAATATATGGGTAGGTATATACATATATATGTATACAATATATGGGTTGGGTTTATACATTTGATACTCACTCAACGAATCGCGTAATGACTGATTGGCTGAGTATCAAACGAGTGATGACCAAAACTTTCACTGAGTAACAAACGCAAGTCTATCTATTTAACTGCGTACATGTGCATTTGATACGCAGCCAACAAATTGAATAGTTGGCTGAGTATCAAACGTTTGACAACTAAGAAGTCTCCGAATATTGGTGACCAAGCAGTAAACGTATTTTTATCGATTCAGATATACATTTGATACTCAGCCTACTAATTACATATTGATTGGTTGGCTGCGTATCAAATGTGTGTTGTAATTATGGCGCAGTGGAGAACTGAGCAACTGAAAGGCGAGCGACCAGGGTTCGAGGTCGGGGTGGAGTTTTTGGTTTTTTTGTCAATATTTTGACTAGGATTACGTGTTTCTTCAAAAACTTCAAAAAGTATGTTTTCTTGCAGATCACCACATTCCAGCACGACAAATCTCATCTTTTTGCTCATAAAAATGTTGTATATTGCATCAGTACCATGGTAAAAAAATATTTTCATATATACAAAAATAATTCCTAAAATTTCAGAAATCCGGAAAATCAGAAGTGCGAATTCTCGAAAACGACGATTTCCGTCTTATCAGTACTGATAACACCTCGGATCATCCTTGGAATCAATGTTTATTCTGTAAGTATCTACTGTCTGCGTCTCTCATTATCACACACTATTTACATTTTCCAGGGTACTCGGATAATTGCATATATACCCTGCACTGTGTGAAAAAAGATATACTGATAAGAGCATGTGATATGGATACATTGGAATGGAATCAAGCAAAAGTGATGAATAGTCCTAGAGAATCACTGGAATATCGTGATGTTTATCATATCAGTGATAAGATTTATGTGTTGTGGAGATCACCAACGTAGGTTTAGCTCCTTCTGATCTGTACTTAAACCTAATTTTGCGGCATTTTTGGAGAACGGCCAATTGAAGAAACAAACGTTTTTTCCTTACTCTAAAACTCGTATATTTCCACATAAAAACGTTTTTTTTCTATCTTGCGACTACGGTAGATAAAAAAACGTTATTTTTTCGAAATGGAGCGCGATTGCTCTGTCGTCGTGCTTTTTTGAGTGGAGTGGGGATGTCGTGGGTTTAGTACATTTGATACTCAGTCAACAGAGAAATTGTTCGGCTGAGTATCAAACGTTTTAATATTTTCAATTAAATATTGACAATGTAACCAAGTGCGCCCTATTGCAACTTGTGAAAAGTTAGGCCATTTATGACAGAAAAGTTAGGCCATGGCTGAAATTTCAACCCAAATCGCGTCTGAAACTCATAATTTTAACTTTATTTTGTACAAAATATGTATATTATGTAATATCAAGCATTATCAACACAAAAAATTGTGAAAATTCTCAATTTTCTAAGAATTTTCTTGCTCATATTTGAAAAAATCATTATTTATCGCCAAAAAACGTATTTTTTAGTGTTTTCAGTAATTCAAATATATGTAGAAAGAGCGTTGAGAGCAGAATATATAGAAATTTCAACGAAAAATCTAAGAAAATTCAAATTTCCACTGAAATTTGAGCCAAGGCCTAATTTTCCGAATGTGTACCACTCTAAATTCATTGATATCAAGTGAACTACAGTAGGCAGTGGATAAGCAGTACTCCATTTGCCAGTTGATAGTATGGGAGTACTGTAGTTTTGACTCGACCTACTGTAGTTTACTGTAGATCTGAGCATTTGATAGAAATTAGGATTTCAATACCTAAACCTAAACCTATTTTTTGCAGCAAAAAGTGTGGATTCTTTCGTCTGGAAATGAGTAAGTCCATCCTTCCTTCCTTCCTATCATATCCATCTTTTCCAGATCCAGCCCTATCCACCATTTGTCTACTAGCACTGGCTGAGTACGGTAGACCGCCGATACCGGAACCGGTATCACGACCACGAAACTTTCTCAACATGGACCATATGGATATAGCCAGTATCATGAGAGAAGTGAACATTGGTATATTCGCCGACGACGAGGCTCAAGAACGAGCTGAAAAAGTAAAGGAATGTCTACCAGAAGAATTGAGGTAAACCTAAATATTAGGAAAATCTCAAGTTTTTTGAGTTTCAGAAAACGGTTCGAAGCAATTCATAAATACGAATTTGGGAATCAAATTGAAGTTCAACATGACCACTTCCGTCATCATCGACGACGACGTTATTAGTCAAATTATTTTGAAAATTTTTTGTTTTTGTTCCGATAAATGTTATTTGTCTAACTTTTCTTACTTTCTGGTGGTTCAGACACATCTAAACCTATCTATATTACTGACAAACGGCGAACTGGCGAACTTCGCTAAAAGGTCTTCGGAAGACCTTCGGAAGACCTTCTCCGAATCTTCTTGAATCGACCATTTTTCAATAGCAACTATTCATTGATTTTTCGCAGAAATGGAATGAAGAAGATTATCCAGTTGGTTCATTCTTCACATATAAGCAAAACGATGATTGATCAAAAGTTTTGGATGGATTCAAATACAAGATGATAAGAATCAAAAGTGATAAATATACAAACTTGGATAACAATGGAGATGTAGGGCGGCCGAAAATAGTACAAGAAAAATTGAGCAAATCATTAACTTCCACATTTTGCCACAATGTAACTTCATCAAAACATCAAAATATTTACAAGAACTATGACAAAAACGCAAGGATTCCACCAGGACTCGAACCCTCGACCTCTCTCCTCACGTTCTTCGATTTCCGCACTGCGCTATAATTACAGACGAGTTGGCGCCCATCGCAGACCTCCATTTTGTCTGCATGTGTATTTGCATAACACCCGCCGTCGATGCGTTGTATTTGATTTATATTTGAATCGATCCAATACTTTCGACCAATCATCAGTACACGGGCCGCGGAACGGTACGTTTCCCGCTGGGTCGTAAAAACAAAATAGTGTGTGAAAAAGAGAGGGTCACTCTCCTTTTCACACACTATTTCGTTTTGACGACCCCGTGGGAAACGTACCGTTCCTCGGCCCGTGTCAGTATGCTTATATGTGAAATACGAGCCAGCTGATATTTTTCCTATCCATTTCTGCAATAAAATCAATGTATATTAATGGTGAAAACTGTTCGCGCACTTAACGGCACAAAACAACACCAAAACATTGGTGTGCGCGCAGTGCGTATGACTGCAAGGCGTCTGATCTTTTCAGTTGAAACCAACGACAGAAGCTCAACAACCTGGCAATTCCTCTCATCAGTTCGCCAATCATCCAAATCGAAGTGGACAACAGCTTCATTCTATTGATTTTTTCAATCTCAAATCTCTTCCGTTTCACACTTTTCAGCCATAATTTCATCTTGTTCACTTTTTGTCCTTTCGCCTTCATTTTGTTTTCTTCCTTCTTCAGATATGATATTTCTTCCATTCTGCAAAAAATGAGTGTTTTGGGTCTCGACTGGAAAAATTATGGGGTACTGTAATGAATACAGTAGTTGTGTATACTGTAGTAAAAGTTTTAAAGGCGCCTGTTGTTTCAAGTACAGTAGCCACTCTATTTCACATTAATTTTACAGTACCATGTATCAGTAGTTTGATCTACCAGATCAGGTACAGTACCTCGTGACAAGGTATCTACAGTAATCCAACTACAGTACAATGTTTTTCGAAACCGTTTTTTGATCTACAGTATCCCACAGAAAGCCTCACTATGTACAAAAGCAAAATTACTGTACTTTATATTATACATCTATAGTAGGCTAGTTGGAATAATTCAGAATTCCGAGGTGAACTACAGTACTTCAGTCTACTGTAATCCAATTACAGTAGCCCTTTCACTAGTATTGTCACGATGTCATTTACAGTACCCTGCTTCAGTAGTTTGATCTACAGTACCTCGTGATCTGGTATTCATAATAACGAATCTACAGTACTTCCACATACAGTAACCTAGCTACAGTACCCCTTGACCTACCTCGCCGCACTACCCAAATGATACTTCAAACTTTTTGTATCATCCGAATCCAGTGGTTTAACCGACTTGCCAGAGAACACATCTGGTTTGACTTCTGGTAGAGTATCATACGCATCATCCACCGATGTCAACCCAATCGCCAAATTCCGATCGATCAACAAATTACAATCGAAATCGTCGGCATCCTCGCCGAATGGATTGAGTAGTTCCATGGCGACTTTCAACCAACCCATGTAGAATATGAACTCGATTATTGTCATGAAGGGTATATAGAGATCCACCTGGAAAATCGAGTAGATAGTTTGATGATCTTACAGTAATTTTTTGATTGCAAATTATATTATTTTTGCCTCCCCGGATACCCCGATGAAGCAGTATGTATATTTTTATTCAATTCAGAAAATTATCCAACTGACTATCAAAAGTAACCCATCATGTTGACTCTATATAAAATACGTGAATCGTATATTATACTGGTTACCCTCATATATTTCAAAAATTGTCGTTTTACATAGATTCTAAACAAAATTTCTTATATTTTCTTCGCTTCAATTTTGAGCTATGTTATTATTTCAGCAAATTTGAGCTTTTTTCATAACTTTTTCTCAAAGTTTCCATTTTTAACTCATTCACCAAGATTTCGATTCATCTTTCATTCAAAAGTCTGGGAGCAAGTAATTGGGATTACGCCGAAGAAAACTGCCGCCGCGCATCGATAGGTATCAAGTGTCATGACAAAATTGAAGACTCCACAGAAGAAACGCTACATATATGTACGGGACGCGCCCCATATATGAGTTGGGTTTATACGTTTGATACTCAGTGTCAGTCAACGAATTGCATATTGACGGATTGGAATAACTAACCTCAGTTTTGTTATGAGCACTTTCCGATATGAAAAATTGGCGGGTAAAAACGCACAAGAAGAAGTATGTGTGAACAGCCATATTGACCAATTGAGGGTACATTAATGGAATCTATGAATCTATGAATCTATGAATCTATGAATTTATGAATCTATGAATCTATGAATCTATGAATCTATGAATCTATGAATCTATGAATCTATGAATCTATGAATCTATGAATCTATGAATCTATGAATCTATGAATCTATGAATCTATGAATCTATGAATCTATGAATCTATGAATCTATGAATCTATGAATCTATGAATCTATGAATCTATGAATCTATGAATCTATGAATCTATGAATCTATGAATCTATGAATCTATGAATCTATGAATCTATGAATCTATGAATCTATGATTCTATGATTCTATGAATCTATGAATCTATGAATCTATGATTCTATGAATCTATGAATCTATGAATCTATGATTCTATGAATCTATGAATCTATGAATCTATGAATCTATGAATCTATGAATCTATGAATCTATGATTCTATGAATCTATGAATCTATGAATCTTTGAATCTATGAATCTATGAATCTATGAATCTATGAATCTATGAATCTATGAATCTATGAATCTATGAATCTATGAATCTATGAATCTATGAATCTATGAATCTATGAATCTATGAATCTATGAATCTATGAATCTATGAATCTATGAATCTATGAATCTATGAATCTATGAATCTATGAATCTATGAATCTATGAATCTATGAATCTATGAATCTATGAATCTATGAATCTATGAATCTATGAATCTATGAATCTATGAATCTATGAATCTATGAATCTATGAATCTATGAATCTATGAATCTATGAATCTATGAATCTATGAATCTATGAATCTATGAATCTATGAATCTATGAATCTATGAATCTATGAATCTATGAATCTATGAATCTATGAATCTATGAATCTATGAATCTATGAATCTATGAATCTATGAATCTATGAATCTATGAATCTATGAATCTATGAATCTATGAATCTATGAATCTATGAATCTATGAATCTATGAATCTATGAATCTATGAATCTATGAATCTATGAATCTATGAATCTATGAATCTATGAATCTATGAATCTATGAATCTATGAATCTATGAATCTATGAATCTATGAATCTATGAATCTATGAATCTATGAATCTATGAATCTATGAATCTATGAATCTATGAATCTATGAATCTATGAATCTATGAATCTATGAATCTATGAATCTATGAATCTATGAATCTATGAATCTATGAATCTATGAATCTATGAATCTATGAATCTATGAATCTATGAATCTATGAGTGTTCCCACCTAAACCTAAACCTAAATAGACTGTTTCCCGACAATAAACTCAGTTCTGATCTGATTTTCAGATCGAGAATCAAAATTCAATTTTCCAGCTGTTCGTGTTTCGAATAACACCAACATCAACCGAGTGCAAATATCAAAAGTTGAAATAAATTCGAACTTTGATATAGTAATCTTTTGGTCGAAATGGACTCATAGATTCATATATATAGGGTCACTTTCGAAAATTTGGCTGAAACGGTGTCCTGGGTGTAAAAAATGGCGCTGAATCTGAAAATCATATCAAAAATGCTCAATTTTGAGCTTGTAACGCTGTAAATCCATTTTCCATAGTATCAAGGAAAGATGCTCCAATGCACAAACTACATATTCCAATTATCGTCATATTCATCCATTTTTGCCGAGATCAAACAACCAATCCACAATTTCCTGTGTTGCAGTCCACACGGACAAGTGGATGTTAAAGGAGGGGTGACAATTTCAGATATGGCTGAAAATGGTATCAGGGGTGGAGAATGGTGTGTTGATTTCGAAAATCAAGGTGAAAATGGTTGATTTTGAGGTTTAGAGGCTGAAAATGAGCATATATATGCTCCAATTGTAGATCATAATTTTCATCCGTCACTTGTATATAGTGTTAGATCTTTGACTGATTCATAGAATTCAAATATACTTGAAATGCCATCATGAAACCTGAAAAAGAGCAAGGTACAGAAAATGTTGCTCTGATTTTCAGCATTATACTCCAATGCACGAACTACATTTAGGTTTAGGTTTAGCCCAATTTTGGCTCGTGTAGTCCACACGGACAAGTGAAACCTTAAAGGGGGGTCACTTTTGAATATTGGCAAAAAATGGTGTCATGGGTGTAGATTGGTGAGCTGATTCGGAAAATCAAGGTGAAAATGGTTGATTTTGAAGTTTAAAGGCTGAAAATTCAAGATCGAACTACACATACCCACGCAATTATAAGCCTATATACATATTCATCATGTATATATGTGCCTCATTCCAAATATCATGTGAAACTTTCGTCTCACTCCAATTATCCATTCCTTCTTTTCCATGTAGTTTGATTTTATGTGTTTTTGCTCGAGTGTTTCATGCATGAACAAGTGTGTGTCTAGGTTTAGGTTTAGCGCCCGGTTCATTTTTGATGATGACGGATGGAATGTGCATATGCAATGGACGAGTATTTTTAGAAAAAGTTCGGGGGCTGGCTGAGTATTAAATTCATTTAGGATTAGGTTTTCGGTGTTTGGAGGCGTCAACGAGATGGAGCTAAACCTAAATTTGAGGAACACCAAATTTCGTTTTGGACTAAACCTAAACCTATGCTTCTTTGAAACGAAGGATTTGAGGAACAATTTTGAAAAAAAAATTGTGTAGAAGATGGAGGAGTGATTTTCAGATGGACCTAAACCTATACTGTACACATCCTTTAAACCTAAACTTTGTCCGAGTGGAGTATAAAAATTGAAATTGTTCAGGAAACTATAGAAAATTATAGATTGTCAATTTTGATCTACCAGTCATACAGGATATTTTAAAAATAAAGTACACAATTTTTAGATTATACTAAACCTACACCTATGTGAAGCTGAAAAATGGATTTTCGAGTGATAATGAGCATTTTGAGAATCTGAAAAAAAACAGTTTCAGACAAATCTACAGTACATCCTTTTCCTGAAATATCTTGATGCAAAGCGAGGCTCATCGACATTGAATCTGAAAAGTCCGAAATACCATTTTTTTTTTTGAAGTTTTGTCAACAATTCTCGATTCATTTTTACCTGTCAAAAATTCGACCATGCGAAAATTTCACAATTTTTCCGTATATTTCAAGTTAAACCAAAATTGCAGATTACAAAAAGTAGATATCCAGATTTTCAGACTGTTCAGATTTTTCAAAATCGGAAACTTGTCTAGAAGTCTCGAATTTCAGCCTAACCATTAGATAAGTCCTCAAAACTTCAGTGTTTTTGGAACATCTTAGCTAAACCTAAACCTAAACTCAAAAATCAGTGATTTAAAACAATATCCACATTTTTTCGGAGCTTTGAACATGCCTGAAAATCTGAAATTCCTGACAAAAAAAACTACAAAAAAAAAACAGTTTTTTAAACCAAACTTTTTTATTTTTGATATATTTACTCGGCTAAACCTAAACATCAACTCCAAGGTTAGTGACTTCTGAACTTTTCAAGGATTTTGTTTACTTTGTCTGAAAATTCAAAATTCCAGACAAAAAACTGGAACACAAACATTTTTCTATCTGTCAGATAAGTTTTTCAAAAATCTTTTTTTTTGATTGTCTGTCATCATAAACCCCACATTTTCCTAATCTTCTTCAAAAAAAAGTTCAAATGTTTTTCACCTTTTTTTCAAAAAATATTGTCATTCTGCAAAAACATGTCAAATGTACCCAAATCAGAATATTTTTCGTTTGGGTCTCGACACGACAAAAAACATCATTTTTTGTGATTTTGGCAAAAAAAAATGGAAGTGATTCATAAATATGAGCAAAGTAGACATAAACAGCTGATAATGATGATAACATATGATATTTTGAGTATATCAGGGTGATAATAACACATTGATCAGGGAATTGGAAATGAGGAACAAATAATTATGATAAATATAACCCGGAAAAATATGGGTATTTTATGAAATGAGGGACCATAAAAAGTGGCATAAAACTACAAAATTATCATATCTATGATAAAGCTGAAATTACCATTTTCAGCCCTTAAACCTCAAAATCAACCATTTTCACCTTCATTTTCGAAATCAGCACACCATTCTCCACCCCTGATACCATTTTCAGCCATATCTGAAATTGTCACCCCTCCTTTAACATCCACTTGTCCGTGTGGACTACAACACAGGAAATTGTGGATTGGTTTTTTGATCTTGGCAAAAATGGATGAATATGACGATAATTGGAATATGTAGTTTGTGCATTGGAGCATTTTTCCTTGATGCTCTGAATATTGAATTTTCAGCGTTTCAAGCTCAAAATTGAGCATTTTTAATATGATTTTCAGATTCAGCGTCATTTTTTAGACACCGTACACCATTTTCAGCGAAATCTTCAAAAGTGACCCCCCTTTAAGGTTTCACTTGTCCGTGTGGACTACACGAGTCAAAATTGTGCTAAACCTAAACCTATCGTGCATTGGAGCATAATGCTGAAAATCGGAGCAACATATTTTTGTACCTTGCTCTTTTTCTGATTTCATGATGATATTTCAAGTATATTTGAATTCTATGATCATAGAATCAGTCATAGAACTAACACAAATACAAGTAAAAGGATGAAAATTATTATCTACAAATGTAGCATATATATGGAAAAGCTGAAACTGGCATTTTCAGCCCTTAAACCTCAAAATCGCCAATTTTCATATTGATTTTCGAAATCAGCACACCATTTCCACCCGTGACACCATTTTCAGCCAAATATCTGAAATTTCCTGGATCCATCAAACTACCAACCATAGATTTCCTTGATTTAATCTTCCTTGGTTGTCTAGAGTTGTTGTATATATGTGTTTCACTTCTTTCCAATAATTCGATTTATTCAGCTGTGTTGGTCTATATCAGTCCGTATATCAACTATATCAGACCCCTTTTTTGATGTTTCAGACATATTAGTCAGATTGTCTGACCACAAATTGAGATCAAAAACACAACTACAAATGATAATTTCAAATATTATCATATATATACATTTATATCCAGTTTTGTAGCATAAAACTACAAGATTATCACAACTATGACAAAGCTGAAAATGACACTTTCAGCCCTTAAACCTCAAAATCACCCATTTTCATCCTGATTTTCGAAATCAGCACACCATTCTACACCCCTGACACCATTTTCAGCCATATCTGAAATTGTCACCTCTGCTTTAACATCCACTTGTCCGTGTGGACTACAACACAGGATATTGTGGATTGGTTGTTTGATCTCGGCAAAAATGACATAATCCTCCTATAATGAGATGGAGCTAAACCTAACCTCGTGGAATACCCAATCACAAGTAAGAGGACCAATTCAAGTTCTATGCCAAAACTTTTCGATGGCTCTATGCCTTCCATTCTTGATTCTGTGCCACAAGTTATGATCAATAAGTTTTATTCACAAGTAATACGAACACAATCAATTTTTTACTACATAAAACTTGAATCCATACTCCTTTTGAACAATGATATGTTTGTTATCATTTATTGGAATTTTCGCTTTCGGATAATTCGCCTCCAACATTTCATACATCAATCCTTCAAGAACTGTTGACATTTCGATCGAGCAACACTCGAACACGGAGCCAATTGGATAATCTTCATTGATCCATTTCTGAAAAATAATCTGATGTTACAGAATTTCAACTATTTTGACTATTTTCATGGAGTGCCACTAAGCTAAACATATTCAAAATATTGACAAAACACCAAAAACCTCACACCGACCTCGAACCCTGGTCGCTAGCCTATCAGTCGCTCTTTCTCACACTGCGCCATAATTACAACACACATTTGATACTCAGGCAATTCTTTGACTGTGTATCAAATTCATATGTACGCAGCTAAAATGTTTGGATTATCACACGTTTGATACGCAGCCAATTAATGCAATTAGTAGGCTGAGTATCAAATGTATATGTAAATCGATAAAAATACGTTTACTACTCAGTCAACAATTTTCGGACGATTTTGTTATTTGTCAAACGTTTGATACTCAGCCAAATACTCAATTTGTTGGCTGCGTATCAAATGTGAACGTACGCAGTTAAATAGAGAGACTTGCGTTTGTTACTCAGTGAAAGTTTTGGTCATCACTCGTTTGATACTCAGTCAATCAGTCAATATGCAATTCGTTGACTGAGTATCAAATGTATAAACCCGGGTTGGTATATGGGGGACGTCCCGTACAGATATGTAGCGTTTTTTCTGTGGAGTATTTTGTCGCCGCGCCTCGATTTTGTCTCCATGCCACTTTATACATAACGATGCGCGGAAGCACTTTTTGTTCGGAGTAATCTCAATTACGGAGTATCAACCATTCGAATCAAATTGTTGAACACTTGATACAATTTTGGAGAGCACTTCTTTTTCGGGAGTATCCGGTGAATATGTGTTTACCTTTAACAATTGTTGAGCTCCTCGCGTTGTCACATTCGTATTGCTCAAATTAATATTTGTTGCTTTGAAACTCAACACATGGTCATCATTGATATCATTTCTGAATCCGATCCGCACCTTGCCACATTTGATCACCTGTAATCACAAACTTTGTCATCTATAATCCCCAAATAAACCAACCTGTTCCATCAATCCAATTCCAGTCAATGTCTGATCCGAGCAGCATGGATCGTCGTAAAATGTGTCAATCGTGTGGAGTACTGATGAATCGAGAAGTCTTATCCAAGATGTGACCCGCTCCGATTGGAAAGCAGTGAAGTTGATTGTTCCGACACGCACTCTTCGCTCGATTTCATCGCCATTGCTGGAAAAACAAATATAGGTTTAGGTTTTTCTTGTTTGACTATTTTTTTGCGGAAAGTTTTCGACATGGTGCGTATTTTCAGGAAAAGTTGATTTTTTCTTCAGGTTGCGTGGTTTGAAAATCTATGAATCGGTAGAGCATAGAACTTCGAAGGATTACTGTAGTTGGTAGAGAATCTATGAGAAGATCTATGATAATCTATGGCTCCTCAAAAATCTATGAATCTATGAATCTATGAATCTATGAATCTATGAATCTATGAATCTATGAATCTATGAATCTATGAATCTATGAATCTATGAATGTATGGATCTATGGATCTATGAATCTATGAATCTATGAATCTATGAATATATGAATCTATGAATCTATGAATCTATGAATCTATGAATCTATGAATCTATGAATCTATGAATCTATGAATCTATGAATCTATGAATCTATGAATCTATGAATCTATGAATCTATGAATCTATGAATCTATGAATCTATGAATCTATGAATCTATGAATCTATGAATGTATGGATCTATGGATCTATGAATCTATGAATCTATGAATCTATGAATCTATGAATCTATGAATCTATGAATCTATGAATCTATGAATCTATGAATCTATGAATCTATGAATCTATGAATCTATGAATCTATGAATCTATGAATCTATGAATCTATGAATCTATGAATCTATGAATCTATGAATCTATGAATCTATGAATCTATGAATCTATGAATCTATGAATCTATGAATCTATGAATCTATGAATCTATGAATCTATGAATCTATGAATCTATGAATCTATGAATCTATGAATCTATGAATCTATGAATCTATGAATCTATGAATCTATATCCCCCACAAATAGTCAACTTGATAACATACTTTGAATATGATAGTTGCCATGATCCTTGATTCGATGTTATCTTTAAGTCGTCAAATCCAATCTCGATCCTCTCTCGACAATCCTCACATCCACGCTCTTCGTCGTGTTGATTCACTTTGAAATACTTGAGGCGAAGTGGGATGGAAGAGACCAACGCCAAGTTGTCTCTTGACGTCCATTTGAATCTATTTCTGGAAAAACCACGAATTTTTTTCATTCAAAACCTCTGCTACGACGTTTGTGATCTACACCAAAGTTTTGGGCAAATGCGCCCCATCGTAAAACTTTGAAAAAGTTAGGCCATGGCTCAAATTTCAGCAAAAATTTGAATTTTCTTAGATTTTTCGTAAAATGTGTATATATTCTGCTCTCAAAGCTCTTTCTGCATATATTTGAATTTCAGAAGTCACGAAAAATGCTTTTCGAGGCGGATTTTGTTGATTTTTATGTGAATATAGGTTGAAAAAGTACTAGATTTGAAATTATTTGTGGTTATAAAACTTGAATATACCCATTTTGTACAAGATACATAAAAATAATGAGTATCAGACTCGATTTGAGCTGAAATTTTGGTCATGGCCTAACTTTCTAGTCACAAATGGCCTAACTTTTCACATGTTGTAATGGGGCGCACTTGCCACGCTGTTGAAATGAATGGCATTTCACATTTTGTGATCTATCATTCTCATCACTGGTAGATCACAAGTGGGTACTGTAGACATATATACCTTGAAATAAAGTCCAAATCCTCAACGATCATCCGTTTGATACAATCGTTTTAGTTTATCAGAGGAAATGAATTATTTATCACTCATTTTATCAATCGAGAAAGTCACGTGACAAAAAATATTTCGTTTTTTTTGTTGATACACGTTATTGTATATATCCAAACTTTTTGCCAAATGCTCATAGTCAGATCTACAGTAAACTACAGTACTCCCAGCCTATCAACTTTTCACAATTTGACACTTGAAAACTGTATTTATATCAATCAAAATCTCTAAAATTGTCAGTTTGTGAAAATACTGTAGTTTTCTCTACGGCATACTGTAGTTTACTGGGACAAAAGACACATATGTAGTCTACAGTCATCTACAGTAGGTCGAGCCAAAACTACAGTACTCCCAGGCTATCAACTGGCAGTTTGGAGTACTGTACTTATCCACGGCCTACTGTAGTTCACTTGATATCAATGAATTTAGAGTGATACACATTTGGAAAGTTAGACCATTTGTGACATAAAAGTTAGGCCATGGCTGAAGTATCAGCTAAGATTTGAATTTTCTTAGATTTTTTGGGGATATTTGTATATATTCTGCTTCCAAAGCTCTTTCTGCATATATTTGACTTTCAAAAAACACGAAAAAATGCGTTTTGTTGCGATTTTTGATGATTTTTTCCGAATATAGACTGAAAAAGTGATAATTTTGAAGTTATTTGAGGTTATAAAGTCTGAATATACCCATTTTGTACAAGATACATAAAAATAATGAGTATCAGACTCGATTTGAGCTGATATTTCAGCCATGGCCTAACTTTTCTGTCACAAATAGCCTAAATTTTTACATGTGCATCACTCTAAATTCATTGATATCAAGTAAACTACAGTAGGCAGTGGATAAGTACAGTACTCCAAACTGCCACATTGAATAAATGAGAGCCTGGGAGTACTGTAGTTTTGGCTCGACCTACTGTAGTCTACTGTAGATCTAAGAATTTGCCGGAAAATGTGGATTCAAAAATGTGGAACCTATTTTTGTTTTGAATCCAAATTTCCTAAGTTTCCGATATTTTCAAGCTACAGTAATCCTCAAGGCAACAAATACATGCTCTACAGTATGATTTATGATCTACCTATTTTCCTTGCCCAAAATATACAATCGGGACCAAGACATACATCAAGATATACAAAAAAAATTTTGACCAAGATACACACCCCTCCCCCCTTTCGCCAGGAGGGAGGGTGCCCTCTCACCATGTGTTTGATTCGACCAATCGATAACTCTATCTCTACCGTCCATCACTCTCTTAGGTTTAGTTCCCTCTCCTTCTCCATCTCCATTTCTAAACCTAAAGCATGCCATATTTCACCTCAAATCATCCGATTGGATGCGGATTTGTGCAAAAATATTGGGAGCAGAATGTGTTGAGTTTCCAACATGCAAATATTGTGCGTTTTTTCTATTTGATTCGGAAAAATCGTCATTTTTAGGTATATATGATGTCGTGGCACAATCGATATGGATCGACAGCGGAAAAGTTTGATATGGGTGAGTGGTATACATTTAATACTCAGGCAATCGTTTGGCTGTTTATGTACGCAGCTAAATCGAGATTTTGTTTTAGTTTTTCAAACGTTTGATACTCAGCCAACAATTCAATTTGTTGGCTGCGTATCAATTGTAAACGTACGCAGTTAAATAGAGAGACTTGCGTTTGTTACTCAGTTAAAAGTTCTGTGTATTACACGTTTGATACTCAGCCAATCAGCCAATTTGCAGTTCGTTGAGTGAGTATCAAATGTATAGGTACGCAGCCAAATCGAGAAACTAGCGTTTATCACTCACTCAACAATTTTTGGAGAATTTTTCTATTTTTCAAACGTTTGATACTCAGTCACATATACGCAGCCAAAAAAGTCGTTTAGTACTCAGGCAACAGTTCTTTCAACCAAACTTGTTGATTCAGCAAACACATTTGATACTCAACCAGTCGATCAATATAGAATTTGTTGACTGAGTATCAAATGGGCATGTACGCAGCCAAATCGACGAAAAAAAATCGACACTACGCCATAAGCCTAAACCTAAACCTACTTTTTCAGAAACCCAAGCACATTCAACCATGAACCTTGAAAATAATAATACTCCATCCGAATTTGCTGTGAGTCAAAATTGCTCATTTTGCTAAATTTTCCTATTTTTTCAGCTCGAAAGAGGAAGAGACACATCGAATTACAAATGGGCAATCCATCCCCAAGGTCATGCATTGATATGGGCCAATTCGAAACTCACTCTCTTTTTTCCAGGTTATTTTTTACCTATATATCAGCTGATATTGTTGTTTTTTGTTTCAGAAACAAACAAATGGCAACAAACGTTGTCCGGCTTTCGTGTTCCCTACCGTACTATCATGGGTACTGTAGTTGTTGATAATTGTCTTTATACATTGATTCAATTCCCGTCGGATCAATTGTTGACTATTAACAATTTGGGAGATAAAACACATCAAGTGAAGAAGGTAGCTATCTATATATGATTTGGGTATATATATATATATATATATATATATATATATATATATATATATATATATATATATATACTGAGTATCAAACGAGTGGTGATATATACCGTATTTCGTCAAATACAGCGGCTGCAAACGCTGCCGTATAATGATAATATCTCGAAATATAGAAGGGCTATCAAAAAGTAGTAAACTGCAAATTTGTAGATCAAAACTTCAGCTACAAGTTTGCTGTTGACTACTTTTTGATAACTGTACTTGCTTCTGAGATATGATCATTCTCCGAGACAGTCCGCTCTAAACGAGGAAATACGGTGTATATACTTCATATAGGTTTATATATACCATATATGGGTTAGGTTTATACATTAGATACTAAATCAACGAATTGAATATTGACTGATTGGCTGAGTATCAAACGAGTGATGACCAAAACTTTAACTGAGTAACAAACGCAAGTCTCTCTATTTAACTGCGTACGTTCACATTTGATACGCAGCCAACAAATTGAGTATTTGGCTGAGTATCAAACGTTTGACAAATAACAAAATCGTCCGAAAATTGTTGACTGAGTAGTAAACGTATTTTTACCGATTCAGAGATACATTTGATACTCAGTCTACTAATTACATGATTGGCTGCGTATCAAACGTGAGATAATCCAAACTTTTTAGCTGCGTACATGTGCATTTGATACGCAGTCAAAGGGTTGCCTGAGTATCAAATGTGTGTTGTAATCATGGCGCAGTGTGAGAAAGAGCGACTGATAAGCGAGCGACCAGGGACCAGGGTTCGAGGTCGGGGTGGAGTTTTTGGTTTTTTCGTCAATAATTTGACTAGGATGGCTTGCTTCAAAGCTCATAAAACTCTCAAAAAGTATGTTTCTTGCAGATCACCTCATTCCATGGTATATTCCAGCAGTATATATGAAAAAATAGCTAAAATTACAGAAAACCGGAAAATCAGAGGTGCGCATTCTCGAAAACGATGATTTCCGCCTTATCAGTACTGAAAACACTCCTGATACGCCATGGAATCAATGTTTATTCTGTAAGTATCTACTATCTGCGTCTCTCAATATCACACACTATTTTCCTTTTTCAGGGTATGCTGATAATTGTATATATACCCTGCAATGTGCGAAAAAAGATATACTGATAAGGGCATGTGATATGGATACATTGGAATGGAATCATGCAAAAGTGATAAATAGTCCTAGAGAGTCACTGGAATACCGAGATGTTTATCATATCAGTGATAAGATTTATGTGTTGTGGAGATCACCAACGTAGGTTTAGCTCCTTCTGTTCAGTATCTAAACGTAATTTTGCGACATTTTCGCGGGACGACCAATCGCAAGAAAAACGTTTTTTTACTTACCGTATCCTTACTCTAACACTCTAACTCGATTTAGCTGCTTACTTGAACATTTGATACGCAGCCAAATAGATTGATATGGCTGAGTATCAAATGTGATATATATGGCAATGATTGGGAACTTTAGGCTGAGTAACAAATGCTAGTTTGTTTTGATTTAACTGCGTACATGAGACGTTTGATACGCAGCCAAAATAAGCAGCCAAATCGCAAAAAAAAACGTTTTTTTGCTTACCGTACTCTTACTCTAACACTCCTGAACTCGTATATTTCTACAAAAAAAAAACGTTTTTTTCCGACCGTTTTTCTTGCGGCTACGGTAGATAAAAAAATATTTTTTCTAAATGTCATTGATATCAAGTGAACTACAGTAGGCCGTGGATAAGTACAGTACTCCAAACTACCATCTTGAACGCTTGATAGTCTGGTACTACTGTAGTTTTGGCTCGACCTACTGTAGTTTACTGTAGACTGCAAAGTTTTTTGTCACGGTAAGCTACAGTAACCAGTAGAGAAAACTACTGTAGGTTACTGTAGATCTGAGCATTTGACAAAAAATTGTATCCATAATACTTAAACCTAAACCTATTTTTTCAGAAAAAAATGTGGATTTCTTCGTCTTGAAATGAGTAAGTCCATCCTATCATTCCATCTTATATCCATTTTTTCTAGATCCGTCCCTATCCACCATTTGCCTACTAGCACTGGCCGAGTACGGTAGAGCGCCGATACCGGAGCCGGCACCAGAACGACGAAATTTCGGTGCTGGCATTGACAGTTTTGCCGAGGCTATGAGTCTGATGTCGATACAGATTGACTTTTTCGCTGACGACAGGGCTGCGGAAAGAACTGAAAAAGTGAAGGAATGTCTGCCAGAAGAATTGAGGTAAACCTAAATTTTAGGAAGGTCTCAAGTTTTGGGAGTTTCAGAAAAAGATTCGAAGCAATTCACAACTACGAATTTGGGAATGAAATTGAAGTTCAACATGACCACTTCCGTCATCATCGACGACGTCGTTATTGACAAAATTTTGTTAAATATTGTTGTTTTAGTTCCAATAAAATCGGAGTATCGACCTTTCGAATGAAAGTGTTGAATACTTGATACAATTTTGTATATACTGCTTTTGTCGGTGTATCCGGTGTATCAACCCCACTCACTTATATACCGCCCCTCACAATGATCCTCTCCATCGGAATATCAATTTGACAGCTCTTTTCTCTGAAAAAAACACAAAATTGGAATGTTCGGTGGAGCATGTTTACATACCTTGAATATTTCCGGAAGGTCAAATGGCCAATCGGCGAAACTGAGGAAGTTTCGATTTGAGTAGAAATACTACAGTAACTTGGTATACTGTAGCTGGTATCAATTACAAAGGAGCATACCATAAATTGGCAGGTTTTGGGAGTTTTGAACATGCGCCTTTGAAAATTGTCTCGCTTGGATTTTTGCAACATTCTGCAAAAACCTAAACCTAAATCAAAACGTTTTTATGCAAAACTACAGTAGTCAAGCATACTGTTGCATTTTTAGAGGAACATATCAGAATCTGCGATCGTTCTTTGGAGGGAAATTTGAATTTTCCAAGAACACAAAATTTTCCATGACCATTTGTTGTACGATACTAATCCTAAAATGTATGAAAACTTGAGAAATTTCAATGAAAAAGTGGCATGACAAAAGAAATTTTTAGGGTATCCGGGGAGGCAAATAAAGTGGTAATTTGTTTTATTGACGGTGGAATTATGTACAATTGATTGATTATAATGAGCCTGTATATATATAAAAGGAAACCCGTATAGCATCAGTCACATTTGATACTCAGTCAACTGCTCAAAAATTCTCCTGAATCGGGTATGATATCGAGTATGAAGTGGTGGCCGATGTCTCAAATCTCTTCCGTTTCACACTTTTCACCCATAATTTCATCTTGTTCACTTTTTGTCCTTTCGCCTTCATTTTGTTTTCTTCCTTCTTTAGAAATGAGATTTCTTCCATTCTGAAAAAAATGAGTGTTTTCGGTCTCGACTGGAAAAATTGTGGGATACTGTAGTGACTACAGTACTAATTTTAAAGGCGCATATTGTTTCAAGTACAGTAACCACGTCATTACATCTTTGTATCGTCACGATGTATTTACAGTACCCTGCTTCAGATCTACAGTAACTCAGTTCAAGTACAGTACCTTGTTTGGTTACAGTAACCTAACTACAGCAACCCTTTCACTTGTATCGTCCGTCACAATGTTATTTACAGTACCCTGCTTCAGTACCTGGATCTACAGTAACTCAGTTCAGATACAGTACGTCGTGATTTAGTTTCTACAGTAACTCTTTCACGATGTTATTTACAGTAATCCTGCTTCAGTATTTTGATCTACAGTACCTCGTGTTCTGGTATCTACAGTAATCTAACTATAGTACAGTGTTTTTCTATGCCGAATTTTGATCTACAGTATCCCATGACAGGCACAGACAGACACCCTCACTATCTACAAAAGCTAAAGTACTGTACTTCATATATCTATAGTAGGCTAGTTGGAATAACTCAGCTTTCCGGTGTAAACTACAGTACTTCAGTCTACTGTAATCCAATTACAGTAGCCCTTTCACTAGTATTGTCACGATGTCATTTACAGTACCCTGCTTCAGTAGTTTGATCTACAGTACCTCGTGATCTGGTATTTATAATAACGAATCTACAGTACTTCCACATACAGTAACCTAGCTACAGTACCCCTTGACCTACCTCGCCGCACTACCCAAATGATACTTCAAACTTCTTGTATCATCCGAATCCAGTGGTTTAACCGACTTGCCAGAGAACACATCTGGTTTGACTTCTGGTAGAGTATCATACGCATCATCCACCGATGTCAACCCAATCGCCAATCTCCGATCGATCAACAAATTACAATCGAAATCGTCGGCATCCTCGCCGAATGGATTGAGTAGTTCCATGGCGACTTTCAGCCAACCCATGTAGAATATGAACTCGATTATTGTCATGAAGGGTATATAGAGATCCACCTGGAAAATCGAGTAGATAGTTTGATGATCTTACAGTAATTTTTTGATTGCAAATTATATTATTTTTGCCTCCCCGGATACCCCGATGAAGCAGTATGTATATTTTTATTCAATTCAGAAAATTATCCAACTGACTATCAAAAGTAACCCATCATGTTGACTCTATATAAAATACGTGAATCGTATATTATACTGGTTACCCTCATATATTTCAAAAATTGTCGTTTTACATAGATTCTAAACAAAATTTCTTATATTTTCTTCGCTTCAATTTTGAGCTATGTTATTATTTCAGCAAATTTGAGCTTTTTTCATAACTTTTTCTCAAAGTTTCCATTTTTAACTCATTCACCAAGATTTCGATTCATCTTTCATTCAAAAGTCTGGGAGCAAGTAATTGGGATTACGCCGAAGAAAACTGCCGCCGCGCATCGATAGGTATCAAGTGTCATGCAGACAAAATTGAGGACTCCACAGAAGAAACGCTACATATATGTACGGGACGCGCCCCATATATGAGTTGGGTTTATACGTTTGATACTCAGTGTCAGTCAACGAATTGCATATTGACGGATTGGAATAACTAACCTCAGTTTTGTTATGAGCACTTTCCGATATGAAAAATTGGCGGGTAAAAACGCACAAGAAGAAGTATGTGTGAACAGCCATATTGACCAATTGAGGGTACATTAATGGAATTGGTACCCAATCATACATGGATACTGTGTATGAATCTATGAATCTATGAATCTATGAATCTATGAATCTATGAATCTATGAATCTATGAATCTATGAATCTATGAATCTATGAATCTATAAATCTATGAATCTATGAATCTATGAATCTATGAATCTATGAATCTATGAATCTATGAATCTATGAATCTATGGACCTATGAATCTATGAGTCCAATTCGACCAAAAGATTACTAAATCAAAGTTCGAATTTATTTCAACTTTTGATATTTGCACTCGGTTGATGTTGGTGTTATTCTCGAGACTCGAACAGCTGAAAAATTGAATTTTGATTTCAGACTGAAAATCAGATCAGAACGGAGTTTATTGTCGAAAAACAGTCTACTCAGGTTTAGAGCAATAGTGTCTCGTGTAGTCCACTCGGACAAGTGCAACCTTAAAGGAGGGGTGACAATTTCAGATATGGCTGAAAATGGTTTCATGGGTGTAGAATGGTAAACTAATTTCGGAAATCAAGGTGAAAATGGTTGATTTTGAGGTTTGAGAGCTGAAAATGCAAGTTTCAGCTTGTCCATATATATGCTCCAATTGTAGATCAAAATTTTCAGCCTTTTACTTGTATCAGTGTTAGATCTATGACTGATTCTATGATCATAGAATTAAAATATACTTGAAATGTCATCATGAGATCAGAAAAAAACTAAAGTGCAAAGAAATGTTGCTCCGATTTTCAGCACTATGCTCCAATGCACGAAATACACTTAGGTTTAGGTTTAGCGCATTTCTGGCTCGTGTAGTCCACACGGACAAGTGACACCTTAAAGAGGGGTCACTTTTGAACATTAGCTATAAATGATGTCAATAGTGTAGATTGGTATGCTGGTTTCGAAACCCAAGGTTAAAATGGTTGATTTCGAGGCTTAAGGGTTGAGAATTGTAGACCAAACTACACATACCCACGCAATTATATGTATATATTCATCATTCCAAATATCATGTGAAACTTTCGTCTCACTCCAATTATCCATCTTCTATTCCTTCTTCTTTATGTAGTTTGATGTTGTGTTTTTTGCTCGAGTGTTTCATGCATGAACAAGTGTGTGTCTAGGTTTAGGTTTAGCACCGGTTTTTTTGATGATGACGGATGGAATGTGCGTATGCAAGTATTTTTAGAAAAAGTTCGGGGGTTGGCTGAGTATTAAATGCATTTAGGATTAGGTTTTTGGTGTTTGGAGGCGTCACCCCGCTTTAACGAGATGGAGCTAAACCTAAATTTGTGGAATTTCGATCACAGTTTAACCTAAACCTAAACCTATGCTCCTTTAAAATAAAGAGCTTGATGAAAAATTGTAAAAAGACTTAGTGGAAGTTGGAGAAATGATTTTCAGGTGGACCTAAACCTAAAGAACACACCTTCTTTTATCCTAAATTTGTCCGAGTGGAGTACACAAACTGAATATGTTCGGAAATCTACAGATTGTTGATTTTGATCTACAGAAAATACATAATACGCTGCACACGATTTTCTGATTATTCAAAACCTAAACCTATGAAAAGACGGGATATGAAGTTTTTAGAAAGATGAGAGAAAATTTGCGAATCTGAAAAAAAACAGTTTCAAACAAATTTCAAAATTTCAATGTTAAAACAGTATATCCTTTGACTGATATTTTTTGATATAGAGTGAAGATCATCGAATTTTCAAAAGGCAAAAATCTGGAAAACTGATTTTTGTTCGGATTACCGGTATTGTCCAATATTCTACTGTTAGATAAGTTACCAAAGTTTCATATTATTGGTGTTTTTTCAGCTAAACCTAAAATTCAGATTTAAAAAAATGTAGATATCCAGATTTTAAGACTGTTCAAAATTTTGAAAATTCAAAGACACATTTGGAAAGTTGTTTAAAGCTCTCAAACTCGTTAATATACATTATCTACCTGTTAGATAAGTTTTCGAATGTTTCATCTACAGTATTTCTAAGCTAAACCTAAAATTACAAAGTTCGACTAAAAAAATTAGAATTTTGATATTTTTCCGGAGTTTCGCGATGTCTGGAAACCTTGAGAACAAACGTTTCCTATTTGTTAGATAAGTTTTCTGGAAATTCAACTTTTCGGTATTTTTTTCAAATATACTATTGCAAGATTTTTCCGGAATTTCAGGGTATTTAAAAATCCAGGAAAATAGTTTGAAAACAAATATTTGTGGGCTGTTAGATAAGTTCTCAATTCCTTCTTTTTTTTTGTTGATGATTTTCAGCTAAACTTAAATTTTTAGAGCTTTTCAAAATGTTGAGAGCTCTAGATTTTTCCAGATTTTTCCGGAACTCTGAATTTGTCTCATACTTTGGTTTTCCAGAAAAAATGTCTGCAAAACAAACATTTGTTGACAGTTAGATAAGTTTTGCAAAAAGTGTAGTGCTTCTGAAGGTTAGTTTCAGCTAAACTTACATTTTCAGAGCTTTGCAAAAAGTTGAAAGCTCTAGATTTATCCAGATTTTCTCGGAACTTCAAACATATCTGCAAATCTGAAATTCCAGACAGAAAACTGAAAACTAATATTTTTCTGTCTGTCAGATAAGTTTTTCAAAAATCCAATTTTTCCGATTGTCTGTCATCATAATCCCCACATTTCTTTAATCTTTTTCAAAAAAGTTCAAATTGTTTTTTTGAAAAAAAATTGTCATTCTGCAAAATATGCCAAATGTACCCAAATCAGAAAATGTTTTTTGTTGTTGATCACATCATTTGTTGTTGATTTTGGCGAAAAATGGAAGTGATTCATATATATGAGCAAAGTAGACATAAACAGCTGATAATGATGATAACATATAATATTTTGAGTATATCATGATAATAATATACGTTGATCAGGGAATTGGGGATGAGGAACAAAAAATTATGATAAATATAAACCTATTTCCTGAAAAAGTATGGAATGAGGGATCATAAAAAGTGACATAAAACTACAAAATTATCACAACCTCTGGCATAGCTGAAAATCCCATTTTCAGCCCTTTAACCTCAAAATCAAGGAATTTCATATAGATTTTTGAAATCAGCACACCATTTTCCACCCCTGACACCATTTTCAGCCATATCTGAAATTGTCACCCCTCCTTTAACATCCACCCACTTGTCCGTGTGGACTACATCACAGGAAATGGTGGATTGGTTTTTTGATCTCGGAAAAATGACATCAATGACATGGAGCTGGAATACCCAATCACAAGTTCAAGTTCTATGCCATTGATCTCGGTATCTATGAAAACTTCTCGATAGTTCTATGCCTTCCATTCTTGATTCTATGCCAAAAGTTATGATCAATAAGTTTTATTCACAAGAAAAAAAATGGTTATAAAATGTTGTATTTACAATAATCCTCATATTTTTTTCGTCTCCAATTGTTATTGTTCAGCCGTTCCTTGATTTGGTGGCCAGTAGATACCGAGTAAGCTTGAAAATAAACATTATTCGTGAGATTATTTGGTTTTTATGAAAACTAACCACATTCCGTATGGCGAGTGTTGGGTATGCATAATATTCAATAATGTTGTACATTGATTATATTTCACAATCAACATCTTCTCATCATTCATCACAAATCTCGCAACTTGTTCATTGTCTCGCTCCGGCACTTCTTCATACACCAATCCGGTCAATGTAATGCGAAGATCTTCTTTAACACCAAGAATTGCATGCGATCCAAGTGGATAATTTTGATTGATCCATTTCTGCAAAAATAATCTGATGATGTTGCGATATTTCAACAACTTTTGCTGTTTTCATGGAGTGTCACTATGCTAAACCTATCCTAAACATTGACAAAAATCCAAAAACCCCACTCCGACCTCGAACCCTGGTCGCTCGCTTATCAGTCACCCAATCTCTCACTGCGCCATAAGTACAACACACATTTGATACTCAGGCAACTCTTGTGAATGCGTATCAAATGCACATTTACGCAGCTAACTACGTTTGATACTCAGCCAATCAGTCAATATGCAATTCGTTGACTGAGTATCAACAAATTTCGGACGATTTTGTTATTTGTCAAACGTTTGATACTCAGGCAACTCTTTGACTGCGTATCAAATCACAAAAAGTTTCAAATGATCTACAGTACAGCAGTTTTCAGTACGAATTTGGTTTTACACCAGGGTACTGTAGGTTACTGTAGACATGCAGATGCGTAAACTACAGTAACCCCTGCAGAAAAAACTACAGTACTCTCACAAACTGACTATTTTAGAGATTTTGAAGACAGTTTTAGATGATGCCTTGACAAGTTGGAAGCATGGAAGTACTGTAGTCTTGACTCAATCTACTGTAGTTTACTGTAGATCTTGCAGACAGACCTTTATCAATTGTCGAATCCCAATGCATGTAATATCCGACTCCCGGATATGCAAATTATACGCCTTCAAATGTACCAATGTATCATCGTTGATGTCAGTTTTCGGTTCGATACTCACTTCACCACAATTTATTACCTATAATTTCAAAACGTTCTCATCTGTCGCAAAATCCAAAAAAAAACCAACTTGATCCATCATTCCGAGTCCTATCAATGGTCCTGAATGATCCGAATCCGAATTCGAAATAATGTCGAGTTTCTTCATTCCGCGGTCAAGTAGATTCAACCATTCGATTATTCTATCAGGTTTATATTTGAAGAAATTGACTCTATCCGCTTTGATTCGAAAATTATTCTCGATAGCATCAGTCGGTGGATACTGGAATATACAATCGATTAAAAAATGGACACGACGAGGTTTAACTTACATAATCAGGTCGAAACGATTCACATCGAATATTTGTTGTCAACATAAAAGTATCAAGCCATTTCTTGAGAATGTACAGCGGCGAATAGTGTTCCATCCAGTTGGGTACTCGGACATTTTGTGCATGCACTTCTTCGCCATTCCTGAAAAAACGGCCGATCTATATGTATCTATGAATCTATGAATCTATGAATCTATGAATCTATGAATCTATATCAAATACTTACTCCAAATTTGATAATCTCCATGAGTCCTGATTTGATCGTATCTTGAAATTGTCACATACTATTGTCAGCATAGATTGAGTATCATCACCGGGTGCTTCGTCATCCCCTTCGTGAATATCAAAATCTTTCAATTGTAATGGAATTCGACTCATTAATAGCAGATTTTTCCTTGAACTCCACTTTAATTTGTTCCTGCAAAAATACACTCTTGTTGATCTACCCAAGTTCTAGGGCAAATGCGCTCCATCGCAAAAGTTGCGAAAAAGCTAGGCCATGGCTCATATTTCAGCGAAAACTAGCATTTTTCTAGGAATTTTTGATGAAATTTTGTAAATATATAATGCTCTCAATGGTCGGAACATATGTTTCGCGGCGAGACCATGTGTTTCCAAAAGGGGCGTGGCTTATTATCCATTTTGATGAGTCATGGCCGCGTAAAAAGTGTTGGTTTCTAGGCCATGTCGACTTACGAAGAAAAAACCGAGAGGATTGCAAAACTCGAGTTTTATGGGTATATACAGGACGAAAATGTGACTACAGACAAAATCCAAACGTTTGGCAAATGCGCTCTATCGCAATATTCGGAAAGTTAGGCCATTTGAGACATAAAAGTTAGGCCATGGCTGAATTTTCAGATTCGAATTTTCTCAGGTTTTTCGTGAAAATTTGTATATATTCTGTTATCAATGATCTCTCTGCATATATTTGAATTTCAAAAAATTGGAAAAAAAGCCTTTTGTGGCGATTTTTGATGCTAAAATTCAAATAAGCCCCCGAAAAGGGTTTTATTTTTGAAAATTTCGGTGCAATGCTGTTTGTAGTGACAAAAGTTAAAATGATTGGGGGGGGGGGGGGGGGGGTTTCCAGAAATTACAAAATTCATTTGTGATCTACCGTATCACAGGTAGATCACAAAACTTACCAGGGTAAATATATAAAGGCCGTGGAAGACCGTGTCATTTTTCAAGCAGTAATTGAGTTTTTCGGTCCTCATGGCCTAGAAACCGACATGGCCTAGAATCTTCCACGTCCATGATTTGTCAAGGCCATGGATTCCGAGATAAGCACTAAACTTGACCAACTCTAAGAGATTCTCAATGGTGCGCATTTGCTACACGCTCCTGAAAACAGAAACCTGATATTTTTAAGGATTTTTCGAATTCCTGCAAACAGGAACCTGATACTTTTAAGGGTTTTTCGAATTCCTGCAAACAGGAATTCCTGAAAACAGGAACCTGATATTTTTAAGGGTTTTTCGAATTCCTGCAAACAGGAATTCCTGAAAACAGGAACCTGATATTTAAGGGTTTTTCGAATTCCTGAAAACAGGAATTCCTGAAAACAGGAACCTGATATTTTTAAAGGTTTTTCGAATTCCTGCAAACAGGAACCTGATATTTTTAAGGGTTTTTCGAATTCCTGAAAACAGGAACCTGATATTTTTAAGGGTTTTTCGAATTCCTGCAAACAGGAATTCCTGAAAACAGGAACCTGATATTTTTAAGGGTTTTTCGAATTCCTGCAAACAGGAATTCCTGAAAACAGGAACCTGATATTTAAGGGTTTTTCGAATTCCTGAAAACAGGAACCTGATATTTTTAAAGGTTTTTCGAATTCCTGCAAACAGGAATTCCTGAAAACAGGAACCTGATATTTTTAAGGGTTTTTCGAATTCCTGAAAACAGGAACCTGTTATTTTTAAGGGTTTTTCGAATTCCTGCAAACAGGAATTCCTGCAAACAGGAACCTGATATTTGTAAGGGTTTTTCGAATTCCTGCAAACAGGAATTCCTGAAAACAGGAACCTGATATTTTTAAAGGTTTTTCGAATTCCTGCAAACAGGAACCTGATATTTGTAATGGTTTTTCAAATTCCTGCAAACAGGAATTCCTGAAAACAGGAACCTGATATTTTTAAAGGTTTTTCAAATTCCTGCAAACAGGAATGCCTGAAAACAGGAACCTGATATTTTTAAAGGTTTTTCGAATTCCTGCAAACAGGAATTCCTGAAAACAGGAACCTGATATTTTTAAAAGTTTTTTGAATTCCTGCAAACAGGAACCTGATATTTTAAATGGTTTTTCAAATTCCTGCAAACAGGAATGCCTGAAAACAGGAACCTGATATTTTTAAAGGTTTTTCGAATTCCTGCAAACAGGAATTCCTGAAAACAGGAACCTGATATTTTTAAAAGTTTTTTGAATTCCTGCAAACAGGAACCTGATATTTTAAATGGTTTTTCGAATTCCTGCAAACAGGAACCTGATATTTTTAAAGGTTTTTTGAATTCCTGCAAACAGGAACCTGATATTTTAAATGGTTTTTCGAATTCCTGCAAACAGGAACCTGATATTTTTAAGGGTTTTTCGAATTCCTGCAAACAGGAACCTGATATTTTTAAAGGTTTTTCGAATTCCTGCAAACAGGAACCTGATATTTGCAAGGGTTTTTCGGATTCCTGCAAACAGGAATTCCTCAAAACAGGAACCTGATAGTTTCAAGGGTTTTTCGAATTCCTGCAAACAGGAATTCCTAAAAACAGGAACCTGATATTTTAAAGGGTTTTTCGAATTCCTGCAAACAGGAATTCCTGAAAACAGGAACCTGATATTTTTAAAGGTTTTTCGAATTCCTGCAAACAGGAATTCCTGAAAACAGGAACCTGATATTTTCAAGGGTTTTTCGAATTCCTGCAAACAGGAACCTGATATTTTTAAAGGTTTTTCGAATTCCTGCAAACAGGAACCTGATATTTTTAATGGTTTTTCGAATTCCTGCAAACAGGAATTCCTGAAAACAGGAACCTGATATTTTTAAAGGTTTTTTGAATTCCTGCAAACAGGAACCTGATATTTGCAAGGGTTTTTCGGATTCCTGCAAACAGGAATTCCTGAAAACAGGAACCTGATATTTTTAAAGGTTTTTCGAATTCCTGCAAACAGGAACCTGATATTTGTAATGGTTTTTCAAATTCCTGCAAACAGGAATTCCTGAAAAGAGGAACCTGATATTTTTAAAGGTTTTTCGAATTCCTGCAAACAGGAACCTGATATTTTTAAAGGTTTTCCGAATTCCTGCAAACAGGAATTCCTGAAAACAGGAACCTGATATTTTTAAAGGTTTTTCGAATTCCTGCAAACAGGAACCTGATATTTTTAAAGGTTTTTCTAATTCCTGCAAACAGGAATGCCTGAAAACAGGAACCTGATATTTTTAAAGGTTTTTCTAATTCCTGCAAACAGGAATGCCTGAAAACAGGAACCTGATACTTTTAAAAGTTTTTCAAATTCCTGCAAACAGGAATGCCTGAAAACAGGAACCTGATATTTTTAAAAGTTTTTCGAATTTCTGCAAACAGGAACCTGATATTTTTAATGGTTTTTCAAATTCCTGCAAACAGGAATGCCTGAAAACAGGAACCTGATATTTTTAAAAGTTTTTCGAATTTCTGCAAACAGGAACCTGATATTTTTAATGGTTTTTCAAATTCCTGCAAACAGGAATGCCTGAAAACAGGAACCTGATATTTTTAATGGTTTTTCGAATTCCTGCAAACAGGAACCTGATATTTTTAATGGTTTTTCAAATTCCTGCAAACAGGAATGCCTGAAAACAGGAACCTGATATTTTTAAAAGTTTTTCGAATTTCTGCAAACAGGAACCTGATATTTTTAATGGTTTTTCAAATTCCTGCAAACAGGAATACCTGAAAACAGGAACCTGATATTTTTAATGGTTTTTCGAATTCCTGCAAACAGGAACCTGATATTTTTAATGGTTTTTCAAATTCCTGCAAACAGGAATGCCTGAAAACAGGAACCTGATATTTTTAATGGTTTTTCGAATTCCTGCAAATTGGAATGCCTGAAAACAGGAACCTGATATTTTTAATGGTTTTTCGAATTCCTGCAAACAGGAACCTGATATTTTTAAAGGTATCTCGAATTCCTGCAAACAGGAATTCCTGAAAACAGCAGGAACCTGATATTTTTAAAGGTTTTTCAAATTCCTGCAAACAGGAATTCCTGCAAACAGGAACCTGATATTTTTAATGGTTTTTCAAATTCCTGCAAACAGGAATGCCTGAAAACAGGAACCTGATATTTTTAATGGTTTTTCGAATTCCTGCAAACAGGAACCTGATATTTTTAATGGTTTTTCAAATTCCTGCAAACAGGAATGCCTGAAAACAGGAACCTGATATTTTTAATGGTTTTTCGAATTCCTGCAAATTGGAATGCCTGAAAACAGGAACCTGATATTTTTGAGGGTTTTTCGAATTCCTGCAAACAGGAACCTGATATTTTTAAAGGTATCTCGAATTCCTGCAAACAGGAATTCCTGAAAACAGCAGGAACCTGATATTTTTAAAGGTTTTTCAAATTCCTGCAAACAGGAATTCCTGCAAACAGGAACCTGATATTTTTAATGGTTTTTCAAATTCCTGCAAACAGGAATGCCTGAAAACAGGAACCTGATATTTTTAAAGGTTTTTCAAATTCCTGCAAACAGGAATGCCTGAAAACAGGAACCTGATATTTTTAAAGGTTTTTCGAATTCCTGCAAACAGGAACCTGATATTTTTAAGGGTTTTTCGAATTCCTGCAAACAGGAATTCCTGAAAACAGGAACCTGATATTTTCAAGGGTTTTTCGAATTCCTGCAAACAGGAATTCCTAAAAACAGGAACCTGATATTTTTAAAGGTTTTTTGAATTCCTTCAAACAGGAACCTGTTATTTTTAATGGGTTTTCGAATTCCTGCAAACAGGAATTTCTGAAAACAGGAACCTGATATTTTTAAAGGTTTTTCGAATTCCTGCAAACAGGAACCTGATATTTTTAAGGGTTTTTCGCATTCCTGCAAACAGGAATTCCTGAAAACAGGAACCTGATATTTTTAAGGGTTTTTCGAATTCCTGAAAACAGGAACCTGATATTTTTAAGGGTTTTTCGCATTCCTGCAAACAGGAATTTCTGAAAACAGGAACCTGATATTTTTAAAGGTTTTTCGAATTCCTGCAAACAGGAACCTGATATTTTTAAGGGTTTTTCGAATTCCTGCAAACAGGAATTCCTAAAAACAGGAACCTGATATTTTTAAGGGTTTTTCGAATTCCTGAAAACAGGAACCTGATATTTTTAAAGGTTTTTCGAATTCCTAAAAACAGGAACCTGTTATTTTCAAGGGTTTTTCGAATTCCTGCAAACAGGAATTCCTAAAAACAGGAACCTGATATTTTTAAGGGTTTTTCGAATTCCTGCGAACAGGAATGCCTGAAAACAGGAACCTGATATTTTTAATGGTTTTTCGAATTCCTGCAAATTGGAATGCCTGAAAACAGGAACCTGATATTTTTAATAGTTTTTCGAATTCCTGCGAACAGGAATGCCTGAAAACAGGAACCTGATATTTTTGAGGGTTTTTCGAATTCCTGCAAATTGGAATGCCTGAAAACAGGAACCTGATATTTTTAATGGTTTTTCGAATTCCTGCGAACAGGAATTCCTGCAAACAGGAACCTGATATTTTTGAGGGTTTTTCGAATTCCTGCAAACAGGAACCTGATATTTTTAAAGGTATCTCGAATTCCTGCAAACAGGAATTCCTGAAAACAGCAGGAACCTGATATTTTTAAAGGTTTTTCAAATTCCTGCAAACAGGAATTCCTGCAAACAGGAACCTGATATTTTTAATGGTTTTTCAAATTCCTGCAAACAGGAATGCCTGAAAACAGGAACCTGATATTTTTAATGGTTTTTCGAATTCCTGCGAACAGGAATTCCTGCAAACAGGAACCTGATATTTTTAATGGTTTTTCGAATTCCTGCAAATTGGAATGCCTGAAAACAGGAACCTGATATTTTTAATGGTTTTTCGAATTCCTGCGAACAGGAATGCCTGAAAACAGGAACCTGATATTTTTGAGGGTTTTTCGAATTCCTGCAAACAGGAACCTGATATTTTTAAAGGTATCTCGAATTCCTGCAAACAGGAATTCCTGAAAACAGCAGGAACCTGATATTTTTAAAGGTTTTTCAAATTCCTGCAAACAGGAATTCCTGCAAACAGGAACCTGATATTTTTAATGGTTTTTCAAATTCCTGCAAACAGGAATGCCTGAAAACAGGAACCTGATATTTTAAAGGTTTTTCGAATTCCTGCAAACAGGAACCTGATATTTTTAAAGGTTTTTCGAATTCCTGCAAACAGGAACCTGTTATTTTTAATGGTTTTTCGAATTCCTGCAAACAGGAATTTCTGAAAACAGGAACCTGATATTTTCAAGGGTTTTTCGAATTCCTGCAAACAGGAATTCCTGAAAACAGGAACCTGATATTTTCAAGGGTTTTTCGAATTCCTGCAAACAGGAATTCCTAAAAACAGGAACCTGATATTTTTAAGGGTTTTTCGAATTCCTGCAAACAGGAATTCCTGAAAACAGGAACCTGATATTTTTGAAGGTTTTTCGAATTCCTGCAAACAGGAATTCCTGAAAACAGGAACCTGATATTTTCAAGGGTTTTTCGAATTCCTGCAAACAGGAACCTGATATTTTTAAAGGTTTTTCGAATTCCTGCAAACAGGAACCTGATATTTTTAATGGTTTTTCGAATTCCTGCAAACAGGAATTCCTGAAAACAGGAACCTGATATTTTTAAAGGTTTCTCGAATTCCTGCAAACAGGAATTCCTCAAAACAGGAACCTGATATTTTCAAGGGTTTTTCGAATTCCTGCAAACAGGAATTCCTAAAAACAGGAACCTGATATTTTTAAGGGTTTTTCGAATTCCTGCAAACAGGAAATCTGAAAACAGGAACCTGATATTTTTGAAGGTTTTTCGAATTCCTGCAAACAGGAATTCCTGAAAACAGGAACCTGATATTTTTGAAGGTTTTTCGAATCCCTGCAAACAGGAATTCCTGAAAACAGGAACCTGATATTTTTAAAGGTTTTTCGAATTCCTGAAAACAGGAACCTGATATTTTTAAAGGTTTTTCGAATTCCTGCAAACAGGAACCTGTTATTTTCAAGGGTTTTTCGAATTCCTGCAAACAGGAATTCCTAAAAACAGGAACCTGATATTTTTAAGGGTTTTTCGAATTCCTGCAAACAGGAATTCCTGAAAACAGGAACCTGATATTTTTGAAGGTTTTTCGAATTCCTGCAAACAGGAATTCCTGAAAACAGGAACCTGATATTTTTAAAGGTTTTTCGAATTCCTGAAAACAGGAACCTGATATTTTTAAAGGTTTTTCGAATTCCTGCAAACAGGAACCTGTTATTTTCAAGGGTTTTTCGAATTCCTGCAAACAGGAATTCCTAAAAACAGGAACCTGATATTTTTAAGGGTTTTTCGATTTCCTGCAAACAGGAATTCCTGAAAACAGGAACCTGATATTTTTGAAGGTTTTTCGAATTCCTGCAAACAGGAATTCCTGAAAACAGGAACCTGATATTTTCAAGGGTTTTTCGAATTCCTGCAAACAGGAACCTGATATTTTTAAAGGTTTTTCGAATTCCTGCAAACAGGAACCTGATATTTTTAATGGTTTTTCGAATTCCTGCAAACAGGAATTCCTGAAAACAGGAACCTGATATTTTTAAAGGTTTTTTGAATTCCTGCAAACAGGAACCTGATATTTGCAAGGGTTTTTCGGATTCCTGCAAACAGGAATTCCTGAAAACAGGAACCTGATATTTTTAAAAGTTTTTCGAATTCCTGCAAACAGGAACCTGATATTTGTAATGGTTCTTCAAATTCCTGCAAACAGGAATTCCTGAAAACAGGAACCTGATATTTTTAAAGGTTTTTCGAATTCCTGCAAACAGGAACCTGATATTTTTAAAGGTTTTTTGAATTCCTGCAAACAGGAACCTGATATTTGCAAGGGTTTTTCGGATTCCTGCAAACAGGAATTCCTGAAAACAGGAACCGGATATTTTTAAAAGTTTTTCGAATTCCTGCAAACAGGAACCTGATATTTGTAATGGTTCTTCAAATTCCTGCAAACAGGAATTCCTGAAAACAGGAACCTGATCTTTTTAAAGGTTTTTCGAATTCCTGCAAACAGGAACCTGATATTTTTAATGGTTTTTCGGATTCCTGCAAACAGGAATTCCTGAAAACAGGAACCTGATATTTTTAAAGGTTTTTCGAATTCCTGCAAACAGGAACCTGATATTTTTAAAGGTTTTCCGAATTCCTGCAAACAGGAATTCCTGAAAACAGGAACCTGATATTTTTAAAGGTTTTTCTAATTCCTGCAAACAGGAATGCCTGAAAACAGGAACCTGATATTTTTAAAAGTTTTTCGAATTTCTGCAAACAGGAACCTGATATTTTTAAAAGTTTTTCGAATTCCTGCAAACAGGAACCTGATATTTGTAATGGTTTTTCAAATTCCTGCAAACAGGAATTCCTGAAAACAGGAACCTGATATTTTTAAAGGTTTTTCGAATTCCTGCAAACAGGAACCTGATATTTTTAAAGGTTTTCCGAATTCCTGCAAACAGGAATTCCTGAAAACAGGAACCTGATATTTTTAAAGGTTTTTCTAATTCCTGCAAACAGGAATGCCTGAAAACAGGAACCTGATATTTTTAAAAGTTTTTCGAATTTCTGCAAACAGGAACCTGATATTTTTAATGGTTTTTCAAATTCCTGCAAACAGGAATGCCTGAAAACAGGAACCTGATATTTTTAAAAGTTTTTCGAATTCCTGCAAACAGGAACCTGATATTTGTAATGGTTTTTCAAATTCCTGCAAACAGGAATTCCTGAAAACAGGAACCTGATATTTTTAAAGGTTTTTCGAATTCCTGCAAACAGGAACCTGATATTTTTAAAGGTTTTCCGAATTCCTGCAAACAGGAATTCCTGAAAACAGGAACCTGATATTTTTAAAGGTTTTTCTAATTCCTGCAAACAGGAATGCCTGAAAACAGGAACCTGATATTTTTAAAAGTTTTTCGAATTCCTGCAAACAGGAACCTGATATTTGTAATGGTTTTTCAAATTCCTGCAAACAGGAATTCCTGAAAACAGGAACCTGACATTTTTAAAGGTTTTTCGAATTCCTGCAAACAGGAACCTGATATTTTTAAAGGTTTTCCGAATTCCTGCAAACAGGAATTCCTGAAAACAGGAACCTGATATTTTTAAAGGTTTTTCGAATTCCTGCAAACAGGAACCTGATATTTTTAAAGGTTTTTCTAATTCCTGCAAACAGGAATGCCTGAAAACAGGAACCTGATATTTTTAAAAGTTTTTCGAATTTCTGCAAACAGGAACCTGATATTTTTAAAGGTTTTCCGAATTCCTGCAAACAGGAATTCCTGAAAACAGGAACCTGATATTTTTAAAGGTTTTTCTAATTCCTGCAAACAGGAATGCCTGAAAACAGGAACCTGATATTTTTAAAAGTTTTTCGAATTCCTGCAAACAGGAACCTGATATTTGTAATGGTTCTTCAAATTCCTGCAAACAGGAATTCCTGAAAACAGGAACCTGATCTTTTTAAAGGTTTTTCGAATTCCTGCAAACAGGAACCTGATATTTTTAATGGTTTTCCGAATTCCTGCAAACAGGAATTCCTGAAAACAGGAACCTGATATTTTTAAAGGTTTTTCGAATTCCTGCAAACAGGAACCTGATATTTTTAAAGGTTTTTCGAATTCCTGCAAACAGGAACCTGATATTTTTAAAGGTTTTTTGAATTCCTGCAAACAGGAACCTGATATTTGCAAGGGTTTTTCGGATTCCTGCAAACAGGAATTCCTGAAAACAGGAACCGGATATTTTTAAAAGTTTTTCGAATTCCTGCAAACAGGAACCTGATATTTGTAATGGTTCTTCAAATTCCTGCAAACAGGAATTCCTGAAAACAGGAACCTGATCTTTTTAAAGGTTTTTCGAATTCCTGCAAACAGGAACCTGATATTTTTAATGGTTTTTCGGATTCCTGCAAACAGGAATTCCTGAAAACAGGAACCTGATATTTTTAAAGGTTTTTCGAATTCCTGCAAACAGGAACCTGATATTTTTAAAGGTTTTCCGAATTCCTGCAAACAGGAATTCCTGAAAACAGGAACCTGATATTTTTAAAGGTTTTTCTAATTCCTGCAAACAGGAATGCCTGAAAACAGGAACCTGATATTTTTAAAAGTTTTTCGAATTTCTGCAAACAGGAACCTGATATTTTTAAAAGTTTTTCGAATTCCTGCAAACAGGAACCTGATATTTGTAATGGTTTTTCAAATTCCTGCAAACAGGAATTCCTGAAAACAGGAACCTGATATTTTTAAAGGTTTTTCGAATTCCTGCAAACAGGAACCTGATATTTTTAAAGGTTTTCCGAATTCCTGCAAACAGGAATTCCTGAAAACAGGAACCTGATATTTTTAAAGGTTTTTCTAATTCCTGCAAACAGGAATGCCTGAAAACAGGAACCTGATATTTTTAAAAGTTTTTCGAATTTCTGCAAACAGGAACCTGATATTTTTAATGGTTTTTCAAATTCCTGCAAACAGGAATGCCTGAAAACAGGAACCTGATATTTTTAAAAGTTTTTCGAATTCCTGCAAACAGGAACCTGATATTTGTAATGGTTTTTCAAATTCCTGCAAACAGGAATTCCTGAAAACAGGAACCTGATATTTTTAAAGGTTTTTCGAATTCCTGCAAACAGGAACCTGATATTTTTAAAGGTTTTCCGAATTCCTGCAAACAGGAATTCCTGAAAACAGGAACCTGATATTTTTAAAGGTTTTTCTAATTCCTGCAAACAGGAATGCCTGAAAACAGGAACCTGATATTTTTAAAAGTTTTTCGAATTCCTGCAAACAGGAACCTGATATTTGTAATGGTTTTTCAAATTCCTGCAAACAGGAACCTGATATTTGCAAGGGTTTTTCGGATTCCTGCAAACAGGAATTCCTGAAAACAGGAACCGGATATTTTTAAAGGTTTTTCTAATTCCTGCAAACAGGAATTCCTGAAAACAGGAACCTGATATTTTTAAAGGTTTTTCGAATTCCTGCAAACAGGAACCTGATATTTTTAAAGGTTTTCCGAATTCCTGCAAACAGGAATTCCTGAAAACAGGAACCTGATATTTTTAAAGGTTTTTCGAATTCCTGCAAACAGGAACCTGATATTTTTAAAGGTTTTTCTAATTCCTGCAAACAGGAATGCCTGAAAACAGGAACCTGATATTTTTAAAAGTTTTTCGAATTTCTGCAAACAGGAACCTGATATTTTTAAAGGTTTTCCGAATTCCTGCAAACAGGAATTCCTGAAAACAGGAACCTGATATTTTTAAAGGTTTTTCTAATTCCTGCAAACAGGAATGCCTGAAAACAGGAACCTGATATTTTTAAAAGTTTTTCGAATTCCTGCAAACAGGAACCTGATATTTGTAATGGTTCTTCAAATTCCTGCAAACAGGAATTCCTGAAAACAGGAACCTGATCTTTTTAAAGGTTTTTCGAATTCCTGCAAACAGGAACCTGATATTTTTAATGGTTTTCCGAATTCCTGCAAACAGGAATTCCTGAAAACAGTAACCTGATATTTTTAAAGGTTTTTCGAATTCCTGCAAACAGGAACCTGATATTTTTAAAGGTTTTTCGAATTCCTGCAAACAGGAACCTGATATTTTTAAAGGTTTTTTGAATTCCTGCAAACAGGAACCTGATATTTGCAAGGGTTTTTCGGATTCCTGCAAACAGGAATTCCTGAAAACAGGAACCGGATATTTTTAAAAGTTTTTCGAATTCCTGCAAACAGGAACCTGATATTTGTAATGGTTCTTCAAATTCCTGCAAACAGGAATTCCTGAAAACAGGAACCTGATCTTTTTAAAGGTTTTTCGAATTCCTGCAAACAGGAACCTGATATTTTTAATGGTTTTTCGGATTCCTGCAAACAGGAATTCCTGAAAACAGGAACCTGATATTTTTAAAGGTTTTTCGAATTCCTGCAAACAGGAACCTGATATTTTTAAAGGTTTTCCGAATTCCTGCAAACAGGAATTCCTGAAAACAGGAACCTGATATTTTTAAAGGTTTTTCTAATTCCTGCAAACAGGAATGCCTGAAAACAGGAACCTGATATTTTTAAAAGTTTTTCGAATTTCTGCAAACAGGAACCTGATATTTTTAAAAGTTTTTCGAATTCCTGCAAACAGGAACCTGATATTTGTAATGGTTTTTCAAATTCCTGCAAACAGGAATTCCTGAAAACAGGAACGTGATATTTTTAAAGGTTTTTCGAATTCCTGCAAACAGGAACCTGATATTTTTAAAGGTTTTCCGAATTCCTGCAAACAGGAATTCCTGAAAACAGGAACCTGATATTTTTAAAGGTTTTTCTAATTCCTGCAAACAGGAATGCCTGAAAACAGGAACCTGATATTTTTAAAAGTTTTTCGAATTTCTGCAAACAGGAACCTGATATTTTTAATGGTTTTTCAAATTCCTGCAAACAGGAATGCCTGAAAACAGGAACCTGATAATTTTAAAAGTTTTTCGAATTCCTGCAAACAGGAACCTGATATTTGTAATGGTTTTTCAAATTCCTGCAAACAGGAATTCCTGAAAACAGGAACCTGATATTTTTAAAGGTTTTTCGAATTCCTGCAAACAGGAACCTGATATTTTTAAAGGTTTTCCGAATTCCTGCAAACAGGAATTCCTGAAAACAGGAACCTGATATTTTTAAAGGTTTTTCTAATTCCTGCAAACAGGAATGCCTGAAAACAGGAACCTGATATTTTTAAAAGTTTTTCGAATTCCTGCAAACAGGAACCTGATATTTGTAATGGTTTTTCAAATTCCTGCAAACAGGAATTCCTGAAAACAGGAACCTGATATTTTTAAAGGTTTTTCGAATTCCTGCAAACAGGAACCTGATATTTTTAAAGGTTTTCCGAATTCCTGCAAACAGGAATTCCTGAAAACAGGAACCTGATATTTTTAAAGGTTTTTCGAATTCCTGCAAACAGGAACCTGATATTTTTAAAGGTTTTTCTAATTCCTGCAAACAGGAATGCCTGAAAACAGGAACCTGATATTTTTAAAAGTTTTTCGAATTTCTGCAAACAGGAACCTGATATTTTTAATGGTTTTTCAAATTCCTGCAAACAGGAATGCCTGAAAACAGGAACCTGATATTTTTAAAAGTTTTTCGAATTTCTGCAAACAGGAACCTGATATTTTTAATGGTTTTTCAAATTCCTGCAAACAGGAATGCCTGAAAACAGGAACCTGATATTTTTAATGGTTTTTCGAATTCCTGCGAACAGGAATGCCTGAAAACAGGAACCTGATATTTTTAAAAGTTTTTCGAATTTCTGCAAACAGGAACCTGATATTTTTAATGGTTTTTCGAACTCCTGCAAATTGGAATGCCTGAAAACAGGAACCTGATATTTTTAATGGTTTTTCGAATTCCTGCGAACAGGAATGCCTGAAAACAGGAACATGATATTTTTGAGGGTTTTTCGAATTCCTGCAAACAGGAACCTGATATTTTTAAAGGTATCTCGAATTCCTGCAAACAGGAATTCCTGAAAACAGCAGGAACCTGATATTTTTAAAGGTTTTTCAAATTCCTGCAAACAGGAATTCCTGAAAACAGGAACCTGATATTTTTAATGGTTTTTTGAATTCCTGCGAACAGGAATGCCTGAAAACAGGAACCTGATATTTTTAAAGGTTTTTCGAATTCCTGCAAACAGGAACCTGATATTTTTAAGGGTTTTTCGAATTCCTGCAAAAAGGAATTCCTGAAAACAGGAACCTGATATTTTCAAGGGTTTTTCGAATTCCTGCAAACAGGAATTCCTAAAAACAGGAACCTGATATTTTTTAAGGTTTTTCGAATTCCTGCAAACAGGAACCTGTTATTTTTAATGGTTTTTCGAATTCCTGCAAACAGGAATTTCTGAAAACAGGAACCTGATATTTTTAAAGGTTTTTCGAATTCCTGCAAACAGGAACCTGATATTTTCAAGGGTTTTTCGAATTCCTGCAAACAGGAATTCCTAAAAACAGGAACCTGATATTTTTAAGGGTTTTTCGAATTCCTGAAAACAGGAACCTGATATTTTTAAAGGTTTTTCGAATTCCTGCAAACAGGAACCTGATATTTTCAAGGGTTTTTCGAATTCCTGCAAACAGGAATTCCTAAAAACAGGAACCTGATATTTTTAAGGGTTTTTCGAATTCCTGAAAACAGGAACCTGATATTTTTAAAGGTTTTTCGAATTCCTGCAAACAGGAACCTGATATTTTTAAGGGTTTTTCGAATTCCTGCAAACAGGAATTTCTGAAAACAGGAACCTGATATTTTTAAAGGTTTTTCGAATTCCTGCAAACAGGAACCTGATATTTTTAAGGGTTTTTCGAATTCCTGCAAACAGGAATTCCTGAAAACAGGAACCTGATATTTTTAAGGGTTTTTCGAATTCCTGAAAACAGGAACCTGATATTTTTAAAGGTTTTTCGAATTCCTGAAAACAGGAACCTGATATTTTTAAGGGTTTTTCGAATTCCTGCAAACAGGAATTCCTAAAAACAGGAACCTGATATTTTTAAGGGTTTTTCGAATTCCTGCAAACAGGAATTCCTAAAAACAGGAACCTGATATTTTTAAGGGTTTTTCGAATTCCTGAAAACAGGAACCTGATATTTTTAAAGGTTTTTCGAATTCCTGAAAACAGGAACCTGATATTTTTAAGGGTTTTTCGAATTCCTGCAAACAGGAACCTGATATTTTTAAGGGTTTTTCGAATTCCTGCAAACAGGAATTCCTAAAAACAGGAACCTGATATTTTTAAGGGTTTTTCGAATTCCTGAAAACAGGAACCTGATATTTTTAAAGGTTTTTCGAATTCCTGAAAACAGGAACCTGATATTTTTAAGGGTTTTTCGAATTCCTGCAAACAGGAACCTGATATTTTTAAGGGTTTTTCGAATTCCTGCAAACAGGAATTCCTAAAAACAGGAACCTGATATTTTTAAGGGTTTTTCGAATTCCTGCAAACAGGAACCTGATATTTTTAAGGGTTTTTCGAATTCCTGAAAACAGGAACCTGATATTTTTAAAGGTTTTTCGAATTCCTGCAAACAGGAACCTGTTATTTTTAATGGTTTTTCGAATTCCTGCAAACAGGAATTCCTGAAAACAGGAACCTGTTATTTTTAATGGTTTTTCGAATTCCTGCAAACAGGAACCTGATATTTTTAAAGGTTTTTCGAATTCCTGCAAACAGGAACCTGTTATTTTAATGGTTTTTCGAATTCCTGCAAACAGGAATTCCTGAAAACAGGAACCTGTTATTTTTAAGGGTTTTTCGAATTCCTGAAAACAGGAACCTGATATTTTTAAAGGTTTTTCGAATTCCTGCAAACAGGAATTCCTGAAAACAGGAACCTGATATTTTTAAGGGTTTTTCGAATTCCTGCAAACAGGAATTCCTGAAAACAGGAACCTGATATTTTTAAGGGTTTTTCGAATTCCTGAAAACAGGAACCTGATATTTTTAAAGGTTTTTCGAATTCCTGCAAACAGGAACCTGTTATTTTTAATGGTTTTTCGAATTCCTGCAAACAGGAATTCCTGAAAACAGGAACCTGATATTTTTAAAGGTTTTTCGTATTCCTGCAAACAGGAACCTGATATTTGCAAGGGTTTTTCGAATTCCTGCAAACAGGAACCTGATATTTTTAAAGGTTTTTCGAATTCCTGCAAACAGGAACCTGATATTTTTAAGGGTTGTCCGAATTCCTGCAAACAGGAATTCCTGAAAACAGGAACCTGATATTTTTAAAGGTTTTTCGAATTCCTGCAAACAGGAATTCCTGAAAACAGGAACCTGATATTTTTAAAGGTTTTTCGAATTCCTGCAAACAGGAATTCCTGAAAACAGGAACCTGATATTTTTAAAAGTTTTACGAATTCCTGCAAACAGGAACCTGATGTTTTTAATGGTTTTTCAAATTCCTGCAAACAGGAATTCCTGCAAACAGGAACCTGATATTTTTAAGGGTTTCTGAATTCCTGCAAACAGGAATTCCTGAAAACAGGAACCTGATGTTTTTAAAGGTTTTTCGAATTCCTGCAAACAGGAATGCCTGAAAACAGGAACCTGATATTTTTAAAGGTTTTTCGAATTCCTGCAAACAGGAATGCCTGAAAACAGGAACCTGATATTTTTAAGGGTTTTTCAAATTCCTGCAAACAGGAATTCCTGAAAACAGGAACCTGATATTTTTAATGGTTTTTCGAATTCCTGCAAACAGGAATGCCTGAAAACAGGAACCTGATATTTTTAAGGGTTTTCCGAATTCCTGCAAACAGGAATGCCTGAAAACAGGAACCTGATATTTTTAAAGGTTTTTCGAATTCCTGCAAACAGGAATGCCTGAAAACAGGAACCTGATATTTTTAAGGGTTTTTCGAATTCCTGCAAACAGGGATTCCTGAAAACAGGAACCTGATATTTTTAATGGTTTTTCGAATTCCTGCAAACAGGAATGCCTGAAAACAGGAACCTGATATTTTTAAGGGTTTTCCGAATTCCTGCAAACAGGAACCTGATATTTTAAATGGTTTTTCAAATTCCTGCAAACAGGAATGCCTGAAAACAGGAACCTGATATTTTTAATGGTTTTTCGAATTCCTGCAAACAGGAATGCCTGAAAACAGGAACCTGATATTTTTAAGGGTTTTCCGAATTCCTGCAAACAGGAACCTGATATTTTAAATGGTTTTTCAAATTCCTGCAAACAGGAATGCCTGAAAACAGGAACCTGATATTTTTATGGGTTTTCCGAATTCCTGAAAACAGGAACCTGATATTTTTAAAGGTTTTTCGAATTCCTGCAAACAGGAATGCCTGAAAACAGGAATCTGATATTTTTAATGGTTTTTCGAATTCCTGCAAACAGGAACCTGATATTTTTAAAGGTTTTTCGAATTCCTGCAAACAGGAATGCCTGAAAACAGGAACCTGATATTTTTAAGGGTTTTTCGAATTCCTGCAAACAGGAACCTGATATTTTTAAAGGTTTTTCGAATTCCTGCAAACAGGAATGCCTGAAAACAGGAACCTGATATTTTTAATGGTTTTTCGAATTCCTGAAAACAGGAACCTGATATTTTTAAAGGTTTTTCGAATTCCTGCGAACAGGAATGCCTGAAAACAGGAACCTGATATTTTTAAAGGTTTTTCGAATTCCTGCAAACAGGAATGCCTGAAAACAGGAACCTGATATTTTTAATGGTTTTTCGAATTCCTGAAAACAGGAACCTGATATTTTTAAAGGTTTTTCGAATTCCTGCAAACAGGAATGCCTGAAAACAGGAACCTGATATTTTTAAGGGTTTTTCGAATTCCTGCAAACAGGGATTCCTGAAAACAGGAACCTGATATTTTTAAAGGTTTTTCGAATTCCTGCAAACAGGAATTCCTGAAAACAGGAACCTGATATTTTTAAAGGTTTTTCGAATTCCTGCAAACAGGAACCTGATATTTTAAATGGTTTTTCAAATTCCTGCAAACAGGAATGCCTGAAAACAGGAACCTGATATTTTTAAGGGTTTTTCGAATTCCTGCAAACAGGAATTCCTGAAAACCGGAACCTGATATTTTTAAAGGTTTTTTGAATTCCTGCAAACAGGAACCTGATATTTGCAAGGGTTTTTCGAATTCCTGCAAACAGGAACCTGATATTTTTAAAGGTTTTTCGAATTCCTGCAAACAGGAATTCCTCAAAACAGGAACCTGATATTTTTAAAGGTTTTTCGAATTCCTGCAAACAGGAACCTGATATATTTAAGGGTTTTTCGAATTCCTGCAAACAGGAACCTGATATTTTTAAAGGTTTCTCGAATTCCTGCAAACAGGAATTCCTCAAAACAGGAACCTGATATTTTTAAAGGTTTTTCGAATTCCTGCAAACAGGAACCTGATATTTTTAAGGGTTTTTCGAATTCCTGCAAACAGGAATTCCTGAAAACAGGAACCTGATATTTTTAAAGGTTTTTCGAATTCCTGCAAACAGGAACCTGATATTTTTAAGGGTTTTTCGAATTCCTGCAAACAGGAATTCCTGAAAACCGGAACCTGATATTTTTAAAGGTTTTTTGAATTCCTGCAAACAGGAACCTGATATTTGCAAGGGTTTTTCGAATTCCTGCAAACAGGAACCTGATATTTTTAAAGGTTTTTCGAATTCCTGCAAACAGGAATTCCTGAAAACCGGAACCTGATATTTTTAAAGGTTTTTTGAATTCCTGCAAACAGGAACCTGATATTTGCAAGGGTTTTTCGAATTCCTGCAAACAGGAATTCCTGAAAACAGGAACCTGATATTTTTAATGGTTTTTCGAATTCCTGCAAACAGGAATGCCTGAAAACAGGAACCTGATATTTTTAAGGGTTTTTCGAAATCCTGCAAACAGGAGTTCCTGAAAACAGGAACCTGATATTTTTAAAGGTTTTTCGAATTCCTGCAAACAGGAATTCCTGAAAACAGGAACCTGATATTTTTAAAAGTTTTTCGAATTCCTGCAAACAGGAACCTGATATTTTAAATGGTTTTTCAAATTCCTGCAAACAGGAATGCCTGAAAACAGGAACCTGATATTTTTAAAGGTTTTTCGAACTCCTGCAAACAGGAACCTGATATTTTTAAGGGTTTTTCGAATTCCTGCAAACAGGAATTCCTGAAAACAGGAACCTGATATTTTTAAAGGTTTTTCGAATTCCTGCAAACAGGAACCTGATATTTTTAAGGGTTTTTCGAATTCCTGCAAACAGGAATTCCTGAAAACCGGAACCTGATATTTTTAAAGGTTTTTTGAATTCCTGCAAACAGGAACCTGATATTCGCAAGGGTTTTTCGAATTCCTGCAAACAGGAATTCCTGCAAACAGGAACCTGATATTTTTAAGGGTTTTTCGAATTCCTGCAAACAGGAATTCCTGAAAACAGGAACCTGATATTTTTAATGGTTTTTCGAATTCCTGCAAACAGGAATGCCTGAAAACAGGAACCTGATATTTTTAAGGGTTTTTCGAAATCCTGCAAACAGGAGTTCCTGAAAACAGGAACCTGATATTTTTAAAGGTTTTTCGAATTCCTGCAAACAGGAATTCCTGAAAACAGGAACCTGATATTTTTAAAAGTTTTTCGAATTCCTGCAAACAGGAACCTGATATTTTAAATGGTTTTTCAAATTCCTGCAAACAGGAATGCCTGAAAACAGGAACCTGATATTTTTAAAGGTTTTTCGAATTCCTGCAAACAGGAACCTGATATTTTTAAAGGTTTCTCGAATTCCTGCAAACAGGAATTCCTCAAAACAGGAACCTGATAGTTTCAAGGGTTTTTCGAATTCCTGCAAACAGGAATTCCTAAAAACAGGAACCTGATATTTTTAAGGGTTTTTCGAATTCCTGCAAACAGGAATGCCTGAAAACAGGAACCTGATATTTTTAAAGGTTTTTCGAATTCCTGCAAACAGGAACCTGATATTTTTAAGGGTTTTTCGAATTCCTGCAAACAGGAACCTGATATTTTTAAAGGTTTCTCGAATTCCTGCAAACAGGAATTCCTCAAAACAGGAACCTGATAGTTTCAAGGGTTTTTCGAATTCCTGCAAACAGGAATTCCTGCAAACAGGAACCTGATATTTTTAAAGGTTTTTCGAATTCCTGCAAACAGGAACCTGATATTTTTAAAGGTTTTTCGAATTCCTGCAAACAGGAATTCCTGAAAACAGGAACCTGATATTTTTAATGGTTTTTCGAATTCCTGCAAACAGGAATGCCTGAAAACAGGAACCTGATATTTTTAAAGGTTTTTCGAATTCCTGCAAACAGGAACCTGATATTTTTAAGGGTTTTTCGAATTCCTGCAAACAGGAACCTGATATTTTTAAAGGTTTCTCGAATTCCTGCAAACAGGAATTCCTCAAAACAGGAACCTGATATTTTCAAGGGTTTTTCGAATTCCTGCAAACAGGAATTCCTAAAAACAGGAACCTGATATTTTTAGAGGTTTTTCGAATTCCTGCAAACAGGAACCTGATATTTTTAAAGGTTTTTCGAATTCCTGCAAACAGGAATTCCTGAAAACAGGAACCTGATATTTTTAATGGTTTTCCGAATTCCTGCAAACAGGAACCTGATATTTTTAAAGGTTTCTCGAATTCCTGCAAACAGGAATTCCTCAAAACAGGAACCTGATATTTTCAAGGGTTTTTCGAATTCCTGCAAACAGGAATTCCTAAAAACAGGAACCTGATATTTTTAAAGGTTTTTCGAATTCCTGCAAACAGGAACCTGATATTTTTAAAGGTTTTTCGAATTCCTGCAAACAGGAATTCCTGAAAACAGGAACCTGATATTTTTAATGGTTTTCCGAATTCCTGCAAACAGGAACCTGATATTTTTAAAGGTTTCTCGAATTCCTGCAAACAGGAATTCCTCAAAACAGGAACCTGATATTTTCAAGGGTTTTTCGAATTCCTGCAAACAGGAATTCCTAAAAACAGGAACCTGATATTTTTAAAGGTTTTTCGAATTCCTGCAAACAGGAACCTGATATTTTTAAAGGTTTTTCGAATTCCTGCAAACAGGAATTCCTGAAAACAGGAACCTGATATTTTTAAAGGTTTTTCGAATTCCTGCAAACAGGAACCTGATATTTTTAAAGGTTTCTCGAATTCCTGCAAACAGGAATTCCTCAAAACAGGAACCTGATATTTTCAAGGGTTTTTCGAATTCCTGCAAACAGGAATTCCTAAAAACAGGAACCTGATATTTTTAAAGGTTTTTCGAATTCCTGCAAACAGGAACCTGATATTTTTAAAGGTTTTTCGAATTCCTGCAAACAGGAATTCCTGAAAACCTGATATTTTCAAAGGTTTTTCGAATTCCTGCAAACAGGAACCTGATATTTTTAAAGGTTTTTCGAATTCCTGCAAACAGGAATTCCTGAAAACAGGAACCTGATATTTTTAATGGTTTTTCGAATTCCTGCAAACAGGAATGCCTGAAAACAGGAACCTGATATTTTTAAAGGTTTTTCGAATTCCTGCAAACAGGAATGCCTGAAAACAGGAACCTGATATTTTTAAAGGTTTTTTGAATTCCTGCAAACAGGAATTCCTGAAAACAGGAACCTGATATTTTTAAAGGTTTTTCGAATTCCTGTAAACAGGAACCTGATATTTGCAAGGGTTTTTCGAATTCCTGTAAAATATCACTCACGACTATTTTACAGAAAACATTGCTGAAGAAGCAGTGTGTTCCATTTTATGTAAAATATCACTCACGAATATTTTACAGAAAACATTGCTGTTGAGGCAGTGTGTTCCATTTTATGTAAAATATCACTCACGAATATTTTACAGAAAACATTGATGTTGAGGCAGTGTGTTCCATTTTATGTAAAATATCACTCACGAATATTTTACAGAAAACATTGATGTTGAGGCAGTGTGTTCCATTTTACGTAAAATATCACTCACGAATATTTTACAGAAAACATTGATGTTGAGGCAGTGTGTTCCATTTTATGTAAAATATCACTCACGAATATTTTACAGAAAACATTGATGTTGAGGCAGTGTGTTCCATTTTACGTAAAATATCACTCACGAATATTTTACAGAAAACATTTTAGGTTTAACTTCTTAGGTTTAGGTTTAACTTCTTAGGTTTAGGTTTAACTTCTTAGGTTTAGGTTTAACTTCTTAGGTTTAGGTTTAACTTCTTAGGCTTAGGTTTAACTTCTTAGGTTTAGGTTCAACTTCTTAGGTTTAGGTTTAACTTCTAAGGTTTAGGTTTAACTTCTTAGGTTTAGGTTCAACTTCTTAGGTTTAGGTTTAACTTCTAAGGTTTAGGTTTAACTTCTTAGGTTTAGGTTTAACTTCTTAGGTTTAGGTTTAACTTTTTAGGTTTAGGTTTAACTTCTTAGGTTTAGGTTTAACTTCTTAGGTTTAGGTTTAACCTCTTAGGTTTAGGTTTAACTTCTTCAGGTTTAACTTCAGAAGCAGTGTGTTCCACTTAATGTAAAATATCACTCACGACTATTTTACAGAAAACATTGCTGAAGAAGCACTGTATTCCACTTTATGTAAAATATCACTCACGACTATTTTACAGAAAACATTGCTGAAGAAGCAGTGTGTTCCATTTTATGTAAAATATCACTCACGACTATTTTACAGAAAACATTGCTGTTGAGGCAGTGTGTTCCATTTTATGTAAAATATTACTCACGACTATTTTACAGAAAACATTGCTGAAGAAGCAGTGTGTTCCATTTTATGTAAAATTTCACTCACGAATATTTTACAGAAAACATTGATGTTGAGGCAGTGTATTCCACTTTATGTAAAATATCACTCACGACTATTTTACAGAAAACATTGCTGAAGAAGCACTGTATTCCACTTTATGTAAAATATCACTCACGACTATTTTACAGAAAACATTGATGTTGAGGCAGTGTGTTCCACTTTATGTAAAATATTACTCACGACTATTTTACAGAAAACATTGCTGAAGAAGCAGTGTGTTCCATTTTATGTAAAATATCACTCACGACTATTTTACAGAAAACATTGATGTTGAGGCAGTGTATTCCACTTTATGTAAAATATCACTCACGACTATTTTACAGAAAACATTGCTGAAGAAGCAGTGTGTTCCATTTTATGTAAAATATCACTCACGACTATTTTACAGAAAACATTGCTGAAGAAGCAGTGTGTTCCATTTTATGTAAAATATCACTCACGAATATTTTACAGAAAACATTGCTGTTGAGGCAGTGTGTTCCATTTTATGTAAAATATCACTCACGAACATTTTACAGAAAACATTGATGTTGAGGCAGTGTGTTCCACTTTATGTAAAATATCACTCACGACTATTTTACAGAAAACATTGCTGAAGAAGCAGTGTGTTCCATTTTATGTAAAATATCACTCACGACTATTTTACAGAAAACATTGATGTTGAGGCAGTGTATTCCACTTTATGTAAAATATCACTCACGACTATTTTACAGAAAACATTGCTGAAGAAGCAGTGTGTTCCATTTTATGTAAAATATTACTCACGACTATTTTACAGAAAACATTGCTGAAGAAGCAGTGTGTTCCATTTTATGTAAAATATCACTCACGACTATTTTACAGAAAACATTGATGTTGAGGCAGTGTGTTCCACTTTATGTAAAATATCACTCACGACTATTTTACAGAAAACATTGCTGAAGAAGCAGTGTGTTCCATTTTATGTAAAATATTACTCACGACTATTTTACAGAAAACATTGCTGAAGAAGCAGTGTGTTCCATTTTATGTAAAATATCACTCACGACTATTTTACAGAAAACATTGATGTTGAGGCAGTGTATTCCACTTTATGTAAAATATCACTCACGACTATTTTACAGAAAACATTGCTGAAGAAGCAGTGTGTTCCATTTTATGTAAAATATTACTCACGGCTATTTTACAGAAAACATTGCTGAAGAAGCAGTGTGTTCCATTTTATGTAAAATATCACTCACGACTATTTTACAGAAAACATTGATGTTGAGGCAGTGTATTCCACTTTATGTAAAATATCACTCACGACTATTTTACAGAAAACATTGCTGAAGAAGCAGTGTGTTCCATTTTATGTAAAATATTACTCACGACTATTTTACAGAAAACATTGCTGAAGAAGCAGTGTGTTCCATTTTATGTAAAATATCACTCACGACTATTTTACAGAAAACATTGATGTTGAGGCAGTGTATTCCACTTTATGTAAAATATCACTCACGACTATTTTACAGAAAACATTGCTGAAGAAGCAGTGTGTTCCATTTTATGTAAAATATCACTCACGACTATTTTACAGAAAACATTGCTGAAGAAGCAGTGTGTTCCATTTTATGTAAAATATCACTCACGAATATTTTACAGAAAACATTGCTGTTGAGGCAGTGTGTTCCATTTTATGTAAAATATCACTCACGAATATTTTACAGAAAACATTGATGTTGAGGCAGTGTGTTCCACTTTATGTAAAATATCACTCACGACTATTTTACAGAAAACATTGCTGTTGAGGCAGTGTGTTCCATTTTATGTAAAATATCACTCACGAATATTTTACAGAAAACATTGCTGTTGAGGCAGTGTGTTCCATTTTATGTAAAATATCACTCACGAATATTTTACAGAAAACATTGCTGTTGAGGCAGTGTGTTCCATTTTATGTAAAATATCACTCACGAATATTTTACAGAAAACATTGCTGTTGAGGCAGTGTGTTCCACTTTATGTAAAATATCACTCACGACTATTTTACAGAAAACATTGCTGAAGAAGCAGTGTGTTCCATTTTATGTAAAATATCACTCACGAATATTTTACAGAAAACATTGATGTTGAGGCAGTGTATTCCACTTCATGTAAAATATCACTCACGACTATTTTACAGAAAACATTGCTGAAGAAGCAGTGTGTTCCATTTTATGTAAAATATCACTCACGACTATTTTACAGAAAACATTGCTGAAGAAGCAGTGTGTTCCATTTTATGTAAAATATCACTCACGAATATTTTACAGAAAACATTGCTGTTGAGGCAGTGTGTTCCACTTTATGTAAAATATCACTCACGACTATTTTACAGAAAACATTGCTGTTGAAGCAGTGTGTTCCACTTTATGTAAAATATCACTCACGACTATTTTACAGAAAACATTGCTGAAGAAGCAGTGTGTTCCATTTTATGTAAAATATCACTCACGAATATTTTACAGAAAACATTGATGTTGAGGCAGTGTGTTCCACTTTATGTAAAATATCACTCACGACTATTTTACAGAAAACATTGCTGTTGAAGCAGTGTGTTCCACTTTATGTAAAATATCACTCACGACTATTTTACAGAAAACATTGCTGAAGAAGCAGTGTGTTCCATTTTATGTAAAATATCACCCACGAATATTTTACAGAAAACATTGATGTTGAGGCAGTGTGTTCCACTTTATGTAAAATATCACTCACGACTATTTTACAGAAAACATTGCTGAAGAAGCAGTGTGTTCCATTTTATGTAAAATATCACTCACGAATATTTTACAGAAAACATTGCTGTTGAGGCAGTGTGTTCCACTTTATGTAAAATATCACTCACGACTATTTTACAGAAAACATTGCTGAAGAAGCAGTGTGTTCCATTTTATGTAAAATATCACTCACGAATATTTTACAGAAAACATTGCTGTTGAAGCAGTGTGTTCCACTTTATGTAAAATATCACTCACGACTATTTTACAGAAAACATTGCTGAAGAAGCAGTGTGTTCCATTTTATGTAAAATATCACTCACGAATATTTTACAGAAAACATTGCTGTTGAAGCAGTGTGTTCCACTTTATGTAAAATATCACTCACGACTATTTTACAGAAAACATTGCTGAAGAAGCAGTGTGTTCCATTTTATGTAAAATATCACTCACGAATATTTTACAGAAAACATTGCTGTTGAAGCAGTGTGTTCCACTTTATGTAAAATATCACTCACGACTATTTTACAGAAAACATTGCTGAAGAAGCAGTGTGTTCCATTTTATGTAAAATATCACTCACGACTATTTTACAGAAAACATTGCTGTTGAAGCAGTGTGTTCCACTTTATGTAAAATATCACTCACGACTATTTTACAGAAAACATTGCTGAAGAAGCAGTGTGTTCCATTTTATGTAAAATATCACTCACGAATATTTTACAGAAAACATTGATGTTGAGGCAGTGTGTTCCACTTTATGTAAAATATCACTCACGACTATTTTACAGAAAACATTGCTGTTGAGGCAGTGTGTTCCATTTTATGTAAAATATCACTCACGACTATTTTACAGAAAACATTGCTGAAGAAGCAGTGTGTTCCATTTTATGTAAAATATCACTCACGAATATTTTACAGAAAACATTGATGTTGAGGCAGTGTGTTCCACTTTATGTAAAATATCACTCACGACTATTTTACAGAAAACATTGCTGTTGAAGCAGTGTGTTCCACTTTATGTAAAATATCACTCACGACTATTTTACAGAAAACATTGCTGTTGAGGCAGTGTGTTCCACTTTATGTAAAATATCACTCACGACTATTTTACAGAAAACATTGCTGAAGAAGCAGTGTGTTCCATTTTATGTAAAATATCCATAGGTCGAATAGTGCCTGGAAGGGTGTGGTCTCAGCGAAAACCAAGCAATTTCATGAAAAACCACTATACACATCTTGTTCAGCTTGGGCAGAAACCTACTGTAAAATTTTTTCAGGTCGGTACATGATCGGGTTCCTGAGATACAGATATGCCCTAATATGAAGAGCGTCTCTCAAAAAATCGACCATTTTCTGCTTCTATAGCCATAACTACGAAACCCGGTCACGTACGGACCTGAAAAAATTTTGCGGCTAGTTTCTGCACAGACCTAACAAGATGTGTATAGTGGTTTTTCATGAAATTGCTTGGTTTTTGCTGAGACCCCCCCCTAGTATTCTGCAGGGGTATTCGACCTATGAAAATATCACTCACGAATATTTTACAGAAAACATTGCTGTTGAAGCAGTGTGTTCCACTTTATGTAAAATATCACTCACGACTATTTTACAGAAAACATTGCTGAAGAAGCAGTGTGTTCCATTTTATGTAAAATATCACTCACGAATATTTTACAGAAAACATTGCTGTTGAAGCAGTGTGTTCCACTTTATGTAAAATATCACTCACGACTATTTTACAGAAAACATTGCTGAAGAAGCAGTGTGTTCCATTTTATGTAAAATATCACTCACGAATATTTTACAGAAAACATTGCTGTTGAAGCAGTGTGTTCCACTTTATGTAAAATATCACTCACGACTATTTTACAGAAAACATTGCTGAAGAAGCAGTGTGTTCCATTTTATGTAAAATATCACTCACGAATATTTTACAGAAAACATTGCTGTTGAAGCAGTGTGTTCCACTTTATGTAAAATATCACTCACGACTATTTTACAGAAAACATTGCTGAAGAAGCAGTGTGTTCCATTTTATGTAAAATATCACTCACGAATATTTTACAGAAAACATTGCTGTTGAAGCAGTGTGTTCCACTTTATGTAAAATATCACTCACGACTATTTTACAGAAAACATTGCTGAAGAAGCAGTGTGTTCCATTTTATGTAAAATATCACTCACGAATATTTTACAGAAAACATTGCTGTTGAAGCAGTGTGTTCCACTTTATGTAAAATATCACTCACGACTATTTTACAGAAAACATTGCTGAAGAAGCAGTGTGTTCCATTTTATGTAAAATATCACTCACGACTATTTTACAGAAAACATTGCTGTTGAAGCAGTGTGTTCCACTTTATGTAAAATATCACTCACGACTATTTTACAGAAAACATTGCTGAAGAAGCAGTGTGTTCCATTTTATGTAAAATATCACTCACGAATATTTTACAGAAAACATTGATGTTGACGCAGTGTGTTCCACTTTATGTAAAATATCACTCACGACTATTTTACAGAAAACATTGATGTTGAGGCAGCGTGTTCCATTTTATGTAAAATATCACTCACGAATATTTTACAGAAAACATTGCTGTTGAAGCAGTGTGTTCCACTTTATGTAAAATATCACTCACGACTATTTTACAGAAAACATTGCTGAAGAAGCAGTGTGTTCCATTTTATGTAAAATATCACTCACGACTATTTTACAGAAAACATTGCTGAAGAAGCAGTGTGTTCCATTTTATGTAAAATATCACTCACGAATATTTTACAGAAAACATTGATGTTGAGGCAGTGTGTTCCACTTTATGTAAAATATCACTCACGACTATTTTACAGAAAACATTGCTGTTGAGGCAGTGTGTTCCATTTTATGTAAAATATCACTCACGACTATTTTACAGAAAACATTGCTGAAGAAGCAGTGTGTTCCATTTTATGTAAAATATCACTCACGAATATTTTACAGAAAACATTGATGTTGAGGCAGTGTGTTCCACTTTATGTAAAATATCACTCACGACTATTTTACAGAAAACATTGCTGTTGAAGCAGTGTGTTCCACTTTATGTAAAATATCACTCACGACTATTTTACAGAAAACATTGCTGAAGAAGCAGTGTGTTCCATTTTATGTAAAATATCACTCACGAATATTTTACAGAAAACATTGATGTTGAGGCAGTGTGTTCCACTTTATGTAAAATATCACTCACGACTATTTTACAGAAAACATTGCTGTTGAGGCAGTGTGTTCCATTTTATGTAAAATATCACTCACGAATATTTTACAGAAAACATTGATGTTGACGCAGTGTGTTCCACTTTATGTAAAATATCACTCACGACTATTTTACAGAAAACATTGCTGTTGAAGCAGTGTGTTCCATTTTATGTAAAATATCACTCACGAATATTTTACAGAAAACATTGATGTTGAGGCAGTGTGTTCCACTTTATGTAAAATATCACTCACGACTATTTTACAGAAAACATTGCTGAAGAAGCAGTGTGTTCCATTTTATGTAAAATATCACTCACGAATATTTTACAGAAAACATTGCTGTTGAGGCAGTGTGTTCCACTTTATGTAAAATATCACTCACGACTATTTTACAAAAAACATTGCTGAAGAAGCAGTGTGTTCCATTTTATGTAAAATATCACTCACGAATATTTTACAGAAAACATTGATGTTGAGGCAGTGTGAGCACTTTATGCAAAATATCACTCACGACTATTTTACAGAAAACATTGCTGTTGAGGCAGTGTGTTCCATTTTATGTAAAATATCACTCACGAATATTTTACAGAAAACATTGATGTTGAGGCAGCGTGTTCCATTTTACGTAAAATATCACTCACGAATATTTTACAGAAAACATTGCTGAAGAAGCAGTGTGTTCCATTTTATGTAAAATATCACTCACGAATATTTTACAGAAAACATTGCTGAAGAAGCAGTGTGTTCCATTTTATGTAAAATATCACTCACGAATATTTTACAGAAAACATTGCTGTTGAGGCAGTGTGTTCCATTTTATGTAAAATATCACTCACGAATATTTTACAGAAAACATTGATGTTGAGGCAGTGTGTTCCACTTTATGTAAAATATCACTCACGACTATTTTACAGAAAACATTGCTGAAGAAGCAGTGTGTTCCATTTTATGTAAAATATCACTCACGAATATTTTACAGAAAACATTGATGTTGAGGCAGTGTGTTCCACTTTATGTAAAATATCACTCACGACTATTTTACAGAAAACATTGCTGAAGAAGCAGTGTGTTCCATTTTATGTAAAATATCACTCACGAATATTTTACAGAAAACATTGCTGTTGAAGCAGTGTGTTCCACTTTATGTAAAATATCACTCACGACTATTTTACAGAAAACATTGATGTTGAGGCAGTGTGTTCCATTTTATGTAAAATATCACTCACGAATATTTTACAGAAAACATTGATGTTGAGGCAGTGTGTTCCACTTTATGTAAAATATCACTCACGAATATTTTACAGAAAACATTGCTGTTGAAGCAGTGTGTTCCACTTTATGTAAAATATCACTCACGAATATTTTACAGAAAACATTGCTGTTGAAGCAGTGTGTTCCACTTTATGTAAAATATCACTCACGAATATTTTACAGAAAACATTGCTGTTGAAGCAGTGTGTTCCACTTTATGTAAAATATCACTCACGAATATTTTACAGAAAACATTGCTGTTGAAGCAGTGTGTTCCACTTTATGTAAAATATCACTCACGACTATTTTACAGAAAACATTGCTGTTGAAGCAGTGTGTTCCACTTTATGTAAAATATCACTCACGAATATTTTACAGAAAACATTGATGTTGAGGCAGTGTGTTCCACTTTATGTAAAATATCACTCATGAATATTTTACAGAAAACATTGATGTTGAGGCAGTGTGTTCCATTTTATGTAAAATATCACTCACGAATATTTTACAGAAAACATTGATGTTGAGGCAGTGTGTTCCATTTTATGTAAAATATCACTCACGAATATTTTACAGAAAACATTGATGTTGAGGCAGTGTGTTCCATTTTACGTAAAATATCACTCACGAATATTTTACAGAAAACATTGATGTTGAGGCAGTGTGTTCCATTTTATGTAAAATATCACTCACGAATATTTTACAGAAAACATTGATGTTGAGGCAGTGTGTTCCACTTTATGTAAAATATCACTCACGACTATTTTACAGAAAACATTACTGAAGAAGCAGTGTGTTCCATTTTACGTAAAATATCACTCACGAATATTTTACAGAAAAAATTGATGTTGAGGCAGTGTGTTCCATTTTATGTAAAGTATCACTCACGAATATTTTACAGAAAACATTGATGTTGAGGCAGTGTGTTCCATTTTATGTAAAGTATCACTCACGAATATTTTACAGAAAACATTGATGTTGAGGCAGTGTGTTCCATTTTATGTAAAGTATCACTCACGAATATTTTACAGAAAACATTGATGTTGAGGCAGTGTGTTCCACTTTATGTAAAATATCACTCACGAATATTTTACAGAAAACATTGCTGAAGAAGCAGTGTGTTCCATTTTATGTAAAATATCACTCACGAATATTTTACGGAAAACATTGATGTTGAGGCAGTGTGTTCCATTTTATGTAAAATATCACTAACGAATATTTTACAGAAAACATTGATGTTGAGGCAGTGTGTTCCATTTTATGTAAAATATCACTCACGAATATTTTACAGAAAACATTGCTGAAGAAGCAGTGTGTTCCATTTTATGCAAAATATCACTCACGAATATTTTACAGAAAACATTGCTGAAGAAGCAGTGTGTTCCATTTTATGTAAAATATTACTCACGACTATTTTACAGAAAACATTGCTGAAGAAGCAGTGTGTTCCACTTTATGCAAAATATCACTCACGAATATTTTACAGAAAACATTGATGTTGAGGCAGTGTGTTCCACTTTATGCAAAATATCACCCACGAATATTTTACAGAAAACATTGATGTTGAGGCAGTGTGTTCCATTTTATGTAAAATATCACTCACGAATATTTTACAGAAAACATTGATGTTGAGGCAGTGTGTTCCACTTTATGCAAAATATCACTCACGACTATTTTACAGAAAACATTGCTGAAGAAGCAGTGTGTTCCATTTTATGTAAAATATCACTCACGACTATTTTACAGAAAACATTGCTGAAGAAGCAGTGTGTTCCATTTTATGTAAAATATCACTCACGAATATTTTACAGAAAACATTGCTGTTGAGGCAGTGTGTTCCATTTTATGTAAAATATCACTCACGACTATTTTACAGAAAACATTGCTGAAGAAGCAATGTGTTCCATTTTATGTAAAATATCACTCACGAATATTTTACAGAAAACATTGCTGTTGAAGCAGTGTGTTCCACTTTATGTAAAATATCACTCACGAATATTTTACAGAAAACATTGCTGAAGAAGCAGTGTGTTCCATTTTATGTAAAATATCACCCAAGAATATTTTACAGAAAACATTGATGTTGAGGCAGTGTGTTCCATTTTATGTAAAATATCACTCACGACTATTTTACAGAAAACATTGCTGAAGAAGCAACGTGTTCCATTTTATGTAAAATATCACCCAAGAATATTTTACAGAAAACATTGATGTTGAGGCACTGTATTCCACTTTATGTAAAATATTACTCACGACTATTTTACAGAAAACATTGCTGAAGAAGCAGTGTGTTCCATTTTATGTAAAATATCACTCACGAATATTTTACAGAAAACATTGATGTTGAGGCAGTTTATTCCACTTTATGTAAAATATTACTCACGACTATTTTACAGAAAACATTGCTGAAGAAGCAGTGTGTTCCATTTTATGTAAAATATTACTCACGAATATTTTACAGAAAACATTGATGTTGAGGCACTGTATTCCACTTTATGTAAAATATTACTCACGACTATTTTACAGAAAACATTGCTGAAGAAGCAGTGTGTTCCATTTTATGTAAAATATTACTCACGACTATTTTACAGAAAACATTGATGTTGAGGCAGTGTGTTCCATTTTATGTAAAATATCACTCACGAATATTTTACAGAAAACATTGATGTTGAGGCAGTTTATTCCACTTTATGTAAAATATTACTCACGACTATTTTACAGAAAACATTGCTGAAGAAGCAGTGTGTTCCATTTTATGTAAAATATTACTCACGAATATTTTACAGAAAACATTGATGTTGAGGCACTGTATTCCACTTTATGTAAAATATTACTCACGACTATTTTACAGAAAACATTGCTGAAGAAGCAGTGTGTTCCATTTTATGTAAAATATTACTCACGACTATTTTACAGAAAACATTGATGTTGAGGCAGTGTGTTCCACTTTATGCAAAATATCACTCACGAATATTTTACAGAAAACATTGCTGAAGAAGCAGTGTGTTCCATTTTATGTAAAATATTACTCACGACTATTTTACAGAAAACATTGCTGAAGAAGCAGTGTGTTCCATTTTATGTAAAATATCACTCACGAATATTTTACAGAAAACATTGATGTTGAGGCAGTGTGTTCCATTTTATGTAAAATATCACTCACGAATATTTTACAGAAAACATTGATGTTGAGGCAGTGTGTTCCACTTTATGCAAAATATCACTCACGAATATTTTACAGAAAACATTGCTGAAGAAGCAGTGTGTTCCATTTTATGTAAAATATTACTCACGACTATTTTACAGAAAACATTGCTGAAGAAGCAGTGTGTTCCATTTTATGTAAAATATTACTCACGACTATTTTACAGAAAACATTGCTGAAGAAGCAGTGTGTTCCATTTTATGTAAAATATCACTCACGAATATTTTACAGAAAACATTGATGTTGAGGCAGTGTGTTCCATTTTATGTAAAATATCACTCACGAATATTTTACAGAAAACATTGCTGAAGAAGCAGTGTGTTCCATTTTATGTAAAATATTACTCACGACTATTTTACAGAAAACATTGATGTTGAGGCAGTGTGTTCCACTTTATGTAAAATATTACTCACGACTATTTTACAGAAAACATTGCTGAAGAAGCAGTGTGTTCCATTTTATGTAAAATATCACCCACGAATATTTTACAGAAAACATTGATGTTGAGGCAGTGTGTTCCATTTTATGTAAAATATCACTCACGAATATTTTACAGAAAACATTGCTGAAGAAGCAGTGTGTTCCATTTTATGTAAAATATCACTCACGACTATTTTACAGAAAACATTGCTGAAGAAGCAGTGTGTTCCATTTTATGTAAAATATCACCCACGAATATTTTACAGAAAACATTGATGTTGAGGCAGTGTATTCCACTTTATGCAAAATATCACTCACGACTATTTTACAGAAAACATTGCTGAAGAAGCAGTGTGTTCCATTTTATGTAAAATATCACTCACGACTATTTTACAGAAAACATTGCTGAAGAAGCAGTGTGTTCCATTTTATGTAAAATATCACCGAAGAATATTTTACAGAAAACATTGATGTTGAGGCAGTGTGTTCCATTTTATGTAAAATATCACTCACGACTATTTTACAGAAAACATTGCTGAAGAAGCAACGTGTTCCATTTTATGTAAAATATCACCCAAGAATATTTTACAGAAAACATTGATGTTGAGGCACTGTATTCCACTTTATGTAAAATATTACTCACGACTATTTTACAGAAAACATTGCTGAAGAAGCAGTGTGTTCCATTTTATGTAAAATATCACTCACGAATATTTTACAGAAAACATTGATGTTGAGGCAGTTTATTCCACTTTATGTAAAATATTACTCACGACTATTTTACAGAAAACATTGCTGAAGAAGCAGTGTGTTCCATTTTATGTAAAATATTACTCACGAATATTTTACAGAAAACATTGATGTTGAGGCACTGTATTCCACTTTATGTAAAATATTACTCACGACTATTTTACAGAAAACATTGCTGAAGAAGCAGTGTGTTCCATTTTATGTAAAATATCACCCACGAATATTTTACAGAAAACATTGATGTTGAGGCAGTGTATTCCACTTTATGCAAAATATCACTCACGACTATTTTACAGAAAACATTGCTGAAGAAGCAGTGTGTTCCATTTTATGTAAAATATCACTCACGACTATTTTACAGAAAACATTGCTGAAGAAGCAGTGTGTTCCATTTTATGTAAAATATCACCGAAGAATATTTTACAGAAAACATTGATGTTGAGGCAGTGTGTTCCATTTTATGTAAAATATCACTCACGACTATTTTACAGAAAACATTGCTGAAGAAGCAACGTGTTCCATTTTATGTAAAATATCACCCAAGAATATTTTACAGAAAACATTGATGTTGAGGCACTGTATTCCACTTTATGTAAAATATTACTCACGACTATTTTACAGAAAACATTGCTGAAGAAGCAGTGTGTTCCATTTTATGTAAAATATCACTCACGAATATTTTACAGAAAACATTGATGTTGAGGCAGTTTATTCCACTTTATGTAAAATATTACTCACGACTATTTTACAGAAAACATTGCTGAAGAAGCAGTGTGTTCCATTTTATGTAAAATATTACTCACGAATATTTTACAGAAAACATTGATGTTGAGGCACTGTATTCCACTTTATGTAAAATATTACTCACGACTATTTTACAGAAAACATTGCTGAAGAAGCAGTGTGTTCCATTTTATGTAAAATATCACTCACGAATATTTTACAGAAAACATTGATGTTGAGGCAGTGTGTTCCATTTTATGTAAAATATCACTCACGAATATTTTACAGAAAACATTGCTGAAGAAGCAGTGTGTTCCATTTTATGTAAAATATTACTCACGACTATTTTACAGAAAACATTGCTGAAGAAGCAGTGTGTTCCATTTTATGTAAAATATCACTCACGAATATTTTACAGAAAACATTGATGTTGAGGCAGTGTGTTCCATTTTATGTAAAATATCACTCACGAATATTTTACAGAAAACATTGATGTTGAGGCAGTGTGTTCCATTTTATGTAAAATATCACTCACGAATATTTTACAGGAAACATTGATGTTGAGGCAGTGTGTTCCACTTTATGTAAAATATTACTCACGACTATTTTACAGAAAACATTGATGTTGAGGCAGTGTGTTCCATTTTATGTAAAATATCACTCACGAATATTTTACAGAAAACATTGATGTTGAGGCAGTGTGTTCCATTTTATGTAAAATATCACTCACGAATATTTTACAGGAAACATTGATGTTGAGGCAGTGTGTTCCACTTTATGTAAAATATTACTCACGACTATTTTACAGAAAACATTGCTGAAGAAGCAGTGTGTTCCATTTTATGTAAAATATCACTCACGAATATTTTACAGAAAACATTGATGTTGAGGCAGTGTGTTCCACTTTATGCAAAATATTACTCACGACTATTTTACAGAAAACATTGATGTTGAGGCACTGTATTCCACTTTATGTAAAATATTACTCACGACTATTTTACAGAAAACATTGATGTTGAGGCAGTGTGTTCCATTTTATGTAAAATATCACTCACGAATATTTTACAGAAAACATTGATGTTGAGGCAGTGTGTTCCATTTTATGTAAAATATCACTCACGAATATTTTACAGGAAACATTGATGTTGAGGCAGTGTGTTCCACTTTATGTAAAATATTACTCACGACTATTTTACAGAAAACATTGCTGAAGAAGCAGTGTGTTCCATTTTATGTAAAATATCACTCACGAATATTTTACAGAAAACATTGATGTTGAGGCAGTGTGTTCCACTTTATGCAAAATATCACTCACGAATATTTTACAGAAAACATTGCTGAAGAAGCAGTGTGTTCCATTTTATGTAAAATATTACTCACGACTATTTTACAGAAAACATTGCTGAAGAAGCAGTGTGTTCCATTTTATGTAAAATATCACCCACGAATATTTTACAGAAAACATTGATGTTGAGGCAGTGTGTTCCATTTTATGTAAAATATCACTCACGAATATTTTACAGAAAACATTGATGTTGAGGCAGTGTGTTCCACTTTATGCAAAATATCACTCACGACTATTTTACAGAAAACATTGCTGAAGAAGCAGTGTGTTCCATTTTATGTAAAATATCACTCACGACTATTTTACAGAAAACATTGCTGAAGAAGCAGTGTGTTCCATTTTATGTAAAATATCACCGAAGAATATTTTACAGAAAACATTGATGTTGAGGCAGTGTGTTCCATTTTATGTAAAATATCACTCACGACTATTTTACAGAAAACATTGCTGAAGAAGCAACGTGTTCCATTTTATGTAAAATATCACCCAAGAATATTTTACAGAAAACATTGATGTTGAGGCACTGTATTCCACTTTATGTAAAATATTACTCACGACTATTTTACAGAAAACATTGCTGAAGAAGCAGTGTGTTCCATTTTATGTAAAATATCACTCACGAATATTTTACAGAAAACATTGATGTTGAGGCAGTTTATTCCACTTTATGTAAAATATTACTCACGACTATTTTACAGAAAACATTGCTGAAGAAGCAGTGTGTTCCATTTTATGTAAAATATTACTCACGAATATTTTACAGAAAACATTGATGTTGAGGCACTGTATTCCACTTTATGTAAAATATTACTCACGACTATTTTACAGAAAACATTGCTGAAGAAGCAGTGTGTTCCATTTTATGTAAAATATCACTCACGAATATTTTACAGAAAACATTGATGTTGAGGCAGTGTGTTCCATTTTATGTAAAATATCACTCACGAATATTTTACAGAAAACATTGCTGAAGAAGCAGTGTGTTCCATTTTATGTAAAATATTACTCACGACTATTTTACAGAAAACATTGCTGAAGAAGCAGTGTGTTCCATTTTATGTAAAATATCACTCACGAATATTTTACAGAAAACATTGATGTTGAGGCAGTGTGTTCCATTTTATGTAAAATATCACTCACGAATATTTTACAGAAAACATTGATGTTGAGGCAGTGTGTTCCATTTTATGTAAAATATCACTCACGAATATTTTACAGGAAACATTGATGTTGAGGCAGTGTGTTCCACTTTATGTAAAATATTACTCACGACTATTTTACAGAAAACATTGCTGAAGAAGCAGTGTGTTCCATTTTATGTAAAATATCACTCACGAATATTTTACAGAAAACATTGATGTTGAGGCAGTGTGTTCCACTTTATGCAAAATATCACTCACGAATATTTTACAGAAAACATTGCTGAAGAAGCAGTGTGTTCCATTTTATGTAAAATATTACTCACGACTATTTTACAGAAAACATTGCTGAAGAAGCAGTGTGTTCCATTTTATGTAAAATATCACTCACGAATATTTTACAGAAAACATTGATGTTGAGGCAGTGTGTTCCATTTTATGTAAAATATCACTCACGAATATTTTACAGAAAACATTGCTGAAGAAGCAGTGTGTTCCATTTTATGTAAAATATCACTCACGAATATTTTACAGAAAACATTGATGTTGAGGCAGTGTGTTCCACTTTATGCAAAATATCACCCACGAATATTTTACAGAAAACATTGATGTTGAGGCAGTGTGTTCCACTTTATGCAAAATATCACTCACGAATATTTTACAGAAAACATTGATGTTGAGGCAGTGTGTTCCATTTTATGTAAAATATCACTCACGAATATTTTACAGAAAACATTGATGTTGAGGCAGTGTGTTCCACTTTATGCAAAATATCACTCACGACTATTTTACAGAAAACATTGCTGAAGAAGCAGTGTGTTCCATTTTATGTAAAATATTACTCACGACTATTTTACAGAAAACATTGCTGAAGAAGCAGTGTGTTCCATTTTATGTAAAATATCACCCAAGAATATTTTACAGAAAACATTGATGTTGAGGCAGTGTGTTCCATTTTATGTAAAATATCACTCACGACTATTTTACAGAAAACATTGCTGAAGAAGCAACGTGTTCCATTTTATGTAAAATATCACCCAAGAATATTTTACAGAAAACATTGATGTTGAGGCACTGTATTCCACTTTATGTAAAATATTACTCACGACTATTTTACAGAAAACATTGCTGAAGAAGCAGTGTGTTCCATTTTATGTAAAATATCACTCACGAATATTTTACAGAAAACATTGATGTTGAGGCAGTTTATTCCACTTTATGTAAAATATTACTCACGACTATTTTACAGAAAACATTGCTGAAGAAGCAGTGTGTTCCATTTTATGTAAAATATTACTCACGAATATTTTACAGAAAACATTGATGTTGAGGCACTGTATTCCACTTTATGTAAAATATTACTCACGACTATTTTACAGAAAACATTGCTGAAGAAGCAGTGTGTTCCATTTTATGTAAAATATCACTCACGACTATTTTACAGAAAACATTGATGTTGAGGCAGTGTTTTCCATTTTATGTAAAATATCACTCACGAATATTTTACAGAAAACATTGATTTTGAGGCAGTGTATTCCACTGTGTGTAAAATATCTCTCACGACTATTTTACAGAAAACATTGCTGAAGAAGCAGTGTGTTCCATTTTATGTAAAATATTACTCACGACTATTTTACAGAAAACATTGATGTTGAGGCAGTGTGTTCCATTTTATGTAAAATATCACTCACGAATATTTTACAGAAAACATTGATGTTGAGGCAGTGTGTTCCACTTTATGCAAAATATCACTCACGAATATTTTACAGAAAACATTGCTGAAGAAGCAGTGTGTTTCATTTTATGTAAAATATTACTCACGACTATTTTACAGAAAACATTGCTGAAGAAGCAGTGTGTTCCATTTTATGTAAAATATCACTCACGAATATTTTACAGAAAACATTGATGTTGAGGCAGTGTGTTCCATTTTATGTAAAATATCACTCACGAATATTTTACAGAAAACATTGCTGAAGAAGCAGTGTGTTCCATTTTATGTAAAATATTACTCACGACTATTTTACAGAAAACATTGATGTTGAGGCAGTGTGTTCCACTTTATGTAAAATATTACTCACGACTATTTTACAGAAAACATTGCTGAAGAAGCAGTGTGTTCCATTTTATGTAAAATATCACCCACGAATATTTTACAGAAAACATTGATGTTGAGGCAGTGTGTTCCATTTTATGTAAAATATCACTCACGAATATTTTACAGAAAACATTGATGTTGAGGCAGTGTGTTCCACTTTATGCAAAATATCACTCACGAATATTTTACAGAAAACATTGCTGAAGAAGCAGTGTGTTCCATTTTATGTAAAATATCACTCACGAATATTTTACAGAAAACATTGATGTTGAGGCAGTGTGTTCCATTTTATGTAAAATATCACTCACGAATATTTTACAGAAAACATTGATGTTGAGGCAGTGTGTTCCACTTTATGCAAAATATCACTCACGAATATTTTACAGAAAACATTGCTGAAGAAGCAGTGTGTTTCATTTTATGTAAAATATTACTCACGACTATTTTACAGAAAACATTGCTGAAGAAGCAGTGTGTTCCATTTTATGTAAAATATCACTCACGAATATTTTACAGAAAACATTGATGTTGAGGCAGTGTGTTCCATTTTATGTAAAATATCACTCACGAATATTTTACAGAAAACATTGCTGAAGAAGCAGTGTGTTCCATTTTATGTAAAATATTACTCACGACTATTTTACAGAAAACATTGATGTTGAGGCAGTGTGTTCCACTTTATGTAAAATATTACTCACGACTATTTTACAGAAAACATTGCTGAAGAAGCAGTGTGTTCCATTTTATGTAAAATATCACCCACGAATATTTTACAGAAAACATTGATGTTGAGGCAGTGTGTTCCATTTTATGTAAAATATCACTCACGAATATTTTACAGAAAACATTGATGTTGAGGCAGTGTGTTCCACTTTATGCAAAATATCACTCACGAATATTTTACAGAAAACATTGCTGAAGAAGCAGTGTGTTCCATTTTATGTAAAATATCACTCACGAATATTTTACAGAAAACATTGATGTTGAGGCAGTGTGTTCCATTTTATGTAAAATATCACTAACGAATATTTTACAGAAAACATTGATGTTGAGGCAGTGTGTTCCATTTTATGTAAAATATCACTCACGAATATTTTACAGAAAACATTGCTGAAGAAGCAGTGTGTTCCATTTTATGCAAAATATCACTCACGAATATTTTACAGAAAACATTGCTGAAGAAGCAGTGTGTTCCATTTTATGTAAAATATTACTCACGAATATTTTACAGAAAACATTGATGTTGAGGCAGTGTGTTCCATTTTATGTAAAATATCACTAACGAATATTTTACAGAAAACATTGATGTTGAGGCAGTGTGTTCCATTTTATGTAAAATATCACTCACGAATATTTTACAGAAAACATTGATGTTGAGGCAGTGTGTTCCATTTTATGTAAAATATCACTAACGAATATTTTACAGAAAACATTGATGTTGAGGCAGTGTGTTCCATTTTATGTAAAATATCACTCACGAATATTTTACAGAAAACATTGCTGAAGAAGCAGTGTGTTCCACTTTATGCAAAATATCACTCACGAATATTTTACAGAAAACATTGATGTTGAGGCAGTGTGTTCCACTTTATGCAAAATATCACCCACGAATATTTTACAGAAAACATTGATGTTGAGGCAGTGTGTTCCATTTTATGTAAAATATCACTCACGAATATTTTACAGAAAACATTGATGTTGAGGCAGTGTGTTCCACTTTATGCAAAATATCACTCACGAATATTTTACAGAAAACATTGCTGTTGAGGCAGTGTGTTCCATTTTATGTAAAATATCACTCACGACTATTTTACAGAAAACATTGCTGTTGAAGCAGTGTGTTCCACTTTATGTAAAATATCACTCACGAATATTTTACAGAAAACATTGCTGAAGAAGCAGTGTGTTCCATTTTATGTAAAATATCACCCAAGAATATTTTACAGAAAACATTGATGTTGAGGCAGTGTTTTCCATTTTATGTAAAATATCACTCACGAATATTTTACAGAAAACATTGATGTTGAGGCAGTGTGTTCCATTTTATGTAAAATATCACTCACGAATATTTTACAGAAAACATTGATTTTGAGGCAGTGTATTCCACTGTGTGTAAAATATCTCTCACGACTATTTTACAGAAAACATTGCTGAAGAAGCAGTGTGTTCCATTTTATGTAAAATATTACTCACGACTATTTTACAGAAAACATTGATGTTGAGGCAGTGTGTTCCATTTTATGTAAAATATCACTCACGAATATTTTACAGAAAACATTGATGTTGAGGCAGTGTGTTCCATTTTATGTAAAATATCACTCACGAATATTTTACAGAAAACATTGCTGAAGAAGCAGTGTGTTCCATTTTATGTAAAATATTACTCACGACTATTTTACAGAAAACATTGCTGAAGAAGCAGTGTGTTCCATTTTATGTAAAACATTACTCACGAATATTTTACAGAAAACATTGATGTTGAGGCACTGTATTCCACTTTATGTAAAATATTACTCACGACTATTTTACAGAAAACATTGCTGAAGAAGCAGTGTGTTCCACTTTATGCAAAATATCACTCACGAATATTTTACAGAAAACATTGATGTTGAGGCAGTGTGTTCCACTTTATGCAAAATATCACCCACGAATATTTTACAGAAAACATTGATGTTGAGGCAGTGTGTTCCATTTTATGTAAAATATCACTCACGAATATTTTACAGAAAACATTGATGTTGAGGCAGTGTGTTCCACTTTATGCAAAATATCACTCACGAATATTTTACAGAAAACATTGCTGTTGAGGCAGTGTGTTCCATTTTATGTAAAATATCACTCACGACTATTTTACAGAAAACATTGCTGTTGAAGCAGTGTGTTCCACTTTATGTAAAATATCACTCACGAATATTTTACAGAAAACATTGCTGAAGAAGCAGTGTGTTCCATTTTATGTAAAATATCACCCAAGAATATTTTACAGAAAACATTGATGTTGAGGCAGTGTTTTCCATTTTATGTAAAATATCACTCACGAATATTTTACAGAAAACATTGATGTTGAGGCAGTGTGTTCCATTTTATGTAAAATATCACTCACGAATATTTTACAGAAAACATTGATTTTGAGGCAGTGTATTCCACTGTGTGTAAAATATCTCTCACGACTATTTTACAGAAAACATTGCTGAAGAAGCAGTGTGTTCCATTTTATGTAAAATATTACTCACGACTATTTTACAGAAAACATTGATGTTGAGGCAGTGTGTTCCATTTTATGTAAAATATCACTCACGAATATTTTACAGAAAACATTGATGTTGAGGCAGTGTGTTCCATTTTATGTAAAATATCACTCACGAATATTTTACAGAAAACATTGCTGAAGAAGCAGTGTGTTCCATTTTATGTAAAATATTACTCACGACTATTTTACAGAAAACATTGCTGAAGAAGCAGTGTGTTCCATTTTATGTAAAACATTACTCACGAATATTTTACAGAAAACATTGATGTTGAGGCACTGTATTCCACTTTATGTAAAATATTACTCACGACTATTTTACAGAAAACATTGCTGAAGAAGCAGTGTGTTCCATTTTATGTAAAATATCACTCACGAATATTTTACAGAAAACATTGATGTTGAGGCAGTTTATTCCACTTTATGTGAAATATTACTCACGACTATTTTACAGAAAACATTGCTGAAGAAGCAACGTGTTCCATTTTATGTAAAATATCACCCAAGAATATTTTACAGAAAACATTGATGTTGAGGCACTGTATTCCACTTTATGTAAAATATTACTCACGACTATTTTACAGAAAACATTGCTGAAGAAGCAGTGTTTTCCATTTTATGTAAAATATCACTCACGAATATTTTACAGAAAACATTGATTTTGAGGCAGTGTATTCCACTGTGTGTAAAATATCTCTCACGACTATTTTACAGAAAACATTGCTGAAGAAGCAGTGTGTTCCATTTTATGTAAAATATTACTCACGAATATTTTACAGAAAACATTGCTGAAGAAGCAGTGTGTTCCATTTTATGCAAAATATCACTCACGAATATTTTACAGAAAACATTGCTGAAGAAGCAGTGTGTTCCATTTTATGTAAAATATTACTCACGACTATTTTACAGAAAACATTGCTGAAGAAGCAGTGTGTTCCACTTTATGCAAAATATCACTCACGAATATTTTACAGAAAACATTGATGTTGAGGCAGTGTGTTCCACTTTATGCAAAATATCACCCACGAATATTTTACAGAAAACATTGATGTTGAGGCAGTGTGTTCCATTTTATGTAAAATATCACTCACGAATATTTTACAGAAAACATTGATGTTGAGGCAGTGTGTTCCATTTTATGTAAAATATCACTCACGACTATTTTACAGAAAACATTGCTGTTGAAGCAGTGTGTTCCACTTTATGTAAAATATCACTCACGAATATTTTACAGAAAACATTGCTGAAGAAGCAGTGTGTTCCATTTTATGTAAAATATCACCCAAGAATATTTTACAGAAAACATTGATGTTGAGGCAGTGTGTTCCATTTTATGTAAAATATCACTCACGAATATTTTACAGAAAACATTGATGTTGAGGCAGTTTATTCCACTTTATGTGAAATATTACTCACGACTATTTTACAGAAAACATTGCTGAAGAAGCAACGTGTTCCATTTTATGTAAAATATCACCCAAGAATATTTTACAGAAAACATTGATGTTGAGGCACTGTATTCCACTTTATGTAAAATATTACTCACGACTATTTTACAGAAAACATTGCTGAAGAAGCAGTGTTTTCCATTTTATGTAAAATATCACTCACGAATATTTTACAGAAAACATTGATTTTGAGGCAGTGTATTCCACTGTGTGTAAAATATCTCTCACGACTATTTTACAGAAAACATTGCTGAAGAAGCAGTGTGTTCCATTTTATGTAAAATATTACTCACGAATATTTTACAGAAAACATTGCTGAAGAAGCAGTGTGTTCCATTTTATGCAAAATATCACTCACGAATATTTTACAGAAAACATTGCTGAAGAAGCAGTGTGTTCCATTTTATGTAAAATATTACTCACGACTATTTTACAGAAAACATTGCTGAAGAAGCAGTGTGTTCCACTTTATGCAAAATATCACTCACGAATATTTTACAGAAAACATTGATGTTGAGGCAGTGTGTTCCACTTTATGCAAAATATCACCCACGAATATTTTACAGAAAACATTGATGTTGAGGCAGTGTGTTCCATTTTATGTAAAATATCACTCACGAATATTTTACAGAAAACATTGATGTTGAGGCAGTGTTTTCCATTTTATGTAAAATATCACCCAAGAATATTTTACAGAAAACATTGCTGTTGAGGCAGTGTGTTCCATTTTATGTAAAATATCACTCACGAATATTTTACAGAAAACATTGATGTTGAGGCAGTGTTTTCCATTTTATGTAAAATATCACTCACGAATATTTTACAGAAAACATTGATTTTGAGGCAGTGTATTCCACTGTGTGTAAAATATCTCTCACGACTATTTTACAGAAAACATTGCTGAAGAAGCAGTGTGTTCCATTTTATGTAAAATATTACTCACGACTATTTTACAGAAAACATTGATGTTGAGGCAGTGTGTTCCATTTTATGTAAAATATCACTCACGAATATTTTACAGAGAACATTGATGTTGAGGCAGTGTGTTCCATTTTATGTAAAATATCACTCACGAATATTTTACAGAAAACATTGCTGAAGAAGCAGTGTGTTCCATTTTATGTAAAATATTACTCACGACTATTTTACAGAAAACATTGCTGAAGAAGCAGTGTGTTCCATTTTATGTAAAATATTACTCACGAATATTTTACAGAAAACATTGATGTTGAGGCACTGTATTCCACTTTATGTAAAATATTACTCACGACTATTTTACAGAAAACATTGCTGAAGAAGCAGTGTGTTCCATTTTATGTAAAATATCACTCACGAATATTTTACAGAAAACATTGATGTTGAGGCAGTTTATTCCACTTTATGTAAAATATTACTCACGACTATTTTACAGAAAACATTGCTGAAGAAGCAACGTGTTCCATTTTATGTAAAATATCACCCAAGAATATTTTACAGAAAACATTGATGTTGAGGCACTGTATTCCACTTTATGTAAAATATTACTCACGACTATTTTACAGAAAACATTGCTGAAGAAGCAGTGTGTTCCATTTTATGTAAAATATCACTCACGACTATTTTACAGAAAACATTGATGTTGAGGCAGTGTTTTCCATTTTATGTAAAATATCACTCACGAATATTTTACAGAAAACATTGATTTTGAGGCAGTGTATTCCACTGTGTGTAAAATATCTCTCACGACTATTTTACAGAAAACATTGCTGAAGAAGCAGTGTGTTCCATTTTATGTAAAATATCACTCACGAATATTTTACAGAAAACATTGATGTTGAGGCAGTTTATTCCACTTTATGTAAAATATTACTCACGACTATTTTACAGAAAACATTGCTGAAGAAGCAACGTGTTCCATTTTATGTAAAATATCACTCACGAATATTTTACAGAAAACATTGATGTTGAGGCAGTGTGTTCCATTTTATGTAAAATATCACTCACGAATATTTTACAGAAAACATTGATGTTGAGGCAGTGTGTTCCACTTTATGCAAAATATCACTCACGAATATTTTACAGAAAACATTGCTGAAGAAGCAGTGTGTTCCATTTTATGTAAAATATTACTCACGACTATTTTACAGAAAACATTGCTGAAGAAGCAGTGTGTTCCATTTTATGTAAAATATCACTCACGAATATTTTACAGAAAACATTGATGTTGAGGCAGTGTGTTCCATTTTATGTAAAATATCACTCACGAATATTTTACAGAAAACATTGCTGAAGAAGCAGTGTGTTCCATTTTATGTAAAATATTACTCACGACTATTTTACAGAAAACATTGATGTTGAGGCAGTGTGTTCCACTTTATGTAAAATATTACTCACGACTATTTTACAGAAAACATTGATGTTGAGGCAGTGTGTTCCACTTTATGCAAAATATCACTCACGAATATTTTACAGAAAACATTGCTGAAGAAGCAGTGTGTTCCATTTTATGTAAAATATTACTCACGACTATTTTACAGAAAACATTGATGTTGAGGCAGTGTGTTCCATTTTATGTAAAATATCACTCACGAATATTTTACAGAAAACATTGATGTTGAGGCAGTGTGTTCCACTTTATGCAAAATATCACTCACGAATATTTTACAGAAAACATTGCTGAAGAAGCAGTGTGTTCCATTTTATGTAAAATATCACTCACGAATATTTTACAGAAAACATTGATGTTGAGGCAGTGTGTTCCAATTTATGTAAAATATCACTAACGAATATTTTACAGAAAACATTGATGTTGAGGCAGTGTGTTCCAATTTATGTAAAATATCACCCACGAATATTTTACAGAAAACATTGATGTTGAGGCAGTGTGTTCCAATTTATGTAAAATATCACTAACGAATATTTTACAGAAAACATTGATGTTGAGGCAGTGTGTTCCATTTTATGTAAAATATCACTAACGAATATTTTACAGAAAACATTGATGTTGAGGCAGTGTGTTCCAATTTATGTAAAATATCACTAACGAATATTTTACAGAAAACATTGATGTTGAGGCAGTGTGTTCCAATTTATGTAAAATATCACTAACGAATATTTTACAGAAAACATTGATGTTGAGGCAGTGTGTTCCAATTTATGTAAAATATCACCCACGAATATTTTACAGAAAACATTGATGTTGAGGCAGTGTGTTCCATTTTATGTAAAATATCACTCACGAATATTTTACAGAAAACATTGATGTTGAGGCAGTGTGTTCCACTTTATGCAAAATATCACTCACGAATATTTTACAGAAAACATTGCTGAAGAAGCAGTGTGTTCCATTTTATGTAAAATATCACTCACGAATATTTTACAGAAAACATTGATGTTGAGGCAGTGTGTTCCAATTTATGTAAAATATCACTAACGAATATTTTACAGAAAACATTGATGTTGAGGCAGTGTGTTCCAATTTATGTAAAATATCACTAACGAATATTTTACAGAAAACATTGATGTTGAGGCAGTGTGTTCCACTTTATGCAAAATATCACCCACGAATATTTTACAGAAAACATTGATGTTGAGGCAGTGTGTTCCATTTTATGTAAAATATCACTCACGAATATTTTACAGAAAACATTGATGTTGAGGCAGTGTGTTCCATTTTATGTAAAATATCACTCACGAATATTTTACAGAAAACATTGCTGAAGAAGCAGTGTGTTCCATTTTATGTAAAATATTACTCACGACTATTTTACAGAAAACATTGATGTTGAGGCAGTGTGTTCCATTTTATGTAAAATATCACTCACGAATATTTTACAGAAAACATTGATGTTGAGGCAGTGTGTTCCACTTTATGCAAAATATCACTCACGAATATTTTACAGAAAACATTGCTGAAGAAGCAGTGTGTTCCATTTTATGTAAAATATTACTCACGACTATTTTACAGAAAACATTGATGTTGAGGCAGTGTGTTCCATTTTATGTAAAATATCACTCACGAATATTTTACAGAAAACATTGATGTTGAGGCAGTGTGTTCCACTTTATGCAAAATATCACTCACGAATATTTTACAGAAAACATTGCTGAAGAAGCAGTGTGTTCCATTTTATGTAAAATATTACTCACGACTATTTTACAGAAAACATTGCTGAAGAAGCAGTGTGTTCCATTTTATGTAAAATATCACTCACGAATATTTTACAGAAAACATTGATGTTGAGGCAGTGTGTTCCATTTTATGTAAAATATCACTCACGAATATTTTACAGAAAACATTGCTGAAGAAGCAGTGTGTTCCATTTTATGTAAAATATTACTCACGACTATTTTACAGAAAACATTGATGTTGAGGCAGTGTGTTCCATTTTATGTAAAATATTACTCACGACTATTTTACAGAAAACATTGATGTTGAGGCAGTGTGTTCCATTTTATGTAAAATATCACTCACGAATATTTTACAGAAAACATTGATGTTGAGGCAGTGTGTTCCACTTTATGCAAAATATCACTCACGAATATTTTACAGAAAACATTGCTGAAGAAGCAGTGTGTTCCATTTTATGTAAAATATCACTCACGAATATTTTACAGAAAACATTGATGTTGAGGCAGTGTGTTCCAATTTATGTAAAATATCACTAACGAATATTTTACAGAAAACATTGATGTTGAGGCAGTGTGTTCCACTTTATGCAAAATATCACTCACGAATATTTTACAGAAAACATTGCTGAAGAAGCAGTGTGTTCCATTTTATGTAAAATATTACTCACGACTATTTTACAGAAAACATTGATGTTGAGGCAGTGTGTTCCATTTTATGTAAAATATCACTAACGAATATTTTACAGAAAACATTGATGTTGAGGCAGTGTGTTCCAATTTATGTAAAATATCACCCACGAATATTTTACAGAAAACATTGATGTTGAGGCAGTGTGTTCCAATTTATGTAAAATATCACTAACGAATATTTTACAGAAAACATTGATGTTGAGGCAGTGTGTTCCATTTTATGTAAAATATCACTAACGAATATTTTACAGAAAACATTGATGTTGAGGCAGTGTGTTCCAATTTATGTAAAATATCACTAACGAATATTTTACAGAAAACATTGATGTTGAGGCAGTGTGTTCCAATTTATGTAAAATATCACTAACGAATATTTTACAGAAAACATTGATGTTGAGGCAGTGTGTTCCAATTTATGTAAAATATCACCCACGAATATTTTACAGAAAACATTGATGTTGAGGCAGTGTGTTCCATTTTATGTAAAATATCACTCACGAATATTTTACAGAAAACATTGATGTTGAGGCAGTGTGTTCCACTTTATGCAAAATATCACTCACGAATATTTTACAGAAAACATTGCTGAAGAAGCAGTGTGTTCCATTTTATGTAAAATATCACTCACGAATATTTTACAGAAAACATTGATGTTGAGGCAGTGTGTTCCAATTTATGTAAAATATCACTAACGAATATTTTACAGAAAACATTGATGTTGAGGCAGTGTGTTCCAATTTATGTAAAATATCACTAACGAATATTTTACAGAAAACATTGATGTTGAGGCAGTGTGTTCCACTTTATGCAAAATATCACTCACGAATATTTTACAGAAAACATTGATGTTGAGGCAGTGTGTTCCACTTTATGCAAAATATCACCCACGAATATTTTACAGAAAACATTGATGTTGAGGCAGTGTGTTCCATTTTATGTAAAATATCACTCACGAATATTTTACAGAAAACATTGATGTTGAGGCAGTGTGTTCCATTTTATGTAAAATATCACTCACGAATATTTTACAGAAAACATTGCTGAAGAAGCAGTGTGTTCCATTTTATGTAAAATATTACTCACGACTATTTTACAGAAAACATTGATGTTGAGGCAGTGTGTTCCATTTTATGTAAAATATCACTCACGAATATTTTACAGAAAACATTGATGTTGAGGCAGTGTGTTCCACTTTATGCAAAATATCACTCACGAATATTTTACAGAAAACATTGCTGAAGAAGCAGTGTGTTCCATTTTATGTAAAATATTACTCACGACTATTTTACAGAAAACATTGCTGTTGAGGCAGTGTGTTCCATTTTATGTAAAATATCACTCACGAATATTTTACAGAAAACATTGCTGAAGAAGCAGTGTGTTCCATTTTATGTAAAATATTACTCACGACTATTTTACAGAAAACATTGCTGTTGAGGCAGTGTGTTCCATTTTATGTAAAATATCACTCACGAATATTTTACAGAAAACATTGCTGAAGAAGCAGTGTGTTCCATTTTATGTAAAATATTACTCACGACTATTTTACAGAAAACATTGCTGTTGAGGCAGTGTGTTCCATTTTATGTAAAATATCACTCACGAATATTTTACAGAAAACATTGCTGAAGAAGCAGTGTGTTCCATTTTATGTAAAATATTACTCACGACTATTTTACAGAAAACATTGATGTTGAGGCAGTGTGTTCCACTTTATGTAAAATATCACTCACGAATATTTTACAGATAACATTGATGTTGAGGCAGTGTGTTCCACTTTATGTAAAATATTACTCACGACTATTTTACAGAAAACATTGATGTTGAGGCAGTGTATTCCAAAAAGTTTTTCGAATTCCTGCAAACAGGAACCTGATATTTTTAATGGTTTTTCAAATTCCTGCAAACAGGAATTCCTGAAAACAGGAACCTGATATTTTTAAAGGTTTTTCGAATTCCTGCAAACAGGAACCTGATATTTTTAAAGGTTTTTCGAATTCCTGCAAACAGGAATTCCTGAAAACAGGAACCTGATATTTTTAATGGTTTTTCGAATTCCTGCAAACAGGAATGCCTGAAAACAGGAACCTGATATTTTTAAAAGTTTTTCGAATTCCTGCAAATAGGAATGCCTGAAAACAGGAACCTGATATTTTTAATGGTTTTTCGAATTCCTGCAAACAGGAATGCCTGAAAACAGGAACCTGATATTTTTAAAAGTTTTTCGAATTCCTGCAAATAGGAATGCCTGAAAACAGGAACCTGATATTTTTAATGGTTTTTCAAATTCCTGCAAACAGGAATGCCTGAAAACAGGAACCTGATATTTTTAAAAGTTTTTCGAATTCCTGCAAATAGGAATGCCTGAAAACAGGAACCTGATATTTTTAATGGTTTTTCGAATTCCTGCAAACAGGAATTCCTGAAAACAGGAACCTGATATTTTTAATGGTTTTTCGAATTCCTGCAAACAGGAATGCCTGAAAACAGGAACCTGATATTTTTAAAAGTTTTTCGAATTCCTGCAAATAGGAATGCCTGAAAACAGGAACCTGATATTTTTAATGGTTTTTCGAATTCCTGCAAACAGGAATGCCTGAAAACAGGAACCTGATATTTTTAAAAGTTTTTCGAATTCCTGCAAATAGGAATTCCTGAAAACAGGAACCTGATATTTTTAATGGTTTTTCGAATTCCTGCAAACAGGAATGCCTGAAAACAGGAACCTGATATTTTTAAAAGTTTTTCGAATTCCTGCAAATAGGAATGCCTGAAAACAGGAACCTGATATTTTTAATGGTTTTTCGAATTCCTGCAAACAGGAATGCCTGAAAACAGGAACCTGATATTTTTAAAAGTTTTTCGAATTCCTGCAAATAGGAATGCCTGAAAACAGGAACCTGATATTTTTAATGGTTTTTCGAATTCCTGCAAACAGGAATGCCTGAAAACAGGAACCTGATATTTTTAAAAGTTTTTCGAATTCCTGCAAATAGGAATGCCTGAAAACAGGAACCTGATATTTTTAATGGTTTTTCGAATTCCTGCAAACAGGAATGCCTGAAAACAGGAATCTGATATTTTTAAAAGTTTTTCGAATTCCTGCAAATAGGAATGCCTGAAAACAGGAACCTGATATTTTTAATGGTTTTTCAAATTCCTGCAAACAGGAATGCCTGAAAACAGGAACCTGATATTTTTAAAGGTTTTTCGAATTTCTGCAAATAGGAACCTGATATTTTTAAAGGTTTCTCGAATTCCTGCAAACAGGAATTCCTCAAAACAGGAACCTGATATTTTCAAGGGTTTTTCGAATTCCTGCGAACAGGAATGCCTGAAAACAGGAACCTGATATTTTTAAAGGTTTTTCGAATTCCTGCAAATAGGAATGCCTGAAAACAGGAACCTGATATTTTTAAAGGTTTTTCGAATTTCTGCAAACAGGAACCTGATATTTTTAAAGGTTTCTCGAATTCCTGCAAACAGGAATTCCTCAAAACAGGAACCTGATATTTTCAAGGGTTTTTCGAATTCCTGCAAACAGGAATTCCTAAAAACAGGAACCTGATGTTTTTAAAGGTTTTTCGAATTCCTGCAAACAGGAATGCCTGAAAACAGGAACTGTAACGCGAGACAGGGCGCTCACCTGTCTCGGTCATTTCATGTGGTGTGAGAGTGGAACTGTGCTGATAATAAAGCTTTATTATGGTGATGCGGGCCATTGGAGAAGGGGCAACCTTCTCCGGTCCCGTCTTGCAACTAACTGAATGATAAACATGAAGGATACGAGATGAGAAATAGTGGGGGAGTATTACACAAACACATAGAACCACGAATATGTGGGCGCGTAAATAATAACAACTGACTACAAATAACGGGAAGGCCACCACACAAGCCTTGACCGTTACATCCTATTCCTTTAGTGATGCTACGTCCCGGAGCATCTCCGATGGTTGGAATTGAGTTGGAAGGGGAAATCTTCCGAGACGCGCCACTCATACATAAGATATTGTCAATCAATAGGAAATGGGGATATTGAGGGTTGGGTCCTCCCTTTTTATTTTGCTACGTCCTCGGAGCATCTCGAAGATGTTGAAGGTATGAAAAGAGAGGAAAAATACCTGAGGTATTCCGAGAACGGCAATATTATACAATCAATTAGAAGTTACCTATCGGGAAAAAACTATCATTCTCAACAATATCAATCTAGCACTTCAATACCTAGGTCTTAGCCGAGAGAGAGGAGAAGTAGTAAGAGGAGAGATTCGCCAAGAGAACTAGGTTGAAAACTACTGTCTGGTGGATGACAATAATACAAATTCAAGCGATGACGAAAAAGAAAAAAACAAATCATATCAATATTTATCGCCAATCCTTGTTGTCGTGATCAAGATGCTGAATCCAAGATGTGAATAAAGAAGCGGTAGTGCTTCTTGTACCAGACGGCAGCCAACTAGACGATAGAGTGGAAGTGGTAGAAAACGATGGGTAAGGGGCTGATGGTGGTAGCGGGGTGGTAGTGGGGTTTAGCACACCAGGTCTTGGATCTAGCGACCTGGAATTCCCGGAGACAAACACCTCAGATGATAAGCGCGAGGTGTTCGTTCCTACTCGGTATGGAACCTCCATGTAACGCGAGACAGGGCGCTCACCTGTCTCGGTCATTTCATGTGGTGTGAGAGTGGAACTGTGCTGATAATAAAGCTTTATTATGGTGATGCGGGCCATTGGAGAAGGGGCAACCTTCTCCGGTCCCGTCTTGCAACTAACTGAATGATAAACATGAAGGATACGAGATGAGAAATAGTGGGGGAGTATTACACAAACACATAGAACCACGAATATGTGGGCGCGTAAATAATAACAACTGACTACAAATAACGGGAAGGCCACCACACAAGCCTTGACCGTTACAGAACCTGATATTTTTAAAAGTTTTTCGAATTCCTGCAAACAGGAACCTGATATTTTTAATGGTTTTTCAAATTCCTGCAAACAGGAATGCCTGAAAACAGGAACCTGATATTTTTAAAGGTTTTTCGAATTCCTGCAAACAGGAACCTGATATTTTTAAAGGTTTCTCGAATTCCTGCAAACAGGAATTCCTCAAAACAGGAACCTGATATTTTTAATGGTTTTTCAAATTCCTGCAAACAGGAATGCCTGAAAACAGGAACCTGATATTTTTAAAGGTTTTTCGAATTCCTGCAAACAGGAACCTGATATTTTTAAAGGTTTCTCGAATTCCTGCAAACAGGAATTCCTCAAAACAGGAACCTGATATTTTCAAGGGTTTTTCGAATTCCTGCAAACAGGAATTCCTGAAAACAGGAACCTGATATTTTTAAAGGTTTTTCGATTTTCTGCAAACAGGAATTCCTGAAAACAGGAACCTGATATTTTCAAGGGTTTTTCGAATTCCTGCAAACAGGAATTCCTAAAAACAGGAACCTGATATTTTTAAGGGTTTTTCGAATTCCTGAAAACAGGAATTCCTGAAAACAGGAACCTGATATTTTTAATGGTTTTTCGAATTCCTGCAAACAGGAACCTGATGTTTTTAAAGGTTTTTCGAATTCCTGCAAACAGGAATTCCTGAAAACAGGAACCTGATATTTTTAATGGTTTTTCGAATTCCTGCAAACAGGAATGCCTGAAAACAGGAACCTGATATTTTTAAAAGTTTTTCGAATTCCTGCAAACAGGAACCTGATATTTTTAATGGTTTTTCAAATTCCTGCAAACAGGAATGCCTGAAAACAGGAACCTGATATTTTTAATGGTTTTTCGAATTCCTGCGAACAGGAATGCCTGAAAACAGGAACCTGATATTTTTAAAGGTTTTTCGAATTCCTGCAAACAGGAACCTGATATTTTTAAGGGTTTTTCGAATTCCTGCAAACAGGAACCTGATATTTTTAAGGGTTTTTCGAATTCCTGCAAACAGGAATTCCTAAAAACAGGAACCTGATATTTTTAAGGGTTTTTCGATTTCCTGCAAACAGGAATTCCTGAAAACAGGAACCTGATATTTTCAAGGGTTTTTCGAATTCCTGCAAACAGGAATTCCTAAAAACAGGAACCTGATATTTTTAAGGGTTTTTCGAATTCCTGAAAACAGGAATTCCTGAAAACAGGAACCTGATATTTTTAAAGGTTTTTCGAATTCCTGCAAACAGGAACCTGATATTTTTAAGGGTTTTTCAAATTCCTGCAAACAGGAACCTGATATTTTTAAAGGTTTCTCGAATTCCTGCAAACAGGAATTCCTCAAAACAGGAACCTGATAGTTTCAAGGGTTTTTCGAATTCCTGCAAACAGGAATTCCTAAAAACAGGAACCTGATATTTTTAAGGGTTTTTCGAATTCCTGAAAACAGGAATTCCTGAAAACAGGAACCTGATATTTTCAAGGGTTTTTCGAATTCCTGCAAACAGGAATTCCTGAAAACAGGAACCTGATATTTTCAAGGGTTTTTCGAATTCCTGCAAACAGGAACCTGATATTTTTAAGGGTTTTTCGAATTCCTGCAAACAGGAACCTGATATTTTTAAGGGTTTTTCGAATTCCTGCAAACAGGAACCTGATATTTTTAAGGGTTTTTCGAATTCCTGCAAACAGGAATTCCTAAAAACAGGAACCTGATATTTTTAAGGGTTTTTCGATTTCCTGCAAACAGGAATTCCTGAAAACAGGAACCTGATATTTTCAAGGGTTTTTCGAATTCCTGCAAACAGGAATTCCTAAAAACAGGAACCTGATATTTTTAAGGGTTTTTCGAATTCCTGAAAACAGGAATTCCTGAAAACAGGAACCTGATATTTTTAAAGGTTTTTCGAATTCCTGCAAACAGGAACCTGATATTTTTAAGGGTTTTTCAAATTCCTGCAAACAGGAACCTGATATTTTTAAAGGTTTCTCGAATTCCTGCAAACAGGAATTCCTCAAAACAGGAACCTGATAGTTTCAAGGGTTTTTCGAATTCCTGCAAACAGGAATTCCTGAAAACAGGAACCTGATATTTTTAAAGGTTTTTCGATTTCCTGCAAACAGGAATTCCTGAAAACAGGAACCTGATATTTTCAAGGGTTTTTCGAATTCCTGCAAACAGGAATTCCTCAAAACAGGAACCTGATATTTTCAAGGGTTTTTCGAATTCCTGCAAACAGGAATTCCTCAAAACAGGAACCTGATATTTTTAAAGGTTTTTCGAATTCCTGCAAACAGGAACCTGATATTTTTAAGGGTTTTTCGAATTCCTGCAAACAGGAACCTGATATTTTTAAGGGTTTTTCGATTTCCTGCAAACAGGAATTCCTGAAAACAGGAACCTGATATTTTTAAAGGTTTTTCGATTTCCTGCAAACAGGAATTCCTGAAAACAGGAACCTGATATTTTCAAGGGTTTTTCGAATTCCTGCAAACAGGAATTCCTAAAAACAGGAACCTGATATTTTCAAGGGTTTTTCGAATTCCTGCAAACAGGAATTCCTAAAAACAGGAACCTGATATTTTTAAGGGTTTTTCGAATTCCTGAAAACAGGAATTCCTGAAAACAGGAACCTGATATTTTTAAAGGTTTTTCGAATTCCTGCAAACAGGAACCTGATATTTTTAAGGGTTTTTCAAATTCCTGCAAACAGGAACCTGATATTTTTAAAGGTTTCTCGAAGTCCTGCAAACAGGAATTCCTCAAAACAGGAACCTGATAGTTTCAAGGGTTTTTCGAATTCCTGCAAACAGGAATTCCTAAAAACAGGAACCTGATATTTTCAAAGGTTTTTCGAATTCCTGCAAACAGGAATTCCTGAAAACAGGAACCTGATATTTTTAAAGGTTTTTCGATTTCCTGCAAACAGGAATTCCTGAAAACAGGAACCTGATATTTTCAAGGGTTTTTCGAATTCCTGCAAACAGGAATTCCTCAAAACAGGAACCTGATATTTTCAAGGGTTTTTCGAATTCCTGCAAACAGGAATTCCTCAAAACAGGAACCTGATATTTTTAAAGGTTTTTCGAATTCCTGCAAACAGGAACCTGATATTTTTAAGGGTTTTTCGAATTCCTGCAAACAGGAACCTGATATTTTTAAGGGTTTTTCGATTTCCTGCAAACAGGAATTCCTGAAAACAGGAACCTGATATTTTTAAAGGTTTTTCGATTTCCTGCAAACAGGAATTCCTGAAAACAGGAACCTGATATTTTCAAGGGTTTTTCGAATTCCTGCAAACAGGAATTCCTAAAAACAGGAACCTGATATTTTTAAGGGTTTTTCGAATTCCTGACAACAGGAATTCCTGAAAACAGGAACCTGATATTTTTAAAGGTTTTTCGAATTCCTGCAAACAGGAACCTGATATTTTTAAGGGTTTTTCGAATTCCTGCAAACAGGAACCTGATATTTTTAAAGGTTTCTCGAATTCCTGCAAACAGGAATTCCTCAAAACAGGAACCTGATAGTTTCAAGGGTTTTTCGAATTCCTGCAAACAGGAATTCCTAAAAACAGGAACCTGATATTTTCAAGGGTTTTTCGAATTCCTGCAAACAGGAATTCCTAAAAACAGGAACCTGATATTTTTAAGGGTTTTTCGAATTCCTGAAAACAGGAATTCCTGAAAACAGGAACCTGATATTTTTAAAGGTTTTTCGAATTCCTGCAAACAGGAACCTGATATTTTTAATGGTTTTTTGAATTCCTGCAAACAGGAATTCCTGAAAACAGGAACCTGATATTTTTAAAGGTTTTTCGAATTCCTGTAAACAGGAACCTGATATTTGCAAGGGTTTTTCGAATTCCTGCAAACAGGAACCTGATATTTTTAAAGGTTTTTCGAATTCCTGCAAACAGGAATTCCTGAAAACAGGAACCTGATATTTTTAAAAGTTTTTCGAATTCCTGCAAACAGGAACCTGATATTTTAAATGGTTTTTCAAATTCCTGCAAACAGGAATGCCTGAAAACAGGAACCTGATATTTTTAAAGGTTTTTCGAATTCCTGCAAACAGGAACCTGATATTTTTAAAGGTTTTTCGAATTCCTGCAAACAGGAATGCCTGAAAACAGGAACCTGATATTTTCAATGGTTTTTCGAATTCCTGCAAATAGGAATGCCTGAAAACAGGAACCTGATATTTTTAAAGGTTTTTCGAATTCCTGCAAACAGGAACCTGATATTTTTAAGGGTTTTTCGAATTCCTGCAAATAGGAATGCCTGAAAACAGGAACCTGATATTTTTAAAGGCTTTTCGAATTCCTGCAAACAGGAACCTGATATTTTCAATGGTTTTTCGAATTCCTGCAAATAGGAATGCCTGAAAACAGGAACCTGATATTTTTAAAGGGTTTTCGAATTCCTGCAAACAGGAACCTGATATTTTTAAGGGTTTTTCGAATTCCTGCAAACAGGAATGCCTGAAAACAGGAACCTGATATTTTCAATGGTTTTTCGAATTCCTGCAAATAGGAATGCCTGAAAACAGGAACCTGATATTTTTAAAGGTTTTTCGAATTCCTGCAAACAGGAACCTGACATTTTTAAGGGTTTTTCGAATTCCTGCAAACAGGAATGCCTGAAAACAGGAACCTGATATTTTCAATGGTTTTTCGAATTCCTGCAAATAGGAATGCCTGAAAACAGGAACCTGATATTTTTAAAGGTTTTTCGAATTCCTGCAAACAGGAACCTGATATTTTTAAAGGTTTTTCGAATTCCTGCAAACAGGAACCTGATATTTTTAAGGGTTTTTCGAATTCCTGCAAACAGGAACCTGACATTTTTAAAGGTTTTTCGAATTCCTGCAAACAAGAACCTGATATTTTTAAAGGTTTTTCGAATTCCTGCAAACAGGAACCTGATATTTTTAAAGGTTTCTCGAATTCCTGCAAACAGGAACCTGATATTTTTAAAGGTTTCTCGAATTCCTGCAAACAGGAATTCCTCAAAACAGGAACCTGATATTTTTAAGGGTTTTTCGAATTCCTGCAAACAGGAATTCCTAAAAACAGGAACCTGATATTTTTAAGGGTTTTTCGAATTCCTGCAAACAGGAATTCCTGAAAACAGGAACCTGATATTTTTAAAGGTTTTTCGAATTCCTGCAAACAGGAACCTGATGTTTTTAAAGGTTTTTCGAATTCCTGCAAACAGGAATTCCTGAAAACAGGAACCTGATATTTTTAATGGTTTTTCGAATTCCTGCGAACAGGAATGCCTGAAAACAGGAACCTGATTATTTCAAGGGTTTTTCGAATTCCTGCAAACAGGAATTCCTAAAAACAGGAACCTGATATTTTTAAGGGTTTTTCGAATTCCTGAAAACAGGAACCTGATTATTTTAAAGGTTTTTCGATTTCCTGCAAACAGGAATTCCTGAAAACAGGAACCTGATATTTTCAAGGGTTTTTCGAATTCCTGCAAACAGGAATTCCTAAAAACAGGAACCTGATATTTTTAAGGGTTTTTCGAATTCCTGAAAACAGGAATTCCTGAAAACAGGAACCTGATTATTTTAAAGGTTTTTCGATTTCCTGCAAACAGGAATTCCTGAAAACAGGAACCTGATATTTTCAAGGGTTTTTCGAATTCCTGCAAACAGGAATTCCTAAAAACAGGAACCTGATATTTTTAAGGGTTTTTCGAATTCCTGAAAACAGGAATTCCTGAAAACAGGAACCTGATATTTTTAAAGGTTTTTCGAATTCCTGCAAACAGGAACCTGATATTTTTAAGGGTTTTTCGAATTCCTGCAAACAGGAACCTGATATTTTTAAAGGTTTCTCGAATTCCTGCAAACAGGAATTCCTCAAAACAGGAACCTGATAGTTTCAAGGGTTTTTCGAATTCCTGCAAACAGGAATTCCTAAAAACAGGAACCTGATATTTTCAAGGGTTTTTCGAATTCCTGCAAACAGGAATTCCTGAAAACAGGAACCTGATATTTTTAAAGGTTTTTCGATTTCCTGCAAACAGGAATTCCTGAAAACAGGAACCTGATATTTTCAAGGGTTTTTCGAATTCCTGCAAACAGGAATTCCTAAAAACAGGAACCTGATATTTTTAAGGGTTTTTCGAATTCCTGAAAACAGGAATTCCTGAAAACAGGAACCTGATATTTTTAAAGGTTTTTCGAATTCCTGCAAACAGGAACCTGATATTTTTAAGGGTTTTTCGAATTCCTGCAAACAGGAACCTGATATTTTTAAGGGTTTTTCGATTTCCTGCAAACAGGAATTCCTGAAAACAGGAACCTGATATTTTCAAGGGTTTTTCGAATTCCTGCAAACAGGAATTCCTCAAAACAGGAACCTGATATTTTCAAGGGTTTTTCGAATTCCTGCAAACAGGAATTCCTGAAAACAGGAACCTGATATTTTCAAAGGTTTTTCGATTTCCTGCAAACAGGAATTCCTGAAAACAGGAACCTGATATTTTCAAGGGTTTTTCGAATTCCTGCAAACAGGAATTCCTAAAAACAGGAACCTGATATTTTTAAGGGTTTTTCGAATTCCTGAAAACAGGAATTCCTGAAAACAGGAACCTGATATTTTTAAAGGTTTTTCGAATTCCTGCAAACAGGAACCTGATATTTTTAAGGGTTTTTCGTATTCCTGCAAACAGGAACCTGATATTTTTAAGGGTTTTTCGATTTCCTGCAAACAGGAATTCCTGAAAACAGGAACCTGATATTTTCAAGGGTTTTTCGAATTCCTGCAAACAGGAATTCCTCAAAACAGGAACCTGATATTTTCAAGGGTTTTTCGAATTCCTGCAAACAGGAATTCCTGAAAACAGGAACCTGATATTTTCAAAGGTTTTTCGATTTCCTGCAAACAGGAATTCCTGAAAACAGGAACCTGATATTTTCAAGGGTTTTTCGAATTCCTGCAAACAGGAATTCCTAAAAACAGGAACCTGATATTTTTAAGGGTTTTTCGAATTCCTGACAACAGGAATTCCTGAAAACAGGAACCTGATATTTTTAAAGGTTTTTCGAATTCCTGCAAACAGGAACCTGATATTTTTAAGGGTTTTTCGAATTCCTGCAAACAGGAACCTGATATTTTTAAAGGTTTCTCGAATTCCTGCAAACAGGAATTCCTCAAAACAGGAACCTGATAGTTTCAAGGGTTTTTCGAATTCCTGCAAACAGGAATTCCTGAAAACAGGAACCTGATATTTTTAAAGGTTTTTCGATTTCCTGCAAACAGGAATTCCTGAAAACAGGAACCTGATATTTTCAAGGGTTTTTCGAATTCCTGCAAACAGGAATTCCTAAAAACAGGAACCTGATATTTTTAAGGGTTTTTCGAATTCCTGAAAACAGGAATTCCTGAAAACAGGAACCTGATATTTTTAAAGGTTTTTCGAATTCCTGCAAACAGGAACCTGATATTTTTAAGGGTTTTTCGAATTCCTGCAAACAGGAACCTGATATTTTTAAGGGTTTTTCGATTTCCTGCAAACAGGAATTCCTGAAAACAGGAACCTGATATTTTCAAGGGTTTTTCGAATTCCTGCAAACAGGAATTCCTCAAAACAGGAACCTGATATTTTCAAGGGTTTTTCGAATTCCTGCAAACAGGAATTCCTGAAAACAGGAACCTGATATTTTTAAAGGTTTTTCGATTTCCTGCAAACAGGAATTCCTGAAAACAGGAACCTGATATTTTCAAGGGTTTTTCGAATTCCTGCAAACAGGAATTCCTAAAAACAGGAACCTGATATTTTTAAGGGTTTTTCGAATTCCTGACAACAGGAACCTGATATTTTTAAAGGTTTCTCGAATTCCTGCAAACAGGAATTCCTAAAAACAGGAACCTGATATTTTTAAAGGTTTTTCGAATAACTGCAAACAGGAATTCCTAAAAACAGGAACCTGATATTTTTAAGGGTTTTTCGAATTCCTGAAAACAGGAACCTGATATTTTTAAAGGTTTTTCGAATTCCTGCAAACAGGAACCTGATATTTTTAATGGTTTTTTGAATTCCTGCAAACAGGAATTCCTGAAAACAGGAACCTGATATTTTTAAAGGTTTTTCGAATTCCTGCAAACAGGAACCTGATATTTTTAAGGGTTTTTCGAATTCCTGCAAACAGGAACCTGATATTTTTAAAGGTTTCTCGAATTCCTGCAAACAGGAATTCCTAAAAACAGGAACCTGATATTTTCAAGGGTTTTTCGAATAACTGCAAACAGGAATTCCTAAAAACAGGAACCTGATATTTTTAAGGGTTTTTCGAATTCATGAAAACAGGAATTCCTGAAAACAGGAACCTGATATTTTTAAAGGTTTTTCGAATTCCTGCAAACAGGAACCTGATATTTTTAATGGTTTTTTGAATTCCTGCAAACAGGAATTCCTGAAAACAGGAACCTGATATTTTTAAAGGTTTTTCGAATTCCTGTAAACAGGAACCTGATATTTGCAAGGGTTTTTCGAATTCCTGCAAACAGGAATTCCTGAAAACAGGAACCTGATATTTTTAAAGGTTTTTCGAATTCCTGCAAACAGGAATTCCTGAAAACAGGAACCTGATATTTTTAAAAGTTTTTCGAATTCCTGCAAACAGGAACCTGATATTTTTAAAGGTTTTTCGAATTCCTGCAAACAGGAACCTGATATTTTTAAAGGTTTTTCGAATTCCTGCAAACAGGAACCTGATATTTTTAAAGGTTTTTCGAATTCCTGCAAACAGGAATGCCTGAAAACAGGAACCTGATATTTTCAATGGTTTTTCGAATTCCTGCAAATAGGAATGCCTGAAAACAGGAACCTGATATTTTTAAAGGTTTTTCGAATTCCTGCAAACAGGAACCTGATATTTTTAAGGGTTTTTCGAATTCCTGCAAACAGGAATTCCTGAAAACAGGAACCTGATATTTTCAATGGTTTTTCGAATTCCTGCAAATAGGAATGCCTGAAAACAGGAACCTGATATTTTTAAAGGTTTTTCGAATTCCTGCAAACAGGAACCTGATATTTTTAATGGTTTTTCGAATTCCTGCAAACAGGAACCTGATATTTTTAAGGGTTTTTCGAATTCCTGCAAACAGGAATGCCTGAAAACAGGAACCTGATATTTTCAATGGTTTTTCGAATTCCTGCAAATAGGAATTCCTGAAAACAGGAACCTGATATTTTTAAAGGTTTTTCGAGTTCCTGCAAACAGAAACCTGATATTTTTATGGGTTTTTCGAATTCCTGCAAACAGGAATGCCTGAAAACAGGAACCTGATATTTTCAATGGTTTTTCGAATTCCTGCAAATAGGAATGCCTGAAAACAGGAACCTGATATTTTTAAAGGTTTTTCGAATTCCTGCAAACAGGAACCTGATATTTTTAAAGGTTTTTCGAATTCCTGCAAACAGGAACCTGATATTTTTAAGGGTTTTTCGAATTCCTGCAAACAGGAATGCCTGAAAACAGGAACCTGATATTTTCAATGGTTTTTCGAATTCCTGCAAATAGGAATGCCTGAAAACAGGAACCTGATATTTTTAAAGGTTTTTCGAATTCCTGCAAACAGGAACCTGATATTTTTAAAGGTTTTTCAAATTCCTGCAAACAGGAACCTGATATTTTTAAGGGTTTTTCGAATTCCTGCAAACAGGAATGCCTGAAAACAGGAACCTGATATTTTCAATGGTTTTTCGAATTCCTGCAAATAGGAATGCCTGAAAACAGGAACCTGATATTTTTAAAGGTTTTTCGAATTCCTGCAAACAGGAACCTGATATTTTTAATGGTTTTTCGAATTCCTGCAAACAGGAATTCCTGCAAACAGGAACCTGATATTTTTAATGGTTTTTCGAATTCCTGCAAACAGGAATTCCTGAAAACAGGAACCTGATATTTTTAAGGGTTTTTCGAATTCCTGCAAACAGGAATGCCTGAAAACAGGAACCTGATATTTTTAATGGTTTTTCGAATTCCTGCAAACAGGAATGCCTGAAAACAGGAACCTGATATTTTTAAGGGTTTTTGAATTCCTGCAAACAGGAATTCCTGAAAACAGGAACCTGATATTCTTAATGGTTTTTCGAATTCCTGCAAACAGGAATGCCTGAAAACAGGAACCTGATATTTTTAAGGGTTTTTCGAATTCCTGCAAACAGGAACCTGATATTTTTAAAGGTTTCTCGAATTCCTGCAAACAGGAATTCCTCAAAAGAGGAACCTGATAGTTTCAAGGGTTTTTCGAATTCCTGCAAACAGGAATTCCTAAAAACAGGAACCTGATATTTATAAGGGTTTTTCGAATTCCTGCAAACAGGAATTCCTGAAAACAGGAACCTGATATTTTCAAGGGTTTTTCGAATTCCTGCAAACAGGAATTCCTCAAAACAGGAACCTGATATTTTTAAAGGTTTTTCGAATTCCTGCAAACAGGAACCTGATATTTTTAAGGGTTTTTCGAATTCCTGCAAACAGGAACCTGATATTTTTAAGGGTTTTTCGATTTCCTGCAAACAGGAATTCCTGAAAACAGGAACCTGATATTTTTAAAGGTTTTTCGATTTCCTGCAAACAGGAATTCCTGAAAACAGGAACCTGATATTTTCAAGGGTTTTTCGAATTCCTGCAAACAGGAATTCCTAAAAACAGGAACCTGATATTTTTAAGGGTTTTTCGAATTCCTGACAACAGGAATTCCTGAAAACAGGAACCTGATATTTTTAAAGGTTTTTCGAATTCCTGCAAACAGGAACCTGATATTTTTAAGGGTTTTTCGAATTCCTGCAAACAGGAACCTGATATTTTTAAAGGTTTCTCGAATTCCTGCAAACAGGAATTCCTCAAAACAGGAACCTGATAGTTTCAAGGGTTTTTCGAATTCCTGCAAACAGGAATTCCTAAAAACAGGAACCTGATATTTTCAAGGGTTTTTTGAATTCCTGCAAACAGGAATTCCTAAAAACAGGAACCTGATATTTTTAAGGGTTTTTCGAATTCCTGAAAACAGGAATTCCTGAAAACAGGAACCTGATATTTTTAAAGGTTTTTCGAATTCCTGCAAACAGGAACCTGATATTTTTAATGGTTTTTTGAATTCCTGCAAACAGGAATTCCTGAAAACAGGAACCTGATATTTGCAAGGGTTTTTCGAATTCCTGCAAACAGGAACCTGATATTTTTAAAGGTTTTTCGAATTCCTGCAAACAGGAATTCCTGAAAACAGGAACCTGATATTTTTAAAAGTTTTTCGAATTCCTGCAAACAGGAACCTGATATTTTAAATGGTTTTTCAAATTCCTGCAAACAGGAATGCCTGAAAACAGGAACCTGATATTTTTAAAGGTTTTTCGAATTCCTGCAAACAGGAACCTGATATTTTTAAAGGTTTTTCGAATTCCTGCAAACAGGAATGCCTGAAAACAGGAACCTGATATTTTCAATGGTTTTTCGAATTCCTGCAAATAGGAATGCCTGAAAACAAATGGAAACACACTGCCTCAACAGCAATGTTTTCTGTAAAATATTCGTGAGTGATATTTTACATAAAATGGAACACACTGCTTCTTCAGCAATGTTTTCTGTAAAATAGTCGTGAGTGATATTTTACATAAAATGGAACACACTGCCTCAACAGCAATGTTTTCTGTAAAATATTCGTGAGTGATATTTTACATAAAGTGGAACACACTGCCTCAACAGCAATGTTTTCTGTAAAATATTCGTGAGTGATATTTTACATAAAATGGAACACACTGCTTCTTCAGCAATGTTTTCTGTAAAATAGTCGTGAGTGATATTTTACATAAAATGGAACACACTGCCTCAACATCAATGTTTTCTGTAAAATATTCGTGAGTGATATTTTACATAAAATGGAACACACTGCCTCAACAGCAATGTTTTCTGTAAAATATTCGTGAGTGATATTTTACATAAAATGGAACACACTGCTTCTTCAGCAATGTTTTCTGTAAAATAGTCGTGAGTGATATTTTACATAAAATGGAACACACTGCCTCAACAGCAATGTTTTCTGTAAAATATTCGTGAGTGATATTTTACATAAAGTGGAACACACTGCTTCAACAGCAATGTTTTCTGTAAAATATTCGTGAGTGATATTTTACATAAAATGGAACACATTGCTTCTTCAGCAATGTTTTCTGTAAAATAGTCGTGAGTGATATTTTACATAAAATGGAACACACTGCCTCAACAGCAATGTTTTCTGTAAAATATTCGTGAGTGATGTTTTACATAAAATGGAACACACTGCCTCAACAGCAATGTTTTCTGTAAAATATTCGTGAGTGATATTTTACATAAAGTGGAACACACTGCCTCAACAGCAATGTTTTCTGTAAAATATTCGTGAGTGATATTTTACATAAAATGGAACACACTGCTTCTTCAGCAATGTTTTCTGTAAAATAGTCGTGAGTGATATTTTACATAAAATGGAACACACTGCCTCAACATCAATGTTTTCTGTAAAATATTCGTGAGTGATATTTTACATAAAATGGAACACACTGCCTCAACAGCAATGTTTTCTGTAAAATATTCGTGAGTGATATTTTACATAAAATGGAACACACTGCTTCTTCAGCAATGTTTTCTGTAAAATAGTCGTGAGTGATATTTTACATAAAATGGAACACACTGCCTCAACAGCAATGTTTTCTGTAAAATATTCGTGAGTGATATTTTACATAAAGTGGAACACACTGCTTCAACAGCAATGTTTTCTGTAAAATATTCGTGAGTGATATTTTACATAAAATGGAACACATTGCTTCTTCAGCAATGTTTTCTGTAAAATAGTCGTGAGTGATATTTTACATAAAATGGAACACACTGCCTCAACAGCAATGTTTTCTGTAAAATAGTCGTGAGTGATATTTTACATAAAATGGAACACACTGCCTCAACAGCAATGTTTTCTGTAAAATATTCGTGAGTGATATTTTACATAAAATGGAACACACTGCTTCTTCAGCAATGTTTTCTGTAAAATAGTCGTGAGTGATATTTTGCATAAAGTGGAACACACTGCCTCAACATCAATGTTTTCTGTAAAATATTCGTGAGTGATATTTTACATAAAATGGAACACACTGCCTCAACAGCAATGTTTTCTGTAAAATATTCGTGAGTGATATTTTACATAAAATGGAACACACTGCCTCAACAGCAATGTTTTCTGTAAAATAGTCGTGAGTGATATTTTACATAAAATGGAACACACTGCTTCTTCAGCAATGTTTTCTGTAAAATAGTCGTGAGTGATATTTTACATAAAGTGGAATACACTGCTTCTTCAGCAATGTTTTCTGTAAAATAGTCGTGAGTGATATTTTACATAAAGTGGAGCACACTGCTTCTGAAGTTAAACCTGAAGAAGTTAAACCTAAACCTAAGAGGTTAAACCTAAACCTAAGAAGCTAAATCTAAACCTAAGAAGTTAAACCTAAACCTAAGAAGTTAAACCTAAACCTAAGAAGTTAAACCTAAACCTAAGAAGTTAAACCTAAACCTAAGAAGTTAAACCTAAACCTTAGAAGTTAAACCTAAACCTAAGAAGTTGAACCTAAACCTAAGAAGTTAAACCTAAACCTTAGAAGTTAAACCTAAACCTAAGAAGTTGAACCTAAACCTAAGAAGTTAAACCTAAGCTTAAGAAGTTAAACCTAAACCTAAGAAGTTAAACCTAAACCTAAGAAGTTAAACCCAAACCTAAGAAGTTAAACCTAAACCTAAGAAGTTAAACCTAAAATGTTTTCTGTAAAATATTCGTGAGTGATATTTTACGTAAAATGGAACACACTGCCTCAACATCAATGTTTTCTGTAAAATATTCGTGAGTGATATTTTACAAAAAATGGAACACACTGCCTCAACATCAATGTTTTCTGTAAAATATTCGTGAGTGATATTTTACGTAAAATGGAACACACTGCCTCAACATCAATGTTTTCTGTAAAATATTCGTGAGTGATATTTTACATAAAATGGAACACACTGCCTCAACATCAATGTTTTCTGTAAAATATTCGTGAACGATATTTTACATAAAATGGAACACACTGCCTCAACATCAATGTTTTCTGTAAAATATTCGTGAGTGATAATTTACGTAAAATGGAACACACTGCCTCAACATCAATGTTTTCTGTAAAATATTCGTGAGTGATATTTTACGTAAAATGGAACACACTGCCTCAACATCAATGTTTTCTGTAAAATATTCGTGAGTGATATTTTACAAAAAATGGAACACACTGCCTCAACATCAATGTTTTCTGTAAAATATTCGTGAGTGATATTTTACGTAAAATGGAACACACGAATATTTTACAGAAAACATTGATGTTGAGGCAGTGATGTTGAGGTTAAATTCGAAAAACCTTTAAAAATATCAGGTTCCTGTTTTTAGGAATTCCTGTTTGCAGGAATTCGAAAAACCCTTAAAAATATCAGGTTCCTGTTTTCAGGAATTCCTGTTTGCAGGAATTCGAAAAACCCTTAAAAATATCAGGTTCCTGTTTTTAGGAATTCCTGTTTGCAGGAATTCGAAAAACCCTTGAAACTATCAGGTTCCTGTTTTGAGGAATTCCTGTTTGCAGGAATTCGAGAAACCTTTAAAAATATCAGGTTCCTGTTTGCAGGAATTCGAAAAACCCTTAAAAATATCAGGTTCCTGTTTGCAGGAATTCGAAAAACCTTTAAAAATATCAGGTTCCTGTTTTCAGGCATTCCTGTTTGCAGGAATTCGAAAAACCATTAAAAATATCAGGTTCCTGTTTTCAGGCATTCCTGTTTGCAGGAATTTGAAAAACCATTTAAAATATCAGGTTCCTGTTTGCAGGAAAATTCCTGCAGACAGGAATTCCTGAAAACAGGAACCTGATACTTTTAAAGGTTTTTCGAATTCCTGCAAACAGGAACCTGATATTTTTAAAGGTTTTTCGAATTCCAAATCACAACGGGAAGAAGATCAGGCAACGAATTCAACATGGAATTCCTCAAACCATCAAAGGAGCAAACATCACAATGGTAATAACTGGATTTTCAACGCCACCAGCACCGGTTCATGGCGCCACATTCATCAAACAATGGAAAACAGCTGGAACGAAGGAGAGCTTTGGATTCGCCTATACATCCGTTGCTCAGCCGGGAGCGCCGACCAAAGGATTGATCGGAGAGTTCCAGTGCAGCAGCTACCAAAAAGCACAGGATTTCAAGTGTTCGTTTGACGAAAACTTATGTCGTTGCGTGCCGCAAGGGACGACCATCAGTTGTACTTGCGTCTTCATCAAAATGGAAACCCTCATAAAAACAAATGCAATACCGATGAAGGAAGCTGGGATCAGAGTAGAAGTCGAGAAAGGTGAAGTGGTCACAAAAACAACAACAAGTGGATTAGTTGCTGTCATGTTGAATTTCAACAATGCCACGATTCACCGGAAAGTCAAAGAAGATGAGTGCATTGGATCAAGTCCAACAGTTCAAGGATGTCATTCATGTGGAGCTGGTGCAACATTGAGACTATCTTGTCAATCAGAAACAACTCAGGCCATCCAAGCAACGCTTATATGTGGAAAACTTGTGGAATTTCTACATTGCACCAAAGAAGGAAGTAGTAATGAGATATCTTTTGATGCATCAGATCAGGAGTATGCTAGCAACTGCTCTATTCAATGTGGATCACGAACAACATATTTGATGGTTACTGGGGAATTGGAGTTTCGGGACACATTTGGGATTGGGGACGGAGACAACAAGTTTGCTGCCTTTTCGGAATTGGTGCCAGATGCAATATGGAATCCGCTAATGGGAATCGCGACGACAATCAGTGGTTGGTGGAACACCGTTGCACAGACATTGGGATCATGGGTCATGTACATTGGGATCGTTATGGTTATGTTGGTAGTCATTCGTTTCTACTTCTATGCTCAATTCGGTGGGGAGTGTCGGAAGATCCGAAGGAGAAGGATTGGAAGACGTCGTAGGTAGAAGAACAATGATCGGTTAACACAGTTTGGGATATTATAATTCGATTTGGGAATATTTACATTTTTTCTGTATTGCCTTTTTTCTTCCATGGGAAAGAGGCCAGTATATAAACCCCTGCCAATACGGCATTATTATACTTTTCGTATTCGACTATCTTCTATTATCATTGCTTTTGGATTATCAATAAAGGGATTGGATTATACACAAGGCCTATTTCTTTACATGAATGATAAACATGAAGGATACGAGATGAGAAATAGTGGGGGAGTATTACAGAAAACATTGCTGAAGAAGCAGTGTGTTCCATTTTATGTAAAATATTACTCACGACTATTTTACAGAAAACATTGCTGAAGAAGCAGTGTGTTCCATTTTATGTAAAATATCACTCACGAATATTTTACAGAAAACATTGATGTTGAGGCAGTGTGTTCCATTTTATGTAAAATATCACTCACGAATATTTTACAGAAAACATTGCTGAAGAAGCAGTGTGTTCCATTTTATGTAAAATATTACTCACGACTATTTTACAGAAAACATTGATGTTGAGGCAGTGTGTTCCACTTTATGTAAAATATTACTCACGACTATTTTACAGAAAACATTGATGTTGAGGCAGTGTGTTCCACTTTATGCAAAATATCACTCACGAATATTTTACAGAAAACATTGCTGAAGAAGCAGTGTGTTCCATTTTATGTAAAATATTACTCACGACTATTTTACAGAAAACATTGATGTTGAGGCAGTGTGTTCCATTTTATGTAAAATATCACTCACGAATATTTTACAGAAAACATTGATGTTGAGGCAGTGTGTTCCACTTTATGCAAAATATCACTCACGAATATTTTACAGAAAACATTGCTGAAGAAGCAGTGTGTTCCATTTTATGTAAAATATCACTCACGAATATTTTACAGAAAACATTGATGTTGAGGCAGTGTGTTCCAATTTATGTAAAATATCACTAACGAATATTTTACAGAAAACATTGATGTTGAGGCAGTGTGTTCCATTTTATGTAAAATATCACTCACGAATATTTTACAGAAAACATTGATGTTGAGGCAGTGTGTTCCACTTTATGCAAAATATCACTCACGAATATTTTACAGAAAACATTGCTGAAGAAGCAGTGTGTTCCATTTTATGTAAAATATTACTCACGACTATTTTACAGAAAACATTGATGTTGAGGCAGTGTGTTCCATTTTATGTAAAATATCACTCACGAATATTTTACAGAAAACATTGATGTTGAGGCAGTGTGTTCCACTTTATGCAAAATATCACTCACGAATATTTTACAGAAAACATTGCTGAAGAAGCAGTGTGTTCCATTTTATGTAAAATATTACTCACGACTATTTTACAGAAAACATTGCTGAAGAAGCAGTGTGTTCCATTTTATGTAAAATATCACTCACGAATATTTTACAGAAAACATTGATGTTGAGGCAGTGTGTTCCACTTTATGCAAAATATCACTCACGAATATTTTACAGAAAACATTGCTGAAGAAGCAGTGTGTTCCATTTTATGTAAAATATCACTCACGAATATTTTACAGAAAACATTGATGTTGAGGCAGTGTGTTCCAATTTATGTAAAATATCACTAACGAATATTTTACAGAAAACATTGATGTTGAGGCAGTGTGTTCCATTTTATGTAAAATATCACTCACGAATATTTTACAGAAAACATTGATGTTGAGGCAGTGTGTTCCATTTTATGTAAAATATCACTCACGAATATTTTACAGAAAACATTGATGTTGAGGCAGTGTGTTCCATTTTATGTAAAATATCACTCACGAATATTTTACAGAAAACATTGATGTTGAGGCAGTGTGTTCCACTTTATGCAAAATATCACTCACGAATATTTTACAGAAAACATTGCTGAAGAAGCAGTGTGTTCCATTTTATGTAAAATATTACTCACGACTATTTTACAGAAAACATTGATGTTGAGGCAGTGTGTTCCATTTTATGTAAAATATCACTCACGAATATTTTACAGAAAACATTGATGTTGAGGCAGTGTGTTCCACTTTATGCAAAATATCACTCACGAATATTTTACAGAAAACATTGCTGAAGAAGCAGTGTGTTCCATTTTATGTAAAATATTACTCACGACTATTTTACAGAAAACATTGCTGAAGAAGCAGTGTGTTCCATTTTATGTAAAATATCACTCACGAATATTTTACAGAAAACATTGATGTTGAGGCAGTGTGTTCCATTTTATGTAAAATATCACTCACGAATATTTTACAGAAAACATTGCTGAAGAAGCAGTGTGTTCCATTTCATGTAAAATATTACTCACGACTATTTTACAGAAAACATTGATGTTGAGGCAGTGTGTTCCACTTTATGTAAAATATTACTCACGACTATTTTACAGAAAACATTGATGTTGAGGCAGTGTGTTCCACTTTATGCAAAATATCACTCACGAATATTTTACAGAAAACATTGCTGAAGAAGCAGTGTGTTCCATTTTATGTAAAATATTACTCACGACTATTTTACAGAAAACATTGATGTTGAGGCAGTGTGTTCCATTTTATGTAAAATATCACTCACGAATGTTTTACAGAAAACATTGATGTTGAGGCAGTGTGTTCCACTTTATGCAAAATATCACTCACGAATATTTTACAGAAAACATTGCTGAAGAAGCAGTGTGTTCCATTTTATGTAAAATATCACTCACGAATATTTTACAGAAAACATTGATGTTGAGGCAGTGTGTTCCAATTTATGTAAAATATCACTAACGAATATTTTACAGAAAACATTGATGTTGAGGCAGTGTGTTCCACTTTATGCAAAATATCACTCACGAATATTTTACAGAAAACATTGCTGAAGAAGCAGTGTGTTCCATTTTATGTAAAATATTACTCACGACTATTTTACAGAAAACATTGATGTTGAGGCAGTGTGTTCCATTTTATGTAAAATATCACTAACGAATATTTTACAGAAAAAATTGATGTTGAGGCAGTGTGTTCCAATTTATGTAAAATATCACCCACGAATATTTTACAGAAAACATTGATGTTGAGGCAGTGTGTTCCAATTTATGTAAAATATCACTAACGAATATTTTACAGAAAACATTGATGTTGAGGCAGTGTGTTCCATTTTATGTAAAATATCACTAACGAATATTTTACAGAAAACATTGATGTTGAGGCAGTGTGTTCCAATTTATGTAAAATATCACTAACGAATATTTTACAGAAAACATTGATGTTGAGGCAGTGTGTTCCAATTTATGTAAAATATCACTAACGAATATTTTACAGAAAACATTGATGTTGAGGCAGTGTGTTCCAATTTATGTAAAATATCACCCACGAATATTTTACAGAAAACATTGATGTTGAGGCAGTGTGTTCCATTTTATGTAAAATATCACTCACGAATATTTTACAGAAAACATTGATGTTGAGGCAGTGTGTTCCACTTTATGCAAAATATCACTCACGAATATTTTACAGAAAACATTGCTGAAGAAGCAGTGTGTTCCATTTTATGTAAAATATCACTCACGAATATTTTACAGAAAACATTGATGTTGAGGCAGTGTGTTCCAATTTATGTAAAATATCACTAACGAATATTTTACAGAAAACATTGATGTTGAGGCAGTGTGTTCCAATTTATGTAAAATATCACTAACGAATATTTTACAGAAAACATTGATGTTGAGGCAGTGTGTTCCACTTTATGCAAAATATCACTCACGAATATTTTACAGAAAACATTGATGTTGAGGCAGTGTGTTCCACTTTATGCAAAATATCACCCACGAATATTTTACAGAAAACATTGATGTTGAGGCAGTGTGTTCCATTTTATGTAAAATATCACTCACGAATATTTTACAGAAAACATTGATGTTGAGGCAGTGTGTTCCATTTTATGTAAAATATCACTCACGAATATTTTACAGAAAACATTGCTGAAGAAGCAGTGTGTTCCATTTTATGTAAAATATTACTCACGACTATTTTACAGAAAACATTGATGTTGAGGCAGTGTGTTCCATTTTATGTAAAATATCACTCACGAATATTTTACAGAAAACATTGATGTTGAGGCAGTGTGTTCCACTTTATGCAAAATATCACTCACGAATATTTTACAGAAAACATTGCTGAAGAAGCAGTGTGTTCCATTTTATGTAAAATATTACTCACGACTATTTTACAGAAAACATTGCTGTTGAGGCAGTGTGTTCCATTTTATGTAAAATATCACTCACGAATATTTTACAGAAAACATTGCTGAAGAAGCAGTGTGTTCCATTTTATGTAAAATATTACTCACGACTATTTTACAGAAAACATTGCTGTTGAGGCAGTGTGTTCCATTTTATGTAAAATATCACTCACGAATATTTTACAGAAAACATTGCTGAAGAAGCAGTGTGTTCCATTTTATGTAAAATATTACTCACGACTATTTTACAGAAAACATTGCTGTTGAGGCAGTGTGTTCCATTTTATGTAAAATATCACTCACGAATATTTTACAGAAAACATTGCTGAAGAAGCAGTGTGTTCCATTTTATGTAAAATATTACTCACGACTATTTTACAGAAAACATTGATGTTGAGGCAGTGTGTTCCACTTTATGTAAAATATCACTCACGAATATTTTACAGATAACATTGATGTTGAGGCAGTGTGTTCCACTTTATGTAAAATATTACTCACGACTATTTTACAGAAAACATTGATGTTGAGGCAGTGTATTCCAAAAAGTTTTTCGAATTCCTGCAAACAGGAACCTGATATTTTTAATGGTTTTTCAAATTCCTGCAAACAGGAATTCCTGAAAACAGGAACCTGATATTTTTAAAGGTTTTTCGAATTCCTGCAAACAGGAACCTGATATTTTTAAAGGTTTTTCGAATTCCTGCAAACAGGAATTCCTGAAAACAGGAACCTGATATTTTTAATGGTTTTTCGAATTCCTGCAAACAGGAATGCCTGAAAACAGGAACCTGATATTTTTAAAAGTTTTTCGAATTCCTGCAAATAGGAATGCCTGAAAACAGGAACCTGATATTTTTAATGGTTTTTCGAATTCCTGCAAACAGGAATGCCTGAAAACAGGAACCTGATATTTTTAAAAGTTTTTCGAATTCCTGCAAATAGGAATGCCTGAAAACAGGAACCTGATATTTTTAATGGTTTTTCAAATTCCTGCAAACAGGAATGCCTGAAAACAGGAACCTGATATTTTTAAAAGTTTTTCGAATTCCTGCAAATAGGAATGCCTGAAAACAGGAACCTGATATTTTTAATGGTTTTTCGAATTCCTGCAAACAGGAATTCCTGAAAACAGGAACCTGATATTTTTAATGGTTTTTCGAATTCCTGCAAACAGGAATGCCTGAAAACAGGAACCTGATATTTTTAAAAGTTTTTCGAATTCCTGCAAATAGGAATGCCTGAAAACAGGAACCTGATATTTTTAATGGTTTTTCGAATTCCTGCAAACAGGAATGCCTGAAAACAGGAACCTGATATTTTTAAAAGTTTTTCGAATTCCTGCAAATAGGAATGCCTGAAAATAGGAACCTGATATTTTTAATGGTTTTTCAAATTCCTGCAAACAGGAATGCCTGAAAACAGGAACCTGATATTTTTAAAAGTTTTTCGAATTCCTGCAAATAGGAATGCCTGAAAACAGGAACCTGATATTTTTAATGGTTTTTCGAATTCCTGCAAACAGGAATGCCTGAAAACAGGAACCTGATATTTTTAAAAGTTTTTCGAATTCCTGCAAATAGGAATGCCTGAAAACAGGAACCTGATATTTTTAATGGTTTTTCGAATTCCTGCAAACAGGAATGCCTGAAAACAGGAACCTGATATTTTTAAAAGTTTTTCGAATTCCTGCAAATAGGAATGCCTGAAAACAGGAACCTGATATTTTTAATGGTTTTTCGAATTCCTGCAAACAGGAATGCCTGAAAACAGGAATCTGATGTTTTTAAAAGTTTTTCGAATTCCTGCAAATAGGAATGCCTGAAAACAGGAACCTGATATTTTTAATGGTTTTTCGAATTCCTGCAAACAGGAATGCCTGAAAACAGGAATCTGATATTTTTAAAAGTTTTTCGAATTCCTGCAAATAGGAATGCCTGAAAACAGGAACCTGATATTTTTAATGGTTTTTCAAATTCCTGCAAACAGGAATGCCTGAAAACAGGAACCTGATATTTTTAAAGGTTTTTCGAATTTCTGCAAATAGGAACCTGATATTTTTAAAGGTTTCTCGAATTCCTGCAAACAGGAATTCCTCAAAACAGGAACCTGATATTTTCAAGGGTTTTTCGAATTCCTGCGAACAGGAATGCCTGAAAACAGGAACCTGATATTTTTAAAGGTTTTTCGAATTCCTGCAAATAGGAATGCCTGAAAACAGGAACCTGATATTTTTAAAGGTTTTTCGAATTTCTGCAAACAGGAACCTGATATTTTTAAAGGTTTCTCGAATTCCTGCAAACAGGAATTCCTCAAAACAGGAACCTGATATTTTCAAGGGTTTTTCGAATTCCTGCAAACAGGAATTCCTAAAAACAGGAACCTGATGTTTTTAAAGGTTTTTCGAATTCCTGCAAACAGGAATGCCTGAAAACAGGAACTGTAACGCGAGACAGGGCGCTCACCTGTCTCGGTCATTTCATGTGGTGTGAGAGTGGAACTGTGCTGATAATAAAGCTTTATTATGGTGATGCGGGCCATTGGAGAAGGGGCAACCTTCTCCGGTCCCGTCTTGCAACTAACTGAATGATAAACATGAAGGATACGAGATGAGAAATAGTGGGGGAGTATTACACAAACACATAGAACCACGAATATGTGGGCGCGTAAATAATAACAACTGACTACAAATAACGGGAAGGCCACCACACAAGCCTTGACCGTTACATCCTATTCCTTTAGTGATGCTACGTCCCGGAGCATCTCCGATGGTTGGAATTGAGTTGGAAGGGGAAATCTTCCGAGACGCGCCACTCATACATAAGATATTGTCAATCAATAGGAAATGGGGATATTGAGGGTTGGGTCCTCCCTTTTTATTTTGCTACGTCCTCGGAGCATCTCGAAGATGTTGAAGGTATGAAAAGAGAGGAAAAATACCTGAGGTATTCCGAGAACGGCAATATTATACAATCAATTAGAAGTTACCTATCGGGAAAAAACTATCATTCTCAACAATATCAATCTAGCACTTCAATACCTAGGTCTTAGCCGAGAGAGAGGAGAAGTAGTAAGAGGAGAGATTCGCCAAGAGAACTAGGTTGAAAACTACTGTCTGGTGGATGACAATAATACAAATTCAAGCGATGACGAAAAAGAAAAAAACAAATCATATCAATATTTATCGCCAATCCTTGTTGTCGTGATCAAGATGCTGAATCCAAGATGTGAATAAAGAAGCGGTAGTGCTTCTTGTACCAGACGGCAGCCAACTAGACGATAGAGTGGAAGTGGTAGAAAACGATGGGTAAGGGGCTGATGGTGGTAGCGGGGTGGTAGTGGGGTTTAGCACACCAGGTCTTGGATCTAGCGACCTGGAATTCCCGGAGACAAACACCTCAGATGATAAGCGCGAGGTGTTCGTTCCTACTCGGTATGGAACCTCCATGTAACGCGAGACAGGGCGCTCACCTGTCTCGGTCATTTCATGTGGTGTGAGAGTGGAACTGTGCTGATAATAAAGCTTTATTATGGTGATGCGGGCCATTGGAGAAGGGGCAACCTTCTCCGGTCCCGTCTTGCAACTAACTGAATGATAAACATGAAGGATACGAGATGAGAAATAGTGGGGGAGTATTACACAAACACATAGAACCACGAATATGTGGGCGCGTAAATAATAACAACTGACTACAAATAACGGGAAGGCCACCACACAAGCCTTGACCGTTACAGAACCTGATATTTTTAAAAGTTTTTCGAATTCCTGCAAACAGGAACCTGATATTTTTAATGGTTTTTCAAATTCCTGCAAACAGGAATGCCTGAAAACAGGAACCTGATATTTTTAAAGGTTTTTCGAATTCCTGCAAACAGGAACCTGATATTTTTAAAGGTTTCTCGAATTCCTGCAAACAGGAATTCCTCAAAACAGGAACCTGATATTTTTAATGGTTTTTCAAATTCCTGCAAACAGGAATGCCTGAAAACAGGAACCTGATATTTTTAAAGGTTTTTCGAATTCCTGCAAACAGGAACCTGATATTTTTAAAGGTTTCTCGAATTCCTGCAAACAGGAATTCCTCAAAACAGGAACCTGATATTTTTAATGGTTTTTCGAATTCCTGCGAACAGGAATGCCTGAAAACAGGAACCTGATATTTTTAAAGGTTTTTCGAATTCCTGCAAACAGGAACCTGATATTTTTAAAGGTTTCTCGAATTCCTGCAAACAGGAATTCCTCAAAACAGGAACCTGATATTTTTAATGGTTTTTCGAATTCCTGCGAACAGGAATGCCTGAAAACAGGAACCTGATATTTTTAAAGGTTTTTCGAATTCCTGCAAACAGGAACCTGATATTTTTAAGGGTTTTTCGAATTCCTGCAAACAGGAACCTGATATTTTTAAAGGTTTCTCGAATTCCTGCAAACAGGAATTCCTCAAAACAGGAACCTGATATTTTCAAGGGTTTTTCGAATTCCTGCAAACAGGAATTCCTGAAAACAGGAACCTGATATTTTTAAAGGTTTTTCGAATTCCTGCAAACAGGAATTCCTGAAAACAGGAACCTGATATTTTTAAAGGTTTTTCGATTTCCTGCAAACAGGAATTCCTAAAAACAGGAACCTGATATTTTCAAGGGTTTTTCGAATTCCTGCAAACAGGAATTCCTAAAAACAGGAACCTGATATTTTTGAGGGTTTTTCGAATTCCTGCAAACAGGAATTCCTGAAAACAGGAACCTGATATTTTTAAAGGTTTTTCGATTTCCTGCAAACAGGAATTCCTGAAAACAGGAACCTGATATTTTCAAGGGTTTTTCGAATTCCTGCAAACAGGAATTCCTAAAAACAGGAACCTGATATTGTTAAGGGTTTTTCGAATTCCTGAAAACAGGAATTCCTGAAAACAGGAACCTGATATTTTTAAAGGTTTTTCGAATTCCTGCAAACAGGAACCTGATATTTTTAAAGGTTTCTCGAATTCCTGCAAACAGGAATTCCTCAAAACAGGAACCTGATATTTTCAAGGGTTTTTCGAATTCCTGCAAACAGGAATTCCTAAAAACAGGAACCTGATATTTTTAAGGGTTTTTCGAATTCCTGCAAACAGGAATTCCTGAAAACAGGAACCTGATATTTTTAAAGGTTTTTCGAATTTCTGCAAACAGGAATTCCTGAAAACAGGAACCTGATATTTTTAATGGTTTTTCGAATTCCTGCGAACAGGAATGCCTGAAAACAGGAACCTGATATTTTTAAAGGTTTTTCGAATTCCTGCGAACAGGAATGCCTGAAAACAGGAACCTGATATTTTTAAAGGTTTTTCGAATTCCTGCGAACAGGAATGCCTGAAAACAGGAACCTGATATTTTTAAAGGTTTTTCGAATTCCTGCGAACAGGAATTCCTGAAAACAGGAACCTGATATTTTTAATGGTTTTTCGAATTCCTGCGAACAGGAATGCCTGAAAACAGGAACCTGATATTTTTAAAGGTTTTTCGAATTCCTGCAAACAGGAACCTGATATTTTTAAGGGTTTTTCGAATTCCTGCAAACAGGAACCTGATATTTTTAAAGGTTTCTCGAATTCCTGCAAACAGGAATTCCTCAAAACAGGAACCTGATATTTTCAAGGGTTTTTCGAATTCCTGCAAACAGGAATTCCTGAAAACAGGAACCTGATATTTTTAAAGGTTTTTCGAATTCCTGCAAACAGGAATTCCTGAAAACAGGAACCTGATATTTTTAAAGGTTTTTCGATTTCCTGCAAACAGGAATTCCTAAAAACAGGAACCTGATATTTTCAAGGGTTTTTCGAATTCCTGCAAACAGGAATTCCTAAAAACAGGAACCTGATATTTTTGAGGGTTTTTCGAATTCCTGCAAACAGGAATTCCTGAAAACAGGAACCTGATATTTTTAAAGGTTTTTCGATTTCCTGCAAACAGGAATTCCTGAAAACAGGAACCTGATATTTTCAAGGGTTTTTCGAATTCCTGCAAACAGGAATTCCTAGAAACAGGAACCTGATATTTTTAAGGGTTTTTCGAATTCCTGAAAACAGGAATTCCTGAAAACAGGAACCTGATATTTTTAAAGGTTTTTCGAATTCCTGCGAACAGGAACCTGATATTTGCAAGGGTTTTTCGAATTCCTGTAAAATATCACTCACGACTATTTTACAGAAAACATTGCTGAAGAAGCAGTGTGTTCCATTTTATGTAAAATATCACTCACGAATATTTTACAGAAAACATTGATGTTGAGGCAGTGTGTTCCATTTTACGTAAAATATCACTCACGAATATTTTACAGAAAACATTGATGTTGAGGCAGTGTGTTCCATTTTACGTAAATTATCACTCACGAATATTTTACAGAAAACATTGATGTTGAGGCAGTGTGTTCCATTTTATGTAAAATATCGTTCACGAATATTTTACAGAAAACATTGATGTTGAGGCAGTGTGTTCCATTTTATGTAAAATATCACTCACGAATATTTTACAGAAAACATTGATGTTGAGGCAGTGTGTTCCATTTTACGTAAAATATCACTCACGAATATTTTACAGAAAACATTGATGTTGAGGCAGTGTGTTCCATTTTTTGTAAAATATCACTCACGAATATTTTACAGAAAACATTGATGTTGAGGCAGTGTGTTCCATTTTACGTAAAATATCACTCACGAATATTTTACAGAAAACATTGATGTTGAGGCAGTGTGTTCCATTTTACGTAAATTATCACTCACGAATATTTTACAGAAAACATTGATGTTGAGGCAGTGTGTTCCATTTTATGTAAAATATCGTTCACGAATATTTTACAGAAAACATTGATGTTGAGGCAGTGTGTTCCATTTTATGTAAAATATCACTCACGAATATTTTACAGAAAACATTGATGTTGAGGCAGTGTGTTCCATTTTACGTAAAATATCACTCACGAATATTTTACAGAAAACATTGATGTTGAGGCAGTGTGTTCCATTTTTTGTAAAATATCACTCACGAATATTTTACAGAAAACATTGATGTTGAGGCAGTGTGTTCCATTTTACGTAAAATATCACTCACGAATATTTTACAGAAAACATTTTAGGTTTAACTTCTTAGGTTTAGGTTTAACTTCTTAGGTTTGGGTTTAACTTCTTAGGTTTAGGTTTAACTTCTTAGGTTTAGGTTTAACTTCTTAAGCTTAGGTTTAACTTCTTAGGTTTAGGTTCAACTTCTTAGGTTTAGGTTTAACTTCTAAGGTTTAGGTTTAACTTCTTAGGTTTAGGTTCAACTTCTTAGGTTTAGGTTTAACTTCTAAGGTTTAGGTTTAACTTCTTAGGTTTAGGTTTAACTTCTTAGGTTTAGGTTTAACTTCTTAGGTTTAGGTTTAACTTCTTAGGTTTAGGTTTAACTTCTTAGGTTTAGATTTAGCTTCTTAGGTTTAGGTTTAACCTCTTAGGTTTAGGTTTAACTTCTTCAGGTTTAACTTCAGAAGCAGTGTGCTCCACTTTATGTAAAATATCACTCACGACTATTTTACAGAAAACATTGCTGAAGAAGCAGTGTATTCCACTTTATGTAAAATATCACTCACGACTATTTTACAGAAAACATTGCTGAAGAAGCAGTGTGTTCCATTTTATGTAAAATATCACTCACGAATATTTTACAGAAAACATTGCTGTTGAGGCAGTGTGTTCCATTTTATGTAAAATATCACTCACGAATATTTTACAGAAAACATTGATGTTGAGGCAGTGTGTTCCACTTTATGCAAAATATCACTCACGACTATTTTACAGAAAACATTGCTGAAGAAGCAGTGTATTCCACTTTATGTAAAATATCACTCACGACTATTTTACAGAAAACATTGCTGAAGAAGCAGTGTATTCCACTTTATGTAAAATATCACTCACGACTATTTTACAGAAAACATTGCTGTTGAGGCAGTGTGTTCCATTTTATGTAAAATATCACTCACGAATATTTTACAGAAAACATTGCTGTTGAGGCAGTGTGTTCCATTTTATGTAAAATATCACTCACGAATATTTTACAGAAAACATTGATGTTGAGGCAGTGTGTTCCACTTTATGCAAAATATCACTCACGACTATTTTACAGAAAACATTGCTGAAGAAGCAGTGTATTCCACTTTATGTAAAATATCACTCACGACTATTTTACAGAAAACATTGCTGAAGAAGCAGTGTATTCCACTTTATGTAAAATATCACTCACGACTATTTTACAGAAAACATTGCTGTTGAGGCAGTGTGTTCCATTTTATGTAAAATATCACTCACGAATATTTTACAGAAAACATTGCTGTTGAGGCAGTGTGTTCCATTTTATGTAAAATATCACTCACGAATATTTTACAGAAAACATTGATGTTGAGGCAGTGTGTTCCACTTTATGCAAAATATCACTCACGACTATTTTACAGAAAACATTGCTGAAGAAGCAGTGTGTTCCATTTTATGTAAAATATCACTCACGAATATTTTACAGAAAACATTGCTGTTGAGGCAGTGTGTTCCATTTTATGTAAAATATCACTCACGACTATTTTACAGAAAACATTGCTGTTGAGGCAGTGTGTTCCATTTTATGTAAAATATCACTCACGAATATTTTACAGAAAACATTGCTGTTGAGGCAGTGTGTTCCATTTTATGTAAAATATCACTCACGACTATTTTACAGAAAACATTGCTGAAGAAGCAATGTGTTCCATTTTATGTAAAATATCACTCACGAATATTTTACAGAAAACATTGCTGTTGAAGCAGTGTGTTCCACTTTATGTAAAATATCACTCACGAATATTTTACAGAAAACATTGCTGTTGAGGCAGTGTGTTCCATTTTATGTAAAATATCACTCACGACTATTTTACAGAAAACATTGCTGAAGAAGCAGTGTGTTCCATTTTATGTAAAATATCACTCACGAATATTTTACAGAAAACATTGCTGTTGAGGCAGTGTGTTCCATTTTATGTAAAATATCACTCACGACTATTTTACAGAAAACATTGCTGAAGAAGCAGTGTGTTCCATTTTATGTAAAATATCACTCACGAATATTTTACAGAAAACATTGCTGTTGAGGCAGTGTGTTCCACTTTATGTAAAATATCACTCACGAATATTTTACAGAAAACATTGATGTTGAGGCAGTGTGTTCCATTTTATGTAAAATATCACTCACGACTATTTTACAGAAAACATTGCTGTTGAGGCAGTGTGTTCCATTTTATGTAAAATATCACTCACGACTATTTTACAGAAAACATTGATGTTGAGGCAGTGTGTTCCATTTTATGTAAAATATCACTCACGACTATTTTACAGAAAACATTGCTGTTGAGGCAGTGTGTTCCATTTTATGTAAAATATCACTCACGAATATTTTACAGAAAACATTGCTGTTGAGGCAGTGTGTTCCATTTTATGTAAAATATCACTCACGAATATTTTACAGAAAACATTGCTGTTGAGGCAGTGTGTTCCATTTTATGTAAAATATCACTCACGACTATTTTACAGAAAACATTGCTGTTGAGGCAGTGTGTTCCATTTTATGTAAAATATCACTCACGAATATTTTACAGAAAACATTGCTGTTGAGGCAGTGTGTTCCATTTTATGTAAAATATCACTCACGACTATTTTACAGAAAACATTGCTGAAGAAGCAATGTGTTCCATTTTATGTAAAATATCACTCACGAATATTTTACAGAAAACATTGCTGTTGAAGCAGTGTGTTCCACTTTATGTAAAATATCACTCACGAATATTTTACAGAAAACATTGCTGTTGAGGCAGTGTGTTCCATTTTATGTAAAATATCACTCACGACTATTTTACAGAAAACATTGCTGAAGAAGCAGTGTGTTCCATTTTATGTAAAATATCACTCACGAATATTTTACAGAAAACATTGCTGTTGAGGCAGTGTGTTCCATTTTATGTAAAATATCACTCACGACTATTTTACAGAAAACATTGCTGAAGAAGCAGTGTGTTCCATTTTATGTAAAATATCACTCACGAATATTTTACAGAAAACATTGCTGTTGAGGCAGTGTGTTCCACTTTATGTAAAATATCACTCACGAATATTTTACAGAAAACATTGATGTTGAGGCAGTGTGTTCCATTTTATGTAAAATATCACTCACGACTATTTTACAGAAAACATTGCTGAAGAAGCAGTGTGTTCCACTTTATGTAAAATATCACTCACGAATATTTTACAGAAAACATTGCTGTTGAGGCAGTGTGTTCCATTTTATGTAAAATATCACTCACGACTATTTTACAGAAAACATTGCTGAAGAAGCAGTGTGTTCCATTTTATGTAAAATATCACTCACGAATATTTTACAGAAAACATTGCTGTTGAGGCAGTGTGTTCCATTTTATGTAAAATATCACTCACGAATATTTTACAGAAAACATTGATGTTGAGGCAGTGTGTTCCATTTTATGTAAAATATCACTCACGACTATTTTACAGAAAACATTGCTGAAGAAGCAGTGTGTTCCATTTTATGTAAAATATCACTCACGAATATTTTACAGAAAACATTGCTGTTGAGGCAGTGTGTTCCACTTTATGTAAAATATCACTCACGAATATTTTACAGAAAACATTGCTGTTGAGGCAGTGTGTTCCATTTTATGTAAAATATCACTCACGAATATTTTACAGAAAACATTGCTGTTGAGGCAGTGTGTTCCATTTTATGTAAAATATCACTCACGACTATTTTACAGAAAACATTGCTGAAGAAGCAATGTGTTCCATTTTATGTAAAATATCACTCACGAATATTTTACAGAAAACATTGCTGTTGAAGCAGTGTGTTCCACTTTATGTAAAATATCACTCACGAATATTTTACAGAAAACATTGCTGTTGAGGCAGTGTGTTCCATTTTATGTAAAATATCACTCACGACTATTTTACAGAAAACATTGCTGAAGAAGCAGTGTGTTCCATTTTATGTAAAATATCACTCACGAATATTTTACAGAAAACATTGCTGTTGAGGCAGTGTGTTCCATTTTATGTAAAATATCACTCACGAATATTTTACAGAAAACATTGATGTTGAGGCAGTGTGTTCCATTTTATGTAAAATATCACTCACGACTATTTTACAGAAAACATTGCTGAAGAAGCAGTGTGTTCCATTTTATGTAAAATATCACTCACGAATATTTTACAGAAAACATTGCTGTTGAGGCAGTGTGTTCCACTTTATGTAAAATATCACTCACGAATATTTTACAGAAAACATTGCTGTTGAGGCAGTGTGTTCCATTTTATGTAAAATATCACTCACGAATATTTTACAGAAAACATTGATGTTGAGGCAGTGTGTTCCATTTTATGTAAAATATCACTCACGACTATTTTACAGAAAACATTGCTGAAGAAGCAGTGTGTTCCATTTTATGTAAAATATCACTCACGACTATTTTACAGAAAACATTGCTGAAGAAGCAGTGTGTTCCATTTTATGTAAAATATCACTCACGAATATTTTACAGAAAACATTGCTGTTGAGGCAGTGTGTTCCATTTTATGTAAAATATCACTCACGACTATTTTACAGAAAACATTGCTGTTGAAGCAGTGTGTTCCACTTTATGTAAAATATCACTCACGAATATTTTACAGAAAACATTGATGTTGAGGCAGTGTGTTCCACTTTATGTAAAATATTACTCACGACTATTTTACAGAAAACATTGCTGAAGAAGCAGTGTGTTCCATTTTATGTAAAATATCACTCACGAATATTTTACAGAAAACATTGCTGAAGAAGCAGTGTGTTCCATTTTATGTAAAATATCACTCACGAATATTTTACAGAAAACATTGCTGTTGAGGCAGTGTGTTCCATTTTATGTAAAATATCACTCACGAATATTTTACAGAAAACATTGATGTTGAGGCAGTGTGTTCCATTTTATGTAAAATATCACTCACGACTATTTTACAGAAAACATTGCTGAAGAAGCAGTGTGTTCCATTTTATGTAAAATATCACTCACGAATATTTTACAGAAAACATTGCTGTTGAGGCAGTGTGTTCCACTTTATGTAAAATATCACTCACGAATATTTTACAGAAAACATTGCTGTTGAGGCAGTGTGTTCCATTTTATGTAAAATATCACTCACGAATATTTTACAGAAAACATTGCTGTTGAGGCAGTGTGTTCCATTTTATGTAAAATATCACTCACGACTATTTTACAGAAAACATTGCTGAAGAAGCAGTGTGTTCCATTTTATGTAAAATATCACTCACGAATATTTTACAGAAAACATTGCTGTTGAGGCAGTGTGTTCCACTTTATGTAAAATATCACTCACGAATATTTTACAGAAAACATTGCTGAAGAAGCAGTGTGTTCCATTTTATGTAAAATATCACTCACGAATATTTTACAGAAAACATTGCTGTTGAGGCAGTGTGTTCCATTTTATGTAAAATATCACTCACGAATATTTTACAGAAAACATTGATGTTGAGGCAGTGTGTTCCATTTTATGTAAAATATCACTCACGACTATTTTACAGAAAACATTGCTGAAGAAGCAGTGTGTTCCATTTTATGTAAAATATCACTCACGAATATTTTACAGAAAACATTGCTGTTGAGGCAGTGTGTTCCACTTTATGTAAAATATCACTCACGAATATTTTACAGAAAACATTGCTGTTGAGGCAGTGTGTTCCATTTTATGTAAAATATCACTCACGAATATTTTACAGAAAACATTGCTGTTGAGGCAGTGTGTTCCATTTTATGTAAAATATCACTCACGACTATTTTACAGAAAACATTGCTGAAGAAGCAATGTGTTCCATTTTATGTAAAATATCACTCACGAATATTTTACAGAAAACATTGCTGTTGAAGCAGTGTGTTCCACTTTATGTAAAATATCACTCACGAATATTTTACAGAAAACATTGCTGTTGAGGCAGTGTGTTCCATTTTATGTAAAATATCACTCACGACTATTTTACAGAAAACATTGCTGAAGAAGCAGTGTGTTCCATTTTATGTAAAATATCACTCACGAATATTTTACAGAAAACATTGCTGTTGAGGCAGTGTGTTCCATTTTATGTAAAATATCACTCACGAATATTTTACAGAAAACATTGATGTTGAGGCAGTGTGTTCCATTTTATGTAAAATATCACTCACGACTATTTTACAGAAAACATTGCTGAAGAAGCAGTGTGTTCCATTTTATGTAAAATATCACTCACGAATATTTTACAGAAAACATTGCTGTTGAGGCAGTGTGTTCCACTTTATGTAAAATATCACTCACGAATATTTTACAGAAAACATTGCTGTTGAGGCAGTGTGTTCCATTTTATGTAAAATATCACTCACGACTATTTTACAGAAAACATTGCTGAAGAAGCAGTGTGTTCCATTTTATGTAAAATATCACTCACGAATATTTTACAGAAAACATTGCTGTTGAGGCAGTGTGTTCCATTTTATGTAAAATATCACTCACGACTATTTTACAGAAAACATTGCTGTTGAAGCAGTGTGTTCCACTTTATGTAAAATATCACTCACGAATATTTTACAGAAAACATTGATGTTGAGGCAGTGTGTTCCACTTTATGTAAAATATTACTCACGACTATTTTACAGAAAACATTGCTGAAGAAGCAGTGTGTTCCATTTTATGTAAAATATCACTCACGAATATTTTACAGAAAACATTGCTGAAGAAGCAGTGTGTTCCATTTTATGTAAAATATCACTCACGAATATTTTACAGAAAACATTGCTGTTGAGGCAGTGTGTTCCATTTTATGTAAAATATCACTCACGAATATTTTACAGAAAACATTGATGTTGAGGCAGTGTGTTCCATTTTATGTAAAATATCACTCACGACTATTTTACAGAAAACATTGCTGAAGAAGCAGTGTGTTCCATTTTATGTAAAATATCACTCACGAATATTTTACAGAAAACATTGCTGTTGAGGCAGTGTGTTCCACTTTATGTAAAATATCACTCACGAATATTTTACAGAAAACATTGCTGTTGAGGCAGTGTGTTCCATTTTATGTAAAATATCACTCACGAATATTTTACAGAAAACATTGCTGTTGAGGCAGTGTGTTCCATTTTATGTAAAATATCACTCACGACTATTTTACAGAAAACATTGCTGAAGAAGCAATGTGTTCCATTTTATGTAAAATATCACTCACGAATATTTTACAGAAAACATTGCTGTTGAAGCAGTGTGTTCCACTTTATGTAAAATATCACTCACGAATATTTTACAGAAAACATTGCTGTTGAGGCAGTGTGTTCCATTTTATGTAAAATATCACTCACGACTATTTTACAGAAAACATTGCTGAAGAAGCAGTGTGTTCCATTTTATGTAAAATATCACTCACGAATATTTTACAGAAAACATTGCTGTTGAGGCAGTGTGTTCCATTTTATGTAAAATATCACTCACGAATATTTTACAGAAAACATTGATGTTGAGGCAGTGTGTTCCATTTTATGTAAAATATCACTCACGACTATTTTACAGAAAACATTGCTGAAGAAGCAGTGTGTTCCATTTTATGTAAAATATCACTCACGAATATTTTACAGAAAACATTGCTGTTGAGGCAGTGTGTTCCACTTTATGTAAAATATCACTCACGAATATTTTACAGAAAACATTGCTGTTGAGGCAGTGTGTTCCATTTTATGTAAAATATCACTCACGACTATTTTACAGAAAACATTGCTGAAGAAGCAGTGTGTTCCATTTTATGTAAAATATCACTCACGAATATTTTACAGAAAACATTGCTGTTGAGGCAGTGTGTTCCATTTTATGTAAAATATCACTCACGACTATTTTACAGAAAACATTGCTGTTGAAGCAGTGTGTTCCACTTTATGTAAAATATCACTCACGAATATTTTACAGAAAACATTGATGTTGAGGCAGTGTGTTCCACTTTATGTAAAATATTACTCACGACTATTTTACAGAAAACATTGCTGAAGAAGCAGTGTGTTCCATTTTATGTAAAATATCACTCACGACTATTTTACAGAAAACATTGCTGAAGAAGCAGTGTGTTCCATTTTATGTAAAATATCACTCACGACTATTTTACAGAAAACATTGCTGAAGAAGCAGTGTGTTCCATTTTATGTAAAATATCACTCACGAATATTTTACAGAAAACATTGCTGTTGAGGCAGTGTGTTCCATTTTATGTAAAATATCACTCACGAATATTTTACAGAAAACATTGATGTTGAGGCAGTGTGTTCCACTTTATGTAAAATATTACTCACGACTATTTTACAGAAAACATTGCTGAAGAAGCAGTGTGTTCCATTTTATGTAAAATATCACTCACGACTATTTTACAGAAAACATTGCTGAAGAAGCAGTGTGTTCCATTTTATGTAAAATATCACTCACGAATATTTTACAGAAAACATTGCTGAAGAAGCAGTGTGTTCCATTTTATGTAAAATATCACTCACGACTATTTTACAGAAAACATTGCTGAAGAAGCAGTGTGTTCCATTTTATGTAAAATATCACTCACGAATATTTTACAGAAAACATTGCTGTTGAGGCAGTGTGTTCCATTTTATGTAAAATATCACTCACGACTATTTTACAGAAAACATTGCTGAAGAAGCAGTGTGTTCCATTTTATGTAAAATATCACTCACGACTATTTTACAGAAAACATTGCTGTTGAAGCAGTGTGTTCCACTTTATGTAAAATATCACTCACGAATATTTTACAGAAAGTATTGATGTTGAGGCAGTGTGTTCCACTTTATGTAAAATATCACTCACGACTATTTTACAGAAAACATTGCTGAAGAAGCAGTGTGTTCCATTTTATGTAAAATATCACTCACGAATATTTTACAGAAAGTATTGATGTTGAGGCAGTGTGTTCCACTTTATGTAAAATATCACTCACGACTATTTTACAGAAAACATTGCTGAAGAAGCAGTGTGTTCCATTTTATGTAAAATATCACTCACGACTATTTTACAGAAAACATTGCTGAAGAAGCAGTGTGTTCCATTTTATGTAAAATATCACTCACGAATATTTTACAGAAAACATTGCTGAAGAAGCAGTGTGTTCCATTTTATGTAAAATATCACTCACGACTATTTTACAGAAAACATTGCTGAAGAAGCAGTGTGTTCCATTTTATGTAAAATATCACTCACGAATATTTTACAGAAAACATTGCTGTTGAGGCAGTGTGTTCCATTTTATGTAAAATATCACTCACGACTATTTTACAGAAAACATTGCTGTTGAAGCAGTGTGTTCCACTTTATGTAAAATATCACTCACGAATATTTTACAGAAAACATTGATGTTGAGGCAGTGTGTTCCACTTTATGTAAAATATTACTCACGACTATTTTACAGAAAACATTGCTGTTGAGGCAGTGTGTTCCATTTTATGTAAAATATCACTCACGACTATTTTACAGAAAACATTGCTGAAGAAGCAGTGTGTTCCATTTTATGTAAAATATCACTCACGACTATTTTACAGAAAACATTGCTGTTGAAGCAGTGTGTTCCACTTTATGTAAAATATCACTCACGAATATTTTACAGAAAGTATTGATGTTGAGGCAGTGTGTTCCACTTTATGTAAAATATCACTCACGACTATTTTACAGAAAACATTGCTGAAGAAGCAGTGTGTTCCATTTTATGTAAAATATCACTCACGAATATTTTACAGAAAGTATTGATGTTGAGGCAGTGTGTTCCACTTTATGTAAAATATCACTCACGACTATTTTACAGAAAACATTGCTGAAGAAGCAGTGTGTTCCATTTTATGTAAAATATCACTCACGACTATTTTACAGAAAACATTGCTGAAGAAGCAGTGTGTTCCATTTTATGTAAAATATCACTCACGAATATTTTACAGAAAACATTGCTGAAGAAGCAGTGTGTTCCATTTTATGTAAAATATCACTCACGACTATTTTACAGAAAACATTGCTGAAGAAGCAGTGTGTTCCATTTTATGTAAAATATCACTCACGAATATTTTACAGAAAACATTGCTGTTGAGGCAGTGTGTTCCATTTTATGTAAAATATCACTCACGACTATTTTACAGAAAACATTGCTGTTGAAGCAGTGTGTTCCACTTTATGTAAAATATCACTCACGAATATTTTACAGAAAACATTGATGTTGAGGCAGTGTGTTCCACTTTATGTAAAATATTACTCACGACTATTTTACAGAAAACATTGCTGAAGAAGCAGTGTGTTCCATTTTATGTAAAATATCACTCACGAATATTTTACAGAAAACATTGCTGAAGAAGCAGTGTGTTCCATTTTATGTAAAATATCACTCACGAATATTTTACAGAAAACATTGCTGTTGAGGCAGTGTGTTCCATTTTATGTAAAATATCACTCACGAATATTTTACAGAAAGCATTGATGTTGAGGCAGTGTGTTCCATTTTATGTAAAATATCACTCACGACTATTTTACAGAAAACATTGCTGAAGAAGCAGTGTGTTCCATTTTATGTAAAATATCACTCACGAATATTTTACAGAAAACATTGCTGTTGAGGCAGTGTGTTCCACTTTATGTAAAATATCACTCACGAATATTTTACAGAAAACATTGCTGTTGAGGCAGTGTGTTCCATTTTATGTAAAATATCACTCACGAATATTTTACAGAAAACATTGCTGTTGAGGCAGTGTGTTCCATTTTATGTAAAATATCACTCACGACTATTTTACAGAAAACATTGCTGAAGAAGCAATGTGTTCCATTTTATGTAAAATATCACTCACGAATATTTTACAGAAAACATTGCTGTTGAAGCAGTGTGTTCCACTTTATGTAAAATATCACTCACGAATATTTTACAGAAAACATTGCTGTTGAGGCAGTGTGTTCCATTTTATGTAAAATATCACTCACGACTATTTTACAGAAAACATTGCTGAAGAAGCAGTGTGTTCCATTTTATGTAAAATATCACTCACGAATATTTTACAGAAAACATTGCTGTTGAGGCAGTGTGTTCCATTTTATGTGAAATATCACTCACGAATATTTTACAGAAAACATTGATGTTGAGGCAGTGTGTTCCATTTTATGTAAAATATCACTCACGACTATTTTACAGAAAACATTGCTGAAGAAGCAGTGTGTTCCATTTTATGTAAAATATCACTCACGAATATTTTACAGAAAACATTGCTGTTGAGGCAGTGTGTTCCACTTTATGTAAAATATCACTCACGAATATTTTACAGAAAACATTGCTGTTGAGGCAGTGTGTTCCATTTTATGTAAAATATCACTCACGACTATTTTACAGAAAACATTGCTGAAGAAGCAGTGTGTTCCATTTTATGTAAAATATCACTCACGAATATTTTACAGAAAACATTGCTGTTGAGGCAGTGTGTTCCATTTTATGTAAAATATCACTCACGACTATTTTACAGAAAACATTGCTGTTGAAGCAGTGTGTTCCACTTTATGTAAAATATCACTCACGAATATTTTACAGAAAACATTGATGTTGAGGCAGTGTGTTCCACTTTATGTAAAATATTACTCACGACTATTTTACAGAAAACATTGCTGAAGAAGCAGTGTGTTCCATTTTATGTAAAATATCACTCACGACTATTTTACAGAAAACATTGCTGAAGAAGCAGTGTGTTCCATTTTATGTAAAATATCACTCACGACTATTTTACAGAAAACATTGCTGAAGAAGCAGTGTGTTCCATTTTATGTAAAATATCACTCACGAATATTTTACAGAAAACATTGCTGTTGAGGCAGTGTGTTCCATTTTATGTAAAATATCACTCACGAATATTTTACAGAAAACATTGATGTTGAGGCAGTGTGTTCCACTTTATGTAAAATATTACTCACGACTATTTTACAGAAAACATTGCTGAAGAAGCAGTGTGTTCCATTTTATGTAAAATATCACTCACGACTATTTTACAGAAAACATTGCTGAAGAAGCAGTGTGTTCCATTTTATGTAAAATATCACTCACGAATATTTTACAGAAAACATTGCTGAAGAAGCAGTGTGTTCCATTTTATGTAAAATATCACTCACGACTATTTTACAGAAAACATTGCTGAAGAAGCAGTGTGTTCCATTTTATGTAAAATATCACTCACGAATATTTTACAGAAAACATTGCTGTTGAGGCAGTGTGTTCCACTTTATGTAAAATATCACTCACGAATATTTTACAGAAAGTATTGATGTTGAGGCAGTGTGTTCCACTTTATGTAAAATATCACTCACGAATATTTTACAGAAAGTATTGATGTTGAAGCAGTGTGTTCCACTTTATGTAAAATATCACTCACGAATATTTTACAGAAAGTATTGATGTTGAGGCAGTGTGTTCCACTTTATGTAAAATATCACTCACGACTATTTTACAGAAAACATTGCTGAAGAAGCAGTGTGTTCCATTTTATGTAAAATATCACTCACGAATATTTTACAGAAAACATTGCTGAAGAAGCAGTGTGTTCCATTTTATGTAAAATATCACTCACGAATATTTTACAGAAAACATTGCTGTTGAGGCAGTGTGTTCCACTTTATGTAAAATATCACTCACGAATATTTTACAGAAAGTATTGATGTTGAAGCAGTGTGTTCCACTTTATGTAAAATATCACTCACGAATATTTTACAGAAAGTATTGATGTTGAGGCAGTGTGTTCCACTTTATGTAAAATATCACTCACGACTATTTTACAGAAAACATTGCTGAAGAAGCAGTGTGTTCCATTTTATGTAAAATATCACTCACGAATATTTTACAGAAAGTATTGATGTTGAGGCAGTGTGTTCCACTTTATGTAAAATATCACTCACGACTATTTTACAGAAAACATTGCTGAAGAAGCAGTGTGTTCCATTTTATGTAAAATATCACTCACGACTATTTTACAGAAAACATTGCTGAAGAAGCAGTGTGTTCCATTTTATGTAAAATATCACTCACGAATATTTTACAGAAAACATTGCTGAAGAAGCAGTGTGTTCCATTTTATGTAAAATATCACTCACGACTATTTTACAGAAAACATTGCTGTTGAAGCAGTGTGTTCCACTTTATGTAAAATATCACTCACGAATATTTTACAGAAAGTATTGATGTTGAGGCAGTGTGTTCCACTTTATGTAAAATATCACTCACGACTATTTTACAGAAAACATTGCTGAAGAAGCAGTGTGTTCCATTTTATGTAAAATATCACTCACGACTATTTTACAGAAAACATTGCTGTTGAAGCAGTGTGTTCCACTTTATGTAAAATATCACTCACGACTATTTTACAGAAAACATTGCTGAAGAAGCAGTGTGTTCCATTTTATGTAAAATATCACTCACGAATGTTTTACAGAAAACATTGCTGAAGAAGCAGTGTGTTCCATTTTATGTAAAATATCACTCACGAATATTTTACAGAAAACATTTTAGGTTTAACTTCTTAGGTTTAGGTTTAACTTCTTAGGTTTAGGTTTAACTTCTTAGGTTTAGGTTTAACTTCTTAGGTTTAGGTTTAACTTCTTAGGTTTAGGTTTAACTTCTTAGGTTTAGGTTTAACTTCTTAGGTTTAGGTTTAACTTCTTAGGTTTAGGTTTAACTTCTTAGGTTTAGGTTTAACTTCTTAGGTTTAGGTTTAACTTCTTAGGTTTAGGTTTAACTTCTTAGGCTTAGGTTTAACTTCTTAGGTTTAGGTTCAACTTCTTAGGTTTAGGTTTGACTTCTAAGGTTTAGGTTTAACTTCTTAGGTTTAGGTTTAACTTCTTAGGTTTAGGTTTAACTTCTTAGGTTTAGGTTTAACTTCTTAGGTTTAGGTTTAACTTCTTAGGTTTAGATTTAGCTTCTTAGGTTTAGGTTTAACCTCTTAGGTTTAGGTTTAACTTCTTCAGGTTTAACTTCAGAAGCAGTGTGCTCCACTTTATGTAAAATATCACTCACGACTATTTTACAGAAAACATTGCTGAAGAAGCAGTGTATTCCACTTTATGTAAAATATCACTCACGACTATTTTACAGAAAACATTGCTGAAGAAGCAGTGTGTTCCATTTTATGTAAAATATCACTCACGACTATTTTACAGAAAACATTGCTGTTGAGGCAGTGTGTTCCATTTTATGTAAAATATCACTCACGAATATTTTACAGAAAACATTGCTGTTGAGGCAGTGTGTTCCATTTTATGTAAAATATCACTCACGAATATTTTACAGAAAACATTGATGTTGAGGCAGTGTGTTCCACTTTATGCAAAATATCACTCACGACTATTTTACAGAAAACATTGCTGAAGAAGCAGTGTGTTCCATTTTATGTAAAATATCACTCACGAATATTTTACAGAAAACATTGCTGTTGAGGCAGTGTGTTCCATTTTATGTAAAATATCACTCACGACTATTTTACAGAAAACATTGCTGTTGAGGCAGTGTGTTCCATTTTATGTAAAATATCACTCACGAATATTTTACAGAAAACATTGCTGTTGAAGCAGTGTGTTCCACTTTATGTAAAATATCACTCACGAATATTTTACAGAAAACATTGCTGTTGAGGCAGTGTGTTCCACTTTATGTAAAATATCACTCACGAATATTTTACAGAAAACATTGCTGAAGAAGCAGTGTGTTCCATTTTATGTAAAATATCACTCACGAATATTTTACAGAAAACATTGCTGTTGAGGCAGTGTGTTCCATTTTATGTAAAATATCACTCACGACTATTTTACAGAAAACATTGCTGTTGAGGCAGTGTGTTCCATTTTATGTAAAATATCACTCACGAATATTTTACAGAAAACATTGCTGTTGAAGCAGTGTGTTCCACTTTATGTAAAATATCACTCACGAATATTTTACAGAAAACATTGCTGTTGAGGCAGTGTGTTCCATTTTATGTAAAATATCACTCACGACTATTTTACAGAAAACATTGCTGAAGAAGCAGTGTGTTCCATTTTATGTGAAATATCACTCACGAATATTTTACAGAAAACATTGCTGTTGAGGCAGTGTGTTCCACTTTATGTAAAATATCACTCACGAATATTTTACAGAAAACATTGCTGTTGAGGCAGTGTGTTCCACTTTATGTAAAATATCACTCACGAATATTTTACAGAAAACATTGCTGTTGAAGCAGTGTGTTCCACTTTATGTAAAATATCACTCACGAATATTTTACAGAAAACATTGCTGTTGAGGCAGTGTGTTCCATTTTATGTAAAATATCACTCACGACTATTTTACAGAAAACATTGCTGAAGAAGCAGTGTGTTCCATTTTATGTAAAATATCACTCACGACTATTTTACAGAAAACATTGCTGTTGAGGCAGTGTGTTCCATTTTATGTAAAATATCACTCACGAATATTTTACAGAAAACATTGCTGTTGAGGCAGTGTGTTCCATTTTATGTAAAATATCACTCACGAATATTTTACAGAAAACATTGCTGTTGAAGCAGTGTGTTCCACTTTATGTAAAATATCACTCACGAATATTTTACAGAAAACATTGCTGTTGAGGCAGTGTGTTCCATTTTATGTAAAATATCACTCACGACTATTTTACAGAAAACATTGCTGAAGAAGCAGTGTGTTCCATTTTATGTAAAATATCACTCACGAATATTTTACAGAAAACATTGCTGTTGAGGCAGTGTGTTCCATTTTATGTAAAATATCACTCACGAATATTTTACAGAAAACATTGATGTTGAGGCAGTGTGTTCCATTTTATGTAAAATATCACTCACGACTATTTTACAGAAAACATTGCTGAAGAAGCAGTGTGTTCCATTTTATGTAAAATATCACTCACGAATATTTTACAGAAAACATTGCTGTTGAGGCAGTGTGTTCCACTTTATGTAAAATATCACTCACGACTATTTTACAGAAAACATTGCTGTTGAGGCAGTGTGTTCCATTTTATGTAAAATATCACTCACGAATATTTTACAGAAAACATTGCTGTTGAGGCAGTGTGTTCCATTTTATGTAAAATATCACTCACGACTATTTTACAGAAAACATTGCTGAAGAAGCAATGTGTTCCATTTTATGTAAAATATCACTCACGAATATTTTACAGAAAACATTGCTGTTGAAGCAGTGTGTTCCACTTTATGTAAAATATCACTCACGACTATTTTACAGAAAACATTGCTGAAGAAGCAGTGTGTTCCATTTTATGTAAAATATCACTCACGAATATTTTACAGAAAACATTGCTGAAGAAGCAGTGTGTTCCATTTTATGTAAAATATCACTCACGACTATTTTACAGAAAACATTGCTGAAGAAGCAGTGTGTTCCATTTTATGTAAAATATCACTCACGAATATTTTACAGAAAACATTGCTGAAGAAGCAATGTGTTCCATTTTATGTAAAATATCACTCACGACTATTTTACAGAAAACATTGCTGAAGAAGCAGTGTGTTCCATTTTATGTAAAATATCACTCACGAATATTTTACAGAAAACATTGCTGTTGAGGCAGTGTGTTCCACTTTATGTAAAATATCACTCACGACTATTTTACAGAAAACATTGCTGTTGAGGCAGTGTGTTCCATTTTATGTAAAATATCACTCACGAATATTTTACAGAAAACATTGCTGTTGAGGCAGTGTGTTCCATTTTATGTAAAATATCACTCACGACTATTTTACAGAAAACATTGCTGAAGAAGCAATGTGTTCCATTTTATGTAAAATATCACTCACGAATATTTTACAGAAAACATTGCTGTTGAAGCAGTGTGTTCCACTTTATGTAAAATATCACTCACGAATATTTTACAGAAAACATTGCTGTTGAGGCAGTGTGTTCCATTTTATGTAAAATATCACTCACGACTATTTTACAGAAAACATTGCTGAAGAAGCAGTGTGTTCCATTTTATGTAAAATATCACTCACGAATATTTTACAGAAAACATTGCTGTTGAGGCAGTGTGTTCCATTTTATGTAAAATATCACTCACGAATATTTTACAGAAAACATTGATGTTGAGGCAGTGTGTTCCATTTTATGTAAAATATCACTCACGACTATTTTACAGAAAACATTGCTGAAGAAGCAGTGTGTTCCATTTTATGTAAAATATCACTCACGAATATTTTACAGAAAACATTGCTGTTGAGGCAGTGTGTTCCACTTTATGTAAAATATCACTCACGAATATTTTACAGAAAACATTGCTGTTGAGGCAGTGTGTTCCATTTTATGTAAAATATCACTCACGACTATTTTACAGAAAACATTGCTGAAGAAGCAGTGTGTTCCATTTTATGTAAAATATCACTCACGAATATTTTACAGAAAACATTGCTGTTGAGGCAGTGTGTTCCATTTTATGTAAAATATCACTCACGACTATTTTACAGAAAACATTGCTGTTGAAGCAGTGTGTTCCACTTTATGTAAAATATCACTCACGAATATTTTACAGAAAACATTGATGTTGAGGCAGTGTGTTCCACTTTATGTAAAATATTACTCACGACTATTTTACAGAAAACATTGCTGAAGAAGCAGTGTGTTCCATTTTATGTAAAATATCACTCACGACTATTTTACAGAAAACATTGCTGAAGAAGCAGTGTGTTCCATTTTATGTAAAATATCACTCACGACTATTTTACAGAAAACATTGCTGAAGAAGCAGTGTGTTCCATTTTATGTAAAATATCACTCACGAATATTTTACAGAAAACATTGCTGTTGAGGCAGTGTGTTCCATTTTATGTAAAATATCACTCACGAATATTTTACAGAAAACATTGATGTTGAGGCAGTGTGTTCCACTTTATGTAAAATATTACTCACGACTATTTTACAGAAAACATTGCTGAAGAAGCAGTGTGTTCCATTTTATGTAAAATATCACTCACGACTATTTTACAGAAAACATTGCTGAAGAAGCAGTGTGTTCCATTTTATGTAAAATATCACTCACGAATATTTTACAGAAAACATTGCTGAAGAAGCAGTGTGTTCCATTTTATGTAAAATATCACTCACGACTATTTTACAGAAAACATTGCTGAAGAAGCAGTGTGTTCCATTTTATGTAAAATATCACTCACGAATATTTTACAGAAAACATTGCTGTTGAGGCAGTGTGTTCCATTTTATGTAAAATATCACTCACGACTATTTTACAGAAAACATTGCTGAAGAAGCAGTGTGTTCCATTTTATGTAAAATATCACTCACGACTATTTTACAGAAAACATTGCTGTTGAAGCAGTGTGTTCCACTTTATGTAAAATATCACTCACGAATATTTTACAGAAAGTATTGATGTTGAGGCAGTGTGTTCCACTTTATGTAAAATATCACTCACGACTATTTTACAGAAAACATTGCTGAAGAAGCAGTGTGTTCCATTTTATGTAAAATATCACTCACGAATATTTTACAGAAAGTATTGATGTTGAGGCAGTGTGTTCCACTTTATGTAAAATATCACTCACGACTATTTTACAGAAAACATTGCTGAAGAAGCAGTGTGTTCCATTTTATGTAAAATATCACTCACGAATATTTTACAGAAAACATTGCTGAAGAAGCAGTGTGTTCCATTTTATGTAAAATATCACTCACGACTATTTTACAGAAAACATTGCTGTTGAAGCAGTGTGTTCCACTTTATGTAAAATATCACTCACGAATATTTTACAGAAAGTATTGATGTTGAGGCAGTGTGTTCCACTTTATGTAAAATATCACTCACGACTATTTTACAGAAAACATTGCTGAAGAAGCAGTGTGTTCCATTTTATGTAAAATATCACTCACGAATATTTTACAGAAAACATTGCTGAAGAAGCAGTGTGTTCCATTTTATGTAAAATATCACTCACGACTATTTTACAGAAAACATTGCTGTTGAAGCAGTGTGTTCCACTTTATGTAAAATATCACTCACGAATATTTTACAGAAAGTATTGATGTTGAGGCAGTGTGTTCCACTTTATGTAAAATATCACTCACGACTATTTTACAGAAAACATTGCTGAAGAAGCAGTGTGTTCCATTTTATGTAAAATATCACTCACGACTATTTTACAGAAAACATTGCTGTTGAAGCAGTGTGTTCCACTTTATGTAAAATATCACTCACGACTATTTTACAGAAAACATTGCTGAAGAAGCAGTGTGTTCCATTTTATGTAAAATATCACTCACGAATGTTTTACAGAAAACATTGCTGAAGAAGCAGTGTGTTCCATTTTATGTAAAATATCACTCACGAATATTTTACAGAAAACATTTTAGGTTTAACTTCTTAGGTTTAGGTTTAACTTCTTAGGTTTAGGTTTAACTTCTTAGGTTTAGGTTTAACTTCTTAGGTTTAGGTTTAACTTCTTAGGTTTAGGTTTAACTTCTTAGGTTTAGGTTTAACTTCTTAGGTTTAGGTTTAACTTCTTAGGTTTAGGTTTAACTTCTTAGGTTTAGGTTTAACTTCTTAGGTTTAGGTTTAACTTCTTAGGTTTAGGTTTAACTTCTTAGGCTTAGGTTTAACTTCTTAGGTTTAGGTTCAACTTCTTAGGTTTAGGTTTGACTTCTAAGGTTTAGGTTTAACTTCTTAGGTTTAGGTTTAACTTCTTAGGTTTAGGTTTAACTTCTTAGGTTTAGGTTTAACTTCTTAGGTTTAGGTTTAACTTCTTAGGTTTAGATTTAGCTTCTTAGGTTTAGGTTTAACCTCTTAGGTTTAGGTTTAACTTCTTCAGGTTTAACTTCAGAAGCAGTGTGCTCCACTTTATGTAAAATATCACTCACGACTATTTTACAGAAAACATTGCTGAAGAAGCAGTGTATTCCACTTTATGTAAAATATCACTCACGACTATTTTACAGAAAACATTGCTGAAGAAGCAGTGTGTTCCATTTTATGTAAAATATCACTCACGACTATTTTACAGAAAACATTGCTGTTGAGGCAGTGTGTTCCATTTTATGTAAAATATCACTCACGAATATTTTACAGAAAACATTGCTGTTGAGGCAGTGTGTTCCATTTTATGTAAAATATCACTCACGAATATTTTACAGAAAACATTGATGTTGAGGCAGTGTGTTCCACTTTATGCAAAATATCACTCACGACTATTTTACAGAAAACATTGCTGAAGAAGCAGTGTGTTCCATTTTATGTAAAATATCACTCACGAATATTTTACAGAAAACATTGCTGTTGAGGCAGTGTGTTCCATTTTATGTAAAATATCACTCACGACTATTTTACAGAAAACATTGCTGTTGAGGCAGTGTGTTCCATTTTATGTAAAATATCACTCACGAATATTTTACAGAAAACATTGCTGTTGAGGCAGTGTGTTCCATTTTATGTAAAATATCACTCACGACTATTTTACAGAAAACATTGCTGAAGAAGCAATGTGTTCCATTTTATGTAAAATATCACTCACGAATATTTTACAGAAAACATTGCTGTTGAAGCAGTGTGTTCCACTTTATGTAAAATATCACTCACGAATATTTTACAGAAAACATTGCTGTTGAGGCAGTGTGTTCCATTTTATGTAAAATATCACTCACGACTATTTTACAGAAAACATTGCTGAAGAAGCAGTGTGTTCCATTTTATGTAAAATATCACTCACGAATATTTTACAGAAAACATTGCTGTTGAGGCAGTGTGTTCCATTTTATGTAAAATATCACTCACGAATATTTTACAGAAAACATTGATGTTGAGGCAGTGTGTTCCATTTTATGTAAAATATCACTCACGACTATTTTACAGAAAACATTGCTGAAGAAGCAGTGTGTTCCATTTTATGTAAAATATCACTCACGACTATTTTACAGAAAACATTGCTGAAGAAGCAGTGTGTTCCATTTTATGTAAAATATCACTCACGAATATTTTACAGAAAACATTGCTGAAGAAGCAGTGTGTTCCATTTTATGTAAAATATCACTCACGAATATTTTACAGAAAACATTGCTGAAGAAGCAGTGTGTTCCATTTTATGTAAAATATCACTCACGACTATTTTACAGAAAACATTGCTGAAGAAGCAGTGTGTTCCATTTTATGTAAAATATCACTCACGAATATTTTACAGAAAACATTGCTGTTGAGGCAGTGTGTTCCATTTTATGTAAAATATCACTCACGAATATTTTACAGAAAGTATTGATGTTGAGGCAGTGTGTTCCACTTTATGTAAAATATCACTCACGACTATTTTACAGAAAACATTGCTGAAGAAGCAGTGTGTTCCATTTTATGTAAAATATCACTCACGACTATTTTACAGAAAACATTGCTGAAGAAGCAGTGTGTTCCATTTTATGTAAAATATCACTCACGACTATTTTACAGAAAACATTGCTGTTGAAGCAGTGTGTTCCACTTTATGTAAAATATCACTCACGAATATTTTACAGAAAGTATTGATGTTGAGGCAGTGTGTTCCACTTTATGTAAAATATCACTCACGACTATTTTACAGAAAACATTGCTGAAGAAGCAGTGTGTTCCGTTTTATGTAAAATATCACTCACGAATATTTTACAGAAAGTATTGATGTTGAGGCAGTGTGTTCCACTTTATGTAAAATATCACTCACGACTATTTTACAGAAAACATTGCTGAAGAAGCAGTGTGTTCCATTTTATGTAAAATATCACTCACGACTATTTTACAGAAAACATTGCTGAAGAAGCAGTGTGTTCCATTTTATGTAAAATATCACTCACGAATATTTTACAGAAAACATTGCTGAAGAAGCAGTGTGTTCCATTTTATGTAAAATATCACTCACGACTATTTTACAGAAAACATTGCTGTTGAAGCAGTGTGTTCCACTTTATGTAAAATATCACTCACGAATATTTTACAGAAAGTATTGATGTTGAGGCAGTGTGTTCCACTTTATGTAAAATATCACTCACGACTATTTTACAGAAAACATTGCTGAAGAAGCAGTGTGTTCCATTTTATGTAAAATATCACTCACGACTATTTTACAGAAAACATTGCTGTTGAAGCAGTGTGTTCCACTTTATGTAAAATATCACTCACGACTATTTTACAGAAAACATTGCTGAAGAAGCAGTGTGTTCCATTTTATGTAAAATATCACTCACGAATGTTTTACAGAAAACATTGCTGAAGAAGCAGTGTGTTCCATTTTATGTAAAATATCACTCACGAATATTTTACAGAAAACATTTTAGGTTTAACTTCTTAGGTTTAGGTTTAACTTCTTAGGTTTAGGTTTAACTTCTTAGGTTTAGGTTTAACTTCTTAGGTTTAGGTTTAACTTCTTAGGTTTAGGTTTAACTTCTTAGGTTTAGGTTTAACTTCTTAGGTTTAGGTTTAACTTCTTAGGTTTAGGTTTAACTTCTTAGGTTTAGGTTTAACTTCTTAGGTTTAGGTTTAACTTCTTAGGTTTAGGTTTAACTTCTTAGGCTTAGGTTTAACTTCTTAGGTTTAGGTTCAACTTCTTAGGTTTAGGTTTGACTTCTAAGGTTTAGGTTTAACTTCTTAGGTTTAGGTTTAACTTCTTAGGTTTAGGTTTAACTTCTTAGGTTTAGGTTTAACTTCTTAGGTTTAGGTTTAACTTCTTAGGTTTAGATTTAGCTTCTTAGGTTTAGGTTTAACCTCTTAGGTTTAGGTTTAACTTCTTCAGGTTTAACTTCAGAAGCAGTGTGCTCCACTTTATGTAAAATATCACTCACGACTATTTTACAGAAAACATTGCTGAAGAAGCAGTGTATTCCACTTTATGTAAAATATCACTCACGACTATTTTACAGAAAACATTGCTGAAGAAGCAGTGTGTTCCATTTTATGTAAAATATCACTCACGACTATTTTACAGAAAACATTGCTGTTGAGGCAGTGTGTTCCATTTTATGTAAAATATCACTCACGAATATTTTACAGAAAACATTGCTGTTGAGGCAGTGTGTTCCATTTTATGTAAAATATCACTCACGAATATTTTACAGAAAACATTGATGTTGAGGCAGTGTGTTCCACTTTATGCAAAATATCACTCACGACTATTTTACAGAAAACATTGCTGAAGAAGCAGTGTGTTCCATTTTATGTAAAATATCACTCACGAATATTTTACAGAAAACATTGCTGTTGAGGCAGTGTGTTCCATTTTATGTAAAATATCACTCACGACTATTTTACAGAAAACATTGCTGTTGAGGCAGTGTGTTCCATTTTATGTAAAATATCACTCACGAATATTTTACAGAAAACATTGCTGTTGAGGCAGTGTGTTCCATTTTATGTAAAATATCACTCACGACTATTTTACAGAAAACATTGCTGAAGAAGCAATGTGTTCCATTTTATGTAAAATATCACTCACGAATATTTTACAGAAAACATTGCTGTTGAAGCAGTGTGTTCCACTTTATGTAAAATATCACTCACGAATATTTTACAGAAAACATTGCTGTTGAGGCAGTGTGTTCCATTTTATGTAAAATATCACTCACGACTATTTTACAGAAAACATTGCTGAAGAAGCAGTGTGTTCCATTTTATGTAAAATATCACTCACGAATATTTTACAGAAAACATTGCTGTTGAGGCAGTGTGTTCCATTTTATGTAAAATATCACTCACGAATATTTTACAGAAAACATTGATGTTGAGGCAGTGTGTTCCATTTTATGTAAAATATCACTCACGACTATTTTACAGAAAACATTGCTGAAGAAGCAGTGTGTTCCATTTTATGTAAAATATCACTCACGAATATTTTACAGAAAACATTGCTGTTGAGGCAGTGTGTTCCACTTTATGTAAAATATCACTCACGAATATTTTACAGAAAACATTGCTGTTGAGGCAGTGTGTTCCATTTTATGTAAAATATCACTCACGAATATTTTACAGAAAACATTGCTGTTGAGGCAGTGTGTTCCATTTTATGTAAAATATCACTCACGACTATTTTACAGAAAACATTGCTGAAGAAGCAATGTGTTCCATTTTATGTAAAATATCACTCACGAATATTTTACAGAAAACATTGCTGAAGAAGCAATGTGTTCCATTTTATGTAAAATATCACTCACGAATATTTTACAGAAAACATTGCTGTTGAAGCAGTGTGTTCCACTTTATGTAAAATATCACTCACGAATATTTTACAGAAAACATTGCTGTTGAGGCAGTGTGTTCCATTTTATGTAAAATATCACTCACGACTATTTTACAGAAAACATTGCTGAAGAAGCAGTGTGTTCCATTTTATGTAAAATATCACTCACGAATATTTTACAGAAAACATTGCTGTTGAGGCAGTGTGTTCCATTTTATGTAAAATATCACTCACGAATATTTTACAGAAAACATTGATGTTGAGGCAGTGTGTTCCATTTTATGTAAAATATCACTCACGACTATTTTACAGAAAACATTGCTGAAGAAGCAGTGTGTTCCATTTTATGTAAAATATCACTCACGAATATTTTACAGAAAACATTGCTGTTGAGGCAGTGTGTTCCACTTTATGTAAAATATCACTCACGAATATTTTACAGAAAACATTGCTGTTGAGGCAGTGTGTTCCATTTTATGTAAAATATCACTCACGACTATTTTACAGAAAACATTGCTGAAGAAGCAGTGTGTTCCATTTTATGTAAAATATCACTCACGAATATTTTACAGAAAACATTGCTGTTGAGGCAGTGTGTTCCATTTTATGTAAAATATCACTCACGACTATTTTACAGAAAACATTGCTGTTGAAGCAGTGTGTTCCACTTTATGTAAAATATCACTCACGAATATTTTACAGAAAACATTGATGTTGAGGCAGTGTGTTCCACTTTATGTAAAATATTACTCACGACTATTTTACAGAAAACATTGCTGAAAAAGCAGTGTGTTCCATTTTATGTAAAATATCACTCACGACTATTTTACAGAAAACATTGCTGAAGAAGCAGTGTGTTCCATTTTATGTAAAATATCACTCACGACTATTTTACAGAAAACATTGCTGAAGAAGCAGTGTGTTCCATTTTATGTAAAATATCACTCACGAATATTTTACAGAAAACATTGCTGTTGAGGCAGTGTGTTCCATTTTATGTAAAATATCACTCACGAATATTTTACAGAAAACATTGATGTTGAGGCAGTGTGTTCCACTTTATGTAAAATATTACTCACGACTATTTTACAGAAAACATTGCTGAAGAAGCAGTGTGTTCCATTTTATGTAAAATATCACTCACGACTATTTTACAGAAAACATTGCTGAAGAAGCAGTGTGTTCCATTTTATGTAAAATATCACTCACGAATATTTTACAGAAAACATTGCTGAAGAAGCAGTGTGTTCCATTTTATGTAAAATATCACTCACGACTATTTTACAGAAAACATTGCTGAAGAAGCAGTGTGTTCCATTTTATGTAAAATATCACTCACGAATATTTTACAGAAAACATTGCTGTTGAGGCAGTGTGTTCCATTTTATGTAAAATATCACTCACGACTATTTTACAGAAAACATTGCTGAAGAAGCAGTGTGTTCCATTTTATGTAAAATATCACTCACGACTATTTTACAGAAAACATTGCTGTTGAAGCAGTGTGTTCCACTTTATGTAAAATATCACTCACGAATATTTTACAGAAAGTATTGATGTTGAGGCAGTGTGTTCCACTTTATGTAAAATATCACTCACGACTATTTTACAGAAAACATTGCTGAAGAAGCAGTGTGTTCCATTTTATGTAAAATATCACTCACGAATATTTTACAGAAAGTATTGATGTTGAGGCAGTGTGTTCCACTTTATGTAAAATATCACTCACGACTATTTTACAGAAAACATTGCTGAAGAAGCAGTGTGTTCCATTTTATGTAAAATATCACTCACGACTATTTTACAGAAAACATTGCTGAAGAAGCAGTGTGTTCCATTTTATGTAAAATATCACTCACGAATATTTTACAGAAAACATTGCTGAAGAAGCAGTGTGTTCCATTTTATGTAAAATATCACTCACGACTATTTTACAGAAAACATTGCTGTTGAAGCAGTGTGTTCCACTTTATGTAAAATATCACTCACGAATATTTTACAGAAAGTATTGATGTTGAGGCAGTGTGTTCCACTTTATGTAAAATATCACTCACGACTATTTTACAGAAAACATTGCTGAAGAAGCAGTGTGTTCCATTTTATGTAAAATATCACTCACGACTATTTTACAGAAAACATTGCTGTTGAAGCAGTGTGTTCCACTTTATGTAAAATATCACTCACGACTATTTTACAGAAAACATTGCTGAAGAAGCAGTGTGTTCCATTTTATGTAAAATATCACTCACGAATGTTTTACAGAAAACATTGCTGAAGAAGCAGTGTGTTCCATTTTATGTAAAATATCACTCACGAATATTTTACAGAAAACATTTTAGGTTTAACTTCTTAGGTTTAGGTTTAGCTTCTTAGGTTTAGGTTTAACTTCTTAGGTTTAGGTTTAACTTCTTAGGTTTAGGTTTAACTTCTTAGGTTTAGGTTTAACTTCTTAGGTTTAGGTTTAACTTCTTAGGTTTAGGTTTAACTTCTTAGGTTTAGGTTTAACTTCTTAGGTTTAGGTTTAACTTCTTAGGTTTAGGTTTAACTTCTTAGGTTTAGGTTTAACTTCTTAGGCTTAGGTTTAACTTCTTAGGTTTAGGTTCAACTTCTTAGGTTTAGGTTTGACTTCTAAGGTTTAGGTTTAACTTCTTAGGTTTAGGTTCAACTTCTTAGGTTTAGGTTTAACTTCTAAGGTTTAGGTTTAACTTCTTAGGTTTAGGTTTAACTTCTTAGGTTTAGGTTTAACTTCTTAGGTTTAGGTTTAACTTCTTAGGTTTAGGTTAACCTTCTTAGGTTTAGGTTTAACTTCTTAGGTTTAGGTTTAACTTCTTAGGTTTAGGTTTAACTTCTTAGGTTTAGGTTTAACTTCTTAGGCTTAGGTTTAACTTCTTAGGTTTAGGTTTAACTTCTTAGGTTTAGGTGTAACTTCTAAGGTTTAGGTTTAACTTCTTAGGTTTAGGTTTAACTTCTTAGGTTTAGGTTTAACTTCTTAGGTTTAGGTTTAACTTCTTAGGTTTAGATTTAACTTCTTAGGTTTAGGTTAACCTTCTTAGGTTTAGGTTTAACTTCTTAGGTTTAGGTTTAACTTCTTAGGTTTAGGTTTAACTTCTTAGGTTTAGGTTTAACTTCTAAGGTTTAGGTTTAACTTCTTAGGTTTAGGTTTAACTTCTTAGGTTTAGGTTTAACTTCTAAGGTTTAGGTTTAACTTCTTAGGTTTAGGTTTAACTTCTTAGGTTTAGGTTTAACTTCTTAGGTTTAGGTTAACCTTCTTAGGTTTAGGTTTAACTTCTTAGGTTTAGGTTTAACTTCTTAGGTTTAGGTTTAACTTCTTAGGTTTAGGTTTAACTTCTTAGGTTTAGGTTTAACTTCTTAGGTTTAGGTTTAACTTCTTAGGCTTAGGTTTAACTTCTTAGGTTTAGGTTCAACTTCTTAGGTTTAGGTTTGACTTCTAAGGTTTAGGTTTAACTTCTTAGGTTTAGGTTCAACTTCTTAGGTTTAGGTTTAACTTCTAAGGTTTAGGTTTAACTTCTTAGGTTTAGGTTTAACTTCTTAGGTTTAGGTTTAACTTCTTAGGTTTAGGTTTAACTTCTTAGGTTTAGGTTAACCTTCTTAGGTTTAGGTTAACCTTCTTAGGTTTAGGTTTAACTTCTTAGGTTTAGGTTTAACTTCTTAGGTTTAGGTTTAACTTCTTAGGTTTAGGTTTAACTTCTTAGGTTTAGGTTTAACTTCTTAGGCTTAGGTTTAACTTCTTAGGTTTAGGTTTAACTTCTTAGGTTTAGGTGTAACTTCTAAGGTTTAGGTTTAACTTCTTAGGCTTAGGTTTAACTTCTTGGAACCTGATATTTTTAAAGGTTTTTCGAATTCCTGCAAACAGGAGTTCCTGAAAACAGGAACCTGATATTTTTAAAGGTTTTTCGAATTCCTGCAAACAGGAGTTCCTGAAAACAGGAACCTGATATTTTTAAGGGTTTTTCGAATTCCTGCAAACAGGAATTCCTGAAAACAGGAACCTGATATTTTTAAAAGTTTTTCGAATTCCTGCAAACAGGAACCTGATATTTTAAATGGTTTTTCAAATTCCTGCAAACAGGAATGCCTGAAAACAGGAACCTGATATTTTTAATGGTTTTTCGAATTCCTGCAAACAGGAATGCCTGAAAACAGGAACCTGATATTTTTAATGGTTTTTCGAATTCCTGCAAACAGGAATGCCTGAAAACAGGAACCTGATATTTTTAATGGTTTTTCGAATTCCTGCAAACAGGAACCTGATATTTTTAAAGGTTTGTCGAATTCCTGCAAACAGGAATTCCTCAAAACAGGAACCTGATATTTTCAAGGGTTTTTCGAATTCCTGCGAACAGGAATTCCTAAAAACAGGAACCTGATATTTTTAAGGGTTTTTCGAATTCCTGCAAACAGGAATTCCTGAAAACAGGAACCTGATATTTTTAATGGTTTTTCGAATTCCTGCAAACAGGAACCTGATATTTTGAAAGGTTTTTCGAATTCCTGCAAACAGGAACCTGATATTTTTAAAGGTTTTTCGAATTCCTGCAAACAGGAACCTGATATTTTTAAAGGTTTTTCGAATTCCTGCAAACAGGAACCTGATATTTTTAAAGATTTTTCGAATTCCTGCAAACAGGAACCTGATATTTTTAAGGGTTTTTCGAATTCCTGCAAACAGGAACCTGATATTTTTAAAGGTTTTTCGAATTCCTGCAAACAGGAACCTGATATTTTTAAAGATTTTTCGAATTCCTGCAAACAGGAACCTGATATTTTTAAAGGTTTTTCGAATTCCTGCAAACAGGAACCTGATATTTTTAAAGATTTTTCGAATTCCTGAAAACAGGAACCTGATATTTTTAAGGGTTTTTCGAATTCCTGCAAACAGGAACCTGATATTTTTAAAGGTTTTTCGAATTCCTGCAAACAGGAACCTGATATTTTTAAAGGTTTTTCGAATTCCTGCAAACAGGAATGCCTGAAAACAGGAACCTGATATTTTTAAAGGTTTTTCGAATTCCTGCAAACAGGAATGCCTGAAAACAGGAACCTGATATTTTTAAGGGTTTTTCGAATTCCTGCAAACAGGAATTCCTGAAAACAGGAACCTGATATTTTTAAGGGTTTTTCGAATTCCTGCAAACAGGAATTCCTGAAAACAGGAACCTAATATTTTTAAGGGTTTTTCGAATTCCTGCAAACAGGAACCTGATATTTTTAAAGGTTTTTCGAATTCCTGCAGACAGGAATGCCTGAAAACAGGAACCTGATATTTTTAAGGGTTTTTCGAATTCCTGCAAACAGGAATTCCTGAAAACAGGAACCTGATATTTTTAAGGGTTTTTCGAATTCCTGCAAACAGGAATTCCTGAAAACAGGAACCTGATATTTTTAATGGTTTTTCGAATTCCTGCAAACAGGAATGCCTGAAAACAGGAACCTGATATTTTTAATGGTTTTTCGAATTCCTGCAAACAGGAATGCCTGAAAACAGGAACCTGATATTTTTAAGGGTTTTTCGAATTCCTGCAAATAGGAATTCCTGAAAACAGGAACCTAATATTTTTAAGGGTTTTTCGAATTCCTGCAAACAGGAACCTGATATTTTTAAAGGTTTTTCGAATTCCTGCAAACAGGAATGCCTGAAAACAGGAACCTGATATTTTTAAAGGTTTTTCGAATTCCTGCAAACAGGAATTCCTGAAAACAGGAACCTGATATTTTTAAGGGTTTTTCGAATTCCTGCAAACAGGAACCTGATACTTTTAAAGGTTTTTCGAATTCCTGCAAACAGGAATGCCTGAAAACAGGAACCTGATATTTTTAATGGTTTTTCGAATTCCTGCAAACAGGAATGCCTGAAAACAGGAACCTGATATTTTTAAGGGTTTTTCGAATTCCTGCAAACAGGAATTCCTGAAAACAGGAACCTGATATTTTTAAGGGTTTTTCGAATTCCTGCAAACAGGAACCTGATATTTTTAAAGGTTTTTCGAATTCCTGCAGACAGGAATGCCTGAAAACAGGAACCTGATATTTTTAAGGGTTTTTCGAATTCCTGCAAACAGGAATTCCTGAAAACAGGAACCTAATATTTTTAAGGGTTTTTCGAATTCCTGCAAACAGGAACCTGATATTTTTAAAGGTTTTTCGAATTCCTGCAGACAGGAATGCCTGAAAACAGGAACCTGATATTTTTAAAGGTTTTTCGAATTCCTGCAAACAGGAATTCCTGAAAACAGGAACCTGATATTTTTAAGGGTTTTTCGAATTCCTGCAAACAGGAATTCCTGAAAACAGGAACCTGATATTTTTAAGGGTTTTTCGAATTCCTGCAAACAGGAATTCCTGAAAACAGGAACCTGATATTTTTAATGGTTTTTCGAATTCCTGCAAACAGGAATGCCTGAAAACAGGAACCTGATATTTTTAATGGTTTTTCGAATTCCTGCAAACAGGAATGCCTGAAAACAGGAACCTGATATTTTTAAGGGTTTTTCGAATTCCTGCAAACAGGAATGCCTGAAAACAGGAACCTGATATTTTTAAGGGTTTTTCGAATTCCTGCAAATAGGAATTCCTGAAAACAGGAACCTAATATTTTTAAGGGTTTTTCGAATTCCTGCAAACAGGAACCTGATATTTTTAAAGGTTTTTCGAATTCCTGCAAACAGGAATGCCTGAAAACAGGAACCTGATATTTTTAAAGGTTTTTCGAATTCCTGCAAACAGGAATTCCTGAAAACAGGAACCTGATATTTTTAAGGGTTTTTCGAATTCCTGCAAACAGGAACCTGATACTTTTAAAGGTTTTTCGAATTCCTGCAAACAGGAACCTGATATTTTTAAAGGTTTTTCGAATTCCTGCAAACAGGAATGCCTGAAAACAGGAACCTGATATTTTTAAAGGTTTTTCGAATTCCTGCAAACAGAAATGCCTGAAAACAGGAACCTGATATTTTTAAAGGTTTTTCGAATTCCTGCAAACAGGAACCTGATATTTTTAAAGGTTTTTCGAATTCCTGCAAACAGGAATGCCTGAAAACAGGAACCTGATATTTTTAATGGTTTTTCGAATTCCTGCAAACAGGAACCTGATATTTTTAAAGGTTTTTCGAATTCCTGCAAACAGGAACCTGATATTTTTAAAAGTTTTTCGAATTCCTGCAAACAGGAACCTGATATTTTTAAAGGTTTTTCGAATTCCTGCAAACAGGAACCTGATATTTTTAAAGGTTTTTCGAATTCCTGCAAACAGGAACCTGATATTTTTAAAGGTTTTTCGAATTCCTGCAAACAGGAACCTGATATTTTTAAGGGTTTTTCGAATTCCTGCAAACAGGAATTCCTGAAAACAGGAACCTGATATTTTTAAGGGTTTTTCGAATTCCTGCAAACAGGAATTCCTGCAAACAGGAACCTGATATTTTTAAAGGTTTTTCGAATTCCTGCAAACAGGAACCTGATATTTTTAAAGGTTTTTCGAATTCCTGCAAACAGGAATGCCTGAAAACAGGAACCTGATATTTTTAATGGTTTTTCGAATTCCTGCAAACAGGAATGCCTGAAAACAGGAACCTGATATTTTTAAAGGTTTTTCGAATTCCTGCAAACAGGAATGCCTGAAAACAGGAACCTGATATTTTTAAAGGTTTTTCGAATTCCTGCAAACAGGAATGCCTGAAAACAGGAACCTGATATTTTTAAGGGTTTTTCGAATTCCTGCAAACAGGAATTCCTGAAAACAGGAACCTGATATTTTTAAGGGTTTTTCGAATTCCTGCAAACAGGAATTCCTGAAAACAGGAACCTAATATTTTTAAGGGTTTTTCGAATTCCTGCAAACAGGAACCTGATATTTTTAAAGGTTTTTCGAATTCCTGCAAACAGGAACCTGATATTTTTAAAGGTTTTTCGAATTCCTGCAAACAGGAATGCCTGAAAACAGGAACCTGGTATTTTAAAAAGTTTTTCGAATTCCTGCAAACAAGAACCTGATATTTTTAAAGGTTTTTCGAATTCCTGAAAACAGGAACCTGATATTTTTAATGGTTTTTCGAATTCCTGCAAACAGGAATGCCTGAAAACAGGAACCTGATATTTTTAATGGTTTTTCGAATTCCTGCAAACAGGAATGCCTGAAAACAGGAACCTGATATTTTTAAAGGTTTTTGTTTGCAGGAATTCGAAAAACCTTTAAAAATATCAGGTTCCTGTTTTCAGGCATTCCTGTTTGCAGGAATTTGAAAAACCATTTAAAATATCAGGTTCCTGTTTGCAGGAATTCGAAAAACCTTTAAAAATATCAGGTTCCTGTTTTCAGGAATTCCTGTTTGCAGGAATTCGAAAAACCCTTAAAAATATCAGGTTCCTGTTTTCAGGCATTCCTGTTTGCAGGAATTCGAAAAACCATTAAAAATATCAGGTTCCTGTTTTCAGGCATTCCTGTTTGCAGGAATTTGAAAAACCATTAAAAACATCAGGTTCCTGTTTGCAGGAATTCGAAAAACTTTTAAAAATATCAGGTTCCTGTTTTCAGGAATTCCTGTTTGCAGGAATTCGAAAAACCTTTAAAAATATCAGGTTCCTGTTTTCAGGAATTCCTGTTTGCAGGAATTCGAAAAACCTTTAAAAATATCAGGTTCCTGTTTTAAGGAATTCCTGTTTGCAGGAATTCGAAAAACCTTTAAAAATATCAGGTTCCTGTTTGCAGGAATTCGAAAAACCCTTGCAAATATCAGGTTCCTGTTTTCAGGAATTCGAAAAACCATTAAAAATATCAGGTTCCTGTTTTCAGGCATTCCTGTTTGCAGGAATTTGAAAAACCATTAAAAACATTAGGTTCCTGTTTGCAGGAATTCGAAAAACTTTTAAAAATATCAGGTTCCTGTTTTCAGGAATTCCTGTTTGCAGGAATTCGAAAAACCCTTAAAAATATCAGGTTCCTGTTTTTAGGAATTCCTGTTTGCAGGAATTCGAAAAACCCTTGAAAATATCAGGTTCCTGTTTTGAGGAATTCCTGTTTGCAGGAATTCGAGAAACCTTTAAAAATATCAGGTTCCTGTTTTCAGGCATTCCTGTTTGCAGGAATTTGAAAAACCATTTAAAATATCAGGTTCCTGTTTGCAGGAATTCGAAAAACTTTTAAAAATATCAGGTTCCTGTTTTCAGGAATTCCTCTTTGCAGGAATTTGAAAAACCTTTAAAAATATCAGGTTCCTGTTTTCAGGCATTCCTGTTTGCAGGAATTCGAAAAACCTTTAAAAATATCAGGTTCCTGTTTTCAGGCATTCCTGTTTGCAGGAATTCGAAAAACCTTTAAAAATATCAGGTTCCTGTTTTCAGGAATTCCTGTTTGCAGAAATTCGAAAAACCCTTAAAAATATCAGGTTCCTGTTTTCAGGCATTCCTGTTTGCAGGAATTCGAAAAACCATTAAAAATATCAGGTTCCTGTTTTCAGGCATTCCTGTTTGCAGGAATTTGAAAAACCATTAAAAACATCAGGTTCCTGTTTGCAGGAATTCGAAAAACTTTTAAAAATATCAGGTTCCTGTTTTCAGGAATTCCTGTTTGCAGGAATTCGAAAAACCCTTAAAAATATCAGGTTCCTGTTTTTAGGAATTCCTGTTTGCAGGAATTCGAAAAACCCTTGAAAATATCAGGTTCCTGTTTTGAGGAATTCCTGTTTGCAGGAATTCGAGAAACCTTTAAAAATATCAGGTTCCTGTTTGCAGGAATTCGAAAAACCCTTAAAAATATCAGGTTCCTGTTTGCAGGAATTCGAAAAACCTTTAAAAGTATCAGGTTCCTGTTTTCAGGCATTCCTGTTTGCAGGAATTTGAAAAACCATTAAAAATATCAGGTTCCTCTTTGCAGGAATTCGAAAAACCTTTAAAAATATCAGGTTCCTGTTTTCAGGCATTCCTGTTTGCAGGAATTCGAAAAACCTTTAAAAATATCAGGTTCCTGTTTTCAGGCATTCCTGTTTGCAGGAATTTGAAAAACCATTTAAAATATCAGGTTCCTGTTTGCAGGAATTCGAAAAACCTTTAAAAATATCAGGTTCCTGTTTTCAGGAATTCCTGTTTGCAGGAATTCGAAAAACCCTTAAAAATATCAGGTTCCTGTTTTCAGGCATTCCTGTTTGCAGGAATTCGAAAAACCATTAAAAATATCAGGTTCCTGTTTTCAGGCATTCCTGTTTGCAGGAATTTGAAAAACCATTAAAAACATCAGGTTCCTGTTTGCAGGAATTCGAAAAACTTTTAAAAATATCAGGTTCCTGTTTTCAGGAATTCCTGTTTGCAGGAATTCGAAAAACCTTTAAAAATATCAGGTTCCTGTTTTCAGGAATTCCTGTTTGCAGGAATTCGAAAAACCTTTAAAAATATCAGGTTCCTGTTTTAAGGAATTCCTGTTTGCAGGAATTCGAAAAACCTTTAAAAATATCAGGTTCCTGTTTGCAGGAATTCGAAAAACCCTTGCAAATATCAGGTTCCTGTTTGCAGGAATTCGAAAAACCTTTAAAAATATCAGGTTCCTGTTTTCAGGAATTCCTGTTTGCAGGAATTCGAAAAACCATTAAAAATATCAGGTTCCTGTTTGCAGGAATTCGAAAAACCTTTAAAAATATCAGGTTCCTGCTGTTTTCAGGAATTCCTGTTTGCAGGAATTCGAAAAACCTTTAAAAATATCAGGTTCCTGCTGTTTTCAGGAATTCCTGTTTGCAGGAATTCGAGAAACCTTTAAAAATATCAGGTTCCTGCTCTCAGGAATTCCTGTTTGCAGGAATTCGAAAAACCTTTAAAAATATCAGGTTCCTGCTGTTTTCAGGAATTCCTGTTTGCAGGAATTCGAGAAACCTTTAAAAATATCAGGTTCCTGTTTGCAGGAATTCGAAAAACCCTCAAAATTATCAGGTTCCTGTTTGCAGGAATTCGAAAAACCATTAAAAATATCAGGTTCCTGCTGTTTTCAGGAATTCCTGTTTGCAGGAATTCGAGAAACCTTTAAAAATATCAGGTTCCTGTTTGCAGGAATTCGAAAAACCCTCAAAAATATCAGGTTCCTGTTTGCAGGAATTCGAAAAACCTTTAAAAATATCAGGTTCCTGTTTTCAGGCATTCCTGTTTGCAGGAATTCGAAAAACCATTAAAAATATCAGGTTCCTGTTTTCAGGCATTCCTGTTTGCAGGAATTCGAAAAACCATTAAAAATATCAGGTTCCTGTTTTCAGGAATTCGAAAAACCTTTAAAAATATCAGGTTCTTGTTTGCAGGAATTCGAAAAACTTTTAAAAATACCAGGTTCCTGTTTTCAGGCATTCCTGTTTGCAGGAATTCGAAAAACCTTTAAAAATATCAGGTTCCTGTTTGCAGGAATTCGAAAAACCTTTAAAAATATCAGGTTCCTGTTTGCAGGAATTCGAAAAACCCTTAAAAATATTAGGTTCCTGTTTTCAGGAATTCCTGTTTGCAGGAATTCGAAAAACCCTTAAAAATATCAGGTTCCTGTTTTCAGGAATTCCTGTTTGCAGGAATTCGAAAAACCCTTAAAAATATCAGGTTCCTGTTTTCAGGCATTCCTGTTTGCAGGAATTCGAAAAACCTTTAAAAATATCAGGTTCCTGTTTTCAGGCATTCCTGTTTGCAGGAATTCGAAAAACCTTTAAAAATATCAGGTTCCTGTTTTCAGGCATTCCTGTTTGCAGGAATTCGAAAAACCATTAAAAATATCAGGTTCCTGTTTTCAGGCATTCCTGTTTGCAGGAATTCGAAAAACCTTTAAAAATATCAGGTTCCTGTTTGCAGGAATTCGAAAAACCTTTAAAAATATCAGGTTCCTGTTTGCAGGAATTCGAAAAACCCTTAAAAATATCAGGTTCCTGTTTTCAGGAATTCCTGTTTGCAGGAATTCGAAAAACCCTTAAAAATATCAGGTTCCTGTTTGCAGGAATTCGAAAAACCTTTAAAAATATCAGGTTCCTGTTTGCAGGAATTCGAAAAACCTTTAAAAATATCAGGTTCCTGTTTGCAGGAATTCGAAAAACCTTTAAAAATATCAGGTTCCTGTTTGCAGGAATTCGAAAAACTTTTAAAAATATCAGGTTCCTGTTTGCAGGAATTCGAAAAACCTTTAAAAATATCAGGTTCCTGTTTGCAGGAATTCGAAAAACCATTAAAAATATCAGGTTCCTGTTTTCAGGCATTCCTGTTTGCAGGAATTCGAAAAACCTTTAAAAATATCAGGTTCCTGTTTGCAGGAATTCGAAAAACCTTTAAAAATATCAGGTTCCTGTTTTCAGGCATTCCTGTTTGCAGGAATTCGAAAAACCTTTAAAAATATCAGGTTCCTGTTTTCAGGCATTCCTGTTTGCAGGAATTCGAAAAACCTTTAAAAATATCAGGTTCCTGTTTGCAGGAATTCGAAAAACCTTTAAAAGTATCAGGTTCCTGTTTGCAGGAATTCGAAAAACCCTTAAAAATATCAGGTTCCTGTTTTCAGGAATTCCTGTTTGCAGGAATTCGAAAAACCTTTAAAAATATCAGGTTCCTGTTTTCAGGCATTCCTGTTTGCAGGAATTCGAAAAACCTTTAAAAATATCAGGTTCCTGTTTGCAGGAATTCGAAAAACCCTTAAAAATATTAGGTTCCTGTTTTCAGGAATTCCTATTTGCAGGAATTCGAAAAACCCTTAAAAATATCAGGTTCCTGTTTTCAGGCATTCCTGTTTGCAGGAATTCGAAAAACCCTTAAAAATATCAGGTTCCTGTTTTCAGGCATTCCTGTTTGCAGGAATTCGAAAAACCATTAAAAATATCAGGTTCCTGTTTTCAGGCATTCCTGTTTGCAGGAATTCGAAAAACCATTAAAAATATCAGGTTCCTGTTTTCAGGAATTCCTGTTTGCAGGAATTCGAAAAACCCTTAAAAATATCAGGTTCCTGTTTTCAGGAATTCCTGTTTGCAGGAATTCGAAAAACCCTTAAAAATATCAGGTTCCTGTTTTCAGGAATTCCTGTTTGCAGGAATTCGAAAAACCTTTAAAAATATCAGGTTCCTGTTTTCAGGCATTCCTGTCTGCAGGAATTCGAAAAACCTTTAAAAATATCAGGTTCCTGTTTGCAGGAATTCGAAAAACCCTTAAAAATATTAGGTTCCTGTTTTCAGGAATTCCTGTTTGCAGGAATTCGAAAAACCCTTAAAAATATCAGGTTCCTGTTTTCAGGAATTCCTGTTTGCAGGAATTCGAAAAACCCTTAAAAATATCAGGTTCCTGTTTTCAGGCATTCCTGTTTGCAGGAATTCGAAAAACCATTAAAAATATCAGGTTCCTGTTTGCAGGAATTCGAAAAACCTTTAAAAATATCAGGTTCCTGTTTGCAGGAATTCGAAAAACCTTTAAAAGTATCAGGTTCCTGTTTTCAGGAATTCCTGTCTGCAGGAATTTGAAAAACCATTAAAAATATCAGGTTCCTGTTTTCAGGCATTCCTGTCTGCAGGAATTCGAAAAACCATTAAAAATATCAGGCTCCTGTTTTCAGGAATTCCTGTTTGCAGGAATTTGAAAAACCCTTGCAAATATCAGGTTCCTGTTTGCAGGAATTCAAAAAACCTTTAAAAATATCAGGTTCCGGTTTTCAGGAATTCCTGTTTGCAGGAATTCGAAAAACCATTAAAAATATCAGGTTCCTGTTTGCAGGAATTCGAAAAACCCTTGCAAATATCAGGTTCCTGTTTGCAGGAATTCAAAAAACCTTTAAAAATATCAGGTTCCGGTTTTCAGGAATTCCTGTTTGCAGGAATTCGAAAAACCTTTAAAAATATCAGGTTCCTGTTTTCAGGAATTCCTGTTTGCAGGAATTCGAAAAACCCTTAAAAATATCAGGTTCCTGTTTTTAGGAATTCCTGTTTGCAGGAATTCGAAAAACCCTTGAAACTATCAGGTTCCTGTTTTGAGGAATTTCTGTTTGCAGGAATTCGAAAAACCTTTAAAAATATCAGGTTCCTGTTTGCAGGAATTCGAAAAACCCTTTAAAATATCAGGTTCCTGTTTTCAGGAATTCCTGTTTGCAGGAATTCGAAAAACCTTTAAAAATATCAGGTTCCTGTTTTCAGGAATTCCTGTTTGCAGGAATTCGAAAAACCCTTAAAAATATCAGGTTCCTGTTTTTAGGAATTCCTGTTTGCAGGAATTCGAAAAACCCTTGAAACTATCAGGTTCCTGTTTTGAGGAATTTCTGTTTGCAGGAATTCGAGAAACCCTTTAAAATATCAGGTTCCTGTTTGCAGGAATTCGAAAAACCCTTTAAAATATCAGGTTCCTGTTTGCAGGAATTCGAAAAACCTTTAAAAATATCAGGTTCCTGTTTTCAGGCATTCCTGTTTGCAGGAATTCGAAAAACCATTAAAAATATCAGGTTCCTGTTTTCAGGCATTCCTGTTTGCAGGAATTTGAAAAACCATTTAAAATATCAGGTTCCTGTTTGCAGGAATTCGAAAAACTTTTAAAAATATCAGGTTCCTGTTTTCAGGAATTCCTGTTTGCAGGAATTCGAAAAACCTTTAAAAATATCAGGTTCCTGTTTTCAGGCATTCCTGTTTGCAGGAATTCGAAAAACCTTTAAAAATATCAGGTTCCTGTTTTCAGGCATTCCTGTTTGCAGGAATTTGAAAAACCATTTAAAATATCAGGTTCCTGTTTGCAGGAATTCCTGTTTGCAGAAATTCGAAAAACCCTTAAAAATATCAGGTTCCTGTTTTCAGGCATTCCTGTTTGCAGGAATTCGAAAAACCATTAAAAATATCAGGTTCCTGTTTTCAGGCATTCCTGTTTGCAGGAATTTGAAAAACCATTAAAAACATCAGGTTCCTGTTTGCAGGAATTCGAAAAACTTTTAAAAATATCAGGTTCCTGTTTTCAGGAATTCCTGTTTGCAGGAATTCGAAAAACCCTTAAAAATATCAGGTTCCTGTTTTTAGGAATTCCTGTTTGCAGGAATTCGAAAAACCCTTGAAAATATCAGGTTCCTGTTTTGAGGAATTCCTGTTTGCAGGAATTCGAGAAACCTTTAAAAATATCAGGTTCCTGTTTTCAGGCATTCCTGTTTGCAGGAATTTGAAAAACCATTTAAAATATCAGGTTCCTGTTTGCAGGAATTCGAAAAACTTTTAAAAATATCAGGTTCCTGTTTTCAGGAATTCCTCTTTGCAGGAATTTGAAAAACCTTTAAAAATATCAGGTTCCTGTTTTCAGGCATTCCTGTTTGCAGGAATTCGAAAAACCTTTAAAAATATCAGGTTCCTGTTTTCAGGCATTCCTGTTTGCAGGAATTCGAAAAACCGGGTAGCACTCAGATCAGCCCCCCACCCTCACTGAATCAGACCCCCCACTTGCATGACTTTTTAAGGGCCCCCACTCACAAACTTTGTAAAAATAAATTGACGTGAGACCGTCAAGAGTTGACATGATAAATAGAGAAATCATTTTCGGAAAAATTGGATGGTGTGGTGGTGAGTGTCTTGCTAGGGAGTGGAATTCGGTTAGTGGGGTGTGGATCTTGGATGGTGGGGGCCGGATCTTCGATGGTGGGGGTTGGATCTTGGATGTTGGGGGGTGGATCTTGGGTAGCAGTGAGATTGAGCCTCTGGTGGAGATTTACGGTAGAAAATGGTTGCTGGTTGCGGATCTTGGATGGTGGGGGGTGGATCTTGGATGGTGGGGGGTGGATCTTGGATGGTGGGGGGTGGATCTTGGATGGTGGGGGGTGGATCTTGGATGGTGGGGGGTAGATCTTGGATGGTGGGGGGTGGATCTTGGATGTTGGGGGGTAGATCTTGGTCGGGCAAAATGGGGGGTCGAACTGAGGTCGTTGGGGGTCTCAAATCCGAAAGGTCCGGTGACCGAAGTTGGACCCCCCAATCCCGTTGTGGGGGGCACAAACGCAACACATTTGGGCCCCCCATGCCAACAATCAAGACCCACGCAGATGCTCCCCCCATCTTACAAAAATTAATTGTCTAACAGTGTAGTGGGGGGCCCTGCAGCGCCGATGGGGGGATCTAGTCAGGTGGGGGGCTCAACTGCGTGTTTCCCGGTTTTTCGAATTCCTGCAAACAGGAATGCCTGAAAACAGGAACCTGATATTTTTAAAGGTTTTTCGAATTCCTGCAAACAGGAATGCCTGAAAACAGGAACCTGATATTTTTAAAGGTTTTTCAAATTCCTGCAAAGAGGAATTCCTGAAAACAGGAACCTGATATTTTTAAAAGTTTTTCGAATTCCTGCAAACAGGAACCTGATATTTTAAATGGTTTTTCAAATTCCTGCAAACAGGAATGCCTGAAAACAGGAACCTGATATTTTTAAAGGTTTCTCGAATTCCTGCAAACAGGAATTCCTCAAAACAGGAACCTGATATTTTCAAGGGTTTTTCGAATTCCTGCAAACAGGAATTCCTAAAAACAGGAACCTGATATTTTTAAGGGTTTTTCGAATTCCTGCAAACAGGAATTCCTGAAAACAGGAACCTGATATTTTTAAAAGTTTTTCGAATTCCTGCAAACAGGAACCTGATGTTTTTAATGGTTTTTCAAATTCCTGCAAACAGGAATGCCTGAAAACAGGAACCTGATATTTTTAATGGTTTTTCGAATTCCTGCAAACAGGAATGCCTGAAAACAGGAACCTGATATTTTTAAGGGTTTTTCGAATTTCTGCAAACAGGAATTCCTGCAAACAGGAACCTGATATTTTAAATGGTTTTTCAAATTCCTGCAAACAGGAATGCCTGAAAACAGGAACCTGATATTTTTAAAGGTTTTTCGAATTCCTGCAAACAGGAATGCCTGAAAACAGGAACCTGATATTTTTAAAGGTTTTTCGAATTCCTGCAAACAGGAATTCCTGAAAACAGGAACCTGATATTTTTAAAAGTTTTTCGAATTCCTGCAAACAGGAACCTGATATTTTAAATGGTTTTTCAAATTCCTGCAAACAGGAATGCCTGAAAACAGGAACCTGATATTTTTAATGGTTTTTCGAATTCCTGCAAACAGGAATGCCTGAAAACAGGAACCTGATATTTTTAAAGGTTTTTCGAATTCCTGCAAACAGGAACCTGATATTTTAAAGGGTTTTTCGAATTCCTGCAAACAGGAACCTGATATTTTAAAGGGTTTCTCGAATTCCTGCAAACAGAAATTCCTCAAAACAGGAACCTGATAGTTTCAAGGGTTTTTCGAATTCCTGCAAACAGGAATTCCTAAAAACAGGAACCTGATATTTTTAAGGGTTTTTCGAATTCCTGCAAACAGGAATTCCTGAAAACAGGAACCTGATATTTTTAAAGGTTTTTCGAATTCCTGCAAACAGGAATTCCTGAAAACAGGAACCTGATATTTTAAAGGGTTTTTCGAATTCCTGCAAACAGGAACCTGATATTTTTAAAGGTTTTTCGAATTCCTGCAAACAGAAATTCCTCAAAACAGGAACCTGATAGTTTCAAGGGTTTTTCGAATTCCTGCAAACAGGAATTCCTAAAAACAGGAACCTGATATTTTTAAGGGTTTTTCGAATTCCTGCAAACAGGAATTCCTGAAAACAGGAACCTGATATTTTTAAAGGTTTTTCGAATTCCTGCAAACAGGAATTCCTGAAAACCGGAACCTGATATTTTTAAAGGTTTTTTGAATTCCTGCAAACAGGAACCTGATATTTGCAAGGGTTTTTCGAATTCCTGCAAACAGGAACCTGATATTTTTAATGGTTTTTCGAATTCCTGCAAACAGGAATTCCTGAAAACCGGAACCTGATATTTTTAAAGGTTTTTTGAATTCCTGCAAACAGGAACCTGATATTTGCAAGGGTTTTTCAAATTCCTGCAAACAGGAATTCCTGAAAACAGGAGCCTGATATTTTTAATGGTTTTTCGAATTCCTGCAGACAGGAATGCCTGAAAACAGGAACCTGATATTTTTAATGGTTTTTCAAATTCCTGCAGACAGGAATTCCTGAAAACAGGAACCTGATACTTTTAAAGGTTTTTCGAATTCCTGCAAACAGGAACCTGATATTTTTAAAGGTTTTTCGAATTCCTGCAAACAGGAACCTGATATTTTTAATGGTTTTTCGAATTCCTGCAAACAGGAATGCCTGAAAACAGGAACCTGATATTTTTAAGGGTTTTTCGAATTCCTGCAAACAGGAATTCCTGAAAACAGGAACCTGATATTTTTAAGGGTTTTTCGAATTCCTGCAAACAGGAATTCCTGAAAACAGGAACCTAATATTTTTAAGGGTTTTTCGAATTCCTGCAAACAGGAATTCCTGAAAACAGGAACCTGATATTTTTAATGGTTTTTCGAATTCCTGCAAACAGGAATGCCTGAAAACAGGAACCTGATATTTTTAATGGTTTTTCGAATTCCTGCAAACAGGAATTCCTGAAAACAGGAACCTGATATTTTTAATGGTTTTTCGAATTCCTGCAAACAGGAATGCCTGAAAACAGGAACCTGATATTTTTAATGGTTTTTCGAATTCCTGCAAACAGGAATGCCTGAAAACAGGAACCTAATATTTTTAAGGGTTTTTCGAATTCCTGCAAACAGGAATTCCTGAAAACAGGAACCTGATATTTTTAAGGGTTTTTCGAATTCCTGCAAACAGGAATTCCTGAAAACAGGAACCTGATATTTTTAAGGGTTTTTCGAATTCCTGCAAACAGGAATTCCTGAAAACAGGAACCTAATATTTTTAAGGGTTTTTCGAATTCCTGCAAACAGGAATTCCTGAAAACAGGAACCTGATATTTTTAAGGGTTTTTCGAATTCCTGCAAACAGGAATTCCTGAAAACAGGAACCTAATATTTTTAAGGGTTTTTCGAATTCCTGCAAACAGGAATTCCTGAAAACAGGAACCTGATATTTTTAAAAGTTTTTCGAATTCCTGCAAACAGGAACCTGATATTTTTAAAGGTTTTTCGAATTCCTGCAGACAGGAATGCCTGAAAACAGGAACCTGATATTTTTAAAGGTTTTTCGAATTCCTGCAAACAGGAATTCCTGAAAACAGGAACCTGATATTTTTAAGGGTTTTTCGAATTCCTGCAAACAGGAATTCCTGAAAACAGGAACCTGATATTTTTAAGGGTTTTTCGAATTCCTGCAAACAGGAATTCCTGAAAACAGGAACCTGATATTTTTAATGGTTTTTCGAATTCCTGCAAACAGGAATGCCTGAAAACAGGAACCTGATATTTTTAATGGTTTTTCGAATTCCTGCAAACAGGAATGCCTGAAAACAGGAACCTGATATTTTTAAGGGTTTTTCGAATTCCTGCAAACAGGAATGCCTGAAAACAGGAACCTGATATTTTTAAGGGTTTTTCGAATTCCTGCAAATAGGAATTCCTGAAAACAGGAACCTAATATTTTTAAGGGTTTTTCGAATTCCTGCAAACAGGAACCTGATATTTTTAAAGGTTTTTCGAATTCCTGCAAACAGGAATGCCTGAAAACAGGAACCTGATATTTTTAAAGGTTTTTCGAATTCCTGCAAACAGGAATTCCTGAAAACAGGAACCTGATATTTTTAAGGGTTTTTCGAATTCCTGCAAACAGGAACCTGATACTTTTAAAGGTTTTTCGAATTCCTGCAAACAGGAACCTGATATTTTTAAAGGTTTTTCGAATTCCTGCAAACAGGAATGCCTGAAAACAGGAACCTGATATTTTTAAAGGTTTTTCGAATTCCTGCAAACAGGAATGCCTGAAAACAGGAACCTGATATTTTTAAAGGTTTTTCGAATTCCTGCAAACAGGAACCTGATATTTTTAAAGGTTTTTCGAATTCCTGCAAACAGGAATGCCTGAAAACAGGAACCTGATATTTTTAATGGTTTTTCGAATTCCTGCAAACAGGAACCTGATATTTTTAAAGGTTTTTCGAATTCCTGCAAACAGGAACCTGATATTTTTAAAAGTTTTTCGAATTCCTGCAAACAGGAACCTGATATTTTTAAAGGTTTTTCGAATTCCTGCAAACAGGAACCTGATATTTTTAAAGGTTTTTCGAATTCCTGCAAACAGGAACCTGATATTTTTAAAGGTTTTTCGAATTCCTGCAAACAGGAACCTGATATTTTTAAGGGTTTTTCGAATTCCTGCAAACAGGAATTCCTGAAAACAGGAACCTGATATTTTTAAGGGTTTTTCGAATTCCTGCAAACAGGAACCTGATATTTTTAAAGGTTTTTCGAATTCCTGCAAACAGGAACCTGATATTTTTAAAGGTTTTTCGAATTCCTGCAAACAGGAATGCCTGAAAACAGGAACCTGATATTTTTAATGGTTTTTCGAATTCCTGCAAACAGGAATGCCTGAAAACAGGAACCTGATATTTTTAAAGGTTTTTCGAATTCCTGCAAACAGGAATGCCTGAAAACAGGAACCTGATATTTTTAAAGGTTTTTCGAATTCCTGCAAACAGGAATGCCTGAAAACAGGAACCTGATATTTTTAAGGGTTTTTCGAATTCCTGCAAACAGGAATTCCTGAAAACAGGAACCTGATATTTTTAAGGGTTTTTCGAATTCCTGCAAACAGGAATTCCTGAAAACAGGAACCTAATATTTTTAAGGGTTTTTCGAATTCCTGCAAACAGGAACCTGATATTTTTAAAGGTTTTTCGAATTCCTGCAAACAGGAACCTGATATTTTTAAAGGTTTTTCGAATTCCTGCAAACAGGAATGCCTGAAAACAGGAACCTGGTATTTTTAAAAGTTTTTCGAATTCCTGCAAACAAGAACCTGATATTTTTAAAGGTTTTTCGAATTCCTGAAAACAGGAACCTGATATTTTTAATGGTTTTTCGAATTCCTGCAAACAGGAATGCCTGAAAACAGGAACCTGATATTTTTAATGGTTTTTCGAATTCCTGCAAACAGGAATGCCTGAAAACAGGAACCTGATATTTTTAAAGGTTTTTCGAATTCCTGCAAACAGGAACCTGATATTTTTGAGGGTTTTTCGAATTCCTGCAAACAGGAACCTGATATTTTTAAAGGTTTCTCGAATTCCTGCAAACAGGAATTCCTGAAAACAGCAGGAACCTGATATTTTTAATGGTTTTTCGAATTCCTGCAAACAGGAACCTGATAATTTTGAGGGTTTTTCGAATTCCTGCAAACAGGAACCTGATATTTTTAAAGGTTTCTCGAATTCCTGCAAACAGGAATTCCTGAAAACAGCAGGAACCTGATATTTTTAAAGGTTTTTCGAATTCCTGCAAACAGGAATTCCTGAGAGCAGGAACCTGATATTTTTAAAGGTTTCTCGAATTCCTGCAAACAGGAATTCCTGAAAACAGCAGGAACCTGATATTTTTAAAGGTTTTTCGAATTCCTGCAAACAGGAATTCCTGAAAACAGCAGGAACCTGATATTTTTAAAGGTTTTTCGAATTCCTGCAAACAGGAACCTGATATTTTTAATGGTTTTTCGAATTCCTGCAAACAGGAATTCCTGAAAACAGGAACCTGATATTTTTAAAGGTTTTTCGAATTCCTGCAAACAGGAACCTGATATTTGCAAGGGTTTTTCGAATTCCTGCAAACAGGAACCTGATATTTTTAAAGGTTTTTCGAATTCCTGCAAACAGGAATTCCTTAAAACAGGAACCTGATATTTTTAAAGGTTTTTCGAATTCCTGCAAACAGGAATTCCTGAAAACAGGAACCTGATATTTTTAAAGGTTTTTCGAATTCCTGCAAACAGGAATTCCTGAAAACAGGAACCTGATATTTTTAAAAGTTTTTCGAATTCCTGCAAACAGGAACCTGATGTTTTTAATGGTTTTTCAAATTCCTGCAAACAGGAATGCCTGAAAACAGGAACCTGATATTTTTAATGGTTTTTCGAATTCCTGCAAACAGGAATGCCTGAAAACAGGAACCTGATATTTTTAAGGGTTTTTCGAATTCCTGCAAACAGGAATTCCTGAAAACAGGAACCTGATATTTTTAAAGGTTTTTCGAATTCCTGCAAACAGGAACCTGATATTTTAAATGGTTTTTCAAATTCCTGCAAACAGGAATGCCTGAAAACAGGAACCTGATATTTTTAAAGGTTTTTCGAATTCCTGCAAACAGGAATGCCTGAAAACAGGAACCTGATATTTTTAAAGGTTTTTCGAATTCCTGCAAAGAGGAACCTGATATTTTTAATGGTTTTTCAAATTCCTGCAAACAGGAATGCCTGAAAACAGGAACCTGATACTTTTAAAGGTTTTTCGAATTCCTGCAAACAGGAACCTGATATTTTTAAGGGTTTTTCGAATTCCTGCAAACAGGAACCTGATATTTTTAAAGGTTTCTCGAATTCCTGCAAACAGGAATTCCTCAAAACAGGAACCTGATATTTTCAAGGGTTTTTCGAATTCCTGCAAACAGGAATTCCTAAAAACAGGAACCTGATATTTTTAAGGGTTTTTCGAATTCCTGCAAACAGGAATTCCTGAAAACAGGAACCTGATATTTTTAAAAGTTTTTCGAATTCCTGCAAACAGGAACCTGATGTTTTTAATGGTTTTTCAAATTCCTGCAAACAGGAATGCCTGAAAACAGGAACCTGATATTTTTAATGGTTTTTCGAATTCCTGCAAACAGGAATGCCTGAAAACAGGAACCTGATATTTTTAAGGGTTTTTCGAATTTCTGCAAACAGGAATTCCTGAAAACAGGAACCTGATATTTTTAAAGGTTTTTCGAATTCCTGCAAACAGGAATGCCTGAAAACAGGAACCTGATATTTTTAAAGGTTTTTCGAATTCCTGCAAACAGGAATGCCTGAAAACAGGAACCTGATATTTTTAAAGGTTTTTCAAATTCCTGCAAAGAGGAATTCCTGAAAACAGGAACCTGATATTTTTAAAAGTTTTTCGAATTCCTGCAAACAGGAACCTGATATTTTAAATGGTTTTTCAAATTCCTGCAAACAGGAATGCCTGAAAACAGGAACCTGATATTTTTAAAGGTTTCTCGAATTCCTGCAAACAGGAATTCCTCAAAACAGGAACCTGATATTTTCAAGGGTTTTTCGAATTCCTGCAAACAGGAATTCCTAAAAACAGGAACCTGATATTTTTAAGGGTTTTTCGAATTCCTGCAAACAGGAATTCCTGAAAACAGGAACCTGATATTTTTAAAAGTTTTTCGAATTCCTGCAAACAGGAACCTAATGTTTTTAATGGTTTTTCAAATTCCTGCAAACAGGAATGCCTGAAAACAGGAACCTGATATTTTTAATGGTTTTTCGAATTCCTGCAAACAGGAATGCCTGAAAACAGGAACCTGATATTTTTAAGGGTTTTTCGAATTTCTGCAAACAGGAATTCCTGCAAACAGGAACCTGATATTTTAAATGGTTTTTCGAATTCCTGCAAACAGGAATGCCTGAAAACAGGAACCTGATATTTTTAAGGGTTTTTCGAATTTCTGCAAACAGGAATTCCTGAAAACAGGAACCTGATATTTTTAAAGGTTTTTCGAATTCCTGCAAACAGGAATGCCTGAAAACAGGAACCTGATATTTTTAAAGGTTTTTCGAATTCCTGCAAACAGGAATGCCTGAAAACAGGAACCTGATATTTTTAAAGGTTTTTCAAATTCCTGCAAAGAGGAATTCCTGAAAACAGGAACCTGATATTTTTAAAAGTTTTTCGAATTCCTGCAAACAGGAACCTGATATTTTAAATGGTTTTTCAAATTCCTGCAAACAGGAATGCCTGAAAACAGGAACCTGATATTTTTAAAGGTTTCTCGAATTCCTGCAAACAGGAATTCCTCAAAACAGGAACCTGATATTTTCAAGGGTTTTTCGAATTCCTGCAAACAGGAATTCCTAAAAACAGGAACCTGATATTTTTAAGGGTTTTTCGAATTCCTGCAAACAGGAATTCCTGAAAACAGGAACCTGATATTTTTAAAAGTTTTTCGAATTCCTGCAAACAGGAACCTGATGTTTTTAATGGTTTTTCAAATTCCTGCAAACAGGAATGCCTGAAAACAGGAACCTGATATTTTTAATGGTTTTTCGAATTCCTGCAAACAGGAATGCCTGAAAACAGGAACCTGATATTTTTAAGGGTTTTTCGAATTTCTGCAAACAGGAATTCCTGCAAACAGGAACCTGATATTTTAAATGGTTTTTCAAATTCCTGCAAACAGGAATGCCTGAAAACAGGAACCTGATATTTTTAAAGGTTTTTCGAATTCCTGCAAACAGGAATGCCTGAAAACAGGAACCTGATATTTTTAAAGGTTTTTCGAATTCCTGCAAACAGGAATTCCTGAAAACAGGAACCTGATATTTTTAAAAGTTTTTCGAATTCCTGCAAACAGGAACCTGATATTTTAAATGGTTTTTCAAATTCCTGCAAACAGGAATGCCTGAAAACAGGAACCTGATATTTTTAATGGTTTTTCGAATTCCTGCAAACAGGAATGCCTGAAAACAGGAACCTGATATTTTTAAAGGTTTTTCGAATTCCTGCAAACAGGAACCTGATATTTTAAAGGGTTTTTCGAATTCCTGCAAACAGGAACCTGATATTTTAAAGGGTTTCTCGAATTCCTGCAAACAGAAATTCCTCAAAACAGGAACCTGATAGTTTCAAGGGTTTTTCGAATTCCTGCGAACAGGAATTCCTAAAAACAGGAACCTGATATTTTTAAGGGTTTTTCGAATTCCTGCAAACAGGAATTCCTGAAAACAGGAACCTGATATTTTTAAAGGTTTTTCGAATTCCTGCAAACAGGAATTCCTGAAAACAGGAACCTGATATTTTAAAGGGTTTTTCGAATTCCTGCAAACAGGAACCTGATATTTTTAAAGGTTTTTCGAATTCCTGCAAACAGAAATTCCTCAAAACAGGAACCTGATAGTTTCAAGGGTTTTTCGAATTCCTGCAAACAGGAATTCCTAAAAACAGGAACCTGATATTTTTAAGGGTTTTTCGAATTCCTGCAAACAGGAATTCCTGAAAACAGGAACCTGATATTTTTAAAGGTTTTTCGAATTCCTGCAAACAGGAATTCCTGAAAACCGGAACCTGATATTTTTAAAGGTTTTTTGAATTCCTGCAAACAGGAACCTGATATTTGCAAGGGTTTTTCGAATTCCTGCAAACAGGAACCTGATATTTTTAATGGTTTTTCGAATTCCTGCAAACAGGAATTCCTGAAAACCGGAACCTGATATTTTTAAAGGTTTTTTGAATTCCTGCAAACAGGAACCTGATATTTGCAAGGGTTTTTCAAATTCCTGCAAACAGGAATTCCTGAAAACAGGAGCCTGATATTTTTAATGGTTTTTCGAATTCCTGCAGACAGGAATGCCTGAAAACAGGAACCTGATATTTTTAATGGTTTTTCAAATTCCTGCAGACAGGAATTCCTGAAAACAGGAACCTGATACTTTTAAAGGTTTTTCGAATTCCTGCAAACAGGAACCTGATATTTTTAAAGGTTTTTCGAATTCCTGCAAACAGGAACCTGATATTTTTAAAGGTTTTTCGAATTCCTGCAAACAGGAATTCCTGAAAACAGGAACCTGATATTTTTAATGGTTTTTCGAATTCCTGCAAACAGGAATTCCTGAAAACAGGAACCTGATATTTTTAATGGTTTTTCGAATTCCTGCAAACAGGAATTCCTGAAAACAGGAACCTGATATTTTTAAAGGTTTTTCGAATTCCTGCAAACAGGAACCTGATATTTTAAATGGTTTTTCAAATTCCTGCAAACAGGAATGCCTGAAAACAGGAACCTGATATTTTTAAAGGTTTTTCAAATTCCTGCAAACAGGAATGCCTGAAAACAGGAACCTGATATTTTTAAAGGTTTTTCGAATTCCTGCAAACAGGAATTCCTGAAAACAGGTACCTGATATTTTTAAAAGTTTTTCGAATTCCTGCAAACAGGAACCTGATATTTTAAATGGTTTTTCAAATTCCTGCAAATAGGAATGCCTGAAAACAGGAACCTGATATTTTTAAAGGTTTTTCGAATTCCTGCAAATAGGAACCTGATATTTTTAAGGGTTTTTCGAATTCCTGCAAACAGGAACCTGATATTTTTAAAGGTTTCTCGAATTCCTGCAAACAGGAATTCCTCAAAACAGGAACCTGATATTTTAAATGGTTTTTCAAATTCCTGCAAACAGGAATGCCTGAAAACAGGAACCTGATATTTTTAAAGGTTTTTCAAATTCCTGCAAACAGGAATGCCTGAAAACAGGAACCTGATATTTTTAAAGGTTTTTCGAATTCCTGCAAACAGGAATTCCTGAAAACAGGTACCTGATATTTTTAAAAGTTTTTCGAATTCCTGCAAACAGGAACCTGATATTTTAAATGGTTTTTCAAATTCCTGCAAATAGGAATGCCTGAAAACAGGAACCTGATATTTTTAAAGGTTTTTCGAATTCCTGCAAATAGGAACCTGATATTTTTAAGGGTTTTTCGAATTCCTGCAAACAGGAACCTGATATTTTTAAAGGTTTCTCGAATTCCTGCAAACAGGAATTCCTCAAAACAGGAACCTGATATTTTCAAGGGTTTTTCGAATTCCTGCAAACAGGAATTCCTAAAAACAGGAACCTGATATTTTTAAGGGTTTTTCGAATTCCTGCAAACAGGAATTCCTGAAAACAGGAACCTGATATTTTTAAAAGTTTTTCGAATTCCTGCAAACAGGAACCTGATGTTTTTAATGGTTTTTCAAATTCCTGCAAACAGGAATGCCTGAAAACAGGAACCTGATATTTTTAATAGTTTTTCGAATTCCTGCAAACAGGAATGCCTGAAAACAGGAACCTGATATTTTTAAGGGTTTTTCGAATTCCTGCAAACAGGAATGAATTCCTGAAAACAGGAACCTGATATTTTTAAAGGTTTTTCGAATTCCTGCAAACAGGAACCTGATAGTTTCAAGGGTTTTTCGAATTCCTGCAAACAGGAATTCCTAAAAACAGGAACCTGATATTTTTAAGGGTTTTTCGAATTCCTGCAAACAGGAATTCCTGAAAACAGGAACCTGATATTTTTAAAGGTTTTTCGAATTCCTGCAAACAGGAATTCCTGAAAACCGGAACCTGATATTTTTAAAGGTTTTTTGAATTCCTGCAAACAGGAACCTGATATTTGCAAGGGTTTTTCGAATTCCTGCAAACAGGAACCTGATATTTTTAATGGTTTTTCGAATTCCTGCAAACAGGAATTCCTGAAAACCGGAACCTGATATTTTTAAAGGTTTTTTGAATTCCTGCAAACAGGAACCTGATATTTGCAAGGGTTTTTCAAATTCCTGCAAACAGGAATTCCTGAAAACAGGAGCCTGATATTTTTAATGGTTTTTCGAATTCCTGCAGACAGGAATGCCTGAAAACAGGAACCTGATATTTTTAATGGTTTTTCAAATTCCTGCAGACAGGAATTCCTGAAAACAGGAACCTGATACTTTTAAAGGTTTTTCGAATTCCTGCAAACAGGAACCTGATATTTTTAAAGGTTTTTCGAATTCCTGCAAACAGGAACCTGATATTTTTAAAGGTTTTTCGAATTCCTGCAAACAGGAATTCCTGAAAACAGGAACCTGATATTTTTAATGGTTTTTCGAATTCCTGCAAACAGGAATTCCTGAAAACAGGAACCTGATATTTTTAATGGTTTTTCGAATTCCTGCAAACAGGAATTCCTGAAAACAGGAACCTGATATTTTTAAAGGTTTTTCGAATTCCTGCAAACAGGAACCTGATATTTTAAATGGTTTTTCAAATTCCTGCAAACAGGAATGCCTGAAAACAGGAACCTGATATTTTTAAAGGTTTTTCAAATTCCTGCAAACAGGAATGCCTGGAAACAGGAACCTGATATTTTTAAAGGTTTTTCGAATTCCTGCAAACAGGAATTCCTGAAAACAGGTACCTGATATTTTTAAAAGTTTTTCGAATTCCTGCAAACAGGAACCTGATATTTTAAATGGTTTTTCAAATTCCTGCAAATAGGAATGCCTGAAAACAGGAACCTGATATTTTTAAAGGTTTTTCGAATTCCTGCAAATAGGAACCTGATATTTTTAAGGGTTTTTCGAATTCCTGCAAACAGGAACCTGATATTTTTAAAGGTTTCTCGAATTCCTGCAAACAGGAATTCCTCAAAACAGGAACCTGATATTTTAAATGGTTTTTCAAATTCCTGCAAACAGGAATGCCTGAAAACAGGAACCTGATATTTTTAAAGGTTTTTCAAATTCCTGCAAACAGGAATGCCTGAAAACAGGAACCTGATATTTTTAAAGGTTTTTCGAATTCCTGCAAACAGGAATTCCTGAAAACAGGTACCTGATATTTTTAAAAGTTTTTCGAATTCCTGCAAACAGGAACCTGATATTTTAAATGGTTTTTCAAATTCCTGCAAATAGGAATGCCTGAAAACAGGAACCTGATATTTTTAAAGGTTTTTCGAATTCCTGCAAATAGGAACCTGATATTTTTAAGGGTTTTTCGAATTCCTGCAAACAGGAACCTGATATTTTTAAAGGTTTCTCGAATTCCTGCAAACAGGAATTCCTCAAAACAGGAACCTGATATTTTCAAGGGTTTTTCGAATTCCTGCAAACAGGAATTCCTAAAAACAGGAACCTGATATTTTTAAGGGTTTTTCGAATTCCTGCAAACAGGAATTCCTGAAAACAGGAACCTGATATTTTTAAAAGTTTTTCGAATTCCTGCAAACAGGAACCTGATGTTTTTAATGGTTTTTCAAATTCCTGCAAACAGGAATGCCTGAAAACAGGAACCTGATATTTTTAATAGTTTTTCGAATTCCTGCAAACAGGAATGCCTGAAAACAGGAACCTGATATTTTTAAGGGTTTTTCGAATTCCTGCAAACAGGAATGAATTCCTGAAAACAGGAACCTGATATTTTTAAAGGTTTTTCGAATTCCTGCAAACAGGAACCTGATATTTTAAATGGTTTTTCAAATTCCTGCAAACAGGAATGCCTGAAAACAGGAACCTGATATTTTTAAAGGTTTTTCGAATTCCTGCAAACAGGAATGCCTGAAAACAGGAACCTGATATTTTTAAAGGTTTTTCGAATTCCTGCAAACAGGAATTCCTGAAAACAGGAACCTGATATTTTTAAAAGTTTTTCGAATTCCTGCAAACAGGAACCTGATATTTTAAATGGTTTTTCAAATTCCTGCAAACAGGAATGCCTGAAAACAGGAACCTGATATTTTCAATGGTTTTTCGAATTCCTGCAAACAGGAATGCCTGAAAACAGGAACCTGATATTTTTAAAGGTTTTTCGAATTCCTGCAAACAGGAACCTGATATTTTTAAGGGTTTTTCGAATTCCTGCAAACAGGAACCTGATATTTTTAAAGGTTTCTCGAATTCCTGCAAACAGGAATTCCTCAAAACAGGAACCTGATAGTTTCAAGGGTTTTTCGAATTCCTGCAAACAGGAATTCCTAAAAACAGGAACCTGATATTTTTAAGGGTTTTTCGAATTCCTGCAAACAGGAACCTGATATTTTTAAAGGTTTCTCGAATTCCTGCAAACAGGAATTCCTCAAAACAGGAACCTGATAGTTTTAAGGGTTTTTCGAATTCCTGCAAACAGGAATTCCTGAAAACAGGAACCTGATATTTTTAAAGGTTTTTCGAATTCCTGCAAACAGGAATTCCTGAAAACAGGAACCTGATATTTTTAAAGGTTTTTCGAATTCCTGCAAACAGGAACCTGATAATTTTAAAGGTTTCTCGAATTCCTGCAAACAGGAACCTGATATTTTTAATGGTTTTTCGAATTCCTGCAAACAGGAATTCCTGAAAACCGGAACCTGATATTTTTAAAGGTTTTTTGAATTCCTGCAAACAGGAACCTGATATTTGCAAGGGTTTTTCGAATTCCTGCAAACAGGAATGCCTGAAAACAGGAACCTGATATTTTCAAAGGTTTTTCGAATTCCTGCAAACAGGAACCTGATATTTTTAATGGTTTTTCAAATTCCTGCAAACAGGAATTCCTGAAAACAGGAACCTGATACTTTTAAAGGTTTTTCGAATTCCTGCAAACAGGAAACTGATATTTTTAAAGGTTTTCCGAATTCCTGCAAACAGGAATTCCTGAAAACAGGAACCTGATATTTTTAAAGGTTTTTCGAATTCCTGCAAACAGGAACCTGATATTTTTAAAGGTTTTTCGAATTCCTGCAAACAGGAATTCCTGAAAACCGGAACCTGATATTTTTAATGGTTTTTCGAATTCCTGCAAACAGGAATGCCTGAAAACAGGAACCTGATATTTTTAAAAGTTTTTCGAATTCCTGCAAACAGGAACCTGATATTTTTAATGGTTTTTCAAATTCCTGCAATCAGGAATGCCTGAAAACAGGAACCTGATATTTTTAATGGTTTTTCGAATTCCTGCAAATAGGAATGCCTGAAAACAGGAACCTGATATTTTTAAAGGTTTTTCGAATTCCTGCAAACAGGAACCTGATATTTTTAAGGGTTTTTCGAATTCCTGCAAACAGGAACCTGATATTTTTAAAGGTTTCTCGAATTCCTGCAAACAGGAATTCCTCAAAACAGGAACCTGATATTTTCAAGGGTTTTTCGAATTCCTGCAAACAGGAATTCCTAAAAACAGGAACCTGATATTTTTAAGGGTTTTTCGAATTCCTGCAAACAGGAATTCCTGAAAACAGGAACCTGATATTTTTAAAGGTTTTTCGAATTCCTGCAAACAGGAATGCCTGAAAACAGGAACCTGATATTTTTAAAGGTTTTTAGAATTCCTGCAAACAGGAATTCCTAAAAACAGGAACCTGATATTTTTAAGGGTTTTTCGAATTCCTGCAAACAGGAATTCCTAAAAACAGGAACCTGATATTTTTAAGGGTTTTTCGAATTCCTGCAAACAGGAATTCCTGAAAACAGGAACCTGATATTTTTAATGGTTTTTCGAATTCCTGCGAACAGGAATGCCTGAAAACAGGAACCTGATATTTTTAAAGGTTTTTCGAATTCCTGCAAACAGGAACCTGATATTTTTAAGGGTTTTTCGAATTCCTGCAAACAGGAACCTGATATTTTTAAAGGTTTCTCGAATTCCTGCAAACAGGAATTCCTCAAAACAGGAACCTGATATTTTCAAGGGTTTTTCGAATTCCTGCAAACAGGAATTCCTGCAAACAGGAACCTGATATTTTTAAAGGTTTTTCGAATTCCTGCAAACAGGAATTCCTGAAAACAGGAACCTGATATTTTTAAAGGTTTTTCGATTTCCTGCAAACAGGAATTCCTGAAAACAGGAACCTGATATTTTTAAAGGTTTTTCGATTTTCTGCAAACAGGAATTCCTGAAAACAGGAACCTGATATTTTCAAGGGTTTTTCGAATTCCTGCAAACAGGAATTCCTAAAAACAGGAACCTGATATTTTTAAGGGTTTTTCGAATTCCTGAAAACAGGAATTCCTGAAAACAGGAACCTGATATTTTTAAAGGTTTTTCGAATTCCTGCGAACAGGAACCTGATATTTGCAAGGCTTTTCGAATTCCTGTAAAATATCACTCACGACTATTTTACAGAAAACATTGCTGAAGAAGCAGTGTGTTCCATTTTATGTAAAATATCACTCACGAATATTTTACAGAAAACATTGATGTTGAGGCAGTGTGTTCCATTTTACGTAAAATATCACTCACGAATATTTTACAGAAAACATTGATGTTGAGGCAGTGTGTTCCATTTTACGTAAATTATCACTCACGAATATTTTACAGAAAACATTGATGTTGAGGCAGTGTGTTCCATTTTACGTAAAATATCACTCACGAATATTTTACAGAAAACATTGATGTTGAGGCAGTGTGTTCCATTTTACGTAAATTATCACTCACGAATATTTTACAGAAAACATTGATGTTGAGGCAGTGTGTTCCATTTTATGTAAAATATCGTTCACGAATATTTTACAGAAAACATTGATGTTGAGGCAGTGTGTTCCATTTTATGTAAAATATCACTCACGAATATTTTACAGAAAACATTGATGTTGAGGCAGTGTGTTCCATTTTACGTAAAATATCACTCACGAATATTTTACAGAAAACATTTTAGGTTTAACTTCTTAGGTTTAGGTTTAACTTCTTGGGTTTAGGTTTAACTTCTTAAGCTTAGGTTTAACTTCTTAGGTTTAGGTTCAACTTCTTAGGTTTAGGTTTAACTTCTAAGGTTTAGGTTTAACTTCTTAGGTTTAGGTTTAACTTCTTAGGCTTAGGTTTAACTTCTTAGGTTTAGGTTTAACTTCTTAGGTTTAGGTGTAACTTCTAAGGTTTAGGTTTAACTTCTTAGGTTTAGGTTTAACTTCTTAGGTTTAGGTTTAACTTCTTAGGTTTAGGTTAACCTTCTTAGGTTTAGGTTTAACTTCTTAGGTTTAGGTTAACCTTCTTAGGTTTAGGTTTAACTTCTTAGGTTTAGGTTTAACTTCTTAGGTTTAGGTTTAACTTCTTAGGTTTAGGTTTAACTTCTTAGGTTTAGGTTTAACTTCTTAGGTTTAGGTTTAACTTCTTAGGTTTAGGTATAACTTCTAAGGTTTAGGTTTAACTTCTTAGGTTTAGGTTTAACTTCTTAGGTTTAGGTTTAACTTCTTAGGTTTAGGTTAACCTTCTTAGGTTTAGGTTAACCTTCTTAGGTTTAGGTTAACCTTCTTAGGTTTAGGTTTAACTTCTTAGGTTTACGTTTAACTTCTTAGGTTTAGGTTTAACTTCTTAGGTTTAGGTTTAACTTCTTAGGTTTAGGTTTAACTTCTTAGGTTTAGGTTTAACTTCTTAGGTTTAGGTTTAACCTCTTAGGTTAAGGTTTAACTTCTTCAGGTTTAACTTCAGAAGCAGTGTGTTCCACTTTATGTAAAATATCACTCACGACTATTTTACAGAAAACATTGATGTTGAGGCAGTGTGTTCCATTTTACGTAAAATATCACTCACGAATATTCTACAGAAAACATTTTAGGTTTAACTTCTTAGGTTTAGGTTTAACTTCTTAGGTTTAGGATCAGGTTCCTGTAAATCCTGAAAACAGGAACCTGATATTTTTAATGGTTTTTCGAATTCCTGCAAACAGGAATGCCTGAAAACAGGAACCTGATATTTTTAATGGTTTTTCGAATTCCTGCAAACAGGAATGCCTGAAAACAGGAACCTGATATTTTTAAGGGTTTTTCGAATTCCTGCAAACAGGAATTCCTGAAAACAGGAACCTGATATTTTTAAAAGTTTTTCGAATTCCTGCAAACAGGAACCTGATATTTTAAATGGTTTTTCAAATTCCTGCAAACAGGAATGCCTGAAAACAGGAACCTGATATTTTTAATGGTTTTTCGAATTCCTGCAAACAGGAATGCCTGAAAACAGGAACCTGATATTTTTAATGGTTTTTCGAATTCCTGCAAACAGGAATGCCTGAAAACAGGAACCTGATATTTTTAATGGTTTTTCGAATTCCTGCAAACAGGAACCTGATATTTTTAAAGGTTTGTCGAATTCCTGCAAACAGGAATTCCTCAAAACAGGAACCTGATATTTTCAAGGGTTTTTCGAATTCCTGCGAACAGGAATTCCTAAAAACAGGAACCTGATATTTTTAAGGGTTTTTCGAATTCCTGCAAACAGGAATTCCTGAAAACAGGAACCTGATATTTTTAATGGTTTTTCGAATTCCTGCAAACAGGAATGCCTGAAAACAGGAACCTGATATTTTTAATGGTTTTTCGAATTCCTGCAAACAGGAACCTGATATTTTTAAAGGTTTTTCGAATTCCTGCAAACAGGAACCTGATATTTTTAAAGGTTTGTCGAATTCCTGCAAACAGGAATTCCTCAAAACAGGAACCTGATATTTTCAAGGGTTTTTCGAATTCCTGCGAACAGGAATTCCTAAAAACAGGAACCTGATATTTTCAAGGGTTTTTCGAATTCCTGCGAACAGGAATTCCTAAAAACAGGAACCTGATATTTTTAATGGTTTTTCGAATTCCTGCAAACAGGAATGCCTGAAAACAGGAACCTGATATTTTTAATGGTTTTTCGAATTCCTGCAAACAGGAATGCCTGAAAACAGGAACCTGATATTTTTAATGGTTTTTCGAATTCCTGCAAACAGGAACCTGATATTTTTAAAGGTTTGTCGAATTCCTGCAAACAGGAATTCCTCAAAACAGGAACCTGATATTTTCAAGGGTTTTTCGAATTCCTGCGAACAGGAATTCCTAAAAACAGGAACCTGATATTTTTAAGGGTTTTTCGAATTCCTGCAAACAGGAATTCCTGAAAACAGGAACCTGATATTTTTAATGGTTTTTCGAATTCCTGCAAACAGGAATGCCTGAAAACAGGAACCTGATATTTTTAATGGTTTTTCGAATTCCTGCAAACAGGAACCTGATATTTTTAAAGGTTTTTCGAATTCCTGCAAACAGGAACCTGATATTTTTAAAGGTTTGTCGAATTCCTGCAAACAGGAATTCCTCAAAACAGGAACCTTATATTTTCAAGGGTTTTTCGAATTCCTGCGAACAGGAATTCCTAAAAACAGGAACCTTATATTTTCAAGGGTTTTTCGAATTCCTGCGAACAGGAATTCCTAAAAACAGGAACCTGATATTTTTAAGGGTTTTTCGAATTCCTGCAAACAGGAATTCCTGAAAACAGGAACCTGATATTTTTAATGGTTTTTCGAATTCCTGCAAACAGGAACCTGATATTTTGAAAGGTTTTTCGAATTCCTGCAAACAGGAACCTGATATTTTTAAAGGTTTTTCGAATTCCTGCAAACAGGAACCTGATATTTTTAAAGGTTTTTCGAATTCCTGCAAACAGGAACCTGATATTTTTAAAGATTTTTCGAATTCCTGCAAACAGGAACCTGATATTTTTAAGGGTTTTTCGAATTCCTGCAAACAGGAATGCCTGAAAACAGGAACCTGATATTTTTAAGGGTTTTTCGAATTCCTGCAAACAGGAACCTGATATTTTTAAAGGTTTTTCGAATTCCTGCAAACAGGAACCTGATATTTTTAAAGGTTTTTCGAATTCCTGCAAACAGGAATGCCTGAAAACAGGAACCTGATATTTTTAAAGGTTTTTTGAATTCCTGCAAACAGGAATGCCTGAAAACAGGAACCTGATATTTTTAAGGGTTTTTCGAATTCCTGCAAACAGGAATTCCTGAAAACAGGAACCTGATATTTTTAAGGGTTTTTCGAATTCCTGCAAACAGGAATTCCTGAAAACAGGAACCTAATATTTTTAAGGGTTTTTCGAATTCCTGCAAACAGGAATTCCTGAAAACAGGAACCTGATATTTTTAAAGGTTTTTCGAATCGCTGCAGACAGGAATGCCTGAAAACAGGAACCTGATATTTTTAAAGGTTTTTCGAATTCCTGCAAACAGGAATGCCTGAAAACAGGAACCTGATATTTTTAAGGGTTTTTCGAATTCCTGCAAACAGGAATTCCTGAAAACAGGAACCTGATATTTTTAAGGGTTTTTCGAATTCCTGCAAACAGGAATTCCTGAAAACAGGAACCTGATATTTTTAATGGTTTTTCGAATTCCTGCAAACAGGAATGCCTGAAAACAGGAACCTGATATTTTTAATGGTTTTTCGAATTCCTGCAAACAGGAATGCCTGAAAACAGGAACCTGATATTTTTAAGGGTTTTTCGAATTCCTGCAAATAGGAATTCCTGAAAACAGGAACCTAATATTTTTAAGGGTTTTTCGAATTCCTGCAAACAGGAACCTGATATTTTTAAAGGTTTTTCGAATTCCTGCAAACAGGAATGCCTGAAAACAGGAACCTGATATTTTTAAAGGTTTTTCGAATTCCTGCAAACAGGAACCTGATATTTTTAAAGGTTTTTCGAATTCCTGCAAACAGGAACCTGATATTTTTAAGGGTTTTTCGAATTCCTGCAAACAGGAATGCCTGAAAACAGGAACCTGATATTTTTAAGGGTTTTTCGAATTCCTGCAAACAGGAACCTGATATTTTTAAAGGTTTTTCGAATTCCTGCAAACAGGAATGCCTGAAAACAGGAACCTGATATTTTTAAGGGTTTTTCGAATTCCTGCAAACAGGAACCTGATATTTTTAAAGGTTTTTCGAATTCCTGCAAACAGGAATGCCTGAAAACAGGAACCTTATATTTTTAAAGGTTTTTTGAATTCCTGCAAACAGGAATGCCTGAAAACAGGAACCTGATATTTTTAAGGGTTTTTCGAATTCCTGCAAACAGGAATTCCTGAAAACAGGAACCTGATATTTTTAAGGGTTTTTCGAATTCCTGCAAACAGGAATTCCTGAAAACAGGAACCTAATATTTTTAAGGGTTTTTCGAATTCCTGCAAACAGGAACCTGATATTTTTAAAGGTTTTTCGAATCGCTGCAGACAGGAATGCCTGAAAACAGGACCCTGATATTTTTAAAGGTTTTTCGAATTCCTGCAAACAGGAATGCCTGAAAACAGGAACCTGATATTTTTAAGGGTTTTTCGAATTCCTGCAAACAGGAATTCCTGAAAACAGGAACCTGATATTTTTAAGGGTTTTTCGAATTCCTGCAAACAGGAATTCCTGAAAACAGGAACCTGATATTTTTAATGGTTTTTCGAATTCCTGCAAACAGGAATGCCTGAAAACAGGAACCTGATATTTTTAATGGTTTTTCGAATTCCTGCAAACAGGAATGCCTGAAAACAGGAACCTGATATTTTTAAGGGTTTTTCGAATTCCTGCAAATAGGAATTCCTGAAAACAGGAACCTAATATTTTTAAGGGTTTTTCGAATTCCTGCAAACAGGAACCTGATATTTTTAAAGGTTTTTCGAATTCCTGCAAACAGGAATGCCTGAAAACAGGAACCTGATATTTTTAAAGGTTTTTCGAATTCCTGCAAACAGGAATTCCTGAAAACAGGAACCTGATATTTTTAAGGGTTTTTCGAATTCCTGCAAACAGGAACCTGATATTTTTAAAGGTTTTTCGAATTCCTGCAAACAGGAACCTGATATTTTTAAAGGTTTTTCGAATTCCTGCAAACAGGAATGCCTGAAAACAGGAACCTGATATTTTTAAAGGTTTTTCGAATTCCTGCAAACAGGAACCTGATATTTTTAAAGGTTTTTCGAATTCCTGCAAACAGGAATGCCTGAAAACAGGAACCTGATATTTTTAATGGTTTTTCGAATTCCTGCAAACAGGAACCTGATATTTTTAAAGGTTTTTCGAATTCCTGCAAACAGGAACCTGATATTTTTAAAGGTTTTTCGAATTCCTGCAAACAGGAACCTGATATTTTTAAAGGTTTTTCGAATTCCTGCAAACAGGAACCTGATATTTTTAAAGGTTTTTCGAATTCCTGCAAACAGGAACCTGATATTTTTAAAGGTTTTTCGAATTCCTGCAAACAGGAACCTGATATTTTTAAGGGTTTTTCGAATTCCTGCAAGGTTCCTGTTTTTAGGAATTCCTGTTCGCAGGAATTCGAAAAACCCTTGAAAATATCAGGTTCCTGTTTTTAGGAATTCCTGTTTGCAGGAATTCGAAAAACCCTTGAAACTATCAGGTTCCTGTTTTGAGGAATTCCTGTTTGCAGGAATTCGAGAAACCTTTAAAAATATCAGGTTCCTGTTTGCAGGAATTCGAAAAACCCTTAAAAATATCAGGTTCCTGTTTTCAGGCATTCCTGTTTGCAGGAATTCGAAAAACCATTAAAAATATCAGGTTCCTGTTTTCAGGCATTCCTGTTTGCAGGAATTCGAAAAACCATTAAAAATATCAGGTTCCTGTTTTCAGGAATTCCTGTTTGCAGGAATTCGAAAAACCCTTAAAAATATCAGGTTCCTGTTTTCAGGAATTCCTGTTTGCAGGAATTCGAAAAACCCTTAAAAATATCAGGTTCCTGTTTTCAGGCATTCCTGTTTGCAGGAATTCGAAAAACCTTTAAAAATATCAGGTTCCTGTTTTCAGGCATTCCTGTCTGCAGCGATTCGAAAAACCTTTAAAAATATCAGGTTCCTGTTTGCAGGAATTCGAAAAACCCTTAAAAATATTAGGTTCCTGTTTTCAGGAATTCCTGTTTGCAGGAATTCGAAAAACCCTTAAAAATATCAGGTTCCTGTTTTCAGGAATTCCTGTTTGCAGGAATTCGAAAAACCCTTAAAAATATCAGGTTCCTGTTTTCAGGCATTCCTGTTTGCAGGAATTCAAAAAACCTTTAAAAATATCAGGTTCCTGTTTTCAGGCATTCCTGTTTGCAGGAATTCGAAAAACCTTTAAAAATATCAGGTTCCTGTTTGCAGGAATTCGAAAAACCCTTAAAAATATCAGGTTCCTGTTTTCAGGCATTCCTGTTTGCAGGAATTCGAAAAACCTTTAAAAATATCAGGTTCCTGTTTGCAGGAATTCGAAAAACCCTTAAAAATATCAGGTTCCTGTTTTCAGGCATTCCTGTTTGCAGGAATTCGAAAAACCCTTAAAAATATCAGGTTCCTGTTTGCAGGAATTCGAAAAACCTTTAAAAATATCAGGTTCCTGTTTGCAGGAATTCGAAAAACCTTTAAAAATATCAGGTTCCTGTTTTCAGGCATTCCTGTTTGCAGGAATTCGAAAAACCTTTAAAAATATCAGGTTCCTGTTTGCAGGAATTCGAAAAACCCTTAAAAATATTAGGTTCCTGTTTTCAGGAATTCCTATTTGCAGGAATTCGAAAAACCCTTAAAAATATCAGGTTCCTGTTTTCAGGCATTCCTGTTTGCAGGAATTCGAAAAACCATTAAAAATATCAGGTTCCTGTTTTCAGGCATTCCTGTTTGCAGGAATTCGAAAAACCATTAAAAATATCAGGTTCCTGTTTTCAGGAATTCCTGTTTGCAGGAATTCGAAAAACCCTTAAAAATATCAGGTTCCTGTTTTCAGGAATTCCTGTTTGCAGGAATTCGAAAAACCCTTAAAAATATCAGGTTCCTGTTTTCAGGCATTCCTGTTTGCAGGAATTCGAAAAACCTTTAAAAATATCAGGTTCCTGTTTTCAGGCATTCCTGTCTGCAGCGATTCGAAAAACCTTTAAAAATATCAGGTTCCTGTTTTCAGGAATTCCTGTTTGCAGGAATTCGAAAAACCCTTAAAAATATTAGGTTCCTGTTTTCAGGAATTCCTGTTTGCAGGAATTCGAAAAACCCTTAAAAATATTAGGTTCCTGTTTTCAGGAATTCCTGTTTGCAGGAATTCGAAAAACCCTTAAAAATATCAGGTTCCTGTTTTCAGGCATTCCTGTTTGCAGGAATTCAAAAAACCTTTAAAAATATCAGGTTCCTGTTTTCAGGCATTCCTGTTTGCAGGAATTCGAAAAACCTTTAAAAATATCAGGTTCCTGTTTGCAGGAATTCGAAAAACCTTTAAAAATATCAGGTTCCTGTTTTCAGGCATTCCTGTTTGCAGGAATTCGAAAAACCCTTAAAAATATCAGGTTCCTGTTTTCAGGAATTCCTGTTTGCAGGAATTCGAAAAACCCTTAAAAATATCAGGTTCCTGTTTTCAGGCATTCCTGTTTGCAGGAATTCGAAAAACCTTTAAAAATATCAGGTTCCTGTTTTCAGGCATTCCTGTCTGCAGCGATTCGAAAAACCTTTAAAAATATCAGGTTCCTGTTTTCAGGAATTCCTGTTTGCAGGAATTCGAAAAACCCTTAAAAATATTAGGTTCCTGTTTTCAGGAATTCCTGTTTGCAGGAATTCGAAAAACCCTTAAAAATATTAGGTTCCTGTTTTCAGGAATTCCTGTTTGCAGGAATTCGAAAAACCCTTAAAAATATCAGGTTCCTGTTTTCAGGCATTCCTGTTTGCAGGAATTCAAAAAACCTTTAAAAATATCAGGTTCCTGTTTTCAGGCATTCCTGTTTGCAGGAATTCGAAAAACCTTTAAAAATATCAGGTTCCTGTTTGCAGGAATTCGAAAAACCTTTAAAAATATCAGGTTCCTGTTTGCAGGAATTCGAAAAACCCTTAAAAATATCAGGTTCCTGTTTTCAGGCATTCCTGTTTGCAGGAATTCGAAAAACCCTTAAAAATATCAGGTTCCTGTTTGCAGGAATTCGAAAAATCTTTAAAAATATCAGGTTCCTGTTTGCAGGAATTCGAAAAACCTTTAAAAATATCAGGTTCCTGTTTGCAGGAATTCGAAAAACCTTTAAAAATATCAGGTTCCTGTTTGCAGGAATTCGAAAAACCTTTCAAAATATCAGGTTCCTGTTTGCAGGAATTCGAAAAACCATTAAAAATATCAGGTTCCTGTTTTCAGGAATTCCTGTTTGCAGGAATTCGAAAAACCCTTAAAAATATCAGGTTCCTGTTTTTAGGAATTCCTGTTCGCAGGAATTCGAAAAACCCTTGAAAATATAAGGTTCCTGTTTTGAGGAATTCCTGTTTGCAGGAATTCGACAAACCTTTAAAAATATCAGGTTCCTGTTTGCAGGAATTCGAAAAACCTTTAAAAATATCAGGTTCCTGTTTGCAGGAATTCGAAAAACCATTAAAAATATCAGGTTCCTGTTTTCAGGCATTCCTGTTTGCAGGAATTCGAAAAACCATTAAAAATATCAGGTTCCTGTTTTCAGGAATTCCTGTTTGCAGGAATTCGAAAAACCCTTAAAAATATCAGGTTCCTGTTTTTAGGAATTCCTGTTCGCAGGAATTCGAAAAACCCTTGAAAATATCAGGTTCCTGTTTTGAGGAATTCCTGTTTGCAGGAATTCGACAAACCTTTAAAAATATCAGGTTCCTGTTTGCAGGAATTCGAAAAACCATTAAAAATATCAGGTTCCTGTTTTCAGGCATTCCTGTTTGCAGGAATTCGAAAAACCATTAAAAATATCAGGTTCCTGTTTTCAGGCATTCCTGTTTGCAGGAATTCGAAAAACCATTAAAAATATCAGGTTCCTGTTTTCAGGCATTCCTGTTTGCAGGAATTTGAAAAACCATTTAAAATATCAGGTTCCTGTTTGCAGGAATTCGAAAAACTTTTAAAAATATCAGGTTCCTGTTTTCAGGAATTCCTGTTTGCAGGAATTCGAAAAACCCTTAAAAATATCAGGTTCCTGTTTTCAGGCATTCCTGTTTGCAGGAATTCGAAAAACCATTAAAAATATCAGGTTCCTGTTTTCAGGCATTCCTGTTTGCAGGAATTCGAAAAACCATTAAAAATATCAGGTTCCTGTTTTCAGGATTTACAGGAACCTGATCCTAAACCTAAGAAGTTAAACCTAAACCTAAGAAGTTAAACCTAAAATGTTTTCTGTAGAATATTCGTGAGTGATATTTTACGTAAAATGGAACACACTGCCTCAACATCAATGTTTTCTGTAAAATAGTCGTGAGTGATATTTTACATAAAGTGGAACACACTGCTTCTGAAGTTAAACCTGAAGAAGTTGAACCTTAACCTAAGAGGTTAAACCTAAACCTAAGAAGTTAAACCTAAACCTAAGAAGTTAAACCTAAACCTAAGAAGTTAAACCTAAACCTAAGAAGTTAAACCTAAACCTAAGAAGTTAAACCTAAACCTAAGAAGTTAAACCTAAACCTAAGAAGGTTAACCTAAACCTAAGAAGGTTAACCTAAACCTAAGAAGGTTAACCTAAACCTAAGAAGTTAAACCTAAACCTAAGAAGTTAAACCTAAACCTAAGAAGTTAAACCTAAACCTTAGAAGTTATACCTAAACCTAAGAAGTTAAACCTAAACCTAAGAAGTTAAACCTAAACCTAAGAAGTTAAACCTAAACCTAAGAAGTTGAACCTAAACCTAAGAAGTTAAACCTAAACCTAAGAAGTTAAACCTAAACCTAAGAAGGTTAACCTAAACCTAAGAAGTTAAACCTAAACCTAAGAAGGTTAACCTAAACCTAAGAAGTTAAACCTAAACCTAAGAAGTTAAACCTAAACCTAAGAAGTTAAACCTAAACCTTAGAAGTTACACCTAAACCTAAGAAGTTAAACCTAAACCTAAGAAGTTAAACCTAAGCCTAAGAAGTTAAACCTAAACCTAAGAAGTTAAACCTAAACCTTAGAAGTTAAACCTAAACCTAAGAAGTTGAACCTAAACCTAAGAAGTTAAACCTAAGCTTAAGAAGTTAAACCTAAACCCAAGAAGTTAAACCTAAACCTAAGAAGTTAAACCTAAAATGTTTTCTGTAAAATATTCGTGAGTGATATTTTACGTAAAATGGAACACACTGCCTCAACATCAATGTTTTCTGTAAAATATTCGTGAGTGATATTTTACATAAAATGGAACACACTGCCTCAACATCAATGTTTTCTGTAAAATATTCGTGAACGATATTTTACATAAAATGGAACACACTGCCTCAACATCAATGTTTTCTGTAAAATATTCGTGAGTGATAATTTACGTAAAATGGAACACACTGCCTCAACATCAATGTTTTCTGTAAAATATTCGTGAGTGATATTTTACGTAAAATGGAACACACTGCCTCAACATCAATGTTTTCTGTAAAATATTCGTGAGTGATATTTTACATAAAATGGAACACACTGCTTCTTCAGCAATGTTTTCTGTAAAATAGTCGTGAGTGATATTTTACAGGAATTCGAAAAGCCTTGCAAATATCAGGTTCCTGTTCGCAGGAATTCGAAAAACCTTTAAAAATATCAGGTTCCTGTTTTCAGGAATTCCTGTTTTCAGGAATTCGAAAAACCCTTAAAAATATCAGGTTCCTGTTTTTAGGAATTCCTGTTTGCAGGAATTCGAAAAACCCTTGAAAATATCAGGTTCCTGTTTTCAGGAATTCCTGTTTGCAGGAAATCGAAAAACCTTTAAAAATATCAGGTTCCTGTTTTCAGGAATTCCTGTTTGCAGGAAATCGAAAAACCTTTAAAAATATCAGGTTCCTGTTTTCAGGAATTCCTGTTTGCAGGAATTCGAAAAACCTTTAAAAATATCAGGTTCCTGTTTTCAGGAATTCCTGTTTGCAGGAATTCGAAAAACCTTTAAAAATATCAGGTTCCTGTTTGCAGGAATTCGAAAAACCCTTAAAAATATCAGGTTCCTGTTTGCAGGAATTCGAAAAACCTTTAAAAATATCAGGTTCCTGTTTTCAGGCATTCCTGTTCGCAGGAATTCGAAAAACCATTAAAAATATCAGGTTCCTGTTTTCAGGAATTCCTGTTTGCAGGAATTCGAAAAACCCTTAAAAATATCAGGTTCCTGTTTTTAGGAATTCCTGTTTGCAGGAATTCGAAAAACCCTTAAAAATATCAGGTTCCTGTTTTTAGGAATTCCTGTTTGCAGGAATTCGAAAAACCTTTAAAAATATCAGGTTCCTGTTTTCAGGCATTCCTGTTTGCAGGAATTCGAAAAACCTTTAAAAATATCAGGTTCCTGTTTTCAGGAATTCCTGTTTGCAGGAATTCGAAAAACCCTTAAAAATATCAGGTTCCTGTTTTTAGGAATTCCTGTTTGCAGGAATTCGAAAAACCCTTGAAAATATCAGGTTCCTGTTTTGAGGAATTCCTGTTTGCAGGAATTCGAGAAACCTTTAAAAATATCAGGTTCCTGTTTGCAGGAATTCGAAAAACCCTTAAAAATATCAGGTTCCTGTTTGCAGGAATTCGAAAAACCTTTAAAAATATCAGGTTCCTGTTTTCAGGCATTCCTATTTGCAGGAATTCGAAAAACCATTAAAAATATCAGGTTCCTGTTTTCAGGCATTCCTGATTGCAGGAATTTGAAAAACCATTAAAAATATCAGGTTCCTGTTTGCAGGAATTCGAAAAACTTTTAAAAATATCAGGTTCCTGTTTTCAGGCATTCCTGTTTGCAGGAATTCGAAAAACCATTAAAAATATCAGGTTCCGGTTTTCAGGAATTCCTGTTTGCAGGAATTCGAAAAACCTTTAAAAATATCAGGTTCCTGTTTGCAGGAATTCGAAAAACCTTTAAAAATATCAGGTTCCTGTTTTCAGGAATTCCTGTTTGCAGGAATTCGGAAAACCTTTAAAAATATCAGGTTCCTGTTTGCAGGAATTCGAAAAACCTTTAAAAGTATCAGGTTCCTGTTTTCAGGAATTCCTGTTTGCAGGAATTTGAAAAACCATTAAAAATATCAGGTTCCTGTTTGCAGGAATTCGAAAAACCTTTGAAAATATCAGGTTCCTGTTTTCAGGCATTCCTGTTTGCAGGAATTCGAAAAACCCTTGCAAATATCAGGTTCCTGTTTGCAGGAATTCAAAAAACCTTTAAAAATATCAGGTTCCGGTTTTCAGGAATTCCTGTTTGCAGGAATTCGAAAAACCATTAAAAATATCAGGTTCCTGTTTGCAGGAATTCGAGAAACCTTTAAAATTATCAGGTTCCTGTTTGCAGGAATTCGAAAAACCTTTAAAAATATCAGGTTCCTGTTTTCAGGAATTCCTGTTTGCAGGAATTCGAAAAACCTTTAAAAATATCAGGTTCCTGTTTTCAGGAATTCCTGTTTGCAGGAATTCGAAAAACCCTTAAAAATATCAGGTTCCTGTTTTTAGGAATTCCTGTTTGCAGGAATTCGAAAAACCCTTGAAACTATCAGGTTCCTGTTTTGAGGAATTCCTGTTTGCAGGAATTCGAGAAACCTTTAAAAATATCAGGTTCCTGTTTGCAGGAATTCGAAAAACCCTTAAAAATATCAGGTTCCTGTTTGCAGGAATTCGAAAAACCTTTAAAAATATCAGGTTCCTGTTTTCAGGCATTCCTGTTTGCAGGAATTCGAAAAACCATTAAAAATATCAGGTTCCTGTTTTCAGGCATTCCTGTTTGCAGGAATTTGAAAAACCAGGAACCTGATATTTTTAAAGGTTTTTCGAATTCCTGCAAACAGGAATTCCTGAAAACAGGAACCTGATATTTTTAAAGGTTTTTCGAATTCCTGCAAACAGGAACCTGATATTTTTAAAGGTTTTTCGAATTCCTGCAAACAGGAATTCCTGAAAACAGGAACCTGATAATTTTAAAAGTTTTTCGAATTCCTGCAAACAGGAACCTGATATTTTAAATGGTTTTTCAAATTCCTGCAAACAGGAATGCCTGAAAACAGGAACCTGATATTTTTAATGGTTTTTCGAATTCCTGCAAACAGGAATGCCTGAAAACAGGAACCTGATATTTTTAAGGGTTTTTCGAATTCCTGCAAACAGGAATTCCTGAAAACAGGAACCTGATATTTTTAATGGTTTTTCGAATTCCTGCAAACAGGAACCTGATATTTTTAAAGGTTTTTCGAACTCCTGCAAACAGGAACCTGATATTTGCAAGGGTTTTTCGAATTCCTGCAAACAGGAACCTGATATTTTAAAAAGTTTTTCAAATTCCTGCAAACAGGAATTCCTGAAAACAGGAACCTGATATTTTTAAAGGTTTTTCGAATTCCTGCAAACAGGAAATGTTTTCAGGAATTCCTGTTCGCAGGAATTTGAAAAACTTTTAAAAATATCAGGTTCCTGTTTTCAGGAATTCCTGTTTGCAGGAATTCGAAAAACCTTTAAAAATATCAGGTTCCTGTTTTCAGGCATTCCTGTTTGCAGGAATTCGAAAAACCTTTAAAAAGATCAGGTTCCTGTTTTCAGGAATTCGAAAAACTTTTAAAAATATCAGGTTCCTGTTCTCAGGAATTCCTGTTTGCAGGAATTCGAAAAACCTTTAAAAATATCAGGTTCCTGTTTTCAGGAATTCCTGTTTGCAGGAATTCGAAAAACCTTTAAAAATATCAGGTTCCTGTTTGCAGGAATTCGGACAACCCTTAAAAATATCAGGTTCCTGTTTTAAGGAATTCCTGTTTGCAGGAATTCGAAAAACCTTTAAAATTATCAGGTTCCTGTTTTCAGGAATTCCGGTTTGCAGGAATTCGAAAAACCTTTAAAAATATCAGGTTCCTGTTTTCAGGCATTCCTGTTTGCAGGAATTCGAAAAACCTTTAAAATTATCAGGTTCCTGTTTTCAGGAATTCCTGTTTGCAGGAATTCGAAAAACCTTTAAAAATATCAGGTTCCTGTTTTCAGGAATTCCTGTTTGCAGGAATTCGAAAAACCTTTAAAAATATCAGGTTCCTGTTTTCAGGAATTCCTGTTTGCAGGAATTCGGACAACCCTTAAAAATATCAGGTTCTTGTTTTAAGGAATTCCTGTTTGCAGGGAATTCGAAAAACCCTTGAAAATATTAGGTTCCTGTTTTCAGGAATTCCTGTTTGCAGGAATTCGAAAAACCCTTAAAAATATCAGGTTCCTGTTTTCAGGCATTCTTGTTTGCAGGAATTCCAAAAACCATTAAAAATATCAGGTTCCTGTTTTCAGGAATTCCTGTTTGCAGGAATTCGAAAAACCTTTAAAAATATCAGGTTCCTGTTTGCAGGAATTCGAAAAACCCTTAAAAATATCAGGTTCCTGTTTTCAGGCATTCTTGTTTGCAGGAATTCCAAAAACCATTAAAATTATTAGGTTCCTGTTTTCAGGAATTCCTATTTGCAGGAATTCGAAAAACCCTTAAAAATATCAGGTTCCTGTTTTCAGGAATTCCTGTTTGCAGGAATTCGAAAAACCCTTAAAAATATCAGGTTCCTGTTTTCAGGCATTCTTGTTTGCAGGAATTCCAAAAACCATTAAAAATATTAGGTTCCTGTTTTCAGGAATTCCTATTTGCAGGAATTCGAAAAACCCTTAAAAATATCAGGTTCCTGTTTTCAGGAATTCCTGTTTGCAGGAATTCGAAAAACCCTTAAAAATATCAGGTTCCTGTTTTCAGGCATTCCTGTTTGCAGGAATTCGAAAAACCTTTAAAAATATCAGGTTCCTGTTTTCAGGAATTCCTGTTTGCAGAAATTCGAAAAACCCTTAAAAATATCAGGTTCCTGTTTTCAGGCATTCCTGTTTGCTGGAATTCGAAAAACCTTTAAAAATATCAGGTTCCTGTTTTCAGGAATTCGAAAAACTTTTAAAAATATCAGGTTCCTGTTTTCAGGAATTCCTGTTTGCAGGAATTCGAAAAACCTTTAAAAATATCAGGTTCCTGTTTGCAGGAATTCGAAAAACCCTTAAAAATATTAGGTTCCTGTTTGCAGGAATTCGAAAAACCCTTAAAAATATCAGGTTCCTGTTTTCAGGAATTCGAAAAACCCTTAAAAATATTAGGTTCCTGTTTGCAGGAATTCGAAAAACCCTTAAAAATATCAGGTTCCTGTTTGCAGGAATTCGAAAAACCCTTAAAAATATTAGGTTCCTGTTTGCAGGAATTCGAAAAACCCTTAAAAATATCAGGTTCCTGTTTTCAGGCATTCCTGTTTGCAGGAATTCGAAAAACCTTTAAAAATATCAGGTTCCTGTTTGCAGGAATTCGAAAAACCCTTAAAAATATTAGGTTCCTGTTTTCAGGAATTCTTGTTTGCAGGAATTCGAAAAACCCTTAAAAATATCAGGTTCCTGTTTTCAGGCATTCCTGTTTGCAGGAATTCGAAAAACCCTTAAAAATATCAGGTTCCTGTTTTCAGGCATTCCTGTTTGCAGGAATTCGAAAAACCATTAAAAATATCAGGTTCCTGTTTTCAGGCATTCCTGTTTGCAGGAATTCGAAAAACCCTTAAAAATATCAGGTTCCTGTTTTCAGGCATTCCTGTTTGCAGGAATTCGAAAAACCCTTAAAAATATCAGGTTCCTGTTTTCAGGCATTCCTGTTTGCAGGAATTCGAAAAACCATTAAAAATATCAGGTTCCTGTTTTCAGGAATTCCTGTTTGCAGGAATTCGAAAAACCCTTAAAAATATCAGGTTCCTGTTTTCAGGAATTCCTGTTTGCAGGAATTCGAAAAACCCTTAAAAATATCAGGTTCCTGTTTTCAGGCATTCCTGTTTGCAGGAATTCGAAAAACCTTTAAAAATATCAGGTTCCTGTTTTCAGGCATTCCTGTTTGCAGGAATTCGAAAAACCCTTAAAAATATTAGGTTCCTGTTTTCAGGAATTCCTGTTTGCAGGAATTCGAAAAACCCTTAAAAATATCAGGTTCCTGTTTTCAGGCATTCCTGTTTGCAGGAATTCGAAAAACCCTTAAAAATATCAGGTTCCTGTTTTCAGGCATTCCTGTTTGCAGGAATTCGAAAAACCATTAAAAATATCAGGTTCCTGTTTTCAGGAATTCCTGTTTGCAGGAATTCGAAAAACCCTTAAAAATATCAGGTTCCTGTTTTCAGGAATTCCTGTTTGCAGGAATTCGAAAAACCCTTAAAAATATCAGGTTCCTGTTTTCAGGCATTCCTGTTTGCAGGAATTCGAAAAACCTTTAAAAATATCAGGTTCCTGTTTTCAGGCATTCCTGTTTGCAGGAATTCGAAAAACCTTTAAAAATATCAGGTTCCTGTTTGCAGGAATTCGAAAAACCCTTAAAAATATTAGGTTCCTGTTTTCAGGAATTCCTGTTTGCAGGAATTCGAAAAACCCTTAAAAATATCAGGTTCCTGTTTTCAGGAATTCCTGTTTGCAGGAATTCGAAAAACCCTTAAAAATATCAGGTTCCTGTTTTCAGGCATTCCTGTTTGCAGGAATTCGAAAAACCTTTAAAAATATCAGGTTCCTGTTTTCAGGCATTCCTGTTTGCAGGAATTCGAAAAACCTTTAAAAATATCAGGTTCCTGTTTGCAGGAATTCGAAAAACCCTTAAAAATATCAGGTTCCTGTTTTCAGGAATTCCTGTTTGCAGGAATTCGAAAAACCTTTAAAAATATCAGGTTCCTGTTTGCAGGAATTCGAAAAACCTTTAAAAATATCAGGTTCCTGTTTGCAGGAATTCGAAAAACCTTTAAAAATATCAGGTTCCTGTTTGCAGGAATTCGAAAAACCTTTAAAAATATCAGGTTCCTGTTTGCAGGAATTCGAAAAACCCTTAAAAATATCAGGTTCCTGTTTTCAGGAATTCCTGTTTGCAGGAATTCGAAAAACCCTTAAAAATATCAGGTTCCTGTTTGCAGGAATTCGAAAAACCTTTAAAAATATCAGGTTCCTGTTTGCAGGAATTCGAAAAACCTTTAAAAATATCAGGTTCCTGTTTGCAGGAATTCCGGTTTGCAGGAATTCGAAAAACCTTTAAAAATATCAGGTTCCTGTTTGCAGGAATTCGAAAAACCTTTAAAAATATCAGGTTCCTGTTTTCAGGAATTCCGGTTTGCAGGAATTCGAAAAACCTTTAAAAATATCAGGTTCCTGTTTGCAGGAATTCCTGTTTGCAGGAATTCGAAAAACCCTTAAAAATATCAGGTTCCTGTTTTCAGGCATTCCTGTTTGCAGGAATTCGAAAAACCTTTAAAAATATCAGGTTCCTGTTTTCAGGCATTCCTGTTTGCAGGAATTCGAAAAACCCTTAAAAATATTAGGTTCCTGTTTTCAGGAATTCCTGTTTGCAGGAATTCGAAAAACCCTTAAAAATATCAGGTTCCTGTTTTCAGGCATTCCTGTTTGCAGGAATTCGAAAAACCCTTAAAAATATCAGGTAATTTTAAAAAATACCTGATAATTTTAAAGGTTTTTCGAATTCCTGCAAACAGGAATGCCTGAAAACAGGAACCTGATATTTTTAAAGGTTTTTCGAATTCCTGCAAACCGGAATTCCTGAAAACAGGAACCTGATAATTTTAAAGGTTTTTCGAATTCCTGCAAACAGGAATTCCTTAAAACAGGAACCTGATATTTTTAAGGGTTGTCCGAATTCCTGCAAACAGGAACCTGATATTTTTAAAGGTTTTTCGAATTCCTGCAAACAGGAATTCCTGAAAACAGGAACCTGATATTTTTAAGGGTTTTTCGAATTCCTGCAAACAGGAATTCCTGAAAACAGGAACCTGATATTTTTAAGGGTTTTTCGAATTCCTGCAAACAGGAACCTGATATTTTTAAAGGTTTTTCGAATTCCTGCAAACAGGAACCTGATATTTTTAAAGGTTTTTCGAATTCCTGCAAACAGGAACCTGATATTTTTAAAGGTTTTTCGAATTCCTGCAAACAGGAACCTGATATTTTTAAAGGTTTTTCGAATTCCTGCAAACAGGAATTCCTGAAAACAGGAACCTGATATTTTTAAGGGTTTTTCGAATTCCTGCAAACAGGAACCTGATATTTTTAAAGGTTTTTCGAATTCCTGCAAACAGGAATGCCTGAAAACAGGAACCTGATATTTTTAAAGGTTTTTCGAATTCCTGCAAACAGGAATGCCTGAAAACAGGAACCTGATATTTTTAAGGGTTTTTCGAATTCCTGCAAACAGGAATTCCTGAAAACAGGAACCTGATATTTTTAAGGGTTTTTCGAATTCCTGCAAACAGGAATTCCTGAAAACAGGAACCTAATATTTTTAAGGGTTTTTCGAATTCCTGCAAACAGGAACCTGATATTTTTAAAGGTTTTTCGAATTCCTGCAAACAGGAATGCCTGAAAACAGGAACCTGATATTTTTAAAGGTTTTTCGAATTCCTGCAAACAGGAATGCCTGAAAACAGGAACCTGATATTTTTAAGGGTTTTTCGAATTCCTGCAAACAGGAATTCCTGAAAACAGGAACCTGATATTTTTAAGGGTTTTTCGAATTCCTGCAAACAGGAATTCCTGAAAACAGGAACCTGATATTTTTAATGGTTTTTCGAATTCCTGCAAACAGGAATGCCTGAAAACAGGAACCTGATATTTTTAAGGGTTTTTCGAATTCCTGCAAACAGGAATGCCTGAAAACAGGAACCTGATATTTTTAAGGGTTTTTCGAATTCCTGCAAACAGGAATTCCTGAAAACAGGAACCTAATATTTTTAAGGGTTTTTCGAATTCCTGCAAACAGGAATGCCTGAAAACAGGAACCTGATATTTTTAAAGGTTTTTCGAATTCCTGCAAACAGGAATGCCTGAAAACAGGAACCTGATATTTTTAAGGGTTTTTCGAATTCCTGCAAACAGGAATTCCTGAAAACAGGAACCTGATATTTTTAATGGTTTTTCGAATTCCTGCAAACAGGAATGCCTGAAAACAGGAACCTGATATTTTTAAGGGTTTTTCGAATTCCTGCAAACAGGAATGCCTGAAAACAGGAACCTGATATTTTTAAGGGTTTTTCGAATTCCTGCAAACAGGAATTCCTGAAAACAGGAACCTAATATTTTTAAGGGTTTTTCGAATTCCTGCAAACAGGAATGCCTGAAAACAGGAACCTGATATTTTTAAGGGTTTTTCGAATTCCTGCAAACAGGAATTCCTGAAAACAGGAACCTGATATTTTTAAGGGTTTTTCGAATTCCTGCAAACAGGAATGCCTGAAAACAGGAACCTGATATTTTTAATGGTTTTTCGAATTCCTGCAAACAGGAATGCCTGAAAACAGGAACCTGATATTTTTAATGGTTTTTCGAATTCCTGCAAACAGGAATGCCTGAAAACAGGAACCTGATATTTTTAAGGGTTTTTCGAATTCCTGCAAACAGGAATGCCTGAAAACAGGAACCTGATATTTTTAAGGGTTTTTCGAATTCCTGCAAACAGGAATGCCTGAAAACAGGAACCTGATATTTTTAATGGTTTTTCGAATTCCTGCAAACAGGAATGCCTGAAAACAGGAACCTGATATTTTTAAGGGTTTTTCGAATTCCTGCAAACAGGAATGCCTGAAAACAGGAACCTGATATTTTTAAGGGTTTTTCGAATTCCTGCAAACAGGAATGCCTGAAAACAGGAACCTGATATTTTTAAGGGTTTTTCGAATTCCTGCAAACAGGAATGCCTGAAAACAGGAACCTGATATTTTTAAGGGTTTTTCGAATTCCTGCAAACAGGAATTCCTGAAAACAGGAACCTGATATTTTTAAGGGTTTTTCGAATTCCTGCAAACAGGAATGCCTGAAAACAGGAACCTGATATTTTTAAGGGTTTTTCGAATTCCTGCAAACAGGAATGCCTGAAAACAGGAACCTGATATTTTTAATGGTTTTTCGAATTCCTGCAAACAGGAATGCCTGAAAACAGGAACCTGATATTTTTAAGGGTTTTTCGAATTCCTGCAAACAGGAATGCCTGAAAACAGGAACCTGATATTTTTAAGGGTTTTTCGAATTCCTGCAAACAGGAATGCCTGAAAACAGGAACCTGATATTTTTAATGGTTTTTCGAATTCCTGCAAACAGGAATGCCTGGAAACAGGAACCTGATATTTTTAAGGGTTTTTCGAATTCCTGCAAACAGGAATGCCTGAAAACAGGAACCTGATATTTTTAAGGGTTTTTCGAATTCCTGCAAACAAGAATTCCTGAAAACAGGAACCTAATATTTTTAAGGGTTTTTCGAATTCCTGCAAACAGGAACCTGATATTTTTAAAGGTTTTTCGAATTCCTGCAAACAGGAATGCCTGAAAACAGGAACCTGATATTTTTAAGGGTTTTTCGAATTCCTGCAAACAGGAACCTAATATTTTTAAGGGTTTTTCGAATTCCTGCAAACAGGAACCTAATATTTTTAAGGGTTTTTCGAATTCCTGAAAACAGGAACCTGATATTTTTAAGGGTTTTTCGAATTCCTGCAAACAGGAACCTAATATTTTTAAGGGTTTTTCGAATTCCTGCAAACAGGAACCTGATATTTTTAAAGGTTTTTCGAATTCCTGCAAACAGGAATTCCTGAACACAGGAACCTGATATTTTTAAAAGTTTTTCGAATTCCTGAAAACAGGAACCTGATATTTTTAAAGGTTTTTCGAATTCCAGCAAACAGGAATGCCTGAAAACAGGAACCTGATATTTTTAAGGGTTTTTCGAATTTCTGCAAACAGGAATTCCTGAAAACAGGAACCTGATAATTTTAAAGGTTTTTCGAATTCCTGCAAACAGGAATGCCTGAAAACAGGAACCTGATATTTTTAAGGGTTTTTCGAATTCCTGCAAACAGGAATTCCTGAAAACAGGAACCTGATATTTTTAAGGGTTTTTCGAATTCCTGCAAATAGGAATTCCTGAAAACAGGAACCTAATATTTTTAATGGTTTTTGGAATTCCTGCAAACAAGAATGCTTGAAAACAGGAACCTGATATTTTTAAGGGTTTTTCGAATTCCTGCAAACAGGAACCTGATATTTTTAAAGGTTTTTCGAATTCCTGCAAACAGGAATTCCTGAAAACAGGAACCTGATATTTTTAATGGTTTTTGGAATTCCTGCAAACAAGAATGCCTGAAAACAGGAACCTGATATTTTTAAGGGTTTTTCGAATTCCTGCAAACAGGAATTCCTGAAAACAGGAACCTAATATTTTCAAGGGTTTTTCGAATTCCCTGCAAACAGGAATTCCTTAAAACAAGAACCTGATATTTTTAAGGGTTGTCCGAATTCCTGCAAACAGGAATTCCTGAAAACAGGAACCTGATATTTTTAAAGGTTTTTCGAATTCCTGCAAACAGGAATTCCTGAAAACAGGAACCTGATATTTTTAAAGGTTTTTCGAATTCCTGCAAACAGGAATTCCTGAAAACAGGAACCTGATAATTTTAAAGGTTTTTCGAATTCCTGCAAACAGGAATGCCTGAAAACAGGAACCTGATATTTTTAAAGGTTTTTCGAATTCCTGCAAACCGGAATTCCTGAAAACAGGAACCTGATAATTTTAAAGGTTTTTCGAATTCCTGCAAACAGGAATTCCTTAAAACAGGAACCTGATATTTTTAAGGGTTGTCCGAATTCCTGCAAACAGGAACCTGATATTTTTAAAGGTTTTTCGAATTCCTGCAAACAGGAATTCCTGAAAACAGGAACCTGATATTTTTAAAGGTTTTTCGAATTCCTGCAAACAGGAATTCCTGAGAACAGGAACCTGATATTTTTAAAAGTTTTTCGAATTCCTGAAAACAGGAACCTGATCTTTTTAAAGGTTTTTCGAATTCCTGCAAACAGGAATGCCTGAAAACAGGAACCTGATATTTTTAAAGGTTTTTCGAATTCCTGCAAACAGGAATTCCTGAAAACAGGAACCTGATATTTTTAAAAGTTTTTCAAATTCCTGCGAACAGGAATTCCTGAAAACATTTCCTGTTTGCAGGAATTCGAAAAACCTTTAAAAATATCAGGTTCCTGTTTTCAGGAATTCCTGTTTGCAGGAATTTGAAAAACTTTTTAAAATATCAGGTTCCTGTTTGCAGGAATTCGAAAAACCCTTGCAAATATCAGGTTCCTGTTTGCAGGAGTTCGAAAAACCTTTAAAAATATCAGGTTCCTGTTTGCAGGAATTCGAAAAACCATTAAAAATATCAGGTTCCTGTTTTCAGGAATTCCTGTTTGCAGGAATTCGAAAAACCCTTAAAAATATCAGGTTCCTGTTTTCAGGCATTCCTGTTTGCAGGAATTCGAAAAACCATTAAAAATATCAGGTTCCTGTTTTCAGGCATTCCTGTTTGCAGGAATTTGAAAAACCATTTAAAATATCAGGTTCCTGTTTGCAGGAATTCGAAAAACTTTTAAAATTATCAGGTTCCTGTTTTCAGGAATTCCTGTTTGCAGGAATTCGAAAAACCTTTAAAAATATCAGGTTCCTGTTTGCAGGAATTCGAAAAACCTTTAAAAATATCAGGTTCCTGTTTTCAGGAATTCCTGTTTGCAGGAATTCGAAAAACCTTTAAAAATATCAGGTTCCTGTTTGCAGGAATTCGAAAAACCTTTAAAAATATCATTTTCCTGTTTTCAGGAATTCCTGTTTGCAGGAATTCGAAAAACCCTTAAAAATATCAGGTTCCTGTTTTCAGGCATTCCTGTTTGCAGGAATTCGAAAAACCATTAAAAATATCAGGTTCCTGTTTTCAGGCATTCCTGTTTGCAGGAATTCGAAAAACCTTTAAAAATATCAGGTTCCTGTTTTCAGGAATTCCTGTTTGCAGGACTTCGAAAAACCTTTAAAAATATCAGGTTCCTGTTTGCAGGAATTCGAAAAACCTTTAAAAATATCAGGTTCCTGTTTTCAGGAATTCCTGTTTGCAGGAATTCGAAAAACCTTTAAAAATATCAGGTTCCTGTTTGCAGGAATTCGAAAAACCTTTAAAAATATCATTTTCCTGTTTTCAGGAATTCCTGTTTGCAGGAATTCGAAAAACCCTTAAAAATATCAGGTTCCTGTTTTCAGGCATTCCTGTTTGCAGGAATTCGAAAAACCATTAAAAATATCAGGTTCCTGTTTTCAGGCATTCCTGTTTGCAGGAATTCGAAAAACCTTTAAAAATATCAGGTTCCTGTTTTCAGGAATTCCTGTTTGCAGGACTTCGAAAAACCTTTAAAAATATCAGGTTCCTGTTTGCAGGAATTCGAAAAACCTTTAAAAATATCAGGTTCCTGTTTTCAGGCATTCCTGTTTGCAGGAATTCGAAAAACCTTTAAAAATATCAGGTTCCTGTTTTCAGGAATTCCTGTTTGCAGGACTTCGAAAAACCTTTAAAAATATCAGGTTCCTGTTTGCAGGAATTCGAAAAACCTTTAAAAATATCAGGTTCCTGTTTTCAGGCATTCCTGTTTGCAGGAATTCGAAAAACCTTTAAAAATATCAGGTTCCTGTTTTCAGGAATTCCTGTTTGCAGGACTTCGAAAAACCTTTAAAAATATCAGGTTCCTGTTTGCAGGAATTCGAAAAACCTTTAAAAATATCAGGTTCCTGTTTTCAGGCATTCCTGTTTGCAGGAATTCGAAAAACCATTAAAAATATCAGGTTCCTGTTTTCAGGCATTCCTGTTTGCAGGAATTTGAAAAACCATTTAAAATATCAGGTTCCTGTTTGCAGGAATTCGAAAAACTTTTAAAATTATCAGGTTCCTGTTTTCAGGAATTCCTGTTTGCAGGAATTCGAAAAACCTTTAAAAATATCAGGTTCCTGTTTGCAGGAATTCGAAAAACCTTTAAAAATATCAGGTTCCTGTTTTCAGGAATTCCTGTTTGCAGGAATTCGAAAAACCATTAAAAATATCAGGTTCCTGTTTTCAGGCATTCCTGTTTGCAGGAATTCGAAAAACCCTTAAAAATATCAGGTTCCTGTTTTCAGGCATTCCTGTTTGCAGGAATTCGAAAAACCATTAAAAATATCAGGTTCCTGTTTTCAGGCATTCCTGTTTGCAGGAATTTGAAAAACCATTTAAAATATCAGGTTCCTGTTTGCAGGAATTCGAAAAACTTTTAAAATTATCAGGTTCCTGTTTTCAGGAATTCCTGTTTGCAGGAATTCGAAAAACCTTTAAAAATATCAGGTTCCTGTTTTCAGGAACTCCTGTTTGCAGAATTTCGAAAAACCCTTAAAAATATCAGGTTCCTGTTTTCAGGCATTCTTGTTTGCAGGAATTCGAAAAACCATTAAAAATATCAGGTTCCTGTTTTCAGGAATTCCTGTTTGCAGGAATTCGAAAAACCCTTAAAAATATCAGGTTCCTGTTTTCAGGAATTCCTGTTTGCAGGAATTCGAAAAACCCTCAAAAATATCAGGTTCCTGTTTTCAGGCATTACAGTAAACTACAGTAGGTCGAGTCAAAACTACAGTACTCCCATACTATCAACTGGCAAATGGAGGACTGCTTATCCACGGCCTACTGTAGTTCACTTGATATCAATGACTTTAGAGTGATACACATCCGGAAAGTTAGGCCTTGGCTCAAATTTCAGTGGAAATTTGAATTTTCTTAGATTTTTCGTTGAAATTTCTATATATTCTGCTCTCAACGCTCTTTCTACATATATTTGAATTTCTGAAAACACTAAAAAATACGTTTTTTGGCGATTAATAATGATTGCAGCAAAAAGTGTGGATTCCTTCGTCTGGAAATGAGTATGTCCATCCTTCCTTCCTTCCTATCATATCCATCTTTTCCAGATCCAGCCCTATCCACCATTTGTCTACTAGCACTGGCTGAGTACGGTAGACCGCCGATACCGGAACCGGTATCACGACCAAGAAACTTTCTCAACATGGACCATATGGATATAGCCAGTATCATGAGAGAAGTGAACATTGGTATATTCGCCGACGACGAGGCTCAAGAACGAGCTGAAAAAGTAAAGGAATGTCTACCAGAAGAATTGAGGTAAACCTAAATATTAGGAAGATCTCAAGTTTTTTGAGTTTCAGAAAACGGTTCGAAGCGATTCACAACTACGAATTTGGGAATGAAATTGAAGTTCAACATGACCACTTCCGTCATCATCGACGACGACGTTATTAGTCAAATTATTTTGAAAATTTTTTGTTTTTGTTCCGATAAATGTTATTTGTCTAACTTTTCTTACTTTCTGGTGGTTCAGACACATCTAAACCTATCTATATTACTGACAAACGGCGAACTGGCGAAGTTCGCTAAAAGGTCTTCGGAAGACCTTCGGAAGACCTTCTCCGAATCTTCTTGAATCGACCATTTTTCAATAGCAACTATTCATTGATTTTTCGCAGAAATGGAATGAAGAAGATTATCCAGTTGGTTCATTCTTCACATATAAGCAAAACGATGATTGATCAAAAGTTTTGGATGGATTCAAATACAAGATGATAAGAATCAAAAGTGATAAATATACAAACTTGGATAACAATGGAGATGTAGGGCGGCCGGTGTGTTCTGAGCAAAAGACAAGAACAACAATTAGAATGAGAGGAGGGATGACGATGGTTGTTCATGTGAATAAGAAATGGATATCATTCGATGTGCTACCAACAGTTAATGACTATTTTTGATTGTGTATTCGAATAAATTATAGTGATAAAAGATGATTTTATTGGAAATGGAACAAGAAAATTTGTTCAAATCATCAAATTGCCACAATTTGAACAATGTATATGCTTCAAAACATCGAAATATTTACAAGAACTATGACAAAAACGCGAGGATTCCACCAGGACTCGAACCCTCGACCTCTCTCCTCACGTTCTTCGATTTCCGCACTGCGCTATAATTACAGACGAGTTGGCGCCCATCGCAGACCTCCATTTTGTCTGCATGTGTATTTGCATAACACCCGCCGTCGATGCGTTGTATTTGATCTTGTACTTGAATCGATCCAATACTTTCGACCAATCATCAGTATACGGGCCGCGGAACGGTACGTTTCCCGCTGGGTCGTAAAAACAAAATAGTGTGTGAAAAAGAGAGGGTCACTCTCCTTTTCACACACTATTTCGTTTTTACGACCCCGTGGGAAACGTACCGTTCCGCTTCCCGTGTCAGTATGCTTATATGTGAAATACGAGCCAGCTGGATATTTTTCCTCGATCCATTTCTGCAATAAAATCAATGTATATTAATGGTGAAAACTGTTCGCGCACTTAACGGCACAAAACAACACCAAAACATTGGTGTGCGCGCAGTGCGTATGACTGCAAGGCGTCTGATCTTTTCAGTTGAAACCAACGACAGAAGCTCAACAACCTGGCAATTCCTCTCATCAGTTCGCCAATCATCCAAATCGAAGTGGACAACAGCTTCATTCTATTGATTTTTTCAATCTCAAATCTCTTCCGTTTCACACTTTTCAGCCATAATTTCATCTTGTTCACTTTTTGTCCTTTCGCCTTCATTTTGTTTTCTTCCTTCTTCAGATATGATATTTCTTCCATTCTGCAAAAAATGAGTGTTTTGGGTCTCGACTGGAAAAATTATGGGGTACTGTAATGAATACAGTAGTTGTGTATACTGTAGTAAAAGTTTTAAAGGCGCATGTTGTTTCAAGTACAGTAGCCACTCTATTTCACATTAATTTTACAGTACCATGTATCAGTAGTTTGATCTACCAGATCAGGTACAGTACCTCGTGACAAGGTATCTACAGTAATCCAACTACAGTACAATGTTTTTCGAAACCGTTTTTTGATCTACAGTATCCCACAGAAAGCCTCACTATGTACAAAAGCAAAATTACTGTACTTTATATTATACATCTCCAGTAGGCTAGTTGGAATAATTCAGAATTCCGAGGTGAACTACAGTACTTCAGTCTACTGTAATCCAATTACAGTAGCCCTTTCACTAGTATTGTCACGATGTCATTTACAGTACCCTGCTTCAGTAGTTTGATCTACAGTACCTCGTGATCTGGTATTTATAATAACGAATCTACAGTACTTCCACATACAGTAACCTAGCTACAGTACCCCTTGACCTACCTCGCCGCACTACCCAAATGATACTTCAAACTTCTTGTATCATCCGAATCCAGTGGTAGATTCATAGATTCATAGATTCATAGATTCATAGATTCATAGATTCATAGATTCATAGATTCATAGATTCATAGATTCATAGATTCATAGATTCATAGATTCATAGATTCATAGATTCATAGATTCATAGATTCATAGATTCATAGATTCATAGATTCATAGATTCATAGATTCATAGATTCATAGATTCATAGATTCATAGATTCATAGATTCATAGATTCATAGATTCATAGATTCATAGATTCATAGATTCATAGATTCATAGATTCATAGATTCATAGATTCATAGATTCATAGATTCATAGATTCATAGATTCATAGATTCATAGATTCATAGATTCATAGATTCATAGATTCATAGATTCATAGATTCATAGATTCATAGATTCATAGATTCATAGATTCATAGATTCATAGATTCATAGATTCTGCGAGAATTGCGAGTTCTATGCTCCACTTTCCCTGTTATGTTTTGCAGATCTATGGAACATTTTCGCTATAATAGCATAGAACCAACCATAGAATCATAGAACTTTCATAGATTCTGCCATAGAACCTTTGAACTAACGTCCTATTATCATATAAATATCAGAAAACGTGGCATAGAACTTATCAATCATAGAATCTTACAAAGATTGTTCATAGAACCATAGAACCATAGAACCATAGAACCATAGAACCTACCTAGACTTGATAGCATTGAACTTTTCCAGTTCATGTGGTAACATTATTCCAGCTTGTGCAATAGCTTCCAATGTTGGGAACCGTCGTCTGACACCAACATGTATATCACGAAAAACCAGACATTGTGATAGCACACAGTACCTACAGTAAGACATGTTAAAGGGAGGTAGATCAAATTATCCTACCGTATGATATTCCTTCTTATCTGCCGTGCTCTCTCGTCGGTTCCTCTCACATATGCCGATACAAATAATGCGATACTGTAACACTACCGTACTCGGATTACAGTACCCCTAAACATACTTTTGCAGCTTTATGGCCAAAAATTTAACTAGTCAGTTAAAATTTTGGCCATAAAGCGGCAAAACTGAAGAAGTTTTGATTTGATTAACAACTTTACAGTAACCTAGTATACTGTAGTTGTTCTTCATTTTAAAGGAGCATACCGAAAGTTGACAAGTTGTTCGGATTTGTGAACATGCGCCTTTACACATTTTCTCGCTTCAAAAAAGTAGTCAAGCATACTGTAGTTGATAATTTTGCAGAACACTGCTTGTTTTATTGATGGTTGAATTATGTACAATTGATTGATTATAATGAGCTTGTATATATAAAAGTTAAAACCCGTAAAGCATCAGTTACATTTGATACTCAGTCAACTGTTCAAAATTTCTCCGGAATCGGGTATGATATCGAGTATGAAGTGGTGGCCGATGTCTCAAATCTCTTCCGTTTCACACTTTTCAGCCATAATTTCATCTTGTTCACTTTTTGTCCTTTCGCCTTCATTTTGTTTTCTTCCTTCTTCAGATATGATATTTCTTCCATTCTGCAAAAAATGAGTGTTTTGGGTCTCGACTGGAAAAATTATGGGGTACTGTAATGAATACAGTAGTTGTGTATACTGTAGTAAAAGTTTTAAAGGCGCATGTTGTTTCAAGTACAGTAGCCACTCTATTTCACATTAATTTTACAGTACCATGTATCAGTAGTTTGATCTACCAGATCAGGTACAGTACCTCGTGACAAGGTATCTACAGTAATCCAACTACAGTACAATGTTTTTCGAAACCGTTTTTTGATCTACAGTATCCCACAGAAAGCCTCACTATGTACAAAAGCAAAATTACTGTACTTTATATTATACATCTCCAGTAGGCTAGTTGGAATAATTCAGAATTCCGAGGTGAACTACAGTACTTCAGTCTACTGTAATCCAATTACAGTAGCCCTTTCACTAGTGTTGTCACGATGTCATTTACAGTACCCTGCTTCAGTAGTTTGATCTACAGTACCTCGTGATCTGGTATTTATAATAACGAATCTACAGTACTTCCACATACAGTAACCTAGCTACAGTACCCCTTGACCTACCTCGCCGCACTACCCAAATGATACTTCAAACTTCTTGTATCATCCGAATCCAGTGGTTTAACCGACTTGCCAGAGAACACATCTGGTTTGACTTCTGGTAGAGTATCATACGCATCATCCACCGATGTCAACCCAATCGCCAAATTCCGATCGATCAACAAATTACAATCGAAATCGTCGGCATCCTCGCCGAATGGATTGAGTAGTTCCATGGCGACTTTCAACCAACCCATGTAGAATATGAACTCGATTATTGTCATGAAGGGTATATAGAGATCCACCTGGAAAATCGAGTAGATAGTTTGATGATCTTACAGTAATTTTTTGATTGCAAATTATATTATTTTTGCCTCCCCGGATACCCCGATGAAGCAGTATGTATATTTTTATTCAATTCAGAAAATTATCCAACTGACTATCAAAAGTAACCCATCATGTTGACTCTATATAAAATACGTGAATCGTATATTATACTGGTTACCCTCATATATTTCAAAAATTGTCGTTTTACATAGATTCTAAACAAAATTTCTTATATTTTCTTCGCTTCAATTTTGAGCTATGTTATTATTTCAGCAAATTGTCTTACTGTTCAGCTTGAAAGACTCTTGAGCCGACTTGTACCTCTTCATAAACGAGTCGATGGTTCTTGGCGAAGATTTGGGATGATGGTAAGTTCTATAAAAGATACTGTCAGTTATGTTACTGAGTAGTACTCACTCTAAATAGGAATCAAAAAACGTATCTCCACAACATTGTTTAATAATTTTCCTCGAAATTGTCTCAGGGAATCGATTCTTCCGTAACAAGCTCATTCTTGTCGGTCGTATACACTTGATTTTCTAAAAAAAACGTATATGAATAAGGACAAACTAACTACCTCTTGTATCTGATTGATCAGGAGACATTCGAAAGTGTTTAGATCTTTCAACACACGGAACAGATGAGAAGGGTTAAAATCGAGAATTTTAGGCAACGATCTCAACAAAGATTTTCCATCTTTAACTCTTGAAAACAAATCGACAATTTGATCAAATAGTCGTTTAGGTTGAACCGCCAGTCGAATAAGATTGTTCTCATACGCCTAAAAAATAGCAGTTCTGATCAAAGTCGAAGAAAAATGAGTTCATACCGGTCCAAGTTCTTGGAAAATGGCACCCAGGTTTTTTGGACTCTGTCTAGAGAAATATTTCATCTCGAATTCGGACAGATCTGCTGCGATTCTGACGTGATTGAGCTAAAAAATAAGTATGTACGAAGTTGAGGAGGCAACATAACATACTTGATTAGAGATTGAATAGGTTGGTGGCTGTTGCTCTTTTCCTAACAAAGACAATACATATTTCAGTGCACATCGTCTTTCGAGGACAAACACTGCGGCTTTATCGTTCTCCCATATCAAGTCATTCTCATTCCGATGGTGGCTGACGAGGTGTATTTTCGAGTCTCTGAAAACGAAAATGATGGAAAAAAAATGGGAGAAAAAGTACTAACTGATTGCACTTGTAGCCGACAGGCTCATAATGTGGAAGATGATACTCGCCGCTCGAAATTGTGAAATATTCGAATACCAACTGCTTGCGCGACACCTTTTTCAAACAAGTCGAATCCAATTGATGTTTTGCAAATAATTCCGTCACAATGAGCTGAGCTTGATTTAGCTTCTCCTGTTTTACAATTGTTTGGTCCGTTTTGCTTCTTTTCGTGGTTTTCTCTCCAGAATCGTCATCGGAATCGGAATAGTAGTTTTCCAAATCACTACAATCATCGTCTAACGGTGGAAGAGTATGATCAGTTGTCGGTAGAGAACCGGGTAGTGATGATGTTGAAATAGCCGTAGTTGTAGAATCCTGTAGTGGCAATGGTTCTTCGGAGTCATCACATACTTCCACATGGGAGAAATGTTGCCTTAGCTCATTCAAATCAACAAGCGCAGAATCTTGAGTATAACAATACTCAAGTTTGTCCCACATCTGTAAAGAAGTGGTTTGAAGCGCGTATAAAAAATGGTGTCAATGGTGGATGAAGTGGAAATTCACCAAAAAGAAGTAAACAGGCGGTCAATTTCAGCCCTTAAACCTCAAAATCAACAATTGTCACCTTGATTTTCGAAATCAGCACACCATTCTACACCCATGACACCAAAAAAGGTTTTTGAAATTGACTAGATCCCGCCAAACCACAAAACATAGATTTCCTTGATTTAATCTTCCTTGGTTGTCTAGACGTTGTTGTATATATGTGTTTCACCCTCTTCCCAATAATTTGATTTATTCAGCTGTGTTGGTCTATATCAGTCCGTATATCAACTATATCAGACCCCTTTTTTGATGTTTCAGACATATTAGTCAGATTGTCTGACCACAAATTGAGATCAAAAACACCACTACAAATGATAATATCAAATACTATCATATATCCATTGATATGAAGTATTGTAGCATAAAACTACAAGATTATCATATCTATGATAAAGCTGAAAATGATATTTTCAGCCGTTAAACCTTAAAATCAACAAATTTCACCCTGATTTTCGAAATCAGCTCACCAATATACACCCATGACACTATTTTCAGCCGTATCTGAAATTGTCACCCCTCCTTTAACATCCACTTGCCCGTGTGGACTACATCACAGGATATTGTGGATTGGTTTTTTGATCTCGGCAAAAATGACACCATCCTCCTATAACGAGATGGAGCTAAACCTAACCTTGTGGAATACCCAATCACAAATAAGAGGACCAAGTTCTATTCCATCCATCTCGGTGTCTATGAAAACTTTTAGGTGGTCCTATGACTATTTTCGATTCTATGCCACAAGTTTCACTCAATAAAATATTTATTCACAAGTAATGGACTATCATGGATACAATCAATTTTTTACTACATAAAACTTGAATCCATACTCCTTTTGCACAATGATATGCTTCTTATCATTCATTGGAACTTTCGCTTTCGGATAATTCGCCTCCAACATTTCATACATCAATCCTTCAAGAACTGTTGACATCTCGATCGAGCAACACTCGAACACGGAGCCAATTGGATAATCTTCATTGATCCATTTCTGAAAAGTAATCTGATGTTACAGAATTTCAACTATTTTGACTATTTTCATGGAGTGCCACTAAGCTAAACATATTCAAAATATTGACAAAACACCAAAAACCTCACATCGACCGCGAACCCTGGTCGCTCGCCTATCAGTCGCTCTTTCTCACACTGCGCCATAATTACAACACACATTTGATACTCAGGCAATTCTTTGACTGTGTATCAAATGCATATGTACGCAGCTAAAATGTTTGGATTATCACACGTTTGATACGCAGCCAATTAATGCAATTAGTAGGCTGAGTATCAAATGTATATGTAAATCGATAAAAATACGTTTACTACTCAGTCAACAATTTTTGGACGATTTTGTTATTTGTCAAACGTTTGATACTCAGCCAACTATTCAATTTGTTGGCTGCGTATCAAATGTGAACGTACGCAGTTAAATAGAGAGACTTGCGTTTGTTACTCAGTGAAAGTTTTGATCATCACTCGTTTGATACTCAGTCAATCAGTCAATATGCAATTCGTTGACTGAGTATCAAATGTATAAACCCGGGTTGGTATATGGGGGACGTCCCGTACAGATATGTAGCGTTTTTTCTGTGGAGTATTTTGTCGCCGCGCCTCGATTTTGTCTCCATGCCACTTTATACATAACGATGCGCGGAAGCACTTTTTGTTCGGAGTAATCTCAATTACGGAGTATCGACCATTCGAATCAAAGTGTTGAACACTTGATACAATTTTGGAGAACACTTCTTTTTCGGGAGTATCCGGTGAATATGTGTTTACCTTTAACAATTGTTGAGCTCCTCGCGTTGTCACATTCGTATTGCTCAAATTAATATTTGTTGCTTCGAAATTCAACAACTGGTCATCGTTGATATCATTTCTGAATCCGATCCGCACCTTGCCACATTTGATCACCTGTAATCTATTGTCATCTATAATCCCCCAAATAACACCAACCTGTTCCATCAATCCAATTCCGGTCAATGTCTGATCCGAGCAGATTGGATCTTCGTAACATGTGTCAATCGTGTGGAGTACTGATGAATCGAGAAGTGTTATCCAAGACATTATACGATCCGATTGGAAAATGGGGAAGCTGATTTTTCCAACACGCATACTGTAGTTATTCGGTATCAACTGAGTCGGTGGATCCTACAAAACATTTAGATCATTTTGGGATGACAAGTTCGCACTTACAATGTTTGCTCGGAAGTGCTTGACCCGGATATCAGTGGTGAGCAAGAATGTTGTCAGCCATTCACGGAGCAAGTACGACGGCGAGTAATGCTTGATCCATTCCGGTACACGCACTCTTCGCTCGATTTCATCGCCATTGCTGGAAAAACAAATATAGGTTTAGGTTTTTCTTGTTTGACTATTTTTTGCGGAAAGTTTTCGACATGGTGCGTATTTTCAGGAAAAGTTGATTTTTTCTTCAGGTTGCGAGGTTTGAAAATCTATGAATCGGTAGAGCATAGAACTTCGACGGATTACTGTAGTTGGTAGAGAATCTATGAGAAGATCTATGATAATCTATGGCTCCTCAAAAATCTATGAATCTATGAATCTATGAATCTATGAATCTATGAATCTATGAATCTATGAATCTATGAATCTATGAATCTATGAATCTATGAATCTATGAATCTATGAATCTATGAATCTATGAATCTATGAATCTATGAATCTATGAATCTATGAATCTATGAATCTATGAATCTATGAATCTATGAATCTATGAATCTATGAATCTATGAATCTATGAATCTATGAATCTATGAATCTATGAATCTATGAATCTATGAATCTATGAATCTATGAATCTATGAATCTATGAATCTATGAATCTATGAATCTATGAATCTATGAATCTATGAATCTATGAATCTATGAATCTATGAATCTATGAATCTATGAATCTATGAATCTATGAATCTATGAATCTATGAATCTATGAATCTATGAATCTATGAATCTATGAATCTATGAATCACACAAATAGTCAACTGATAATGACATACTCTGAAAACGATAGTTGCCATGATCCTTGATTTGATGTTATCTTTAAGTCGTCCAATCCAATTTCGATCATCTCTCGACAATCCTCACATCCACACTCTTCGTCGTGTTGATTCACTTTGAAATACTTGAGGCGAAGTGGGATGGAAGAGACCAACGCCAAGTTGGATCTTGACGTCCATTTGAATCTATTTCTGGAAAAACCACGAATTTTTTTCATTCAAAACCTCTGCTACGACGCTTGTTGATCTACCCCAAAGTTTTGGGCAAATGCGCCCCATCGTAAAACTTTGAAAAAGTTAGGCCATGGCTCAAATTTCAGCAAAAATTTGAATTTTCTTAGATTTTTCGTAAAATGTGTATATATTCTGCTCTCAAAGCTCTTTCTGCTTATATTTGAATTTCAGAAATCACGAAAAATGCTTTTCGAGGCGGATTTTGTTGATTTTTATGTGAATATAGGTTGAAAAAGTACTAGATTTGAAATTATTTGTGGTTATAAAACTTGAATATACCCATTTTGTACAAGATACATAAAAATAATGAGTATCAGACTCGATTTGAGCTGAAATTTCAGTCATGGCCTAACTTTCTAGTCACAAATGGCCTAACTTTTCACATGTTGTAATGGGGCGCACTTGCCACGCTGTTGAAATGAATGGCATTTCACATTTTGTGATCTATCATTCTCATCACTGGTAGATCACAAGTGGGTACTGTAGACATATATACCTTGAAATAAAGTCCAAATCCTCAACGATCATCCGTTTGATATCATATGGTAGATGATCCCACGTTGTGCCAGTCTCCACATCGTCCACCACTTCTGCTCGATTTTCCAATAATTCGTCATCATCGATTCTGCAAAAATCATTCATGATGATAAATGCGCTCTATTGCACTTTTCTTGAACGTGGCCTAACTTTTGCAATTTCTAGGCCACCATTAGTTTTTCATTCAAATGTTGCTTTTTTGAGGCGCGAAAATCGCAGAGCACAACATTTTTTGAGCTGGAAATCGTTATTTTTCAACTATATTTGAATGAGAAACGACCGCTGGCCTAGAAAACTCCAAAAGTTCGGCCACGTCCCCCATAAATCTTAGGTTTAGGTTTAGCGACAACATGTTGATTTTGTGGCTGCTCAGTCACAGTAAGCTACAGTAGCCCGTAGAGAAAACTACAGTACTCTCACAAACTGACTATTTCAGAGATTTTGAGCGATATAAATACAGTTTTAGATACAAATCTTGAAAAGTTAGGAAGCCTGGAGGTACTGTAGTTTTGACTCGACCTACTGTAGTTTACTGTCGGTCTTGCAGACTTTTTGGCTCCGATTTTCGTTGCTCACCTTATCATATCATTTCTCCCATATGGAGTTGGGTGTAATGGTAGAACAGCCCCCCACTCCATCTACACCCCCCACCCCTGTAAAATCACCCCACCCTTCTGAAGGTAGAGCCCCCCACTGTACATATTTTCTTGACAAATATTCATGTGGGGGGCGCAGGTAGAAGTGGGGAGTGATTTTACAGAGTGGGGGCGATTCTCCACTGGTGGGGGTCACAAGTAACAACAACAAATAGCCCCCCACAACTAAAATGGGGGTCGATTCTCCCACCCCGGTGCAACAGAAGATTAGTCCCCCACAGATGTTACCACAACCCCCCACTGGACAATTTATTTTTTAAAATGGACCATGGAAGAAAAGCCCCCCCCCCCCCCATTTTCAGAAATAAAAGTTTGTGTGGGGGGCTGATCTTCACATAAGTGGGGGACTGATCTTCACATAAACCAGATCAACTTCCCACCCAAGCATGTGTGGGGGGCTGATCTTCACATGAGTGGGGGATTGATCTTCACATAAACCAGATCAACTTCCCACACACGCTTGTGTGGGGGCTGATCTTCACAAGAGTGGGGGATTGATCTTCACATAAACCAGATCAACTTCCCACCCAAGCATGTGTGGGGGGGCTGATCTTCACATGAGTGGGGGACTGATCTTCACATAAACCAGATCAACTTCCCACCCAAGCATGGAGCGTCAGTCTAACAGAAAAGCAGCGCGGATAATTGAGCTACTCCATTTTATCAAAGAAACTTGCTGTTTCAGTGATAAAATGCTCATGTTTCAAACAGTTGCGAGCCATCCCATAACCAACCTTTCAGCAACGTGAGGAAAATCAGAAATGAAATTTGTTAGATGCTTAAGGAAACGTTGTATTCGCGTGACCTACTTCAATTTCTATTGAAACAATTCGATAGTTTGGGGGTCATATGTCTAATAAATGGGGGTCGATTCGTTTAAGTGGGGTGGCTTTGCTCCCTCTTGTCAGAAATGAAATTTGATTGTCACGTGGGGGGTTATTTATTGATCGGTGGGGGCTCAATATACTATTTAACCTGGAGTTGCTCCGTTGATACATTCCACACATTTCATAATAGCTGTCAATACTACTGTCATTGTGCGCAAACTGAAAATATTGATGTCTACTGTGAACTACAGTAGGAAACTACAGTACTCTGAATAGCCAAGGGGTACTGTAGTTTACTGTAGATCTGTCTATTTTCAGACAACTCAACTCACATTTTTCTTAACAAATATTGGATCATTGTGTTTCACTTAACTAATGAAACAATCGTTTTAGTTTATCAGAGGAAATGAATTTTTTATCACTCATTTTATCAATCGAGAAAGTCACGTGACAAAAAATATTTCGCTTTTTTTTGTTGATACACGTTATTGTATATATCCAAACTTTTTGCCAAATGCTCATAGTCAGATCTACAGTAAACTACAGTACTCCCAGCCTATCAACTTTTCACAATTTGACACTTGAAAACTGTATTTATATCAATCAAAATCTCTAAAATTGTCAGTTTGTGAAAATACTGTAGTTTTCTCTACGGCATACTGTAGTTTACAGGGACAAAAGACACATATGTAGTCTACAGTCATCTACAGTAGGTCGAGCCAAAACTACAGTACTCCCAGGCTATCAACTGGCAGTTTGGAGTACTGTACTTATCCACGGCCTACTGTAGTTCACTTGATATCAATGAATTTAGAGTGATACACATTTGGAAAGTTAGACCATTTGTGACATAAAAGTTAGGCCATGGCTGAAGTATCAGCTAAGATTTGAATTTTCTTAGATTTTTTGGGGATATTTGTATATATTCTGCTTCCAAAGCTCTTTCTGTATATATTTGACTTTCAAAAAACACGAAAAAATGCGTTTTGTTGCGATTTTTGATGATTTTTTCCGAATATAGACTGAAAAAGTGATAATTTTGAAGTTATTTGAGGTTATAAAGTCTGAATATACCCATTTTGTACAAGATACATAAAAATAATGAGTATCAGACTCGATTTGAGCTGATATTTCAGCCATGGCCTAACTTTTCTGTCACAAATAGCCTAAATTTTTACATATGCATCACTCTAAATTCATTGATATCAAGTAAACTACAGTAGGCAGTGGATAAGTATAGTACTCCGAACTGCCACATTGAATAAATGAGAGCCTGGGAGTACTGTAGTTTTGGCTCGACCTACTGTAGTCTACTGTAGATCTAAGAATTTGCCGGAAAATGTGGATTCAAAAATGTGGAACCTATTTTTGTTTTGAATCCAAATTTCCTAAGTTTCCGATATTTTCAAGCTACAGTAATCCTCAAGGCAACAAATACATGCTCTACAGTATGATTTATGATCTACCTATTTTCCTTGCCCAAAATATACAATCGGGACCAAGACATACATCAAGATATACAAAAAAAAATTTTGACCAAGATATACACCCCTCCCCCCTTTCGCCAGGAGGGAGGGTGCCCTCTCACCATGTGTTTGATTCGACCAATCGATAACTCTATCTCTACCGTCCATCACTCTCTTAGGTTTAGTTCCCTCTCCTTCTCCATCTCCATTTCTAAACCTAAAACATGCCATATTTCACCTCAAATCATCCGATTGGATGCGGATTTGTGCAAAAATATTGGGAGCAGAATGTGTTGAGTTTCCAACATGCAAATATTGTGCGTTTTTTCTATTTGATTCGGAAAAATCGTCATTTTTAGGTATATATGATGTCGTGGCACAATCGATATGGATCGACGGCGGAAAAGTTTGATATGGGTGAGTGGTATACATTTAATACTCAGGCAATCGTTTGGCTGTTTATGTACGCAGCTAAATCGAGATTTCGTTTTAGTTTTTCAAACGTTTGATACTCAGCCAACTACTCAATTTGTTGGCTGCGTATCAATTGTAAACGTACGCAGTTAAATAGAGAGACTTGCGTTTGTTACTCAGTTAAAAGTTCTGTGTATCACACGTTTGATACTCAGCCAATCAGCCAATTTGCAGTTCGTTGAGTGAGTATCAAATGTATAGGTACGCAGCCAAATCGAGAAACTAGCGTTTATTACTCACTCAACAATTTTTGGAGAATTTTTCTATTTTTCAAACGTTTGATACTCAGTCACATATACGCAGCCAAAAAAGTCGTTTAGTACTCAGGCAACAGTTCTTTCAACCAAACTTGTTGATTCAGCAAACAAATTTGATACTCAACCAGTCGATCAATATAGAATTTGTTGACTGAGTATCAAATGGGCATGTACGCAGCCAAATCGACGAAAAAAAATCGACACTACGCCATAAGCCTAAACCTAAACCTACTTTTTCAGAAACCCAAGCACATTCAACCATGAACCTTGAAAATAATAATACTCCATCCGAATTTGCTGTGAGTCAAAATTGCTCATTTTGCTAAATTTTCCTATTTTTTCAGCTCGAAAAAGGAAGAGACACATCGAATTACAAATGGGCAATCCATCCCCAAGGTCATGCATTGATATGGGCCAATTCGAAACTCACTCTCTTTTTTCCAGGTTATTTTTTACCTATATATCAGCTGATATTGTTGTTTTTTGTTTCAGAAACGAACAAATGGCAACAAACGTTGTCCGGCTTCCGTGTTCCCTACCGTACTATCATGGGTACTGTAGTTGTGGATAATTGTCTTTATACATTGATTCAATTCCCGTCGGATCAATTGTTGACTATTAACAATTTGGGAGATAAAACACATCAAGTGAAGAAGGTAAGCATCAATATATGGGTAGGTATATACATATATATGTATACAATATATGGGTTGGGTTTATACATTTGATACTCACTCAACGAATCGCGTAATGACTGATTGGCTGAGTATCAAACGAGTGATGACCAAAACTTTCACTGAGTAACAAACGCAAGTCTATCTATTTAACTGCGTACATGTGCATTTGATACGCAGCCAACAAATTGAATAGTTGGCTGAGTATCAAACGTTTGACAACTAAGAAGTCTCCGAATATTGGTGACCAAGCAGTAAACGTATTTTTATCGATTCAGATATACATTTGATACTCAGCCTACTAATTGCATATTGATTGGTTGGCTGCGTATCAAACGTGAGATAAAAAAATCTTTTAGCTGCGTACATGAGCATTTGATACGCAGTCAAAGAGTTGCCTGAGTATCAAATGTGTGTTGTAATTATGGCGCAGTGGAGAACTGAGCAACTGAAAGGCGAGCGACCAGGGTTCGAGGTCGGGGTGGAGTTTTTGGTTTTTTTGTCAATATTTTGACTAGGATTACGTGTTTCTTCAAAAACTTCAAAAAGTATGTTTCTTGCAGATCACCTCATTCCAATACGACAAATCTCATCTATTTGCTCATAAAAATACTGTATATTGCATCAGTACCATGGTATATTCCAGCAGTATATATGAAAAAATAGCTAAAATTTCAGAAAACCGGAAAATCAGAGGTGCGCATTCTCGAAAACGATGATTTCCGCCTTATCAGTACTGAAAACACTCCTGATACGCCATGGAATCAATGTTTATTCTGTAAGTATCTACTATCTGCGTCTCTCAATATCACACACTATTTCCATATATTCAGGGTACTCGGATAATTTTATATATACCCTGCACTGTGTGAAAAAAGATATATTGATAAGAGCATGTGATATGGATACATTGGAATGGAATCAAGCAAAAGTGATGAATAGTCCTAGAGAGTCACTGGAATATCGTGATGTTTATCATATCAGTGATAAGATTTATGTGTTGTGGAGATCACCAACGTAGGTTTAGCTCCTTCTGATCTGTACTTAAACCTAATTTCGCGGCATTTTTGGAGAACGGCCAATTGAAGAAACAAACGTTTTTTCCTTACTCTAAAACTCGTATATTTCCACATAAAAACGTTTTTTTTTCTATCTTGCGAATACGGTAGATAAAAAAACGTTATTTTTTCGAAATGGAGCGCGATTGCTCTGTCGTCGTGCTTTTTTGAGTGGAGTGGGGATGTCGTGGGTTTAGTACATTTGATACTCAGTCAACAGAGAAATTGTTCGGCTGAGTATCAAACGTTTTAATATTTTCAATTAAATATTGACAATGTAACCAAGTGCGCCCTATTGCAACTTGTGAAAAGTTAGGCCATTTATGACAGAAAAGTTAGGCCATGGCTGGAATTTCAACCCAAATCGCGTCTGAAACTCATAATTTTAACTTTATTTTGTACAAAATATGTATATTATGTAATATCAAGCATTATCAACACAAAAAATTGTGAAAATTCTCAATTTTCTTGCTCATATTTGAAAAAATCATTATTAATCGCCAAAAAACGTATTTTTTAGTGTTTTCAGAAATTCAAATATATGTAGAAAGAGCGTTGAGAGCAGAATATATAGAAATTTCAACGAAAAATCTAAGAAAATTCAAATTTCCACTGAAATTTGAGCCAAGGCCTAACTTTCCGGATGTGTATCACTCTAAAGTCATTGATATCAAGTGAACTACAGTAGGCCGTGGATAAGCAGTACTCCATTTGCCAGTTGATAGTATGGGAGTACTGTAGTTTTGACTCGACCTACTGTAGTTTACTGTAGATCTGAGCATTTGATAGAAATTAGGATTTCAATACCTAAACCTAAACCTATTTTTTGCAGCAAAAAATGTGGATTCCTTCGTCTGGAAATGAGTAAGTCCATCCTTCCTTCCTTCCTATCATATCCATCTTTTCCAGATCCAGCCCTATCCACCATTTGTCTACTAGCACTGGCTGAGTACGGTAGACCGCCGATACCGGAACCGGTATCACGACCAAGAAACTTTCTCAACATGGACCATATGGATATAGCCAGTATCATGAGAGAAGTGAACATTGGTATATTCGCCGACGACGAGGCTCAAGAACGAGCTGAAAAAGTAAAGCAATGTCTACCAGAAGAATTGAGGTAAACCTAAATATTAGGAAGATCTCAAGTTTTTTGAGTTTCAGAAAACGGTTCGAAGCGATTCACAACTACGAATTTGGGAATGAAATTGAAGTTCAACATGACCACTTCCGTCATCATCGACGACGACGTTATTAGTCAAATTATTTTGAAAATTTTTTGTTTTTGTTCCGATAAATGTTATTTGTCTAACTTTTCTTACTTTCTGGTAGTTCAGACACATCTAAACCTATCTATATTACTGACAAACGGCGAACTGGCGAACTTCGCTAAAAGGTCTTCGGAAGACCTTCGGAAGACCTTCTCCGAATCTTCTTGAATCGACCATTTTTCAATAGCAACTATTCATTGATTTTTCGCAGAAATGGAATGAAGAAGATTATCCAGTTGGCTCATTTTTCACATATAAGCAAACCGATGATTGGTCAAAAGTTTTGGATGGATTCAAATACAAGATGATAAGAATCAAAAGTAATAAATATACAAACTTGGATAACAATGGAGATGTAGGGCGGCCGAAAATAGTACAAGAAAAATTGAGCAAATCATTAACTTCCACATTTTGCCACAATGTAACTTCATCAAAACATCAAAATATTTACAAGAACTATGACAAAAACGCGAGGATTCCACCAGGACTCGAACCCTCGACCTCTCTCCTTACGTTCTTCGATTTCCGCACTGCGCTATAATTACAGACGAGTTGGCGCCCATCGCAGACCTCCATTTTGTCTGCATGTGTATTTGCATAACACCCGCCGTCGATGCGTTGTATTTGATCTGTACTTGAATCGATCCAATACTTTCGACCAATCATCAGTATACGGGCCGCGGAACGGTACGTTTCCCGCTGGGTCGTAAAAACAAAATAGTGTGTGAAAAAGAGAGGGTCACTCTCCTTTTCACACACTATTTCGTTTTTACGACCCCGTGGGAAACGTACCGTTCCGCGGCACGTGTCAGTATGCTTATATGTGAAATACGAGCCAGCTGGATATTTTTCTTATCCATTTCTGCAATAAAATCAATGTATATTAATGGTGAAAACTGTTCGCGCACTTAACGGCACAAAACAACACCAAAACATTGGTGTGCGCGCAGTGTGTATGACTGCAAGGCGTCTGATCTTTTCAGTTGAAACCAACGACAGAAGCTCAACAACCTGGCAATTCCTCTCATCAGTTCGCCAATCATCCAAATCGAAGTGGACAACAGCTTCATTCTATTGAATTTTTCAATTTTATTCAATACAATTCGCCGTGTTCGAGGATAGTACAATCAAGCTTGTAGGTAATCAAACAATTCGATAAAACGAAGCAAAGTGGCGAATTGTATTGAATAAAATTGAAAAATTCAATAGAATGAAGCTGTTGTCCACTTCGATTTGGATGATTGGCGAACTGATGAGAGGAATTGCCAGGTTGTTGAGCTTCTGTCGTTGGTTTCAACTGAAAAGATCAGACGCCTTGCAGTCATACGCACTGCGCGCACACCAATGTTTTGGTGTTGTTTTGTGCCGTTAAGTGCGCGAACAGTTTTCACCATTAATATACATTGATTTTATTGCAGAAATGGATAGGAAAAATATCCAGCTGGCTCGTATTTCACATATAAGCATACTGACACGGGAAGCGGAACGGTACGTTTCCCACGGGGTCGTAAAAACGAAATAGTGTGTGAAAAGGAGAGTGACCCTCTCTTTTTCACACACTATTTTGTTTTTACGACCCAGCGGGAAACGTACCGTTCCGCGGCCCGTATACTGATGATTGGTCGAAAGTATTGGATCGATTCAAGTACAGATCAAATACAACGCATCGACGGCGGGTGTTATGCAAATACACATGCAGACAAAATGGAGGTCTGCGATGGGCGCCAACTCGTCTGTAATTATAGCGCAGTGCGGAAATCGAAGAACGTAAGGAGAGAGGTCGAGGGTTCGAGTCCTGGTGGAATCCTCGCGTTTTTGTCATAGTTCTTGTAAATATTTTGATGTTTTGATGAAGTTACATTGTGGCAAAATGTGAAAGTTAATGATTTGCTCAATTTTTCTTGTACTATTTTCGGCCGCCCTACATCTCCATTGTTATCCAAGTTTGTATATTTATCACTTTTGATTCTTATCATCTTGTATTTGAATCCATCCAAAACTTTTGACCAATCATCGGCTTGCTTATATGTGAAGAATGAGCCAACTGGATAATCTTCTTCATTGCCGTTTGTCTGTGATGTCAATTCGCTTTCATTACTATCAAAAATGCATTTGATCTAGTTAGAGATCAATATTTATTAAGGTTCGATGATTTAAATGTCACAAAATCAATAGAAAACAAAGGTTAACAAGAAAAAAGTGCAATATTTTGAATATCTCGCTATTCTAACAATAACAAAAATTAGTAATAACCGTGACAATTAAATAGACCTAACAAAATGCAATTTAAAATTCTTCCTAGTCCAAATCGTCGCTATTCCTGCTGCCTTCACTTTCGCCATCTTCAGTTTTCTTGTCATCATCTTCACTGTTATGAATGACATCAACTGGATCCGTTGTCGACTCCTTTCCTTCATCACCAAACTCTTCGTATGCTGCTTGTCTGTAAAAAGTGATAGAATAAATTCCTTGAATTATTGCAAGAGGGCCAGTTTTTTTGCAATTAGACCACAGGATTGTTTATTGCTAGAAGAAACAAGAAGTTTTTCTGCACACGCCTGTTTACAACAGTAGGCCACGCGCACTTTGCAAATTTATGCACCCAAAATCAAAAAAACGGCTGAATATTATCAAAAACTATTTTAACTAGTCAGTTAAAGTTTTGGTCATAAAGCGGCAAAACTGAATAAGTTTTGATTTGATTAACAACTTTACAGTAACCTAGTATACTGTAGTTGTTCTTCATTTTAAAGGAGCATACCGAAAGTTGACAAGTTGTTCGGATTTGTGAACATGCGCCTTTACACATTTTCTCGCTTCAAAAAAGTAGTCAAGCATACTGTAGTTGATAATTTTGCAGAACACTGCTTGTTTTATTGATGGTTGAATTATGTACAATTGATTGATTATAATGAGCATGTATATATAAAAGTTAAAACCCGTAAAGCATCAGTTACATTTGATACTCAGTCAACTGTTCAAAATTTCTCCGGAATCGGGTATGATATCGAGTATGAAGTGGTGGCCGATGTCTCAAATCTCTTCCGTTTCACACTTTTCAGCCATAATTTCATCTTGTTCACTTTTTGTCCTTTCGCCTTCATTTTGTTTTCTTCCTTCTTCAGATATGATATTTCTTCCATTCTGCAAAAAATGAGTGTTTTGGGTCTCGACTGGAAAAATTATGGGGTACTGTAATGAATACAGTAGTTGTGTATACTGTAGTAAAAGTTTTAAAGGCGCCTGTTGTTTCAAGTACAGTAGCCACTCTATTTCACATTAATTTTACAGTACCATGTATCAGTAGTTTGATCTACCAGATCAGGTACAGTACCTCGTGACAAGGTATCTACAGTAATCCAACTACAGTACAATGTTTTTCGAAACCGTTTTTTGATCTACAGTATCCCACAGAAAGCCTCACTATGTACAAAAGCAAAATTACTGTACTTTATATTATACATCTCCAGTAGGCTAGTTGGAATAATTCAGAATTCCGAGGTGAACTACAGTACTTCAGTCTACTGTAATCCAATTACAGTAGCCCTTTCACTAGTATTGTCACGATGTCATTTACAGTACCCTGCTTCAGTAGTTTGATCTACAGTACCTCGTGATCTGGTATTTATAATAACGAATCTACAGTACTTCCACATACAGTAACCTAGCTACAGTACCCCTTGACCTACCTCGCCGCACTACCCAAATGATACTTCAAACTTCTTGTATCATCCGAATCCAGTGGTTTAACCGACTTGCCAGAGAACACATCTGGTTTCACTTCTGGTAGAGTATCATACGCATCATCCACCGATGTCAACCCAATCGCCAAATTCCGATCGATCAACAAATTACAATCGAAATCGTCGGCATCCTCGCCGAATGGATTGAGTAGTTCCATGGCGACTTTCAACCAACCCATGTAGAATATGAACTCGATTATTGTCATGAAGGGTATATAGAGATCCACCTGGAAAATCGAGTAGATAGTTTGATGATCTTACAGTAATTTTTTGATTGCAAATTATATTATTTTTGCCTCCCCGGATACCCCGATGAAGCAGTATGTATATTTTTATTCAATTCAGAAAATTATCCAGCTGACTATCAAAAGTAACCCATCATGTTGACTCTATATAAAATACGTGAATCGTATATTATACTGGTTACCCTCATATATTTCAAAAATTGTCGTTTTACATAGATTCTAAACAAAATTTCTTATATTTTCTTCGCTTCAATTTTGAGCTATGTTATTATTTCAGCAAATTTGAGCTTTTTTCATAACTTTTTCTCAAAGTTTCCATTTTTAACTCATTCACCAAGATTTCGATTCATCTTTCATTCAAAAGTCTGGGAGCAAGTAATTGGGATTACGCCGAAGAAAACTGCCGCCGCGCATCGATAGGTATCAAGTGTCATGCAGACAAAATTGAGGACTCCACAGAAGAAACGCTACATATATGTACGGGACGCGCCCCATATATGAGTTGGGTTTATACGTTTGATACTCAGTGTCAGTCAACGAATTGCATATTGACGGATTGGAATAACTAACCTCAGTTTTGTTATGAGCACTTTCCGATATGAAAAATTGGCGGGTAAAAACGCACAAGAAGAAGTATGTGTGAACAGCCATATTGACCAATTGAGGGTACATTAATGGAATTGGTACCCAATCATACATGGATACTGTAGTTAGGGCACTACGGAATTTGCTGATTTCTTGGGCGATGGCATTTCGGGAGTTGTCACCATCGATGAGCTTTTCGGCTTTTCCGACGTTTAGGAGCTCCAATGCCCAATTGAAGCTCACCCAATACTTTTGATATCTGCAAATAAAGCATAGATTCATAGATTCATAGATTCATAGATTCATAGATTCATAGATTCATAGATTCATAGATTCATAGATTCATAGATTCATAGATTCATAGATTCATAGATTCATAGATTCATAGATTCATAGATTCATAGATTCATAGATTCATAGATTCATAGATTCATAGATTCATAGATTCACAGATTCATAGATTCATAGATTCATAGATTCATAGATTCATAGATTCATAGATTCATAGATTCATAGATTCATAGATTCATAGATTCATAGATTCATAGATTCATAGATTCATAGATTCATAGATTCATAGATTCATAGATTCATAGATTCATAGATTCATAGATTCATAGATTCATAGATTCATAGATTCATAGATTCATAGATTCATAGATTCATAGATTCAAAGATTCATAGATTCATAGATTCATAGATTCATAGATTCATAGATTCATAGATTCATAGATTCATAGATTCATAGATTCATAGATTCATAGATTCATAGATTCATAGATTCATAGATTCATAGATTCATAGATTCATAGATTCATAGATTCATAGATTCATAGATTCATAGATTCATAGATTCATAGATTCATAGATTCATAGATTCATAGATTCATAGATTCATAGATTCACAGATTCATAGATTCATAGATTCATAGATTCATAGATTCATAGATTCATAGATTCATAGATTCATAGATTCATAGATTCATAGATTCATAGATTCATAGATTCATAGATTCATAGATTCATAGATTCATAGATTCATAGATTCATAGATTCATAGATTCATAGATTCATAGATTCATAGATTCATAGATTCATAGATTCATAGATTCATAGATTCAAAGATTCATAGATTCATAGATTCATAGATTCATAGATTCATAGATTCATAGATTCATAGATTCATAGATTCATAGATTCATAGATTCATAGATTCATAGATTCATAGATTCATAGATTCATAGATTCATAGATTCATAGATTCATAGATTCATAGATTCATAGATTCATAGATTCATAGATTCATAGATTCATAGATTCATAGATTCATAGATTCATAGATTCACAGATTCATAGATTCATAGATTCATAGATTCATAGATTCATAGATTCATAGATTCATAGATTCATAGATTCATAGAATCATAGATTCATAGATTCATAGATTCATAGATTCATAGATTCATAGAATCATAGATTCATAGATTCATAGATTCATAGATTCATAGATTCATAGATTCATAGATTCATAGATTCATAGATTCACAGATTCATAGATTCATAGATTCATAGATTCATAGATTCATAGATTCATAGATTCATAGATTCATAGATTCATAGATTCATAGATTCATAGATTCATAGATTCATAGATTCATAGATTCATAGATTCATAGATTCATAGATTCATAGATTCATAGATTCACAGATTCATAGATTCATAGATTCATAGATTCATAGATTCATAGATTCATAGATTCATAGATTCATAGATTCATAGATTCATAGATTCATAGATTCATAGATTCATAGATTCATAGATTCATAGATTCATAGATTCATAGATTCATAGATTCATAGATTCATAGATTCATAGATTCATAGATTCATAGATTCATAGATTCATAGATTCATAGATTCATAGATTCATAGATTCATAGATTCATAGATTCATAGATTCATAGATTCATAGATTCATAGATTCACAGATTCATAGATTCATAGATTCATAGATTCATAGATTCATAGATTCATAGATTCATAGATTCATAGATTCATAGATTCATAGATTCATAGATTCATAGATTCATAGATTCATAGATTCATAGATTCATAGATTCATAGATTCATAGATTCATAGATTCATAGATTCATAGATTCATAGATTCATAGATTCATAGATTCATAGATTCATAGATTCATAGATTCATAGATTCATAGATTCATAGATTCAAAGATTCATAGATTCATAGATTCATAGATTCATAGATTCATAGATTCATAGATTCATAGATTCATAGATTCATAGATTCATAGATTCATAGATTCATAGATTCATAGATTCATAGATTCATAGATTCATAGATTCATAGATTCATAGATTCATAGATTCAAAAAAATTGTAAAAAGACTTAGTGGAAGTTGGAGAAATGATTTTCAGGTGGACCTAAACCTAAAGAACACACCTTCTTTTATCCTAAATTTGTCCGAGTGGAGTACACAAACTGAATATGTTCGGAAATCTACAGATTGTTGATTTTGATCTACAGAAAATACATAATACGCTGCACACGATTTTCTGATTATTCAAAACCTAAACCTATGAAAAGACGGGATATGAAGTTTTTAGAAAGATGAGAGAAAATTTGCGACTCTGAAAAAAAAACAGTTTCAAATAAATTTCAAAATTTCAATGTTAAAACAGTATATCCTTTGACTGGTTTTTTTTGATATAGAGTGAAGATCATCGAATTTTCAAAAGACAAAAATCTGAAAAACTGTTTTTTGTTCGGATTACCGGTTTTGTCCAATATTGGACTGTTAGATAAGCTACCTTAAAATTCCATATTTTTGGTGTTTTTTCAGCTGAACCTAAAATTCAGATTTAAAAAAATGTAGATATCCAGATTTTAAGACTGTTCAAAATTTTGAAAATTCAAAGACACATTTGGAAAGTTGTTTAAAGCTCTCAAACTCGTTAATATACATTATCTACCTGTTAGATAAGTTTTCGAATGTTTCATCTACAGTATTTCTAAGCTAAACCTAAAATTACAAAGTTCGACTAAAAAAATTAGAATTTTGATATTTTTCCGGAGTTTCGCGATGTCTGGAAACCTTGAGAACAAACGTTTCCTATTTGTTAGATAAGTTTTCTGGAAATTCAACTTTCCGGTATTTTTTTCAAATATACTATTGCAAGATTTTTCCAGAATTTCAAGGTATTTAAAAATCCAGGAAAACAGTTTGAAAACAAATATTTGTTGACAGTTAGATAAGTTTTGCAAAAAGTGTAGTGCTTCTGAAGGTTAGTTTCAGCTAAACTTACATTTTCAGAGCTTTGCAAAAAGTTGAAAGCTCTAGATTTATCCAGATTTTTTCGGAACTTCAAACATATCTGCAAATCTGAAATTCCAGACAGAAAACTGAAAACTAATATTTTTCTGTCTGTCAGATAAGTTTTTCAAAAATCCAATTTTTCCGATTGTCTGTCATCATAATCCCCACATTTCTATAATCTTTTTCAAAAAAGTTCAAATTGTTTTTTTGAAAAAAATTGTCATTTTGTGCAAAATATGCCAAATGTACCCAAATCAGAAAATGTTTTTTGTTGATCACATCATTTGTTGTTGATTTTGGCAAAAAAAATGGGAAGTGATTCATAAATGTGAGCAAAGTAGACATAAACAGCTGATAATGATGATAACATATGATATTTTGAGTATATCATGATAATAATATACGTTGATCAGGGAATCGGGGATGAGGAACAAAAAATTATGATAAATATAAACCTATTTCCTGAAAAAGTATGAAATGAGGGACCATAAAAAGTGGCATAAAACTACAAAATTATCATATCTATGATAAAGCTGAAATTACCATTTTCAGCCCTTAAACCTCAAAATCAACCATTTTCACCTTCATTTTCGAAATCAGCACACCATTCTCCACCCCTGATACCATTTTCAGCCATATCTGAAATTGTCACCCCTCCTTTAACATCCACCCACTTGTCCGTGTGGACTACAACACAGGAAATTGTGGATTGGTTTTTTGATCTTGGCAAAAATGGATGAATATGACGATAATTGGAATATGTAGTTTGTGCATTGGAGCATTTTTCCTTGATGCTCTGAATATTGAATTTTCAGCGTTTCAAGCTCAAAATTGAGCATTTTTAATATGATTTTCAGATTCAGCGTCATTTTTTAGACACCGTACACCATTTTCAGCGAAATCTTCAAAAGTGACCCCCCTTTAAGGTTTCACTTGCCCGTGTGGACTACACGAGTCAAAATTGTGCTAAACCTAAACCTATCGTGCATTGGAGCATAATGCTGAAAATCGGAGCAACATATTTTTGTACCTTGCTCTTTTTCTGATTTCATGATGATATTTCAAGTATATTTGAATTCTATGATCATAGAATCAGTCATAGAACTAACACAAATACAAGTAAAAGGATGAAAATTATTATCTACAAATGTAGCATATATATGGAAAAGCTGAAACTGGCATTTTCAGCCCTTAAACCTCAAAATCGCCAATTTTCATATTGATTTTCGAAATCAGCACACCATTTCCACCCGTGACACCATTTTCAGCCAAATATCTGAAATTTCCTGGATCCATCAAACTACCAACCATAGATTTCCTTGATTTAATCTTCCTTGGTTGTCTAGAGTTGTTGTATATATGTGTTTCACTTCTTTCCAATAATTCGATTTATTCAGCTGTGTTGGTCTATATCAGTCCGTATATCAACTATATCAGACCCCTTTTTTGATGTTTCAGACATATTAGTCAGATTGTCTGACCACAAATTGAGATAAAAAACACAACTACAAATGATAATTTCAAATATTATCATATATATACATTTATATCCAGTTTTGTAGCGTAAAACTACAAGATTATCACAACTATGACAAAGCTGAAAATGACACTTTCAGCCCTTAAACCTCAAAATCACCCATTTTCATCCTGATTTTCGAAATCAGCACACCATTCTACACCCCTGACACCATTTTCAGCCCTATCTGAAATTGTCACCTCTGCTTTAACATCCACTTGTCCGTGTGGACTACAACACAGGAAATTGTGGATTGGTTGTTTGATCTCGGCAAAAATGACATAATCCTCCTATAATGAGATGGAGCTAAACCTAACCTCGTGGAATACCCAATCACAAGTAAGAGGACCAATTCAAGTTCTATGCCAAAACTTTTCGATGGCTCTATGCCTTCCATTCTTGATTCTGTGCCACAAGTTATGATCAATAAGTTTTATTCACAAGTAATACGAACACAATCAATTTTTTACTACATAAAACTTGAATCCATACTCCTTTTGAACAATGATATGTTTGTTATCATTCATTGGAATTTTCGCTTTTGGATAATCGGCCTCCAACATTTCATACACCAATCCTTCGAGAACCGATGACATTTCAATCGAGCAACACTCGAACTCGGAGCCAATTGGGTAGTCTTCCTCAATCCATTTCTGAAAAATAATCTGATGTTACAGGATTTCAACAATTTTGACTTTTTTCATGGTGTGCCACTAAACTAAACATATTCGAAATAATGACAAAAATCCAAAAGCCCTACTCCGACCTCGAACCCTGGTCGCTAGCCTATCAGTCGCTCTTTCTCACACTGCGCCATAATTACAACACACATTTGATACTCAGCCAATTCTTTGACTGCGTATCAAATGTATATGAACGCAGATAACTAGAGAGTGTTTATCTCTTGTTTGAAACGCAGTCAATCAATGCAATTAGTAGGCTGAGTATCAAATGTATATCTGAATCGGTAAAAATACGTTTACTGCTCAGTCAACAATTTTCAGACTATTATTTATTTGTCAAACGTTTGATACTCAGCCAACTATTCGATTTGTTGGCTGCGTATCAAATGTAAACGTACACAGTTAAATAGAGTGACTTGCGTTTGTTACTCAGTGAAAGTTTTGGTCATCACTCGTTTGATACTCAGCCAATCAGTCAATATGCAATTCGTTGACTGAGTATCAAATGTATAAACCCAACCATATGGAGCGCGGTAATTCGGAGTATCGACCATTCGAATCAAATTGTTGAACACTTGATACAATTTTGGAGAGCACTTCTTTTTCGGGGGTATCCGGAGAATATTTGTTTACCTTTAACAACTGTTGAGCTCCTCCCGATGTCACATTTGTATTGCTCAAATCAATTTGTGTTGCTTCGAAATTCAACAACTGTTCGTCGTTGATATCACTTCGGAATCCGATGTGCACCTTGCAACATTTGATCACCTGTAATCACAAACTTTGTCATCTATAATCCCCAAATAAACCAACCTGTTCCATCAATCCAATTCCAGTCAATGTCTGATCCGAGCAGCATGGATCGTCGTAAAATGTGTCAATCGTGTGGAGTACCGAGGAATCGAGAAGTCTTATCCAAGACATTATACGATCCGATTGGAAAACGGGGAAGCTGATTTTTCCAACACGCATACTGTAGTTATTCGGTATCAACTGAGTCGGTGGATCCTACAAAACATTTAGATCATTTTGGGATGACAAGTTCGCACTTACAATGTTTGCTCGGAAGTGCTTGACCCGGATATCAGTGGTGAGCAAGAATGTTGTCAGCCATTCACGGAGCAAGTACGATGGTGAATAATGCTTGATCCAATCCGGTACACGCACTCTTCGCTCGATTTCATTGTCATTGCTGGAAAAACAAAAATCTATGAATCTATGAATCTATGAATCTATGAATCTATGAATCTATGAATCTATGAATCTATGAATCTATGAATCTATGAATCTATGAATCTATGAATCTATGAATCTATGAATCTATGAATCTATGAATCTATGAATCTATGAATCTATGAATCTATGAATCTATGAATCTATGAATCTATGAATCTATGAATCTATGAATCTATGAATCTATGAATCTATGAATCTATGAATCTATGAATCTATGAATCTATGAATCTATGAATCTATGAATCTATGAATCTATGAATCTATGAATCTATGAATCTATGAATCTATGAATCTATGAATCTATGAATCTATGAATCTATGAATCTATGAATCTATGAATCTATGAATCTATGAATCTATGAATCTATGAATCTATGAATCTATGAATCTATGAATCTATGAATCTATGAATCTATGAATCTATGAATCTATGAATCTATGAATCTATGAATCTATGAATCTATGAATCTATGAATCTATGAATCTATGAATCTATGAATCTATGAATCTATGAATCTATGAATCTATGAATCTATGAATCTATGAATCTATGAATCTATGAATCTATGAATCTATGAATCTATGAATCTATGAATCTATGAATCTATGAATCTATGAATCTATGAATCTATGAATCTATGAATCTATGAATCTATGAATCTATGAATCTATGAATCTATGAATCTATGAATCACACAAATAGTCAACTGATAATGACATACTCTGAAAACGATAGTTGCCATGATCCTTGATTTGATGTTATCTTTAAGTCGTCCAATCCAATTTCGATCATCTCTCGACAATCCTCACATCCACACTCTTCGTCGTGTTGATTCACTTCGAAATACTTGAGGCGAAGTGGGATGGAAGAGACCAACGCCAAGTTGTCCCTTGACGTCCATTTTAAATCTATTTCTGGAAGAATACAAAATTTTTTTCATTCAAAAACTCCGCTACGACGCGTGTTGATCTACCCCAAAGTTTTGGGCAAATGCGCTTCATCGCAAAACTTTGAAAAAATTAGGCTACGACTGAACTTTCAGCTTGAATGATCATTTTCTTAGATTTTTCGTAAAATGCTCTTTCTGCATATATTTGAATTTCAAAAATCACGAAAAATGCTTTTTGAGGCGGATTTTGATGATTTTTTGTGAATATAGGTTAATAGATTTGAACTTATTTATGGTTATAAAACTTGAATATACTTATTTTGTACGAAATAAAGCTAAAATAATGAGTGGATACACGATTTGAGCCGAAAATTTCAGTCATGGCCTAACTTTTTAGTCACAAATGGCCTAACTTTTCACATGTTGCCACGCTGTTGGAATGAGTGGCACTTCACGTTTTGTGATCTACCATTCTTATTACTGGTAGATCACAAGTGGTTACTGTAGACATATATACCTTGAAATAAAGTCCAAATCTTCAACGATCATCCGTTTGATATCATATGGCAGATGGTCCCACGTTGTGCCGGTCTCCACATTTTCCTCATCTTCCACAATTTCTACTCCATTTTCCCATTCATTGACATCCTCGATTCTGCAAAAATCATTCATGATGATAAATGCGCTCTATTGCACTTTTTTGAACGTGGCCTAACTTTTGCATTTTCTAGGCCATCACTCGTTTTTCATTCAAATCTTGCTTTTTTGAGGCGCGAAAATCGCAGAACACAACATTTTTTGAGCTGGAATTCGTCATTTTTCAAACTATTTGAATGAAAAACGACAGATGGCCTAGAAAACTCCAAAAGTTCGACCACGTCCCCCATGAACTTAGGTTTAGGTTTAGCGATAACATTTCAATTTTGTGGCTGTTTAGTCACAGTAAGCTACAGTAACCCGTAGAGAAAACTACAGTACTCTCACAGACTGACTATTTCAGAGATTTTGAGCGATATAAATACAGTTTTAGATACAAATGTGGGAAAGTTGAAAGCGTGGAAGTACTGTAGTTTCGACTCGACCTACTGTAGTTTACTGTAGGTCTTGCAGACTATTTGGCTCCGATTTTCGTTGCTCACCTTATCATATCATTTCTCCCATTTGGAGTTGCTCCGTCGATATGTTCCACACTTTTCATAATCGCTGTCACTACTACAGTCATTGTGTTCAAACTGAAAATATCGATGTCAAGTGATCTATTGTGAACTACAGTAGGATACAGTACTCTGGCCAGACTAGGAGTACTGTAGTTTACTGTAGATCGGCCTCAACTTACATTTTTGTCATCAAAGATCCGAACATGGTGGATCACACAATCTAACGAAACTAATGAGTGTTCGTTTATTTGAAGGAATGAATTATTTATCAGTCATTTATCATTCGTGGAATTTCGATCAAGTCACGTGACAAAAAGATTTCACTTTTTTTGTTGATAAACGTTATTGTATATATCCAAACTTTTTGCCAAATGCTCGTTGTCTGATATACAGTACCCTACAGTAGGTCGAGCCAAAACTACCGTACTCCCAGCCTATCAATTTTGACTTTTGACTTGAAAACTGTATTTATATCGCTCAAAATCTCAAAAATAGTCCGTTTATGAGAGTACTGTAGTTTTCTCAACGGCATACTGTAGCTTACTGTGACAAAACACACACCTACAGACTACAGTAACCTACAGTAGGAAAGAAGGAAGGATTTACTCATTTCCAGACAAAGGAACCCGCATTTTTTTTGCTGAAAAAAACTATGTTAGGTTTAGGTATTGGGAATCCAAATTTTTGTCAAATGCTCAGATCTACAGTAACCTACAGTAGATCGAGCCAAAACTACAGTACTACCCGGCTATCAACTTTACAGTTGGTAGTTTGGAGTACTGTACTTTTCCGCGGCCTACTGTAGTCCACTTGATATCAATGACTTTAGAGTGATACACATCCGGAAAGTTAGGCCATGGCTGTATATTCAGCTAAAATTTGAACTTTCTTAGATTTTTCGTGTTAATTTGTATATTGTCTGCTCTCAAAGCTCTTTCTGCATATATTTGAATTTCAATAAACACGAAAATATGCCTTTTGAGGCGGTTTTTGATAATTTTTTTCGAATATAGACTGAAAATGTAATAATTTTGGAATTAATTATGATTCTGAGACCTGTATATACATATTTTGTACAAAATAGAACTAAAATAATGAGTATCAGTCTCGATATTGGCCGAAATTTCAGTCATGGTCTAACTTTTCTGTCCCAAATGGCCTAACTTTTGTACATGGTGCAATAGGGCGCACTTGCAATTGACAATTTTTCAGCATTTCCAGATTTTAAAGGTACAGTAATCCTCAATGCTCCAAATATATAGTCTACAGTATGATTTATGATCTACTTCCCCCCTTGACCAAGATATACAATCGGGACCAAGATATACATCAAGATATACAAAAAAATTGGCCAAGATATACAACCCCCCCCCCTCACCAGGAGGGAGGGTGACCCTCTCACCATGTGTTTGATTCGACCAATCGATAACTCTATCTCTACCCTCCATCACTCTCTTTGGTTTAGTTCCTTCAAAACTTCAAAATTAAACTTCAAAATCAACCATTTTCACCTTGATTTTCGAAATCAGCACACCATTCTTCACCCCTGATACCATTTTCAGCCATATCTGAAATTGTCACCCCTCCTTTAACATCCACTTGTCCGTGTGGACTACAGCACAGGATATTGTGGATTGGTTTTTTGATCTCGGCAAAAATGACACCATCCTCCTATAATGAGATGGAGCTAAACCTAACCTCGTGGTATACCCAATCACAAGTAAGAGGACCAATTCAAGTTCTATGCCATTCATCCCGGTATCTATGAAAACTTCTCGGTAGTTCTATGCCTTCCATTCTTGATTCTATGCCAAAAGTTATGATCAATAAGTTTTATTCACAAGAAAAGCAAAAATGGTTATAAAATGTTGTATTTATAATAATCCTCATATTGTTTTGGTCTCGATTTGTTATTGTTCCTCAATTTGGTGGCCAGTATATACCGAGTAAGCTTGAAAATAAGCATGATTCACAAGTTTAGTGGTTTTATAAAACTAACCACATTCCGTATGGTGAGTGTTGGGTATGCATAATATTCAATAATGTTGTATGTTGATTATATTTCACAATCAACATCTTCCCATCAGTCATCACAAATCTCGCAATTTGTTCATTGTGTCGCTCCGGCACAACTTCATACACCAACCCATTCAACGTAATGTGTAGATCCTCAGCAACACCAAGAATTGCATGCGATCCGATTGGATAATTTTGATTGATCCATTTCTGCAAAATAATCTGATGATTTCAACAATTTTGCTGTTTTCATGAAATGCCACTAAACAAAACCGGTCCAAAATATTGACAAAAATCCAAAAACCCCACTCCGACCTCGAACCCTGGTCACTCGCCTTTCAGTCGCCAATTCTCTCACTGCGCCACAATTACAACACAATGCATTTGATACTCAGGCAACTGTTTGACTGTGTATCAAATGCACATGTACGCAGCTAAAATATTTGTTTATCTCACATTTGATACGCAGGCAGCCAATCAATGCAATTAGTAGGCTGAGTATCAAATGTATATCTGAATCGATTAAAATACGTTTACTACTCAGTCAACAATTTTCGGAGATTTTTTTTTGTGAAGCGTTTGATACTCAGCCAACTATTCATATTGTGGGCTGCGTGTCAAATTTAAACGTACGCAGTTAAATAGAGATACTTGCGTTTGTTACTCAGTGAATGTGTTGGTTATCACTCGTTTGATACTCAGTCAATCAGTCAATATTCAATTCTTTGATTGAGTATCAAATGTATAAACTCAACCTATATATGGTATATATAAAAACCGATTAAAAATTATTTTGATGGAGGTATATATATATATATATAAACGCAACTCATATATGGTATATATATACATATATATGTATATACCAACCCATATATAGATATCAGTTTTCAGTACGAATACACCAGAGTACTGTAGGTGCGTAAACTACAGTAACCCCCGCAGAAAAAAACTACAGTACTCTCACAACTGACTATTTTTGAGATTTTGAAGACAGTTTGAGATGATGCCTTGACAAGTTGGAAGCATGGAAGTACTGTAGTCTTGACTCGACATACTGTAGTTTACTGTACCTTGATCAAATTTCGAATCCCAATGCATGTAATATCCGACTCCCGGATATGCAATTTATACGCCTTCAGATGTACCAATGTATCATCGTTGATATCAGTTTTCGGTTCGATACTGACTTCACCACAATTGATTACCTATAATTTCAAAACGTTCTCATTTGTCGAAAATCCAAAAAAACCAACTTGATCCATCATTCCGAGTCCTATCAATGGTCCTGATGGATCCGAAGCCGAATTCGATATAATATCGAGTTTTCTCATTCCGCGGTCCAGTAGATTCAACCATTCGATAATTCTATCAGGTTGATATTTGAAGAAATTGACCCTATCCGCTTTGATCCGAAAATTGTTCTCGATAGCATCAGTCGGTGGATACTGGAATATCCAATCGATTGAAAAATGTTGAGACACGACGAGGTTTCACTTACATAATCAGGTCGAAACGATTCACATCGAATATTTGTTGTCAACATAAAAGTATCAAGCCATTTCTTGAGAATGTACAACGGCGAATAGTGTTCCATCCAGTTGGGTACTCGGACATTTCGTACATGCACTTCTTCGCCATTCCTGAAAAAAACGGTCTATGAATCTATGAATCTATGAATCTATGAATCTATGAATCTATGAATCTATGAATCTATGAATCTGTGAATCTATAAATCTATGAATCTATTAATCTATTAATCTATGAATCTATGAATCTATGAATCTATGAATCTATGAATCTATGAATCTATGAATCTATGAATCTATGAATCTATGAATCTATGAATCTATGAATCTATGAATCTATGAATCTATGAATCTATGAATCTATGAATCTGTGAATCTATAAATCTATGAATCTATTAATCTATTAATCTATGAATCTATGAATCTATGAATCTATGAATCTATGAATCTATGAATCTATGAATCTATGAATCTATTAATCTATGAATCTATGAATCTATGAATCTATGAATCTATAAATCTATGAATCTATTAATCTATGAATCTATGAATCTATGAATCTATGAATCTATGAATCTATTAATCTATGAATCTATGAATCTATTAATCTATTAATCTATTAATCTATTAATCTATTAATCTATGAATCTATGAATCTATGAATCTATGAATCTATGAATCTATAAATCTATGAATCTATGAATCTATGAATCTATGAATCTATGAATCTATGAATCTATAAATCTATGAATCTATTAATCTATTAATCTATGAATCTATGAATCTATGAATCTATGAATCTATGAATCTATGAATCTATGAATCTATGAATCTATGAATCTATGAATCTATGAATCTATAAATCTATGAATCTATTAATCTATTAATCTATGAATCTATGAATCTATGAATCTATGAATCTATGAATCTATGAATCTATGAATCTATGAATCTATGAATCTATTAATCTATGAATCTATGAATCTATGAATCTATGAATCTATGAATCTATAAATCTATGAATCTATTAATCTATTAATCTATGAATCTATGAATTTATGAATCTATGAATCTATGAATCTATGAATCTATGAATCTATAAATCTATGAATCTATCAATACGATTTTCTCATTTGTTTCAAATACTCACTCCAAATATGATAATCTCCAAGAATCCTGATTCGAACGAATCTTGAAATTGTCACATACAATTGTGAGCATAGATTGAGTGTCAACACGGGGTGCTTCGTCATCTCCTTCGTGGATATGGAAATCTTTCAATTGTAGTGGGATTCGACTCATTAATAGCAGATTTTTCCTTGAAGTCCACTTTAATTGGTTCCTGCAAAATACACTCTTCTGATCTACCCAAGTTCTAGGGCAAATGCGCTCCATCGCAAAAGTTCGAAAAAAGCTAAGCCATGGCTCATATTTCAGCGAAAGTGTTGGTTTCTAGGCCATGTCGACTTACGAAGAAAAAACCGAGAGGATGGCAAACTCGAGTTTCATGGGTATATACCGGACAAAAAGTGACTAAATACATGTTTCAAGGGTGGATATTGCTCATATACACGAATCCCAGCAATGATATTTTTGAAAATTTTGGTGCCTTAACTGGCAAATTGACTGCTTTTGGGTGCAAAAAAAGTTAAATTAATAACCTTTTCAATCCGAAATTTAAAGCCATGGCCTAACTTTTCATGTCACAAATGGCCTAACTTTTTATAAGTTGCAGTAGGGCGCACTTGCAATGCTGTTTGTAGTGACAAAAGTTCCAGAAATGACGAAATTCATTTGTGATCTACCGTATCACAGGTAGATCACAAAACTTATCAGGGTAAATATATAAAGGCCGTGGAAGACCGTGCCGGTTTCTAGGTCATGTCCATCATTTTTCAAGCAGTAATTGAGTTTTTCGGTCTTCAGAGCCTAGAAACCGACATGGCCTAGAATCTTCCACGGCCATGATTGATCAAGGCCATGGATTCCGAGATGAGCACCAAATTTGACCGACCATGGGGCGCACTTGCAACAAGCTAGTTTTGTTAAAAACCAACAGAGTAAAATGGGTTATGCGCCTTTAAGACAAAGAAGGGTACTGTATGCTAGTTTAAAGGAGCATTGCAGGTTTTGAGATTCGAGCGACAAGTGCGTTTGCAACAAGACTCCAAAAAATCGTGTTTTGCGGGTGGCCTAAAAACCGACACGTTCTTCCACGGCCAGTGGCCTAACTTTTCGGGATATTGCAGTGGAGCGCGTTTGCTGTTATCCCAGGTAGATCACAAGGATTATCGGTGACAATATATACCTAGATATGAAATCCAACTGGTCGATTATCAATTTCTTTACATCATCTATCAATGTATCCCACGTTGGAGCAGTCTTCACAACTTCTTTCGATCCACTCGTATTCTCCACATTGTTGTCTCCATTGTTTCTGAAAATACTCGACTTAGGTTTAGGTTTATCGATTCGAATTGTGTGTGGTCGGTAGATCAAAACTCACCTTGAGATCTGATTTGTTGATCTTGCTTTTTTCTTCAACGCCGCACACATTCTGAGTACTGTGCTCATTCTGCAAGAACAACAAACATCAATTTCAGTTTATCATCTACAGTAAGCTACAGTAGGTCATACAGTACAGTACCGATGGACCGGGGGTACTGTAGGGATTTATTTTCATAGTAAGCTACAGTATGCCAAAGAGAGGGGTACAGTACTCTCACAACTAAAGTGGAAAAGTTGATAGCATGGTAGTACTGTAGTTTTGGCTCAACCTACTGTAGCTTTACTGTATTTGTATGTAACTCACATGACTGTATTATTATTGTATTAATAGACCAAAATATGATTGATAAATATTTTATTTATCAGCAGGAATGAATTATTTATCACTCATTTTATCAATCGTGGAATTTCGAGCAAGTCACGTGACAAAAAAATTTTCGATTTTTTTGTTGATTCACGTTATTGTATATATCCAAATTTTTGTGCCAGATACTCACAACTCAGATCTACAGTAATCTACAGTAGGTCTAGTCAAAACTACAGTACTTCTGGGCTTCCAACTTTTCACGATTTGATTTGAAAACTGTATTTATATTGCTCAAAATCTCTAAAATTGTCAGTTTATGAGAGTACTGTAGCTTTCTCGACGGATTACTGTAGCTTAGTGTGACGAAAATATTTTCAGTCTACAGTAAACTACAGTAGGAAATTTCCAGACGAAGGAACCCACATTTTTTTGCTGAAAAAACTAGGTTAGGTTTAGGTATTGTGAATCCAAATTTTTGTCAAATGCTCAGATCTACAGTAATCTACAGTAGGTCGAGCCAAAACTACAGTACTCTCATGTTATCAACTTGAAAACTTGGTAGTTTGGAGTACTGTAGTTATCCACTGCCTACTGTAGTTCACTTGATATCAATGACTTTAGAGTGATCACAGTAGGAAAGTTAGGCCATGACTCAAATTGTAGAGCCATGGCCTAACTTTTCATGTCACAAATGGCCTAACTTTTCCCATGTTGCAATGGGGCGCACTTGCAATGCTGCTGGATTGACAATATTGGATTTTCTGATATTTTGATTCTACAGTAATCCCAAGTGCTCAAAATACGTGTCCTACAGTATGATTTATGATCTACCTCCTCCTCTTGACCAAGATATACATCAAGATATACAAAAAAATTTTGATCAAGATATACAACCCCCCCTCACCAGGAGGGAGGGTGCCCTCTCACCATGTGTTTTTTGATTCGACCAATCGATAACTCTATCTCTACCGTCCATCACTCTCTTAGGTTTAGTTCCCTCTCCTTCTCCATCTCCATTCCTAAACCTAAATATGCCATATTTCACCTCAAATCATCCGATTGGATGGCAATTTGGGCAAAAATATTGGGAGAAAAATGTGTTGAGTTTTCAACATGCAAATATTGTGAGTTCATTTGGTTTGATTTGCAAAAATCACCATTTTTAGGTATATATGATGTCGTGGCACAATCGATATGGATCGACAGCGGGAAAGTTCGATTTGGGTAAGTGATATATATCTGATACTCAGGCAACCTTTTGACTGCGTATCAAATGCTCATGTACGCAGCTAAAAAGTTTTGTTTATTTCACGTTTGATACCCAGCCACTCTTGCAATTAGTAGGCTGAGTATCAAATGTATATCTGAATCGATAAAAATGCGTTTACTACTCAGTCAACAATTTTCAAACTATTTTTTTTCATCAAGCGTTTGATACTCAGCCAACTATTCAATTTGTTGGCTGCGTATCAAATGTTAACGTACGCAGTTAAATAGAGAGACTTGCGTTTGTTACTCAGTGAATGTGTTGGTCATCACTCGTTTGATACTCAATATCAGCCAATCAACCAATCTGCAATTCGTTGACTGACCAGGAGGGTAGTTTCGGGTACCGGTTCAGAATTTGCCAGAAAATTTTGTGAGATGTTTGTGGTGGTCTGAAATGTTCAGAAAAAAATTTTGAGCCGCCACTGGAGGGTTTGAAGAAAGATATGAGCTAAAGTATGGTCAAAAATAAGCCTGAATACGTCAAAATAGGTAAAAATGGTGTTTTTAGGCCTATTTTGACCATACTTCAGTTCATAACTTACTTCAAACCCTCCAGTGGCGGCTCAAATTTTTTTTCTGAACATTTCAGACCACCACAAACATCTCACAAAATTTCTGGCGAATTCTGAACCGGTACCCAAAACTACCCTCCTGGTGAGTATCAAATGTACAGGTACGCAGTCAATTTGAGAGATTTTCGTTGATGAGTCAATCAACAATTTTTGAACGGTTTTTTAAAAGCGTTTGATACTCGGCCTACGGACTTTACTGGAAATCGTCTGAAAATGAAATAAATCATTTTTCAGGTTTTTTCTTCAATTTTCCCTTGTCTGAGTATCAAATGCACATATACGCAGCCAAATCGACTCTGTTTGATACTCAGTCAACAGTTCTTTCAACCGACAAAGATTCGGCAAAGATACTCAGCCAATCAATCGATATGCAATTTGTTGACTGAGTATCTAATGTACACGTACGCAGCCAAATCGTCTCAGTTGAGAACTCAAAACACTACACTATAAACCTAAACCTAAACCCATTTTTTCAGAAACCCAAGCACATTCAACCATCAACCTTGAAAATAACAGTACTCCATCCGAGTTTGCTGTAAGTCAAAACTGCTCTTTTTTTTGCTCAATTTTTGATTTTTTTTAGCTCGAAAGAGGAAGAGACACATCAAATTACAAATGGGCGATTGATCCTCAAGGAGTTGCATTGATATGGGCCAAATCGAAGCTCACTCTCTTTTTTCCAGGTTTTTTGCCTATATTTGAGCTATATATACAGCTTCCTTTTTTCAGAGACCAACAAATGGCAACAAAGTTTGTCGGGCTTCCGTATCCCCTACCGTACTATCATGGGTACTGTAGTTGTTGATAATTGTCTATATACATTGATTCAATTCCCGTCGGATCAGCTGTTGACTATTCAGAATTTGGGAGATAAAACACATCAAGTGAAGAAGGTAAGAATCTATATATGATTGGGTATATATATACCATATATGGGTTGGGTACATACATTTGATACTCACTAGGGAAGGATGAAAGTCAAGGTCCAAACTTTGGAAAACCGCCTACCTACTCGGCGAACATGGGGCCGGAACGCCTCTTCCCTGCCCTTCAGGCGCAGGCTTGACTTATTTTGCTAGCCTTTTAAACAGAGCTGTCGAGCCGATTGACACAGCTCTACAGCCTGGCAATCGGCTGTGCATTAGCTCTACAGCTTCAACAAAAAGGCCACTGAAATAAGTTTAGCCTGCGCTTGAAGGGCAGGGAAGAGGCGGTCCGGCCCAACTTAGTGTTAAACAGAGGGCTTGAATAGCCCCGCTTTCACCGAGTAGGATGAAAGAGGGTGTTTAGAAATGTCCAATTCATAGTTCTAAAGCTGCTTACGAGAACTCTGAAATAGTGATTTTTTTGGCTGAAAATTTCAGAAAAAATTTTTTGACGCGAAAACTATTAAAAAATGTGTGTAAAATAGTTAGAACGGTCTTATTTTACGTTTTCTGATCCAAAATCAGCTAGTATCAGTCAATCAGCTGGTATTTTTGAGTCAAAAAAAATTACTGAAATTTTCAGCCAAAAATTTCACTATTTCAGAGTTCTCGTAAGCAGCTTTTGAAACATGAATTTGGCATTTCTAAACACCCTCTTTCATCCTAGGTAGGTGGTTTTCCAAAGTTTGGACCTTGACTTTCATCCTTCCCTAGTCAGTCAACGAATTGCATATTGACTGATTGGCTGAGTATCAAACGAGTGATGACCAAAACTTTAACTGAGTAACAAACGCAAGTCTCTCTATTTAACTGTGTACGTTTACATTTGATACGCAGCCAATTAATGGAATAGTTGGCTGAGTATCAAACGTTTCAGAAATAAAAAATTGTCCAAAAATTATTGACTGAGTAGTAAACGTATTTTCATCGATTGAGATATACATTTGATACTCAGCCTACTAATTGCATATTGGCTGCGTATCAAACGTGTGATAAACAAAACGTTTAGCTGCGTACATGTGCATTTGATACGCAGTCAAAGAGTTGCCTGAGTATCAAATGTGTGTTGTTATCATGGCGCAGTGGGAGATTAGGCGACTGATAGGCGAGTGACCAGGGTTCGAGGTCGGAGTCGGGTTTTTGGTTTTTTGTCAATATTATGGCTATGATAATTTGTTCTAGAGCTCATAAAAATCTCAAAAGGTATGTTTTTTTGCAGATCACTTCATTCCAATACGACAAATCTCATCTTTTTGCTCATAAAAATGTCATATATTGCACCAGTACCATGGTATATTCCAGCACTTTATATGAAAAAAAAAATAGCTGAAATTTCAGAAAACCGGAAAATCAGAAGTGCGCATACTTGAAAACGATGATTTCCGCCTTATCAGTACTGATAACACTGATCAACCTTGGAATCAATGTTTATTCTGTAAGTATCTAGTCTTTCAATATCACACACTATTTCCATATATTCAGGGTACTCGGATAATTTTATATATACCCTGCAATGTGCAAAAAAAGATATAGTGATAAGGACATGTGATATGGATACAATGGAATGGAATCAGGCAAAAGTGATAAATACTCCTAGAGAATCACTGGAATATCGTGATGTTTATCATATCAGTGATAAGATTTATGTGTTGTGGAGATCACCAACGTAGGTTTAGCTCCTTCTTTTCAGTATCTGAACCTAATTTTGCGACATCCCGGGATCAAAAAAAAAGTTTTTTTTACTTACCGTACCCTAACTCTAAAACTCGTATATTTCCACGAAAAAAACGTTTTTTTCGATAGTTTTTCTTGCGGCTACGGTAGATAAAAAAACGTTTTTTTTAAACGTCATTGATGTCAAGTGAACTACAGTAGGCCGTGGATAAGTAAAGTACTTCAAACTGCCAGTTGATAGTCTGGTACTACTGTAGTTTTGGCTCCACCTACTGTAGATTACTATAGACTGCAAGTTTTTTGTCACGGTAAGCTACAGTAACCCGTAGAAAAAACTACTGTAGATTACTAGATTTGGCAAAAAATTGGATTTCAATATCTAAACCTAAACCTAGTTTTTTTCAGCAAAAAATGTGGATTCCTTCGTCTGGAAATGAGCAAGTCCATCCTTCCATTCCATCTTATCCATCCTTCCCAGATCCATCCCTATCCACCATTTGTCTACTAGCACTGGCTGAGTACGGTAGACCACCGGTACCGGAGCCGGCACCAGAACGACGAAATTATCACCGCAACATGAATGATATAGATATAGAAAGTGCCATAAGAGAAGTGGATCTTCGTAGTGTTCTCAGTGTCTTAGATGAGCTGAGAATCGGTATGTCAGCCGACGACGAGGCTGCGGAAAGAACTGAGAAAGTGAAGGAATGCTTGCCGGAAGAATTGAGGTAAACCTAAATGTTGGGAGAATTTTAAGTTATTTGAGTTTCAGAAAACGGTTCGAGGCAATTCATAACTACGAGTTTGGGAATGAGATGGAAGTTCAACATAACCACTTCCGTCATCATCATCATCGACGACGTCGTTATTGACTAAATTTGTTTTAAAATTGTTTTTTTGTTGCGATAAAAATATTTGCTATATATTTCCTCTCTTTTTGACAGCTCTATTACTCAAGGTAATTTGAAGTTTCGACCTTTCGAATCAAAGTGTTAAACACTTGATACAGTTTTGTATATACTGCTTTTCCAGGGTATATCCGGTGTATCAACCCCACTCACTTATAAACCGCCTCCCACAATGATCCTCTCCATCGGAATATCAAGTTGATCAACATCAGACTTTTCGATGTTGCCAAATCATAATTGTAGTTGTACGACAACTCTTTTCTCTGAAAAGTTGAAATGTTCGATGGAGCACATTTGCATACCTTGAATATTTCCGGAAGTTCCAATGGCCATTCGACGAAGTTGAAGAAGTTTTCAGTTTAGTAGCAATACTACAGTAACCTGGTATACTGTAGCGGATATCAAGTTTAAAGGAGCATACCATAAATTGGCAGGTTTTTGGATTTTTGTACATGTGCCTTTAAACATTTTCTCGTTTGATTCGTTGCAAAATTTTACAAAAACCTGGGAGAATGTGAATTTTTTTTCAAAACTACAGTAGTCAATCATACTGTAGTAACTTTAAAGGAACATGTTAGAATCCTATCCTCTAAGCGAACGTTCTTTGGAGGGAAATTTGAATTTTTCGAAAGTTTTGTAGAAACTGCTTTTTTGTTGTATCCGGGGAGGCAAATAAAGTGGTAATTTGTTTTATTGACGGTGAAATTATGTACAATTGATTGATTATATTGAGCAAGTATATATAAAAGTTAAAACCCGTAAAGCATCAGTTACATTTGATACTCAGTCAACTGTTCAAAAATTCTCCGGAATCGGGTATGATATCGAGTATGAAGTGGTGGCCGATGTCTCAAATCTCTTCCTTTTCACACTTTTCAGCCATAATTTCATCTTGTTCACTTTTTGTCCTTTCGCCTTCATTTTGTTTTCTTCTTTCTTTAGATATGAGATTTCTTCCATTCTGCAAAAATAAATGAGGGTTTTGGGTCTCAACTGGAAATATTGTGGGATACTGTATTGACTACAGTAGCTGTGTATACTGTAGTCAAAGTGTTAAAGGCGCATATTGTTTCAGGTACAGTAACCTCGCGATTTCTCACTTTTTGGGAATCGTGAAGATTTTATTTATAGTACCCTGCTACAGTAATCTGATCTACAGTAAACTCAGTTCAGGTATAGTACCTCGTTATTTGATATCTACAGTAACCTAACTACAGTACCCTGTTTCAGTATTTCAACCTACAGTAACTCAGTTCAGATACAGTACCTCTTCAATTGGTATCTACATTATCCTAACTACCGTACCCTGCTTCAGTATTTTGATCTACAGTACCTCGTGATCTAGTATCTACAGTAACTAAGCAACAGTACTCCCACATACAGTAACCCAACTACAGTAAACCTTCGACCTACTGTGGTTTGGTATCTACAGTAATCCGACTACAGTACCTCTTTTTCACTTGCATCGTTTCTGTGTTATTTACAGTACCTTACTCCTGTACTTTGATCTACAGTACCTCGTGATCTGGTATCTACAGTACTTCCACATACCGTAACCTAACTACAGTACCCTGCTTCAGTACTTCGATCTACAGTAACTCAGTTCCGGTACGGTATCTTATGATCTGATATCTACAGTAATCTAACTACAGTACCCCTTGACCTACCTCGCCGCACTACCCAAATGATACTTCAAACTTCTTGTATCATCCGAATCCAGTGGTTTAACCGACTTGCCAGAGAATACATCCGGCTTGACTTCTGGTAGAGTATCATACGCATCATCCACCGATGTCAACCCTATCGCCAAATTCCGATCGATCAACAAATTACAATCGAAGTCGTCGGCATCTTCGCCGAATGGATTGAGTAGTTCCATGGCGACTTTCAACCAACCCATGTAGAATATGAACTCGATTATTGTCATGAAGGGTATATAGAGATCCACCTGGAACGAATCTCGCAATATTTGGTGTTATCATAAAAAAAGTTTCGGTCCTATATTTCATTTTTTATCTCCCCGGATACTCCGAAAAATCAGTTTCTCCAGAATTGGATCAAGTGTTCAACACTTTGACACACATTTGATACTCAGTCAACGAATCGCATATTGACTGATTGGCTGATAGTGAGTATCAAACGAGTGATGATCGAAACTTTAACTGAGTAACAAACGCAAGTCTCTCTATATTTAACTGCGTACGTTTACATTTGATACGCAGCCAACAAATTGAATAGTTGGCTGAGTATCAAACGTTTGACTAATAAAAAAATCATCCGGAAATTGTTGACTGAGTATTAAATGTATTTTTATCAATTGAGATATACATTTGATACTCAGCCTACTAATTGCAAGATTGGCTGAGTATCAAACGTGAGATAAGCAAAACTTTTTCTCTAGTTAGCTGCGTACATGTGCATTTGATACGCAGTCAAAGAGTTGCTTGAGTATCAAATGTGTGTTGTAATTATGGCGCAGTGAGAGATTGGGCGACTGATAGGCGAGAGACCAGGGTTCGAGGTCGGAGTGGGGTTTTTGCTTTTTGCCAGTATTGTGGATAGGTTTAGCTATTTTAAACAGTGGTATCACGTAGAAAATATAGGTTTTTGAGAAAAACTAACCTCAGTTTTGTTATGAGCACTTTCCGATATGAAAAATTGGCGTGTAAAAACGCACAAGAAGAAGTATGTATGAACAGCCATATTTACCAATTGAGGGTACATTAATGGAATTGGTACCCAATCATACATGGATACTGTAGTTAAGGCACTACGGAATTTACTGATTTCTTGGGCGATGGCATTTCGGGAGTTGTCACCATCGATCAGTTTTTCGGCTTTTCCGACATTTAGGAGCTCCAATGCCCAATTAAAGCTGACCCAATATTTTTGATATCTGCAAACAAAGCATAGAATTCTATGCCATAGAACCCATAGAATCATAGAACCATAAAACCATAGAACCATAGAACCATAGAACCATAGGTTCTATGCACCATAGGTCTAGAGGAATATAAAAACCGGATCATAGAACCATAGAAATAGGATTGAAGCTTTACGAATCTATGATTTTCGATTTCATAGAATCATAGAACCATAGAACCATAGAACTTGACTTTCCACAATTTTCAAAGTTTGCAAAGCATAGATCCATAAATCTCTGATTTTGAAGTTCTATGATTATAAATTCCATAGAATTCATGATTCATAGAACCCGAACTTCCTTGCTCCATAGAACTACTCTTTTTGAAACTGAACACCATAGATCCATTGAAATTTTCTTCCTAATCCTAAATTTCTAATAATTCATAGATTTCTGCTACCATAGAACCATAGAACTCTAAAATTGTAGATTTACAGAATGATAGAATCATAGAACCATAGAACCATAGAACCTACCTAGACTTGATAGCATTGAACTTTTCCAGTTCATGTGGTAACATTATTCCAGCTTGTGCAATAGCTTCCAATGTTGGGAACCGTCGTCTGACACCAACATGTATATCACGAAAAACCAAACATTGTGATAGCACACAGTACCTACAGTAAGACATGTTAAAGGGAGGTAGATCAAATTATCCTACCGTATGATATTCCTTCTTATCTGCCGTGCTCTCTCGTCGGTTCCTCTCACATATGCCGATACAAATAATGCGATACTGTAACACTACCGTACTCGGATTACAGTACCCCTAAACATACTTGTCAATATTTCCCAAACTCGTAAACAATTTCAACCATCTTCGAATGATGATATTACAGAAGAAACCGAGCACAAAATTGAGTGGTAAGTAACCCATTCGGGCGTCACAATACTCACCAAATCGCTCGAATATACTGTAGGATTACTGTATTATGGGATACTGTAGACTACAGTATACTCACTCTTTTTGATCTCTTGATAGGGCGAATCGATAGATTAGTGATACAATTGTATAGAGACCCAGCCAAACGAGCAGCTCTCTGAAAAAAATGCGAAATTTTTATATTTTTGAACTTTTGAGGGTTTTCAAAGTACCTAGCCTCATTCTGAATACCGACAAAAATCTAAAAACCTCACTCCGACCTCGAACCCTGGTCGCTCGCCTACCAGTCGTCCAGTCTCCCATTGCGCCATAATTACAGAGAGAGTAGTGCCCTGCGCAGGCCTCGATTTTGTCTGCATGACATTTTCTAGGGGAGGGTGCGCTGCAGCCGTTTTATTAATTTATTCGAATATACAATCAATTTTAAAGTGCTTCATCGAAGTATTTCGGTGAAGCAGAATACTACTTCTTCGAAGTAAATCGAATTACTTAAGGTAATTTGGAGTATCGACCTTTCGAATGAAAGTGTTGAACACTTTACTATTTTTGGAAACATAGTTTTATCGGAGTATCCGGAGTAATAACAACACTCACTTATTTTCTCACAACACTCACATTATCTGAAAAATTTTCAGAATTTCATAATCACAACCACGAGTATTTCGTCGCGCTGCCTCGATTTTGTCTGCATGACCAGTGTGCCGTTCCGAATCCAAAAGTCCGAATATTCCGAATGTCATGAGTTTGGGTATATCCGAATCAACCCGTATACCCATTCGGGTAAATGGGTATGCTCGGAATATCCGGATTCGGATACGAGTAGATTCGGATATATCCGGATTATCCGATTTAAATCTAGGGTACAGCAAAAAAAGTTTAGGATATAACTGTTGGAGCTCATATCCGTACCCGATTTACCCCGATAGCTTATCAGGATCCATAGATTCGGAACTATATGACACTATACGTAACGATACGCGGTAGCAGTTTTGTTCGTATATATCCCAATTTAAGGTAATTCGGAGTATCGACAATTCGAATGAAAGTGTTGAACACTTGATACAATTTTGTATCAACTCCCTTTCCAGGGTATATCCGGTGTATCAACCCAACTCACTTATAAACCGCTTCCCACAATGATCCTCTCCATCGGAATATCAATTTGATCAACATCAGACTTTTCGATGTTGCCAAATCATAATTGTAGTTGTAGGACAGCTCTTTTCTCTGCAAATATACTCAAAATTGAAATTTTCAATAGAGCACATTTGCATACCTTGAATATTTCCGGCAAATCAAATGGCCAATCGGCGAAACTGAAGAAATTCTGAGGCGATGGATCTTTTTTGGGCTCTGGTGGCGGTGAACCGTCGTTGTTGTTGGTCATTTTCTGGAAAAATCGTTGTTTTTTGGATTGAAAGTTGAAGTTGGAATTGAAGAAAGTTGGATTGAAAGTTTGAAAGTTAGGCCATATTTGAATTGGTGGCCTAGAAAACCGGAAAACTGAAAAGCTAGGCTATCAGGAGGAAAATATGGCAAGAACCATCATGACCTAGAAAACTCGACTTGGGGAATGTTAGGCCACACTTGCATGATGGCCGAGAAAACCAAAAAAACGGAAAAGTTATCATGAAAAAAAGCGACTGTTCACTACAAAAAAATGCTCAATCACCTTCACAATTTATATCATTTTTTTCTGATTTTTATCAATTTTTGAAAAAAAAATGATAACACATACATATTAGGTAAATATCATTGAAATATGAGAGGAAGTGAGTGTGTTATCATTATCATATCACACCTTTGTTGTAAAGTGGGCGGAGCCTAGCTTCCCATGTTAATACTATTGTTTTTACAAGCAATTATTGATTTGAATCGTCATACATAGAACTCCATAGAACTTGAGATCTATGCCATAGAACTGGGGATGATGGTCGTCGGATCTATAAGTTGGTAGAACTATAGAACTTGTCATAGAACTGGAGAACGTGGGATTCATAGATTCATAGAACTTGAGAACAGTGTTAAGCCAATTCTATGATTTCTATGATGGATCTAACACGGTATCTATGATCTATGAAGTTCTATGGTGTTTCATCGTATATATGAATTTCAGATCAATCAAGGTTTGCATAGATCTATGGAGTTGATATGATAGGGATAAGAGGTTCTATGCAGTTCTATGCTCATCGAATCAGCTTTCTAGAGCGGATTTTCCGAAGGTTCTATGAATATTCGTTAATATAATTAGTATTGTTTCGATGATCATAGATCCATAGAACTACACAATTGCCATAATTCAAAAAACTGTAACGTTCATAGGTTCTATGAGTTCTATGACCATAGAATCCCTACTCTGAACCAGAGCTATTCATGAGGTTCTATGAAATACAGGGTCTGCAAATTCTTTGGGGTAACTATTCATAGAACTCGTTTCTGAAAGTTCTATGATTCATAGATCTAGAATCTATGCTTCTATGGCATCAGATCTGCACGACACAGTTCTATGGAAGCTTTATATCAAGTTCTGTGACATTCTATGAAACGACTCTAAATTCTATGGCCATATAATCATCTATTATTTATATCACAACCTCATGAATCTATTTTTCTATGCCAGATCCATATATCTAGTTTCTGCAAGTTCTATGGTCATAGATTTCCTTTATATGGTTCTATGATCAAAGCTGCAGTTCTGTCTGTCATAGTTATCTGAAGTTCTATGGGCCTACTGCTAATTCTATGGCCATAGAATCATCTATTCTATATTACAGTATTATGAATCTATGATTCTATGCCGAGTTCATAGAACTACTTTCTCCAAGTTCTATGAACCCAAGTTCTATGACTCATAGGTTTCCGTCTGTTCTATGGTCTCAAGTTCTATGGAAGCTTCATATCAGGTTCTATGAAATTCTATGGCCATAGCATCAGCTGTTCACCGTATTCCTGTATCATACATCTATGATTCTATGTTGAGTTCATAGAACTACTATTTCCAAGTTCTATGATCCATAGAACTCCAGTTCTACTTGTCACAGTTCTATGAAAGCAGCACTAGGTTCTATGAAATTCTATGGACCTACTTCTAATTATATGATCATAGAATCCGCACAAGTTCTATGACCCATAGGCTTACGTCAGTTCTATGGCCTCAAGTTCTATGAAGTTCTATGCCTCATAGAACCATAGAATCAAATATGTCATACTGCACGTCATTTGTTTGCTGACGACATTTTATTAATTACCCAAATACATCTTTTTATTGTTTTTTCTTCCTCTTATCTTTTCCCACTTTTTTCATTAATTTGATTACCGGAATAAGCGGAGGAGGTGTGAAAAATGTGATTTCTTGGTACACAAAAAGTTTCGATTTTTGACCGAAAATATTTGTCATTTTTTGCGGGGTGTGTCATTTTATGGGAAATTTTGTATAGTTTGAGAAATTGAAATAGTACACACATGTGTGCATTTTTGCGTCATGGTGTACTGTAGTTTTAGAGGGACTGAAGAAGTGATCTACGAGAGGTTCTATGGCCATAGAACTGCATAGAACTTCATGTTCACATGACATAAAATCCATAGATCTATGAGCATAGAATTATAAAACCTCGATACATCTGAAATTCATAGATCCTAGATACCGGGAAATATCGATCATAGAAATCATAGAATTGACTAAACACTGTTTCAGGTTCTATGGATCTATGAATTCCATGTTCTCCAGTTCTATGACAAGTTCTATGGTTCTACGAACTTATGATATCATAGATCCGACAATAATCATCCCCATTTCTATGCCATAGATCCCAAGTTCTATGGAGTTCTATGGCCTGACATTCAAATCAATAATTTCTTGATCCATAGGATTTTTATTGGTTCTATGATCATAGATCCATAGAATTGTCATTGAATCCTTCCAAGTTCCATAGATTCTGTGAATTCTATGACCATAGAATCACTACTCTGAATCGAAGCTGTTCATGAGATTCTATGAAATACAGGTTCTGCAAATTCTATGGATCTCCATTCATAGAACTAGTCTTCTGCAAGTTCTATGCTCATAGATCTCTAGTAGTTCTATGCTTCTGGAAATTGTATAGTTATTGAAATAGTACACCGAGTGTGCATTTTTGCGTCATGGTATACTGTAGTTAAAGGGAGGGGTATTCAACAAAATGATGAAAATAGTGATCTACGAGTTCTTTTAAAAAATTCAGAACTCTCAGTTTTCAGGCAAGGGTTTCTGTAGATGTAAGTGCGCTCTACTGAAATATCAACAAGGTACAACACAGCTGACAGTTGTTCTACAGTACCATTTAAAAACATGTTTAGAAGGTACTGTAGCTTGCGGTAGCCGAAGTTGTCTACCTGGGAGTTATCTTGTGCGCGTTTGATACAGTACACTCTTGTTTTGGCATACTGTATTAAACGTGCATACCAAACACTCCATTCTACTCAAAAATCATCAAGATGTCAAAGCTACAGTACGCTACAGTAGGACGAGTAGAAACTACAGTAACCCTGAATATGAACTATCATAGAATTTCATAGAATGTAGATTTCGCGGTCATGGAATGTCTGCACTTTTGAATCTATGGCCATAGAACTGTTGAAACTAGATTCTATGCTTCATAGATCCGCATAATCTAACATTCTATGCTTCTATGCATCATGATTCTATGATCGATGTTTCATAGAACTCATAGATCTTTAACATTATTAAACGTTCTTGGAGCATAGAACCGTAGATCAGCTGATTCTATGAATCTATGGATCTATGTTTTGAATTCTGTGGTTCTATGATTTATGAAATTCATAGAATCATAGAACTGTGGTACTGTAGTTCTTTCTACTTGGGGTACTGTAGTCTACTGTAGGTAACTCTGAAAATGTCTGAAACTCCGTTTTCCTATGTAATTTCAGACAAGGGATCTGGAAATCTTACTGAAATTCGACGAAAACTCATCTAAAATACAGAAAATCAACATTTTGAGACAAAAAAAGTTCAATAACATGCAAAAATTGAACAAAACTGAACGAAAATGAATCAAAAGTGATGCATTTCTCACTTCCATTTGACTCTTATCACTACTTTTTCTATTTTTAGACACCACTTGTCTTACTCGATAAAACTAGATTGATGGTCAGGATTACTGTGTGTTTGTAGATCAAAAATTCCGGGAATTAAACCTAAAAGAGTGGGAACACTAGTCAGTCAATGATAACAATATGCATTTGTCATTCCAATTTTTCATTGAAATTTCTCAAGTTTTCATACATTTTAGGATTAGTAGTGTACAAAAAATTGTCACGGAAACTTTTTGTTCTCGGAAAATGCGAATTTTCTTTCAAAGAAGGACTTTGACATGCTCCTTTAAAGTTGCTACAGTATGCTTGACTACTGTAGTTTCGAAATGAAATTTTCATATTTTTTTCAGGTTTTTGTGAAATATTGAAAATTTTTAAAGGCACATGTTGAATAATTCGAACAACTGGTCAATTTATGGTATGCTCCTTTAAAGGATCAACTACAGTATGCTTGACTACTGTAGTTTTGAGGGAAAAAAACGTTTTAAAAATTTCACCAATTTCACCCTTTCCATTTTTAAAGGCGCATGGCCCCAAATCCGTATATATGGCCAATTTATGATATGCTCCTTTGAAATGGAGTACAGCTACAGTATATCAGGTTACTGTAGCACCGGATACAGTAATTTTCCATCATGAGCTGAAAAAAATCCATCAAATCCGAATTTCTTCACTTTCGTCGATTGGCCATTTGATTTGCCGGAAATATTCAAGGTGTGCAAATGTGCTCTATCGAACATTTCAACTTTGAGTATATTTGCAGAGAAAAGAGTTATCCTACAACTACAATTATGATTTGGCAACATCGAAAAGTCTGATGTTGATCAAATTGATATTCCGATGGAGAGGATCATTGTGGGAGGCGGTTTATAAGTGAGTTGGGTTGATACACCGGATATACCCTGGAAAGGGAGTTGATACAAAATTGTATCAAGTGCTCAACACTTTCATTCGAAAGGTAGATACTCCGAATTACCTTAAGTAATTGGGATTACTCCGAACAAAACTGCGTTGATACGTATATAGTGCCATGCACAGTGTATAGTTCCGAATCTACGGTTTCTTAGGTATCCGGGTACGGATATGAGATCCAACAGGTATACCCGAAAATTATCCGGACCGAGGTTGGGTAGATTCGGCTATACCCGAAGTTACCCAAAACCTGCTGCCGCTGGACATTCGCTTTTTTTCTCCTGATGGCCTAATTTTTCAGATGTTTGGTTTTCTAGGCCACCATGCAAATATGGCCTAAGTTTCTTCATGTTGTGATTTCTAGGCCATGACCTGAAATTTCCAGTTTTTCATCTTTAAATTCGCATTTTTCAAATGACCTAGGTTTCCTAATATATTTGGGTTTTTAGGCCATGATGTAATGATGGCCTAACTTTCTACACATTTAGTTTTCTAGGCCATCTAACAAGTTTTGAAGGTTTTTGTGCTGATGGCCTAGGAAACCGCCTGTTGACCTGGTATTTGAGCATTTGGTTTTCTAGGCCACCACGGTTTTTGGTGTTTTCTCAATATTTTGGTAAACTTTCTTCTCAAAACATCAAAAATTCCTGAAATTTTATGACATCATTGCGAAAAAAACCTTTTAAAAGTGAATCAGAAATCAGTTGATAGTGGAAATTAATCTGATTAGATCATGCGAAATTGTTGCAAAATGTGGGTCAATAACAGTTGATAATTGATTAAAGGTTAAAATATCAAATGGTTTATTATTATGGAAAATTGACAGAAAATGGGGATATCAAAGGGGGAAATATGATATTTTACTACAATCAGATCAATAAATTTGAGAAAAATAAGAATTTTCAATATGAAAAATGATGCAAAAAAGGTGCGATAAATTAATATAAATCATCAACAAATGCCTCCAATTCCTCCATTTTCTTCTTCAAATCAACATCATTCTTCTTCTCGTGTGCTTCTTTGACATTTTTGATGTATCTGGAAATATTGAATATTGTCACACATCTGGATATATAAAAAAAAATAAGAATTTGCAGTTTTACACAATTCAAAATAGTGTATATTTGAGCCAAAACAACGGCTAGGAATAGAGCAAGTGTGCTCCTGGGTCTCGATACGATTTTGCAGTTCGGGTACTGTATTTACGTTCAAAATGAATTTTTGATAAACGCGTCGAGACCCTGGGACTCATTTGCCCTATTTCTAGCCGTTAGTTGGGCACTTATAACAGCACTTTATTATAAATAAATTCTGAATCTTATGTCTAAAAACCACATCCATTTTTAAAACAGTGCAAAAACCTCTATCAGCAAAAAACATGTTTAAAACTACTGTAGCAACGTTTTTCTAGTGAGTCATTTTTGGCAAAACGGCCAAAAATAATGGGACCCGTTCATGATTTTTCTTTTATTTGAAAACTTTTGAAAATTTCTGGTTAGAGCCACTTTATGTTGTTTTTTTTAATGTATCATGCAAACTGAAAAAATGTTCAATTTTCAGAAATTTTGTTAAAATATTCCGTAAAAATTGAAAAAAGCTGAAACTTTTTGAAACTTTTTTTGAAATATTAATTTAATTTTATACAGCAAGATATCAATATGTTCACATAAAATTTGTTTTTCGATAACCGACATCTATTTTGCGATGAAAAACTGTTTGTAACGCTTGTAAAACTACACTTTTCCATTATTTTTCTCCAATTTCAAATACAAAATAACTCACTTGGCCGCTGGATGATATCCCAAATACAATGTCTCCAACAGACTATCACATGTTTCCAATACTTTCGGGAATTCGTCCGAATGATGTTTTATTGTCTCATCACCCAATATGACCAATTGATGGAGGTATGGTTGAACTGGAAATAATCAACATTTCAATTATTTTTTTCTCTAAATTGGCTGGATATTTAACTATTTGAGTCGTTTTATAGGATCAGAAATGTTTGAATCTTGATGAAAAGTTATAAAATCAAACAATCTCACAAAATCTAACTGACTAAGCCAGTTATATTGCTTTTAGACACGTTGTCTTACTCGATAAAACTAGATTGATGGTCAGGATTACTGTGTGTGTGTGTTTGTAGATCAAAAATTTGGGAATTAAACCTAAAAGAGTGGGAACACTAGTCAGTCAATGATAACAATATGCATTTGTCATTTTTTTCATACATTTTAGGATTAGTATTGTACAAAAAATTGTCATGGAAACTTTTTGGTCTCAAAATATTTGAATTTTCCAAAGACTTCAAAGAACGTAGGACTATGACATGCTCCTTTGAAGTTGCTACAGTATGCTTGATTACTGTAGTTTTGCAAAAAAAAAACGTTTTGATTTAGGTTTAGTTACTGCAACTAACGAATCAAACGAGCGAAGGTTTAAAGGCGCATGATCAAAACTCCCAAAAACTATCAATTTATGGTATGCTCCTTTGAAATTGATATCAGCTACAGTATACCAGGTTACTGTAGTGTCATGGAAAATTTAACTGGCAAAACCAGTTATATTGGTTGTAAATTCCAAAAAAAATCAATTTGGTGAAAAACTTGCTCATTTTTCACATTTATATTTTTATCTATTCGAATCATACAACGAACAAGTTTTTTTTAAATAATTGTCATATTTCAAAAATCTTTGAAACGTATTTTTTTGTAAAAATCAAAATTTTCTATAAAAAAATGTGAACTCACTCAAATATTCATCAAATTTGATTCCTCGATATGCGGCATTCGATACAAACATCTTCCATAGTTTCAGCATTTGCTCCAAATCGACTGTAATTCCAGACTATATTCAATTTCTGAATATCAAAAGAATCTCACCTTTTGCGTCATCCAATTTGGCGAACAACTTGATCAACACTTCAATATCCTTGTTTCCTGGCTCGATATATTCTAGATAATCATCCATATCCTTCACTTTTTTCGACATTTCAACTAGTTTCTGGAATTATTTTTCATTTTTTGTATAATTTTTTCGAAACTGATCATTTTTTGAATCACTTTTTACGATTTCTAGACTAAAAATCTGGAACATTATTTGAAATTTCAGAAAAATCTGGGAAAAACACAGGAAATTGCCAAATTCTTGATTTGTTAGTTACTAAATATTCCAAGAAATCTCAAATTTCGTTTTTTCTCTCGAAAATAGCTAAATTTTCCATTAACTAATCAAAATTTATAGCTCTAAAACTGTTTTTGAATCAATTTTTCAAACTAAACTGTGAAAAAAAGGCACAAATTTGTCAATTTTCGGTAAAAATTGATGTTTTTGAGCAAAATTTTTCAATTATCAGACCGAAAATTGGAAACCGAATCGATTTTCAGATGTATTTTCAATTAGAATATAATAATATAAAAGTTTCTTTTACTATAATTTCTTTTTTTGTGTCAATCAGGAAATGACTAGCGTATTAGTATTTTTGTAAATCTCAAATTTTTTCACTTTTTGACGAAAAAGTATTTTTTTAATTTTTAGTTATTTGTTGCTCAGAATTGCAATTTTGGCTGAAATTTGTTGAAATAATCGAAAATTATCTTATGTTTCATGTTTTAAAAATGAAAAATTTCAGAGAGTGACTAAAAATTGGGAATATCCTGGGAATTTCCAAGAAAAAAGACAAATTCTAGAGTTTTTACCTACCAAATCGTCTAAAGTGTCAAATTTTGCAATTTTCTTTTGATAAACCCTATTTCTCTTTAACTAAGCTGAATTTATAGCTTCAAAACGGATTCTAAACAGCGATAAGCGCACATTTGCCTTGTTTTTGGGTGAAAAATTTCAATTTTCAGACTAAAAAGAGGAAACCTAATCGATTTTCAGATACATTTTCAATTAGAATATAATAATATAAAAGTTTTTTTTACTAAAATGTATTTTTTGTGTTAAAGAGGAAATGACTAGCGTACTAGTATTTTTGTAAATCTCAAATTTTTTCACTTTTTGACGAAACAGTATTTTTTAAATTTTATTTTTTTTTGTTGCTCATAATCACTATTTTGACTGAAATTTGTAGAAAAACCAAAAATTATCTTGGTTTTTATGTTTATCTCAATAAAATGTGCTTTTTGGCATTTTTTTTGCACTAAAATGCTAAAAAGTCGACAAAAATGTAATTTTTATGATTTTTTTAAAAAGATTTTTCAAACAAAAAATACTCTCACCTGTGGATCAGTCAAATTCGTTGTCAAATACACATTCATCGACATTTTCTCCTCACACATTTCACAGTGACACTCGAAACCGGAGACGTTCTTCAAGAAATCCTGCAAATTATCGGTAGATCAAAAAGTGAATGAAACCAATGACTCACTTTTCGTTTGAGATATGTATTCTGAGCATGTGTGACACCATAACTATCCACCAATTCTTCACCCTCTTTCACACCACGACTCACAAAGATGAACTTGTTGTTGACGAAACTGAAAATAGTTGGAGTTTCATAATGAATCTATGAATCTATGAATCTATGAATGTATGAATGTATGAATGTATGAATGTATGAATCTATGGATCTATGAATCTATGAATCTATGAATCTATGAATCTATGAATCTATGAATCTATGAATCTATGTATTTGTGAATCTATGAATCTATGTATTTGTGAATCTATGAATCTATGAATCTATGAATCTATGAATCTATGAATCTATGAATCTATGAATTTATGAATCTATGAATCTATGAATCTATGAATCTATGAATCTATGAATCTATGAATCTATGAATCTATGAATCTATGAATCTATGAATCTATGAATCTATGAATCTATGAATCTATGAATCTTTGAATCTATGAATCTATGAATCTATGAATCTATGAATCTATGTTTTTGTTGAAAATTAGGTATTCTCAATTTTACAATATCGTCTGCGTCTCTTCATTCAACACCTTCTATCACTTGTTTGAAACATGTTAGAGAGTACAGAAATAGAGAGACGCAGACAGTTTCTTCAAAATTGATACAAAAACTCACAATCCGGATACATTTGGAGCACATGAATGATTGAATAGACTGGCAATTGGGAACATTCCAGTACCAAGTGGTAGTTCATTTGTTCTGCAACACAAATAATATATTGAAAATCTGATTATTTTTCAAGATTTTTATGATTTTTGAATGTTTATTATTTGAAATTCCGAGTTTATTGATAGTTTTTGAAACATACTTTTTCCTGTTTTATGAAATGTTTGCTCAGAACTCGTTTTTTCGCTACTTTTTCGGAAAAAAATCAGCGAGCGCTCTACAGTAAACTACAGTAGGCCGAGTACAAAGTACTGTACCGAATTTTCAAGATCCGATAGCTTGAAACTATCAGAATATGTTACCCAAGTTTGGAAAAACAATGTTTTTTGAATTTTGGGGTACTGTAGTTTTCACTCGGCCTACTGTAGTTTACTGTTTCCAGGTTTTCGATCATGCTCAACAACATAGGCTAGGTGGCGTGTTTGGATCGTAGCCTATATTCGGAGAGCTCTCCTGTGAGTTATGAATCATTGTGTCAAAATCTTGAATAACTGTGAGAAGGAGCTGCCTCTTTTTGTAATTTTGAAACTAAAAAGTCGGCTTTTAAAATTTTGAAGCTTCACAATGCTCTGCTGATCAATTTCAGAGCATAGCGGCTCAGAAAATTTCATATTTTCGAAATATCAAAATATACTCACGCTCTCAATGTCTGCTCGATTCCATACACAACATGTGAGTTCTTCGCACATCTTTCAGCCATCAATCGGAGTGATTTGCAGAAGAACATCTGCCGAATGTTGGTTTCTAGTTTTCCCCAATGTTGATGCTGAAAATCTTTCGTATTTCTGACTAGAACTCACAAGTGGAACACCGCGCAACATTTCCGTCCACGGGTCCCACTGTTTAAGATATTGTAGCAATTTTAAGCCGGGTCATGAGTCCCACTTTTCAAAAAATTGTAACTTTACATCCTTTTTTATCGGAAAGGGAACATTTGTTCGCAATTAACCCATCTTTTGTCGAATTCGGGTTCCACTTCATCAACTTTTTTCTCAGAATCACGGATCCCACTTTTTTGCCAAAAATATAGTACCCTACCTATGCTAGAACTACAGTATACGGGTCTGACAAGGTGATTTCATAGAGATTTTGCGGTTTTTTCCGTTGGAGGAAACAGGAGTATCTTGATATGCACCTTTCAAACAGTATCCTGCTATATTCTAGGCTACGGTTTAAAGGCGCACAACTTCTTTTCAGTCTGTATACAATACATTTGACGACAACTTGTAGAAAATAAGATTCACATTGTTTTTCGTCGATTCGGGTGCATTGTGTGCAAACACCAAATGCGTTATATTTGTTTGGAAAATCGAAAAAGAAATTTTCTGAATCACGTAAAATTTAAACTCCAGAAAATTGAGCTGACCCACAAAACGTGACGTAAACCTGGCTGCAACGTGGCAAAAAAAGGTATAAAAGGGCAGGAATCAATAACACAAGTGACGACATGACAAGCCTCCAAGAAAAACTGAAGGAGTTTTTGGGAAAAACTCCGGAAGAGCAAAAGGATCTGCTTTTGGAAGCATCCGCTGGTGGATACTCATCCGGATACATGGGCAGCAATGCCTCATCGTCTGGATATGCTCGCGAGGAATATGCACAAGGATCGGGTGGATCAAGCGGTGGTGCAAGCGGTGGAGGTGGTGGAGGTTAGTTGATACAACACTTATCAATCTTGTTAACTGATAATAGTATCATATTATCAGTTAGTGGGATCAGTGATATAGAACTGATATGCTCATTTATCAGAGTCATCTGCTAGTCAGTTGATTCAAAGAATCTGGTAAATTGGTATATCAGCCTCTTATCACTAACCTTATCAGTTGTTGGACAACATACTGATAAATCATATCAATTGATTATATGACGCATTGTCAATTGATATGATAAAGTGATAAGGATTGGTATATTCAATTTACTAGAGGATTTGGTTATCTGTGATTGGGCAGTTGATTCGAAAAATCTAGACAGATTGGGTTATCATTTGCTTATCACTGATAATTATCCTTATCGCCCTTATCAGTAACTAGTTGTTTGTGATATGCTGCCTTATCACTGATAAAGTATACCAGGATTTGGTATATCAGTGATATTATTAACACTCCTATCACCTTATCATTCCAGGATCCGGTGGTGCCGGCGGACAAGTATTCAAGGCCCGCACCGATCAATCGTGCTACTTGGGACCATAAGTCGAGAATTGTCGAGTGAAATAATTAGAAATGTGTTAGAGAATGAATTTTTTGATTGCGAATACAGTGTTTTTTTTTTGGATCTACCATCCTCTTGAGGTCTAACAGTGATTAGGATATCACTTGAATTGGTTGTTGGCTGAGTATCAAGTAAAATTGGATTATTAGGTATTCTAACCAGAAACTTTCAAAATTCCATATATATATATACCCTCAAAAAACGTATCTAACCTCATCCAATGCCTCAACCATCTTATCAATCTGTTTTTGTAACATCGGATGACTAAGTGCCTCTCCCATTTGTGGCATTGGTCTCAATTGAAGTACTGCATTGATATCATCGGTTGATAATGTTCCTGGTGCTGATGTTGCATGTCCTGCAAATTTTTAGGTTTATTATGATTTTGATGATATTCTTTTATGAATACTGTAGAAATTCTGTTTTTTAATTGTTATTATCGCTCACATACGAATCTAGCCTCGTCGCGTAGAAAGTCGCAAAAGTCCCTCGAAGCGATGAGCTGTTTTTAGCTGTGCGCCTTTAAACCGTACAGTAATTTTAGTTATTTTTCGCACTACGGTTTAAACTTGAATGCCGGAAAGACTTGATTCGTATGAAATCGACCATACATGAACGAAGAAGGCAACTTTTGAGTATATTCAGAATTCAAAATTACTTTTTCTCAGTGATTTTCACACAAATATTGCAAACATTCAGCATTTTTATCAAAATATAGCAGAAAAACGTGCTCTTTTCACTAAATCGATAATTTTTCCATCTCAAAATTCTCACCATGCTCCGCTTCCATCAACATTTTCTTAATTTGATCGTAATCATAATAGAAAACCAAATGTGCGGCCAATTTGAATATTCCCAATTCATCGAATTCACCATTTCCGAGTTCTTCTGGTTCATCGAATGATGGGCATGTTCGACAGTATCTGTAATATATGAAGGTTATATATTGGCAATTTTTCGGTGTCGTGAAAATGGTGATATTACCGTAAGAATGTTACTATTTTCTTCTTTTGCTTATGATAGAGTCGAAAAAACACAATTATGGCTTATTTTTGCCATAAAGTAATGTTTTTCCTTTCTCAAATGCTATTTTTTAGTCTTTTGGCATTGTTGCTTGCTTCGAATGTACTTTTAATACAGTATTCAGGTTTAAGGTTACTGTATTAAAGGCACACAAGTTTATTTCACAAGTTCTACACTTTTCGTTTCAAGACTCAAGAAAAAATTACACACCGACACTACTTAAACCTATTTCTGCCATGAAATACTTTCGTTCTGGTTTTTTTCAATTTTCGCTTGCTTAATACAGTATACAGATTCTTGGATACTGTATTAAAGGAGCATACGTGATTTTCAAACGCTCTTCACTCTTCGCTTCAAGACTCAAGAAAAACTCACACATCATCGGCTCTTTCCAGCTCCGCCAAACATCGATAACACCGTTTCGGATCGATATTGACCGTAATCCCCTCTTCAACACAAACTACAGTACCCAATGGTAGATCACGTGTCGCTTGCACATATCTTCCTCGTTTGGTATCGTATCCTACCGTAACCCCGTCGCAAAGTTGCGGGAATTTCGGATTTGGTGTGAATTTGTCCATTTTCTATGCGAAACAAAGATGGTGAAGACTTTCATTTTTTTCAAATTGTTAAGAAATATGTTAAAGGTAGGTTACTTTTATGAAAAATCGAAAAAGGAATGAAGAAAAATGGAAAAAGTGGAATTTATTGTTGAAAATCGAACAGAAAGAGACCAAATTTACAAGATTTTGTTAGTTTTTAACAAAATTTTCATGAAAAAAGAATAAAAATTATCCGGAACATCCACGGCATCCACAATGAACACATTCGATCACTTTCTCGGCATCCAGCTTACTTTTTGGCACTCGACAAATACAATTGGTTCCGAAGTTTGAGTCGCGGGTTTGCACGCATCTGCAATTGAAAATGTTGATTATTTGAGGAATTTTTAAAAGAAAATGTCGAAAATTGATGTATATTTTGATTTTCAGCTCAAAATAATTGAAAATTGATATTTTTTCGACTTATCCGTCCTACATCAACGGTTTGGATACTTTTTGAAACCATTTGCGGAATGTTCAGTGTAAAGTTCCGAATCCACGGTTTCGGATAAACGCAACTATCCGGGGAAATAGGGTACGGATATGAGAACAAACAGGTAGATCCGAAATTCTCGGGTAGCAGTTCGGGTAGATTCGAAAATACCCGAATAGCCTTGTTAGTTTTGACGCGAATCAAATAATGAATTTACAGCTTTTCCCTATAGACTCCTTTGAAGCATACCCGGAATTTACCAGAAATTTAATTAGGATATTCCGAATATATTCAAATTCGAATTCACCCGAACGGGTATCTGGGTAGATTCGAATATACCCGAACTTGAAAGATTCGGAATATCCGGAATTTTGAATTCGGAACGACACACTAGAATTGTTACTTTTTTCAGAAAAATGTAAAAGCGGGAAACACTAACGTTTTTTCAAATATTTGGCATGAAAAAAGAGTGAAAAATAGTGCGCAGCTCACAGTAAAACACCACTGGAGAAGTTTAGAAAAGGGATGAGTTTTTGCCGGCTTCTTTGAGAAACATCTGAATTTTTCATAGGTTTGGGGAAAAATACAAGTTAATAGGCTTTAAAATTGACCACACAGTTCGAGAAAGGAATATTTTTCGTTTTTTTTTTGAATAAAGTGCAACAAATCAGCCATTTCTATACGAATTTTAGTTTTTATGCGGAAACTGAGCTCACCTCAAACAACACAAATTCTCATAGCCCTGTTTCTTCCATTTGGCAATCAGACTGGCGTCGGCGATTTTTGCTGTCAGGCAAAATTCGTACAATTCCCGTGAGATTTCCTCTTTTTTGTAGTACATGTCGTAGACATAACGGGATCTTTGATGATGGATTCTGAGAAAATGATGGGTTTATATCAAAAAATTGCAGAAATTACCTGAAAATCGGCCAATTGATTTCACTTTTACGTTTTCCCTCGTGTGGTTCCGTCTCGGCTTCTCGCATTTTCGCCTGAAAAAATGGACATTTAGGTTAATCACAAGGCTTATAAGGATAAAATACCTCAAATTGCTCCAATGTTGGCTCAATTAAGTCCCATCCCTCTGGTGGCGACTTTCTGATACGGCGTAGTTTTGTGGCAAGAGACATTTTTATGCTGGAAATTGACATTTTATTGTCGAAACAAGAAAAATGGATGAAGGCGCAACGGCTTTTCGAATAATATTCGAAAATCAACACCCGCAACGCGCCAACACACCAAACGCACCACCAAATGCGTGTTGGCGCATATTGGTGTTTTTGCAATTTTTAAAGGTTTTCAAGTCGCTTTTTAATCTGAAAGTGTTGTTTTAAAGCTGAAATTAACCTAAAAATAATAAATTATTGATTAAAAAATGAATAAAAATACTTGAATTTTAGTTGAAAAGTAGTTTTATAAGTATATTTTTGCAATTTTATCACAAAAAGAGAAGAACTTCGTAATTCTGCTTTTTTTTAAAATCATTTTCTGTGAAAGATATGTCTTCCAGACTTTCTGCTTCATTTTTGATGAAGCTAAAGCTAAGTTGCTTGTCTTTTCCTCCCTTTTCGCCTATTTTGCTCGTTGATACTGCTTTTTCCGTCTCAAACATAATTTTAGCGTTTTTTCATGGTTGAAATTCGCATTTTCCTCTTTCTAAACCTGATTTCTTTTCAGAATGGCAAGCAAAGCGGCTGCTCGTGTTCGTAAGAAGGAAATCGTGAAAGTTATTCATGGTGTTATGCTGAAAACTAATATCAAGTGAGTTTTAAGTTTTTAAATGCTCAAATCGCCCGAAAATTACAATTTTTTGTAGTGAACAGGGCATAATTAGTACAAAATCAATTTTTTTGCCTGAAACACAAAAAATTTGTGGTCTAGCTTCGACATAGGCATTATTTTTTGTATTTCCAGAGCTCAAATGGCATCGGCAGCACCGCCACTCGGTCCACAACTCGGTCAACGTGGTCTGAATGTTGCCAATTTCTGCAAAGAGTTCAATAAGGAATCTGGGCATTTTAAACAAGGTAATTTTCAACTTTTATCTTGAAACAATCCGATTTCTTCTTATTTTCTTCCTGAAAACTATATTTGATGATATGAATCCAGAAAAATACATATAAAAGTAATTTTAGGTGTTCCATTACCAACTCGAATCACCGTGAAACCTGACAGAACATATGATTTGGAAATTTGTACGCCAACAACAACATGGCTACTGAAACAGGCTGCTGGAATTGGAAGAGGCAAATCCGCTGTTGGTGAGTCTATTTCCAGTAAAAGTTCTAAAAAACCACTGAAAACTCGTGCAACATCACTGTTTCTATCGAAAAAAGCTAAACCAAGTCTCATATTTGCCTTATGAACCATCTATAAACGTTTTTCTGACTGATTTTTGAGATTTTGATCGAATTTTGGTTGTGCAGAACGAAAAGAAACATGAAAACGACTGTTTTTGAATACTTTAGTGCATTTTTGTTAAGTTTTCTTATAAAAATGAGCCAAGTTCTCCTGAAAATCTTAAATGTCGTCTTTTGTGTAAAATTCATGTGAATTTAAGAAAAATGTGTCACTAATATAATCAAGTATATTATTTTGTTGCTAGATTCTTGTTTTATCAATGAAACGTATATAAATCAGGCAGAAATTTAAATTTCCTAACAATCTAGTAAAACCAGATTCTTCCAGATGAAATCGTTGGCAAACTGTCCGTCAAACATTTATACGAAATCGCTGTGGTCAAATCACGCGACAAGGCACTCCAAGGTGTTCCACTACAACAAATCTGTCAAAATCTCGTGAAAACATGCCGAACAATCGGAATTCAAGTACAAAATGAGGATTTGGATCCGGTGGAATTGAAGGAATTCTTGGCGAAGAGGAAGGAAACTGTTGATGCACAATTGAAGGATTTGGCGGATAAGAAGGCGGCGAAAATGTTGAGAACTACCTAGATTTGTTTGTAATTTTTATAAAATGGTTTTTTGTTGTAGTTAGATTCTTTTTTAGTGTTTTGATTGTTGATTTGGGTAATAAATATAACTGAAGTTTTAGAGAATTTTGGATGGGTTTCAAACGTTTTATCGATTAATTTTTTATCTCCGGGAATAGTAGTCGTCTAAAAACAGTAGAAAACCAATGGCTATAGATAAAAACAAATCAGCTAAATTTCAAACTATATAAAAACTCAAATAGCTAGAAACTGAAACTAGTTCTGAATATATCTTGCTTTTTTTATTAAAAATTACATGGAAATCAATGAAAGAGCGGGAATACGAGCACCTGAAACTTGAAAAATGAAGCATTTTATTTCAAAATTTTATCGAAAACGCCGATTTCCTTTCTATTTTCATAAAAACTCTACATTTCCTGTTTCAAACCAAGACAAAAATCGAATATCTAGATATTGGAAATGTTTTCACTTGATATTTGCACCAAAACCTGAAAATAAATGAATAGGACAAGTTTCAGCCAAAAAATGCGGACTCTGAAACTTGAAATCAGCAATACTTTCAAAAAATTGGGATTTTCTCGAAATATAAATGTCTCATGTCCAAAAATATTTCGAAAAAACTCGAAACTCCTGAGAAATGAGAGAAAAAAAATTGTCGAAGTTTGTCTGTAAATCTCAAAAAGTGCTAAATTTTCGTCTAGAAGACACCAAATTTTTGCCAAGTTTCGCAAAATCTCAACATTTTTCGTTTCAAGAAGGCAAAAACACTCAATTTCTTGGCAAAAGATCACATTTTTAGCCAAAAACCCTCATTTTTCCAGTCTCAAAACCTGAAAATCCCCAATTCTTAACAAAAAATTCGCTCGAAAAGCCATTTTATGTCACATAAAACATAAATATTTCATCGAAATTTCGTCGTCGTCACAAAATGTGTTCCAATTCGTGTAAATGACACACAAGACCGGGAGCCGGGAGCACCTTTTGGGCTCTTTTTTGTTTACACACACATCTCTCTCTCCTTCTTGCTCCATTTTCCCCTTATTCGTTTTCCATGCACCACCTGCAGCTTTTAAATAAATACATTTTCCATGCAAATTTAGACACAAAAAGTGCATTTTTTGCCTTATCAACGACGTTATCAGAGTGATAGTAAACTGTGTCGCTTTATTTGTATATCGACAACAACTTGATACATTTTTGAGGTGAAAATTGATTTTTTTGAAGTTTTTCAGCTTTTGAATTGTAAAAAATGCCATTTTTCATGTTTTTATGCTTTAAAAATGTCAATTTTCTTTGTTTTGTTGAAATTTTTCATTGAAACTCCCAATTTTCACCTCCAAAAGATCAATTTTCGGAGAAATTCGTCATAATTCGACTGAAAAACACGTTTCGCCTATTATTTTTTGACGATTTGAGGGAAAATAAAACGATTTTTCTTGGAATAACTATAATTATATATCTCTTTTTATCGAATTTCGATATTTTTTGAAAATTTTACTATTTCGATGTTTCTAGAAACGGTGAAAGAGCTTGAAATTTGTAAAATTTCTGTTATTGTTAATTTTCGAAAAATTTTCCAAGAAAAAGTGAGTTTTTCATACAAATTTTACCAAAAGACTTTAATTCTATTTTGTTTTTCTCCCTATTTTTTCAAATTTCCGTTAAAAACTGCTTCAATGTTCCTAGAAATTCTGAAACAATCTCAGCTTCTTTACTATTTTAATTTTTGCGAATTCGATGATTGTTTTATTTGTTAAATTCACTCCTTCCTATCTCGAAACGTCATAGAAAGTACACTTGGCAAATGAATCTATTAGGACTAGACCTAATAAGTGTCGTCATCACGGTAGATCAAAAATCTTTCGCGCTTGACAATTTTCGAAAGTGACCAAACTTGAAAACCATTTTTATATCGTGTTAAACTTTTTTTTTTTTTTTTCGACAATTTTGAGCAAAAACGGCACTTTTTAAATCCCGAAATCTTGAAAATGCACCAAATCACACCAAATCATGGTGTTTCAAGTTTTATTCACCTAATTTCATCAGTGAGTAAAAACAAAACTTCGAAAAAATTATTTTTTTAATTTTTCAAATCTGATTGAAATCGTTTTTCTCAATAAAGTCATCATTTTTTGTGAAAAGTTATGTTTTTCGACTTTTTTTTGAACATTAACAGGCATTTTTTGAATCATAAAAGCTCTGAAAACTCAATAAAAAACTAAGTCTCTGAAGTAAGTTTAAGTGAAAAATTATGTTTTTCGATAATTTCGAGCAAAAACGGTACGTAAAATTTTGAAAAAAAAAACAAAAATTTTCACCGACAAAAAGTGTTTCAAGTTGTGTTTTCTAATATATGTTCTTACTTTCGCGAATAACCAAGAAACACTTGTTTGATCATAAAACTATACTAAAATTTGTCAAATCCCCTCGAAACATCATCAAATTTCAATGCAAAACTCACTCATTACATTATTAGTAGTAGTTTGGTGTCATATCTCCATCCATCCTTCTTCTCTTCCATCCAATCCATCCCTATTTATTTACTTTCTTCATCATCTTTCTCTCCATCTCTCTCTCTTTTTCTCTCGTTTTTCACCAAAAAGTAGTTGTAAATGTTCTCCTTTTTTCGTGTTTTCTCCCTCTCGCTGACTCATTTTGTATACAAACCGAAGAGACGCAACTAGAAAAAACTGGATTTGTTGTCGAAGTAGAGTGGTGTGATGAAATTTCTACAAATCTTTCTGATTCGTCACTTTTCCGACCTTTTAAATCATCGAATTTCCACGAAAATCGATTTTTTTTGCAGGTGCTAAACATGGATCATCGAGCACAAATGCGTGAGGCTTTTGTCCGTGGACAGGTACCGTTTTTCCTTTTTCAAAAAATTTTGAAACCGCAATTTGCAGCTTGAAGCGGTTCAAAAAGCGATAATCAAGACGGAAGTGCCATTGAAACCGAAACATGCGAGGACGATTATTGTTGGAACGCATAAGGAAAAGTGAGTAGTTTTGGAGACTCTAAATATCAAAAAATTGAGGTTTTGAAAGCACAAAATCCTGAAAATAGTTTAGATTTCAACAAAAACCATTGCTTCTGTCGAAAATCTCGACACTTTCCATTTTTCGGTGAAAACAGCGAGTTTAGAAACTTTATAGTCCTCGTATTTTGTCTAAAACTTGAAAAACCTCGAACTTTTCATGTTGAAAACCCCTTTTTGTTTGAAAATTTGAAAAATCTAGGAAATTTGAAAAGATTAGGCTGAAATTCACGCTTTTCCAATGCAATAAGACTATATTTGAGCAAAAACTTCACAGTTTCTAAATTTTTACAAAGAAAATTTCAAAATCTCGAATAATATTGCTCCCATGAGCCTATATAAGCTTGTATAAATATATAAAATCTCTGAGTTTCTGAACCATATAGCAGTGATCAACGCCTCTAAACTAGTGTTTCTGAAAATACAAAAGATACGCAAGCTGAAATTCACTTTTTTTCATTGTAATGATACAGAAATTACGTTTATTTTCGTTGTTTCCTAAAATGTTTCACCAAAATCAGCTAAAACGTATCTAACTGCGAAAAATATTAGCAAATCTAGGAATTCTAGTATTTTGATAGCTTTAAATAATGAAAAATTGCTTATTTGGGAACAAAAAACACTGATAATCGCAATTTTTCGACAAAAGTACTGCTATTTCAGTTGAAAATGACTTAAATGCTCTTTTAAACTGAAAAATGTACGAAAATTCCACCTCGTCGTGTCAAAATGAAAATGCGCGGTTTCTGAATTTTTGAACAAAACAATACTGCAATTTTTCGGTCAATATCATTCAAACCATTAAAAAAATCAGCTCAACCTCGTCTAAAAACCGTAAATAATGTTATTTTTCTTGTAGATCATCCGGTATCTTCTGGCACACAATTGGTCGAATTCAATTGGAAAAACATCCGATTCTCACATGGAAATTCTGTCATTTGGTGCACAAATTATTGCGAGATGGACATCGAAAAGTGCCAGAAGAGACGTATCGATACGCGAATCGATTCACACAATTGTCTCAATTTTGGAAACATTTGAATACAAGTGGTTATGGGCTATGTATCGAGGCATATTGCAAATTATTGCATGATCGAGTCGTTTTTCATAATAAGGTTGGTAGAATTTTGAATCAAATTTCAAGAACTGTATCCAAACATATCAACCAACAATTTCCATATTACAGTATCCAGTTGTGCCTGGCAAACTCGACCTCAATGATTCACAACTACAAACATTGGAGACAGATTTGGATACAATGTTCGAAATGACAATTGATATGTTGGATCAGATGGATGGGTTGTTAAACCTACAGGATAAAGGTAAGAGCTTTTTTATTTGAAAATATATCGAGGCAATTATGATTTATGAAAATTATTTCAAATTGTGACTGGTGCCGGATCGAAAAATTGTTGATACGTGAAGTTTTGAAAGATTGGAGAAACGTATTCCACACTGGAAAGCTCAACTTTTCATAAATCGATGCTTTTGTGCTAATCACGACGAAAAAAGTGCTCTTTTTGCAGTATCAGTGGAAAATATAAGGGAAAAATACTTGATTCATAGAAAAATTGAGTCGATTTGAATTTCTTGAACTTATTTTGGAACGAATTTGGTGCCGGATCAAAAAATTACTGAAAAATGAAATTTTGATAGTTTGGAATAACGTATTACAAACTGGAAACCTCAACTTTTTGATAAATCAGCCATTTTGGAAGTGATAAAACTAAAAAATGAGCACTTTTTACAGTATACGAAATGTTGCACAGCCTCCGTTGGGGATCAATGATACCACAAGGACAATGTATGTTGGCACCAATCATTCTAGTCATATTGGATACCAGCAAGTTCTATGACTACCTCGTCAAGCTGATTTTCAAATTGCACTCGACAGTACCACCGGATGCGTTGGAAGGGCACCGGACACGATTCAGAGTAAGCTTTCTTGCTAGTTTTTTGCGAAAAATGGAGGAATGTGAGAGATAGTGTATTTTAAGAGACGCAGACATGATTTTTCAATCGAATGCTGTCTGAAGATGAGAAATTGAGTAAGATATACAAATTAGAATCGTAATTCAAATGATATACACTAGTTTCAATGAAAGAGGAGAGATTGTGTGTTTGAAGAGACGCAGAGAAATTTTGAGTCGATATTGAGCTTAAAAAGTGAGACAACTATGATATTTTTAGACAAATTGTGTTGATATCCAACTGATATGCACACTTTTCAATGTTAGACTAGAGACAGTAGCTTCGAAGAGACGCAGACAAGTTTTGGGTCATTTTGAGCTCAAAAAAGCTGAAAAAATGAGTTGGAAATCAGTTTATTCACAAATTTTTCGATGTTAGTAAAGAGGAAGAAGAGAGAAAGAAAGAGTATGTGATTGAAAAGGCGCAGACACTTTTCTGAAAAAAAAAATAATGAAATTTATTTTCAGGAAATCTTCCGACGAACGAAAAAGTTCTACGAGGACTCGGCCGTCTTGCAATATTTCAAGTTTTTGGTCTCGATTCCGACACTTCCAGGGGTATGTTGTTTTGGAATGTATTGAAATATTTTGAAAAAAAAACTATATATCAATCAATTATAGTAATATTTACGAAATTTATCGGGAAAATTTTGGGAAAAAATTGGATAGTTATGCAACAGAAATTGTGAAATACTACCAACAAAATCAATGATTTCCGACGCTATGCGCCTTTAAAATATCTCACCGCGAAAAAAAACGCCTGATTTCGTAGTGGGATTTTTCGGAATCAAAATATACAAATTTGAAAGAAAAAATTATATTTTTGGAAAATTCCAAGATTTTTTACGTTTCAAGAAATTGATAAATAATCAAAGTTTTTGTTTTGAATGATTTGAATCTCCCCGAATGATTCGTATGTATTTGATGTTATGAATTTTCAAAATTCAAAAATTTTTCACAACCAATCAGAATTTTTGTTTCGTATTCAAAATTTCACAAATTTTAGCGAATTTCTGAATATTCAAACAGATTCTCATAATTGAAACATCAAAATGAACAAGTTTTGATGATATGTGCCTTTGAAATATCTCACCACGAAAAGCAAAGGTCTGATTTCGTTGTGGGATATTTTGGAATCAATATGCACAGATTGAAGAGAGAAAATCATGTTTTTTGAAAATTCCAAGATTTTTTATGTTTCAAGAAATTAATAAAAAGTCAACATCTTTGTTTTGAATGATTCGGATGTCGGGCCAGAGAATTTTCAAAAAAAAAACTAGATTAAAAGAAAATCGACAATTTTTAGATTTTGGTAGATATAAATCTATAAAATCCTCCAATTCTAGGCGATGCCCAACTTCCTCCAACAATCGGACCTTGAGTCCTACCGTACCCCACACGCCTACCTTCATTCCGAAGGATCAGAAGATGGTGGAGAAGGTGAATTGTTGAATTTGGCTGAAGATGAGCCAGTACAACAACAACCGAGTCCGTCGAGTCAACCGGATCCACGTGATGAGCAACTTGTTGCACTGCAAAGAAGTGTTGAGGATGAGCGATTTGCAAAGGAAAGATTGATTCAGGAGGTGAGGGAAATTTTGGGATTTTGAGGAAAATGGATGAAAATGCGAAAAGTTGACTGAAAATTCCTCGAAAAGGCGAAAACCCACGAAAAAATAAAGTAAAATGGATAAATTTGAGTCCTGGGAACGAAAAAACACAATTTTTCAATATTTTTAATAAAATGTGACTAAAAGAGGGCAATTTTAGCATGAAAATAATAGGAATCAAGTCTCAAATGACAAAAAATACAACTGAAATCCAAAAAGTTCACTCAAAAAGCAAAATTTAGAGTATTTTCAAGTTTCCAAGCCAAAAAATGCGAAATTTTTGTTGATTTTTTATCTGAAAGTTTTCGTGGTTCGAGATTTGAGAGAGAAAATGACCATAAAATGACGATTTTTAAAGAAAATCAGATAGACATCAAGTGTCAGATGCCAAAAAGTTAATGAAATGAGACTTTTCCAGAAAATGAGGTCGTTTTTTCAAGTTTTCATGTCAAAAAGCTATCCAGAAAGCCTCAATTTCTTAAGTTTTTTCAAAAAAAACTTTATTTTTTTTGTCGGATCAATATAGCGAATTCTTGAAGTATCCCACACCGAAAATATTGAAATATATCTTTCGTAGTATGATATTTTAAAGGCACAGGCCTTTTTGGTAAAATTTCACTAACGATTTGCAAGAAATTCTAACAAACAAAATGAAATTTAGCAATAAAAATAGCAAAAGATAAAAATAAAATCGAAAATTTTTTTAAATCTGCCTTTTTTTCACCAAAAACTACGATTTGAGGTGTAAAAATGACATAAAACGAGCAAAAAGTGGTGGTTGTTTATGAACAAACAGACGAATAAAACAACATATTTTGTTATTATAGGCTCGCAGCCGCATCGAACAATATGAGAATCGATTGGTACAAATGCAAGGGGAATTTGATCATGCGAAGAGGGAAGCCGATGAACATAGAGATGAGGCGAAGAGATTGAAAGGTGGGTAGTTGCAGAATGCAATAAATATATATGTATTGTTGGAAATTGAATGCACAAATGACTAATATGGCAAAAAAAAGAAAATCGAGTGATACAGTAAAATTTGGAAAAAAGGAAAAAGACTCAGTTTGCTAAAATAGACAGAATTGTGATCAAGTTTCACATAAATCATCATATTGATATGCACCTTTTTATCTTTTTGTGCTTATACATGCATGTTTTCTAAACTTCTCGAGAAAAGATTTTGGAAATCGGTTGAAAAATAAACCAATACCGGAAATGAGTCATCATTTGTTTAATTCCAAAAAAAAAATGAGAGAAAATTTCACAGAAATTGTCATATTTATATGCATATTCACACAATTATTTGTGCTTTTGATTCATCTATTCATTTCGCAAGAACGATTTATTTGCAAAATATTAAAAATTTATAATCTACCTAGGCAAAAATTTGTAGCTTATTACTGTAGATCAAGAGCTTTTTTATATTTTGCGAACTTAATAAATTGACTATATTCAAAAATTGGAAGAAGTAGCTATGTAGTTCGGGAAAAATTAGATATTAATTGCACGGATCAATAAAAATTATGTATGAGGAATCTTGAGAAACAGTAGAAAAAAAGTTCGAAAAGTTCAAGTTCACGATTTTATGACCAAGTTTTACAGAGCTGCATATTTTCGTGATTATCAATTTAAATTTTGAAAAAAAACTGCATATTTTATGGACATTGTTTAGTTATCTAGAAAAGCAGAAAATGTTGAAATTTCGAAGAAATTACAATTTTTGGTATGTTTTTTCAAGTTTTTTTGAGGCAAAATGAAAAATGCAAACCGAAAAAACCTTTTAAAAAAGAATAATATGTGTTTTCAGATGAGTTATCACTTCGCGACGCATCACGTATACAAAGTGACGATGCTCGAGTGAAACAAGCCGAATTGAAGGCAACTGGTGCGGAAGAGCGATTCAATAAGATGAAGGGCGTTTATGAACAATTTCGAGCTGAACATGTACAGGTATACTCTCTTTTTTTGAAAAATATTCAAGTAAATCTTGCAGGCATTGACAAAATTGAGTGAAATGCAAAAGAAATTGGAAGCAAGTGAGAAATCGAAGATGGATAAAGAAGAGGAAATGATGGTATTGAATAGACGAATGGAAGAAGCACAGAAGGAAGCAGGACGGGCAATGACAAAGGCAGAAGGTGATGCAAGTGCAGTCGATGAAATGAGGACACAATTGGCAAAGGCGGATGTTGAAGTGGAGGAGTTGAAAAGGGTTAGTTGAACAATTTTACTTGAAAATTATGAAAAATCGAGTCTCTTGATTTAAAATAGTCCAAAAAAGGAGAAAAAGTTGTCACTATAAATTTGACTATAGTTCTTTCACCGGTCCCTTAAATCGGTCGTCGGAATCGGTCATCATGGACCTATATAATTTAGGAAATGCAGATTTTTGAGCTACAGTTCACCGAAAAACTTGAAACAAGTCTCAAAATTTGACCGGGGTACTGTTTTTCATCAATTTCCTGTTAGAAAAATGGTTTCACAAAGTTCTAAGAGCAAAATTCTGATGAAATCTGACATTTTTGTGTTGCTTGATTTGGATTCTTTCCTTTTTTGTCGAAAATTGGAAAAAATTGGGCCAATTGAGCATTTAAAAAAGTCAAATAATTGAAAACAACATTTGAGATTTCAAAAATCGAAAAAGTTTGATATAGGAATAATATTTATGTATTTTGCAGGCATTGGAGCATCTAAAAGAGCAAAACGCGAATCAACTTGTTCAATCGTCAGCAAAAGAAGCGGATGAAATTCAGAAGGCTCGTCGACAAATTGCAGGTTTGTACCTTCCTCCATTTTTTTTTGATTCATTGACTTTTCCTTGTTTTTCAGTCGACTCCGGTGCCGGAATTGTGTTGATGTTGGAGAGTTGTGAGGATGATCTACAGAATGCCACTTCGATCAATTATCCACCACGTATGTTTTCTTTTAAAGAATTTTTTGAGATTTCGTATAATTCCATGGGAAAAATCTGGTGATTTTGTTCTAAAATTCTTTTCGCCTAAAAATTAGAAATATTCGTTTTTTTTTGCTATGACAGGCTCTTTTTTTTGCAGAAAATGAGAAATTTTCCAGTTTTCAGATCCATTTTTTGATAAATTTTGAAATTGGCATTTCCGAGGATAAAATTAATTTAAAAACTGCATTTTTTCTAAAGAAAAAATTGCATATTTCCTTAAAAATGCCGATTTACTTATTGCATTGTTTCTAAACAGTCGAAATTCTGCTCTGAAATTCTGATATTTTGGGAGGTTTTTGTAATTTTCTGCCAAAAAACTAAGAAAACTGCGTTGTTGGAACATTTTAAAGCTATTTTTGCATTGATTTGAAAAGTTTTTGCTTCAAATTTGACAACAATATTTAGAAAACTTCCGAGTTTTCCTATATTTTGCAATCAGTATTCGAATTTTGCAGATTTGGCGCAAGCAGCAACAGCCAACTTGGTCACACTTTTGTCCGATTCGAAATTGAATGATGCGGTGTCGACGAAGGAGAATGTGTATGCCGGACACTTTTTGGCGAAGACACTGACTGCGGCGGCATCAGCTGCTTATACTGCCAGTATTCAGAGTTATGATGGTTAGTTTTATCTTTTTTCGGTAAAAAATCAATAAAAAAGTGTTAATATTAACTTTAAAACAGTATTTTCAAGCTGGAAATAGTAGAAAAGTAAAAATAGGTCTCACGCCGATATTTTGGGTTACTGTAGCAACAAAAAATAAAGAAATTTAGGGTCTCGAAAAGTAAATTAACGGAAAAACGTTTTTAAAAAGAAATTCTACGAAGTTTTTGGCACATGAAATCAATAAATGTTGATAATTTGTTACTGTCATTTGGGTTACTGTACCTATACGAATTGTTGGGTCTTGAAGCGAAAATTCTTGCTAAGTTGTTAGAATTTCTTGAGTTTTTGATGTATGCTCCTTTAAAATATCTCACCACAAAATGACACAACTCTTATTTTCGTGGCGAGATATTTTCATAGAAAAATTGAAGATTTGGCTCATGAAATCAACAAGTTTTGATATTTTTTTCGAATTTAAAGTTACTGTAATTTGGGTTACTGTAGCTACATCGGATTTTTGGGTCTTGAAGCGTTTACGATGTATGTCCCTTTAAAATATCTCCCCACGAACCGCTGATACTTTCGTGGTGGGATATTTTCATAGAAAAATTGAAGTTCCCCCCCCCCCCCCCCCCTTTAATTCAAAAAAATTTTGATATTTTTTGTTTTTTGTTAGTGATATTATCTAGAATTTTCAATAAAATTTTGAAATAGTGTGGAAAAATTAGAGACTTAGACACTTGATACTTTTTCATAAATTTTCTATTTTTGACAATATTGAGAAGCTTTTTGGAGCATCAATCTTTCTACTTCAAATCTATCATCGTCAATTTTTGCAGATGTAAACGAGCAATGCAAGAAAGTGCTCAATTCAGCCAAATCAGTGTTCATCGAGTCAAACGAGTCAATTCGCCAATCAAAAATATCGAGTTTACGAGATGATGTGGCACATTTGAACACATTGATGATTGGTCTACCACTACAAACTGATATCGATAAGGATGTAGTCGGAAACGAATTGGAGCAAGAAATGAGGAGAATGGACGAAGCAATCAGAAGAGCAGTGATGGAGATCGAAGCAATACAAAAGAAGGCGAGAGAATCGACGGATGGTGTGAGATTGGAAGTGAACGAGGCGATATTGGCACATTGTCAGTCATTGATGAATGTTATCATGCAACTGGTTGCCGCATCGAGAGAGCTACAAATGGAAATTGTGGCGAGTGGCAAAGCTGGGGGATCACCGGCGGAGTTTTACAAACGGAATCATCAATGGACGGAAGGATTGTTGTCGGCGGCGAAGGCGGTTGGGGTGGCGGCGAGGGTGATGGTCGAGTCGGCTGATGGTGTTGTGACTGGTAAAGGTTGGTGGATTTATAGAGATTTTGAATTGGAAAGTTAGGAAAATGCGTTGCTTTTTATCGTCAACTATCTTGCTTCATCTGCAAACACTGTCGGGTTACTGTGCTTTCTCAAAAAAAAAGTTACGTCAGTTCCAATCTTAGTTCACGTTACTTGACGACAATTTAGAATAGCATTCGCAATATTGTCGTGAAATCAAATGCATTATATGTCATAGATAAATGTGTATGCACAACTGACAACATAATTGACGACAAATTGCACACGAACTCATGTTTTTCTACCATTTTGGTGTTTTTTGCCGTCAATCGTGTTACGGTGGAGCTATTGCGTAGAAATTGCTATGATTGAAATTTTAAAAAAGTCCGGAAAATTTGAGATTTCTGTTTTTGTCGTCAACTATGTTGCTCTATCTGCAAACACTGTCAAGTTACTGTAAATTCTCACAAAATAATGAATTTGTCGTTGAGTTGATGAATGTGTTTACAGAAATGACAATACAACTGACGACAATTTTCATAAAAACATGTTTTCTTACTTTTATAGTGCGTATTGTTTTCAGTTTCCCGTAAAATCAAAATTTGGTCGTGTAGATAGGGAATTCTTGTCATCAATATTGTTTTTGAGTCGAAATTTGCCTTTTTTCGGCTTCCGTGCCTCGAAAATTATCATTTCTGAGCTCAAATGGTCAGATTTTGAGAGTTTTCAATGAGAAACGTGAATTTTTCAATGTTTCGCCATTCAAAAATCAGAATGATCATGTTTTTTTGGAAACTTTGATAACACAACTGTCGAAAATATACACTAAAAACTTTTTTCCTAAAAATTTAAGGAATTTTGCCGTTCAAAGCTCGTTTTGAACAAAAATGAGCAATAATCAGTTGAAGTACGTTTCAAATATACAACAAATTTTGAAACAAAAACTCGGAACTTCAAAAAAAATTTTGGTAAAAGACAGTTGCTGTAAAATCAAAAACCAAAATCACATAAATTGTTGTTTCAAAATTTTTTTGAAAATTACGATTTTTAAAGTTTCAGTAGTAGATTTTAGAATGATAGAGCAATGAAAAAGTCAAAAATAGTCAAAAACTATAGCATAATGATTCCAGGAAAATTCGAGCATCTAATCGTTGCGGCTCAAGAGATTGCTGCCTCAACAGCTCAATTGTTTGTTTCAAGTCGAGTGAAAGCTGACAAGGATTCGGCGAAGTATGTTTTACTACGAAATTCCTCAAAAAATCCATATTTCTGCAGACTGAACGCCTTATCAATCGCCTCAAAAGCGGTGAATCAAAATACGGCGCAAGTTGTGGCGGCGGTGAAAAGTGGACAGACGACGTTGAATGATGGAGGTTGGATTTGTAGGACTTAAGCTGAAAATATAGTTGATATGATTTCAGATAACTTGGATTTCTCGAACTTATCACTGCACGCGGCGAAGAAGGAAGAAATGGAATCGCAAGTGAGAATGCTCGAATTAGAGCAGGAATTGAACACGGAACGAGCGAAATTGGCATCATTGAGGAAACAACACTATCATATGGCACAACTTGTTGCTAATAAGGTTAGTTGTTACTGTTTTTGAAGTTTTTTCATAAAAATGATGGAGCAGACGGTAGAAGGGATTATGGAAAATGAGAAAAACTGAAATCATGTATCTGAACATATCAAAAATTCCAAGCAGAAATATTCCTAGAAAATAACAGTTTGAAAATTGGAAGTTTCTTGAAATTAGCAGCTCACAAAGATGAAAATCATATGAAAAAAAATTTAACCAACTTTGATATCGAAAAATGAAGAAATGGGCGTTTCAACGAATAATGAAGCATTGAAAAACTGATATTTTTTATCTGAAACAGTTCTTCATTGAAAAGTTTTCATGGCGAAAAATGCACCGAACTTTGAAAAAGTACAGTTATTTCGGTGGAAATTTCGTCAGATCAAGAAATTATCTTTATAAAACTGTATTCGTTGAAAAATCAAGAAAATATCAATTCCCCAGAACCAAAATTATTAGATTTATAGATTCACGAACTTTCCGTTCAGAAATTTGAATCTGTAAATTTTCTAAAAATTGACACATTCCGCAAAAATTGGTTCAAATCCGTATGAAATTTCAGATTTTTGGCAAGTTCATCCTATATCAAAAACAATGTATCAAAAAAAACTGAATTTTGTCTGAAATTATCTATCTGAAACTTTTTTTTGTGAAATCAAGGTTCTTTTGTTGAGAAAAAATTGAATAATTGAAACGGGAAAGAAGGGAAAACACCTAAACTTCAAAAACTCCGTGTTTTACTGAAATCTGAAGCTGAAATTTGTTGAAAAGTTTAAAAAATTTGGTTTGTGAGACACGATTTGATTCCAAAAAAAGACATTTATCTTCTCTACAGAACTGAAAAAGGACGAAAACCAACAAAATATGGAAGGTTTGAAACTACTAAAAATCACATTATCTCACCCTCCGGCACCCCTAATTGTCACCAATGTTCAACCAAATTTGACCTACTCTCCCCTCAAAATTACCCATTTTCCCTAGTTCAAAGCACATTTTTCCCACCAAAACAATGCACCATATCACACCATAATCTCGTTTTTTGCAGGACGATGAACCTCAAGAATAGCCACCAAAATACTCGACAATGTATAATTTATGTAATTTATTTGAACAACAAAAAACGATAGCCATTTGAATCTCATATATATGTTATATTTTGTATACTTTTTTATTTGCTTATACTAGTCGCCCATATATTTTTTGCCCAGTTTGACACACATATTTACTGTGATTATATTGCATAAAACGTTTTATTTCAGAAGTAGAAAATCGAAAAATTTTGTTGATAAATTTGGAGTACTGTAGTTTGAAGGGATATGATAAGGGTTACTGTAGCTGAAAGGAACATAAAGGATTACGGTAGTGTGAAATAGAGATAAGTGGGTTACGGTCGTTTGAAGGAGCATCAAGAGGGTTACTATAGTTTTAAAGGAATATGATGAGATTACTGTAGTTTGGAAACATATAAGGAGATCACTGTAGCTAAAAGAAGCATGAAGAGTTACTGTAGTTTGCTGAGACAATAAGGGACTACTGTACATTCGAAGGACCATGATGGGAATACGGTAGTTCTAATGGAACATCATAATGGAGATAATCATTGTAGTTTACATGAGGGGATTACTGTAGTTTGAAACAGGAATGAGTGGGTTACGGTCGTTTAAAGAAACAGTAATAGGATTACTGTAGTTTTAAAGGAACATGATGGGTATACTGTAGCTCAAAGGCGTGGGCGTGGATTACTGTATAAATTAAATAATTTAAGCAGCGTCGTTTGGCCTAGTGGGTAAGAGAGTTGTATGGTGAGTGAAAAGTCGAGGGTTCTGTTCCTCGTTGTGGTCAAACTTGTCTTTTGTACATTTCTAGGCTAATACTGTAGTGCTACTGTAGTTGTGGTCTACCTATTCAGCTGTTGGCTGAGTATCAAACGTACATCACTAATCCAAATATAATGCCCACATTGCTGGTCATTCGCATTTTGATTTTTTTGTAAATCAGACAAAAACAATCATTCTATAAATTTTTAAAGTCTGATAACAAAGTTACCAATCATCAAAACAAGAAAAACGTTTTGGAGGAATCGAACTCCTGGCCTTCCGCTTGGAACAATATCATCTTCCCTGCTGAGCTACGCTGTCACGTGAAAATTAAGGGTTATACATATAAGCAATGACATTGTGGATACAAGAGGTTAAGAAGATGCTGAACCCTCCAAAAATGTCGGCAAAAACTTTTTTTTTCACGTGACATGTTCGAATTCCATGACTGATGAGTGATAAACAATTCATTCCTTTTGATAAATATAAATTTATCTTTCGTCTTTTGGTTCACCAAATAAATAACAGTCGAACATGTGAGTTTTGTTTCCAATATTTACCAGCTACAGTAAGCTACAGTAGCCCGATCCAAAACTACAGTACACCTGGATATCATCTTTTTTAAAATTGATATCCTGGCAGTACTGTACTCGAAAACTGTCTTCATTCTGCCCTAAAATAGTCAATTGCGAGAGTACTGTAGTTTTCTCTACGGCATACTGTAGATTATTATGACAAAACACCGTAGTCTACAGTAACCTACAGTACCCGGAGCCATTCAAGAAACATTTTCATTTTGCATTTTGGAATACTGTAGCTTACTGTAGATCATCGGTTGATATGATTCAAAAACTGAAGTTGATATTTTCAGAATGAGTACACACAACAATTTGGAGAATGAAGCAGCGATGGAGAATACAGTAGGAGAGGAAGAAGCTGTGAAACCAGCTCCAACTTGGGATACACTTCCGTATGATGTGAAGGAAATGATAATCGATAAAATGGATTTTATTACAAGGTAGATAGTCACAGAAAATCCTTGTGATCTACCGTGATAATAACAAAAGCGCTCCATCTGCAATGCTCCTTTAAACAAGCCTACAGTACCCTTCTTCTTCGTGTTAAAGGCGCATATCCATTTTATTCTGTTGGTTTATAATTGGAAACTAGCTTGTTGCAAGTGCGCTCCATTGAGAATAAGTCAACTTTATTATGGCCGTGGAAGAAGAATCGGTTTTTAGGCCATGTCGATTTACGAGGCCGATATATATATACCGTATTTCCTCGAATAGTTGGCACTGCGAACTCCGCCGAAGAATGATCATATCTCGGAATCTAGTACAGTTATCAAAAAGTTGTCAACAGCAAACTTGTAGAGGAAGTTATGAACTACCAATTTGCAGTTGACTACTTTTTGATGGCTCTTCTAGGTTTTGAGATATTATCATTTATATGTATATCGCTGATAACTATTGTGATCTACCCCTGATAAGTGTAGATCACAAGCGTTATAGTGTGTATCTGAAGTGAAAAACTGTGTTTTTTCAGATCCCAACTGAAACTGACATCGAGAGCCAACTATTCATTGATACCGTCGATCCCCCTCCGCGTGGAGGAGTTCGAAATTATTAAAGGAGAGGAGGGCTGTGAGGGATTGACCGTTGCCATGGATGAACACTTCTATATACAATCGTATATAGATTATTTTCATGTTCAATTTGGGTAAGTATCGATAGATCTTTTCATAGAACCATAGAATAATAGATTCATAGATTCATAGATTCATAGATTCATAGATTCATAGATTCATAGATTCATAGATTCATAGATTCATAGATTCATAGATTCATAGATTCATAGATTCATAGATTCATAGATTCATAGATTCATAGATTCATAGATTCATAGATTCATAGATTCATAGATTCATAGATTCATAGATTCATAGATTCATAGATTCATAGATTCATAGATTCATAGATTCATAGATTCATCTAGATTTGTTGTTTTTTTGCAGAGAAGAGTATTCAGCACACCGGCGAGTTCACCTACCGGAAGATATGGAGCACTTGTCGTCACTTTGGCTGTTGAAGAAGTGGCTGAATCAACTCCTTTTGACGACAAAGATTCGGACTGAGGAATTTCAAGTGAATATAGTAAGTGATATCGGAATATCGGAGTATCAACAAAATTTTCAGAGGCCATCGAATGAGTTGATTGCTGCAAACTGTCGTATCAATGTAAAAAGTGCAATATTCAATGATTGTCATCCGACAGGAATAACCGAATGGCTTCAACTTCTCGCGCCTGGACTAGAGAAACTCGAAATATCCGGAAGAGAATATTATTATCAAGGGCTTGGAATGTTGGAAAAGGTTGGTGGTTGGGATTATCGGATGGATCAAGAGTTTTTGTAATTACAGGTTATCAATTGTAAGGATTTGAAGATCGAATGCAAAAATGACATTACCGATCAACAATTGCTAACCTTCAAAGCGACACAAATCGAGTTGAAGAATTCAAAGATAACACCAGTCGGAGTTTGTGAATTGGGCAAGGTGAGCAATTGCCAATGATCCAAAATTGTATCAAGTGTTCAACACTTTGACACACATTTGATACTCAGTCAACGAATTGCATATTGACTGATTGGCTAAGTGTCAAACGAGTGATGACCAAAACTTTCACTGAGTAACAAACGCAAGTCTCTCCATTTAACTGCGTACGTGCACATTTGATACGCAGTCAAAGAGTTGCCTGAGTGAGTATCAAATGTATGGTGTAATTATGGCGCAGTGAGAGAAGGGGTGACTGATATTAGAGTGACCAGGGTTCGAGGTCGGAGTGGGGTTTTTGGGTTTTTGTCAATAATTTAAATATGATTAGCATAGTGACACACCATGGGAAGCGCCATATCCCGTACCATCACCAGTTCATGTTTCAGAAATGGATCAATGATGATTACCCAATCGGTTCAAAATTCAAGTGTGATTTGAAAACGGTTGATATGGTGCTGCTGGAAGGAATCGATTATGAAACAATGGAAGCAAATCATTTGAAAATACGAATCAAGATGGCCAATGGAAAGCAATTGATTGGGGAAATGAAACATGGAATTGAAATTTATGTCGAAAAAGAGTAATCAATGTTTTATTTGTATGAATATATTACTCGTGAATAAAGTGTCAGCATTTCATTCAAAGCATAGAATCACAACATAGAATCCTAGAAAGTGCTCATAGACACCGAGATGGATGGCATAGAACTTGAATTGGGAGTCGTATCGGTGTTCATGTCTTACTTGTGATTTGCTCTACCATAAAGTTAAGTTTACCTCCATCTCGTTAAAGCGGAGTGATGCCTCCAAAAACCTAATCCTAAATGCATTTGATACTCAGCCGACCTCAACTTTGAAAAAAAATACGGGGAATACTATACTTTCGAAGGAACATTATGGGAATACGGTAGTTTTGAAGGATCATGCGATGATCACTGCGGATTACTGTAGTTCGAAATAGACCCCTTACTGTAGTTTGTTCAAGTCTCATAACAAAGTGACCAATCAGCAAAACGGGAATAACGTTATCGAAGAATCGAACCATTGGCCTTCCGCTTGGAACTCTATCATCTTGTCTGCTGAGCTACGCTGTCACGTGGAATTCAAGGGTTATATATGCAATGAGATTGCGGATAAAGTAGGTTTAGAAAATCAAGAACCTTCAAAAATTTTCACAAAAACTTTTTTTTTCACGTGACTTGCTCGAATACCACGATTGATGAATGAGTGATAAATAATTCATTCCTTCAGATAATTAGCATATAATTATCAATCATATTTTTGCGGAAAATATTGATACAGTAATGTGAGTTTTTTTCGAATGTGTACCAGCTACAGTAGCCCGATCCAAAACTACAGTACCCCAGGCTATTAACGTTTCAAAATTGATAGCCTGGTAGTACTGTAGTAGTCAGAGTGTGAGAGTACTGTAGTTTTCTCTACGGGTTACTGTAGTTTATTGTGACAAACACACATCTGCAGTCTACAGTAACCTACAGTACCTTGAAGCATTCAAGAGTCGTTCATTTTTTGGAATACTGTAGTTTACTGTAGATCATCGATTGACTTATTTCAAAAACTGAAGTTGATGTTTTTCAGAATGAGCACAGCAGTTAGAATGAGCTCAGCGATGAACAAGAAAGGACGATCGAGAAGTCTGGATTCGGCGTTGATTCCAAGGTGAGTTTTGATCTACCGACACACATATCAAATCGGTAAACCTAAACCTAAGTGAAGTGTTTTCAGAAATAATCGAGACAACAATGTGAACAATGTTGAAGCGACGAAGGATACGGTAGTCAAGGAACAAGTTGATTCGGATAGTGATGAATATGAGGAGACGATTGAATCCGAAAAAGTTGAGAAGACTGCTCCTACTTGGGATGCACTACCGTACGATATCAAGGAAATGATAATCGACAACTTGGACTTTATTTCGAGGTATATATTGTCACAGATAATCATTGTGATCTACCAGTGATAAAAGCAAACGCGCTCCATTGAAATATCACGAAAAGTTAGGCCATTTATAGGTGAAAAACTCGGCCATGGCTGAAATTTCTAGCGAAAATCGATTTTTCAGCTCAATATTTTGTCATTTTTTCCACTCAAAATGTGCCTTTGAGCCACAAAAATCATCACTTTTAAATGAGTTTTTATGATATTATCATCAAAAATCGCCTCAAATATATACAAATTTTCGCGAAAAACCTAGGAAAATTCATATTTTAGCAGAAATTTGAGCCATAACCCAACTTTTTCGAAGTTTTGCGATGGAGCGCATTTGGTCTGAAATTTGTGGTAGATCAACAAGCGTTGTAGCGGGGGTTTAAAGTGAACAAAATGTATACTTTTTCCAGGAATAAATTAAAATGGTCTTCACGTGCAAATCTGGAACTAGTAAGCTCAATTCCTCTATGCTTGGAAAAAATCGAAATATATGATGGTGGATTATCCGGTGATAGTCATGATGGCATCATCATTGTGTTTGATGACTTGAATATCGACACGAAACAACGATGTTGGGGTTTGGTTTTTGAGTAAGTATCAAGGCGTTGCAAATGCGAACCGTAGAACCCATAGATTCATAGATTCATAGATTCATAGATTCATAGATTCATAGAACCCATAGAACCCATAGAACTCATAGAATCATAGAATCCATAGAATCCGTAGAATTATAGAACCATAGAACCATAAAATCCATAGAACTCATAGAATCATAGATTTTTTTCCAGAGGCGAAAACTACTGGCATCAAAATGTGAGTGTTCCCCACTGGATGTCCCACTATTCACCGTTGTGGTTGCTCACAAAATGGTTGGAAAGATTCTTGGTGACGACGAAAATTCGATGTGAGAAGTTTCGACCCAATTTTGTAAGTCGCCTCTCAACATTTTTCCGATTAGATTGAAAATTTTTCGCAGGATCCACCAACTGCATTGATTGATTCGAATGACATCTACCGTATCCGAGCAAGTGAATTGGTGTTCGATCAACCGAATATGGATCGAATTGTGAAATGGTTGAAAATTGTGGCTCCTGGCGTCAGAAAACTCGAGGCTCGCGGAGGAATGATGAACTATGATAGGTCAGCACAATTGACAGGAATTGGAATGTTGGAAAAGGTTGGTGGTTGGGATTATCGAATGGATCAAGTGTTTTGTAATTCCAGGTTATCAATTGTACCGAATTGACGATCAATTTGAAAAATGACATCACGGATGATCAATTGCTCAACTTCAAGGCAAATGTGATTGAATTGAATAATTCGAGCATCACACCACAAGGAGTTCAGAAATTGATCAAGGTATCAAATTACTTCTGCTTCCCCGGATACCCCGAAAAAGCAGTTTCCTCCAAAATTGTATCAAGTGTATCAACACTTTGATTCGAAAGGTCGATACTCCGAATTACCGCGATCCATATATGGGTTGGGTTTATACATTTGATACTCAGTCAACGAATTGCATGTTGATTGATTGACTGAGTATCAAACGAGTGATGACCAAAACTTTAACTGAGTAACAAACGCAAGTCTCTCTATTTAACTGCGTACGTGTACACTTGATACGCAGCCAACGAATTGAATAGTTAGCTGAGTATCAAACGTTTCACAAATAACAAAATCGTCCGGAAATTGTTGACTGAGGAGTAAACGTATTTGTATCGATTCAGATATGCATTTGATACTCAGCCTACCAATTGATTGATTGGCTGCGTATCAAACGTGAGATAAACAAAACTTTTTAGCTGCGTACATGTGCATTTGATACGCAGTCAAAGAGTTGCCTGAGTATCAAATGTGTGTTGTAATCATGGCGCAGTGAGAGAATGGGCGACTGATAGGCGAGCGACCAGGGTTCGAGGTCGGAGTGGGGTTTTAGGTGTTTTGTCATTTTTTTGGATAGGTTTAGCATAGTGGCACTCCATGAAAACAGTGAAATCCTGTAGCATCATCATTTTTGCAGAAATGGATCATTGAAGATTATCCAGTCGATTCCAAATTTGAATGTGATTTGAAGAATATGGCGATGGTGCTTGATGGATTGACATATGAACGAATGGAGGCAAACCATCCGAAAGTGAAAATTGCAATGAGTGATGAGAAGGCGATAATTGTGGAAAAGGAATATTCGTTGACAGTGAATGTAGTAAAAAATTGATTGTGTTCGTATTACTTGTGAATAAAGTTGGTGGCATAAAATCAAAAATAGTCATAGAATCACCGAAAAGTTTTCATAGACACCGATATGGATGGCATAGAACTTGAATTATGAGCCATAAAACACCAGTTTTCATTCAAATAGTTACATGTTAGGTTAAAATAAAGGGATTTGGTATTCCGAAAAATTAGGTTTAGTTCCATCTCATTGAAAGGAAGTGATGCCTCCAAACACCAAAAACCTAATCCTAAATGCGTTTGATACTCAGCTAACCACCACTTTTTTTAAAAATACGCCCTACATACACACATTGCGATTCACATCATATTTTTGAAGTTACTACCGTAACCCATTACAGTATCCCTACAGTACTGTTGTTCAAGTCATTACTGATCATTTTTTCTGATCCGCATATATCGAACATTTTTCGAGGCTTTATCTGTTCAATGAGTGGCTGAATCGACGAAAACAAGCATTCTATAAACTGTTGAAATCTCATAACAAACTAACCAATCAGCAAAACGTGAAAAACCTCATGCAGGATTCGAACCCCTGGCCTTCCGCTTGAAACACTATCATCTTGCCTGCTGAGCTACGCTGTCACGTGAAAATCAAGGGTAATATAGGCAATAACAATGCGGGTAAAGTAGGTTTAGAAAATCAGGAACCTAAAAATTTCGACAAAAACTTTTATTATCACGTGACTTGCTCGAATTCCATGACTGATAAAATGAGTGATTAATAATTCATTCCTTTTGATATACGAGAAAACGATTGTTACGTTAGTTGAGTGATTTGCCATGATCCAATATGTGCTTACAAAAATGTGAGTTGAATCGAAAAACTGTCCGAAACTTCAGTACTCCTCAGCTATTCAGAGTACTGTAGTTTCATACTGTAGTTCACTTGACATCGATATTTTCAGTTTGCACACAATGACTGTAATGCTCACAGCGATTATGAAAAGTGTGGAATGTATCGACGGAGCAACTCCATATGGGAGAAATGATATGATAAGGTGAGCAACAAAAACTGAGACACAAAATCAACATGTTGTCGCTAAACCTAAACCTAAGTTAATGGGGACGCGGCCAAACTTTTCGAGTTTTCTAGGCCACCTACAGTAGGGCGAAACTACAGTACTTCCAGGCTTCCAACTTTTCAAGATTTGACTTGAAAATTTACTTTATATCGCTCAACATCTCTGAAATAGTCAGCTTGTGAGAGTACTGTAGTTTTCTCTACGGGCTACTGTAGCTTACTGTGACCAAACACACACCTACAGTAAACTACAGTACTCCATTCAAGAGTCGCTCTGAATACTGGTGATACATTTCTACTACAAATATCGTTTGTAGCCAAAAAAAAGTTCAATATTTTGCATTTTTGGAGTACTTTAGCTTACTGTAGATCTAAAAACTGAAGTTGATGATTTTCAGAATGAGTGAAACTGCCCAATTGGAAAATGTAGTTACATCGGAAGATACGGTAGTTGTGAAACCGGCGGCGACATGGGATTTGATGACAAATGAATTGAAGGCAATGATTGTGGACCATTTGGATATTGTATCAAGGTATATATTGTCACAGAATTATAGTGATACGAGCAAACGCGCTCTTTTGCAATATCCCGAAAAATTAGGCCATTTGTGGGTGAAAATCGCGGAGAAAAAGCTTGTTGGAAGTGCGCTTCATTGAGAATCTCAGTAGATCAAATTTATATTCTCGACCATGTCGATTTGCGAGGCCCCGGAGATAGATAAACTCGAATTCTATGGGTCTTGACTGGAAAACGTGTCTATACATTATTTCCGTGTGCAAAATCAACAGAAGTTGAATTTTGCTATCTCATAAATCGACATGGCCTAGAAACCGACACTTCTTCCATGATATATATATATATATAGCACTTTTTTGTAAGATTTTATCATCAAAAATCGCCTCCAAAACGCATTTTATCGTGTTTATGTAATTCAAATATATGCAGAAAGTGCTTTGAGAGCAGTATATATACAACTTTTTACGAAAAAAAGCATAATAAGAATATATACCTAACTTTTTCACAAATTTAGCGATGGAGCGCATTTGCGCTGATTCCTAGGTAGATCAACAAGCGTTGTAGCCGGGGTTTTTGAATGAATAAATTGTGTGTTTTTCCAGAAACAACATGAAATGGACATCAACCAACAATTTGGCGTTGGTCTCGTTTGTGCCGCTTCGTTTGACGGACTTCACAATTCATGAAGGAAGCCTGAGTTGCGATGATCGTGATGGAATAACAATTGATATGGATGATTTGAGTGTCAAAACGAGACAAAAATATTGGCAATTATATTGGGGGTAAGTATTACAATATGATAGAACCCATAGATTCATAGATTCATATATTCATAGATTCATAGATTCATAGATTCATAGATTCATAGATTCATAGATTCATAGATTCATAGATTCATAGATTCATAGATTCATAGATTCATAGATTCATAGATTCATAGATTCATAGATTCATAGATTCATAGATTCATAGATTCATAGATTCATAGATTCATAGATTCATAGATTCATAGATTCATAGATTCATAGATTCATAGATTCATAGATTCATAGATTCATAGATTCATAGATTCATAGATTCATAGATTCATAGATTCATAGATTCATAGATTCATAGATTCATAGAACTATAGAGCCTTAGAACCATATGGTTATTGTTTTTTTGCAGAGAGGAATTGAAAAATGGACGGAAAGTATATCTGCCGAATGGAATGAAGCAATATAGTCCATTGTATCTTCTCGAACAGTGGCTGACAAGGTTCCTGCTGACCACCGACATTCGGGTTGAAAACTTTCGTGCCGATTATGTAAGTGAAACCTCGTCGTCTCAACATTTTTCAACCCTACTAAAATTTCAGGATCCACCGGCTGAACTGATTGATGTGGACTACCGTATTCAAGTGAGCCGAATTTACTTCAAATCGCGTGATAGTGATCCACGCCGAATCACACGCTGGATCAATCTATGTACTGATGGTCTGAAGGCGTTGGAGATATGCAGAGGATCCGGAGTATTGCGAGGAATCGGGTGGAATCCGAAGGTTGGTGTTTTTTTTTGGGATTATTGAAATATGAAACGGTTGTAATTACAGATAATCAATTGTCAAAAGTTGTCGATCGAGCGAGAAAATGGGATAAATAATGAGCAAATGATCAATTTCAAGGCGACACAATTGAAACTCATCGATTCGTGCATCACAGTTCGTGGGGTTCGTCGCATGATTCAGGTAACTATTGCTTCCTCCGACAAAACAGTGTTCTTCAATATTGTATCAAGTCTTCAAAACTTTGATTCGATAGGTCGATACTCCGAATTACCTTAAGTAATTGGGATATATTCGAACAAAACTGCATTGATACGTATATAGTGTCATGCAGACAAAATCGAGTCCGCGCGACGAAATTCTCGGCGCCTGTAACTACGGCGACTGATAGGCGAGCGACCAGGGTTCGAGGTCGGAGTGGGGTTTTTTGTCAACATTTTGAATATCGTGAAATCCTGTGATATTACCAGCTCAATTTTCAGAAATGGATTCAAGAAGATTATCCAGTCGATTCCAAATTCGAATGTGATTTGAAGAATATGGAGATGGTGATTGATGGATTGGATTATCAACGATTGGAGGCAGCCGATCCAGAAGTACGAATTCAAATGAGAAATGGAAAACAATTGATAATGGAAAGAAATCGTTATAGCCTTGAATTTTATGTGGAAAATATTTAAACAATTGAATGTATTGGTGCCATTTACTAGTGAATAAAAGTTTTATTGATTCCAACTTGTGGCATAGAATCAAAAACAGTCATAGAATCAACGAATAGTTTTCATAGAAACCGAGATGGATAGCATAGAACTTGGTATTTCACAAGTTTAGGTTTAGCTCCATCTCGTTAAAGCGGAGGGTGATTCCTCAAAACATCAAAAACCTAATCCTAAATGCGTTTGATACTCAGCTTGATACTCAGCAACCAATATTTTGCTGAAAATATGCCCTGCGATTTACATAATGTTTTTGCCGTTACTACAGTAACCCCATACAGTATCCCTACAGTAATCCATTTTACTGCAGTTCAAATCATTACAGTTTTCAAAAATTTTGCAAACTTTTTTCAATCCACAAAAATTTCGAAATCTTCAAAAATTATGCTCTATTTATTCATATATATAGGCAAAAACAAAAACGAATCCCGTAAAACCTATAAGGCTCAAAATAATAAAAGGAAGCAAATAAACCCAAAAAAACAAGGACATTGTGACAGTTTTCAAAAAAAGAATGGCAACAAGAAATAAACGAATAATCTATAAACATCTATGCTATATAATATAAGTATCAACAAAAAGAATACTGTAGAGATCAAATAAGAGAAACTACACATGACTGCAAATTAATCAATATTCGATGGTCGGGGTGTCGATCCACGTAGATCATTGAAACTGGCCGAACTACTCGGACCGATTTGAATGTCTTCGTCTTCTTCGGTTAGCGAATCGTTTCCATCGGTTTCAGATGAGAAGCCATACATGTCATCGTCTGCAAAAAATGAAAGTATTAGTTTATTTTGTCAGAAAATTGGGAATATTTTGGTGAAAAACTTACCCTAATTATATATCCTAATTACCTATATATCCTTCTATATATATCCGCCTATATATCCTATACCTAATTTGAATGAGAAAAACATTTTTTCAATTGAAAAAAGCCTCCCCCACTATTTTTGATCATTTTTCATTATAAACTGTTTGTGTAAATTACTTGTGAATTGGATTATGGGCCTGCATCCCTCCTATCTTATGCAAATCGCGCAGCCGACACCTCGCGGGTTTTGCAACACACTATCATTTGTGTGTGCGCGTGACTCCGCCCTGGCATAACGAAAATCATATGAAAAGCTCGAATTTCAACAAATTTTTCGAGAGGAGACCCTTTTTCCATTCATTCATACTTTATATTTCCACTTTTTTTCGGAGGTCCATTTTTTGTTTTACTCTAAATTTTTCTCTGCGTCTCGTGGTTTTCTGCACTCTCTAGCTATATTTTGAGTAAAAAATTTGAAAAAAAAGTTTTTCTCTGCGTCTCTTAATTTTATGCACTATTTCTGAACTATTTTATTGAGAAAAATCTGATTTTTTTTAATCAGAAAATTTGTTTTTCTGGAGAACTTTGGATAATGGTATGGAATTTTCTTAAACTTCAAAAAAAATTTAAAAGAAAATTTATGATTTTACTCTGCGTCTCGCAATTTTTGTGCACTCTCTCAATTTTTTTCGATAAAAAAATAATAAATTTTTGCTTGTTTGAAAATTTGAAAAAGAATGTATGGGACACACCATAGAACCATAGATATTCCATAGAATCGCCATAGAATTTCATAAAAATATCATAGAACTTCATTCAATTCACCATAGAACCAATCATAGAACCATAGATCTCTCATAGAATTACCCATTCAATTTCATAGAAATGCCATAGAATTTCTTCCAACTTACCATAGTATCGGTAGAAATTTTCATAGAACTGATTGTAGAACTGTTCATAGAACCATAGATCTTCCATTTCATACCATAGAACCTCATTCAGCTTACCATAGAACCATTCGTAGCATATTCCATAGAATCAACCATAGAATTTTTCATAGAACTGATTGTAGAGCTGTTCATAGAACCATAGATATTCCATTTCCTACCATATAACCTCCTCCAGCTTTCCATAGAACCACTCGTATCATTTTTCATAATTGTCTCGCATCAAATAACGAATGGAAGACAAGAATAAATAGTATAAATAGAGCAATTTATTGCGAAATCGACAAGTTTACAAATAATCGACATAAATTGAGAAGAGAAGGTTAGAAACATATTTTAAGATTTAAAAAAATAATTAAGTCGCATTTGATACATTCTTGTCCAGGTTTGGGAAACATTTTCCGACAATTTCTTCGATTTTTGCCTCTTGTTCAGCTGTTCTGCAATAAAACTACGTTTTAAATTTTAAAAAAAGTAGTTAACTTACAATTTGATTTTATTAACATTATCAATCTCTGATTCTGACAAATCTTTTGTTGGATGGACAAATCGTAGATGCTTCCTCATAGAATTCGAAGTTTTACTTCCAAATGAGCATCCTTCTTCGATGCACTTGTATCTATGATCAATGTTTATTGGATGAAAACTATTTACTTACAGCATAAAATAGGCATGATGAAGTGCATGTTCTCTCTTACAAGCGAAAGAGTTGTGACTATTTCCGCCAATACTCTGATAGCATATTTGACAATGATCATCACTTTTACAATCCGAATCTCCAAAACATTCTCTCATTTTTGAGTTGATTTCGTCGTTTTGTTCCGATGTTCTGTAATACTTGATTCACATCAGACGATTTTCTTTTACACTTACAACTGAATTTTTGTGAATGCATTCAATTGACTTTTATGTTTAGTTTTCATGTGGCTGATAATATATCTTTTGGCTTTACCTTGAAGTCACATTTATCTACCAAACACTCGTATCTGCAAAAAAAGTTATTAGCCGAGCAATATAAACATTGTCAAACATCTTGATATCGGTATGAACTACAACATGTTTCATTTTTGCGGAGTACCATGGAATCACTGTGATCTCACATTTGTTGCATTTCAATTTTTTCGTACTTCCATCAATTACTTTCTTTGCACTTCCATCTTTTCCCATGTTTGGAAAACACTTTCTGATCATATCTTCAATTTTCGATTCTTGCTCTCTTGTTCTGTAACTTGATTTTATTTCAATGAAACAATAGCGCCTCACAATTTGATTTTATTGGCATTATCAATCTCCAATTCTGACAAAGATCTTGTTGGATGCACAAATCGCAGATGCGTCCTCATAGAATTCAAAGTTTTACTTCCAAATGAGCATCCTTTTTCGATGCACTTGTATCTATAATAGAAAATATTCATCAAAAAATAAAACAAATACATACAGCATGAAATCAACATGATAGAGTGCATGTTCTCTTTTACAAAGGATGACGCAGTTGCTGTTTACACCAATTTTCTGAAGACATACTTGGCAATTATTATCATTATTACAATCCGAATCAACGAAACATTCTCTCATTTTTGTGTCAATTTCGGCATTTTGCTCCGATGTTCTGCAATTTTATATTTACATAAGTTGATCACTTTTCATACTTACAGCTCGATGTTTGCAAATCCATTCAATTGATTTGGATGATTCGATTTCATGTGCGATGTGATACTTGCTCTTAGTTTGCTCTTATAACCACATCCATCAACCAAACAAATCTGTAAAACAGAAAATATTCATATACCGAATATTAACTTCATCATACTTCATGATATCAGTATGCATCGCAATATGGCTCATTTTGTGAGAGTATCTTGCATAAACATCCTTCCCACACTTTTTGCATGTTGTCCTTTCATGTTTACCTCCAGGCACCTTTTTAAACGTTTCATCAGTTTTTCTCGATTGCTTCGTGGGTGGTGTATACTCTTCATCACTTTTGCCATCAATCAAACATTTTGGACTATTTGCACTTTTACGCGACCTCTTTTTTGATGACGACGGAATATTGAGCTGATTCACCATTAATACATCATTTACAATCGATCCAACATTATTCACATCTCCAATCATTCCTTTTTTCGATAGATTTTATGTTGTAGTATCATTGATATTTGTCTTGTTCAGTTCAGCTATTGTATTAAGATATTGCACAAATGCTCCATAAGAATCCATATTCATCACTGTAATCATACGACTAATCCAACTCAAAGTGGAATACTTACGTCAGCAATTGTCGGATCAGGAATTGAGAATGCGTTTTGTCCATTTTGAATTGTGTTGATTGTTGGTGGAACATTAGCAAAACGGTCTCCGGTCTCAGCTTTCGTTTCAATCGCTGGAACAGGGATGTATTTCATTCAACAAATTGAAAAAACTTACAGTTTTGTATAATATTAACTAATACAGGCTGTTGAGCAACAATAGTTTTCGATGCAGTAGTAATCGGAATTTGTTGTTCAGTTTGAATTGTGTCCGTATCACTGTCGATCAATTGTGGAACATCAACAGTATTCTCAATGATCTTTTTGTTAATAATGACTGTATTAATATCTGAAGTATAATTTAAATACTCTTTTTCAAAATTAACTTACTGTTTGGACTGACGACAACATTCTCCAAAATCGTAACATTGAACTGTTTTGCAACGAATCCCTTCAAATCAGCAGTCACTTTAAATTCCACCTCAGTATCACTCAACAATGTCAAAACTTGCTTCTTTTCGTCTTTATCCTTAAATTCAATCACACAATATGACTTCATTTTCTGAAATAATAATGTTGATTTTGATAGTGTGACAGTTGGAAAATATGGTTTCGTAGCAAATGACGAATGGGATAAAGCTCGCATAGCGTATAAATGTAAAGTAATTCATTGAAAAAACAGAGTTAACAAAAGAAGGATAACAATGCATATGGAACAGCAGCAAATAAAACATTTGATTATAACAAAAAAGATTGTTTATGTTGCACTTCCATCTTTGTCCAAATTTGGGAAACATTTGATGACAATATCCTTAACTTCCGACTCTTGTTCGGCTGTTCTGTAATTGAAGATGAGTTGTTTCTATCGATAAACAGAAGAAAACTTACAATTTGATTTTTGTCAACGTCGGATTGTCTATTTTTGGATGTGCACAACGTACATGGTTCCTCATTGAACTCGTAATTTTACTTGCGAATGAGCATCCGTCTTCTACGCATTTGTATCTGTAATAAATTATTTTAATTAGAAAACAAAAAAACTACTCACAGCATGAAATCGACATGATGAAGTGCATGATCTCTTTTACAAGCGGAAGAGTTTCTGGATTTGCCACTGATATTCTGATTGCATATTTGACATCTATTGTCACTATTACCATCCGAATCATCGAAACATTCTTTCATAATTGAGTCAATTTCGACTTTTTGCTCCGATGTTCTGCAACTCTATATTTATATAACATTTTTATTATTCACACTTACAGTTCAATGTTTGTGAATGCATTCAATTGATTCTTATGTTTACATCTCATGTGTGATGTCATAGTTCCTCTTGACTTGAATTTCCACCTACATCCATCCACCAAACACTTGAATCTTCAATACAAAATATATTCATATATTTAAAAGTAACATAATCAAACCTCGTAATATCGGTATGAATCATGATATGATCCATCTTTAAGGTGTATTCATCTCTCATATTGCCACCACACTTTTTGCATGTTGCTCTTTCTGTTTTTCTTCCAACCACCTTTTCCAATGTCTGATTACTCTTTTTGAACAATTTAGTGGGTGGTGTATACTCCTCCTCTTCATCATCGCTATCTTCATCCATCGAATATCTCGGTTTCTTTGTACTTCTACCCGATCTTCTTGTATTTGACGATGATGGTGTATCCACCTGATTCTGCTTCAATACATCATCAACTGGTATATTATCAACAGCAACACTTCCATCATCATTTCCATCTTCAATTATTATTTCCTTCTGTTCTTTTACTTCATCAGTTTTAGCAATATCATCAACAATCTCCTTCTTCGGCTCAACCATTCTATCCCGATATGGCACATATGTTCCATAATCATCCATGTCCATCACTATAATTATATGAATAATAACTTTTCAATAAAGAACACTTACAGTTCTGTGAATTACCAATGTCTGGAATTGGCTGCTCAGCAACAAATGAGTCATGAACCAATGATGATTGTGAAGCATGCTGTTCACTTTGAAGTGTGTCCATTGGTGGAGCAACATCAGCAAAATGGTCTCCAATTTCAACCTTTGACTCAATCGCTGAAAAATAAACAAAATTCACTCCTATAATATTCAAAAACTCACAGCTCTGTAAAATATCAATGTCTCGGACCGGTTTATCAATAACAATTGGGTCAAGAATAAGTAAAGACTGTGTAGAGTGTTGTACATTTTGAATTGTATCGACTGTTGTTGGAGCAACGTCAACAGTATTTTCAACGATTGTTTTGTTGACAGCAACTGTATCGATGTCTGAAATATAAATTAAACACTGCTTTTCAAAATAAACATACCGTTTGGACTGACTTCATCAGTTTTAGCAATATCATCGACAATCTCCTTCTTCGGCTCAACCATTCTATCCCGATATGGCACATATGTTCCATAATCATCCATGTCCATCACTATAATTATATGAATAATAACTACTCGGCTCTACCCGCGAAAAGAGTGCTTTAGGAAATAAAGAGGGATTTAGAAAATAAAGAGGGCTATTCAGAATAAATGGGGCGATTCAGAATAAAGAGGGCTTCTCAGAATAAATGGGGCGATTACAATAAAGTATCTTTATGTTACGGTTTTAATCGAGAAATTAAGTTACAAACTATGTATTTGAACGTTTCATATATATTTTTGTTTTATTGAACGTTCAGAAATATTTTATTGCAAAACAAAAAACAGTGTAAAACTGCTTATGAAGTGCAAATTTCAAAGGAATTTCTTCACTTTACGATTCTTTCAAATGTTTCTTGCGGTTTGATGCTCCAGAAGTTTCACGATTACGAATACAGAAGCATAATCTAGGTTTTTTATACTTTTAAAAAGTTTTTTTAAAAAGTTTTTCATAAAACAAAAAATGGATGACAATGTTGAAATACAGTTAGTAGCTTGAATTCCGGATAAGAACTGTCTCATAAATCACCTTCATTTCAATAGCCCTCTTTATTCTGATTAGCCCTCTTTATTCTAAAAAAAACCCCCTTTATTCTGAATCGCCCCATTTATTCTGAATAGCCCTCTTTATTTTCTAAAGCCCTCTTTTAGCGGGAAGAGCCAACTACTCAATATAAAGTACTTACAGTTTTGTGTATTATCAATATTTGGAATTGTTGGATCAACATCAACGTTTCTGGATACATCCTCGATTGAATTGACAGAGTGTGGTTGATCAATTATGGCACAGTCACTTGGCACTATTCCATCAGCAATATCGAGGACAACTTCCTTCTTCACTTCTGAAAACACCTCATATTTCAAGTTGCCTTGCATATCAGAACATACCTTTCTCCTGATTTGGAACTACTGGTGATAGTGCTTGTTCAGTTGCGATTGGAGGAATAACAACAACATCCTGATCCTTTTTAGCTTGTTCGATTTCTGAAAAACACACTCATTTTTCAAAATTATTTGAGAACAAACTTGCCGTTTGGATTAACCAGAACATTCTCCACAATCGTCACGCTAAACTTCTCGGCTACAAATTTCTTCAAATCAGCAGTCACTTTGAACTCCGCTTCCGTCTCAACTGCCAAGAATGTAAGGATCTTTCCTTTCTCTTGTTTATCCTTGAACTGGATTACACAGTATGACTCCATTTTCTGTAAATTGGTGATATTTAGAGTTTGAGAATGGTAGATACAGTCTCGCAACAAAGAACGAATAGAATACGACTCTAGAAAACAAACGTGTAACAGTTTATTTAACAAAATCAACAAATTAACAAACAAACGACAACAGTAAAATGATACAGGTGTAAATAAAATATAACAAAAAAGAGCAATTATGTTGCACCTCCATCTTTTCCCAAGCTTGGGAAACATTTGATGACAATATCCTCAATCTCCAATTCTTGCTCATTCGATCTGTAATTTAACCCTGTTTCAATGATAAAAACTAGCAAACATACAATTCTGGTTTTCAACTTTTCCTGACTGTAATTCCAGACAAAAGGGGCGCAGCCTATTGAAATTTTGTTGAAGTGCTTAGAGGGGTCTTATATACACCCTCAATAAGTTTCAGGCGTTTTGGAGCATGTTTATATTTTCTTGCCAAGGTGTTCCCGATTTTCTGAGACAACGCCTGTTAATACTCAGTTAACCCTCAATTTTTTAATCGGATCTCAAAAATACAAAAATTATGCTCTATTTATTCATATATATAGGCAAAAACAAAAACGAATCCCGTAAAACCTATAAGGCTCAAAATAATAAAAGGAAGCAAATAAACCCAAAAAAACAAGGACATTGTGACAGTTTTCAAAAAAAGAAATGGCAACAAGAAATAAACGAATAATCTATAAACATCTATGCTATATAATATAAGTATCAACAAAAAGAATACTGTAGAGATCAAATAAGAGAAACTACACATGACTGAAATTAATCAATATTCGATGGACGGGGTGTCGATCCGCGTAGATCATTGAAACTGGCCGAACTACTCGGACCGATTTGAATGTCTTCGTCTTCTTCGGTTAGCGAATCGTTTCCATCGGTTTCAGATGAGAAGCCATACATGTCATCGTCTGCAAAAAATGAAAGTATTAGTTTATTTTGTCAGAAAATTGGGAATATTTTGGTGAAGAACTTTCAAAAAAAAACGTTTTTTTGGAATTCATCAAAATATTTGAAAAATCAAAAGCTGGAAAATAGGATTGGTTGTTATGTTGTGAAATTTTTTTAAAAACCTCAAATTGTGAAAATGTTATCAAATTACTCATCTAAATCGTACGAATCTGCAGGGGAAGATATTTTCTTATCCTAATATTACCATATATACTAATATATTCACCGAATAAATGAATATCAACTATCAATATATCCCCAATTTTCTTATATCATTGGAACGTATTTGAAAAAGTGAAAAAAAACGAGAAAAATGGGACGTGAATCTAGTTGTTTTGAAACTTTTCAAAGTCGGTAATAACATCTATAAATCGATTTCCAAGGTACGAAAGTTCTCGAAATCCATCTATGAAACAGTGAAATCATATCGAGCACGAGTAAGAGGGAAATCGTTCGAATTTTGCAAAACAAAACTCTAAAAAAACGAACTTCAAGTCGTAAAATAGAAGATTTTCACAGTAAGCATTCTAAAAAAGCCGAAATCTCCCAAAAATACGTAATGTTCTTCGAAATAAAGCCATAAATCGGTTCAAAACCTCAAATCAGATGAAAAATCTTGTAAAATATACCTAAACAAGAAAAAAATCAGTGATGTCAACGATGCAGAGAATCTCAGACCTATATCAAGCTAAAAAATGATAAATCAAGTCGGGTAATCTTACTTTTTGACGGAAATATGTTTCAAAAACTCAGAATCAGAGAAGACAAGATAAACCTAAATCTAACACAATATATCAAAAAAAAACGATCTATTTCTTTATTATATTCACATCATCAATACTATCAATCTTTTTCATTCCCGGCTCATTTTCTTTTCCATTCGCCGCCAACATGGCAACCGATCGTTTTCTCTCCAATATTATCGATTTCTTTTTCATCAGAGGCGGCTCAACAAATATCACCGGCTCTTTTCCCTTTTGCTCTTTTTCTTCCTTCGCTTTTTTCTCATCCTCACCTAATAATCCATCATCCAATAAAAAGTGATCACCCGCTCTGCCGACACCATCAATATCCGGATTGAGGCTCATCGAGTGACGCAACGTCGGTCGAACGTATGGAATCTTCGACATTGCAGCGGCTAGATCCGTAAATGATACAGTACGTGACACATCCTTCCTCTCCCGTCTGCTCGATTGTCGTTTGAACTTCTTCGATGATGCTTCCGCTGATTCACCCAATATTTGTTCGCGATCCGCAATCAACAACTCTTTGATCGCTTTTCGACCATGTATCAATCCGAGATCCTGCAAATTTGTGGTTTTACGACTCAAAATTGATAATTTTTGCGATTTTTCGCTCAAATTTCAACAAAAAAACTCACCAAAATCTCGGCAAACTTGTTGAAATCCAACGTCTTGTATGGCTCAATCGGTGGTCGAATATATCTACAGTACGACGCTTTTTTGACGACTTCTAGTTGACGAACACACGATACATATGCCAAACGACTCTGTAATTTTTATATTTGTTTCTATTTCTTATAACTAGACTTTTTTGAGAGAAAAACCTCATTTTTCAAAGTTTCAGCAAAATAGAACCGCAAAACTTGATAAAATTCTTCTAAATTTCTGAAGCCTTGATGAACCGATGAAAAAGTGCTTGAAAAATCGTTTGTGGATACGCATTTTTCATAATTTTCAAACTTCTAAACCATGTCATCGCAACTTTTTTCACGAAAAATAGAAATTCGTCGTTTTTTCAGTTGTGTGAAACAGTTTTCCATTTTTTGAGGCAAAACTACGAAAAACTGGTCTATATTTTGACATTTTTAGATTCGAAAATGGTAAAAAGCCAGTTTTCTTTCGATTTTTTCAGATCCAAATGTTTTCTTCTATCCATGATTCAAAAGTTTTAACACTAAATTCCTCATGAACCGCTAAATTTGATGAAATTTCCAATTTCCTCCCAGAATATTCATACTTTTCGCCTTTTCACTTCAAATATATACAAATATATCCATACCTGAATCTCTTCCATATTCAAAATCCTCACAGGCTCCGCCCACGGATTCAACTTCTTCAATAATACCCAAATACCGCTCAACGAATCACCATAATTGTACAGGCTCTTCTCCTCGATTGAGCCAACATCAACAGCAATTACACATCGAGCACCAAGATTTCTAGAAGTAATTGCAATTTTTGATAATTAGATAAGTTTGTATATATACCTCATAACATCAGCTGGCACATTATTCACATATCCACCATCCAACAACAAATGCCCATCGTGTGGATCACACAGTGGCGGTAGATAACCGGCTAGGGACATTGATGCACGAACATACGACCACAGTGGACCACTGTTGTGTACACGCATTTCAGAGTGACTGAAAAACGAATATTTTCAGATTTTTCGTACCGAAAAGTGACATTTCTCACAAATTTGAAATCGAAAATAACGAGATTCTATGCATAGAATCATTCATAGATTTATGTGATTTTTATGTTTTTTAAACAGATTCTATGCATAGAACCAATCATAGATCTATGTGATTGCTATGTCACTTTCATAGATTCTATGCATAGAATCATTCATAGATCTATGCAATTTCTATGGTAAGTTTATAGATTCTATGCATAGAACCACTGATAGATTTATGTGATTGTTATGGCATTTTTATAGACTCTATGCATAGAACCACTCATAGATCTATGTGATTTCCATGGCATTTCTATAGATTCTATGCATAGAATCATTCATAGATCCGTGTGATTGTTATGGTATTTTCATAGATTCTATGCATAGAACTATAAATTCTACGATTGTTTTCATAGATTTTTCGTATTTTAAAAGAAAAATTTTGCCATTTTCTTTCTAAAAAAAACTCACCTAATATCCGTCGAAATACAAAAATACGAGATCCACAAATCCTCAATCAGTCGCTCCTCAAACAAATCCTTGATCGAATAGTTGAATTGTGCGCCGGTGAACATTGCCGAGTGTGCATATGTCAAATCCAACAATTTCCTCCATAGCGATGACATGGCGGCGAACCAGCTGGAGGCGCGAGTCTCGACAATATCTGCATCCATTGTTTCGGCGACGAGGCCACCGATGAGGGATCCGATTGATGTACCACCGACAATGTCGATTGGGATTCCTTCTTCCTGAAAATTAGAAAATTCTACATCATCATATTTATTAATTTTGAGAGTCTATGCATAGTATCATAGATTTATTGAAGTTTCATGTTTTCTATGGATTCTATCTTTTTCGATTGATAGTTCTATGAAAGTTCTATGGTGTTCTTCATACATTCTATGAATGCCCATTCATAGATCTCAAAAGAATCATAGATCTATGCAAGTTCTATGATTCTCGAGGTACATTCTATGCTTCACCTCTGAACAATCATAGATCTATGTTTCTATGGTTTACGGGATGAATTCGATGCCTATCAAGTCATAGATTTAAAAGATATTATAGATCTATGCAAGTTCTATGGTGTTTATCAAAGATTCGATATTTTTACAACCATAGATCTCTGAATAATTATAGATCTATGATCTTTGATAGATTCTATGTTTTCTATTCAAACATCTCAAAAAATTAATAGATCTATGCTTTTCCATTCATAGATCGCAAAATCACTATAGATCTATGACAGTTCTATGATTCTATGGCATCTCCTTCCATAGATCTACTTGATAAAGCACCAACGCACCTTCAACGCCTTCAACACCCCAACATGTGCCGCCCCTCTCGCACCACCGCCACCCAACACCAATCCAATCGCATTGCCTGTCAAAATTCGCGCCAGCCTCGAGAAGTCCGTCGTCTGATCTTTCGTCCAGAATACATTCTTCTCATAGAATTCAATGACTTCTTTCTCCAACATGAATGACATTGGTAGTGGCACGTTTGGTGGCAAATTCAACTTCTTCGCCATTCGATTCCATTGCAACATTCGCTTTGGTGCACGAATATGGTGGTGACCTGAGAAGAAGGAATTGCGCAAATAATCCAGGGTGCCAGATGGTGTTTTGGTGGATTCCGGCCATAATAATATCAATTCCTTATTCGTTCGAGCACCATCTTGATTCATTGACAATAGTTCGGTTAACTGCAAAAAAGTTAAGGATAGAAGATGTAATTTGACTGCTAGGCTGAGTATCAAATGCCCCTCAATACTCACCATCGCATCCGGCTTTTTGCCACCAATCGCCACCACCAGAATGGCGTCAGCTTGTCTCAAACATCGCCGTGTCCATATTGTATGTGTGAAATCACACTCGTAGATCACCAATGGATATGTGTCCTCTTGTACATTCAACCAATGCATTAGCCGGAAATCAGCTGGTCTGAAATTGTCGATTTTAGAATTTCCGATTTCTCAAACTATATTTTTCTAATAAGATTGGCAAATTTCAGGTTTTTCAGCTTCAAAAGTGACATAAAACTCGATAGTGTCATTTTTTTTCAAAAAATCTACCGTTTCAGTAAAGTTGAATAATTTGGAATATACGAAACTTTTCAGTTCGACCAATAATTTCATATTACAGCATATTTCTGAATTTTGACAAAACTTGGATACAAATGACACCGGAATTCCCATTTTTGTTGATTTCTCAGCGAACGTATTACAATATGCACCTTTTCAGACCATTTTGGCACTATTTTTCTAATGTTTTGAACAAAAATCATAAAAATCAACGTACTTTTCCAATACACTCGGATCCAAACACGACGCAACCTTCTGACTCGACAATCTCAATACACGAAGATTGGCTGATAGTGCATGATACAATTCACATGTGAATGGTACTAATGGTACATCTGGTGCACCGGCTATCACAGCGATTGTGTGTAGATTCTGGAATAAATAAAATTTGATTCTTTTGATTCTAATGGGTTGATAGTTCGAGTTTTATCAACTCTCATAAGAAAAATCTCAATTTTCATTGTTAGATACATCAAAAGCGTTATATCTATCACTACTAATGGTAGCAATTTTCGCTTCGAGATCTTCAATCAAAACAAACATACCTTGATATGGCTCATCGGATCCGATGCACCAATCTCATTACTATGTATGACTGTTGGCGCATGTAGTGGTGTCCGTCGATTCGTTTGACTATAATATTGACCGAGTAGTTGGACCAGGCGGAATCCAACCTGTATATACCATGCTTCACTCAAATTAACCTCAAAATCCTCACCTGTGGATACTGCATCTTGATAAAATTCAACAATCCTTCTGGTACTCTCGCCAGTTGTGAGAATCGAACCGCCATGACTGTCGTAATCCGCGGCTTCTTCGTCAACACCTCCATCATTCCCAATACATCACCACGACCAAATTCCTCGACAACTCGTTTCATCTCGACCGAACGAAGACGTCCACTGAGTACGACATAGAGCGAATCAGCCGAATCACCTTGACGATACACCGAATGACCCGAATCGACGAGCACCCAATCGAGTGCAAAATCAACACCACGAAGGAATGGTGAGAGGCGGCGGAGGACGGAATGGGCGACGGGTAGGTAGATTTGTGGATGCATCTCCAGGAAACTGAAAATACATATGAATTTTGAATTTTGAATTTAAAAGTAAAAATTCTTATTTTTTGGAATCAAAATTTGGAATCCGAATTCCTGACCCAAAGGTACGATTTAAAAAAGAGTAAACGGAAAAGAATCAATTAAATCTACCTTCGGGCATTATAAAAATCAACACATGAGCTTCCTTCTGCTCATTTTTTTGGGCCATTTTAGCATAATTCTGGATATTTTGTCTATTTCTAGTTGAAAAATCGTCGATTTCATGGAATTTTCAATAATTTCGATCATTCTTATCCCGAAAACCATCAAGAAGCCCATAAAAGTAAAAGTATGCTTCTGCTCGTTTTCAGAACAATTTTAGCATGATTTCGGAGCGCGACATTTTTTCCTCACTTTCTCTCAGTTTCCACAAAAGTCATCAGAAGAACTCACGCTGAGAAATCCTTCTTCTGCATAATGGCAACAGTCGTCGGCACCGCCGCTCGAATCGTATAAAAGCTCGGCTCATTCGTCAATATTTGTAGTCCACCGACCAACTCTTTGGCAGTCACTCGAATAATCGCCGATTCATCTGATGATTCTTCTGGATTCTCTTCGTCGAACAACGATTCCTGTAAAGCGACAGGTTTTGAGGGCTTTCAAGGCATTTTGGTTGGTTTTTCAAATCAAAAACTCAGTTTAGGATTAGTTTTTTGTGTAAAGAAATCAAATAGATAGGACAATGAAAACGATACATTTGACGCGTGATACGGTTGATCAGACAGAATAATAGTGAAAGAATAACAAAGAGCAAGAGAACATGTATAGATCAACAAAAAACTCACCTCATCAATTTCGGCAAACAGCTCGGAGCCGTGCTAAATTCAAACTCATTTTTTAAAGTTTTTAGATTTTGTTTCATAGAAAAAGTGTCACACTTTGTGAAATTTTTCTTTCTCTTCACTTTTTCAATGATGATTTCATTTTTTGACGATATTGTTTTCAATCGGCCCGCATTTATTTATTTTCTTTTTTATGAAATGCATGTGAATTTCAGTTTATTTTCAGTCGGTCATGATTTTTTGCGTAAATTTTTTTTTTGAGAATTTCGAATCATTTTTCAAAGAGGATAATCATAGTAATCTTGTAAGAATTTGCTGAAAGTGATATATTTCGTAGAATTGATCGATTCAAGGTTCACCAATATTTTTTGGAAAAATTTTCCTCGATTCACGATTCTTTCAACGATAATTTCATTTTTTGGCGATGGTTTTTTTTTCAATCGACCCGAATCTACTCATTTTTTAAATTCAGTTATAGAATTCACATAAATTTCAGATTCTTTCTAGTTTTCATGTTTTTATGCAAAATCTGGGCTGGTCGTGCAAATTTTTTCAGAATCCCCCCTATGGTGACCCTGTGGTGAATTTTCTAAAATTTTTTTTCAAAAACTTCAAAAAACAGTAGTCCTACGAAAATTTGCACTTTCCGATTTTTTTTCTTAAAATAGATAGGGCGGGGGCATTATGTAATTTTGTGCTTCAAAGTTTGTAATCTTTTAACATAATTCTAAATTTTTACATATTTCTCCTTTTCTGTTCATCCAATTGTGACGACTTTTCAGTACAATGATGTTTTTTTAAAACTACTTTTGACAACTTTCCATTCCATTTCCCTAATAATTTCCAAAAAAGTCTCACCTGAATCAATACCAAATTGCCATGCAACACCATCATCAATACTTCTTCCTCGGCGCCTTGTTCGATCAACACATGTCCGGCTTCGTAGCTGACTATTTGAATCTGGAATCAAATAGCGTTTCATAATTCAGATCCTACCATGATACTCACCTTATTGCCAATCTTCTCCGCCACCGTCTCATCTGCACCCAATCCAAATGCTTCAGCCATCCATCTTCTCGCCGTGTTCATCTTATCTTCTGGTGCTGAAAATATCCCAATATATGAAAAGTTGGCTTTAAAGATACTTACAATCATTGACATTGAATGGCTTTTCCTTTCGTTTGATCGACAATGTGGCTGCCAATTTACTCGAATTACTTGCATTTCTCAAACGATCATCATCACGACGCTGGAAAAATAATGATGATTGGTCTTGCAAAAAAATACAGTAAGAAAACTGCAAAGTTTGATAGCTACAGTAAGAACTGCAAAAAAAACTTGTTTTTCAAAAGTACGGTATTCTCAGAGTTCTCTTCAAATTAACTATCTACAGTAATATCGCTTACAGTAATCCGATACTTGACTACTATCATATTCATGCTGAATTTTATAGTACAGTAAACTTCACTCGGTTACAGTACCCTGGTCTTATCCAAATAGTAACAGAATTCCCAGAATAACAGTACTTCTACAGTACTTCTTGTATCATCTATCTACAATAACACAAACTACAGTACACTCACCCTCTTCATCAATTCACTACTCAATCCCATATATTGATGTAATGTCGTCAGCGTGACATGCAACAATCGAGTGATCACAATTTGAATCGGCCGAATCCACGCTTCCGGGTTCCGATGATACGATTCGCGGAATGAGGTGATCGGAAACTTTGCGACTCGACACGGCTCAGCTGCTTTCAGTGCGACCGTCTTGAATATCGACGGGAAATCCATCAAAATATCCAACATGGATAACAATGAGAAGAAGCTTCCACCGGCTGGAATGCGCTTCACCAGATACTCTTTTCCTTCCATATGCTGAAATATGAATCGCTCGAAATTTTCAACAAAATATATCAACTAACCCTAATATGTACACTCAATTCTCCATCAATCGACACATAAATTGCATCATCCGATTCGCCTGGTTTCACAATATAATCATTCTTTTGGAATGTTCGCACTTCAATTTCACGCGGGTCCAACTTCCATTCAGATGGCAATTCGAGCATTCTGAAAAAACCGAAGCTCAGGTACAGTACTGTATTTAGAAATCGTTGCGAGACCCTTTTAAACTACAGTAATCCATTCCATCCAAGACCACAAAAGAAAAAAAGACTCACTTCAAATTGTGTAGAATATAAAAAATCTCGGGTTGCAAATTTTGCGGAATTTCCGGCATATCCGTCGGCTCGAAAAACTCTTGTGGTGGCCGTAGTCGCGTATCCTTGCTATTCTCCGTATTTTGACGGAAATACGAGCGACTTCCACGACGTATCAGGCTGAAAATATTGAAATATTTTACAGTTCTTATGATCCATATTGTTGTGAGACATTTTTAGGGTCAAAACCCATGAAGAAGATCGTATCTGGTTTGTCTTAGACACTTTTGAAGAATTGGAAGAAAAAACAAAAATTTCAGTAAAAAAGGTGTCAAAATCTACAAAAATCTTCAAAATGTGAAGTCTCCGGCAAATATGCACAGTAATTTGTGTAAATTTTACATTTTCGGTTCGAATTGAAAGAACTACATCCAAAATTGTGTTTTAGAGAAAAAAAATTTGATAAAGTGGGACCTGTGTTCTACAAAAAGTTGGTCTATTGTGGAAAAAATCTCTATTTCTGACCAAAGTGGAGGTTAATTTATAATTTTTAGGAAAAGTGGGACCCACGACCCGGCTCAAAATTGCTCCAAAACCTCAAAAAGTAGGTCCCGTGGACAAAAATTCCGCAATATCCTACTTATGGTTATCTTCATGCCAGGTTGACTTTCGTTGGCATCAAATTTTCAAAAAGTTCATTTTGCGACAGCTTTAATGTCTCTTTTCTTCCAATGCTCGACGATTTTCACAGAAATTCTAGCAGTTTCGAACCTTTTTTAGTTCAATTTTAAAAAATCAACAAAAAAACTAACTCTTTTGCCATCTGTATCGCCGACGAATGCCTTCGCTTCGATGCTGATTTCCTGCGTTTCGTTCCTCCTTCCGTACTTCCACCACCCATTACAACATTCGCATTATCATCATCCGTTGATTCATCTGTTGGTGTACGGTGTGGTGAGTCATGCACCAAACTCTTATAAATCTTCTTCGCCCAATCTCGTTTCCTCATTCGTTTTTGTGCCGTATTCAGATTCTGACTATTCAATGACAACGAGTCAGGTCTTGGTGGTTGTGATGTTGGTAGTTGTCCATCATAGAGTGGTGCTGATTGTTGTCGTAGTATTCCATCCGGATGATTCTCCTCATCTTCATCCGTTTCGAGGATTGTTGCCACTTTTCGCTCTTCTGAATCTCACAACAGTTGAATATTTTCAATCGAATGCATTTAAATTTCAAGCTTTTCCGTTTGTTTTGAAAATTTTCCGATGAAAAATGATGAGATTTTGGAATAAGAGGTATTTTTTGTTGAACTTCAATAAAAAAACTCACTATTCGGTGAACTTCGACTCGACGAAACCGGTGACGATGAATTGGATTGTGTTGTTTGATATCCGAACAAATAATAGGAGATGATGAAGGCGATGGCGGCGATTAGTGCCAATGTGAATAGAACAAGGAGAACCTGCAACAATGCGATATTGTTGCCAAATATTGAATTTTTGGTTTTGAAAGAAAACTGTAGACACACAACTGACGACAAAATGCACTAAAAATACTTGAAAAAGAGTGCGGTTTGTCGTCAGTTGTGTTCACGTGCAAACTACAGACAATGCATCTTATTTGACGACAGTGTTCCAGAAAAGTTGAGAGTTCTATATTGAATGTCGTCAAATAAGTTGTACTTTCTGCATTCATTGACAAGAATTGATTTGGCAAAGTTTTCTCAATGGACCTATGCCGATGCCGGAAGAAAGGCCTGAAACCCTATGCCGATGCGGCGCGTTTCGGCGACGAACGGAAAGAAACTAGGCATTTTTGCCGTTTCTCGCCGAAACGCGCCGCATCGGCATAGGTCCACAAGTGTTTGCAGAGAAAACAACAAACTTCACGACAAAATGCACAAAACTACCAGAATTTGAAGATTTTGGGTTCAAATTGTCGTCAGTTGTGTTGTCAGATCTGCACACACTTTTACAGAAAAAATTCAGAACTTTCGCTTCGAGATATCTATACAAATACAGAGCAAAAATTCAGAATGCGCCTTTAAACTACTTTCTTCGTGGCAAGATATTTTAAAGGCACATAAAACTTTTTTTCAAAAAAAAAAAGACTTACATGATTATAGATGAATGTGACGACTAAGAAAATAGTAGCGAATATTGAATAAATGAAATTCATCGGGAAAAGTGCAGCATTCGAATCGAGACACACAACAACTCTTCACGCACTTGCTCCTTTCTGCAAAATGGCAAAATTAATATTCAATAGGGGCGGGAAAAGGTCACGGTACAATATTTAGAGGTACACGATGAAAAATGGGGCAATAAATGGATGAAAGGAGAAAACTCCAGTACATTAAAGGGGGAATAAACCCTTCTTTCTGCCTAAAAAATCCCATTCATTTTGCATAGGAATTTTCGAGAGAAATGGGGAAAAAGATGACGAGACGCAGAGATATATCATCTTTTTGCGTATTTCCTTGAGCTCCATGAGCACCAAAATGCATGTTTTTTGTGGGAAGAATGGAAGTTTTCTCTCAAAACTTGGAAAAAAACTATTACAAATGGCGATTTTAGAAGGAAAATTAGTGTAAAAGAGAAGATTAGTGTTCAAAACGAAGGAATGCGTCTTTAATATGAAATTATTGGGATTGAAAAAGGATTTTCGATCGAAAAAATTTAATTTTGAAATGATTTTAAAGGCAAAAAAGTTCAACAACCAACTAAACAAAAATTGAGAAACGGCGATGATTTGGAGAAAAAACACAGGAAGCTTCAAAATGAAAAAAAGAGATCTTTAAAAATCATAAAGTTTAAAAAAACTAGTAATTTGACACGGAAACAAGAGATATTGACGAAAATTAATCAAAAATTGAGGTAAAACAAGGATTTCCATCACAATTTGCTTCAAAATCTCACATATTTAAACAAAACAGCATCAGAATGAAGAATTGCAGTTAAAAAAGAAGATTGTCAATCAAAAACTTTCGATTTTCTGTACGTTTTTAAAGGAAGCAAGACTGAAAAAGCAATATGCGCCTTAAAAAATACAAATTTCCAGGAAAAAAATCGAGCAACAGCGGTGATTTAGACAAAATATGAAGGAAAAAGAGCATTAGAAACGAAAAACAACACTTTTAAAAACGAAAGGGTTCAAAAAACCAGAAATTTGACACGGAAACAAGCGATTTGGAAGGTTATTCATCGAAATTTGGTGTTTTAAAGTGAATTTTTAGCATAATTTGCAAAAAAATTCACATATTCTAACAATAAAGCAACAAAAAGGACAAAAGATAATATTCAAAGACCATAAAGTTTGAAAAACTAAGAATTTGACACGGAAATAAGCGATTTGGAAGGTTTCGAATCGGAAAATGACGTTTCAAGGGGTTTTTTAAAGCATAATTTGCACATATTTCAACAAAACAGCCTGCCCCACGTGCCTCCCCCGTCGCCCGTCGAAACATCAATTGTCTATTTTTGTGTAAGAAACACGCAAAGCTGTTCAGTTTTTTCATCTTTTCTTCTTCTTTTCAAACAACAGGATATCTTCTTCCTATTTCTCTTTCTCCATCCATGTGATGATGGGTGAAATTCGAGCTTTTTCTGTCGTTTTTCTGTCTCGATAATCCTCGAGTAAACTGGTAAATAATGCACTTCTTTTCACAAAAACGCGAGAGTGAGAGAGCGCAGAGTAGCTAGATTATGGTAATTATGAGAATTCTAATCCTAATTTAGTTTTTTATTGGGATTTGAAGGGAGGAAATTGATGAAAAAAGTAATTTTGCGGAAAAAATTACAAAAAAATAGAGAGTGTATGAGGAGAAGAGAGCGCAGAGACGCAGAGCGTACAGTAGTTAAAGGCGCAGGATAGGATTTTCGAGAAATATCACGGACAGAATTTACTTTTTTATGTCTAAAATTGTGATTTCAAGGCTTTTGGAGCGAATTTTAAATGGAAAAATGTAAAAATAAGTGGAAAACTAGGGTTACGGTCAACAATTAACATAACTTATATGAAAATTCAAAAAAAACAGAAGATCTTAGGCCAGAAAATTCGATTTCTGAGTTTTTAGTAACAAAATTCAAAAATTTTTTAATATATGAATGCCAAAAATGGCACATTCCGGATTAAAAACCGACATTTTCCGTATTTTTCTGCAAAAGAAACTGATAAAAACTCATTTTCCGGCCGAAAAAATCCGCTATACTATACAACACAGGGTGTAGAGGAACCAAAAAAGGAACTTGAAACACTGATAAGATCAAATACGAAATGAATTTGAGTCACGTGGTGAAGATGATTGCGCCACCTTGAATTTGTAAAGAAGCTTGATAAGCGACAATTTGTGTGTCTATGAGTGATAGATAGTGATAACGAATTGTGACATCATCATGTTTTTTATGTGATGAACTTGGAGGGCAAATGATGGACGTTTGATACTCAGTCATTTGATTTGTTTGCTTTTTGAACATGATACTTTTGGATAGATGAACAAATAGAACAAAGTTGAGAAGTTCAGATTTTTGTGGAATGGGAAATATTTGGAGGTTTGAAGATCAAAATACGGGAAAGTTGTATAAAATGATGTTTTTAATAGAGAAAAGAAGATTTTTCGAATAAAGGAGGGAAAAAAAGAAAAAAATTCCCGAAAATTAGGTTTAACAATCGAAAAATAAGATTATTTGTTAACAAAAACGGCAGAAAATGGATTTTTTGACTAAATCTGCATAGATTTTTAGAAATTTCGAGTCAAAACATGGAAAAACTGCAAAAATTTAAAGTTTTCAGAAGAAAAAAAGGGTTTCGACAAATTTTTTCCAACAAAAAAGGCAGAAGTTCGGATTTTCGGGTTAAAAAAAAGAAAAAAATCATGTTTTTCAAGGAAAAAGGAAGTATTTTCACAAATTTCGGGCAAAAAATCCAACAAAAAGGGCAGAAAATCGGATTTTTGTCTCATTTTCAGAGAAAAGTGCGGATTCTCTGATTTTCAGTCAATAAAAACGTAATTTCAGCCGGAAACTAGCCGATCGTCCGCAAAAAATAACTATATCAAAAACACCAAAGCTTATCAGTGATATCAATTACGACACGCCAAATGGCATCTAACCAGGTGATCACGAACACACGAGGAGACGCTGATCAACAAAAAAAATGTGAAGGAAATCAGCTGGCTTTGGCTGGAGAATTTCATCAAGTTCAAACAATTTGTTGTTTTTGTCGGCATTTGGGAAATTTTTGTTCCGTGTTTGATTTTTATTCTTTGGCGAATAATTGAGGTGTCATGACTGGTTTTTTGTGGTGGAAAATGATGGGAAAAGAGCGATTTTCAGCGAAAATTGGTTGTTTTCGGGTAAAAGTTGCTGAAAATATCGAATTTTTGAGGGAAAAGTTCAAAAAATGGATATTTTGTTGGCTTTTAACATTCAAACGGGCGTTTCAGGAGAAAAATGAGGAGAAACTGTGATTTGAAGCGAAATTTGTTGGAAATTGTTTAATTTGTCGGTAAAAATTACTGAAAATTTGAAATTTGCAAAAGAAAAAGTATTTAAAAAGAGAGAAATCGGTTATTTTGATGATTTTTAGACAAAAAACAAAGATTTTTATTAAATTTTATTACGAAAAGAGGTGAATAGCAGGGTAAGAATGATTTTTTAAAATTTCTGCTCGGAAAATAAAAGAAAAATCAGAAATTTTCCAATTTTTAATTATTTTTGGTGAAAAAATCGGAAAATGGGAGGAAAATTTGAGATTTTGGCGGATTTTTCTCAGAAAATCTGAGAAAATTTGGCAATTTTATCAGAAAACCTTCATTTTTGGTCTTAAACAAAAAGCTTTAGTCTAGAATTTCAACAAAAACCTTGAAAGTCGTAATTTTTAGGCTATTTTCTTCAGGAAAACTCAAAAACCTTGAGTTTTTCTCGAGAAAAATAACTTTCTAACTATTTTTCATCATAAAAGCATTACAACAATTCAAAAAATGCGAAATTTCAAGGAATGCCAATAGAAAAAAACAAGAAAAAATGAGCTAAAAGTGCAAAAGTGTGGTGTTTTTCATATGAAAATGAAGTGAGAGTGAGGCGAGAGAGTATGGCGAATGGAGAGGGTGGCGAGAGATGCAAAGAAATCTGTCAAACGGTGACGAATTTTGTATTGAAACAATATGGAAAACACATATAGATGATGGTTTTCTGTGTGTTTTGATTGTGAAATTGTCGAGTTTCGCAAGATTTTTGGGTGGAAATCTCGAGAATGGCCTAGAAAATGCATTTTTTTTAGAATATGGCCGAAATTTTACGTTTTTGGGAAAAATTTTCAAGAAAGTTGTGATTTCTCAAATTGCTGAGCTCAATTTTTAAAACCAAATCGTGAAAATTCAACATTTTTAAGCTTTTATGGCAGAAAAGTGTGAAAATTCGACGGTGGCCTAGAAAACCAAAAATAGCCGAATTTCCCGTTTTCAGGGTAATTTTCAGGAAAAAATCGACTTTTCAGATTAGTTAGTCTGTTTTTCACGCTAGAAAGTTTAAAATTCATAATTTTCTGATTTTTCCGATAAAAAAAACAAAAAACGATGTGATGGCCTAGAAAACCAAAAATGGCCGAGTTTCTCAAAAAATAATGATGATTTTCAGTGACGATGCTTAGAAATTCAAGTTTTGCAAACATTTTTGTTGAAACATGACGAGTTTCGAATAAAAACATAAATTTTCAGTGAAAAAAACATAAAAATCTTCGATTTGACAAGAAAAAACGGGATTTTTGAAGATTTTTAGCTCAAAAAACGTAAAATTCACATTTTTTCAGCTAAAAGCACCTAATTTGCATCACAAAACCAGTGATTAGTCAGAAAAAAACAGGTTTATAAAAATAAATGAAGTGTTCTGTGATATGATATCAACAACTGATATGATAACACAAATCAACTGAACATTGTACCCAATCGACCAGAAAAACGACACAAAACGGATGAATTGCGTCAGACACAACAGATTTTATCAGTTTTGTAGTGGCCTTCACCGAAAATAACACATTTCTTAATCCTAATTATAGCCTACGGTAGACAGCGCCCAAATTGTGCAAACACTATGACGCCATTCTGCACAAATTCTTTGGAAGCACTTAAAAATGCGGAAAAAGAGCAAAAGCCGCGGCTGAACAACAAAAAAAGAGCTCAAGCGGAGAAGGCGAAACTTGGATTTTCTCTCGCCTTTTTTGTGAAAAAATTGAATTTTGTCCCCGGGGAGTTGGGTGGACGACAAAAAACAAGGCGTTTTCGAGGGAAAAGACTCGATTTGGGGATGGATAAAAAGGACCTGAGATGGCCGAAAATTCGCATAGGGGGAAAACTAGGCCACATGTCTTTTTGAAATTTTGAAAAAAATTTGAAACAGAAATTGTGTTTTTAAAGCAGGAAAAGTGATTTTCATAGCTTAAATGCAATAAATGTGCATGGCCTAGAAATTTCAATGTTTGAAAAACTAGTCCCTCGATAAATTTTATTCAAAATTAAAACAAATTTGAGAAAATTACACAAAAAACATAGCATTAGCGCTTTTTAGCGTTTTAATCATAATTTTTTCACTCAAAGGATGGCCGAGGTTTTTCAATGTGTGAAAACTAGTCCCTCGCATTTTGAAGAAATGCCGATAACTTGAAAAAAAAGAGAAGAAATTTTAAAACAAGCTGTTTTGAGTGAAAAATCAACGCTTTTGGTATGGCCTAGAACTCGGAATGTGGAAAACTAGTCCCTCAATAAAAACCAGCATGCATTTGAAAAAACAGATATAATCTGTACATTTAAACAAAAAAACGGGTAATTTTCGAACTGGAAATTGACAATTTTATCGTTCAACTAATGGCCGAGTTTTTCAACCAGGTGAAAACTAGTCGGCAAACTATTTCAGCACATTATATTTGAAAAAACTGATTAAAATCAGCTTGTAATGCTGTTTTAATATCAAAATTTAGGTTTTTTTTTAAAACTTTTGCCAATATTTTTTCTTATTTTTTGGAGGTTTAGCTACAAAAAACAAAACCAATAATTTTATAGTGTGTCCAGAAACCAGAGATTCATCGGAACAAAAAAAAAGAAAAGAAAAAGTCGTCGCTTCTTCTTCTTCTTCGGGAACAAAATTAAATTGTTTGGGTGGTTGCGGATGGAAAAAAGAAGGAGGAGGAAACTAGTAGTATAGTAAGATGGAGAGAATGGAGCTATTTTACATATTCTGATTGGTGTGAGGATACACCCAATACAATTGGTGGTGAACTCGGGTCATACTTTATTTTGGTGTGTTTTTGTTTGTGCAAACGCATAATCAGTGCCTTGACATTTCAAAATTCACCAAAAATCTCAAAAAAAAATGGATCGTATGATTGGGTTACGGTAACTTTCTCGATTTTTTGCAACACTGAAGCAACAAGTGTCGTCATGTGAAATGTAAAGTGTGCAATCACGCTACGAAAAAATGCGGAGCCTGCGAAACAAAAAGACACTGCTTCTCAAAATTTTGATATTTATAAAAAATGTATTATGACCTTACGACCAAGCCTTGTTGATACATTCGGGGGCCCGGTATTGCCCGTGGAAAATGCCCTGCCCGGTTGGGGACGGGCAATACCCGTACCCGAATAGTGATGCCTGTGGGCTGCCCGGAACAACCGGTCGGATGTGAATACCCGCGGGCATCAGGGCAGACCCGGTCAATTTACTGAAGAGAATACGGTATTTTACGCAAACATATCAACCAAAACCTTGCGTATCCGGGCATGCCAGGCACCGTTGAAATGCCCGGTGATATCCGGGCATGGGCACAATACCTGGCCCGTTCTCTGACCGGGCACCCGGTGGTGTCACATGTGTACCCAAATACAAGGCTTGCTTACGTCAACATTATCATTCGTCTCATTTTCGATCCATTATTTGAACGATACGTGAAACGTATTTTGTCAGGTTTTGAAAATTCATGCTATACTAGGTGATTGCAGACAATACACCTTACTTGACGACAATTCAGAGTACTACTCGAATACTGTCGTCAAATCAGGTGCATTGTCCGTAGTTCGTTGACTTGTGTCGATTCTGATTTCTTCAAAATATCAAATCGGTAAATGTGTTTGCACAACAAACAACACAACTGACGACAAATTGCACCCAATTGATCGTTTGTGTATTTTGTCGTCAGTTATGTTGTTTGTTCCGCATACACTTTACTTGACGCTGAACGAAATGAGTGCACACAATGCACCTTACTTGACGGCATTTGCTAGACTACTGTCGTCAAATCCTATGCTTTGTCTGCAATTTGGCGTCATTTTTGCTGTCAAATGTGCATTTTTCTGTCAGTTACAATGTATAAAATAATATTCATTGATTCAAAGAAAAAACGAAGATATTTAAGTAAAAATTGGTTGGGGAAACAGAAAAAAGTGGACCTAAAAGTTGAATTTATATACATCTAATAATCGAAATATTCTCATTTTTGTTCTTTGCTCATTTGTGTCATCATCAAAATTTATATATATATACAAATGGGGGAATATTTGTAGAAAAATACTCACAAAATTACAAAAAAAGCAGCAATAAATACAAAAAACACCGAATAAGATGGAGAAAAACGACGAACTGGCAAGGGGGATGGGCGGATCTACCGGGGGATATTTGGCACAAAAAAAATGATATTTGTTAGGAGAAAAGCGACTATTTTTGGTTGGATACTGGGTAGATCAAAATGAATTATGTCTGTGCTGGGCGTGTTCCTTGTCCTGGTACATGATGTGACCAATCGGCTACTTGTGGTCCCATTGTCAAGTTTCGGCGGGATGATGTACTGTAGATTGGCAACACTTCTGATGCTTCCACTGGTACTGCCTATAAGTTTGAAAGTTAAACTTTTTATCTAAATTTTTCGAAAATTTTTTTTCAATTTAAAACTACAGTTAGCCTGAAATTTTACCGCTTTTGGTTTATTTAAGCTCAACTTTTTCGTCAAAATATTTTCATGCTGATAAAATTTTAGAACGAAAACTAAAAATTGATATAAAATTTTCAACTTCAACTCAAATTTCCATTTTTTTTAAATCATTCGCAAACCGAGCCGAATCGACAGTTCGACTTTTTTTTTGAAAAAAAAAATCACTCAAGCTGTTCAATCCGTGGATTCTTCCCACAATCAATAATTACTAACATGTAAATTTTTTGCAGTTCTTTCAATCGAACATGATCGGGAATAATATTTTGTGAAACAAGAGCGATTTGTGAATCAATTGACATAACTATTCCTAATTTTCGAAATCAAACGCTAATCGAACTTGTTTTATGAAAGCTCAAACATTTGTATCTCAAAATCCACCTTTTCTCGTTGTTTCACAAAACTTTGATAACTTTTCAATTTTTAATGAAAAAAGCATTATACCTTCAAATAAATACACGCATCCGTTCCATATCCTTCCATCGACACCAAAAACAAGTCACCAAGGAAATATCGAGCGTAGAGGCGGGAGAGTGGAAGTCCATAACCATATCCAGCCTACAACGATAATATTTCTTACTTTTTGAGATTCTAGGTTGAAAATTTTTATCAAAATATACGTAATTCATAACCAAAACTTTAATAAACCATGAAAACCCACCAATGGTGCCTGTGTTCCATCTCTTGGTGGCGGTGGTGCAGTCGAGTACATATAATTGTACAGTCGTTCGAGTATTGTTCGTGATACACCTCCACCGCGGTCGCAAATCTATAATTATCAACATTCTAGATTCATATATACCAACTCGTACCTTAATCGACAAATCCTCTTGTCCTTTGACAACAAACACCTTGATATCCGGCAAATCATCATCAACTCCGTGATATTCGACGGTTGCTCTCATTGCATTCTGAATCAGACATATATTACGAAATCGAAGTGAGAAACATTTTTTGTTGATATTTCTTCCGTGAAACGTAAAAAATTCTGTTTTCACTTTTTTTTGTCAAACTCCCTTTCTCTAGCTTTTCGTAAAAACTTTTTACTTCTAAAAAATAATTTTCATTATGCAAAACTTGGTCCCTTTTTTGCCATAATTTTTTGGAAAAGGTGAAGATGTTTTGTCATTGTTCCGATTTTCATTTTGAATCATCGGAAATGTTTTGAAATTAAAAGGAAATAGACGGAAATCACAACTTTTAGAGATACTGAGATACTATAAGAAATACTGATATTGAAATTTTAGTTAGCCAACAAATTATGTATGTTCAAAATTGAACACATTGGTCCCTTTTGAGACAATTTTCGATGACAAAAGGTGAAAAAAAATTCGATGATGTTTTGTCATTGTCTCTATTTCTGCGTTGAATCATCGAAAATGTTTCGAAATTGATGGAAAATAGATGTATATTACAACATTTTTGAATAAACCTAAACTTTCACCTTTTTTGTCATATTTACTGCACAAAACTGCATACTTTTCAAATTTGAAATGCCGATTCTTGAAAAAAGTTGATTTTCTACGCGTTTCCCTAATTTTCAGCTCTCAAATCTTTACTAGTCACAATTTCCCGCAGTTGATTCATTTTTTTCGAGAAATTCAAATTTTTAAAACGAAAACTATCATTACCAGATTCAAAAACCATATTTTTTGTGCATTTTTCGTTTATTCAACATTTCGAGTCCCTCATTCAACCCTTAAACGCTGAAATTTCTCACTTTCCCCTCAAAAACCCATGTCCAAAAAGCGTTCCTTATCAATTTTCCACTTACTTGTTTATTTCCCCCAGTGTACCCAATAAAAGTGAAAACAAGGAACACAACGAGATAGTGTGACAAAACACGAGACGCAGACAAACAATGACCTTGTAATAAAACACACCTTGAATAGTTCAAACATCATATGATACAGATGACTTGGTACTGCCACAATTGATATTGGTTTCCCTTTTTCGACGGCATTGTGCATTTCCAGTTTCATTGAGGGGCTTGTTAGATAGTAGCGGTCGCATAGGAATCTGTAAAAGAAATGGATAGTATATTTTCGTGGAAATTTCATTTGGAAATAGAGGGCTTATCGTTTTCCAGATATTAATGACTAGAAGAATGATAACTTCAATGAATAATCTCACATTTCTGATGGAATAAATGCATCATATTGAGAGGAATCAGCACAATTTCCACTCTTTTGGATAGAATTCTTCAACAAACTGAAAATCTTATGGAAAATATGGTATTTCTTCTCATTCGCGCTAGGAAATTACATATTTTCTCTCAAAATAAAAAAGAAATGCACAAAAATGCACTGATTTCCAATTTATTGCTGGAATAATGACAACATAATCTGAAACTGAATGATCGAACTAAAAAATAGAAAAAATTTTGTTTAGAATCTATGTAAAACGACGAAATTTCAATATATGAGAATAACCAGTATAATGTATGTTTCACGTATTTTATATATAGTCAACATGATGGGTTACTTTTGATAGTCAGTTGGATAATTTTCTGAATTGAATAAAAATATACATACTGCTTCATCGGGGTATCCGGGGAGGCAAAAATAATATAATTTGCAATCAGAAAATTACTGTAAAATCCCCCCTACAAATTTGAATAAATAGATTACAAATTATTAGATAAAAATAAGCATTATATCTATTTTTGATGTACTTTCATGAAATTGTGTTGATGTCTATCAATATGTTGCATTTATTTCATCAGAAATGTTAGATTATTCATTGAAATTCTCATCCTTCTATCCACGAATGTCCGGAAAACGATAAGCGTTTTATTTCCAAATAAAAATTTTGCAATTTTCATGTGAAATAACGGTGAAAATCGGAGTTTTTGCTGTGCAAATGGGAAAAATATACACGAAATTGACGTATTCCATATGTATTACTAGAATAATAAGATAACTTAGAATTGAAGCTGTAGCTAGCAATGAAAAAAAATAATAATTCGATCAAAAATGGATGTGAAACGACGATTCTGAACGACGACCAAAACTATTAACCATTAATTTTATTAATATTTTTTTATATTCATGACTCGGGTGAAAAATGTTCTGTTTTCACGAGCCATAGGGTGATTATTGCAAAACTATACGCAAATTACGGAAAGAATTGTTTTAGAATGAAAAAATATATGTGAATTTTGTCTTATCAAAATTTCCGTTGAAAACGACAGTTTCGCAACGTCTTTAACGAAATAAAACCCAATATTCGCAGGTTGTTTGACAGCATAAATACGATTCCATCCATTTTTTATGTTTCAGCTAATCTAAAATCCAAAAAATCCCTTAAATTCCCCCTAACTTTCCCCCTGAAAGCTCACAGAACACAAATCTCATTCAAAAAGCCCGTGATTCGTCTATTTGTGCACATTGAACACATCAAAGAACCACCATCAAATTTGAACTTTGTGGAACAACTGACATGCGGGAAAAGTCGAAAATCACTCGGATTTCGAGCTTTTGAGCATGGTTTGGTGAAGAAATCGATGAAAAAAAAAACATAGAATTGAGTTTTTTTGTTGAAAACTAAGGTATATAGGTAGGAATTTGTGTCATTTCCGCTAGAATATGCTTTTGAAAGCGGATAAATCGAAAAAATATCACATTTTTTGGGTTTTAGGTAGTGTATCATCCCAAAAAGGGCTGTAAATGAATTTTTTCGATCTCAAACTTATATAACATGTCAAAATACCATATTCCCGTGATTTTAAGGCTAAAATCTTAAATTTTTCATATTCCTCATTTTAAAATCCCTCAACTTCCTCACAATTCCCTCCATTCACACGCCCAAACAATTTTTGGCCGATTACATTATAAATAGTCATTAAAACAGTACAAAGAACTGACAATAGAGAGAAAATGATCGCATTAAAACCGACACACACGTGTGTATCGAATGACAGAACAGTGACTAACCTTGCATTTTCGAATGCATCATAAACTACACTTTCAACATCGCATGCTGGATCGATGCAACCGACGTGACGGGGACTTTCTGGGAGCACGTTGCCGAATACTACCTGCAAAAATTGGGGAAAATAATGAGGATTTTTGTGGATTTTGGGAAGATTTTAGTGGGAAAAACCGTGAACTTCAACAAAAATTGAATTTTTTCAACAAATTATGTCTGATATGGATAAATTACACAAAACTGGTAGATTTTAGTGATTTGTGATACAGCAAAAATCACTATTTTTACTGAAAATCAATATAAAATAGAATTTTTCCATAATTTTAATTGTAAACGTGAAAATTTGAAAATTTTCAACAAAAGTTTTGTAATGAAGTTTTGTAAATTAGTTTTTTCATTAACATATATACTAATGATTTCTGTTCCAAAAAACTAATTTAAAAATTTCAGGTTTATATGAAACTTTAAAGGCACATTCTGATATGATGGTTTTCGTTGCGAGACCGTATTATCATACAGTATGCACCTTTAAACTCATATTTTATCGGAAAAACAGGTGTTTTTCGACTAAAAGTGAGATTTTACGTTTTTTAAAAAATAATGAGAAATGCCATTATTTATAGTATTTTCGATGCTTTTAACATAAGAAAGGTGATAAAATATTGAAAATTTCAAATTTTTTGTGAGACAGTAGAGCAATAAAAACGTAAAACAGTGGTTTTTCTAATTTCACAACTTTTTTGCAATAAAAACTCACCAAATGTTGATTTTGAAGCATTCGAATCGATATGCGATTGATATAAAAACGATCGAGGAAGTATTGAATACCTAAATCACAAAACTATCATTTTCAGTCAAAAAATTCCAGAATACCTTTCTCCGATGCAATATCAACACCATCTGATTCCCTCAATTCAATCAATCCTTCGGCCATTGTTTCGACAACATGTGCGTGTCGTTTGAGCACAAGTGTTAGTTGATCGTTGAATCTGGAAAATGGGAAATAGTGAGGGATTCGAGAGACGCAGAGGGTTATTTGTAAAAAAAAACTGGAGTATTTTCAGCAGAAAAGCTGATTTTTGATAGAGCAAAAAGCATTGATTTTGGATTTTCAGCAAGTAGATATTTCTCTGCGTCTCTTCAAATAGCATACTGTCTAACATGTTCCTTTAAAGAAATATGCTAGAGAGTACACGAATTGAAGAGACGCAGATTAACTTTTTGAAAGATTTTCAGTTTACTTATCTGCACCTCTTCAATCAGTACACTCTCTAACAAGCTATTTCAAAAAATCAATTTCATAGATTGCATGAAATAGCGAGACGCAGACATTTCTAGGCTAAAAATTAGCATTTTTAAAATGAGAAAAACGATTTTCAACAAGAACCGTACCTGGCAACATGCTCTGGCGATGCATCCGAATTCTCGAACAACAACAAATCCTCAAAACTCTCCGCATACCAATTCGACACCATCTTCGAGCTTGGCATTTGTAGTAGTTTTGGGGGAAGAAGTGTGAATTCCTGTAATGATTTTTTGGTTTTGAGCGATTATTTATGACTTGAAACTGATCAATTGAACTGAATTTCGCTATTTCTCTGTTTGTGGATATGGTTTTACGAAAAAAAAGGAAAACGGAGAAAGATCTGTAGTTTTTCAGGGAAAATCGCTCAAAATTAACATTTTCTTGAGCTTTTTATCCTAAAATGGTGATTTTTTTGAGCATTTTAATTAGTTCAGCATTCCAAGACGGGTAAATTGATACAACTATATGAAAAATAACATGCACTTTTTTGTCGATTTTTATGAGAAAACAGCAATTTTGAATGAAATTTTGATAATTTTAGTGGTTTTCGTACGGCTAGCGTTAAAAATTTTCGATTTTTTCTAGTTAAGCACACGTTTGAACTTAAAAATACGTTTTTCTGCGCATATTTCGTCTATTTTACAGCAAAATTGTATAATTTTCCCGATTTTCTTGGTCTATGAGACTAAAACAGGGCAAAATACGTTTCTTCATTGATATTTCAAGAGGAGATGAGTTTTTCAATCGATCTTCGCTGTTTTCACCCTTTTCATTATATAAATCAAGTATTTTTTATCATCTTTTAAATAAAAAAAACTCTTACCTGCATGATATTAGCCAATCTGACCAAAAGTTCATTTTTTAAAAACGTATACGAGTTATTGGCGGTTCCTATCCGCCCGAAATCCAAATATTGTTGAATTGTCAGTGATGATGGTTGAAACTGACTGAAAATCATTGAATATTATCATTTTCACAACTTTATCATACCTATAATAGTCCAACTTCTTGGATAATGTGCCAACAAACGGGCCGAGCAATTTTCGCGAAAACCGCATCTAAAAACATAATTTTAGGTGTTTTTGGGGCAAAAATCGACGAAAAAGGTGCGAGCATGTGATACTTGAGAACAAATAATGAGAAATTTCTTGTTTGCACGCTCGAAAATCCGCCCAGATTCAAATTTTCAGCAAAAAAAATACGATAACGTCAGGCGAGGCGTGTTGACGCATTGCTGGTAAAAAATGCTGACGCGCATCTCGTGCATCGAATTTTCGCATGGCGGATGTTCAAATTTCAATAAATAACAGAATTTTTATTACATCTTCGGTAAAACCAGTAAAAATATAGATTTAAAAATAGGAAAAGAGTGAGATCTAACTACACGTCAAGTAATTTTAGTCAAAAAACCAAGAAAAATTGTGAAAATTGTTAGAAAAGTGCCTTTTGCATGTCACAATTTGGCATTGTGACGCCCAAACTGTCCCGGGTGACCTGAAAAATTATATTTCATACTGTAGCATACTGTAGTCTTACTGTAGACACCAAATTCCACGCATCTTTACCGCATTTCGCCAGAATGACCGGATGTGAACACCTCAAATATCCATCCATTGCTCGACACATTTCTGTCAAATACGCCTCCGTTGAGCTTCCCTATAATTATAAATGCGTCATAATATATGACAGAATGATTAATTCTCGCGTGCAAAAACACTATTTGTGTTGCTGGGGATTGAACCCTCGACCTTGCGCGTGATAACCAAAACATCTCGCACTGCTCCACCAGCTCATTTTAGTTAATGGTCGTGTTTGACGTCAAAAGCTAGGTGCGCGCAACTGAGCGGCTGAAACTTGACAATTAAGAAAAACCTACTTTTGCACCATGAGCCTCTGAAATCGCTTGAGTTGCAGCAATCTTACAACTGATATACTCTTTCTGCGCCTCTACCTGCAAATAAACTGGAGTTAAACCTAAAACTTGAAGGAAATGACCTCAGCAAAGCAACCAGCGTGTTTTTGGAACAACGGTTGTCCAGTTCCGCACATATAGCTGTAGGATGCATGAACTGCGTCGATAGAGAGAGAATCGCATTTAACCGACGAGGTACATTCCTAAAAACAAGCGATTTTGAGGGTTTTCAGGGAAATTCACCTTAAAATTGGAGTAAATTGTACAAAGTTGGTTGAAAACATGCCCGCCTTGAAGGGGGAATTGCATGGCGCCGGTTTCAGCTTGTAGTTTTGTCGCGTAATCGAGCATTGGCTGAAAATTTCGAAAAAATTGACTTTCAGATGCAATAGCATCGCTAGGTGATAGGCGACAAATAAGCCCACAATACCACCGGCATGCAGACCAATAGTTCTTGATGTGTGTGTGGCGCAGTGCCAACACTTTTGACGCCCACGCGACACTCCAGGGTTCACACCCCACGCAGTGCAACACTCACCTGCAAACACTCATTCACCCGCTTTTCATCGTGATATTCGCATTTCACCGGACTCTCCTTGGTGGAAACCACATGTATTAGAAATGTAAGAATGAAGAACACGATTTGATACATCTGGAACAAATGTAAAATAAAGTTGAGGAGTGAAAAAAGGCAGTTGAAGGGAGACGACGGCTCTTCGTAATTCAATCGCGTCGAGTCCTCTTATCTTATTTTCACGCTACTTCTTCGTATCTTACTTTCGCCAAAAAAGCTTGTTCCACTTATTTATGGTCGGAATTTGAAGAAGGAGGAGGAAGGACTTAAAGGATGGATATTTTTAGGGGGAGGCGAAATGTCAAAATAGTATAATAATGATGTGGTTAGGGTGGGACGAAATTGGCAAGATGGGAGGAAACTCCATGAAAAGCGCGACAATTTGACGAAACTTTCGAATTGCACTTCTTTCATCGCCCAAAAATTTCTATGAAATATTCATCAGTCAGCCATTTTTCATAGATTAACAAATGTCGAATCATCAATCATTGTTAAGCCTTTTGTTTATGAATCTATGAATCTATGAATCTATGAATCTATGAATCTATGAATCTATGAATCTATGAATCTATGAATCTATGAATCTATGAATCTATGAATCTATGAATCTATGAATCTATGAATCTATGAATCTATGAATCTATGAATCTATGAATCTATGAATCTATGAATCTATGAATCTATGAATCTATGAATCTATGAATCTATGAATCTATGAATCTATGAATCTATGAATCTATGAATCTATGAATCTATGAATCTATGAATCTATGAATCTATGAATCTATGAATCTATGAATCTATGAATCTATGAATCTATGAATCTATGAATCTATGAATCTATGAATCTATGAATCTATGAATCTATGCATCTATGAATCTATGCATCTATGAATCTATGAATCTATGAATCTATGAATCTATGAATCTATGAATCTATGAATCTATGAATCTATGAATCTATGAATCTATGAATCTATGAATCTATGAATCTATGAATCTATGAATCTATGAATCTATTAATCTATGAATCTATGAATCTATGAATCCTATGATTCCATATTAGTCGATTTCGAAAGTGAAAAAGCAAGAAGAATGTTGGAAAAGAGCTGCATTTTGCTGCTCTTTTTCCTATCTTCTGCCGCCTCGTCTGAATTCCGCCATCTAATTAAACACAACATCCATCACATCCTTCTTCACATCATTTTTCCTTCTTCTTTTTTTCATGCTTCTGGTCTACTATATCTGTCAAATGCACCATTTAATTACAAACTTTGTGTTTGTGCCCAATACATGCTTTTAGTTTTATGTGAATGGGGAAGAGGGAAGGACCACGTGCGTCACTTAGGTTTAGGTTTAGCGAAATAATGAATGGGGATGAAGTAAAACACTGAAAATTGTAATTTTTAATGGAAATCTGATTTCCAAATCGAAAAAACTTCTCCAAATCGGTATATTTGTGGTTTTGTATCGAAAAATTTCAGAAAAAACAACAATTTCAATGTTTTTAGCTTAAAGCCGGCCAAGACGAATGATGTTGCGGGTTGACAAAAATGTAGTACTTGGCCTGATAGACCATTACACGAAATTATGGAATTCTAACTTGCAAAATTAAAAAATCCCATAAAAGTCAATTTTACACAGCTGGCCTCATTATGCGTGGCCGTGGAAGAGAAATTTTGAATTTCTAGGCCATTCAATTTTTCAAACATGAGTTAGTCATGTCATTGTCATTTTTTTTCGACGAAATAATTGACATATGAGTCAGTAATGTCATATCATTTGCCGAAGGTGACGGAGAACTTGAGAACAATTTTGTCAAACATATGGCCTAGAAAACTACATTCAAATTTCTCTTCCACGGCCACGCATAATGAGTCCCTCGCAAAAAATATTTTTTGTCGCGAAATTTTATTTTTTCGTGCAATTCTTTTCGGATAACACATAAACGTCTGTCTCATCAAGAACTACATTTTTGCCAACAGCGACATTATTCGTCTTGTCCAGCTTTAAAATGTGCTGAAAATGGCTGAAAACATTTCTCAAAACCAAATTTTTGTGCCAATCCCGCCTGAAAATACGCAAATTATACCTAGAAATCGGCGAAAGTTGAAAAAAAAACTAATTTGAAAATTTTTTGTGTTAGATAAGTTGGAAAAACTCGATTTTCAGCATTTTCAGCTCAAAATAGTGATTTTTACACCCAAAAATTGTAAATTAGATGTGAAATTTGTATTTTTCATCTATTTATCGTCGAAAATCGTATTTTTCTTCCAGTTTTAATCTAGAAATCCACTTTTTTCTCGAAAAAACATGTATTCGATAGAAAAATCGTCTAATTTTCTTTGAAAACTACAATTTCTAACAACTTTCAACACCCAAAGCTTCAAATAACATTCTAAAACAACAAAAATCCACCCGAAAACCCTCCAAAACCACCGCATCCCCAGTAAGCCACGCCCCTTTCCCACACAAAGCATAGCGTGTGGCAAAACCCGCGAGGTGTCGGTACATACACTACTACATACGCTGGCGGCGAGTAGGGTGCGTTTGTATAAAAATTATACTCTCAGGGCCTTGCATAAGACCCAGTGAACAATTTTTGGAGTCCTGTCCATTAGGCCAGGATAAAATCAAAAATCAAGGCTACTGTATCCAAATCGGATAAAAAATAGAGCTGAAAAATAGAAAAGAAATGTTTCCCTCAAAAATGTCGTTATTTTCCTCTTCACCGACTCCAAACAAATCCCTCCCGATGTTTTCTGTGCTTTTTTTTTTCAATTATTTCTTTCTCATCTTTATTGTTCATCACACACAAGGAAATACACATAAAAGGCAAGAGAAAAAAGTAAAGCTAATAAATTAAGTATTGCGATAGAAAAAAAGGAGAATACCCGGGTAAGAAAGACAGAAAAACAGAAAATAAATATTACTCATTAACTGAATTGTACAATAAAACGGCTAAAACGACCAACATTGTGCCTAAAACGAAATACATTCCGATAAAGATATCAGGGAAGATAAGCATTGATAAAATGACAACGAGGACGATTGAGACGGCCGATGCCATTGATTTATACAAATTGTCCAGATATCTCATTACCAAGGAAATGTATAATCCACCGACGCCGAGAAGTCCTGCAAATATTCGAATTTTGTGAAAAATTTGCTTTTCTCATTTTTCGTGGTGAGATATTTTAAAGGCACAAGCTCGATATATCACTATTTTCAATTACAAAAAATTTTTGAATTTGAGAAATGAAACTTCTTTCGTAGACTTTTCACTGCAAAACTCAAACTGTCTGAGACTTTGCTGGTTACTGTAGGGTTACTGTAGGAGTACTGTGATGTACTATAAGCGATACATAACTACAGTAACCCTAGGAGTACTGTACCACATCGATTTTCTGTGAGACCCATACAGATCATTCCAGGACCTGATGAGGTACTGTAGGTGCTAAACTTGTAGTTATTTTTTGGTGAGACCCAAAAAATGCAACAAAAACAGTAGGACAGACTAAATTCAAGTTATGCGCCTTTGAAAAAATATCTCACCACGAAAATTCTGTGCCTCTTATTTTTCTATACTATTGTCTTTTCGTGGTGAGATATTTTAAAAGGCACATATTGTAAGATTATAAAATTCAAAAAGTAACTTCCGAAACTCTCCAAAAACGCGATTAAATGCTGGAAAAGCTCATGTTTTGACAGAAATCTAATGAAATAGGTTTAGAATTTGACGACTATTGCTCGAAATGCATATCAGCTTTTGAAATTTTATCAAATTTTGAGATATTTCATATTTTTTCACAGTATTTTATCGTTCAGCAACTATTTCTACTATTTCTCAGCGGCTAGAAATTTGACAATTTCAGTTCGAAACGCATAACATTCTCTCAATTTACAACATTTTCAGATATTGTGTCATTTTTGCATTCAAAAAAACCTCAGAAAACAACTCACCAACAACCGCCCAAACTTTATCCGTATACCCAAAAAAGAATCCCTTGTGTTGAATATTCTGCCAATCCGTCAGACATCCGATCGCCGCACTAATCACTCCACAACTGTACATTTGCATATTTCGAATCCAGAATGGTGTCGTACCGCCATCCTTCAACATTTTCTCGAAATAGACACCGGCGAAACCGGCAGTCACACAAGTCGCCAACACCGCCGACAAACCGATCACGTAGTTTTCGGCTGTTTCTCGCTTCTTGTTCGATTCCGATGCTGACAGATTGTTCATCTGAAAAAAAATAACACCATATTTCAGTTTCAGAATTTTCACACTGCAGGTCATTTTATCACGACTTTTTTCACTAAGCATTCAAAAAGTACTGATTTCAACCAGTTTTTCGGTGAGGAATCTCAATTTTATATCTTATTCTACTTCAAAACCTTTTAAAATACACAATTTTCGGATTTTTCAAAATGTCCAAGAAAATATGAATTTTTAAACTTTAAAAGTTCCAGGTTTTCAGATATTCTTGGTCTTTTTCAAATAGTTTCGAAAAAAGTTTTTCTGAGACGAAACATCATGATGAAACAGTTAGGCACGTGCTACAGTAATCATGCTTCAGTATCGCAACTACAGTACCCAGATATAAAAGGGCCATCTGGTAAGTAACTAGGGTACAGTAATCGGGGTATAGTATCAATACTCCGTTTTAGACAATTTTCACTTGAAACAATTCTTTTCAGAAATTTCTTCAGAATTTCATCATTTTTTTTTCATATTGTCAGCACAAAACTTTTCGGTTCTCTAAAAAAAAACAATTACTCACCTGTACAAACGCGACTCCGAACATCAACAACACAATTGCCATCCATCGACGACTCGAGAATCTGCGACCGAGGAAGAGCATCATGAAGACGGCAGTTGAGACCACTTTCAGTTGTGTTGTTACCTGAAAGTCTTAGATATAAATAATTGGACCCTTCTGCCCGAGTCTCTTTGTTTAAGTTTTATTTTTCCGGTGATTGCACATACTCCTGCCTACCGTTATCTTCTGAATTTTGGGCGTCTGAAGTTTGTCGTCAAGTGTCTGTGCCTCTCAGTCTCACACACTAGTTTTCTCTCTGTCATTTTCCATCTCAGTGTTTGCACGATTTCAAAATACAGTAATCCCAAACTTGTCTGCACTCTTGCGTCACAAATGCTTCGAATTTTGCTAGAAATTCAAGTGTCTGCGGCTGTCGTTCTCTCATACTATGTCTCTAGCTACATACAGTATCCCATTTGTGTGAAATTGTGCATTTTCGCGTCACAGTGCTTGTACATTTTTTTTCAAATTACCTGATACACACCGGCATCCAAATTCGACAATCCAACAAAATCCAAGTTATTCTGCAACGCGTATGCAAACGATGGCACGCTCATTTTCATCAATTCCCTCGGTGCATTGATATAATATCGATTTATCGACTGCAAATGTGCTCTATTGAACAATACAACATAATTGACGACAGTGTGTATTTTGCCGTCAAATATAGTGCAAAGACATACCTCAGAAAATACGTTCCAATCATATTTCGACTCCTTGTAAAACATACAAAATGTGATGCATAACTTCAGAATTTCAGCGCATAGGACTACGGTAGCTGATGAGTACATCTGTAAAACTTTTTCGTTGTGAGACCTTCGTGTTGAGACCCATACCTGATCAGCATCTACAGTACTCCTTGTGTATTTGATCGTCAGTGTGTATGCCGTCCAAATGAATGTCATACTCGCGATTACATAGCATTTGAATGCGAATGTCGACCGATTTGTCGAGTTTTGTGAGGCTTCGCCTGGAAATTTTGATTATGAGAGAACATGCAGGAACGAGAGACGCAGAGGTTTAAAGTTTACAATTTTTCACCATCAGATTTTTAAAAATCATGGGTACCTTTGAAATATTCCAGCATTAGTGGAGAAACAGTACAGAGAACAGAGACACGCAGAGACTTCTTTTCTTAGGATTTTTTTTTACAAAAAGTGTTTTGGTGCAGTTTTCCATCAAATTTGTTGTTTATGTTGTTAGTACACACTACTTTTCGTTCCAAAACAACATAAAAGTCGTACTGTAGTTGATTTTCGGTGTCAGAGTCTAAGAGCTACAGTATATCGGATCCGAAACTTCAAAAAAAAAGCACTGTAGAATTTTAATAGCAAGACCCAAAACTGCACATTGCCAAAAAACTGAATTAAACAAATTTCGAATACTTTCGCTCTGTTTCTCACATTTTCATACTATTTCAACCCAATTGGTGTCATTTTCTAACAAGTTTCAATAACAATATTATAAGTTATGCACAACAGACATCATAATTGACGACAAATCGAACACATTAAGCATGTTTTTTTTTTCATTTTCCGGCATTCTCGAAAATTTTCATAGATTTTTTTCATATTGAGAAGAATTTGTTCACACAACTCTGCATCTCTCACTTCTGCACTATTTCAACCTATTTTCGTCGTTTTTCTCATAATATTCAAAAAAAAAACAACTCACCATGCACCTTGCTCTTCTCCACATCTCCCTCCTCCTCCAACAATGACATACTTTGTTCTTCATCAATCTTCTTCAAACTATGCACATTCTCGTATTTCATGCCTGCAATCGAATGAATTGTTTTTGGATAGAAAATGACGTGACAAAAATATATTATGTTGCCACAAATAAAATAGTTTTGTAAATATATGAAACGTGGAAAATATGAAAAATGGGCGAGGGAGAAGGTGTGTCAAACATGATAAGGAACACGGAATGATAAGAGCAGGGAAAAGTGCATAACAAAAATATCATGGTGAGACCCAGAAGGATTACTGTAGTTTGGTACTACAGTATGACAAAAAATTATTGTAACAGCGAAGGTATCACGGCTAGACCTAAACAGATTTGAATCGATATGCCACTTTTATGGAATTTCAAGAAAATTATTACTGTAGGAGTACTGTACTGACTATGAAACAACAGAAGTACAGTAGACAAGGAGTACTGTAGTAGGAATAGTAAGAGGTTTTACCGATAAACTCAAGAATTTTAGGGGGCAAACAATACGCTAGGTAATTGATTACAGTATGGTAGAATATTACTGGTAAAAAAAGCTGGAAAACGGTTTTAGAACAGAAAAAAAATCAAAAGTAATACTGTAGCAGGTATTCGTGGCGAGACCCCTGATTTAAGGCTATATTATGCCAGTTACAGAATCTCAGAGATTGATATTCGTTGCAATCTGTTTCTGTACTACATCAAAAGTTGAACCTAACTACAGTAATCCTCAGAGAGCACTGTAGCTCTCTTAGAAGAAGTACCGTAGTAAAAGTTTTGTGACGAGACCAGAAAGGATGTCATCCTAAAAATCAGGAAATTCTAGCAAATTCTGACCATTATATACTCTTTCAAATAGCTACAGTACCCCGCTTCCTATTCATGTCAAATATTGATCTCTAGTCAGATAATTCGAGTTTTTTCCCTCGAAAATTTGTAGCTTATGTGTGACGAAAATCGTGTTGTTCACACACACACACAAATTTGATGATTTTCGGTAGATCACAATCTTTTGTAGATCATCTTTTGATTTGGAGGAGAAGGAGGAGAAAGAATCAGGAAGGAAAATAGGTTTTGAGGAATAGGAAGAAACTATTGTCTGGGGGAGCGGAAAGGTTGAAATAGATTTCGTGGCGGGATCTGAAAATGAGGATTTCAGTCTAGAAAATGAGAAAAGGGAATTTTTGTAGCTGATTTAGGAATTCGAATTAATCAAACTTTAAAACAGCAAAAATGTCATATTTTCTCACCTGGAGATTGACATTTCATCAATTTTTCAGCTGCTGGAGACGGAAAAAGTTACAATTTGATATGGGTCTCGTCACGAAAAACCGAAAAAATTTTCAAATTGTCGCTCTCAAATCAATATGAACGACATGCATTTAAACCATGTTTGACCTAGATTTGTAACTAGTGTAACTAGTCTTCACTTTTTGTGTTGATCGCTCTTTTTCCGTGTCGAGACCATTTCACAAAAAAGTTCAATAAGTGACGGAAACAGTTATGCTCCTTTGAATGTTTCACTCGTGGTAGGATATTGCTTGTGGGAAGACCCAAATTTGAAAAAAAAAACAGTGAGTTTTCAGACAAAAAATGTTCTTCGCTGCGGGACCCAAACCGCTACAAAACCCTAATCGACCTTGAAAAAAAACAAGAAAACAGTGTAAGAAGCATTTCGAAACCTCCTCCATCTCCTCCTTCCCCATCATCATTTCGGCTCCACATTGTCGCCATTTCCATCTCTCGCCACTCTCTCATTCCGCCACACTATCTCGTGTCGATAACAGTAAACGACGATGAGATAGTATGGGAAAATGAGAGAGTGGTGAGGGATGGAAAACGACGGCAAAATGATATTGCGCAGCAGAAACACACCAGGTCATTTTATACTCACTTTTCGCTTTTCACCCAAAAAACAAAAAAAACGTTTTTTCTGCAGAATGAATTTTGATGGAATCAAGAAAATTACGGAGAGATTACGATGGAAACAAGGTATTCAAATTTTATTTCTGGAAAGTTATGAAAAAATCGTTATTTTCCTTCAAAACAACAAAAAACTACCTTTAGACATCGAGTTTCCCACTACGAAAACTTTTCGTGGTGAGATATTTAAAGGCGCGTACTTTCGTTTTCGTGATGAGACCCGGAAACACACGAAAATTGAGTTTCGAAATGACTATCCAAATATTAAAAAATTTCGTCACAAAAACCAAGCTGTACCTTTGAATATCTTTCTATGAAATCCATATTTAAAGGCGCATGGTACAATGTTTTCTTGATGAACACTTTGAAAATTCAAAATCGGGTTTGAAGCGAAGAACGAGACGAAATTATGTGACATAAATGTTTGTGCGCCTTTAAATATCTCTATCGTTTCGCGTAGAGATATTTAAAGGCGCAGCATCCTGACAAATTCAGAAAATATATACTAGGGAAATCCTGAGGAAGCTTATAACAGGAAGAACTACAAGATGTCTCACCATGAAAACATGAAATTTAAAGGCGCATTGATATATTTTATAACATTAAGAAATTGCACTAAAAATTGAATTCTTAAGGTCTCACAACGAATTTGGGTCTCGAAACGAAAAAAAAATATCAGAAAATCGAAGCTAAAACATAGATATTTCCAGGAGATGAGGACGAAAACTGGGCGAACAAAGCGATGGACAATCTGGTGAAAAAGTTGATCAAAAATGACAAAAGGGCGTTGGAAAATATGGAATTCGCATTGCAGGTAGAGAGATTCATTTGATATTTCCATAGAGTTTTGCAATAAAAAATTTTGGAACAATATATTGGAATATTCAAAACTTTCAAAAAAAATGTGAAGCGCCTTTGGTACAGTATACCTAGAGTACTGTATTAAAGGAGCAAGGATACTTTTGAAGTTCAAAATAGGTGGAAATTTAAAGATCTGGAGAGCAGTTAGGTTCAGAAAAAAAGTGCAGTTTTTGAAATTTCAAAGCACAAAAAAAGTTTTAAAAACCTTTGATACAGTATATCTTGGGTACTGTATTAAAGGAGCAGGACTACTTTTCAAGCTCAAATCGGATGGAAATCAAGAAACTGAAGACAACTTTCCCAATATTTTTGAAACTAATTTTTTCGTGCAGGTCAAAATCTGTGCCAAAAAGATCGAAATTACCGGAAAAAACTGAAAATCTATGTTTTCTTGCAAAGAAAATCGCCGTTTACTGGAAAAAATCTGAATTTCAGTTGTTTTTAACCGAAAAAGTTTAATATACAAACTGCTAGATAGAAAATACTAAATTTCACATCCATCTACTATACAAAAACGATCAAAAAATCCATAAATATTGCAGTGTGAAGGTCGTCAAAAGACGGAATGTGTGACGATACCTCGCTCACTCGATGGACGTCTACAAATATCGCATCGAAAGGTTTGTTTACATTTTTCATATACATTTTCCAATTTGTATTTGTTTATGTTATGACACTCGTTCACTTGTCTTCTTTATGGCATTAAAGCTCTCTTAATTCATAAAAATTGAGTGTGTACCTTTAAAATATCCCAACACGAAATGTATTTTCGTGGTGGGATATTTCATAAGGACATAAGTTTTAAAAAAAGATTTTGAAACTTCCGAAAATCTCACAACAAACAGAGAAATAGTGTATGATTTTGAGAGACGCAGAGTAATTTTTCGATGGATATTTCTGAACAAAATGTAAGAAATTGAAATATTCTTGTCTCGAAAGTGTATATATGATCTATCCACAAACATCATATCAATTGTCTCCTATTTCTAGGCTCTACCACATGTAATCTACTGTCGTGTCTATCGTTGGCCGGATCTACAGTCACATCATGAGTTGAAAGCTATTCAGGATTGTCGGTATGTTTCAAAGATACGTCAAACACATCTATTTTGATAGAAACATTATTAACTGAGTATCAAATGTAGGTACGCAGCCGGATCACCGAAAAATCATAGTGAAATACTTTTTTTGACTAATTGGCTGAGTATCAATCGTCTTGTGGGTTTTGGCTGAGTATTAAACGGAAAATAGTCAGATGAGTAGTCATAGATGCGAAAAATAGTGAATGCGTTTCAAAACCCGGAAAATAAGATAGAAATACTTTTAACTGAGTATCAAACGTAGTCGAAAATTTGACAAAAGTCCAAAATTTGGCTGCTAGACTGAGTATTAAACGACTTCATTTCAAATCTTGGCATTAAAGTTGAACGTTTGATACTCAGTCAACTCTCTACCGAACTAGTTAGAGACTGTACAAAGTGAGAGACGCAGACACAAAACTTCCCTGCTATTAGGTAAGTTAGCTGTGTATCAAACGAACAAAAAGGCAAATTGTTCGTTTGATGCTCAGCTAATTTATTTAGCTGCGTACCAAAACATCGCGATGAGAATCATAGACTACAAACTACACACACAGTATCCGATACAATCTATGAAAAATCCACTCATATTTTGAAAGATATTTCTTTCCGCATCAAAAAATAGCCGAAATACAGATATTTGGAGGAGATTTGAAAACGAAAGATCGAAAAATCGAAAGAATGGATGTGTAACCATGGGGAAATGAGAGAAGGGGGTCTTGACACGAAACATATTCACATATTTTATGTGTCGTATTTTGTGGGAATATGTTGAAAAATGGGAAGTGATTTTTGGTTGTGACATGTAGATTTTTGGATTCAGAAAATCGTGGAATCGTACTTTGTGGGCAGTAGATGCAGAAACGAAGAGAGGAATTTAGGATTAAAGAATCGGAAATGGCCAGTTTTTTACAGTGATGAAACAGTACAATCAAAATTTTCGTAATATGAACCATTCATAAATCCAAAAAAACGTTAGCAGTGGCTCATTTTTACGTCATTTTCACAACTTTCAAGTGGAAAAAAGTTTCCCATACGAAAATGTGTCCACAACTATCAAAAGTGCAGCTTTCTTGAGTTCGAACGACCGAGAATATTCGAAAATCTGGGGGAAAAAAGACACTTTTAACGAAAATATATGCTTGCCTTTAAAAAAGGTCTACAGCGATTTAGAAGAGATACTGGTGGTCTACAGCTCAGAAAAAATCAGCTTTAAATCCAAGAATATCTTCAAGATCGAAAACATTTCATGAGAATCTATGTGTCAGCACGAAAAATCAAGTAGAAAATTCGAGTTTTTTGAATTGAAATATTATCAAAATTTTGAGAAAATGTCATTTTTTTCAGAACTTTCGACTGTTTCAAAATTCGAACAAAATCTGTTTTCTGTATTTTTTTTTGAAAAATTATGCTGTAAATGCCAATTTTGCAAAACATAGAACTTCGAATCGAAAAGAAGCTGATTTGAGACAGTTACCGCTTGAATTTTTTGGAATCTCAACACGAAAACTAGGTGAAAATGGGTCTCGAAATGAAAATTTTGAATTAAAATATTTTAGAAATCTTACTAGGTCTCAAAACGAAAAAAAGTTGGGCTCTCGACTGAAAAACTATGTTCTAACGTCACTTTGCAAAATTGTCATGATCTCGACACGAAAATTCTATTTGAACCTATTTTTTTCGGGGAGAATCTTACAAAATCTAAATAGAGGACGTCTAGACTCGTGCTCAGCAAAATTTTAGTCTCACACTCACAATCAGAGCGAAAACCGCAGAAAATCGTTCTCACGAGGAAAAACTATCACCAAAAGCATCTCACAAAACTTCCACTATGTCTTAAAACGAAAAAACTTCAAAATTCTTACAGTTTCTGCTACGAATCCGGTCAAAAGGACATCTGCATCAACCCATACCACTACAGTCGAGTGATGGCAGCCGGCGTATTACCACCCGTTCTAGTCCCTCGATATTCCGAAAAACCACCACAAGAGGCGCCACCAACGTTGGCGAGATTTCAACAAATGGAGGCGAATGGCTCACAAATGCCACAAAATATCAATATTGGAATATCACCGTAAGGATAAAATATGCGTTTTGTGCAGAAAAACGAGTGCTATAGAAATGTAGTTTATCATAGGAAAAAACAAGGAAAACCCGTTGGGGTTTTCATGAAAAAAAGTAGAGAGAATGGGGGTGATTCAACAGGAATAAATAAACAAAAATGGGATTTTTGGTAGATCAAATGTCAGAAAAACTGTGATTTCAGCCAATTCCGTTGAAAATGAAGGTTCTAAGCGAAAAAAACCTAATAAATTCGTTCAAATGAGGCTTAGAAACCGGAAATTCGACGATATCAATCTAAAACTTCACAGAAAGATCGGCTAGATCAACAAGTTTTTTCGAACATAAAATCCACCAAAAAAAGCTAAAAACTTATCTAAAAGGGTCACAAAAATGGGTAGAAATTGATTAATTATACGTTCCCAACATCTCGGCCGCTCGTTTTTTCGCATTCAACAATGGAACCATCTTTTTCATCATCAATAGTTCGCGTGGCGGCGCGAATATCGCCGCATTCGAGATTTGTTTCATCGATTCGATGTACTTCGGTCTGTAACAACTTCATACCGGTTTTTCGTTTCGTTTCATTCGATTCTCGGTCACTTTTTCGATGGAAAGCTTCACAAAATGTGTGTCTAGTCAGAAAATTATTCGCACTTTATGTCTCGTTTATCTTTTTAGGAATCGTTGAGATTATGAATTCGGGAAAAATGGTCAACATTCAATTTTTCGGCGAAATTTGAACGACGTTTTGTCAAAGAGAATCTTGATTTTGGGTAGAAAAATGAAATTTGGAGGTTTGGGTAGAAAAAGGGCGAATTTAGTGAAAAAAGTCAGAACTTTTGGAAAGGCAGAGTTACAAACGGCAAAGAGTTCTTTTTCTCGAAAAAATGATAAAATTCAACAATATTGAGGCAAATTCACAGTTTTTAAAGCTTAACCTAAAACAAAATTGTTGCAAATATGATAATTTTGTAGAATTTTCGCTGTGAATGACATTTTTTCAGTGAAAATATGACAATAACAACGACTTCACTCCTAAAAAAAGTGCTTGAAAACGATTTTTTTTGTCGAAAATGTAAACTTCCTCAAAGCAGAGATGTATCTCCAAGTTTTTCGATCAAGATTGCAAAATTTGCCAAATTTCATATCAAAATAAGCTCAAAAAGTAAGACTTTCCTTTAAAATTGGCCAAAATGCTAGAAAAGTGGAATTATTTTCGTTAAGAGCTGTAAAATTTCGGACTTTCATATCGAAATAAGCTCCAGAATCAGATTTTTCGTCAAATTTTCATCACATCTTTCTTTTAGAATGTGAAAACGTATTGATTTTTGTTTCAAATTCTACCTCTCCTCCGATTCTTGATAATTTTTCAATAAACAAAAACAAAACTCACTCAACAATCGATGCATCCGGTCCGTTACTGCCCAAAAGCAACAAAATATGTGCCGAGAAGTTGTATGGATCGATTTTGATGACTTTTTTGGCACATTCCGTCACCGATGCCAATCGTTCTTCTTCCGATTTCATTACGTGAAGATCTCTGTAAATATTGAGATTTCCTCATGTCAAAAACCGTTGATAGGTTGAATATATCATGTTTTATCAGTGAAAGCATGATTTTTTTTAATTTTCTTGACGAGACCCATATTATTTCCCTTAAACTTACAAAAATTCGAAAAATTGTACCTTCCTAAGCATTATGAATCATAAAATTTGAAAAAATTTCAAAATTTCCAAAAAACTAAGGTATCAGCTTCAATAGTTGATTATGCATTCCTTGTAAAGTATCGGAAATTTCAAAAATTTTCATGTCTCGAGACAATATAATTGATCTAATCAAGTTTTTTGAGTCTCGCCACGAAAATGATCGTGATTTTTTGAAATGTTCTTGTTTCGTGGTGAGACCCATGTAAACTTTGAGTTTTTTTGTCGATAGCGACTGAAAATTTGAAGAACTATCATTTTCCATGGTAAATTTTGTTATCTTTCGCAGTTTTTTCAATATATACGATGTATCAAGGCAAGTTTTTCACATTTTTAAATTAAAAAAAACCAACTCACGCTTCTTGTAAAATCCTCGACGGCACCAAATATCTCGTCGTGATCTTCGCCGCTTCTTCCAACAGCTTCTCGGCTGCCGTCGGATTGCCAGTCATCATGTAGACTTTGGATGTGAGGACAAGGGTGAAGTGTGTTGGTGTATTGGTGACAAGACGCTCCATCGCCATTATGTGTTGGTGTAGGGCACTGTATTCTTGTGTTGAGCACAGTTTCACGAATGAATCGATCATTCTGCAAATTTTTCTCGTTTTTTTGGTCTTTTTAGTGACTTTGCGTGAAAACTTGGAAAAAATATGTTTCAAAAAATTTACAAATATATTTTCATTTTTATCTTTTCGATACATTTTTTACTTGATTTTCAAAGATTTGTGAAATATCTCACCACGAAAAGCTGCTGATCTCTATATAGGCTACTTTTTCTCTCAAATCACTCTGTTTTGTCGAAAAAACAACGATTTAGCTTATTTTTTAGATCAATTTGACTGGAATTGAGCTCAGTGGATCATTTTTCGTGTTTTGCGCTGAAAATGGGTCGAAATTGCTCAATTTCTTACCACAATTGTGTAATTTGTCAGTTTCTGAAGCCTATTCCTTGAGAATAATCGTATTTTTGTAAATCCTCACGGAAATCATACAAAAAAATCCAAATTTCTCAGTTCATGACTCTGATATAGGATTATAGGTTCAGAATATCAGCGGAAAGCTTTCAGAAGCCCAAAGCAGTGGTCTTTTCCACAAATTTTTGGTTTCTTTAACTTTTTCAAAAAAAAAGACTCACGTCAAATGACCCGTCGCTTGTCCATTCTGCAACGCCAATTCCATCAATCTCGAGCAATTTGTCTGAAAATCCTCCATTTTTCTCAATTTAACTAAAAAAATAACATACCGTATCCGAAATCATCTGATTCTCATGACTTGTCTCTCCAGCATCCAATACACATCCATTATACTGTAAAAATGTGGTTTTTTGAGTACAAAAAGGGTAAAATACCACATATATCGATGCAAATGAGTATGCTTTCCATTTTCTTTCTTTGGATACATCTTCCTTTTCAATGTCATGGATCAAGAAGCTGAATATTGTCATTTTGACTCGATTTTTGAGACTTTGAGGCAAAATTGAGCCAAAAAATCGCAAATATACCCACTTATTAAGATTCTCCATCGTATAAAGCATCTCAATTTTGAAAACATCCATCGCCGACAAAATCAACTCTCTTTTGTGCAATTCCTCCTCGTTATTGTATGCTTCCAACCAATCATCAACCGCTTTTTGCACTTTTGGGTAATAAAGTGTGGCCTCAAATACCAAAATTATGAAAAATCATGAAATGAGCATATATACCCTATCAGGATTCCAACTATATGTCAAAAATTTTGCTCTCAAAATCATGGCCGGCACAAATTGGTTGTCTTCTGTCAATACTTTTGGAATTTCCTCGTATTTCTCGTTTTTGAACAAATCCAATGCTTGACGATAAGCTCTGAAATTATCAATAAATGATGAGAAAGTGATAAAAAAGGCTCACTTTTCATCGTTTTTCTCCTCATTCGGCTTGAAATTGCGAATATCAACTTTGAATAGATCCTCAACATCCCAAGTATCGTACCATTGTTGAATCTGAAGTTTTTACCACTTTTTTGACGAGAAAACATGATTTTCCTTCTTTTTTTTATCTTCTTCACGAATTTCAGACAAATTTCAGCTTATTTCAAGGAGATCATGAAAAATTTTCGGTTTCAGAAAAACAAATAAATTGAAAAATTCTTCGGTTGTTATTCAGCATACTGATTTTCATTTTGTGAGCATAAAGAGCAAAAATTTTTTATTTCGAGTAGTTGGGTTCCACAATCGAAAAATTTACGACAATTTTGCATGAAACTGTCTCTAAACCTCGAAATAATCGTGATTTTAAAAAACTGGTCCGTTTTTCAGTTTTTGTTCCTTTTTAGTGGCTTTTTGGCAAACAAGTTATTAAAAATTGAATATTTTTTAAAAACTGTTCCAGAAAATATTTAGCTTTCAACTTTTTCGAATTTTAAAACAGCCAGAAGAAGAGAGGTCGTTTTTTTCCAAGTTTTACATAAAAAATCACACATTGGGTATTTGCAACTTTTTTTTCCATAGCACAATTAACCATTTTTGAATCAATTTAAAAAAAACCAACTCACCCTGAACAAGCACAATGGTTCCGGATCCAATTTCGCCAATTCCTCGGGTTTTTGAATGACTGTATCAGCCTGGAATTGACATTTTATTAAAAAACAGAGCTTTTTGATAACTCACCGGATCAAGAGTGAGCAATTGCTCGAAAAACTCGAAATTCGATTTGTTCAAATTTGAATCCATTGCAAATGCAGCCATTAGATCTGGAAATTGACGATTTCTTGAGGCTTATTGTAATTTATGAGGGCGTTTTTGCATTTTTGTTTTGACGAAAACTTTTGATACCTTCTCCATTATCACACCGATAAAATTATAATATTCGCCTACAAAACAAATTGTTTCTTTTTGCCAAAAAAGAGGTAAAGTTTCAATTTTTGAGGAAAGTGGGATGAATGACCCAAAATTTCAGAAGTTTTGAGAGAGAATTTCTACATTTGTCAGATGATTTTTTCAAAAATCGAATATTTTCCGTGAAAAACAGGAAAATTTACGTTTCAATACTATATCAAACTGAATTTTTGATAAAAACTTTTGATACCACATCCACAACCACTACTAAATCGATAAAATTATAATATTCGCCTACTAAAGACATGCTATTGTCACTTTTTCGACAAAAATTCATAAAAACTCACACGCTAATGCGTCCATCTTCTTTCCAACCGAGCTCAACGCCTTGGCGGCTCTCAAATACGCTTTTGCGTATTTTCTATCGCATTTCAACGCAGCTAGACAATCATTCAAGACATCGAATGGCGAGGATGTTGTTAGTTTTTCATGGCATGCTGCTCGATTTTGGTACATCATCGCAACCAGCTTATTCATGTCGTCTCCTTTTGCTCCCGCTTCGATTCCTCGTGAAAATTCCTGAAAATCAGCTCTTTTTGGCTGAAAATAGGCTTAAACACTCACTTCTACAGCTTTTCCATAGTTTTTCTGCTTGAAAAACTCATTTCCTTTCAGTTTAATCGCCTCCAACTGCTTTTGGATCTAAAAAAACCACTTTTTCTTCGAAAAATCCAGTTTCCAGGCTAAAACTCACATTTCCAGCCTCATCTGAGCCCGAATCACTCAAATATCTATACGCCAAATAGGCGACACCAACAGTTGCACCAGCAGCAGTGGCTCCAATCAAGATTTTCTTCGTCTGGTCGCTAATCTCTATTTGATTTACCATTGTTGCCTGCAAATTGCATCATTTAGCATGAAAAATTGCGAAATTTCAAATTTTTAACATTAGAAATTATAGAAAATGGGAAAATCGTTAAAATTGCGTGCAAAAACCACCAAAAAATGAATTGATAACGACAAAATACGATAAACAGCAAACGGGCGTACGCGCGGAGTGTCGTTGCAAAAAAGGGGCGGAGCTTAGGTTTAACATGACGCAAATTGAGGTTTTTTGCAGGTATAATGTGCAATTTAATGCGCCGGAAAAGGTGGAACCGATGGATACAGGAATGGGGGACTCGCCAATGTCACTATATAGTGTACCAGCGGGAATTCCAATGATTTCTGTGCCATTTATCGATCAAAAGTACTGGGCGACGATTAGTTACTATGAATTGAACACGAGAGTTGGTGATCAAGTCAAAATATCATCATCAAATATAACAATCGATGGATTCACTGATCCGAGTAATAATGGATCGAAAATTAGCCTCGGATTGTTCTCGAATGTCAATCGGAATGCGACGATTGAAAATACGAGGAGACATATTGGAAATGGTTAGGTTTTTTGGTTTTTCTGGTGAAAATATCAGTTTTTTGAATTTTTAATGTGAAAAATCGGGTTTTTCGACAAATTTTGGTCTAAAAATGCATTTTTATCAGCTAATTTCAGTTGTAAAGTGTATGCAACACAGACAACATAACTGACGACAAACTGCACAGAAATTGATTTTCGACGATTTTCAAGTGAAAAACCGAGAATGCCTGTGATAGTGTATGCACATCTTACAACACAACTGACGGCAAATCGCACAGAAAATACACTTTTCCTTCTAACTTAGTGCATTCTGTCGAAAATTGTTTTGGTTATTGTGCAAACACTTTTTATGAAAATGAGTTACTGTAAATTTTTGGACAAAGTGTCGTCAAGTCAAGTATTTTGTCTGCACGTAATTAACTTGAGTGAATGCAGACAATACACACCCTACTTGACGAAAAATCTCAACTTTATTGTAAAAAAACAGTCGTCGAATCAAATGCAAAGTCTGCACTAGTGCATGCACTTTGTCGTCAAATTTTGTGTATACCTTCCTTGACGCAAAAATGCAGAAAAATCTGAATTTCCTCTGAATTTCAACAAAAAGTCCCGATTTTCAGGAGTAAAACTGACATATTGCCGTAGCAATGGTGCACTTTTCGCCCAATGTGAAAGTGACTCGGCGATATTTGTTCAATCGAGGAATTGCAATTATATCAATGGGTAATTAGCGGTTTTTTGTGAAGTGATAAGGGGTGATAAGCATTGATAAGTTGTTTTATCACTATTTATCTTTTGGTGTTATCGGATCATCAAGAGTTGAGTACTGTACATCATCTCAAATCGAAAAAAATCTTCGCGGTATGCTTCTTTCAGACAGTATACCCCTTCGGGTTACTGTAGTAAAGGAGCATAGTTCCTAACCGATTGTAGATTTCAGTGATTCTCGAAAGTGATAAGTACAGTATCAGTCACTATTTACCACTTCTTATCACTAATCAATACTCATAATCACCAAAATAATCTCAAATTTTTCCAGATTCCACCCAACAACCGTTGTTAAAATCGCCAATAAATGTTCGTTGAAAATTTTCGACACTGAAAAATTCCGACAAGTGAGCCCCGCCCCTTTTGCTATCAAAAATCAGAATTTTTTCCCAGCTCCTGGATGACTGTAGTCGTCGTGGATTCGATGCATCATTTGATCTACAGAAAATGTCATTCATACGGATGAGTTTCGTTAAAGGATGGGGAGCTGAGTATCAAAGACAGGTGGGTGTGATGGCCGAGGTGGAGAAAGTTAGGCCACCAACAATTTTTGCGAAATCGTAGATATATAGTGATAAACAGTTCATAGAACTGATGGTTGGATTCATTGATTCCAGGCATACATTTTAAGTTCTACGGTTTTTCGTCAGTCGTATCTTTGCATAGAAATCATCGAGCAGATAACACAAATCTGTTTGAATTGTTGTATCTATGCATATAGTCTAGGAATCATAGTATTCGTTGTTAACTTGTTTCAAAAAATCATATGAACCACATTTTCGAGTCATAGATTCCCTAAATATTTCATAAATTTATTGAATCTAGGAATGGATTCTATGCATAGATATTGAATACAACTGAAAGAACTACATGCGCTTATATCGTCTTGAATTTTATAGATTCATAGATTCATAGATTCGTAGATTCATAGATTCATAGATTCATAGATTCATAGATTCATAGATTCATAGATTCATAGATTCATAGATTAATAGATTAATAGATTCATAGATTCATAGATTCATAGATTCATAGATTCATTGATTCATAGATTCATAGATTCATAGATTCATATATTTATAGAGTATTCTTTAACAGTTGTCAATATTTCCATAATAGTACTATTCAAAAAACAGAGCTTCATAGATTTGGCTTGTGGCGATATTTCCATATTGAAATGTGCTGCTTACTTCCATTTGGAAGTGCAAATCACAATCAATACAAAAATATCGCCACATCGGCTTTTCATTCATTTTATTTCGACTTCGCGAATCGTTGACAAATCAGTCTACGCCTTCTCCCTCTTTCACTTATGCATATACACATGCAGACAAAATCGAGGCCCCCCGACGAGCACTATACCCACCCACACAATTACCGCTAATAATTATGGCGCAGCTTGAGATTGAGCAACTGATATGCGAGCGACCAGGGTTCGAGGTCGGAATGAGGTTTTTGGATTTTTGTCAATATTTTGTAGAGGAGGATATGTTTCAGATATGCTCAATTTCTTGATTTTGAGTAGTTTGAGAAAAAAATCAAAAAATTATTTCTAAAATCAAAATTTCAGCTTCATACACGCATGTTCAGAGATTCATAGATTCATAGATTCATAGATTCATAGATTCATAGATTCATAGATTCATAGATTCATAGATTCATAGATTCATAGATTCATAGATTCATAGATTCATAGATTCATAGATTCATAGATTCATAGATTCATAGATTCATAGATTAATAGATTAATAGATTCATAGATTCATAGATTCATAGATTCATAGATTAATAGATTCATAGATTCATAGATTCATAGATTCATTGATTCATAGATTCATAGATTCATAGATTCATAGATTCATAGATTCATAGATTCATAGATTCATAGATTCATAGATTCATAGATTCATAGATTCATAGATTCATAGATTCATAGATTCATAGATTCATAGATTCATAGATTCATAGACTCATAGATTCATAGATTCATTGATTCATTGATTCATAGATTCATAGATTCATAGATCATAGATTCATATATTTATAGAGTATTCTTTAACAGTTGTCAATATTTCCATAATAGTACTATTCAAAAAACAGAGCTTCATAGATTTGGCTTGTGGCGATATTTCCATATTGAAATGTGCTGCTTACTTCCATTTGGAAGTGCACAGCACAAACAATACAAAAATATCGCCACATCGGCTTTTCATTCATTTTATTTCGACTGCGTCAATGGCTCATCAAATCAGTCTACGCCTTCTCCCTCTTTCACTTATGCATATACACATGCAGACAAAATCGAGGCCCCCCGACGAGCACTATACCCACCCACACAATTACCGCTAATAATTATGGCGCAGCTTGAGATTGAGCAACTGATATGCGAGCGACCAGGGTTCGAGGTCGGAATGAGGTTTTTGGATTTTTGTCAATATTTTGTAGAGGAGGATATGTTTCAGATATGCTCAATTTCTTGATTTTGAGTAGTTTGAGAAAAAAATCAAAAAATGATTTCCAAAATCAACATTTCAGCTTTATACACGCATGTTCAGAGACGTTTATAGATTCATAGATTCATAGATTCATAGATTCATAGATTCATAGATTCATAGATTCATAGGTTCATAGGTTCATAGATTCATAGATTCATAGATTCATAGATTCATAGATTCATAGATTCATAGATTCATAGATTCATAGATTCATAGATTCATAGATTCATAGATTCATAGATTCATAGATTCATAGATTCATAGATTCATAGATTCATAGATTCATAGATTCATAGATTCATAGATTCATAGATTCATAGATTCATAGATTCATAGATTCATAGATTCATAGATTCATAGATTCATAGATTCATAGATTCATAGATTCATAGATTCATAGATTCATAGATTCATAGATTCATAGATTCATAGATTCATAGATTCATTGATTCATAGAATCGTCTATTTTTGCACCTTGAAACTTGAGTTTGGGACTATAAACACTCTGATGGCCGAACTTTTGCATGGTGCCCTAACTTTCCCAAAAACTCTTCCATGACCAGATTTTCAAGATTTTTTCAAATTTTCTCATTTCCAGGACGTCACATCAACACCATGCTGGATAGAAATCCATCTCCATGCTCCACTAGTGGTAATTTATTTTTTTCAAAAACTCAAATTTTTTTCGCTATTTTTTCAGTGGCTCGACGGCGTATTGAATCAAATGTCACCAACTCCACGTCCAATTTCTTCAATTTCATAAAATTTCCACATTTATTTACACAAATATATTGCAAAATGTTGATTTTAAAAAACACACACAGAGCATAATATTAACCGTATTTTGTTGAAAGACAATGCAAGTGCGCTCCACCGAACACTCTACACATTGAATATTCCATCGTTTGCCGACATTATTGATTCATCGAAATTCTCGACACCGTCGGAATCTGATTTTGTTGGTTTTTCAGATTCTGAAGATTCTTGATCCGTCTCCTGACGCAATTGACCATCAAAACGATCGGAAATCGGCGATTTCAGCTCTTTTTCGACGGTTTTTTGGAGCATTTCAGCGTTTGACCATTTTGAGGAGAGCATCATGTCTGGCACATTCTGCAAAAAAAATTTTGGTCACCCCTCAATGATGATTTTCGCCTCGAAAAACCCCTACATTCGCCGTTATGCCCAAGATTTAGTGCGAAAACTGACAAAAATGATGCTGACCTAGTTTTTGCAAAAGTTAGGCCATCTTGCAAAACCTAGGCCATTATTACATTTTACGGATTGAAAAATTTTGACCACCCCTTTAGGATTTTTTTTCTCGAAAAATGTTGATTTCCTCCTTTAAAACAACTCTCGGATTCTAAAGGGATTCGAAGATTTTGAGAAAAAACTGGGAAATATGGTGATGGCCTAGTTTTTGCAAAAGTTAGGCCATCTCGCAAAACCTAGGTCATCATTACAAAAAGTTTTGGTTACCCCCTTTAAGAATTTTTTTTTCAAGAAATAATGATTTTTACCTTAAAAAGAGCTACACTCAATACTAATTCAAAAATTCTAAGAAAAAAATGCCAAAAAAATTGATGGCCTAGTTTTTGCGAAACCAAGGCCATTATCAATAGAGCACATTTCCAACTTACCACAAAAATATCATCAGAAGTGGGCGGAGCCTCAGCTGAATCCTCAGTCCTCGATGTCGTGGCGACTACGGTAAGGGGCGTGGCTACAGTAACCATGCCGCCATTTTCCCATCGACAAATATTCAACTCCGGATGATCACGACATATCTTCCACTTTGAAAACGCTGGTTTTTTGCCCTTCTTCGGCAAGTGACGCTATAATTACTGTAGTTGAGGAGTACTGTACCTACAGTATACCTTCCATGCACAAACTGGAAGTGAATCATCTAAATTACACAAACGTTTAAGAAGTTGCTTCGGAACAAGATTCCACCGGAATGGTGAGTCGTCGGGGATGTTGGAGGACTGCAATTTTTTTCATTTTTTTGAAAGAAAATTGTAGATTTTTGTGTTTTTTGAGTCTGAAATTTGGATTCAGCGTGATTTTTACCTTGGAAAACTTGAAAATTGGACCAAAAAAGAGGTGACCGAGTTTTTGCAAAAGTTCGGCCACTAAGACTATCGGGCGCACACGGGCGAAAAAAGAGCGAAGAATCTCATTTTAAACGTCAAAAAGTTCTCAAAATTGAGTCGAAAATCGATTTTCAGACGATAAACCATTTGGTGGCCTAACTTTTGCATGATGGCCGAACTTTTTGAGAAACTCGGCCACTAGATTTTTTGAGAAAAGGTTGCAGCTTTTAGATTTTTTTGAGTCTGAAGTTTGGATTCCGTGTAATTTTTCACTCCAGGAAATGCGCAATGTTGACCAAAAATTTGTGGCCGAGTTTTTGCAAAAAATAGGCCACCACAACTTTTAAGAGATTTTTGGCTAAAAGTACTAAGTAATCTTTTTTTAATTTCAAATTTGAGGTTAAAAAACCAATTTTTCCGACCAGAAATAACTTGGTGGCCGAACTTTTGCACGATGGCCTAACTTTCCGGAAAACTCGGCCACCATGTCAAAACACTGAAATCACAAGATTTTAATTCAATTTTTCACGAGGAATCGGAATTTTCCAGTCAAAAATACCGTAACTTACCACTAAACCGGCAAAATACACACCAAAAACGATGAAAATGTGAATAAATTGCATTTCTGGAAAAAAAAACAAGAAACACACAAAAAGAGAAGCTTTTGAAATTTGGGGAGGAGAATGAAAACAAAGGAATAATTGACAGGGAATGGTTTGAACACTCAACAAATACAACACAAAATGGACAAATATGAGTGATGGGAAGGAGAGGGAGATGGGCAAATGAACAAGAAACAACACTTGAACAAAAATATATTTGAGGAATTTCGAAATGTTTCAAGTGACATTTTTTTGGTATCTAATTGTCTGGTTTTGGTGCTGAAAGTGATATATTTGACTGAAAATGTGATATTTCGACTTTTTCAGACGGTTTTCGTCGTTTTTATATGAAAATTCAGCTTTGATATGGATATTGTACATGAAAAACGTGAAAATTTGAGCAAAAATAGTGAATATAGCGATGGTTGATGGATGACCTAACACTTTTGTGAAAGTTTGGCCATCAACCAGAATGTGATTTTTTTGGCTGAAAATGTGATTTTTTGTAATTTTTTGACTATTTTTTCTCGGTTTCATGTGAAAATTCCGCCCTAATATGAATCGTTTCAACAAGAAAACGTGAGATTTTGAGCATAAGACAATGATGGCCGAGATTTTGCAAAAGTTAGGCCATCAATATGATTTTTATAGAAGTTAGGTCATCAACCAGGAAGTGATTTTTTTTTCTGATAAGATGGAATTTCTACTAATCATGACTTTTTTGGTTGAAAAGTCATTCCGACATAGAATTTTCCTCCTGGAGAAAGTGGAAGTTCAAGCTAAAACAGCAGTGGCCGAGTTTATAGGAACGTTAGGCCATCATGCAAAAGTTAGGTCATATGTGTTTCTTGATAGGTTTCAAAATTTCCCTTGCTGATTTATTCAACTATTCTTCGTTTGCAGATTTCAGGTATTTTCTGAAATATTGCAAAAAATCCAAACAAGTTGGATTTTTAGTTTTTTTTTTTAAATATACCCTTGAAAACTGGTGGCCGAGTTTTTGAGATAATTAGGCCACCAGAAATTCTATTTTCGGTCACTTGAAGATGGAGATAATGCTGAAAATCTAGCTTTTCAACAACAAAAAAACCAGAAAACAATGACTAAAGTATCATATTATATAGATTACGCAATGATTAGAAAAAAGCGACGATACATAATACATATAAAAAAAACTTTCACTACTGATAAAAAGATATATATGAAAAACCACTTGTTTTTCACACCAGACCGTTCGAATCAAACAGGAAATGATCAGAGGGAGAATACTATAGAAAGGCGGATTCATTGAATATTCAATCAAGTTGGGAGGAAATTTAAATGAATAGAATCATAGATTCATAGATTCATAGATTCATAGATTCATAGATTCATAGATTCATAGAATCATAGATTCATAGATTCATAGATTCATAGAATCATAGATTCATAGATTCATAGATTCATAGATTCATAGATTCATAGATTCATAGATTCATAGATTCATAGATTCATAGATTCATAGATTCATTGATTCATAGACCGTGAACATTGTACTATTCAAAGTGTTACAAACCATATAAATAACGTGAAACCTATTCTTCCTTGGAAAATCAAAAGAAAAGTCAATTAAAGTAAACGAAAATGGCATTAAAACGTCGAAATGGTATATACAAAAGTTGAGGCCAAACAGGTTTTGAACTGAAAAGAAGAAGGAAGAAGCATAATAATAACAATAATAATAGGCATTTGGGAGAATAGTATTGGTTTAGTGTAAGAATGCTTATAACATGTTGATGCCCTCCCACTATGAAGATGGCATTGTTATCAATTTGTGATAGCCGCATTGATTAATTGGTTTGTTGCGCGAATTGAAGGAGAATTGTTACAGTGTAACGGTTGGAAAATGATGACTGATTGGAAATGACACAGTTGAATTGAAGGAAATTTATGGAGATTTGGGCATTTTTAAAGCTTTTTCATGAGGAAATTGGATGAAAATATATTCGGAAGAACAATCGAGATGAATAAATAAAACTGAAATCGTAAAAATCGCCTCATTTCAGCTGTAGACTTTTCTCGACCTGTAAAATTTTTTTCTACACGGATTCCCATGTTGCATGGAGATTCGGGCATTTTTAAAGCTTTAGACTTGAGTATCTTTGCTTTTTTTGTTAGAAAATCGGCACTTGGATGCTGAAAAAGATGATTTTGAAACGATAAAGGGGAAGATTGAAACTGAAATTGCAAAATTCCATAATTTTCCAGCTAGATACACTTTCTAATCTGTACCATTCTCTTCTTCTGCAAAAAAATTACAAATTTTAAAATTTTTCAATAAAAAACTTATTTTTCTTCTTATTTTTCGCCTTTTTCCCTCAAAATCTGTTTATTGTAATTTATTTTATTCCAAAAATGACTAGAGAGTGTGTAAAAAGTGGAGAGTTTACACTCGCTAAACAACAAGCTGATGAACAGTCGGAGTATCGTACCAATAATTTATTGATTGTTTTTTCTATTTTTTAGTGTAAAATTGTGAATTTTGGTGTTTTTCATGTAAAAAAATCTTATTTTCTAGTAAATTTCAATTTTTGAAACTTATGTTTATAGGAAAATTCAAGTTTTTAAGTAAAACATGGCGGTTATGAACAATTCGATGTACTTGTGGCTCTTTTTGGTGTTTTCTTCACTGATTTTCTCTTTTCATCCATCAAAAGTTTGACATTTTGAAAACTCAGGTGCTAAAAACTTAAATTAACCTAAAAATACGTTGAAAATAATGGTTTTTCACCCAAAATCTCTAAAAATCGCCTCTATTTCCATCATTTGCATTTCTTCTTGTTATTCATAAAATTTTGTCATAAAAACGCTTTGAACAGCTGAAATTTCTATAATTTTCTCGATTCATTCGGAAAAAATCTTGAAAAAAACGTTTAAAATTTCAAATAAGTGGTCTCACCACGAAAACGCTTTACCGTAGTCTTGAATAATTTTTTTCCGTTTAAAACGAGCAATAGATCCATTTTTCATCATTTTTAGACATAATTTTCAGAAAAATGAGTTCTCAACCATCAACAACTCGACCATCAGCTGCAACCTATCGAGATTCAGCACAAGTGAGTCTTCCTAAACCTATAAATTCCCAAATAATCGCGTTTCAGTTCGCAGTTCGTGCAACCAGTTCGGTATTCATCCTCTATCTTCTCCTCATCCCAATTTTCTTCAAATTACCAACTGTTGCTTACAACATCTGCAAAGGGCTCGTAAGTTTTATCATTTTTCCTCCATAAAACGTATTTTCAGGCACTTTTCGAGATTGTGATGTTCGTTGGAAGAGAGGCCGATTGGCTCGGATTCGTCGTTCTTCACTTCCTTTCTCAGGTTTTTTCAGCTAAAAAATCACGGGAAAAAACTGTGAACCTTGCAGGCATCACTCCTAATCCTCCCAATCCTTCACACAGTCACCGTCATCATGAACCACGAAGACGCATCCAATATTAAAAAGCTCTTCGATGAATGGACAATGGACGATCTTCGCGTCTTCTTGATTCAAGGCGAGAACATTTTCTTCCATGCTGCCACCACTTGCTGTAAGTTTTCACCTTTTTTCTCCCAAAATCAAGAATTTTTTTCAGTTATCATCGTTAGAATGATGTTCATCTGGTGCTGGATCCACTCAACAATTGTCAGAGACGCAATGCGCAAGTATTTCGGCAAATAATCCCACTAAAAGTTTATTAATTTCCTTGTTTTATCCATTTGTTGAGAAAATCTGAAATTCTTCGATTAATTTTGTTGTTGCTTTCAAAGTATTATTCAATTTTCTAATAAACTTGTTTTATCCATGATTTTTATTGATTTTTGGCAAGTTTTTTTAAACTTTCTAATATTAGTTTCTACAAAAAAATCCAGTTTGCAACAGCTGTTTGCAGAAAATGGTCGTTGAAGAACCGACAGATCCAAAGGTTAAGGTTGGTGAAAAATTAGTGATATTTATAGAGAAAAATGGTCATTTTTGGAAGATTTCGGAGTAAAAACGCATCGAAAAGCAAAAAAATAACGGCGGAGAGCGGTTTTATTCCAAAAATTTATACTAATCTTTGAAAAAACACTCGAAAACCCATTTCAATGCAAGAAAAAATACAAAAACCTGTCTATATCCAGCTGTTTTAGCCGTTTCTTGCAGAATTTCTTTTCCAAGCTCATATCAGAGCCAAATCAAAAAGTTGTAGCTTTTTCCAGACTGGACTCCGTTTTTGTACTGCATACTTCCTCCTCGTATCACTCATTTTCCCAATTGGCTTCTCTCTACCATCGTCTGCTTACAAATTCTGCGCAGCTTATGTAAGTTTCTCCAGCTGAAATCAAAAAACCGAGGAAAAGTTGTTCAGGCACTCTTCGAGGTTGTGATGCTGTTAGGAAACGAGGCTGATGTACTTGTAATGATCGTGATTCACTTCCTTTCTCAGGTATTTTAATTTTTCTTCAGTTAAACCAATAAAAATTCTTCCAGGGAATGCTCATCCTCATCCCAATCACTGCCTTCTACACTGGCATTGATGCGCTGATGAATAAAGGCGAATATTGCGATCCAGACACATTTTTGTGCAACGAAAAGACATGGACTGCAATAATCTTGGGTTTAATCATCACACTTGGTAAGCATCTTTCTTCAAGAATCCGTATCAGTGAGATTTTTAGTTATCATCTGCCGTATCTTCCTCATGTACATTCTAATCGAGTACAAAATCATCAGCAACATGATCAAAAAAGAACGCGCCAAAATTCACGCTGGCAAGGTATAAATCTGTTGTTTGTTAGCTTTTAAAGCATCATTTGTTGTTCCATGTTGTTAATAAAATTGTTTTATCCGTAAAATATGTTGTTCCTTCTGTTTCGTTAAGTTTGATAACTTGAAAGTACCGATTTTCCTGAAAATTTCAGAATTTTAAATGGTTTTTGTAGAAAATGGTCGTTGAAGAACCGAAAGTTCCAAATGTTAAGGTTGGTGGAGGACATCAGGGAATAAGAGACCTAAAAAGAGATTTTTCAGCATGAACTCCGTTACTACACCGCATTTCTCCTCATCGCAACACTCATTGTTCCGATTTTCGTCCCTCTACCATCGGTAGTTCACAAGTTATGCGCAGCTTATGTAAGATCTCATATTTTTAATGGAAATTATGAAAACTGTTGTTCAGGCACTCTTCGAGGTCGTAATGTTGTTGGGAACCGAGACTGATGTACTCGCAATGATCGTGATTCACTTCTTTTCTCAGGTTTCCTTTATTTTCTATTTTTTTTAACCAAAATGTATTTCCAGGGAATGCTCATCCTCATCCCAATCACCGTCTTTATCGCTGGAATTGATGCGCTGATTGATTCGAGCAAATATTGCGATTCAAAAACATACGATTGCGGTTTCAAGGCAGGGTTTGCAATCTTCTGTGGTGTAATCACTACATTTCGTAAGTTTTTTTTCCTTCAAGATACTGTATCAATAGGTTTTAGTTATCATTACCCGCATTTTCTGGATGTATCTTCTCATCGACGACATCATCTTCAACAACATAATCGAGAAGGAAAACGCCAAAATTCGCGCTGGTAAGGCATAAATCTGTTGTTTGTTAGCTTTTAAAGCATCATTTGTTGTTCCATGTTGTTAATAAAGTTGTTTTATCCATAAATTATGCTGTTGTTATTGTTCCATCAAGTTTGAATACTTGCAAGTACCGATTCACCATGAAATTTCAGATTTTCACATGTTTTTGCAGAAAATGATCGCTCGAAAACCGGCCGATCCGGATGCTAAGGTTCGTTGCAAAATTTTCGGTCTTTCTGAAATATTCGTGTTCCCAGATCTTTCTCCGTTTCTTCACTGCCCTCTTTCTCATCGCAACTCTTGTTGTCCCAATGTTCGTCCCTCTACCATCGATCGTTCACAAGATATGCGCAGCTTATGTAAGAATTCCATTTTTTTGAAGTTTTTTTTGAACAGAAAAAAGTTGTTCAGGCACTCTTCGAGGTTGTAATGTTGGTGGCAACCGAGACTGACATACTCGGAATGATCGTGATTCACTTCCTCTCTCAGGTAATTTTTTTTGATTTAGTTTATCAACCTATATCGATAACGCGATCGCGCCAGATTCAACGGAAAAGATTATGGTTTCAAGTCGTGACTTTCGGAATGGGTATATTGGTGATAAGTGGATAATTTTCCAGGGAATGCTCATCCTCATTCCAATCGCAACGTTTATCCGTGCCATTTACTTGGCGGCGAATCCAAAAGTATGCAAAGAAGAGCTCGATTGGGACAGCATTGAAACCATTGATCTCCAAAGAGCCGAGAGATCCCAGTGCTACAAGGTTCGAAACGATCAGGAGTTTGAGACAGGCGCCTCAATCATCGGTGGTGTGATCTTCACAGTCGGTACTCTGTTTTTCTTTCCGAATTTTCAATTCAAAATTAAATCGGTTGCAGTTATCATCACCCGCATCCTCGTCATCTACATTCTCATCGACTATCAAACCAAATGCAACACAATCAAGAAGGAAAACGCCAGAATTCGCGCTGGTAAGGCATAAATCTGTTGTTTGTTAGCTTTTAAAGCATCATTTGTTGTTCCATGTTGTTAATAAAATTTTTTATCCATAAAATATGTTGTTGCTTCTTTGTCATCAAGTTTGATAACTTGCGATTATCGCTTTTCCCTGAAATGGATGATTTTCACAAGTTTTTGCAGAAAATGGTCGATAAACAACTAAAATGGAACCAAAGCATGAATTTGAAAGTGAGTTTATCATTTCTAAAATCAGAAGCATCCTCAATTTTCAGATCTTTCTCCGTTTCTTCACTGCACTCGTTCTCATCGCAACAATTGCTGTTCCAATACTCATCACTCTACCATCGGCTGTTCACAAGATATGCGCAGTTAATGTAAGAATCGTCGTTTAATCACCCAAAAAAAGGTGTTCAGGCAATTTACGAGATCGTGATGATGTTTGTGATTGAGGCTGATATGCTCGAAATGATCGTACTTCACATATCTACTCAGGTAACTTTGTTGACCACAGTTTATTATAAATACGTAATGGTGTCCCAAGAAAGCGTCAAAAAGACAGTTTTGTCGTTGAACACAAAGAAAGTTATGGAAAAGTACATAATTTCGAAGTTATTCTTGAAAGGAAAGAAGTTTCGTAAAAGATTTCGATTAATTGTAAATCGAATTACTCAAGCTAAAAAAATTTGTGATAATATCCATGAAAAATAAGTGAACAAATATCCCAATCTTTTTCAAATCGGTATGATCTACGTAAATAGATTGCTTTCACTGTAAAAATAATTTTAAAAGTTTAAAAATTTACATAAAATGTGTATTTCTAGATGAAAACCATTGGAAATCACAAAAAAACATTTTAAAAAATTGAAAAAAACGCAGCGCGATTGCTCTAAAAATGACGTTTTGTCTTTTTCTGTTTTTGTTGGCATTTCGTCCAACAAAAAATTTTGCAGGCGGTTCTCCTATTCATCCCAATCACATCATTCATCATTGGCGTTCATTGGATCACAAACGAGCAACAATTCTGTGATTTGACCGATTCAACTTGCAAACATGAACTCCAATTAGCTGCATGGTCATCAATTCTCTCTGGGTTACTCATCACACTTTGTAAGATTCTTTTTCCGATTCTTTTCATCAAAATTAGTACATTTCAGTCATCATCTGCCGCATTTTCTTCATCTACATGCACATCGTCTACAATTTCTACAACACAGACACGGCTGAAGACTCGAAATCCGCAATCTCGAAAAAGGTAAGAAAGGCGAAGAAGGCTGTTGAATGTTCAAAACATTTGTATAAAGCTGCCAAATCATTGCTTTGAATTTTTTTGGTTGCTATTTAATAAATTTGTTGTATTGCTAAACCTTGTACTTTTTTGTCTTTCTTCAAGTTTTGCCAGCTTGCTACTATATCGATTTCACGAAAGATATCATATTTTTAAGGGTTTTATAGAAAAATGACGGCTCGACAACTAACCTGGAATCGAAACTGGAACTTGAAAGTGAGTTTTTCTTCATATGTTTGTTCAAAATCATACCTTCTCGGAGACACCGGGCGAGTTTTATGCACCTCAAACAGATTGAATACCGTGAAATATTTCCGTCCACGGGTTCCACTTTTTGTGCTTTCCCAAGGACTTCGGGCTTGATCATGGCTCCCGTTTTCTGCAGAAATTATAACTTTACCTCATTTTTTGTCAGAGAGTGAAAGTTTTTCGCAATACACACATTTTCCATCGAGCACTGGTCCCGTTCCATCAACTTTTTTCTAAATCCCACACGCCCCGCTTTTTTGCCAAAAATAGTATCCTAACTATGCTCAAAAAGATCGAGAGAAACAAAATTATTAGCCTGTTTAAATACCATTAAAATTAGCATTGACCAAGAAAACATTTGGAAATTTCTCCTTTTTCACCGATCGAATTCCTCATTTGAACTGAAAAAATGATAACTAAATTTCAGATCCTTCTCCGTTTCTTCACTGCATTCTTCTTCATCGCAACACTCGCTGTCCCAATTTTCGTCTCTCTTCACTCGTATGTTCACAAAATAGGCGCAGCTTATGTAAGATTCCATATTTTTAATGAAAATGAAGAAAAGTATTGTTCAGGCCCTCTTCGAGATCGTAATGTTGTTGGGAACCGAGGCTGATATACTCGACATGCTCATATTCCATTTCATTTCTCAGGTATATAATCATCCTATAATCATCAACCAATATGTTTTCAGGGAATGCTCATCGTCATTTCAATCACAGCGTTGATCCGTGGAATTTACTTGGTTGTGAATGAGAACGATTATTGCAAAGGGGACAAATACGATGGATTGCACGCGTGGTTGGAGTGCCGAAAAGATCTGGATTCCGAGGCATGCGTCTCAACCGTCAGTGGTTTGATCTTCACAATTGGTAAGACAAAATCAGCAGAATTTTATTGTGTTTAATGGACCTTTTCGAAGAGCAGCGCGTTTTTGAGGCGGTTTGGCTGAAAATTCGACCAAAAACTGGGAGAAGGTCGGGTTGTAAATCGTTTTCATTAATTTTGGATTTATTCAATTGAAACGTTCTATTTGAATTGTTTTTCTCCACCATCCACATAAAAATGCACTGAGAAATTGATTATTGATTTAATTACAGCCCGAGTTTTAAGCCTGATCGCACCATGAGCATAGGTTAACAATGAAAAACAACGCAGGGAAAATCAGCAATTGACTCTCAACTTTTATTATTTCAGTCATCATTCTCCGCCTTCTCACCATCTACCATCTCATCAAAGACAAAATCATTTACAAGACATTCGAAAAGGAAAATGCTAGAATTCGCGCTGAAAAAGTATAAATCTATTGTTTTCCTGCTTTTAAAGCATCATTTGTTGTTCCATGTTGTTAATAAAGTTGTTTTTATCCTTTTTATGTTAGAATTTCTTGGTTTGGTCAAGTTTACATGCTTGAAATATCAATTTTCCAAACATTTTCAGAGAAAATCTATGTTTTTTATACAGAAAAATGAGTTCTCCACTCACTTTCACTGCATCCTATCGTGCAGCAGAGACAGTAAGTTGATCCAAATTATATTTTCCATTAATAATTTCGTTTCCAGTTCGCAGTCCGTACAATGAGTTCGGTATTCATCCTCTATCTTCTCCTCGTCCCGGTTCTTTTTGATCTATCGAGCTTGGCTCATAACATTTGCAAAGGATTCGTAAGTTATTTTCCGACAAAACGGCTGAAGAATATGAAGTTGAAGAAAAAAGCGGACTGAGATGATGAATTTTATTGGCTGAGTTGAAGAAATTTCAAAACCGTCGAGCCTGCAACGTAAATTCGTTGTTCGGATTCTCTTGAACGCTTAAAACAGACAAAATCTTCATAAAAACGTCATTTCAACGGTTTTGGAAGTTCTTCAACTTACTTTTAGTCCGTTTTCATTCTAACAACTCGACCTTCTTAAACTCATTTCTTCTTCTGTTTTCTGGCATATGGAGGGATTATTTCAGGCGCTTTTCGAGATTGCGATGTTCGTTGGAAGAGAGGCCGATTGGCTCGGATTCGTCGTTCTTCACTTCCTTTCTCAGGTATTTTTTAACTGAAAAATCACAAGAAAATAACGGTGAACCTTTCAGGCATCACTCCTAATCTTCCCAATCACCCACTCAATCTTGATCATCTTCTACTACGAATACTCAACCCAATCAGCCATATTTATCAAACAGAATGATATTGATCAATTATCCCGTTTCTTGCTCGATGACATTACAATTATCAGCCATGCCGTTTATACATTCTGTAGGTTTTCGCCTATTTTTTCCGGAAAATAGGGTTTTTTGCAGGTATTACCGTCAGAATGGTGTTCATTTGGTACTGGATCAAACAGACAATCGTTAGAGACACAATGCGCACATATTTTGCCAAATAATCCCATTTTTCTGTTATTTTTGTTGTTACTTTTTCCTCCATTTGTTGTTAATGAAGTTGTTTTATCTTCTAAGCCTCTGAAAATATTGATTTGCAAGTTTCCCAGCTGCAAAGTATCGATTTAAAGTTTATTTCAGAGATTTAAAACGGTTTTTTATAGAAAATGACAATGATCGACGATACATTAGCAACTGAAAAAGAGCAGATAAATGTTGAGATGTGGTTGTTGAAAGTGAGTCTTTTATCGCTTCTTGTTTTTAACTTATTCCATTTCAGTTCATTCTTCACTGCTTCTCCGTCTTCTTTATCATCGCAGTTTTTGTCGCCCCACCGTTGCTCAATCTACCGGATTTCCACTACTCGGTCTACTTTGCTTATGTAAGATTTATCAATTGGGGTTTTCAGCTTTTTCTGAAGTTCGGCTTTGCAAAATTCTTTGGCTTAACTTTAATTATTGATATGTGAAGTTACTCATTCGATAATAATTTGCAAACATTTCTTTTGCTACTATTTTTCAAGTTATGATCCTTTTCACTTTTGTTTCCGCTGAAGGAGCCTCTTAGCAAGTTTCAAAATGCTCCGAAAGACTCATATTCCTACAAAAACAGAAAAAAATACGAAAATCGATAGCTTCAAGAATCATCAGTATCTTTGCAGCCAAAACGGTGTATCAAGTTGAAAACTACATGAAAACTTTAACTGAGGGTATATTTTAGAAGTCATAGTTGCATTTTGTAATAATGGAGTCTTCTAGTTAGACTGTTTGATATTTTACCAATCGAATTAGATAATCGTTTCAGTATCAAGTATTTTCATAAAAAATTGACGGGAAATAAAGTAGGGCTCCGACACAAAATAGGAAAAACTTTTTTTTTTGAGAAAAAGGAGATGATGTTTAACGGGACACAAGCCTGCTATATTTAGTGATAATTCAAAGTAGAACTGCTGAAAAAAAAAGAAACTCACAAATTCAAAGGCATATTTACTATATTTTCTGTTTTCAGGTGGTATACGAACTCACAATGTCATCTGCAGTAACCCATGAGATGCTTGAATTTATCGTAGTTCACTTACTACTCCAGGTATTCAACAGTTTTTTTTCGATAAAGTCATGACTATACCAGGTGGTGCTCATATCCATCCCAATCTCATCATTCACCATTGGCATCTATGTCCTATTCAATGATAGGAATTCATGTGATAATCGACACCAGTGTAATATGGATCGAAATGCTTTAATTGGAAGCATTTGTGGTATCGCCCTTACATTGAGTGAGTCGATTTTTCGAAAAATTTCAAAATGAGCTATTTTCAGTCATGCTCTACCGCATCTTCTTCATCTATCTTTCCATCAACACGATCATTAGCAAGAAAAACAACACTGAAAATATCAAAAATCTCGTTGAAATTGTATAAAATAGTTCCATTTGTTTCTCAGGTAACTCTTTTTGTCTGAAAATGCTGATGAAGCCGCTGGAAATTACAGGCATCACTCCCAATTACCCACTCAATCTTGATCATCTTCTACTACGAATACTCAACCCAATCAGCCATATTTATCAAACAGAATGATATTGATCAATTATCCTGTTTCTTGCTCGATGACATTACAATTATCAGCCATGCTGTTTATACATTCTGTAGGTTTTTACTCATTTTTTCAGTGAATATGGTTTTTTTGCAGGTATTGTCATCAGAATGGTGTTCATTTGGTACTGGATATATCATAAATTTGTTAGAGACACAATTAGTCCCATTTTTTGTTATTTTGTTAGAAAAAACACCCAAAAATTGTTGAAACTGTTTCAAATTTGTTGAGAATGTACATTTTATATTGCTAATAAACTTTGTTTTGTTCCAAATTTTTTTTGTTTGGTTCCATTGAGTTTTCAAGCTCCGAAATATCGATTTCTCATATAATTTGCTGTTTTTAACAAGGAAGGAGATTTTAACATTTGCTGAAAGTTGAAACATAAATTTGTACCCTCCTGGAGTGTAGAGTAAAAATTTATAGGCGCCAAAACTGAGTTTCAGCCGAGATAAATTCCTCTGAAATTTTCAGCAAAACAAAAAAAAGAGCATCTGGCACCAAATCGTGAATTAAAACATACTAAAACATACATCGTGAGTCACGGGTGCAGTTATGCAACTATGTTTTTTGCAATTTGAATGCCAGAAGCTCAATTTTTTTGCTTGGATGAAAATTTCAGAGAAATTCATCTTGGCTAAAACTGAGTTGTGGCACTTATAAATGTTTTTATGTACCCTCGAGGGTGCCTCCAGAATGGTACAAATTACAGAAAAAGTTAAAATTCCCTCTTCACGGTCGTTCCTTGTAGATAATTTCTCAAGTATTTTTCAGAGAAAATGGCACACTATTCTACGACTGATGCTCGACCAATAATCTTCACTTTGTTTCTGTTGAAAGTGAGTTGTTCTTTTCTTGAATCTTGTCAAATATCCGAAAGTCAGTTTTTGAAAAACACATTTTGGATGTTTATTATCAGCAGTTGAATTTTTTTCAAAGTTTCTGTTGAAAAATTTATTGCCTCTTAGGTTTAACCATAGGTAGAATACCCTATTTTGGAGAACAATCTAGAGCCCGTGATTTTAGAGAGAAAGTAGTATAAGTGAGATTCGTGGTCGGTGTTTCAGAAGCACTTGAATAAATTTTCCAGAAAGAAAATTTCAAAAAAGGTCTTTTAAATGTCGGATCCTTGACTCGACCAAAAAAGATCCCAAAATCTTAAAAGTTACCCATAGATCCGCTTTATTCAACCTATGCTCATGAAAAAACCAAACAAACCCTTTTCCAGCTCATTCTTCTTTTCTTCACCGCATTCTTCTGTTTCGTAACAATCAACACTTTCATGGACATACCTACACTGTCTATCACTCAAATTGGCTTTGCAGTTTATGTAAGTCAACTTATTTTATCTTAAAAAGATTATATTGATATTCAGGCACTTTTCGAGATTGCGATGATGTTGGCAGCTGTCGAAGAAATGCTTGTAATGATTGTGATTCACTTTGTTTCCCAGGTGATTTGATTTTTGAATCTTGGACTTCACACTCTTTTTTTCTTAAAAAGAAAGTGTTTAAAAAAACAGAGCTAGCTTGATTTTTTGTATAAATAACGTGGATAGCTTGATACAATAATTTCAGGTGATGCTCTTGCTCATTTCAATCACAATGCTCATCGCTGGGCATCATTTATCGATTATGGAGTATAATAATTGCAAATCACACAAATCCCAATGCCATGATCGTGCTGGACCCCTCCCGGGAGCTCTTTTCTTCTGTGGTATGGTCTTCACACCTGGTAAGCTTTTCCTATACTTAAAATTGTTTAAATACATTGTGTTTCAGTACTCATCTTGCGCATCATCTTCATGTATTTCCTCATCATCAAGACGAAAGAACTCAAAAAAGTTCCGATCGAAAAACTTGAATATATTGTTTCTTAGCTTTCAAAGCATCATTTGTTGTTTCATGTTGTTAATAAACTTGTTTTAATCCTCTAATTGCATAATTTCAAGATTCAATGCAAGTTTTAAAGCTTAAAATATCGTTTCCGTCTTTTTTCTAACATTTGGAATGAATGATTTTCAGAAAAAATGGCACACTATTCTACGTTGGATGAGCAGCCAATAAGCTTCACTTTGCTCAAATTAAAAGTGAGTTTTTCCTCCTATTTGATCTAAACAGGGCTTGATCTGAATATATGGAAAGGATTAGTTGAATGTACACGTTAATAGTTTTTTTTTTCATGCAGAATCCATATTTATACTCACTAGGGACAGATCTGAACTCAGTAAATAGTATTTTTAATGTAGCTTCCAAATTCATAATCACTCTCTTCTAAATAACTCTCCGTCGTAGACGATTAAGCCCAAAACTCCCGGATTTTGCTCAAAAATGACGAAACTTGGTCAGAAGGCTCGAATTTTGATTTCTCAAAAGCCTCTTCAGCAAAAACTGAATATGAATTTGTATTCTACATGAAAAATGCTATTGAATGGTGCACATAACTAGCGATTTCCCTGGTCAGTTTTCACCGAAGAAACGCCTTGAAAAATTGCCATTTTATCAAATTACATAGTTTTAGACAAAATTCGCATGTTTTGAGCCTCGTCGACTACAAACAAGGCTTCTTTGGCGGAAAATGAATATGAATTTGGGTTCTTAGTTCAAAAACAAGCTAACGATTGACATATTTTCTTATCCTTATCCATATATTGAGTGCTCACCCGTCACTATTTCAACATCGTTTTTTCAGCGCAAACTTCAATGCTTCACAATATTCTTCTGTTTCGCAGCACTCGTTGTTTCGATGGGCATGGATACACTGTCTACCACTCAGATTGTTTTTGCAGTTTATGTAAGTTATTAAAAATATTTACAACTTAACAATATATGTCTAGGCAATTTACGAGATTGTGATGATGATCGGAACCGATTTTGAAATTCTTGCAATGATCGTGATCCACTTCATTATCCAGGCGATGCTCTTGCTCTTTTTCGGTACAATGCTCATCAAAGGGTTTTATTATGCGGCGAAATCCCGATATTACTCTGAGTCACGCGAGGAAGAATTGCTAACCATTGCCGGTTTCGCATTCCTCGTTGGTATCATCTTCACACCTGGTAAGTTTTTCTCCCTTTTTTTTCCTAAAATATTGTGTTTTTTCAGTCCTCATCTGCCGCATCAACTGTATGTATTCCTTCATTGTCAAGAAGAGAGAACTCAATAAGAATCCAGATGTTCAGAAAGTTTAATTAATTTTATTGCTTTAAAAGTGTTATTCGTGGTTTTTTGTAATTAATAAACATGTTTTATCCTTCTAAATCTGTAAAATAGTGATTCTTCTAAAGTTTCTAAGCTTCAATTTACTTTTATTTAAGCCTAACTGTCTGAATATTGGGTTTGTCAGAAAAATAGATAAGGAAAGCGATTCAAAATAGTTTACTCTTGTTGAACATGTACTATTCTTTCGTTTTCGCCAAACAGTTTTTTAACATGTGTGATGAGCTTTAAAACGTCCCAATTTTTGCACAAAAGCAGTGGGAAACCACAGAAGGTGTCTCGGGTGACCATTTTGAAAATTTTAAAAAAGTGACAACTCTACAGACAGACTAAACGGCAAAAGTATCCAGCCATCTGTGGAACGTTTAAATCTAGTTATGCTTAAAGATGTGATCAAAAATTAGCCTAACATCTTCTTCAGAGTGACAAAATTACATTTTTACGCCTGTTTTTGACCATACTTAAGACCATCACTAGAATTTTTCTCGTCCATTTCACTAGATCACAAGGCTCTGACACACTAAAAAATTTTCCAAACTAATTTTCTGAAAAAAATTTCCAAAAAGCCAAGGAAAAGCCAAAAGAAAAACAGTAGTTCTGCCAAAATTTGTACTATTCGATTTTTTCATAAAAGAGATAAGGGGAGACCATCACCTACTTTTTTCGCCTGCTTCGCGGCCTGCCCCCTCCCTCGTGGATGTTCAAGTTCCTCCCTCACCCAGCCCCGAAGTTAACGATTTTAAACATTTTTTCTTTCAGAAAATGGTAACTTTGACGTTTCCAAGAGAGCTGATCGAGGGAAAAGTGAGTTTTCATTCAAAAAATCTTAAAATCAAACTTTTCCAGAGTTTATCCCGCCTCTTCACAGCAATCTACATCATCGCAACACTTGCTATCCCATTTCTCATGAAACTACCAACATTTGTTCATTTTCCATGTGCAGCTTATGTAAGAATCTTCTAATTAACATTTTGAAGCAATTTGTAACTTTCAGGCGATATTCGAGCTCGTAATGTGGGTAGGAAACGAGGCGAATGTCCTGGAAATGGTTGTATTGCTCATGTTTTCACAGGTAATTATTTTCTCATTGATTTTCATCAAAGTCTGCTTCTAGGTGATCATCATCTTCGTGCCAATCGCATTGTTTATCGCTGGCATTTATTGGATGATAAATATCAAAGGAATATGTGGCATCTATTATTCATGCAGAAAAGACCTGGAAGATTCTGCAACTGTTGCCATCGTTTTTGGCTTTTTCTTCACACTTCGTGAGTTATTTTTGAAGTTATCGGAAAAAAATAATCCCATTAGTTTTCCCCGTTACGTTTTTTCGTTTAAAAAAGCAACTGTCTTAACATGGTATTTGGTCATCATTAATTTCTAGAAAACATGTTGTAATTTGTGATAGTCTGAAATGTGCTGGGAAAATATTTCAGCCGTCATGGAGGTTTGAAAGCCGTTATAGACCAGAACATGACCTAATAAATGCCTGAAATTGTCTCAAAGCGTAAATAACCTTCGAAACATGTTTTTGGCTAGGTTTCGATTCATAGCTGCCTTCAAACCTTCCAGTGACGGCTAAAAATATGTTCCTTTCACAGTTTAAGCGTCCAAAGTGATAACATTTCGTGCCACCCATGCAAGACACCATATCGAAGTTTTTAGCACTATTTTGATCTATAACTCGTTTTAAATATCACGATTACGGTTGTCTCTGTAGATTTTAGTTCTAAAAATTGCTCCGGCGTCGTTTCTAAATGCAGTTAAACTCCTCCTTTTTTGCAACTTGTTATGGAAATTTTGTTTTTTTCACCGAAAATCAAAACTTTGTGCATTTGAATCCTTTCAACTCATTTCAGTCACCCTGGTCCGCTTCACCTTCACCTGTTTTCAAGTCATCGACAAAGCCGACGATGTTAATGTGGATGAAGATAATGATAGAAATCTTGTTAGAAACATGTAATGAATTGTTGATTTGTTTTGTTAATAAAGTTGTTTGTTTTTAAATTTTGAAACTATCGACTTTTTTCGCAGTTTTTAGCTGTAAAATACCTTTTAGTCAGCTACCAAATTAAAAATTTATTCAGAAAATGACCACTAAACAACTAAAAACCTCGATGGAAAACGTTGATTGGTGGAAAGTGAGTATTTTTGATCTACTGAAATCAATCAATAATTCCAGTTCGTTCTCCGCATCTACACCACATTCTTCCTCATCGCAACACTTGCTGTCCCAATTTTCATCGCTCTTCCATCGTATGTTCACAAGATATGCGCAGCTTATGTAAGATTTTTCAATATACACAAATATCAACGAAAAATGAGTGTTCAAAGTCAGGCTTTCTACGAAGTCGTAATGTTGCTCGGAAAAGAGGCAAACATCCTCAAAATGATTGTGTTCCACTTCCTTACTCAGGTATTATGACTTTTATGAATCTATGAATCTATGAATCTATGAATCTATGAATCTATGATTCTATGAATCTATGAATCTATGAATCTATGAATCTATGAATCTATGAATCTATGAATCTATGAATCTTTGAATCCATGAATCTATGAATCTATGAATCTATGGATCTATGGATCCATGGATCTATGAATCTATGAATCTATGGATCCATGGATCCATGGATCTATGAATCTATGAATCTATGAGTCTACGAATCTATGAATCTATGAATCTATGAATCTATGAATCTATGAATCTATGAATCTATGAATCTATGAATCTATGAATCTATGAATCTATGAATCTATGAATCTATGAATCTATGAATCTATGAATCTTTGAATCCATGAATCTATGAATCTATGAATCTATGGATCCATGGATCTATGAATCTATGAATCTATGAGTCTACGAATCTATGAATCTATGAATCTATGAATCTATGAATCTATGAATCTATGAATCTATGAATCTTTGAATCCATGAATCTATGAATCTATGAATCTATGGATCTATGGATCTATGAATCTATGAATCTATGAATCTATGAATCTATGAATCTATGAATCTACGAATCTATGAATCTATGACTATTCCCTTCAGGCGATGCTCATTCTCATCCCAATCGCTTCGGTATACGCTGGATATTACTTGACAAATTATAATCCTAAAGTATGTGTCAAGGAGTTTGACTGCGATTCTGCTACCATCTGGGGTGTCGTCTTCACAATTGGTAAGCCTAAGTCGAGAAAAATTTGAAAATCCCTTGCATTTTTCAGTGATCACCTGCCGCATGTTCACCCTCTACTCACTTATCAAAGAAACCATCGTTATCAACACAATCAAGAAGGAATTTGCAAGAATGCGACTTGAAAATGTGTAAATCATTAGCTTTTAAAGCATTTTGTTGTTAAATTTTGTTAATAAAGTTGTTTTATCCTTCAAATGTTCCTGATTATTATTGATTTGGCAGTTTTCTAGCTGAAAAGTACTATTTTAATAAATTTTAAGACTAAACGAAAGTTTTTTGCAGTAAAAATGGCGACACTCGTCAATTGGAATGATATTCAACCGGTGAGAATTGTGAAAAAGTAAAAAATTTCATAATTATTGAGTTTTCAGAGACAAATAACATTCTTCGATATTCCACAGAAAGTGAGTATTTTTTTTACTTTGAAAATCAGTTGTGGAGGATATTCATGAGATTGCTTGTACGAAGAATGAAACAAAAAATTGCTCAATAGATCCTTTTGATGAGTACTAAAAATGTCGTTTGGTGCTAAAATGGTATTGTTTGATGAGAAGTTTTGGTACAGTATAGATCTACGTAGATGATAACTTTTATTTATACAATCTCGAGTTTCCAACTTATTTTTCTAGTGAAGTAATCGGCTCTCGGACTTGAAACCGGAAGTTTCGAAACTGAATGTGATCTATTTTAATCAGATTAGCTGCAAAAAAATTGAATATTGAAATGGTAGATGTAGAAAAATATGCCCATGAGAATGAATGTTAACGCTGTTTCAAAAATTGAACTTTTACACTTTTACACAACTAACAATATTGCGTTAGTGTTTCTAAATATACACAAAAAAACATATTTAATGTTTTCAGTTGTTTTGTGTAAGTAGTTGATTTGATCACAAAAGTCTCGGTTTCGAGATATCCGGCTTCGAATTGTCCGAGCCTAGTAATGTTGTAGAGATGACAAAACAGATGTATAATCTTTTTATCTAGCAAAACTTTGTTTCATTTTTGGTACAAACAATACCAGGCCGAATTCCTATGCAGATTTAGAGGAAATAATCACTTTTTTCAGCTAATGTTCATATATTTCCAACTTGCCTTCATCAGTATCTTCATGTTTTTCCAAACTTCCTTCAAAGAAGAATTCACACTTGCTGATTTATTAACCGTAAGTTTTTCTGCTATTTTCTGCGAAGTTTTCACATTTTCAGGTACTTTTCCTTGTCGGCATCGCTTTTGTCTTCCTAATGGATTATCTTGTCTTCATGACAATCTACTTTGTGTTGATCGTAAGTTTTAGTCTTTTTTCCGACAAAAATAGAGATTTTTCAGTGCTGGAAGCTGAGACATATTAAATTCTTCATTACAACTGCTGGTGAAGTAATTGAAAGTATGAATTTTTTGACATTTTCATAGAAAAACCCCTGAATTTCAGAATGCCTGATTCTCAATGAATGTGGACCGACATGGGAGGAATTGGATGTCGATTCGGGATATTTTTACAATTGGAAACTTTGGTTGGTAGTTGCTGCAAGTCTTGCTTTTTCAATTTGTAAGTTTTTTGATTCATAGATTCGTAGATTCATAGATTCATAGGTTCATAGATTCAGAGATTCATAGATTCATAGATTCATAGATTCACAGATTCATAGATTCATAGATTCATAGATTCATAGATTCATAGGTTCATAGATTCAGAGATTCATAGATTCATAGATTCATAGATTCACAGATTCATAGATTCATAGATTCATAGATTCATAGGTTCATAGATTCATAGGTTCATAGATTCATAGATTCATAGATTCATAGATTCATAGGTTCATAGATTCATAGATTCATAGATTCATAGATTCATAGACTCACTAGATTTATAGATTCATACATAGATTCATAGATTCATAGATTCATAGATTCATAGATTCATAGATTCATAGGTTCATAGATTCAGAGATTCATAGATTCATAGATTCACAGATTCATAGATTCATAGATTCATAGATTCATAGGTTCATAGATTCATAGGTTCATAGATTCATAGATTCATAGATTCATAGATTCAGAGATTCATAGATTCATAGATTCATAGATTCACAGATTCATAGATTCATAGATTCATAGATTCATAGGTTCATAGATTCATAGATTCCTATATTCATAGATTCATAGATCCAAAAATTCGTATAATTTTCAGTGTACATATTCTACACAATTCTGGTCATGTCACTCATTCACACAGCCATCATCAAAGAACATTTGAAAGAAGTCCAGGAGGAACTTGGTATCCGCGATGAAATCGCCAATGTATGAATAATCAATAATAACTCTTCTCACCACTTTTATTTGTGTATTTTTGAAATCCTCGCTGAACTTCATGATAAAACTATTTTCAAAATTCTTGTCTTTGTAGACTTTCGGAAACAAAAAAGCTCGAAATTTCCTCCCAAACCTTCAATAATGGCTCAAAATTTTGCTGCCTACACGCTCTGACGAAACGACTCGATGACTGTGTGGCATCCACACTTTGGATAATATGTAGTTTTGAGGCTCCGAATCCACGAAATGCATTGATAAAACTGGTAGATGAACGTATTTGTAGATAAAGAACTAATCAATACTCAACGTTTCAAAACAGTGCCTTGAAATAACATCATCGTTACAATATTTTTTTCACCTTTCTTCGATGAACATTATTACAACTCGAGCTTGCAGAATTAACATTTATATCGGAAACTGAATTCAGATATTGCAAGTTTAGCTGAAAAACAGACAAATCATCTGATACCAGCAAATTTATCCATATTCAGAATTTAGTATTTTCTCATTGCAATGTAATCAATAGTGGTTTTTCCTTATTCATAGACAGTTTCAATTAAGGACGAAAAAAAGGTTCCTATAGTCCTTGGATATAATCTAATGCGGCAATTTATACCGTTTCCCCCTCTCTCCTTCTCCTTTTTCGAAAGGCCCGATGTTCGAGGACAACAATAGTCAAGGACATTTCTGCGCGCTTATCACACAACTATTCCTCCTTCCAGTGGTCCATAATAGATTTTATTCCTTCAATATATTCGTAAACTCGTCAAGATGTTTAGTTATTAAATTTTTTTCCAGAAAATGATTAGGTTGTACAACTCCAACGACTTCATCCCGGTATTCCATACGTTTTGAAATTTTTTAAAGATTTGATTTTTCAGGAAAAGCCAGTCACATTCTTTGGTTTTTCGAAAGTGGTATGTTACAGAATCTACACAGACATTGATTTAGTACTATAACCTCTGAAATATTATCGTTCCCATGCGAAGTGATCTAAAAAGCCTCAAAAGTACCTCAAAGTGAATAGCTGTTTTGAGGTGTGCGTTTTTAAACCTTACAGAAATTTTAATTATATTTTAGGCTACGGTTTGAAGGATCACAAAGAGCACTGGCATTGTAAAATGAGTCCTATAACATTAATAGTTTGGAAGAATCTCTCCCAGCGAAAACGCGTTTCTCGATGTGTCCCTTTAAACATTATATCCGTTTTTTCTATTGTTCTGAACATAGATATGATTACATGCTCAGAATATACAAATAGAGACTTGGTTGCAGATTTGCAAAGTCATTGACCTTTGTGTGCCTTTAAACAGTAGACTAGAACAGAACTAAATTTACTGTACTGTTTCAAGGCACACATCTCAAAACAACCCCACGGGTGACTTTTGCGGCTTTTGAGGCCACAAGGCCTCGATTCCTATGGCAACGATAACATCTGAAAAAATGTCTACAGAATGCACTCCACTGCATCCATGCCATTGCAATCATTGCCATCCTCACCTACATCTCTGTCCTTCAACATTCCGGCGGCCTACTCGACATTTTATGGCTTTTCCCGGTATACCATGTATATCTTCAAAACTTCGCATTTTCCTAATTTCCAGTTAGTCTCCTGCATAATGATCTCATATCTCCACCAACACAATGAATTTGCAGGCATGTTTACATTTTATGTACTAACTGTAAGGATTTTTGTTAGATAACTTATCTAATTGATTGATTTTAGTGTTTTTGTGTTTGGATCCCTGTTTTAGTGTTTTTCACTTCATATAGTTCATATAGTGAGTATACCATTCTTCTGCTGGAAAATGAATTGTTGATTTTACAGAGTGTTACTACGGTGGCCAACGAAACTGTTCTCATCCGTTGTTCCGAATTGAGTTCTATGGTGTATCCTATCATTCCTTGTTATGGATTTATTTTGCTCTCTCGGTGTTTTATATTATTGGTAAGTTCAATACCAGGCAACACATGAATACCAGGCCAACCTGTAAAACAGTATGCCGATCAGGCTCCACAGTCAAAAAATCTGGAAACAAAAAACATTTGTTTCCGAAACCCGATTCGGATGGAAAAGCTTGATAATCCTCATGAAAAAAATAAATGAAAGTTTGCAAGTTCTAACTGTGGTTGCCTGTATCGAATTTTGACGCGGTCCATATCATGAGTGTTCGCACTATTATGTGGCAAAAAAACGGCTAGAAAAAGAGGAACAGCGCTCCTGGGTCTCGATACGTTTTTGCAGTTCGGGTACTGTATTTATTTTCAAAGTGAATTTTCGAAATGCAAAAACGCGTCGAAAAATAGGGGCGCACTTGCTTTATTCCTAGCCGTTAGCTTGGCACTTATAATATACCGATCAGGCTCCACAGTTCCGCATCTGGAAACAAAAAAGTTTAAAATCGAAAGTTCTGGTCGGATGGAAAAACTTCATATTCCTCATCAAAAATTGAAATGATCGCAAGTTTCTAATTGTGATTGAGTATCAAATTTTGACACGGTATGGATCCTGAGTGTCAGCATTGTTCCGCGTTAAAAAGTTGCCAAAACTGTTAGATAGATGCGAACATGCATTTCGCTTACGAGACCGTTGAATACAAAACTTTCCTGGATTCCATAGTGGTCACTTTCTGAAAGAAAATCCTCAAACTTTTCAGCATACATCTACTACATGTGGTTGGCCTGCTCGTTGATCAGACACACATACCTCAAAAGACATCTGAAAAACGTAGCGAAGAATTTTGATGTTATTCATAATCAACGATTTATCGCAATGGAATCATTCGACAAAAATGGCGTAAAGATCAAGAGGGATGAAACAAATGTCAAAATTGCTCCTAAATTCTTTAAATAAAATTCTAATCGGTTTTTTCCGACTCGAACCTTGTAGAAATACAAATTCATGATCCTTTGTGAATCTTTTTATATATCATAGCCTAAAACATAACTAAACCCTACCGAACATTCTGATACATTTCAAAACAGATCTTTGCTTCGAGGTTTTTTTGCGGTTTTCTAGGCAACCAGGCTCGATTCGAATGAGGAACGATAATATATATGTTTGTCTAATAAAACTGTCCAATTAACTGTTTTACTATTCTCTCAAAAAAATGTCAAAACTTTACTATATCTTCAATGCTTTAATATTTGTGTATTTTTTTTGATCTGCAGAAAATTATGAATTGGTTCACTTCCGAGGATCTTGCACCGGTATTGATATATCATTTTTTCAAAAGTGTTAATCAAAGTTTTTTCAGAAGAAAACCTTCACGTTCCGTGGATTTTCAAAGAAGGTTCCAAAAACCGTTTAACAAAAAAGTCAACCTCAACAAGTTACAGAAAGTCTTCCTCTCTATGAACCTTTTTTCGACCATTATACTCTTCATATTTCGTATACTCGCCGCCTGCCTCGGATACCCACCGTATGCAGCTGTCGACAACTACCTGTATGATATCCATTTTTCCTTGACTGTAAGGTACCAAAAATACTCATCTAAGCGCCAATTTGCAGATTGCTTTCCTGGTGGTTCCTCTTTGTTTTTTCTAATCGGATTATTTTTCAATTTCGGTAAATCAACTTTCAATCATTTCCCAATCAGGCACATTGATTACAGATTGCGTATATGGTGAATTGAAATGCATGACAAAAGGTCGTATTCCACTATTGCTGAACCTCGCTTTTGGATTATTTTATATGCCAGGTTTTTTAATTTTCTGCTGTCTTGTTATTAAACTTTCCAAGAAATTCACATTTTGCTTCAAAGCTTTGTTTTTCGCAAAAATTTTTATAGTGCGGATGGTACTGTTAGAAATTATTAGGAGTAGTTATTAAAGTTTTTGAAGAATTTGATAATTATGAGTTTTACTACTTTTTCATCTTAGAAAATGTACAAAACTTCAAAACTTACAGCATACATCTACTACATGTCATTGAGCTACTCATTGATCAAGTATGAAATTGCCAAGCAGCACATCAACAAAGTAGTGAAAAATCTCGATTCAGTCAACACAGCGATGAAATCTGAAGTGAAAGTCGAAATCGAATTGCCTGATAATTTTTACAGAGGTCCACTTAATGGTTTCAATAATGCTTTTTAACCGATTCGTTTTTGATAAATATTTTTTCAATTTGCTGGTCATCTAACTGTTCAATCTTTTTTTTTGAAAAAATGATTATCATTTTAAGTTTTCAACGCCGCCAATGCTCTTAAGATACATCGTATAAAGTTTTCAACGCCGCCAACGTTCTTAAGAAACATCTTTTTAAGTTTTCAACGCCGCCTAGGCTCTTAGGAAACATCGGTTTAAGTTTTCAGCGCAGGGAACGTTCTTAAGATACATCGGTTTAAGTTTTCAACGCCGCCAAGGCTCTTAAGAAACATCTTTTTAAGTTTTCAGCGCAGGAGAACGCTCTTAAGAAACATCTTTTTAAATTTTCAGCGCAGGGAACGTTCTTAAGAAACATCTTTTTAAGTTTTCAACGCCGCCAAGGCTCTTAGGAAACATCGGTTTAAGTTTTCAGCGCAGGGAACGTTCTTAAGATACATCGGTTTAAGTTTTCAACGCCGCCAAGGCTCTTAAGAAACATCTTTTTAAGTTTTCAGCGCAGGAGAACGCTCTTAAGAAACATCTTTTTAAATTTTCAGCGCAGGAGAACGCTCTTAAGATACATCTTTTTAAATTTTCAGCGCAGGGAACGTTCTTAAGAAACATCTTTTTAAGTTTTCAACGCCGCCAAGGCTCTTAGGAAACATCGGTTTAAGTTTTCAGCGCAGGGAACGTTCTTAAGATACATCGGTTTAAGTTTCAACGCCGTCAAGGCTCTTAAGAAACATCTTTTTAAGTTTTCAGCGCAGGGAACGTTCTTAAGATACATCGGTTTAAGTTTTCAACGCCGCCAAGGCTCTTAAGAAACATCTTTTTAAGTTTTCAGCGCAGGAGAACGCTCTTAAGAAACATCTTTTTAAGTTTTCAACGCCGCCAACGTTCTTAAGATACATCTTTTTAAATTTTCAGCGCAGGGAACGTTCTTAAGAAACATCTTTTTAAGTTTTCAACGCCGCCAAGGCTCTTAGGAAACATCGGTTTAAGTTTTCAGCGCAGGGAACGTTCTTAAGATACATCGGTTTAAGTTTTCAACGCCGCCAAGGCTCTTAAGAAACATCTTTTTAAGTTTTCAGCGCAGGAGAACGCTCTTAAGAAACATCTTTTTAAGTTTTCAACGCCGCCAAGGCTCTTAAGAAACATCTTTTTAAATTTTCAGCGCAGGGAACGTTCTTAAGAAACATCTTTTTAAGTTTTCAACGCCGCCAAGGCTCTTAAGATACATCGGTTTAAGTTTTCAACGCCGCCAAGGCTCTTAAGAAACATCGGTTTAAGTTTTCAACGCAGGGAACGTTCTTAAGAAACATCTTTTTAAGTTTCAACGCCGCCAAGGCTCTTAAGAAACATCTTTTTAAATTTTCAGCGCAGGGAACGTTCTTAAGAAACATCTTTTTAAGTTTTCAACGCCGCCAAGGCTCTTAAGATACATCGGTTTAAGTTTTCAACGCCGCCAAGGCTCTTAAGAAACATCTTTTTAAGTTTTCAGCGCAGGAGAACGCTCTTAAGAAACATCTTTTTAAGTTTTCAACGCCGCCAAGGCTCTTAAGAAACATCTTTTTAAATTTTCAGCGCAGGGAACGTTCTTAAGAAACATCTTTTTAAGTTTTCAACGCCGCCAAGGCTCTTAAGATACATCGGTTTAAGTTTTCAACGCCGCCAAGGCTCTTAAGAAACATCGGTTTAAGTTTTCAACGCAGGAGAACGCTCTTAAGAAACATCTTTTTAAGTTTTCAACGCCGCCAAGGCTCTTAAGAAACATCTTTTTAAATTTTCAGCGCAGGGAACGTTCTTAAGAAACATCTTTTTAAGTTTTCAACGCCGCCAAGGCTCTTAAGATACATCGGTTTAAGTTTTCAACGCCGTCAAGGCTCTTAAGAAACATCGGTTTAAGTTTTCAGCGCAGGGAACGTTCTTAAGAAACATCGGTTTAAGTTTTCAACGCCGCCAAGGCTCTTAAGAAACATCTTTTTAAGTTTTCAGCGCAGGGAACGTTCTTAAAGAAGGATAGACGTTTCAGGGGTTTTTTTTGCTATCTAGGGTTCATTTTAAGTCGAATCTAGTCGAATAAAATTAAAAAATCGTCAAATTGTTCAAAACGGACCAAAACGACAAACCCGCAAAATTCCATGGCCGTTATTGTTAAGCCTATTTCGGGTTTCTAGGCCACTCAGCCACGGCCGCGAGCCGAAAATTAGCAGAAACTGCTGAAAACTAGAAAATTCTATAAAAAATAATGACTTTTTGTGCTTGAAATTTTTATTAAACTCATCCAAACCCTTCAAATGTATCAAAAACTAGTTTGCGATACGAATTTATTTTATTCTCGGCTCGCGGCCGTGGCTGAGTGGCCTAGAAACCCAAAATAGGCTTAACAATAACGGCCATGGAATTCTGCGGGATTGTCGTTTTTGTCCGTTTTGAACAATTTGGCGATTTTTAAAATTTATTCGACTAGATTCGACTTAAAATGAACCCTAGATAGCAAAAAAACCGCTGAAACGTCTATCCTTCTTTAAGAAACATCTTTTTAAGTTTTCAACGCCGCCAAGGCTCTTAAGAAACATCGGTTTAAGTTTTCAGCGCAGGGAACGTTCTTAAGATACATCGGTTTAAGTTTTCAACGCCGCCAACGTTCTTAAGAAACATCTTTTTAAGTTTTCAACGCAGGGAACGTTCTTAAGAAACATCTTTTTGAGTTTTCAGCGCAGGAGAACGCTCTTAAGATACATCGGATTAAGTTTCAACGCCGCCAAGGCTCTTAAGAAACATCGGTTTAAGTTTTCAGCGCAGGGAACGTTCTTAAGATACATCGGTTTAAGTTTTCAACGCCGCCAAGGCTCTTAAGAAACATCTTTTTAAGTTTTCAGCGCAGGGAACGTTCTTAAAGAAGGATAGACGTTTCAGGGGTTTTTTTGCTATCTAGGGTTCATTTTAAGTCGAATCTAGTCGAATAAAATTAAAAAATCGTCAAATTGTTCAAAACGGACCAAAACGACAAACCCGCAAAATTCCATGGCCGTTATTGTTAAGCCTATTTCGGGTTTCTAGGCCACTCAGCCACGGCCGCGAGCCGAAAATTAGCAGAAACTGCTGAAAACTAGAAAATTCTATAAAAAATAATGACTTTTTGTGCTTGAAATTTTTATTAAACTCATCCAAACCCTTCAAATGTATCAAAAACTAGTTTGCGATACGAATTTATTTTATTCTCGGCTCGCGGCCGTGGCTGAGTGGCCTAGAAACCCAAAATAGGCTTAACAATAACGGCCATGGAATTCTGCGGGATTGTCGTTTTTGTCCGTTTTGAACAATTTGGCGATTTTTAAAATTTATTCGACTAGATTCGACTTAAAATGAACCCTAGATAGCAAAAAAACCGCTGAAACGTCTATCCTTCTTTAAGAAACATCTTTTTAAGTTTTCAACGCCGCCAAGGCTCTTAAGAAACATCGGTTTAAGTTTTCAGCGCAGGGAACGTTCTTAAGATACATCGGTTTAAGTTTTCAACGCCGCCAAGGCTCTTAAGAAACATCTTTTTAAGTTTTCAACGCAGGGAACGTTCTTAAGAAATATCTTTTTAAGTTTCAACGCCGCCAACGTTCTTAAGAAACATCTTTTTAAGTTTTCAGCGCAGGAGAACGCTCTTAAGATACATCTTTTTAAACTTTCAGCGCAGGGAACGTTCTTAAGAAACATCTTTTTGAGTTTCAACGCCGCCAAGGCTCTTAAGAAACATCGGTTTAAGTTTTCAACGCCGCCAAGGCTCTTAGGAAACATCGGTTTAAGTTTTCAGCGCAGGGAACGTTCTTAAGAAACATCGGTTTAAGTTTTCAACGCCGCCAAGGCTCTTAAGAAACATCTTTTTAAGTTTTCAGCGCAGGGAACGTTCTTAAGATACATCGGTTTAAGTTTTCAACGCCGCCAACGTTCTTAAGAAACATCTTTTTAAGTTTTCAACGCAGGGAACGTTCTTAAGAAACATCTTTTTGAGTTTTCAGCGCAGGAGAACGCTCTTAAGATACATCGGTTTAAGTTTCAACGCCGCCAAGGCTCTTAAGAAACATCGGTTTAAGTTTTCAGCGCAGGGAACGTTCTTAAGATACATCGGTTTAAGTTTCAACGCCGTCAAGGCTCTTAAGAAACATCGGTTTAAGTTTTCAGCGCAGGGAACGTTCTTAAGATACATCGGTTTAAGTTTTCAACGCCGCCAAGGCTCTTAAGAAACATCTTTTTAAGTTTTCAACGCCGCCAAGGCTCTTAAGAAACATCTTTTTAAGTTTTCAACGCCGCCAAGGCTCTTAAGAAACATCTTTTTAAGTTTTCAGCGCAGGGAACGTTCTTAAGATAAATCGGTTTAAGTTTTCAACGCCGTCAAGGCTCTTAAGAAACATCTTTTTAAGTTTTCAGCGCAGGAGAACGCTCTTAAGATACATCTTTTTAAACTTTCAGTGCAGGGAACGTTCTTAAGAAACTTCTTTTTAAGTTTTCAACGCCGCCAACGTTCTTAAGAAACATCGGTTTAAGTTTTCAGCGCAGGAGAACGCTCTTAAGATACATCTTTTTAAACTTTCAGTGCAGGGAACGTTCTTAAGAAACTTCTTTTTAAGTTTTCAACGCCGCCAAGGCTCTTAAGAAACATCGGTTTAAGTTTTCAGCGCAGGGAACGTTCTTAAGATAAATCGGTTTAAGTTTTCAACGCCGCCAAGGCTCTTAAGAAACATCGGTTTAAGTTTTCAGCGCAGGGAACGTTCTTAAGATAAATCGGTTTAAGTTTTCAACGCCGCCAAGGCTCTTAAGAAACATCGGTTTAAGTTTTCAGCGCAGGGAACGTTCTTAAGATAAATCGGTTTAAGTTTTCAACGCCGCCAAGGCTCTTAAGAAACATCGGTTTAAGTTTTCAGCGCAGGGAACGTTCTTAAGATACATCGGTTTAAGTTTTCAACGCCGCCAACGTTCTTAAGAAACATCTTTTTAAGTTTTCAACGCAGGGAACGTTCTTAAGAAACATCTTTTTGAGTTTTCAGCGCAGGAGAACGCTCTTAAGATACATCGGTTTAAGTTTCAACGCCGCCAAGGCTCTTAAGAAACATCGGTTTAAGTTTTCAGCGCAGGGAACGTTCTTAAGAAACATCGGTTTAAGTTTTCAGCGCAGGGAACGTTCTTAAGATACATCGGTTTAAGTTTTCAACGCCGCCAACGTTCTTAAGAAACATCTTTTTAAGTTTTCAACGCAGGGAACGTTCTTAAGAAACATCTTTTTAAGTTTTCAGCGCAGGAGAACGCTCTTAAGATGCATCTTTTTAAGTTTTCAACGCAGGGAACGTTCTTAAGAAACATCTTTTTAAGTTTTCAGCGCAGGAGAACGCTCTTAAGATGCATCTTTTTAAATTTTCAGCGCAGGGAACGTTCTTAAGATACATCGGTTTAAGTTTCAACGCCGCCAAGGCTCTTAAGAAACATCTTTTTAGGTTTTCAGCGCAGGAGAACGCTCTTAAGATGCATCTTTTTAAATTTTCAGCGCAGGGAACGTTCTTAAGATACATCGGTTTAAGTTTCAACGCCGCCAAGGCTCTTAAGAAACATCGGTTTAAGTTTTCAGCGCAGGGAACGTTCTTAAGATAAATCGGTTTAAGTTTTCAACGCCGCCAAGGCTCTTAAGAAACATCTTTTTAAGTTTTCAGCGCAGGAGAACGCTCTAAAGATACATCTTTTTGAATTTTCAGCGCAGGGAACGTTCTTAAGATACATCGGTTTAAGTTTTCAACGCCGCCAACGCTCTTAAGAAACATCTTTTTAAGTTTTCAACGCCGCCAACGTTCTTAAGAAACATCTTTTTAAGTTTTCAACGCCGCCAAGGCTCTTAAGAAACATCGGTTTAAGTTTTCAGCGCAGGGAACGTTCTTAAGAAACATCGGTTTAAGTTTTCAACGCCGCCAAGGCTCTTAAGAAACATCTTTTTAAGTTTTCAGCGCAGCGAACGTTCTTAAGATACATCGGTTTAAGTTTTAACGCCGCCAAGGCTCTTAAGAAACATCGGTTTAAGTTTTCAGCGCAAGGAACGTTCTTAAGATACATCGGTTTAAGTTTTCAACGCCGCCAAGGCTCTTAAGAAACATCTTTTTAAGTTTTCAGCGCAGGAGAACGCTCTAAAGATACATCTTTTTAAATTTTCAGCGCAGGGAACGTTCTTAAGATACATCGGTTTAAGTTTTCAACGCCGCCAACGTTCTTAAGAAACATCTTTTTAAGTTGTCAACGCCGCCAAGGCTCTTAAGAAACATCGGTTTAAGTTTTCAGCGCAGGGAACGTTCTTAAGATAAATCGGTTTAAGTTTTCAACGCCGCCAAGGCTCTTAAGAAACATCTTTTTAAGTTTTCAGCGCAGCGAACGTTCTTAAGATACATCGGTTTAAGTTTTAACGCCGCCAAGGCTCTTAAGAAACATCGGTTTAAGTTTTCAGCGCAGGGAACGTTCTTAAGATAAATCGGTTTAAGTTTTCAACGCCGCCAAGGCTCTTAAGAAACATCGGTTTAAGTTTTCAGCGCAAGGAACGTTCTTAAGATACATCTTTTTGAATTTTCAGCGCAGGGAACGTTCTTAAGATACATCGGTTTAAGTTTTCAACGCCGCCAACGTTCTTAAGAAACATCTTTTTAAGTTGTCAACGCCGCCAAGGCTCTTAAGAAACATCGGTTTAAGTTTTCAACGCCGCCAAGGCTCTTAAGAAACATCTTTTTAAGTTTTCAGCGCAGGGAACGTTCTTAAAGAAGGATAGACGTTTCAGGGGTTTTTTCGCTATCTAGGGTTCATTTTAAGTCGAATCTAGTCGAATAAAATTAAAAAATCGTCAAATTGTTCAAAACGGACCAAAACGACAAACCCGCAAAATTCCATGGCCGTTATTGTTAAGCCTATTTCGGGTTTCTAGGCCACTCAGCCACGGCCGCGAGCCGAAAATTAGCAGAAACTGCTGAAAACTAGAAAATTCTATAAAAAATAATGACTTTTTGTGCTTGAAATTTTTATTAAACTCATCCAAACCCTTCAAATGTATCAAAAACTAGTTTGCGATACGAATTTATTTTATTCTCGGCTCGCGGCCGTGGCTGAGTGGCCTAGAAACCCAAAATAGGCTTAACAATAACGGCCATGGAATTCTGCGGGATTGTCGTTTTTGTCCGTTTTGAACAATTTGGCGATTTTTAAAATTTATTCGACTAGATTCGACTTAAAATGAACCCTAGATAGCAAAAAAACCGCTGAAACGTCTATCCTTCTTTAAGAAACATCTTTTTAAGTTTTCAACGCCGCCAAGGCTCTTAAGAAACATCGGTTTAAGTTTTCAGCGCAGGGGACGTTCTTAAGATATATCGGTTTAAGTTTTCAACGCCGCCAACGTTCTTAAGAAACATCTTTTTAAGTTTTCAACGCAGGGAACGTTCTTAAGAAACATCTTTTTGAGTTTTCAGCGCAGGAGAACGCTCTTAAGATACATCGGATTAAGTTTCAACGCCGCCAAGGCTCTTAAGAAACATCGGTTTAAGTTTTCAGCGCAGGGAACGTTCTTAAGATACATCGGTTTAAGTTTCAACGCCGTCAAGGCTCTTAAGAAACATCGGTTTAAGTTTTCAGCGCAGGGAACGTTCTTAAGATACATCGGTTTAAGTTTTCAACGCCGCCAAGGCTCTTAAGAAACATCTTTTTAAGTTTTCAACGCCGCCAAGGCTCTTAAGAAACATCTTTTTAAGTTTTCAACGCCGCCAAGGCTCTTAAGAAACATCTTTTTAAGTTTTCAGCGCAGGGAACGTTCTTAAGATAAATCGGTTTAAGTTTTCAACGCCGTCAAGGCTCTTAAGAAACATCTTTTTAAGTTTTCAGCGCAGGAGAACGCTCTTAAGATACATCTTTTTAAGTTTTCAACGCCGCCAACGTTCTTAAGAAACATCTTTTTAAGTTTTCAGCGCAGGAGAACGCTCTTAAGATACATCTTTTTAAACTTTCAGCGCAGGGAACGTTCTTAAGAAACATCTTTTTAAGTTTCAACGCCGCCAAGGCTCTTAAGAAACATCGGTTTAAGTTTTCAGCGCAGGGAACGTTCTTAAGATAAATCGGTTTAAGTTTTCAACGCCGCCAAGGCTCTTAAGAAACATCTTTTTAAGTTTTCAGCGCAGGGAACGTTCTTAAGATAAATCGGTTTAAGTTTTCAACGCCGTCAAGGCTCTTAAGAAACATCTTTTTAAGTTTTCAGCGCAGGAGAACGTTCTTAAGAAACATCTTTTTAAGTTTCAACGCCGCCAAGGCTCTTAAGAAACATCTTTTTAAGTTTTCAACGCCGCCAACGTTCTTAAGAAACATCTTTTTAAGTTTTCAGCGCAGGAGAACGCTCTTAAGATACATCTTTTTAAACTTTCAGCGCAGGGAACGTTCTTAAGAAACATCTTTTTAAGTTTCAACGCCGCCAAGGCTCTTAAGAAACATCGGTTTAAGTTTTCAACGCCGCCAAGGCTCTTAAGAAACATCTTTTTAAGTTTTCAGCGCAGGAGAACGCTCTTAAGATACATCTTTTTAAACTTTCAGCGCAGGGAACGTTCTTAAGAAACATCTTTTTAAGTTTCAACGCCGCCAAGGCTCTTAAGAAACATCGGTTTAAGTTTTCAACGCCGCCAAGGCTCTTAAGAAACATCGGTTCAAGTTTTCAGCGCAGGGAACGTTCTTAAGAAACATCGGTTTAAGTTTTCAACGCCGCCAAGGCTCTTAAGAAACATCTTTTTAAGTTTTCAGCGCAGGAGAACGCTCTTAAGATACATCTTTTTAAACTTTCAGCGCAGGGAACGTTCTTAAGAAACATCTTTTTAAGTTTCAACGCCGCCAAGGCTCTTAAGAAACATCGGTTTAAGTTTTCAACGCCGCCAAGGCTCTTAAGAAACATCGGTTTAAGTTTTCAGCGCAGGGAACGTTCTTAAGAAACATCGGTTTAAGTTTTCAACGCCGCCAAGGCTCTTAAGAAACATCTTTTTAAGTTTTCAGCGCAGGGAACGTTCTTAAAGAAGGATAGACGTTTCAGGGGTTTTTTTGCTATCTAGGGTTCGTTTTAAGTCGAATCTAGTCGAATAAAATTAAAAAATCGTCAAATTGTTCAAAACGGACCAAAACGACAAACCCGCAAAATTCCATGGCCGTTATTGTTAAGCCTATTTCGGGTTTCTAGGCCACTCAGCCACGGCCGCGAGCCGAAAATTAGCAGAAACTGCTGAAAACTAGAAAATTCTATAAAAAATAATGACTTTTTGTGCTTGAAATTTTTATTAAACTCATCCAAACCCTTCAAATGTATCAAAAACTAGTGTGCGATACGAATTTATTTTATTCTCGGCTCGCGGCCGTGGCTGAGTGGCCTAGAAACCCAAAATAGGCTTAACAATAACGGCCATGGAATTCTGCGGGATTGTCGTTTTTGTCCGTTTTGAACAATTTGGCGATTTTTAAAATTTATTCGACTAGATTCGACTTAAAATGAACCCTAGATAGCAAAAAAACCGCTGAAACGTCTATCCTTCTTTAAGAAACATCTTTTTAAGTTTTCAACGCCGCCAAGGCTCTTAAGAAACATCGGTTTAAGTTTTCAGCGCAGGGAACGTTCTTAAGATACATCGGTTTAAGTTTTCAACGCCGCCAACGTTCTTAAGAAACATCTTTTTAAGTTTTCAACGCAGGGAACGTTCTTAAGAAACATCTTTTTGAGTTTTCAGCGCAGGAGAACGCTCTTAAGATACATCGGTTTAAGTTTCAACGCCGCCAAGGCTCTTAAGAAACATCGGTTTAAGTTTTCAGCGCAGGGAACGTTCTTAAGATACATCGGTTTAAGTTTCAACGCCGTCAAGGCTCTTAAGATACATCGGTTTAAGTTTTCAACGCCGCCAAGGCTCTTAAGAAACATCTTTTTAAGTTTTCAACGCCGCCAAGGCTCTTAAGAAACATCTTTTTAAGTTTTCAACGCCGCCAAGGCTCTTAAGAAACATCTTTTTAAGTTTTCAGCGCAGGGAACGTTCTTAAGATACATCGGTTTAAGTTTTCAACGCCGTCAAGGCTCTTAAGAAACATCGGTTTAAGTTTTCAACGCCGCCAAGGCTCTTAAGAAACATCGGTTCAAGTTTTCAGCGCAGGGAACGTTCTTAAGAAACATCTTTTTAAGTTTTCAGCGCAGGAGAACGCTCTTAAGATACATCTTTTTAAGTTTTCAGCGCAGGAGAACGCTCTTAAGATACATCTTTTTAAACTTTCAGCGCAGGGAACGTTCTTAAGAAACATCTTTTTAAGTTTTCAGCGCAGGGAACGTTCTTAAGATACATCGGTTTAAGTTTTCAACGCCGTCAAGGCTCTTAAGAAACATCGGTTTAAGTTTTCAACGCCGCCAAGGCTCTTAAGAAACATCGGTTCAAGTTTTCAGCGCAGGGAACGTTCTTAAGAAACATCTTTTTAAGTTTTCAACGCAGGGAACGTTCTTAAGAAACATCTTTTTAAGTTTTCAGCGCAGGAGAACGCTCTTAAGATACATCTTTTTAAACTTTCAGCGCAGGGAACGTTCTTAAGAAACATCTTTTTAAGTTTCAACGCCGCCAAGGCTCTTAAGAAACATCGGTTTAAGTTTTCAACGCCGCCAAGGCTCTTAAGAAACATCTTTTTAAGTTTTCAGCGCAGGAGAACGCTCTTAAGATACATCTTTTTAAACTTTCAGCGCAGGGAACGTTCTTAAGAAACATCTTTTTAAGTTTCAACGCCGCCAAGGCTCTTAAGAAACATCGGTTTAAGTTTTCAACGCCGCCAAGGCTCTTAAGAAACATCGGTTCAAGTTTTCAGCGCAGGGAACGTTCTTAAGATAAATCGGTTTAAGTTTTCAACGCCGCCAAGGCTCTTAAGAAACATCGGTTTAAGTTTTCAGCGCAGGGAACGTTCTTAAGAAACATCGGTTTAAGTTTTCAACGCCGCCAAGGCTCTTAAGAAACATCTTTTTAAGTTTTCAGCGCAGGGAACGTTCTTAAAGAAGGATAGACGTTTCAGGGGTTTTTTTGCTATCTGGGGTTCATTTTAAGTCGAATCTAGTCGAATAAAATTAAAAAATCGTCAAATTGTTCAAAACGGACCAAAACGACAAACCCGCAAAATTCCATGGCCGTTATTGTTAAGCCTATTTCGGGTTTCTAGGCCACTCAGCCACGGCCGCGAGCCGAAAATTAGCAGAAACTGCTGAAAACTAGAAAATTCTATAAAAAATAATGACTTTTTGTGCTTGAAATTTTTATTAAACTCATCCAAACCCTTCAAATGTATCAAAAACTAGTTTGCGATACGAATTTATTTTATTCTCGGCTCGCGGCCGTGGCTGAGTGGCCTAGAAACCCAAAATAGGCTTAACAATAACGGCCATGGAATTCTGCGGGATTGTCGTTTTTGTCCGTTTTGAACAATTTGGCGATTTTTAAAATTTATTCGACTAGATTCGACTTAAAATGAACCCTAGATAGCAAAAAAACCGCTGAAACGTCTATCCTTCTTTAAGAAACATCTTTTTAAGTTTTCAACGCCGCCAAGGCTCTTAAGAAACATCGGTTTAAGTTTTCAGCGCAGGGAACGTTCTTAAGATACATCGGTTTAAGTTTTCAACGCCGCCAACGTTCTTAAGAAACATCTTTTTAAGTTTTCAACGCAGGGAACGTTCTTAAGAAACATCTTTTTGAGTTTTCAGCGCAGGAGAACGCTCTTAAGATACATCGGTTTAAGTTTCAACGCCGCCAAGGCTCTTAAGAAACATCGGTTTAAGTTTTCAGCGCAGGGAACGTTCTTAAGATACATCGGTTTAAGTTTCAACGCCGTCAAGGCTCTTAAGATACATCGGTTTAAGTTTTCAACGCCGCCAAGGCTCTTAAGAAACATCTTTTTAAGTTTTCAACGCCGCCAAGGCTCTTAAGAAACATCTTTTTAAGTTTTCAACGCCGCCAAGGCTCTTAAGAAACATCTTTTTAAGTTTTCAGCGCAGGGAACGTTCTTAAGATACATCGGTTTAAGTTTTCAACGCCGTCAAGGCTCTTAAGAAACATCTTTTTAAGTTTTCAACGCAGGGAACGTTCTTAAGAAACATCTTTTTGAGTTTTCAGCGCAGGAGAACGCTCTTAAGATACATCGGTTTAAGTTTCAACGCCGCCAAGGCTCTTAAGAAACATCGGTTTAAGTTTTCAGCGCAGGGAACGTTCTTAAGATACATCGGTTTAAGTTTCAACGCCGTCAAGGCTCTTAAGATACATCTTTTTAAGTTTTCAACGCCGCCAAGGCTCTTAAGAAACATCTTTTTAAGTTTTCAACGCCGCCAAGGCTCTTAAGAAACATCTTTTTAAGTTTTCAACGCCGCCAAGGCTCTTAAGAAACATCTTTTTAAGTTTTCAGCGCAGGGAACGTTCTTAAGATACATCGGTTTAAGTTTTCAACGCCGTCAAGGCTCTTAAGAAACATCTTTTTAAGTTTTCAACGCAGGGAACGTTCTTAAGAAACATCTTTTTGAGTTTTCAGCGCAGGAGAACGCTCTTAAGATACATCGGTTTAAGTTTCAACGCCGCCAAGGCTCTTAAGAAACATCGGTTTAAGTTTTCAGCGCAGGGAACGTTCTTAAGATACATCGGTTTAAGTTTCAACGCCGTCAAGGCTCTTAAGATACATCTTTTTAAGTTTTCAACGCCGCCAAGGCTCTTAAGAAACATCTTTTTAAGTTTTCAACGCCGCCAAGGCTCTTAAGAAACATCTTTTTAAGTTTTCAACGCCGCCAAGGCTCTTAAGAAACATCTTTTTAAGTTTTCAACGCAGGGAACGTTCTTAAGAAACATCTTTTTGAGTTTTCAGCGCAGGAGAACGCTCTTAAGATACATCGGTTTAAGTTTCAACGCCGCCAAGGCTCTTAAGAAACATCGGTTTAAGTTTTCAGCGCAGGGAACGTTCTTAAGATACATCGGTTTAAGTTTCAACGCCGTCAAGGCTCTTAAGATACATCGGTTTAAGTTTTCAACGCCGCCAAGGCTCTTAAGAAACATCTTTTTAAGTTTTCAACGCCGCCAAGGCTCTTAAGAAACATCTTTTTAAGTTTTCAACGCCGCCAACGTTCTTAAGAAACATCTTTTTAAGTTTTCAACGCAGGGAACGTTCTTAAGAAACATCTTTTTGAGTTTTCAGCGCAGGAGAACGCTCTTAAGATACATCGGTTTAAGTTTCAACGCCGCCAAGGCTCTTAAGAAACATCGGTTTAAGTTTTCAGCGCAGGGAACGTTCTTAAGATACATCGGTTTAAGTTTCAACGCCGTCAAGGCTCTTAAGATACATCGGTTTAAGTTTTCAACGCCGCCAAGGCTCTTAAGAAACACCTTTTTAAGTTTTCAACGCCGCCAAGGCTCTTAAGAAACATCTTTTTAAGTTTTCAACGCCGCCAAGGCTCTTAAGAAACATCTTTTTAAGTTTTCAGCGCAGGGAACGTTCTTAAGATACATCGGTTTAAGTTTTCAACGCCGTCAAGGCTCTTAAGAAACATCTTTTTAAGTTTTCAACGCAGGGAACGTTCTTAAGAAACATCTTTTTGAGTTTTCAGCGCAGGAGAACGCTCTTAAGATACATCGGTTTAAGTTTCAACGCCGCCAAGGCTCTTAAGAAACATCGGTTTAAGTTTTCAGCGCAGGGAACGTTCTTAAGATACATCGGTTTAAGTTTCAACGCCGTCAAGGCTCTTAAGATACATCTTTTTAAGTTTTCAACGCCGCCAAGGCTCTTAAGAAACATCTTTTTAAGTTTTCAACGCCGCCAAGGCTCTTAAGAAACATCTTTTTAAGTTTTCAACGCCGCCAAGGCTCTTAAGAAACATCTTTTTAAGTTTTCAGCGCAGGGAACGTTCTTAAGATACATCGGTTTAAGTTTCAACGCCGTCAAGGCTCTTAAGATACATCTTTTTAAGTTTTCAACGCCGTCAAGGCTCTTAAGAAACATCTTTTTAAGTTTTCAACGCCGCCAAGGCTCTTAAGAAACATCGGTTTAAGTTTTCAACGCCGCCAAGGCTCTTAAGAAACATCGGTTTAAGTTTTCAGCGCAGGGAACGTTCTTAAGATAAATCGGTTTAAGTTTTCAACGCCGCCAAGGCTCTTAAGAAACATCGGTTTAAGTTTTCAGCGCAGGGAACGTTCTTAAGAAACATCGGTTTAAGTTTTCAGCGCAGGGAACGTTCTTAAGATACATCGGTTTAAGTTTTCAACGCCGCCAACGTTCTTAAGAAACATCTTTTTAAGTTTTCAACGCAGGGAACGTTCTTAAGAAACATCTTTTTAAGTTTTCAGCGCAGGAGAACGCTCTTAAGATGCATCTTTTTAAGTTTTCAACGCAGGGAACGTTCTTAAGAAAATCTTTTTAAGTTTTCAGCGCAGGAGAACGCTCTTAAGATGCATCTTTTTAAATTTTCAGCGCAGGGAACGTTCTTAAGATACATCGGTTTAAGTTTCAACGCCGCCAAGGCTCTTAAGAAACATCGGTTTAAGTTTTCAGCGCAGGGAACGTTCTTAAGATAAATCGGTTCAAGTTTTCAACGCCGCCAAGGCTCTTAAGAAACATCTTTTTAAGTTTTCAGCGCAGGAGAACGCTCTAAAGATACATCTTTTTGAATTTTCAGCGCAGGGAACGTTCTTAAGATACATCGGTTTAAGTTTTCAACGCCGCCAACGCTCTTAAGAAACATCTTTTTAAGTTTTCAACGCCGCCAAGGCTCTTAAGAAACATCGGTTTAAGTTTTCAGCGCAAGGAACGTTCTTAAGATACATCGGTTTAAGTTTTCAACGCCGCCAAGGCTCTTAAGAAACATCTTTTTAAGTTTTCAACGCCGCCAACGTTCTTAAGAAACATCGGTTTAAGTTTTCAGCGCAAGGAACGTTCTTAAGATACATCGGTTTAAGTTTTCAACGCCGCCAACGCTCTTAAGAAACATCTTTTTAAGTTTTCAACGCCGCCAAGGCTCTTAAGAAACATCGGTTTAAGTTTTCAGCGCAAGGAACGTTCTTAAGATACATCGGTTTAAGTTTTCAACGCCGCCAACGCTCTTAAGAAACATCTTTTTAAGTTTTCAGCGCAGGAGAACGCTCTAAAGATACATCTTTTTAAATTTTCAGCACAGGGAACGTTCTTAAGATACATCGGTTTAAGTTTTCAACGCCGCCAACGTTCTTAAGAAACATCTTTTTAAGTTGTCAACGCCGCCAAGGCTCTTAAGAAACATCGGTTTAAGTTTTCAGCGCAGGGAACGTTCTTAAGATAAATCGGTTTAAGTTTTCAACGCCGCCAAGGCTCTTAAGAAACATCGGTTTAAGTTTTCAGCGCAGGGAACGTTCTTAAGATAAATCGGTTTAAGTTTTCAACGCCGCCAACGCTCTTAAGAAACATCTTTTTAAGTTTTCAACGCCGCCAACGTTCTTAAGAAACATCTTTTTAAGTTTTCAACGCCGCCAAGGCTCTTAAGAAACATCGGTTTCAGTTTTCAGCGCAAGGAACGTTCTTAAGATACATCGGTTCAAGTTTTCAACGCCGCCAAGGCTCTTAAGAAACATCTTTTTAAGTTTTCAGCGCAGGAGAACGCTCTAAAGATACATCTTTTTGAATTTTCAGCGCAGGGAACGTTCTTAAGATACATCGGTTTAAGTTTTCAACGCCGCCAACGTTCTTAAGAAACATCTTTTTAAGTTGTCAACGCCGCCAAGGCTCTTAAGAAACATCGCTTTAAGTTTTCAGCGCAGGGAACGTTCTTAAGATAAATCGGTTTAAGTTTTCAACGCCGCCAAGGCTCTTAAGAAACATCGGTTTAAGTTTTCAGCGCAGGGAACGTTCTTAAGATAAATCGGTTTAAGTTTTCAACGCCGCCTACGCTCTTAAGAAACATCTTTTTAAGTTTTCAACGCCGCCAACGTTCTTAAGAAACATCTTTTTAAGTTGTCAACGACGCCAAGGCTCTTAAGAAACATCGCTTTAAGTTTTCAGCGCAGGGAACGTTCTTAAGATAAATCGGTTTAAGTTTTCAACGCCGCCAAGGCTCTTAAGAAACATCGCTTTAAGTTTTCAGCGCAGGGAACGTTCTTAAGATAAATCGGTTTAAGTTGTCAACGCCGCCAAGGCTCTTAAGAAACATCGGTTTAAGTTTTCAACGCCGCCAACGTTCTTAAGAAACATCTTTTTAAGTTTTCAACGCCGCCAAGGCTCTTAAGATACATCTTTTTAAGTTGTCAACGCAGGGAACGTTCTTAAGATAAATCGGTTTAAGTTTTCAACGCCGCCAAGGCTCTTAAGAAACATCTTTTTAAGTTTTCAGCGCAGCGAACGTTCTTAAGATACATCGGTTTAAGTTTTAACGCCGCCAAGGCTCTTAAGAAACATCGGTTTAAGTTTTCAACGCCGCCAACGTTCTTAAGAAACATCTTTTTGAGTTTTCAACGCCGCCAAGGCTCTTAAGAAACATCTTTTTAAGTTTTCAGCGCAGGAGAACGCTCTAAAGATACATCTTTTAAATTTTCAGCGCAGGGAACGTTCTTAAGATACATCGGTTTAAGTTTTCAACGCCGCCAACGTTCTTAAGAAACATCTTTTTAAGTTTTCAACGCAGGGAACGTTCTTAAGAAACATCTTTTTAAGTTTTCAACGCAGGGAACGTTCTTAAGATGCATCTTTTTGAATTTTCAGCGCAGGGAACGTTCTTAAGATACATCGGTTTAAGTTTCAACGCCGCCAAGGCTCTAAAGAAACATCGGTTTAAGTTTTCAGCGCAAGGAACGTTCTTAAGATACATCTTTTTGAATTTTCAGCGCAGGGAACGTTCTTAAGATACATCGGTTTAAGTTTTCAACGCCGCCAACGTTCTTAAGAAACATCTTTTTAAGTTTTCAACGCCGCCAAGGCTCTTAAGAAACATCGGTTTAAGTTTTCAGCGCAGGGAACGTTCTTAAGATAAATCGGTTTAAGTTTTCAACGCCGCCAAGGCTCTTAAGAAACATCGGTTTAAGTTTTCAACGCCGCCAACGTTCTTAAGATACATCGGTTTAAGTTTTAACGCCGCCAAGGCTCTTAAGAAACATCGGTTTAAGTTTTCAGCGCAAGGAACGTTCTTAAGATACATCGGTTTAAGTTTTCAACGCCGCCAAGGCTCTTAAGAAACATCTTTTTAAGTTTTCAGCGCAGGAGAACGCTCTAAAGATACATCTTTTTAAATTTTCAGCGCAGGGAACGTTCTTAAGATGCATCTTTTTGAATTTTCAGCGCAGGGAACGTTCTTAAGATACATCGGTTTAAGTTTCAACGCCGCCAAGGCTCTAAAGAAACATCGGTTTAAGTTTTCAGCGCAAGGAACGTTCTTAAGATACATCTTTTTGAATTTTCAGCGCAGGGAACGTTCTTAAGATACATCGGTTTAAGTTTTCAACGCCGCCAACGTTCTTAAGAAACATCTTTTTAAGTTTTCAACGCCGCCAAGGCTCTTAAGAAACATCGGTTTAAGTTTTCAGCGCAGGGAACGTTCTTAAGATAAATCGGTTTAAGTTTTCAACGCCGCCAAGGCTCTTAAGAAACATCGGTTTAAGTTTTCAACGCCGCCAACGTTCTTAAGATACATCGGTTTAAGTTTTAACGCCGCCAAGGCTCTTAAGAAACATCGGTTTAAGTTTTCAGCGCAAGGAACGTTCTTAAGATACATCGGTTTAAGTTTTCAACGCCGCCAAGGCTCTTAAGAAACATCTTTTTAAGTTTTCAGCGCAGGAGAACGCTCTAAAGATACATCTTTTTAAATTTTCAGCGCAGGGAACGTTCTTAAGATACATCGGTTTAAGTTTTCAACGCCGCCAACGTTCTTAAGAAACATCTTTTTAAGTTTTCAACGCAGGGAACGTTCTTAAGAAACATCTTTTTAAGTTTTCAACGCAGGGAACGTTCTTAAGATGCATCTTTTTAAATTTTCAGCGCAGGGAACGTTCTTAAGATACATCGGTTTAAGTTTCAACGCCGCCAAGGCTCTTAAGAAACATCGGTTTAAGTTTTCAGCGCAGGGAACGTTCTTAAGATACATCGGTTTAAGTTTTCAACGCCGCCAAGGCTCTTAAGAAACATCGGTTTAAGTTTTCAGCGCAAGGAACGTTCTTAAGATACATCTTTTTGAATTTTCAGCGCAGGGAACGTTCTTAAGATACATCGGTTTAAGTTTCAACGCCGCCAAGGCTCTTAAGAAACATCGGTTTAAGTTTTCAGCGCAGGGAACGTTCTTAAGATACATCGGTTTAAGTTTTCAACGCCGCCAACGTTCTTAAGAAACATCTTTTTAAGTTTTCAACGCCGCCAAGGCTCTTAAGAAACATCGGTTTAAGTTTTCAGCGCAAGGAACGTTCTTAAGATACATCTTTTTGAATTTTCAGCGCAGGGAACGTTCTTAAGATACATCGGTTTAAGTTTCAACGCCGCCAAGGCTCTTAAGAAACATCGGTTTAAGTTTTCAGCGCAAGGAACGTTCTTAAGATACATCGGTTTAAGTTTTCAACGCCGCCAACGTTCTTAAGAAACATCTTTTTAAGTTTTCAACGCCGCCAAGGCTCTTAAGAAACATCGGTTTAAGTTTTCAGCGCAGGGAACGTTCTTAAGATAAATCGGTTTAAGTTTTCAACGCCGCCAAGGCTCTTAAGAAACATCGGTTTAAGTTTTCAGCGCAAGGAACGATCTTAAGATACATCGGTTTAAGTTTTCAACGCCGCCAACGTTCTTAAGAAACATCTTTTTAAGTTTTCAACGCCGCCAAGGCTCTTAAGAAACATCGGTTTAAGTTTTCAGCGCAAGGAACGTTCTTAAGATACATCTTTTTGAATTTTCAGCGCAGGGAACGTTCTTAAGATAAATCGGTTTAAGTTTTCAACGCCGCCAAGGCTCTTAAGAAACATCGGTTTAAGTTTTCAACGCCGCCAACGTTCTTAAGATACATCGGTTTAAGTTTTAACGCCGCCAAGGCTCTTAAGAAACATCTTTTTAAGTTTTCAGCGCAGGGAACGTTCTTAAGATACATCGGTTTAAGTTTTAACGCCGCCAAGGCTCTTAAGATACATCTTTTTAATATTTCAGCGCAGGGAACGTTCTTAAGATACATCGGTTTAAGTTTTCAACGCCGCCAAGGCTCTTAAGAAACATCTTTTTAAGTTTTCAGCGCAGGAGAACGCTCTAAAGATACATCTTTTTAATATTTCAGCGCAGGGAACGTTCTTAAGATACATCGGTTTAAGTTTCAACGCCGCCAAGGCTCTTAAGAAACATCGGTTTAAGTTTTCAGCGCAGGGAACGTTCTTAAGATACATCGGTTTAAGTTTTCAACGCCGCCAAGGCTCTTAAGAAACATCGGTTTAAGTTTTCAGCGCAAGGAACGTTCTTAAGATACATCGGTTTAAGTTTTCAACGCCGCCAACGTTCTTAAGAAACATCTTTTTAAGTTTTCAACGCAGGAGAACGCTCTAAAGATACATCTTTTTAATATTTCAGCGCAGGGAACGTTCTTAAGATACATCGGTTTAAGTTTTCAACGCCGCCAACGTTCTTAAGAAACATCTTTTTAAGTTTTCAACGCAGGGAACGTTCTTAAGATGCATCTTTTTAAATTTTCAGCGCAGGGAACGTTCTTAAAGGGGGGGAAAGGGGAGTGGAGATAAAATTTTGGGTGAAACTAGACTTGATTCTGAACATATTGTGAGATTTTGGAAGAATTTGGGAAGAAAATAAAAAAATAGGAAATTTGTAGAAAAAAAAAGTTTCAGGGCAAAATATAAGGCGCAGGCCTGGTTATGTCCATCGGGTCTCGCAACGATGGTGAATACGGTAGCCAATTTTTGATGTTTTTCGAAACTTTTTATGCAGAAAACGACGAAAAATCACCTAAAAAAGTGGTTTCATCACTTATTTTCTTCAAATAAAATTAATTTAGAATTTTTCCAGTGTTTTTCTATGATTTTTATGCAATAATCTCTATTTTTTCGTCAAAAAACACTTGCTCAGACTACCGTACCTATTCGTCGTTGCGAGACCCGATGAACATAACCAGGCCTGCGCCTTATATTTTGCCCTGAAACTTTTTTTTTCTACAAATTTCCGATTTTTTTATTTTCTTCCCAAATTCCTCCAAAATTTCACAATATATCCAGAATCAAGTCTAGTTTCACCCAAAATTTTATCTCTACTCCCCTTTCCCCCCCTTTAAGATACATCGGTTTAAGTTTCAACGCCGCCAAGGCTCTTAAGAAACATCGGTTTAAGTTTTCAGCGCAAGGAACGTTCTTAAGATACATCTTTTTGAATTTTCAGCGCAGGGAACGTTCTTAAGATACATCGGTTTCAGTTTTCAACGCCGCCAAGGCTCTTAAGAAACATCTTTTTAAGTTTTCAACGCCGCCAAGGCTCTTAAGAAACATCTTTTTAAGTTTTCAACGCCGCCAACGTTCTTAAGAAACATCTTTTTAAGTTTTCAACGCAGGGAACGTTCTTAAGAAACATCTTTTTGAGTTTTCAGCGCAGGAGAACGCTCTTAAGATACATCGGTTTAAGTTTCAACGCCGCCAAGGCTCTTAAGAAACATCGGTTTAAGTTTTCAGCGCAGGGAACGTTCTTAAGATACATCGGTTTAAGTTTCAACGCCGTCAAGGCTCTTAAGATACATCGGTTTAAGTTTTCAACGCCGCCAAGGCTCTTAAGAAACACCTTTTTAAGTTTTCAACGCCGCCAAGGCTCTTAAGAAACATCTTTTTAAGTTTTCAACGCCGCCAAGGCTCTTAAGAAACATCTTTTTAAGTTTTCAGCGCAGGGAACGTTCTTAAGATACATCGGTTTAAGTTTTCAACGCCGTCAAGGCTCTTAAGAAACATCTTTTTAAGTTTTCAACGCAGGGAACGTTCTTAAGAAACATCTTTTTGAGTTTTCAGCGCAGGAGAACGCTCTTAAGATACATCGGTTTAAGTTTCAACGCCGCCAAGGCTCTTAAGAAACATCGGTTTAAGTTTTCAGCGCAGGGAACGTTCTTAAGATACATCGGTTTAAGTTTCAACGCCGTCAAGGCTCTTAAGATACATCTTTTTAAGTTTTCAACGCCGCCAAGGCTCTTAAGAAACATCTTTTTAAGTTTTCAACGCCGCCAAGGCTCTTAAGAAACATCTTTTTAAGTTTTCAACGCCGCCAAGGCTCTTAAGAAACATCTTTTTAAGTTTTCAGCGCAGGGAACGTTCTTAAGATACATCGGTTTAAGTTTCAACGCCGTCAAGGCTCTTAAGATACATCTTTTTAAGTTTTCAACGCCGTCAAGGCTCTTAAGAAACATCTTTTTAAGTTTTCAACGCCGCCAAGGCTCTTAAGAAACATCGGTTTAAGTTTTCAACGCCGCCAAGGCTCTTAAGAAACATCGGTTTAAGTTTTCAGCGCAGGGAACGTTCTTAAGATAAATCGGTTTAAGTTTTCAACGCCGCCAAGGCTCTTAAGAAACATCGGTTTAAGTTTTCAGCGCAGGGAACGTTCTTAAGAAACATCGGTTTAAGTTTTCAGCGCAGGGAACGTTCTTAAGATACATCGGTTTAAGTTTTCAACGCCGCCAACGTTCTTAAGAAACATCTTTTTAAGTTTTCAACGCAGGGAACGTTCTTAAGAAACATCTTTTTAAGTTTTCAGCGCAGGAGAACGCTCTTAAGATGCATCTTTTTAAGTTTTCAACGCAGGGAACGTTCTTAAGAAAATCTTTTTAAGTTTTCAGCGCAGGAGAACGCTCTTAAGATGCATCTTTTTAAATTTTCAGCGCAGGGAACGTTCTTAAGATACATCGGTTTAAGTTTCAACGCCGCCAAGGCTCTTAAGAAACATCGGTTTAAGTTTTCAGCGCAGGGAACGTTCTTAAGATAAATCGGTTCAAGTTTTCAACGCCGCCAAGGCTCTTAAGAAACATCTTTTTAAGTTTTCAGCGCAGGAGAACGCTCTAAAGATACATCTTTTTGAATTTTCAGCGCAGGGAACGTTCTTAAGATACATCGGTTTAAGTTTTCAACGCCGCCAACGCTCTTAAGAAACATCTTTTTAAGTTTTCAACGCCGCCAAGGCTCTTAAGAAACATCGGTTTAAGTTTTCAGCGCAAGGAACGTTCTTAAGATACATCGGTTTAAGTTTTCAACGCCGCCAAGGCTCTTAAGAAACATCTTTTTAAGTTTTCAACGCCGCCAACGTTCTTAAGAAACATCGGTTTAAGTTTTCAGCGCAAGGAACGTTCTTAAGATACATCGGTTTAAGTTTTCAACGCCGCCAACGCTCTTAAGAAACATCTTTTTAAGTTTTCAACGCCGCCAAGGCTCTTAAGAAACATCGGTTTAAGTTTTCAGCGCAAGGAACGTTCTTAAGATACATCGGTTTAAGTTTTCAACGCCGCCAACGCTCTTAAGAAACATCTTTTTAAGTTTTCAGCGCAGGAGAACGCTCTAAAGATACATCTTTTTAAATTTTCAGCACAGGGAACGTTCTTAAGATACATCGGTTTAAGTTTTCAACGCCGCCAACGTTCTTAAGAAACATCTTTTTAAGTTGTCAACGCCGCCAAGGCTCTTAAGAAACATCGGTTTAAGTTTTCAGCGCAGGGAACGTTCTTAAGATAAATCGGTTTAAGTTTTCAACGCCGCCAAGGCTCTTAAGAAACATCGGTTTAAGTTTTCAGCGCAGGGAACGTTCTTAAGATAAATCGGTTTAAGTTTTCAACGCCGCCAACGCTCTTAAGAAACATCTTTTTAAGTTTTCAACGCCGCCAACGTTCTTAAGAAACATCTTTTTAAGTTTTCAACGCCGCCAAGGCTCTTAAGAAACATCGGTTTCAGTTTTCAGCGCAAGGAACGTTCTTAAGATACATCGGTTCAAGTTTTCAACGCCGCCAAGGCTCTTAAGAAACATCTTTTTAAGTTTTCAGCGCAGGAGAACGCTCTAAAGATACATCTTTTTGAATTTTCAGCGCAGGGAACGTTCTTAAGATACATCGGTTTAAGTTTTCAACGCCGCCAACGTTCTTAAGAAACATCTTTTTAAGTTGTCAACGCCGCCAAGGCTCTTAAGAAACATCGCTTTAAGTTTTCAGCGCAGGGAACGTTCTTAAGATAAATCGGTTTAAGTTTTCAACGCCGCCAAGGCTCTTAAGAAACATCGGTTTAAGTTTTCAGCGCAGGGAACGTTCTTAAGATAAATCGGTTTAAGTTTTCAACGCCGCCTACGCTCTTAAGAAACATCTTTTTAAGTTTTCAACGCCGCCAACGTTCTTAAGAAACATCTTTTTAAGTTGTCAACGACGCCAAGGCTCTTAAGAAACATCGCTTTAAGTTTTCAGCGCAGGGAACGTTCTTAAGATAAATCGGTTTAAGTTTTCAACGCCGCCAAGGCTCTTAAGAAACATCGCTTTAAGTTTTCAGCGCAGGGAACGTTCTTAAGATAAATCGGTTTAAGTTGTCAACGCCGCCAAGGCTCTTAAGAAACATCGGTTTAAGTTTTCAACGCCGCCAACGTTCTTAAGAAACATCTTTTTAAGTTTTCAACGCCGCCAAGGCTCTTAAGATACATCTTTTTAAGTTGTCAACGCAGGGAACGTTCTTAAGATAAATCGGTTTAAGTTTTCAACGCCGCCAAGGCTCTTAAGAAACATCTTTTTAAGTTTTCAGCGCAGCGAACGTTCTTAAGATACATCGGTTTAAGTTTTAACGCCGCCAAGGCTCTTAAGAAACATCGGTTTAAGTTTTCAACGCCGCCAACGTTCTTAAGAAACATCTTTTTGAGTTTTCAACGCCGCCAAGGCTCTTAAGAAACATCTTTTTAAGTTTTCAGCGCAGGAGAACGCTCTAAAGATACATCTTTTAAATTTTCAGCGCAGGGAACGTTCTTAAGATACATCGGTTCAAGTTTTCAACGCCGCCAACGTTCTTAAGAAACATCTTTTTAAGTTTTCAACGCAGGGAACGTTCTTAAGAAACATCTTTTTAAGTTTTCAACGCAGGGAACGTTCTTAAGATGCATCTTTTTGAATTTTCAGCGCAGGGAACGTTCTTAAGATACATCGGTTTAAGTTTCAACGCCGCCAAGGCTCTAAAGAAACATCGGTTTAAGTTTTCAGCGCAAGGAACGTTCTTAAGATACATCTTTTTGAATTTTCAGCGCAGGGAACGTTCTTAAGATACATCGGTTTAAGTTTTCAACGCCGCCAACGTTCTTAAGAAACATCTTTTTAAGTTTTCAACGCCGCCAAGGCTCTTAAGAAACATCGGTTTAAGTTTTCAGCGCAGGGAACGTTCTTAAGATAAATCGGTTTAAGTTTTCAACGCCGCCAAGGCTCTTAAGAAACATCGGTTTAAGTTTTCAACGCCGCCAACGTTCTTAAGATACATCGGTTTAAGTTTTAACGCCGCCAAGGCTCTTAAGAAACATCGGTTTAAGTTTTCAGCGCAAGGAACGTTCTTAAGATACATCGGTTTAAGTTTTCAACGCCGCCAAGGCTCTTAAGAAACATCTTTTTAAGTTTTCAGCGCAGGAGAACGCTCTAAAGATACATCTTTTTAAATTTTCAGCGCAGGGAACGTTCTTAAGATGCATCTTTTTGAATTTTCAGCGCAGGGAACGTTCTTAAGATACATCGGTTTAAGTTTCAACGCCGCCAAGGCTCTAAAGAAACATCGGTTTAAGTTTTCAGCGCAAGGAACGTTCTTAAGATACATCTTTTTGAATTTTCAGCGCAGGGAACGTTCTTAAGATACATCGGTTTAAGTTTTCAACGCCGCCAACGTTCTTAAGAAACATCTTTTTAAGTTTTCAACGCCGCCAAGGCTCTTAAGAAACATCGGTTTAAGTTTTCAGCGCAGGGAACGTTCTTAAGATAAATCGGTTTAAGTTTTCAACGCCGCCAAGGCTCTTAAGAAACATCGGTTTAAGTTTTCAACGCCGCCAACGTTCTTAAGATACATCGGTTTAAGTTTTAACGCCGCCAAGGCTCTTAAGAAACATCGGTTTAAGTTTTCAGCGCAAGGAACGTTCTTAAGATACATCGGTTTAAGTTTTCAACGCCGCCAAGGCTCTTAAGAAACATCTTTTTAAGTTTTCAGCGCAGGAGAACGCTCTAAAGATACATCTTTTTAAATTTTCAGCGCAGGGAACGTTCTTAAGATACATCGGTTTAAGTTTTCAACGCCGCCAACGTTCTTAAGAAACATCTTTTTAAGTTTTCAACGCAGGGAACGTTCTTAAGAAACATCTTTTTAAGTTTTCAACGCAGGGAACGTTCTTAAGATGCATCTTTTTAAATTTTCAGCGCAGGGAACGTTCTTAAGATACATCGGTTTAAGTTTCAACGCCGCCAAGGCTCTTAAGAAACATCGGTTTAAGTTTTCAGCGCAGGGAACGTTCTTAAGATACATCGGTTTAAGTTTTCAACGCCGCCAAGGCTCTTAAGAAACATCGGTTTAAGTTTTCAGCGCAAGGAACGTTCTTAAGATACATCTTTTTGAATTTTCAGCGCAGGGAACGTTCTTAAGATACATCGGTTTAAGTTTCAACGCCGCCAAGGCTCTTAAGAAACATCGGTTTAAGTTTTCAGCGCAGGGAACGTTCTTAAGATACATCGGTTTAAGTTTTCAACGCCGCCAACGTTCTTAAGAAACATCTTTTTAAGTTTTCAACGCCGCCAAGGCTCTTAAGAAACATCGGTTTAAGTTTTCAGCGCAAGGAACGTTCTTAAGATACATCTTTTTGAATTTTCAGCGCAGGGAACGTTCTTAAGATACATCGGTTTAAGTTTCAACGCCGCCAAGGCTCTTAAGAAACATCGGTTTAAGTTTTCAGCGCAAGGAACGTTCTTAAGATACATCGGTTTAAGTTTTCAACGCCGCCAACGTTCTTAAGAAACATCTTTTTAAGTTTTCAACGCCGCCAAGGCTCTTAAGAAACATCGGTTTAAGTTTTCAGCGCAGGGAACGTTCTTAAGATAAATCGGTTTAAGTTTTCAACGCCGCCAAGGCTCTTAAGAAACATCGGTTTAAGTTTTCAGCGCAAGGAACGTTCTTAAGATACATCTTTTTGAATTTTCAGCGCAGGGAACGTTCTTAAGATACATCGGTTTAAGTTTCAACGCCGCCAAGGCTCTTAAGAAACATCGGTTTAAGTTTTCAGCGCAAGGAACGTTCTTAAGATACATCGGTTTAAGTTTTCAACGCCGCCAACGTTCTTAAGAAACATCTTTTTAAGTTTTCAACGCCGCCAAGGCTCTTAAGAAACATCGGTTTAAGTTTTCAGCGCAAGGAACGTTCTTAAGATACATCTTTTTGAATTTTCAGCGCAGGGAACGTTCTTAAGATAAATCGGTTTAAGTTTTCAACGCCGCCAAGGCTCTTAAGAAACATCGGTTTAAGTTTTCAACGCCGCCAACGTTCTTAAGATACATCGGTTTAAGTTTTAACGCCGCCAAGGCTCTTAAGAAACATCTTTTTAAGTTTTCAGCGCAGGGAACGTTCTTAAGATACATCGGTTTAAGTTTTAACGCCGCCAAGGCTCTTAAGATACATCTTTTTAATATTTCAGCGCAGGGAACGTTCTTAAGATACATCGGTTTAAGTTTTCAACGCCGCCAAGGCTCTTAAGAAACATCTTTTTAAGTTTTCAGCGCAGGAGAACGCTCTAAAGATACATCTTTTTAATATTTCAGCGCAGGGAACGTTCTTAAGATACATCGGTTTAAGTTTCAACGCCGCCAAGGCTCTTAAGAAACATCGGTTTAAGTTTTCAGCGCAGGGAACGTTCTTAAGATACATCGGTTTAAGTTTTCAACGCCGCCAAGGCTCTTAAGAAACATCGGTTTAAGTTTTCAGCGCAAGGAACGTTCTTAAGATACATCGGTTTAAGTTTTCAACGCCGCCAACGTTCTTAAGAAACATCTTTTTAAGTTTTCAACGCAGGAGAACGCTCTAAAGATACATCTTTTTAATATTTCAGCGCAGGGAACGTTCTTAAGATACATCGGTTTAAGTTTTCAACGCCGCCAACGTTCTTAAGAAACATCTTTTTAAGTTTTCAACGCAGGGAACGTTCTTAAGATGCATCTTTTTAAATTTTCAGCGCAGGGAACGTTCTTAAAGGGGGGGAAAGGGGAGTGGAGATAAAATTTTGGGTGAAACTAGACTTGATTCTGAACATATTGTGAGATTTTGGAAGAATTTGGGAAGAAAATAAAAAAATAGGAAATTTGTAGAAAAAAAAAGTTTCAGGGCAAAATATAAGGCGCAGGCCTGGTTATGTCCATCGGGTCTCGCAACGATGGTGAATACGGTAGCCAATTTTTGATGTTTTTCGAAACTTTTTATGCAGAAAACGACGAAAAATCACCTAAAAAAGTGGTTTCATCACTTATTTTCTTCAAATAAAATTAATTTAGAATTTTTCCAGTGTTTTTCTATGATTTTTATGCAATAATCTCTATTTTTTCGTCAAAAAACACTTGCTCAGACTACCGTACCTATTCGTCGTTGCGAGACCCGATGAACATAACCAGGCCTGCGCCTTATATTTTGCCCTGAAACTTTTTTTTTCTACAAATTTCCGATTTTTTTATTTTCTTCCCAAATTCCTCCAAAATTTCACAATATATCCAGAATCAAGTCTAGTTTCACCCAAAATTTTATCTCTACTCCCCTTTCCCCCCCTTTAAGATACATCGGTTTAAGTTTCAACGCCGCCAAGGCTCTTAAGAAACATCGGTTTAAGTTTTCAGCGCAGGGAACGTTCTTAAGATACATCGGTTTAAGTTTCAACGCCGCCAAGGCTCTTAAGAAACATCGGTTTAAGTTTTCAGCGCAAGGAACGTTCTTAAGATACATCGGTTTGAGTTTCAACGCCGCCAAGGCTCTTAAGAAACATCTTTTTAAGTTTTCAGCGCAGGAGAACGCTCTAAAGATACATCTTTTTAAATTTTCAGCGCAGGGAACGTTCTTAAGATACATCGGTTTAAGTTTTCAACGCCGCCAACGCTCTTAAGAAACATCGGTTTAAGTTTTCAACGCCGCTAACGTTCTTAAGATAAATCGGTTTAAGTTTTCAACGCCGCCAAGGCTCTTAAGAAACATCGGTTTAAGTTTTCAGCGCAAGGAACGTTCTTAAGATACATCTTTTTGAATTTTCAGCGCAGGGAACGTTCTTAAGATACATCGGTTTCAGTTTTCAACGCCGCCAACGTTCTTAAGAAACATCTTTTTAAGTTTTCAACGCCGCCAAGGCTCTTAAGAAACATCGGTTTAAGTTTTCAACGCCGCCAACGTTCTTAAGAAACATCTTTTTAAGTTTTCAACGCCGCCAAGGCTCTTAAGATACATCTTTTTAAATTTTCAGCGCAGGGAACGTTCTTAAGATACATCGGTTTAAGTTTTAACGCCGCCAAGGCTCTTAAGAAACATCGGTTTAAGTTTTCAGCGCAAGGAACGTTCTTAAGATACATCGGTTTAAGTTTTCAACGCCGCCAAGGCTCTTAAGAAACATCGGTTTAAGTTTTCAGCGCAGGGAACGTTCTTAAGATACATCGGTTTAAGTTTTCAACGCCGCCAACGTTCTTAAGAAACATCTTTTTAAGTTTTCAACGCAGGGAACGTTCTTAAGATACATCGGTTTAAGTTTCAACGCCGCCAAGGCTCTTAAGAAACATCGGTTTAAGTTTTCAGCGCAGGGAACGTTCTTAAGATAAATCGGTTTAAGTTTTCAACGCCGCCAAGGCTCTTAAGAAACATCTTTTTAAGTTTTCAGCGCAGGAGAACGCTCTAAAGATACATCTTTTTAAATTTTCAGCGCAGGGAACGTTCTTAAGATACATCGGTTTAAGTTTTCAACGCCGCCAACGTTCTTAAGAAACATCTTTTCAAGTTTTCAACGCAGGGAACGTTCTTAAGAAACATCTTTTTAAGTTTTCAACGCCGCCAAGGCTCTTAAGAAACATCGGTTTAAGTTTTCAGCGCAGGGAACGTTCTTAAGATAAATCGGTTTAAGTTTTCAACGCCGCCAAGGCTCTTAAGAAACATCGGTTTAAGTTTTCAGCGCAAGGAACGTTCTTAAGATACATCTTTTTGAATTTTCAACGCCGCCAACGTTCTTAAGAAACATCTTTTTAAGTTGTCAACGCCGCCAAGGCTCTTAAGAAACATCGGTTTAAGTTTTCAGCGCAGGGAACGTTCTTAAGATACATCGGTTTAAGTTTTAACGCCGCCAAGGCTCTTAAGAAACATCGGTTTAAGTTTTCAGCGCAGGGAACGTTCTTAAGATAAATCGGTTTAAGTTTTCAACGCCGCCAAGGCTCTTAAGATACATCTTTTTAAATTTTCAGCGCAGGGAACGTTCTTAAGATACATCGGTTTAAGTTTCAACGCCGCCAAGGCTCTTAAGAAACATCGGTTTAAGTTTTCAGCGCAGGGAACGTTCTTAAGATAAATCGGTTTAAGTTTTAACGCCGCCAAGGCTCTTAAGAAACATCGGTTTAAGTTTTCAGCGCAGGGAACGTTCTTAAGATAAATCGGTTTAAGTTTTCAACGCCGCCAAGGCTCTTAAGATACATCTTTTTAAATTTTCAGCGCAGGGAACGTTCTCAAGATACATCGGTTTAAGTTTTAACGCCGCCAAGGCTCTTAAGAAACATCGGTTTAAGTTTTCAGCGCAAGGAACGTTCTTAAGATACATCGGTTTAAGTTTTAACGCCGCCAAGGCTCTTAAGAAACATCGGTTTAAGTTTTCAGCGCAAGGAACGTTCTTAAGATACATCGGTTTAAGTTTTCAACGCCGCCAAGGCTCTTAAGAAACATCTTTTTAAGTTTTCAGCGCAGGAGAACGCTCTAAAGATACATCTTTTTAAATTTTCAGCGCAGGGAACGTTCTTAAGATACATCGGTTTAAGTTTTCAACGCCGCCAACGCTCTTAAGAAACATCTTTTTAGGTTGTCAACGCCGCCAAGGCTCTTAAGAAACATCGGTTTAAGTTTTCAGCGCAGGGAACGTTCTTAAGATAAATCGGTTTAAGTTTTCAACGCCGCCAAGGCTCTTAAGAAACATCGGTTTAAGTTTTCAGCGCAAGGAACGTTCTTAAGATACATCTTTTTGAATTTTCAACGCCGCCAACGTTCTTAAGAAACATCTTTTTAAGTTGTCAACGCCGCCAAGGCTCTTAAGAAACATCGGTTTAAGTTTTCAGCGCAGGGAACGTTCTTAAGATACATCGGTTTAAGTTTTAACGCCGCCAAGGCTCTTAAGAAACATCGGTTTAAGTTTTCAGCGCAGGGAACGTTCTTAAGATAAATCGGTTTAAGTTTTCAACGCCGCCAAGGCTCTTAAGATACATCTTTTTAAATTTTCAGCGCAGGGAACGTTCTTAAGATACATCGGTTTAAGTTTCAACGCCGCCAAGGCTCTTAAGAAACATCGGTTTAAGTTTTCAGCGCAGGGAACGTTCTTAAGATAAATCGGTTTAAGTTTTAACGCCGCCAAGGCTCTTAAGAAACATCGGTTTAAGTTTTCAGCGCAGGGAACGTTCTTAAGATACATCGGTTTAAGTTTTCAACGCCGCCAAGGCTCTTAAGATACATCTTTTTAAATTTTCAGCGCAGGGAACGTTCTTAAGATACATCGGTTTAAGTTTTAACGCCGCCAAGGCTCTTAAGAAACATCGGTTTAAGTTTTCAGCGCAAGGAACGTTCTTAAGATACATCGGTTTAAGTTTTCAACGCCGCCAAGGCTCTTAAGATACATCTTTTTAAATTTTCAGCGCAGGGAACGTTCTTAAGATACATCGGTTTAAGTTTTAACGCCGCCAAGGCTCTTAAGAAACATCGGTTTAAGTTTTCAGCGCAAGGAACGTTCTTAAGATACATCGGTTTAAGTTTCAACGCCGCCAAGGCTCTTAAGAAACATCGGTTTAAGTTTTCAGCGCAGGGAACGTTCTTAAGATAAATCGGTTTAAGTTTTAACGCCGCCAAGGCTCTTAAGAAACATCGGTTTAAGTTTTCAGCGCAGGGAACGTTCTTAAGATAAATCGGTTTAAGTTTTCAACGCCGCCAAGGCTCTTAAGATACATCTTTTTAAATTTTCAGCGCAGGGAACGTTCTTAAGATACATCGGTTTAAGTTTTAACGCCGCCAAGGCTCTTAAGAAACATCGGTTTAAGTTTTCAGCGCAAGGAACGTTCTTAAGATACATCGGTTTAAGTTTTAACGCCGCCAAGGCTCTTAAGAAACATCGGTTTAAGTTTTCAGCGCAAGGAACGTTCTTAAGATACATCGGTTTAAGTTTTCAACGCCGCCAAGGCTCTTAAGAAACATCTTTTCAAGTTTTCAGCGCAGGAGAACGCTCTAAAGATACATCTTTTTAAATTTTCAGCGCAGGGAACGTTCTTAAGATACATCGGTTTAAGTTTTCAACGCCGCCAACGCTCTTAAGAAACATCTTTTTAAGTTGTCAACGCCGCCAAGGCTCTTAAGAAACATCGGTTTAAGTTTTCAGCGCAGGGAACGTTCTTAAGATAAATCGGTTTAAGTTTTCAACGCCGCCAAGGCTCTTAAGAAACATCGGTTTAAGTTTTCAGCGCAGGGAACGTTCTTAAGATAAATCGGTTTAAGTTTTCAACGCCGCCAAGGCTCTTAAGAAACATCGGTTTAAGTTTTCAGCGCAAGGAACGTTCTTAAGATACATCTTTTTGAATTTTCAGCGCAGGGAACGTTCTTAAGATACATCGGTTTAAGTTTTCAACGCCGCCAACGCTCTTAAGAAACATCTTTTTAAGTTTTCAACGCCGCCAAGGCTCTTAAGAAACATCGGTTTAAGTTTTCAGCGCAAGGAACGTTCTTAAGATAAATCGGTTTAAGTTTTCAACGCCGCCAAGGCTCTTAAGAAACATCTTTTTAAGTTTTCAGCGCAGCGAACGTTCTTAAGATACATCGGTTTAAGTTTTAACGCCGCCAAGGCTCTTAAGAAACATCGGTTTAAGTTTTCAGCGCAGGGAACGTTCTTAAGATAAATCGGTTTAAGTTTTCAACGCCGCCAAGGCTCTTAAGAAACATCTTTTTAAGTTTTCAGCGCAGCGAACGTTCTTAAGATACATCGGTTTAAGTTTTAACGCCGCCAAGGCTCTTAAGAAACATCGGTTTAAGTTTTCAGCGCAGGGAACGTTCTTAAGATAAATCGGTTTAAGTTTTCAACGCCGCCAAGGCTCTTAAGATACATCTTTTTAAATTTTCAGCGCAGGGAACGTTCTTAAGATACATCGGTTTAAGTTTTCAACGCCGCCAAGGCTCTTAAGAAACATCGGTTTAAGTTTTCAGCGCAAGGAACGTTCTTAAGATACATCGGTTTAAGTTTCAACGCCGCCAAGGCTCTTAAGAAACATCGGTTTAAGTTTTCAGCGCAGGGAACGTTCTTAAGAAACATCTTTTTAAGTTTTCAACGCAGGGAACGTTCTTAAGAAACATCTTTTTAAGTTTTCAACGCAGGGAACGTTCTTAAGATAAATCGGTTTAAGTTTTAACGCCGCCAAGGCTCTTAAGAAACATCGGTTTAAGTTTTCAGCGCAGGGAACGTTCTTAAGATAAATCGGTTTAAGTTTTCAACGCCGCCAAGGCTCTTAAGATACATCTTTTTAAATTTTCAGCGCAGGGAACGTTCTTAAGATACATCGGTTTAAGTTTTAACGCCGCCAAGGCTCTTAAGAAACATCGGTTTAAGTTTTCAGCGCAAGGAACGTTCTTAAGATACATCGGTTTAAGTTTTAACGCCGCCAAGGCTCTTAAGAAACATCGGTTTAAGTTTTCAGCGCAAGGAACGTTCTTAAGATACATCGGTTTAAGTTTTCAACGCCGCCAAGGCTCTTAAGAAACATCTTTTTAAGTTTTCAGCGCAGGAGAACGCTCTAAAGATACATCTTTTTAAATTTTCAGCGCAGGGAACGTTCTTAAGATACATCGGTTTAAGTTTTCAACGCCGCCAACGCTCTTAAGAAACATCTTTTTAGGTTGTCAACGCCGCCAAGGCTCTTAAGAAACATCGGTTTAAGTTTTCAGCGCAGGGAACGTTCTTAAGATAAATCGGTTTAAGTTTTCAACGCCGCCAAGGCTCTTAAGAAACATCGGTTTAAGTTTTCAGCGCAAGGAACGTTCTTAAGATACATCTTTTTGAATTTTCAACGCCGCCAACGTTCTTAAGAAACATCTTTTTAAGTTGTCAACGCCGCCAAGGCTCTTAAGAAACATCGGTTTAAGTTTTCAGCGCAGGGAACGTTCTTAAGATACATCGGTTTAAGTTTTAACGCCGCCAAGGCTCTTAAGAAACATCGGTTTAAGTTTTCAGCGCAGGGAACGTTCTTAAGATAAATCGGTTTAAGTTTTCAACGCCGCCAAGGCTCTTAAGATACATCTTTTTAAATTTTCAGCGCAGGGAACGTTCTTAAGATACATCGGTTTAAGTTTCAACGCCGCCAAGGCTCTTAAGAAACATCGGTTTAAGTTTTCAGCGCAGGGAACGTTCTTAAGATAAATCGGTTTAAGTTTTAACGCCGCCAAGGCTCTTAAGAAACATCGGTTTAAGTTTTCAGCGCAGGGAACGTTCTTAAGATACATCGGTTTAAGTTTTCAACGCCGCCAAGGCTCTTAAGATACATCTTTTTAAATTTTCAGCGCAGGGAACGTTCTTAAGATACATCGGTTTAAGTTTTAACGCCGCCAAGGCTCTTAAGAAACATCGGTTTAAGTTTTCAGCGCAAGGAACGTTCTTAAGATACATCGGTTTAAGTTTTCAACGCCGCCAAGGCTCTTAAGATACATCTTTTTAAATTTTCAGCGCAGGGAACGTTCTTAAGATACATCGGTTTAAGTTTTAACGCCGCCAAGGCTCTTAAGAAACATCGGTTTAAGTTTTCAGCGCAAGGAACGTTCTTAAGATACATCGGTTTAAGTTTCAACGCCGCCAAGGCTCTTAAGAAACATCGGTTTAAGTTTTCAGCGCAGGGAACGTTCTTAAGATAAATCGGTTTAAGTTTTAACGCCGCCAAGGCTCTTAAGAAACATCGGTTTAAGTTTTCAGCGCAGGGAACGTTCTTAAGATAAATCGGTTTAAGTTTTCAACGCCGCCAAGGCTCTTAAGATACATCTTTTTAAATTTTCAGCGCAGGGAACGTTCTTAAGATACATCGGTTTAAGTTTTAACGCCGCCAAGGCTCTTAAGAAACATCGGTTTAAGTTTTCAGCGCAAGGAACGTTCTTAAGATACATCGGTTTAAGTTTTAACGCCGCCAAGGCTCTTAAGAAACATCGGTTTAAGTTTTCAGCGCAAGGAACGTTCTTAAGATACATCGGTTTAAGTTTTCAACGCCGCCAAGGCTCTTAAGAAACATCTTTTCAAGTTTTCAGCGCAGGAGAACGCTCTAAAGATACATCTTTTTAAATTTTCAGCGCAGGGAACGTTCTTAAGATACATCGGTTTAAGTTTTCAACGCCGCCAACGCTCTTAAGAAACATCTTTTTAAGTTGTCAACGCCGCCAAGGCTCTTAAGAAACATCGGTTTAAGTTTTCAGCGCAGGGAACGTTCTTAAGATAAATCGGTTTAAGTTTTCAACGCCGCCAAGGCTCTTAAGAAACATCGGTTTAAGTTTTCAGCGCAGGGAACGTTCTTAAGATAAATCGGTTTAAGTTTTCAACGCCGCCAAGGCTCTTAAGAAACATCGGTTTAAGTTTTCAGCGCAAGGAACGTTCTTAAGATACATCTTTTTGAATTTTCAGCGCAGGGAACGTTCTTAAGATACATCGGTTTAAGTTTTCAACGCCGCCAACGCTCTTAAGAAACATCTTTTTAAGTTTTCAACGCCGCCAAGGCTCTTAAGAAACATCGGTTTAAGTTTTCAGCGCAAGGAACGTTCTTAAGATAAATCGGTTTAAGTTTTCAACGCCGCCAAGGCTCTTAAGAAACATCTTTTTAAGTTTTCAGCGCAGCGAACGTTCTTAAGATACATCGGTTTAAGTTTTAACGCCGCCAAGGCTCTTAAGAAACATCGGTTTAAGTTTTCAGCGCAGGGAACGTTCTTAAGATAAATCGGTTTAAGTTTTCAACGCCGCCAAGGCTCTTAAGAAACATCTTTTTAAGTTTTCAGCGCAGCGAACGTTCTTAAGATACATCGGTTTAAGTTTTAACGCCGCCAAGGCTCTTAAGAAACATCGGTTTAAGTTTTCAGCGCAGGGAACGTTCTTAAGATAAATCGGTTTAAGTTTTCAACGCCGCCAAGGCTCTTAAGATACATCTTTTTAAATTTTCAGCGCAGGGAACGTTCTTAAGATACATCGGTTTAAGTTTTCAACGCCGCCAACGCTCTTAAGAAACATCTTTTTAAGTTGTCAACGCCGCCAAGGCTCTTAAGAAACATCGGTTTAAGTTTTCAGCGCAAGGAACGTTCTTAAGATACATCTTTTTGAATTTTCAGCGCAGGGAACGTTCTTAAGATACATCGGTTTAAGTTTTCAACGCCGCCAACGTTCTTAAGAAACATCTTTTTAAGTTTTCAACGCCGCCAAGGCTCTTAAGAAACATCGGTTTAAGTTTTCAGCGCAGGGAACGTTCTTAAGATAAATCGGTTTAAGTTTTCAACGCCGCCAAGGCTCTTAAGAAACATCGGTTTAAGTTTTCAACGCCGCCAACGTTCTTAAGAAACATCTTTTTAAGTTTTCAACGCCGCCAAGGCTCTTAAGATACATCTTTTTAAATTTTCAGCGCAGGGAACGTTCTTAAGATACATCGGTTTAAGTTTTAACGCCGCCAAGGCTCTTAAGAAACATCGGTTTAAGTTTTCAGCGCAAGGAACGTTCTTAAGATACATCGGTTTAAGTTTTCAACGCCGCCAAGGCTCTTAAGAAACATCTTTTTAAGTTTTCAGCGCAGCGAACGTTCTTAAGATACATCGGTTTAAGTTTTAACGCCGCCAAGGCTCTTAAGAAACATCGGTTTAAGTTTTCAGCGCAGGGAACGTTCTTAAGATACATCGGTTTAAGTTTTCAACGCCGCCAACGTTCTTAAGAAACATCTTTTTAAGTTTTCAACGCAGGGAACGTTCTTAAGAAACATCTTTTTAAGTTTTCAACGCAGGGAACGTTCTTAAGATACATCGGTTTAAGTTTCAACGCCGCCAAGGCTCTTAAGAAACATCGGTTTAAGTTTTCAGCGCAGGGAACGTTCTTAAGATAAATCGGTTTAAGTTTTCAACGCCGCCAAGGCTCTTAAGAAACATCTTTTTAAGTTTTCAGCGCAGCGAACGTTCTTAAGATACATCGGTTTAAGTTTTAACGCCGCCAAGGCTCTTAAGAAACATCGGTTTAAGTTTTCAGCGCAGGGAACGTTCTTAAGATAAATCGGTTTAAGTTTTCAACGCCGCCAAGGCTCTTAAGATACATCTTTTTAAATTTTCAGCGCAGGGAACGTTCTTAAGATACATCGGTTTAAGTTTTCAACGCCGCCAAGGCTCTTAAGAAACATCGGTTTAAGTTTTCAGCGCAGGGAACGTTCTTAAGATACATCGGTTTAAGTTTTCAACGCCGCCAACGTTCTTAAGAAACATCTTTTTAAGTTTTCAACGCAGGGAACGTTCTTAAGAAACATCTTTTTAAGTTTTCAACGCAGGGAACGTTCTTAAGATACATCGGTTTAAGTTTCAACGCCGCCAAGGCTCTTAAGAAACATCGGTTTAAGTTTTCAGCGCAGGGAACGTTCTTAAGATAAATCGGTTTAAGTTTTCAACGCCGCCAAGGCTCTTAAGAAACATCTTTTTAAGTTTTCAGCGCAGGAGAACGCTCTAAAGATACATCTTTTTAAATTTTCAGCGCAGGGAACGTTCTTAAGATACATCGGTTTAAGTTTTCAACGCCGCCAAGGCTCTTAAGAAACATCGGTTTAAGTTTTCAGCGCAGGGAACGTTCTTAAGATACATCGGTTTAAGTTTTCAACGCCGCCAACGTTCTTAAGAAACATCTTTTTAAGTTTTCAACGCAGGGAACGTTCTTAAGAAACATCTTTTTAAGTTTTCAACGCAGGGAACGTTCTTAAGGTACATCGGTTTAAGTTTCAACGCCGCCAAGGCTCTTAAGAAACATCGGTTTAAGTTTTCAGCGCAGGGAACGTTCTTAAGATAAATCGGTTTAAGTTTTCAACGCCGCCAAGGCTCTTAAGAAACATCTTTTTAAGTTTTCAGCGCAGGGAACGTTCTTAAGATACATCGGTTTAAGTTTTCAACGCCGCCAACGTTCTTAAGAAACATCTTTTTAAGTTTTCAACGCAGGGAACGTTCTTAAGAAACATCTTTTTAAGTTTTCAACGCCGCCAAGGCTCTTAAGAAACATCGGTTTAAGTTTTCAGCGCAGGGAACGTTCTTAAGATAAATCGGTTTAAGTTTTCAACGCCGCCAAGGCTCTTAAGAAACATCGGTTTAAGTTTTCAGCGCAAGGAACGTTCTTAAGATACATCTTTTTGAATTTTCAACGCCGCCAACGTACTTAAGAAACATCTTTTTAAGTTGTCAACGCCGCCAAGGCTCTTAAGAAACATCGGTTTAAGTTTTCAGCGCAGGGAACGTTCTTAAGATAAATCGGTTTAAGTTTTCAACGCCGCCAAGGCTCTTAAGAAACATCTTTTTAAGTTTTCAGCACAGCGAACGTTCTTAAGATACATCGGTTTAAGTTTTAACGCCGCCAAGGCTCTTAAGAAACATCGGTTTAAGTTTTCAGCGCAGGGAACGTTCTTAAGATAAATCGGTTTAAGTTTTCAACGCCGCCAAGGCTCTTAAGAAACATCTTTTTAAGTTTTCAACGCAGGGAACGTTCTTAAAATGCATCTTTTTAAATTTTCAGCGCAGGGAACGTTCTTAAGATACATCGGTTTAAGTTTCAACGCCGCCAAGGCTCTTAAGAAACATCGGTTTAAGTTTTCAGCGCAGGGAACGTTCTTAAGATAAATCGGTTTAAGTTTTCAACGCCGCCAAGGCTCTTAAGAAACATCGGTTTAAGTTTTCAACGCCGCCAACGTTCTTAAGAAACATCTTTTTAAGTTTTCAACGCCGCCAAGGCTCTTAAGATACATCTTTTTAAATTTTCAGCGCAGGGAACGTTCTTAAGATACATCGGTTTAAGTTTTAACGCCGCCAAGGCTCTTAAGAAACATCGGTTTAAGTTTTCAGCGCAAGGAACGTTCTTAAGATACATCGGTTTAAGTTTTCAACGCCGCCAAGGCTCTTAAGAAACATCTTTTTAAGTTTTCAGCGCAGGAGAACGCTCTAAAGATACATCTTTTTGAATTTTCAACGCAGGGAACGTTCTTAAGATACATCGGTTTAAGTTTTCAACGCCGCCAACGCTCTTAAGAAACATCTTTTTAAGTTTTCAACGCCGCCAAGGCTCTTAAGAAACATCGGTTTAAGTTTTCAGCGCAAGGAACGTTCTTAATATACATCTTTTTGAATTTTCAACGCCGCCAACGTTCTTAAGAAACATCTTTTTAAGTTGTCAACGCCGCCAAGGCTCTTAAGAAACATCGGTTTAAGTTTTCAACGCAGGGAACGTTCTTAAAATGCATCTTTTTAAATTTTCAGCGCAGGGAACGTTCTTAAGATACATCGGTTTAAGTTTCAACGCCGCCAAGGCTCTTAAGAAACATCGGTTTAAGTTTTCAGAGCAGGGAACGTTCTTAAGATACATCGGTTTAAGTTTTCAACGCCGCCAACGCTCTTAAGAAACATCTTTTTAAGTTTTCAACGCCGCCAAGGCTCTTAAGAAACATCGGTTTAAGTTTTCAGCGCAAGGAACGTTCTTAATATACATCTTTTTGAATTTTCAACGCCGCCAACGTTCTTAAGAAACATCTTTTTAAGTTGTCAACGCCGCCAAGGCTCTTAAGAAACATCGGTTTAAGTTTTCAACGCAGGGAACGTTCTTAAAATGCATCTTTTTAAATTTTCAGCGCAGGGAACGTTCTTAAGATACATCGGTTTAAGTTTCAACGCCGCCAAGGCTCTTAAGAAACATCGGTTTAAGTTTTCAGAGCAGGGAACGTTCTTAAGATACATCGGTTTAAGTTTTCAACGCCGCCAAGGCTCTTAAGAAACATCTTTTTAAGTTTTCAACGCATGGAACGTTCTTAAAATGCATCTTTTTAAATTTTCAGCGCAGGGAACGTTCTTAAGATACATCGGTTTAAGTTTCAACGCCGCCAAGGCTCTTAAGAAACATCGGTTTAAGTTTTCAGCGCAGGGAACGTTCTTAAGATAAATCGGTTTAAGTTTTCAACGCCGCCAAGGCTCTTAAGAAACATCGGTTTAAGTTTTCAACGCCGCCAACGTTCTTAAGAAACATCTTTTTAAGTTTTCAACGCCGCCAAGGCTCTTAAGATACATCTTTTTAAATTTTCAGCGCAGGGAACGTTCTTAAGATACATCGGTTTAAGTTTTAACGCCGCCAAGGCTCTTAAGAAACATCGGTTTAAGTTTTCAGCGCAAGGAACGTTCTTAAGATACATCGGTTTGAGTTTTCAACGCCGCCAAGGCTCTTAAGAAACATCTTTTTAAGTTTTCAGCGCAGGAGAACGCTCTAAAGATACATCTTTTTAAATTTTCAGCGCAGGGAACGTTCTTAAGATAAATCGGTTTAAGTTTTCAACGCCGCCAAGGCTCTTAAGAAACATCTTTTTAAGTTTTCAGCGCAGCGAACGTTCTTAAGATACATCGGTTTAAGTTTTAACGCCGCCAAGGCTCTTAAGAAACATCGGTTTAAGTTTTCAGCGCAGGGAACGTTCTTAAGATAAATCGGTTTAAGTTTTCAACGCCGCCAAGGCTCTTAAGATACATCTTTTTGAATTTTCAGCGCAGGGAACGTTCTTAAGATAAATCGGTTTAAGTTTTCAACGCCGCCAAGGCTCTTAAGAAACATCTTTTTAAGTTTTCAGCGCAGCGAACGTTCTTAAGATACATCGGTTTAAGTTTTCAACGCCGCCAAGGCTCTTAAGAAACATCGGTTTAAGTTTTCAGCGCAAGGAACGTTCTTAAGATACATCGGTTTAAGTTTTCAACGCCGCCAAGGCTCTTAAGAAACATCTTTTTAAGTTTTCAGCGCAGGAGAACGCTCTAAAGATACATCTTTTTGAATTTTCAACGCAGGGAACGTTCTTAAGATACATCGGTTTAAGTTTTCAACGCCGCCAACGCTCTTAAGAAACATCTTTTTAAGTTTTCAACGCCGCCAAGGCTCTTAAGAAACATCGGTTTAAGTTTTCAGCGCAAGGAACGTTCTTAATATACATCTTTTTGAATTTTCAACGCCGCCAACGTTCTTAAGAAACATCTTTTTAAGTTGTCAACGCCGCCAAGGCTCTTAAGAAACATCGGTTTAAGTTTTCAGCGCAGGGAACGTTCTTAAGATAAATCGGTTTAAGTTTTCAACGCCGCCAAGGCTCTTAAGAAACATCTTTTTAAGTTTTCAGCGCAGCGAACGTTCTTAAGATACATCGGTTTAAGTTTTAACGCCGCCAAGGCTCTTAAGAAACATCGGTTTAAGTTTTCAGCGCAGGGAACGTTCTTAAGATAAATCGGTTTAAGTTTTCAACGCCGCCAAGGCTCTTAAGATACATCTTTTTAAATTTTCAGCGCAGGGAACGTTCTTAAGATACATCGGTTTAAGTTTTCAACGCCGCCAACGCTCTTAAGAAACATCTTTTTAAGTTGTCAACGCCGCCAAGGCTCTTAAGAAACATCGGTTTAAGTTTTCAGCGCAGGGAACGTTTTTAAGATAAATCGGTTTAAGTTTTCAACGCCGCCAAGGCTCTTAAGAAACATCGGTTTAAGTTTTCAGCGCAGGGAACGTTCTTAAGATACATCGGTTTAAGTTTTCAACGCCGCCAAGGCTCTTAAGAAACATCGGTTTAAGTTTTCAGCGCAGGGAACGTTTTTAAGATAAATCGGTTTAAGTTTTCAACGCCGCCAAGGCTCTTAAGAAACATCGGTTTAAGTTTTCAGCGCAAAGAACGTTCTTAAGATACATCTTTTTGAATTTTCAGCGCAGGGAACGCTCTTAAGATACATCGGTTTAAGTTTTCAACGCCGCCAAGGCTCTTAAGAAACATCGGTTTAAGTTTTCAGCGCAGGGAACGTTTTTAAGATAAATCGGTTTAAGTTTTCAACGCCGCCAAGGCTCTTAAGAAACATCGGTTTAAGTTTTCAGCGCAAGGAACGTTCTTAAGATACATCTTTTTGAATTTTCAGCGCAGGGAACGTTCTTAAGATACATCGGTTTAAGTTTTCAACGCCGCCAACGTTCTTAAGAAACATCTTTTTAAGTTTTCAACGCCGCCAAGGCTCTTAAGAAACATCGGTTTAAGTTTTCAGCGCAAGGAACGTTCTTAAGATACATCTTTTTGAATTTTCAGCGCAGGGAACGTTCTTAAGATACATCGGTTTAAGTTTTCAACGCCGCCAACGTTCTTAAGATACATCGGTTTAAGTTTTCAACGCCGCCAAGGCTCTTAAGAAACATCGGTTTAAGTTTTCAGCGCAGGGAACGTTTTTAAGATAAATCGGTTTAAGTTTTCAACGCCGCCAAGGCTCTTAAGAAACATCGGTTTAAGTTTTCAGCGCAAGGAACGTTCTTAAGATACATCTTTTTGAATTTTCAGCGCAGGGAACGCTCTTAAGATACATCGGTTTAAGTTTTCAACGCCGCCAACGTTCTTAAGAAACATCTTTTTAAGTTTTCAACGCCGCCAAGGCTCTTAAGAAACATCGGTTTAAGTTTTCAGCGCAAGGAACGTTCTTAAGATACATCGGTTTAAGTTTTCAACGCCGCCAAGGCTCTTAAGAAACATCTTTTTAAGTTTTCAGCGCAGGAGAACGCTCTAAAGATACATCTTTTTAAATTTTCAGCGCAGGGAACGTTCTTAAGATACATCGGTTTAAGTTTTCAACGCCGCCAACGCTCTTAAGAAACATCTTTTTAAGTTTTCAACGCCGCCAACGTTCTTAAGAAACATCTTTTTAAGTTTTCAACGCCGCCAAGGCTCTTAAGAAACATCGGTTTAAGTTTTCAGCGCAAGGAACGTTCTTAAGATACATCGGTTTAAGTTTTCAACGCCGCCAAGGCTCTTAAGAAACATCTTTTTAAGTTTTCAGCGCAGGAGAACGCTCTAAAGATACATCTTTTTAAATTTTCAGCGCAGGGAACGTTCTTAAGATACATCGGTTTAAGTTTTCAACGCCGCCAACGCTCTTAAGAAACATCTTTTTAAGTTTTCAACGCCGCCAAGGCTCTTAAGAAACATCGGTTTAAGTTTTCAGCGCAGGGAACGTTCTTAAGATAAATCGGTTTAAGTTTTCAACGCCGCCAAGGCTCTTAAGAAACATCTTTTTAAGTAACATTAACTGTAAGCTTTATGGTGAATATCGTTTATGCATTTTTAACTTCTAGAGCATTGTCATATGGGTCCCATTCGTTGTGGTTCTTTCTTCTATGTTTAGTACCTACAAAAGCGCCCCATATATCTCGGAAATCGGTGGAGCAACTCTCTACGGAATTGGTGAGTTGATTCTCTTTTACCTGAGCAAAAATCAGATAACTTATAGTATACATCTACTACATGTCGTTGCCGCACTCATTGATAAAATATACACTCATCAAACAACATATCAACAAAATTATGAAGGATTCAAGAAAAACTGAAACAAACAAAGATGAAATCACCGCTAAGAAATAGATTTTTGCAACTTTCCTGTGAATCTTCTGAAGACGCGGATACATTCAAAGTTTTGGAGTCAAGAGATACAATTTTTCTTAATCATCGTCATTATTTTATTTCCATATTTCCTTATGTTCCTATTTATATTGTATCGTTTGAAATGTTATGATAATAAACATTCTTTCTCTTATTTTCCAAGGTCAATTCAACGAAATTTCTCAACTTATTACGACACTCCGCAATGCCGCATCATAAGTTTTTTTGGATTTTTTTGGGGATATTCATTGAATTTTTTACTTTCTCTGAATATACCTTTATAAATTTTTTTTGTAGAAAATGGAGATTTCAAACAAACTCCCGGATTTTCAACCGGTATTAGTTGGTTATTCGACTTTTTAATAGTTGTATTTTTTCAGAAGGAACCAGTTGCGTTATGTAAAATGAAAAAGGAGGTAGGACGTTTTGAGAAAAATTAAAATAACTTTTTTTTACAGACTTTGTTCCACTGCGCTCACATCATCTCAGTATTTGCCATTATCTCTAAGTTATTGGACAAAGGCATCCCCGCTCGAGATTTCTTCAGTATTATATTTCCGGTATACAATTTTCTTTTCCACAAATCTCATTTTGCTTAATTTGAGACCATCTTCATCTTTCTACTGATTTCATACCTCTACAACAAAAAACGAGTTACGCCTATGATCATCCACTATGTGCTTACTGTAAGTTTTTTGTTTGGTTCTAATATTCTGAATATAAAAACTCAGTGTGCTGGGCTTGCTCTACCAATCATTGTTTGTATCCATATGACCGATTCAGCTTACCGTGAGTACGAGTTTTAAAAATAATTTAACTTTAAAAAACAATAATTTTTATGTAGTTTCCAAATTTCAAATAGTCTTCAAAATAATTTAGTCGTTCTCGAGATTAGAGAACTTGTCGGTGTGATTCAGACTATATTTTGCAGGTTTTTAGCAAAAAAAAAACAATATTTTCAGGATATGCCACCACGGGAAAATATTACAGATTCAATGTTGTAAATTCTAATGAGATACAACCTCAATATTATGCACAGCCGTACTTTCACGCAGTTTTCTGGCTGATTTATGTGATTTGTAAGTAAATTTTAAATTTAAAGTAGTTTCAGCAGAAAAATATTCCAGCATACATCTACTACATGTCGCTGAGCTTCTTGTTGATCGAAAACGTCATCCTCGTGAATAATGTCAAAAAATGCAATTACAACCTGTTAGGTGACTATCAACTGGTATCTTATTATTTTTTTTTGTTGCAAAATAAATAGATTGTTTTTTTTTCAGAGGAAACCAGTCACATTTTTTGGATTGAAGAAAAAAGTTGCTCTTGTCTCGATTCAACTCGTTTTAATTGTCAAATATTTTCTTGGCTTCTACGCAGTACCCGAGTTTAGATTGGCTGTCTAAATTCACCTGCTAGTTCCACAAAAACTGAGTCGTAGTTCAGACTTTTGTTAACGTTTTGATTGCATTCGTTTACATTAACAACAGGATCACTCTTATGAAAATGCATGTGACCTTAACTGTAAGTTTCATGTTGATTTGCGTTTATACATAGCTGACTTATAGAACATTACCATATTGGGTTTATATGTTATGTACCATCCTTTCCATTATCCTTCCACGGATATCTCGGATATCGCCGAAACACTTCTCTACGGAATCGGTGAGTTGATTTTGTGTTGCATGATTAAAAAATGGATAATTTATAGCGTATATCTACTACATGTCGTTGTGTTTCTCATTGATTAAATATACACTCATCAAGCAACATATCAACAAAGTCATGAAGGATTCAACAGATAAAGGAATAACTAAATATGAAATCGCTGGAATATAATTATTAATTTTCGAAACATTTCTGTATCTATTTTTAGTAAAGGAACTTGATTTCAAGAATTTTATAGTTATCCAGGATTACAATACAAACTGGAAAACATGGATGGTGATTTCGTGGGTCGAGTGATTTTCCAATTTTCTGAATGAACAGCCATCTGGCACCAATGCAAGAAACTGCGTCTCTCTGCACAGTCTCACCGGGGTCTACTTTACCCAGGTCCCCTTTCTAACCGGGTGGCTTTCTAAATATCTGGGTCAACGCTATTCTCCTGATATTTCCTCTCGGAGTGCAAAACCTTCTGTTGGTGATCGATAATACTGTTTTAATTTTCTTAAGAAAAAAAATCATTGAAACTCCTGAAAACTTTCAAAATATTCATCAATAAAATATTTATATTTTGCAGAAAATGGGCGAGTACGATCTCACGAAGTTTAAACCGGTATTCATTGGCTTTTTTCCAAAATTTTTAGAATTCGTATTTTTCAGAAAGAACCAGTCACATGGTGCAAGGTAAAAACGGAGGTAAGATATTTTGTGTTATTTTCGGACTTGGAAAAATTCGAATTTTGCAGACTGTGTTCCATTGTATAAACTTTATCTCAATTGTCGCCATTCTCGTGTGTTCTTCCTTAGGGATCCAAGCTCCATGGCCTTACTATCTGGTTGTATGGTTCCTTGGGGTATCATACGGATTCTCCTGACAAAATCTCATTTCCTCAATTTAAGACCATCTTCATCTCACTCCTCTACAACAAAAAGTTTCTTGCCGTTATGTTGGCTCACTACGCACTACTGGTTGGTTTCAATTTTCAAAACGTTTCTTGCGATAATCAAAATTTAGTGTGTTGGTATACTCGCGCCAATTTATGTTCTTTCCTTGGCGACAGATTCACGATACCGTGAAAAATACGGTTTTATTGCTCTTGCACTGGCTTGGTTGATTTGTAAGTAACTTTTCGATATTTTTACTTTACATTGCGATTATCGTTTCCATACGAACTGAGCCTCGTGCCATAGAAAACTACACAAATACGTCAAAGCAAAGAGTTTTTTTAATGTGCTCCTTTAAAACGTAGAGTAATTTTAGTTCAAGGCTACATTTTAGGTTAGGCTACAATTTAGTCGTAAGTTTTAAAGGATAACTGGTAAATCTACAACGAGGTTCTTGATTCGTATTAAAAAATAGTTGATTCTTTGCAGCATACATCTACTACATGTGGTTGAGCTTCTCCTTGATCAGAAACACCATTCTTCTCAACTATGTCAAAAAAGTGGAGAAGAAGCTTGATCCCGACAGTGTGAAAGTCTATCCATGCATGGAAAACCTTATTCCTGGATCAAACTTGAACAACTACAACAGATTAGAAGAATATCAGCTGGTATAGTTTTACTTAATTGAATAATCCTTCAAAAAAGTTCCTTGCAGAAAGAGCCCTGCACATTCTTCGGTTTTAAGAAGCAGGTGAGTTGGCTTATTTCCTATTATATATGTCAAAACAACGGCTCGGAAAAAAAGCGCTCTTGGGTCTTGACGCGTTTCTCCGTTTCGAAAATTAGTTTTCAACGTAGATACAGTACCCAATATTTAACGGGACCTAGGAGCGCAACTGCTCTATTCCTAGCTTTTCTATGTATAATATATTATTTTCGTTTGTAAAAGAATCCAGTTCTTAATCTTCAGTATGCATTGGTCCTCTTTCACATCATCTCAATAGTTGCATACTTTGTCTATTACACAGTGCAATCTCCCCCTGAACCCTATTCACGGTAAGAATCTTCAATGAGAAGTGTGTCAGAGATGCAACACTACACATGTTTGCAAATGATCTGCAGACTCCTATGGCATATTTTCTAGAAAAAATTTGCTTTGTAGGGACAAATACACTGAGTTATATGGCTTCTACTCTGAAATCAATCGATATGATTTCATTGTGGTAAATACATCGTTTTGTTTCAATAGATTGAAATTCTTTCTAATTTCAGGCCTTCATCGTCATTCTGGTTTCATTGGTTTACATCAAAAAAATTATCAGCCTCATGGTGATTCATATATCATTCACTGTAAGGTTTCTAGTCAAAGAAATTTTTAAGAACCCAATTTGCAGAGCATGGTCATATTGGTATCGGTCACCTGGGAGACTTTACTATTTACTCGGCTTCGATCTCTGTCTCATTTGCAAATTGCATTAATAATTGGTTAGTTAACAATATTTTTCATTGTCACGAGCTCAGAAACTGGGAAAATTGTATTATATTTATAGCAAGCATTTGCTATCTGTCGTTGTGTTACTCATTGATCAAATATGCACTCATCAAGCAATATATCAACAAAGTTGGGAAGAATATCGATACAAAGGAAAAAGAAACAACTAAAACGGAAATCGCAGCTGAATTATAGTTATCATGCTTTGCAACTGTTTGGTGCATTTTTTCAATAAACTCATTTTACAACGGCTTTGTGTAAAAAAATAGGAACAGCCATCTGGCATTAACGCAAAAACCTGCGTCTCTAAAAACAGTCTCACCAGGGTCCACTTGACTAAGGTCCCCTTTCTGGCCGGGTGCGTTCTTGGGGCTCTCTAATTATCTCGGCAACACCATTCTCTCGTCGTTCACCCTCGCCGAATCAATCCTACTCTTGGTGATCGATAATACTGTTTTAATTTTTTCAAGCCACAAAATCATAAAAAATCCGGGAATCTTTTACAATATTCATCAATGAAATATTTGTAATTTGCAGAAAATGAGCGAGTACGCTCTCATGGAGTTTAGACCGGTATACATTAGCTCTTTTTTTTATTTTAGAATTCAAATTTTTCAGAAAGAACCAGTCACGTTGTGCAAGGTGAAAACGGAGGTGAGATATTTTGAGTTATTATATGATTTAGGATAGTTTTAAATTTTACAGACTGTATTCCATTGTATGAACATTCTCTCAATTGTCGCTATCGTTGTTTATTGTTACATATGGACCGATCCTACTTGGACTCTCTCCCATGTTGCATTGATCTTTGCGGTATGCGTTGGAATTTTCTTGTTTTTCCTCATTTTCTTAATCTTAGACCTTCTTCGTCTTTATTCTGATTTCACTCCACTACATCAATAGGTGGCTTGCCGCTATGTTGTTTCACTACACCCAGTTGGTCAGTTTTTTTCTGAAAAACTTCTTTTGATAATCAAAATTTAGTGTGTTGGAGTAGTAGTGCTACTATGTATCGCCGAGGGAACGACAGCTTCAGCATACCGTGAGTTTTTTTTTAAAATTTTGTGATGCTTTAGTCAGTCGAAAATTGCAATGGTAACCTGTTAATTGCAGATTATGACACTACGGGAAAAGTGGCTGGGTTTGCTATCTTCGGAAAAATACAGAGAGACGCTCGGAATCCTTACGTGCAATACGGTTTTGCTGGCATCACTCTGGCTTATTTGATTTGTAAGTTATTTTTCAATATTTATATTTCATATTTTTCCAGCTTACATTTACTACATGTGGTTGAGCTTCTCTTTGATCAAAAACACAGTTCTTCTCAACTATGTCAAAAAAGTGCGGGAGAAGCTGGATTCCAAGAATGTGAAAGTCGAACCATGTATGGAAAACCTTATTTCTGGATCGAACTTGAACAACAACAATAGCGTAGAAAATTATCAACCGGTATGTTTGATTAAGGTTCACGTTTCTACAAAATGAGTTTTTACAGAAAGAGCCCCGCACATTCTTCGGTTTCAGGAAGCATGTGAGTTGAGCATTCTGCCGAAGTTTAAGGAACTGCTGATGTAGAGCCGGTGGAAAAGTGCTGACATTGTTATTCCATGTCAGCATTCTTCCAGCCAGTTCTACAGCAGTGTGTGTAGAGTATCCTCGTTTTTGAACCTTCAAACACTAATATCCTCATAGTTTCTGAAACAAGACAATTTTTTATCTACAGTATGCATTGGTCTGCCTCCAATTCCTCTTAATCGCTGCATTCTACATTTATTTTGGCTTCTACAAAAAATCTGGATTTGATCGGTATGATTACTTTTGGGTAAATTTATCAACTTCTTTCAATAGTTGAAATTCTTGTTAATTTCAGACTTTCATCGCCATTTTGGTGCCATTGGTTTACATCAAAAACATTATCAGCCTCATGATGATTCATCTATCATTTACTGTAAGGTTTATAGTCAAAAAAATTTCTAAGTACCTAATTTGCAGAGCATTGTCATGTGGGTATCTGTTGTCTTGATCGTATTTCCTGACTTTTCATCTCCGTCTTACTTGCACAGCGCATTTATAATTGGTTAGTTGACAATTTGCTGCATTATCCAAGAGCTTAGTAGATGTATTTTGAAAAAAAAAACAATTTTAGGCATTATTTACTATCTGTCGTTGTGCTACTCATTGATCAAATATGCACTCATCAAGCAACATATCAACAAAGTCATGAAGGATTCAAGAGAAAAAGAAACAACTAAATATGAAATCACCGCTGAGATATAGTTATTGATTTATGCAATTTTTTTGTGATTCTTTTTTATTTTTCAATAAATGGAATTTACAACGGCTTTGTGTGAAAAATAGCAACTGCTGGGGGGATTTTTCAAATTTCTGATTGAACAGCCATCTGACTCTACCGCAACAACATGCGTCTCTAGGAACAGTCTCACCGGGTACACTAGAAAGGTCCCTTTTCTGACCGTGTGCGTTTTTTATGGCTCTCCTAATGGTGTGTATGCAACATGGTCAGCCACATTCTCCCGCCATATCCCACCGTCTGTTGGTGATCGATAATTCTGTTAGATTTCTGTTCATAATTTCTGTTCATAATTCTGTAGCCAGGAAAATCATTGAAACTCTTTGAAGCTTTGAAAATATCCACCAATAAAATATTTATTTTTTGCAGAAAATGGGCGAGTACGATCTCATGGAGTTTAAACCGGTATTCATTAGTTTTTTTCCCAAATTTTCTAAATACCATATTTTTCAGAAAGAACCAGTCACATTGTGTAGGGTTAAAACAGAGGTGAGATATTTCGAGTTATTATCAGACTTTCGAAAAATGTAATTTTCACAGACTGTATTCCATTGTCTGAACTTTCTCTCCATCGTCGTTATTCTCGGTTATGATTTCTTTTGGGGCGAGTCTCCCTGGACTCTTGCCGATGCTAATTGGATCTCTAAGGTACATATTGGATTTTCCTTACAAAACCTCATTTCATTTATTTAAGACCTGCCTCGTCTTATTCCTAATTTCACTCCTCTACAACAAAAAGTGTCTTGCCGTTATGTTGTTTCACTATGCGTTACTGGTTTGATTTTTTTTTCAAAGGTTTTTTGCAATAATCAAAATTTAGTGTGTTGGAATACTCGGACCATTATTGGCCGCCATCGAAACGACAGTTTCAGCGTACAGTGAGTTTATGTTCATTTTGTGAGAAATACTTTTGTTATTATCGTATTCAAACCGATAGGCAGTCATGTCATAAGCGGCAAGAGTGCGTCTTGGCACGGGACACGCCTACTTGCACTGAGTAATTTTTTAATCGTGCCGGGACTACTTATGAACTTTGCTTGCGCTTTTGGCGTGACTGCCTATCCGTTTGAACACGATAATAGTTGAAATTCGTCATTTTAAATTATTGCTTACAGGAAATGACCCTACAAGGCAAGTGACTAAGTTCGATATCTTTGGAGAAGCTAAGAGAAACGCTCAAAATCCTTATGTGAGATATGGGTTTGCTGGCATCTCACTCGCTTATTTGATTTGTAAGTTACTTTTAATATTTACATCACATATTGCTATTTATCAAAAAATATAAATCATTCGATTTTTCCAGCTTACATCTACTACATTTGGTTGAGCTTCTCGTTGATCAAAAACGTCATTCTTCTCAACTATGTCAAAAAAGTGGGGGAGAAGCTTGATCCCACGAATGTAAAAGTCTATCCATGCATGGAAAATCTCATTCCGGGATCGAACTTGAACAACTACAATAGCCTAGAAGATTATCAGCCGGTATATTTTTACATAATTGAATATTTATTTAAAAAATATTCTTGCAGGAAGAGCCTCGTACATTCTTCGGTTTTAAGAAACATGTGAGTTGAGTAAATGATTGACAATTACTGATGTAGAACCGATAGCAAAAGTGCTGCCAACATTTCTACTATTCTACAGAAGAAATTGTTTTTATTTTCGGACTTTCAAACTTTAACATTCATAGTTTTAAAATAAGACTATTTTTTATCTACAGTATGCATTGATCTGCCCCCAACTTCTCTTAATCGCTGCATTCTACATTTACTTTGATTTCTACAAAAAATCTGAATTCGATCGATTAGATTTCTTATTGGTAAGTACATAAAGTTTTTCGATAGTTTTCTTTCTGATTTCAGACCTTTATTTTGGTTACATACGTTTACATCAAAAACATTATCAGCCTCATGGTGATTCATCTATCATTCACTGTAAGGTTTATAATTAAAGAATCTTCTAAGTACTAAACTTATAGAGCATTGTCATGTTGATTCCAGTTTGGGATGTGTCCGTTATTCGTCTTCTTGCATCTCCGTCTGGCTTAGCATTTACAATTGGTTAGTCAACAATTTTCCGTATTATCAAGAGTTTGAAACAAACTTTAGCATTCATTTACTACGTGTGGTTGTGCTACTCATTGATCAAATATGCACTCATCAAGCAACATATCAACAATGTTGGCAAGAATATCGATACAAGAGAAAAAGAACAACTAAATAAGAAATTGCAGCTTGAATATAGTTATCAAGCTTTGCAACTGTTTTGTGAACTTTTTCAATATATCACTCATCAAGCAACATATCAACAAAGTAATGTTGGATTCGAGAGAAAAGGAAACAATTAAATATGATATTGCCGCTGAGATATAATTATTGGGTTTTGCAACTGTTTTGTGAATTTTTTCAATAAACGAACTTGCGAATTCGTAATTTTTTGTTATCATTGATTATTTGAAGCATTTTTATCTAGGACACAACAACAAGATGAAAAAAAAATAACTGATGAGGGATCCTTATGCGTTTATATATCTTATCCAATTAAATTAAATTAAACTTTCTATATATTCTACGAAAAATGTGATGGAAAACCATAACTTTTTCCATAAAAATACCATTTTTCTTACAAGCGTTGCGAGACCACTTCCAGGTGTGCTGTCATGTGCCTTTAAGATACCGTACTATTTTAGATACCGTCTATTTTTACAAGAACCGTCCATTTTTACAGTTTTCTTTCTTTTTGGCTCATTTTCGCTCAATTTCTCGATAAATTCAACAATTTGAATGATTTCAGCTCAAAAAATGACAGAATACTACAAACTAACAGATAATAAACCGGTAAAATTACATTTTTCGATAAAAATTGAAAAAAAAATGAATTTCAGAAATCTGCTGTCACATTCTTCAATGTTCCAAAAATGGTAAACCTATTTGCAGACAATTTATCCTAAAAAACTGAAATTTCAGATCATTTTCCTCGTTCTTTCTGGCGTCATAACGAAACTGTATGAGCCGTTGTTCTGTGTCGCTTTTGATTGCTCGTTTCTCCTTCAAATGATCCCAGTGAGTTTTTTTCTTAAATTTTCGAAAGGAAAAATTCATCGAAATAGTTTATAAAATTATATAATTTCAGAATCTCCTAAACTTCCTCGCTTACATTTCGTTTCGGGAAGGCTTCCTTCCATTCATGATGATTTACTTCTGGGCTACTGTAAGTTAATTTTCAATTCTCCATCGCCCCTTGGGTCTCGAAACGTGTTCGCATTTCGAAAATTATATTCTTCAACATAAATACTAGACCCGAACTGCAAAAAACTTAACACTCGGCAGAAAAGATTCGACAAATTTTGCGCAAAATTAATGAAAATTGAAAAAATTTCATCCTTTCAAATGTTTCTTTAGCAAAACTCAATATTCACATTCAAAAAACTATTGAATTGTGCATTCAACTAATTATTTCCATACATTTAAGCGAAAAATTGTCACAGACCCATATAAATTTGCTTTTTTCAGTGTGCAATGTCAATTCCGCCGCTTGCCTCACTTCTCAAAGCGTCAAAATATTTCATACGTAAGTCACTTCTGCCGATTTTGGAGCAAAAACCAAAATTTAGAATGCACAATACTCAAAGAATCGTGTGATGTGGACTCGGATCCTGATGATTTGTTCAAAAAACTCATCAACATCCACAACGTCCATCCGATTTTCGGCGTTTGTGAGTAATTTATTATTTTTTATTTGAAGCGAAAAAAATTTCTAAAGAAAAAAGTCGATTTTCAGTATTCATCTACCACATCTACATTTGCTATCAACTGATCAAAGAAACAATTATTTACAATCACTTGAAAGATAAGAAAGTATTCAAAATTGATAATGGTGAGTGTTTTATTCAATATTTTCCAAATATACTCATATTTAGGATCGGAAATCACAAGATTCTATCGTGTTGATGATGTTCAACTGGTAAGTTGCTCGATTTTCAGCAAATTGTAATTTAAAAATTTGCAGAACCCGTCATTCAAATACTCATTCCTAACGGTTTTTTCCGGATTGAGAAGAATTTTTTCGACTTGACTTTTTCAAACATTTTCCGACCTAACTTGATGACTTCCTCCCCCGGTAGAAAATTTTTTTCTGAATAAATGATATTTCTTTTTACATTCTTCATTATTCCAGTAGAGGTATACTGTAATTTCAGCCAAATGAATTACTGTAGTTTTCTGAACGTGTTCTTTGTCATGATCTACCGCATTCTGTTGTTATTCTTATGGTACGTAGCTTAAAAGATCGCTAGAAAATATGGAGGTGAATTTCGTCGGAATGTGTATTATGAAAGAAACTATTTAAAACACCAGACGACAAGATTTTTTGGATAAGGAAATCACAAGTTTCTTCTCATGTTTAGAGACGTTATTTGTAAGCTTCAACAGTTTTTCGTCTTTTTTTTAAATAAAACTTTAAATTTCATGACATTTTGATCAAAATTTCAATCTAGAATACCAAAAAATGAGTCGAAATTTTATTTTCTCAAGCTTTTTCCAATAAAAAACACAATTTTCTGAAAAGCGCTGCGAGACCACTGCCAGGAGGGATGTCATGCGCCTTGAAGATACCGTACACCTGCAAATGATTTTTTCAACATTTTTGCAGTTTTCTTTCTTTTTGGGCCCTTTTCGCTCAATTTTTAGAAAAGTTCAAATACTTGAATGATTTCAGCTCAAAAAATGACAGAATACTACAAACTAACAAATAATAAACCGGTAAAATAACATTTTTCGATAATTTGAAAGAAAAAGTTTCAGAAATCTGCTGTCACATTCTTCAATGTTCCAATAAAAGTGGTAAACCTATTTACAGACAATATATCCTAAAAGATGAATTTCCAGATCATTTTCTTCATTCAAAGCGCCGTCATACCGGCATTGTATTCTCCGTTGATGCTGTGCATTTTCGATTGGTCGCATCCCGTTCCACTGATCTTTGTAAGTTTCTAAATTTTGTTTAAAGAAAACAAATTTTTATTAGAGGTTTTTCTAATAAAAATATCTGATTTCAGAATTCCTTAAATGGCATCAGCATCAACTCGTTTCTATTCGACCTCCTCCCATTCATGATGATTTACTTCTGGACTACTGTGAGTAAATTTTCAATTATTAGCCAATGTATATAGAGCAAAAAGACCCAATCGAAAATTTCGACGAACGAAACTGACCAGGAGGGTACATTAACCTCGGGTTTGGTTCGAGGGTAGTTATAAACAAAAAAGTGGTAAAAAAAGGCTTTAAAACACTATTTTCAACTTCTTTGGCGTAGCTTAACCTGTTTTTGTCATTTTGGTTCATAACTACTTTCAGGCCAATAGTGGTTTGAAATTTCCTCCCGAACATCGCAAATCTTTGACCAAATTTTTTAGCAAATTCCCAACCACATCCCCATAGATCCATAAATCAATGTTTTTTTCAGTGTGCAATGTCAATTCCGCCACTTGCCTCACTTCTCAAAGCATCGTACTATTTCATACGTAAGTCAATTCTGTCTAACTTCGAACAAAAACTAAAATTTAGAATGCACAATACTCAATGAATCGTGTGATGTGGACTCGGATCCTGATGATTTGTTCGAAATACTCATCGACAACTTTCATCCGATTTTCGGCGTTTGTGAGTATTTTCTTTTTTATCGAAAAAAAAACGGATTTTTACCTAATGCAGCCCTAAAAAATTCATTTTTAACGAAGAAAATCATAAAATATTCAAAAAGAGTCATTTTTCAGTTTGCATCTACCACATATACAATTGCTATCAACTAATCAAAGACACAACTATTTCCAATCACTTGGAAGATAAGCAAGTGTTCGAAATTGATAATGGTGAGTGTTTTATTCAAGATTTTCCAAAAATATACATGTTTAGGATCGGAAACCACAAGATTCTATCGTGTTGATGATGTTCAACCGGTAAGTTTTCAATTTTTGAAAATAATTATTTGAATACTTGCAGAAGCCACCAGTCACATTTTTCAATAATCCAGTAGAGGTATACTGTAGTTTCAGACAAATACAGTACTGTAGTTTTGCAGAACGTGTTCCTCGTCCTCACCCTACTCATCATCTTCGTCATGCCATATGTCCGACCAATGAATGAGCTTGATCTACCGCAATCTGTTGTTATTCTTATGGTAAGTGTTTTTGAAAATGGAAAATTTTCAAAAATGCTGATGGTTTATAGGGATCCATCCACATCATCGCCTTCTGTGCCTATATGACCGACATTGTTCCAGTTATGATGGCTCACTTTACCTGTCTTGTGAGTTTTTTGAACTATTTTGAATCAAAAAATAGATAAAAATATAAGTGGAATATAGAGGAACTTTTCCGTCCACGGGTCCCTTGTTTTTGAGATAGTAATTGTATGCCGGAACATGCGTCCCGCTTTATTTTTCTTGTTAAAAGAAGATCATTTTTCGCAATATATAATAACCCACTGACTTCGGACTGATACACTATCTGCTAACAATGGTTTTGTTTATATAAAGGGAAAAAAGTGAGAGACCGACATTCATCTGGTTATGAAATATTGCACGAATCAAGGGAAATGTCGGTTGCTCGGCGAGCAGTGCGTATATAAACAGAAGAAATATCAGTCATTTCCATTGGTCCGTCGTCAGTGGATTATCATTGAAATTTCCTCAGAAAGAGGGCCCCCATTGACAAAATTTGACTGAATTGTTTTTCAGAATCTGGAATAATAGGAAAGCCACTATAAGTAGATAATGCGGTATTTGAAGTCTTGGATTGATTTTGGGCCGGAGCATGGGTCCCACTTTCCCCAATATTGTGACTTTCTCTTTTTTGTCAGAAAGACAAAATTATTCTGCAATAGACACTTTTTTTGTCAATTACGGCCCCACTTTTTATGCTTTCTTCCAAAAACCACGAATCCCACTTTTTTGCCAAAAATTGAGTATTCTACTTATGGATAAAATTGCAGGGAATGCTGTCAATCATGCCAATTCTCTTCCTCTCCCTCACTACATATTGCTTCATCAGTAAGTCTAATATAACGCCAAAAGAGCTTATAATAAATTGCAGAGCAAGTAGTATTCGGATACGCACTAGTCATGGAACTCGCCATGCTCGATTCATTGGAGTTGTTGTGCTCGTTGACGGATTCAGTGATTATCGATGGAATGAAAGTTGCATTGATCACCTTGGCTTGTAAGAATTTTTTTCAAAGTTTTCCCCCATTTTCTTTTTTGCAGCATACTTCTACTACATCTCCTTGTGTTATTCAATGATCAAACACGCAATTATCACTAATCACTTGAAGGATAAACAAATTATCAGTATTCAGTGATTATAATTATCATGCATATCCTCATTATTGTTATTCGACGAGTTTACAACTCAATTTGGTACACTTTTTCATGTAATGATCTCTAATTTTGGCTATAATAAAGCAATCTAAAATATTTGATATATTTTGAATATTTTCAAGTTTTCAAACCTTCTATATTTATCACCAGCTCCTACAAATATTCTATAAAATAATTTTAGCATAAAACATGACCAACTACTACAAACTAATTGATATTCGACCGGTAAATCATTCAAATTTTCACGGAAATTGTAAACGATACACTTTCAGAGATCGTCCCTCAAATTCTACACTGATCCAACAAAAGTATGCTATATATCCGGAAGATTTGGTTGAAAATCAATCGATTTCAGATAATTTTTGTCGTTCTAAGCTTCGTCATATTAGCTTTATATGAGTGGATTGGTGTGTCGATGTTTTTGAGCATTTCTGGTGAAGTGTATTCCTTTCCAAACGATTTCGTAAGTTTTTTTGGATTATTTCTAACTATAAAAGCTTGCGACGAGACCATTGCTAGAAAATTTTTCTTCAATGTAGTTTTGCAGAGCATAAAACGCTGATTTCGAATTAGTTTTCGTTTTTTTTTTTTGATAAAAAAAACTGTGTCGAGTATCATCCGTCTGAAAATTCGGTACTTCTACTGTAAAACTGGCTGTAAATGTTCGAGTTTATGTTCTCTGACAAAAAGATCAATTGCAAACTGAAGAGCAACCTCCCAGCTTCATTTATGTTTTTTTACGAGATGAAAAATATGCAAAATGAACAAAGTTATTATTATCGTGTTCAAACGGATAGGCAGTCGTGGCCTAGAAAACCAAAAAATCTTTCGAAACGAAGAGCTGTTTTGGAATGTGTGCCTTTAAACCGTACCACCAATTTTAGTGGCGTTTTGGAGTACGGTTTCAAGGCACACAGAAGCTAAAGACTTTGTAAATCTACAACGAAGTGTCGATTCGTTTGAACTCGATAATATCATTCAACGGTTTTTGCAGGAGTGGGTCCCGTATGATCAGATTTGAGAGGTCGAATTTCATTTTGTACCATGGGTGGATTTCGGAAAATTCAAAATTGTTTCAGATTTTTTTGTTCATAAGAGGGGACCCTTATCTAGTTTTTTTTTCGGCCGCTTCGCTTTTTGCAATTTTCCAAAAACTTAAAACACAAAAACTTAGCCATAAGTAGGAAACGGCGGGCCAACTTTTTGTGCTTTTGGAGTAATTCCGAGCCGAGTCATGAGTCCCAGTTTCTCCGAAAATGGTTACTTGGCCTCTTTTTTGACAGAAATAAACAAATTTTCAGAATGGTTCTTTTTTTGTCGAACCTATGTCCCACTTTATCAAATTTTTTTTTAAAACCACGGTTCCCGCTTCTTTTTTTTGACAAAAACAAAGTATTCTATCCATATTGTCTAGCAATGGTCTTGTCGCGATTTCCGGAAAACATGTTTTCAAAAAAAAAAGTACAATAATGTAATTTCAAGTTGTCACTGCTTTCAGCTAATCAACATCACCTATGGTGTTATCTTTTGCTATTTCGAGGATATACTTCCCATGATAAGTCATTCTTCGCGTATTGTGAGTTCTTTTCTATCATTTCCAACGTCAAGTCAACATTTTCAGTGTGCAATATCAATTCTGCCGTTTATCTCACTCTTCAAGGCATCTTATACCTTCATACGTAAGTTTTTGCCTTGAATAATCAAAAAACAATGATTTTAGAATGCACAATGTTCAACGAATCGTGTGACTTGAAAATGCCGTCGGAAAAATTATTCGTTTATTTGCCGTTGATTTGCATTTGTAAGTATTATCGTTTTCATAAGAATTCCCTAGAAAACCAAAAAACCTCAAAGCGAAAAGTTGTTTTGAGATATGTGCCTTTAAACAGTACAGTAATCATAGTTAGGTTTATGGCTATGGTTTAAAGGCGCACAACGGGTCATAAGTTTCGAAAATCTACAAAGGATCGAAACCGATAATATACCAAATTGATAACAATCATCGATTTTCGCAAACGAACTGAATCTTTTCTCTCGTTTATGAGTATGCTCCTTTAAAACAGTATACGAATATAAGTTATGCTTTGGATTACTGTATTAAAGGCGCAAGCCAAAGGGTATCAATAAAATTAAATATTTTCAGTATGCCTCTATCACTTATACATTGGATATCAACTAATCAAATGTACAATTATCAGCGATCACTTGAAGGATAAGCGAAAAACCAAGATTGTTTATGGTAACTTACCTGATAAAAAAATATTTCGAATAAAGTCTTTTTAGAATCAAAAATCACAAGATTCTATCGTGTTGATGATGTTCAACCGGTAAGTTTTTAATTTTTATGAAGTTTTGATTCGAAAAATTGCAGGAACCGCCAGTATCATTCTTCAATAATCCAGTAGAGGTATACTGTGGTTTCAAACAAATTACAGTACTGTAGTTTCCAGGACGTGTTCCTTACCTTCACCCTACTTATCACCTTTGTCGCTCCGTATGTTTTCAAGCTTTATGCTTTTGATCTACCGTGTTGTCTCATTTTTGCTATGGTGAGTATTTTAAACTGATAAAAGCTGGGTCTCGATACGATCTTGCAGTTCGTTCAACTTCAATACCGTAGTCGAACTGCAAAAATCTTGGTGAAAATGGAAATTTTGAGAAAAATACATTAAAAGAGTCCAATTTGCTGAAATAATTAGATAGTTTGGAATTGAAGCAATAAAAATATGAAAAATTTGATCAAAAATGTATGTAAAACGACGATTTTTCAATATATGAGAATAACCAGTATAATATATGTTTCACTTATTATATATATAATCAACATAATGAGTTATAGTTGATGTGTCAGTTAATGGAATTCGACCGATAATCAAATTCTTGTTGCAAGTTCGAAGGTGTGAAACTCTTTGTTTTTCATATGAGCATCATCTCGTAGAAGAATCCAATTACAAGTTATTGTATGAAAAATTAGCATGATATCTATTTTTGATCTATTTTTATGGGAGAAAAATGATATTCAACACTGAAATTGTGTTGATGTCTATCAATATGTTGCATTTATTTCATCAGAAATGTGATATTATTCATTGAAGTTCTCATTCTTCTAGTTATGAATGCCTGGAAAACGATAAGCTCTCTATTTCTAAATGAAATTTTTATGTAAAATAAGTATTAATGTGTAATAATTCTAAAAATCGATGTTTTGGCTCACAAAATATGGAAGATATGCACAAAACTGCATACATTTTTGACATATTGCTGGAATAAGGACAACATAGTTTGAATCTGAATGATCGAGCTATAGTTAGCATCAGAAATATGTGTAATTTTGATTAGAATGTATGTAAAACGACGAAATTTCATATAAGGATAACCAGTATATTGTATATTTCACGTATTTTATATATAGTCAACATAATGAGTTACTTTTGATTCGTCAGTTAATGGAATCCGACTAAAAATCGTATTCGTGTATAAGTTCGCAATTTCTAATGTTGCGCGGCCGAGCTCTCCTGTTGAAAAACTAGGCTATTTTTCAAATTATTTAGGCTCACTAGGTGTTTTGAGAATGATGGAAATGCAGCTAATATTTCATAAACAAACAAAACCTAGATGTTCATAATTTTTTTCAACAGAAAAATGCCGTTTCGTTTCGAAAATTAAATTAAAACTCAGATGTTTCTATTATCGTTCCCATACGAATCGAGCCTCGTGGCCTAGAAAACCCAAAAAATCCTCGAAGCGAAGAGCTGTTTTGAGATGTGTGCCTTTAAGCTGTACCGTAATTTTAGTTGTGTTTTAGACTACGGTTTAAAGGCACACACAGAGTAATGACTGCGTAAATATACAACGAAGGGCTCGATTCGTTTGAAACCGATAATATCAGAAAGTTTTATCAAGAAAACGTTTTTCAGGGTTTCTTCCACATCATCGCCTTCTGTGCATATGCAACGAACAATATCCCAATTATGATGGCTCACTTCTCCTTTGTTGTAAGTCACTTTTCAAGATTTCCCAATATATAAGTATATTCCAGGGACTGCTGGTAATTGTGCCGGATTATCTGACTTCCTTATACTTTCATCGATACATTAGTAAGTTTTTTCATGTAAAACAATCCCTAAAATCGTATTGTAGAAAGAAAAGGGCTAGGATTCTCGCCGATAAAACTTGAATATCCACAAGAACTTCAATATTCATTTACGGGTCCAGCAACTTTGGATTGCTGGAAAGTTTCATTGATACAGATTGTTTGTTAGTCATCGATTTTTGGGGAGCAGCCAATCTTTTCAAATGTTTCAGTGTACTTCGATTATATCTACACATGCTATTCAATGATCAAATACGCAATTATCACTAATCACTTGAAGGATAAACAAGTTATCAGTATTGAATAATTATAACTATCATGAATATCCTCATTTTTGTTTTTCGACGAGTTTACAACTCAATTTGTTACACTTTTTCATGTTATGATCTCGAATTTTGAGTATAATAAAATATTCTGAAAAAAATTATTATTATTTTATGTTTTTAAGTTTTCAAACCTTTTTTATTTGTCATTAATGCAGAAAAATCAATAAAAAATCTTTTTTTTTCCAAGTTTTTACTCAAAAACTACCATACTCTTTAAAAGCGTGTCGAGACCCAGGCAATGGTCGAGGCTATGCGCCTTTAATCTACAGTAGCTTTCCGCTAATTTTTGAAATTCAAATATTGACTTTTGCCATTTTCTCCTCGAGTTTCACTATTTTTTCACAATTTTTTGATAAATATAACAATTTGAATAATTTTCAGGGTAAAAAATGACCAAATACTATCATTTCGATGATATTCAACCGGTAAAAATCCCAAAAAGCCTTTTTTTTTTTTTGATAAAATTATTTGCAGAAGTTTCCATTCACATTCTTCATTATCCCGGTGCAGGTATACTGTAGTTTCAAAGTCTCAAAAATAAAAAAACTATAAATTTTCAGTTGATGATTGCTGTAATGTCATTCGCCATCACGTTGACACCATCACCATTGGACTCCTTCAAAATTCATCGAGATTTTATGAGTTATTTGGTGAGTTGGCAATTTGTAGCAGCTGCATAGCTCTAAAAATGTGGGAATGTTTAAGGAGTTTTTTTTCTCAAGAAATCCGAAAATTTCAATAAAAACGTGGAAGAAGTAGTTTTAATCGACTTTTTTAAAACTTTTAGCTGATCAACGGCAATAGTTTTTTTCGTTGAATGAATTTTAAACACAAAAATTCAAACAAAGTTTAGAAAAATATTAAGATCGATGTTTTACCTTTGAAAAATCCTTTTTTAAAGAGAAATTGGCTGTTCTTAGTTGTTTTTCATCAACTAAATCAATAAACTACCTTTTAGATCAAAACTTTTTTTGGTCAATACTTTATTCAGAACTTTTTGTTCGCATTAGTCGAAAACTGCAAGAACACCTCAAAATATGTGAATTTTCCCCAGAAAAGTCTTGAAAAATGGCCGAAACCTCCTAATAACAAAGTTTTATCAAGAAAAATCACAGGTTTTTAGTTTTTATCAAGAGCTTTCCACACTCTTGGCTTTATTTTACCAGGAATGACACAATTTTTCAGTTTTACTGAATTTTTTGAAGTTGTCAGTCGAAAACCGCTAAAACTCCTTGTTTCAATAAGTTTTATACGAAAAATCTGTAAAAACGGTTAAAACCGCCTAAAAATAGGTTTTTTGCCTCGAGAAATCCCCATTTTCACGAGAAAAACACCGGTTTTGGTGTCATCAATATGAGAATGCTCTAAATTTACCTTTAAAAACTATGAAAATCATCGATTTTCAGGTTATGTTCAACTCCATGAGTATGGTCGCACATATTATGGGCAATATGAATAAGATGATGCCACATTTCTTTATTACTGTAAGTTTTACTCAATTTCGACTAACTTTAAAGGAGCATTTTACAGTGTGCAATGGCAGTTCTCTCAATGTATCTCTCCCTCGAAGCGTTCTTTCTTAAGTTCTTGAAAATTGTCCAGAAACTGAAAATGGGACTTTTTCAGGTTGCATATTATTCCAAGATGAGTGCTCATCCGAATCCCGCCACTATGATTCATTTATGCCATATTTCCGCTCATTGCTGGTTTCTGTTGTCTGTTAGTTTGCTTTTTAACAGAAAATCTAGCATTCAGTTCTTTTCCACAAGCTGAAAGACTTAAAAGGCTGTTTTTGAACAAAAGCCCGAATATTTTGACCATTTTATGTGAAAAGCGACTACAAAAGCATCAGAAATTGAACATTTTCTGCTAAATTGTGTAATTTGAAAGCTATACCAGTGAAAAACTGGGACAAGCTTAACGCTTTAAAGATTCAATGCGGTTTTTTTGAGAGTTTGTAGATTCATAATCTCATAGATTTGTGTTGTTGTTCGATTCCGAAAAAGCTTTATCATAGATTCATAGATTATAGAACCGTAAATCAACATAGATCATGGATTTTGTGATAGATTCATAGATCTGTGTTCTCTGTAGACTCATCGAATAAACGATCCATGGATCCATCTAGAAGTGTAGTTCATAGATTTTGCATCCGTTTCATAGAACATAGATTCAAACAGGCGTGGGCTTTATGAGTGCTCAGATTCAGAGCTGTCAAAGAAAAATCGGTCGCGGAGCGGCCGAAAAAAAATTAGATAAGGGTCCCCCCTTATGAACAAAAATAATCTTGAAACAATTTTGAATTTTCCGAAAGGTACAAAAAAAATTTCGACCTCTCAAATCTGATCATACTCAACGGGGCCCACGCCTGGATTCAAAGATTTATGTAGTAATGGGGTAAAGTTCAACGCTTTTAACTGAATAAGTTTAGAAATAACCGTGTTTTTTCACTCTTTCTATCTTGCAAGAAAACGCCGAGAATAATACAAAAGTTTTTTCTCTTGTCTTTTTACGCCATTTCTACATGTATTGTTCTATAATAATAAAACGCTGGAAACGTTGGAAAACACAAGAAATATGATGATTTTCAGTGTTATCCTACCAATCATATCTATGCTATTCAAGTGTCATCTACCGTTTTATCAATAATCATTTGGAAGATAAAGAAGTTATCAGTATTGATTATGAAGGTAAGTCATATACTCTTCTGATCGATTGATAACATTATTATGCGTTCACTAGGCTGGAAGTGCGCTCCAATAAAAATAAAATAATGAAACCTCGAAAACGCGACTTATCGGCAATAAATCTTAAAATTCCTGGTGTATATCAGTAAAATAATCTACTTGTAACATATTCCTACAAAAATAATTCGAAAATTTCTTTCGAATAAGCTGAAAAAGCTGAAAAACCACCCGATGGCCTAGAATTCCGTTTAAGTTCTAGGCCACTACTTTTAAGCGCTTTTCCCGCATCCTCTGCTGGATTTTTTTGAAAAAATTGAATATAAATCGAAGCAAGAGCCGATTAACTTTGGATTTTTTCTATTTAATGACGGAATTTTGTTTTTATCGGCGAGAAAATCAATGAGGGACGAGTTTTCTAACTATACTTTCTAACAGAGCGCACTCCCAGCCTTTTGAACGCCTAATATTGCAGGATCGAAAGAAACAAAAGTCTATAAAGTGGATGATCTCAAACCCGAGAAACTCACAACAATCGACGGACTTCCAACTACGGTAGTTTCATACTGTAGTTATAATTTTGTAACTGAATATTTGCAGTTGATGCACTTCATCCTCACACTCCTTATCATCTTCGTCTCACCATTCGTCTTTCCATTGAGTGGTTATGAGTTGAGTTGGAGTATGATTTTTGTCATGGTGAGTTTTTTTTTCACATTTTGCGAAGTATCAAAATGAAAAAGGCAACTTGCGGACGAAAGTTTCAAAACTTTGACTTGGGAGGTAGTTCTGGGTACCGGTTCAACTTTTGCCCAAATTTTTCCTATGGCTTCTGGAGACCATAAATAAACATTCTGTGAAGTTTCAGCCGCCACTGGGGGGTTTGACGAAAGTTATGAGCCAAAATCGAAAATCAGTTGATTTTTCGATTTTATCATTGTAAATCTGGCATCCGCGGCGAGCGCACGTGGCGGCAGAACACTCGCTCATCTCTACGCCTACTTACGCCTTCGGCGCCATCAGACACGGCGGCCGAGTGGTGTGAGCGCACGTTTACGAATCTCACGATGTTGGTTCGAGTCCAACTCGTTCATATATTTTTTTGTCTATCTAAATTCTGTCCCAAAAATTACCAAAGTTTGGAAATAAAATTTTTTTTTCAATTTTCGGAAAAAAATCGGTCGCATAATGCATGATTTCTGGAAAAAGTCATTTTTCATCTTTTTTCGGCGCTATACAACCGACGTATCCGAACTTTAAAATCTGCAAAACTTTGAGCGATCATAAGTACACTCAAAGTGAAAATTTTTCGATTGTCTAAAAACCAAATTGAAGCTTGAAGACTGTTCTAAAAATTGTTTCACTGAAGCATAATTCGAAAAGACATGCTTCAAAAGATATGGCGCATTGGAAACGTCAATGTCGAGAAATGGTAAAATTTCAAGCCCCCCAGTGGCGGCTGAAACTTCACAGAATGTTTATTTATGGTCTCCAGAAGCCATAGGAAAAATTTGGGCAAAAGTTGAACCGGTACCCAGAACTACCTCCCAAGTGAATGTCGAAGTTCAATTTCCGGTGAAATGAGTCCAATTTTACGCTTCAAAAGCTAAAATTGAGGCATTTTTCATTAAAAGTATGATTTTTAATCAAAGTTTCAAATATAACTATACAGTAATACTTAGGATTGATAAAGTTTTTAGAATATTGAGATATCCTTGGGATCAGTAACAACGAAGGTCTCTTCAAAACTACGGTAGCTTCTCATTTACAAATAAAAATATCCTAGGCTTTTCGCGTTAACATTAAGACAAATCTCAACAGAAAACTGCCGTTTTTTGACATAAAAACCAAAAAAATTAAATTCTTTTGTCTGCAATATGCCGTCAAATCTGGTGCATCTCACAAACTCGTCCAATTTCCAGGGATTCCTACACTTCGCCGCATTCCTCCACACTGTTATCAATCATGCTCCAGCAATGATGGTTTATTTCTCTGTTATTGTAAGTGTCTGCGTCTCGCACTTCACACACTATTTCCATTTTCAGATCGGTGGATTGATCATGCCTGGTCATTTACTGCTCATGTCCTCGTATCCTTTCATTAGTGAGTTTTACAGTAATCAACCATATTTTTGATCTACCAAAAATTCCAGAAAGTACGGTACTCGCACTATCAAGTACAGTACGCGGACTATCACTCGATTGGGAACTCGAAATATTAAAAGTGACAACAGAACAAGCAGAAATGCTCAATGATTGGGTTTATACTGAATATCTCATCAAATCTGTGATCTACTCCACTTGTAAGTTATCGATTTTTTAAATTTCTACAGTATTCCATGTTACAGTATACTTCTACTACATCTACTTGTACTATTCAATGATCAAAAATGCCATTATCACGTATCACTTGAAGGATAAGAAAGTTATCAGTATTGAATAATTATTTAAGTTTATTTGCATGTTTCTCACCATTTTGTTATGTTTTTATTGCACGTTTCTAATCTCATAAAACTTGAATCTTTGTCTAGACAGAAAATACACAGAAATTTACATTTTATGGCTTTTCCAAACTTTCAAAAGAAGCTTTACCCAAGTTTTAGCTCATAAACTACCATATTTCAAAAAAGCGTTGCGAGACCTTTCTGATAGTTGAAGTTCTGCGCCTTTAAGCTACAGTAGCTTTCCGCTAATTTTTGAAATTCAAATATTAATTTTCGCCATTTTCTCCTTGATTTTCATCATTTTTCCCATAAATCTATCAATTTTAATATTTTTCAGGGTAAAAAATGACCAAATACTATCATTTGGATGATATTCAACCGGTAAAAATCCCAAAAACAACAATTTTTGATGAAATTATTTGCAGAAGTCGCCAGTCACATTCTTCAATATTCCGATGAAGGTAAATTGTAGTTTCAGAATATTAATGTTCAATGATTTTCAGTTTATGATTGGTGTAATGGTATTCGCCATCACAGCAACACCATCACCATTAGATTCCTTCAAAATTAATGAAAATATTATGAATTATTTGGTGAGTAAGCAATTATTAGCATAGCGAGATGAAAAATTGGCTAGTATTGACTTTAAAACGATTTTTATCTCTATAATGTCACGTTTTACTCAGAAACATAGTTTTTTTTGAGTTTTTATCGATTTTTCAAAAAATTTTCAAAAATCTCAATAGTTTTTGGGATTTTGAGCATAGAATAGCTGAAAGAAAATCAGTATTATATTTCAAAAATCCATATTTCCTGCAAAAAGGACCATTTCAAGTTTTATCAATGTTTCTTTTGACACTGTCGGCCTATTCTGGTCGAAAAACCGTGAAGATTTTGATTTCAATAAATATTGAGCATAGAAATTCATAAATATTGGTAGAAACCACCAAAAAGCAGTCTTTTGTCTAGAAATCCCCTTTTTTCCCTGTTGACACACAACCATTCAGTTGTAATGTTTTTTTTCGAATAGCTGTCAGTCAGAACCCACTGAAACTTTTTGATCCATTGAGTTTTAAGAGTAAAAATCTCTAGGAATAATTGAAACCACTTTAAAGCGGTATTTTGTCTTAAAAATGTATAGTTTTATTTTTTTAACTTAGATTTTTGGTTTTATCAATATGAGAGTGCTCTAAATTCACATAAAAACTATGAAAATCATCAAATTTTCAGGCTGTATTCAACGCCATGACTATCGCCGCACATATTACGGGCAATATGAGTCATATGATGCCACATTTCTTTGTGACTGTAAGTTTTACTCAATTTTGAATAATTTTAAAGAAGCATGTTACAGTGTGCATTGGCAGTTCTCTCAATGTATCTCTCCCTCGAAGCGTTCTTTCGTAAGTTTCATTCAAATCGTTCAAAAACCGAAAATGACACGATTTCAGGCTGTATATTATTCCAAGATGAGTGCTCATCCGAATCCCTCCATTATGATTCATTTGAGCCATATTTCCGCTCATTGCTGGTTTCATTTGTCTGTAAGTTTTTTCAAACTAAAAATTTAGCTTTCAGTATTATTTCACAAGTTGACAAACTGAAAATGCTGTTTTCTAAATGGCAAATCAAAAAATTTATCTTTTTGTAAAACAAAAAACCTTTTTTTCAAACTATTCAGAAAAATGGCGTTTTTTAAACTATTTTTTGTGATCATATAAATACCACAAATTGCATCAGAAAATTAAGATTTTCTGCTCAAATTGTATGAAATCACGAGAAGTTCATTAAATGTCACACAGAATGTAAAAAATCAGCAAAAAACGAGGCTCTTAACAATAGAAATTGTGAAAAAAAACATCTTTTCCGCTTTTTCCAACATCTTCGAATAACAGAAAATACGCGAAAATAATAAACCTTCATATTTTGTTCATCAATCAGATTTTCATCGATAAGATTTTTTAATTTTGATTCTTGCGATATGATTCCGTAGTGGTAAGCATCCTAAATTGCTAGAAACACAAAATAGGGTTATTTCTCTTATAAGAATCGTTATTTGCAGTGTTATCCTACCAATCATATCTATGCTATTCAAGTATCATCTACCATTCTATCAATTATCATTTAAAGGATAAACAAGTTATCAGTATTGATTATGAAGGTGTGTTCTATTGTCTTTTTGATCGAATGATATCATTCTTGCAGGATCGAAAGATACCAAAGTCTATCGAGTAGATGATCTCAAACCCGAGGAACTCAAAACAATCGACGGACTTCCAACTACGGTAGTTTCATACTGTAGTTATAATTTTGTAACTGAATATTTGCAGTTGATGTACTTCATCCTCACACTCCTTATCATCTTCGTCTCACCATTCGTCTTCCCATTGAGTGGTTATGAGTTGAATTGGAGCACGATTTTTATCATGGTGAGCATATTTCCTTACATTTTGTTCAACTTAAAATTGAAAAAAAGGACTCTCTCAGTTTGCAGTCGAAAACCAACGAAAAAAAAAGAATTATGGTAAATGTCACTAAACCGTCATTCGGTCATTTATCCCACTCGAATAAAACTTTTTTTAGGTTTTAAAAGACACGCAGTAATACCTGTGATAGCGGATTGAAATAACCTAGGAATTAGTAATACCGAACGAATCTGCGCGGCGCAGAGTAGTCAAATGCCTCTTTTGAAACAATGGGTCTTGCCTCGAAAAACATTTTCAAAACTCTTTAAGTTGCGAAAACGAATAAATTTGTAAAATTCTTCAAATCTCGACGGTAAATTGTCATTTTTGTGACACAGAAACGGAAGAAATTGCATTCTTGCCTGCAAATTTTCGTCAAATCTAGTGTACCTTATTTTCAGGGATTCCAACATTTCGTCGCTTTCCTCTACACCGTTATCAATCATGTTCCAACAATGATGGTTTACTTCTCCGTTGTTGTAAGTCTGTGTATCTCACTTCACACACTATTTCCATTTTCAGATCGGTGGACTGATCATTCCGGGTCATTTACTGCTCATGTCCTCGTATGCTTTCATCAGTGAGTTTTAAATTTTAGACAAAAATCTTTTTAAAAAAACCGTAACCTACCAAAAATAGTGATCTACCAAGAAGAGTTATCTACCGTAGTACTTCTGATCTACCGTAATTCCAGAAAGTACAGTACTCGGACTATCACTCGATTGGGAGTTCGAATTGTTACAAGTGACAACAGAACAAGCAGAAATGCTCAATGATTGGGTTTATACTGAATATTTCATCAAATCTGTGATCTACTCCACTTGTAAGTTATCGATTTTTTAAATTTCTACAGTATTCCATGTTACAGTATACTTCTACTACATCTACTTGTACTATTCAATGATCAAAAATGCCATTATCACGTATCACTTGAAGGATAAGAAAGTTATCAGTATTGAATAATTATTTAAGTTTATTTGCATGTTTCTCACCATTTTGTTATATTTTTATTGCACGTTTATACTCTCATAAAACTTGAATCTTTGTCCAGATCAGAACAATACACAGAAAATTACAAGTTATGGCTTTTTCATACTTTCAAAAGAAGCTTTTCTCGAGTTTGTTGCTCATAAACTACCATATTTCAAAAAAGCGTTGCGAGACCTTTCTGATAGTTGAAGTTCTGCGCCTTTAAGCTACAGTAGTTTTCGCTAATTTTTGAAATTCAAATATTAATCTTTGCCATTTTCTCATTGATTTTCATCATTTTTCCCATAAATCTATCAATTTTAATATTTTTCAGGGTAAAAAATGACCAAATACTATCATTTGGATGATATTCAACCGGTAAAAATTCCAAAAACAACAATTTTTGATGAAATTATTTGCAGAAGTCGCCAGTCACATTCTTCAATATTCCGATGAAGGTATACTGTAGTTTGAGAGTTTCTGAAAATTATAGAAAGATCAATTTTCAGATAATGATTGGTGTAATGGTATTCGCCACCACATTGACACCATCACCATTGGACTCCTTCAAAATTCATCGCGATTTTATAGGTTATTTGGTGAGTAGGCAGTTTGTAACAGTTGAACATTTTAAACATAAAAAATTATGAAATAAATTTAAAAATGTCTACAAACAGTTTTTTAAACATAAAATATCCATTTTTCACATAAACATAGGACTTTGCCAAGTTTTTACCGACTTTCAAAATATGATTGTTTCTATTTCCTGAGACAATCTCAATAATTTTTCGACTCAGTAATTTTTGAGACTGAAAAACATTTAAAAGATGATTAAAATCAATTTTTTGTCCCAAAAAATCCGTTTTTGCCTGAAAAGCTTCAAGTTTTATCAATGTTTCTTTCGACACGATTGGTCTGTTTCAGTCGAGAAACCATGAAGATTTTGATTTCAATAAATTTTGAGCATAGAAATTCATGAAAATTAGTTGAAACTACTTTTTAAAAAAGTGATTCGTCTAGAAAAAACTTATTTTTTCACAGTTAAATCACGATCATTCAGTTTTGCGATATTTTCCGAAAGCTGTCCGGCAAATTCGCTGAAAATAGTGATTTTAGGCGGTTTTAGGCGTCTCAAAAATCACTATTTTCACAAGAAAAATATCAACTTTTAGTTCAATCAATATGAGAATGCTCTAAATTTACCTAAAAACTATGAAAATCATCGATTTTCTCCAATATTTGTGCGATTTTCAGGCTGTATTCAACGCCATGGCTATTAACGCACATATTATGGTCAATATGGCTCATATGATGGCACATTTCTGTGTTACTGTAAGTTTCACTAAATTTCGAATAACTTCAAAGAAGCATGTTACAGTGTGCATTGGCAGTTCTCTCAATGTACCTCTCTCAACAAGCGTACTTTCGTGAGTGCTTGAAAACTGTCGGAAAACCAAAAATAACACAATTTCAGGCTGCGTATTATCCCCAGATGAGTGCTCACATTTCCGCTCAGTGTTTTTATCATTTGTCTGTAAGTTTTTTTGCTTTGAATCTTGAAACAACATTTTGAAAAAGCTGAAAATCAACAAATTCTGAAAAATAACTTGAAGATGCTGTTATCGCTCTAGTTTTGATAAACATTCGGTTAAATCAAAGGCTTCCCCATTTTCAGTAAACGTGATCAGAAAAGTAGTGAAAAGGCAAAGATTTACTGCTAAATTTTGTAGAAATCGTGAGAAAATCGTAAAAATCCTTCGGAAAAAAAATTAAAACTGTATATACCTCCTAAAAATAAAATTCTTGATTTTGCAGTGTTATCCTACCAATCATATCTATGCTATTCAAGTATCATCTACCATTCTATCAATGCTCATTTGAAGGATAAACAAGTTATCCATTTTGTTTATGGTGGTATGTCCTAAATTCCTTCGATCTACTAATAATACACTTTAGAATCGAAAGTATTTAAAGCCTATCGAGTAGATGATCTCAAGCCTGAGTATCTCACAACAATATACGGACTTCCAACTACGGTAGTTTCATACTGTAGATTCAATTTTTAAGTGTATATTTCCAGTTCATGCACTTCATCTTCACACTCCTCATCATCTTCGTCTCACCATTCGTCTTCTCATTGAGTGGTTATGAATTGAGTTGGAACACGATTGCTGTCATGGTTAGTCTCTTTTCTTACTCTGTTTTATTTTTTCCTGACGAAAAAATTAACCTTTCTCAGTTTGCAGGTGAAAATTAAGAATTTTCCAATGAAAAAATTCGAGTTCCGGTAGATTTTGAACTTTTTAAAATCTAAATTTTAAGCGTTTTTCAAGCATACAAAACATGAAAATGCACAAATTTCATAATCAAAATTTAAAACTGCAAAAAAAGTATTATATCAATCTCAAACCTCTCTACGAAGCATATGGTCTCGCAACGAAAAAACCGTTATTTCTAATTCCACTCAACCCTGTTTGTCGTTGTCTATTCCACATGAGACTAACAATCTTACACTTAATTTAAAGGGACATACAGTAATACGTGATTGATATAAGTGTTTAGAGGATTGAAATATTTTTGCGATTAGTAACAACAAACGTGTGTGTTCAATACATTAGTCGAATGCCTCTTTTGATACAAATGGTATCGACGCGAAAAACATGTTCAACACTACAGTAGCTACATATTTCTAGTTCAAAATTTCATATGCTTTTCGCCTCGAGACCCAAAAATACGATTTACATTGCAGTAATTCAAAACTTGGCAAAAAAAGTGTCATTTTCTGCAAAATTGTCGTCGAACCAAATTCATCTCTTCAAATTTCCAGGGAATTCACCACCTCCTCGCTTTCCTCAACACTGTTATCAATCATGCTCCAGTAATGATGGTTTATTTCTCTGTTATTGTAAGTGTCTACGTCTCTCACTATCACACATTGTTTCCATTTTCAGGTAGTTGGATTGATTGTTCCTGGTCATTTACTGCTCATGTCCTCGTATGCTTTCATCAGTGAGTTTTTTTTAGTTTTGGCATTGATCTACCAAAATGTGATCTACCGTAGTACTTCTGATCTACCGTATTTCCAGAAAGTACAGTACTCGGACTATCACTCGATTGGGAATTCGAATTGTTACAAGTGACAACAGAACAAGCAGAAATGCTCAATGATTGGGTTTATACTGAATATTTCATCAAATCTGTGATCTACTCCACTTGTAAGTTATCGATTTTTCTCAAATTTTCAAATATTCCATATTACAGTATACTTCTACTACATCTACTTGTACTATTCAATGATCAAAAACGCCATTATCACTTATCACTTGAAGGATAAGAAAGATATAGATTTATCAGTATAATTATCACACTTTTATTCATGTTTCTCACCATTTTGTTATGTTTTTATTGCACGTTTATACTCTCATAAAACTTGAATCTTTATCTAGATCAGAAAAATACACACACAGAAATTTACAATTTATGGCGAATATCCACCAACTTCTCCTGTTCAGTTGCACCATCACCTTGGAGATATTTGGCGACATATGTGCATGTCGGTTGCACCAAATAGTTGTTCTCGCCGGCGTATTTCAATCCTTCCTGGAATATTTTTTTCATTGGCTCTGATTTTTTGAGAAAAAGAGTGAATTAGCTCTTTATATTCCACCCACGACCCAAAAATGAGAATTCAAAGGCACATACTTTGAAAAACGCTTTTTCTTCTGGTCTCGAGACGATTTTTTTTTGCTTTTCAGTTTTCCTACCACTAGGTTTAAAGGGACATACAGTAATACTCTGGTTCTAATGTTTCTATCACCTCTCAGAAAAACTGTTTTAAAAATCGAATCGATCAAATATTTTAAATGTTTCGAATGAAAAAAGCGACATACCTTGACAAGTTGCTTGGCGATTCCCTTGCCCTGTTGATCTGGTGGTGTGACGGTATGCTGGAAATCGAGCACACGATTCGGCAACTCGGCATAACTTAGGTATGCCTTGCTTCCACTGCCTGCAATATGCAAATAATTGAAAATTTTATGTTTTAGAGTCATTTTGGTGGAATATTGTGTAAAATAGATATATTTATGCTATTTTTTAGCCTTCTATATTTCCCTATATTTGATTCCAAATGATTCAAAATTTGTGAATATTATCAAAAACATATTTTTTGATACAGAAATGATCCATTGAAATATATGCAACTTTTCAGGATACAAATTTGTCCTAAAACCGCTAAAAATATACAGTAAGAAGCGAAATCTTTCGTTGTGAGACCCAAAAAAAGCAATTTTATTCACATTTTCCATTCGCAGTCGTGAAAATAAAATTTTTCCGAAATTTTTCTGATTTTTATGATCTACCATGAAAGTACTGTAGTAAATCATCATTGACGTTTTTGAATAAACGAATTTTTTGGAACTTTTCAGCAATTTTCGAAATAAAGTTGGGAATATTCGTTTTTCACCATAAAATCGAGTTTTTCTAATAATTTGAAGGTTCGAAACTGTAATTTTTGATATTCCGCAAATATTTTTATTGCAAATTGGCAATTTAGTTGGAAATATTTGTTAATAAATCAGGATCAGCCATTTTTCATCACAAAAATGAACTTTTTGGCTGAAAATTGTTGAAAAATCGGATTTTTTAGTGTAAAAGAAAAGAAATTTCGCAATTTTTATGATTTTTTAAGGAAAATTTTTGATTTTAGCCTCAAATTTAGCATTTTACCACAAAATCCGTTTTAAGACGTTAAAAACTTCGAAAAAAACTCACTAAATTTGATGAAAAACTCCGCCGCTTTTCTACAATGCTCAATTTTGTTGGCCATTTCTGAAAATCCTTCAAATTATTTGTTTTTTCCCGGCGAAAAACATAAAATACGTGGTTTTTCAACCAAAATCACGTTAAAAACATAGACTTTCATGGTTTTTTATTGAAAAAAAGCAAATATACACAGAAAAAAGACTAGAAAACTTTTAATTTTTTTAAATTGTTGCGAGACGTAAAAGCACGTCAATTGACGACAAAATGCACACAAAGCTTCAAAAAAAATTTTTTTTTAATCAATTTTTTACATTTGAGATCAAGAAAAAAGCATCAAAAATCGGTTATTTTGATAAAATAGGCAATTCGGCGTCGATTTCCCAAATGATAAGGTGTGACATATCACGTGGACGAATTGTTGTTGTTGTTGATTGACCAGCGACTGGCTCGTTTTCTTCGCCTGATAGAAAAAGATGAGAGAGTGTGGAAAAGAAGAGACGCAGACAGAGTTTGATAAATTGATTTGTTTATCAATTTTTTTCCACAAACGAAAGTTGTTATGCGCCTTTAAATTTTAGGGTCTGGTCTCGAGTGGAAGAGTATTATTGATATTTCCGTAATTTTTTGATATGTGCCTTTGATACAGTTAACCTATTTAATTTATATTCCAGATTACTGTATTGTAGGCAACAAAAATGTGTTATGTCCCTTTGAACTTTGGGGTCTCGAGTGGAAGAGTAAGCAGTCATTGTTGATATTTCCGTGATTTTTTTTATATGCGCCTTTGATACAGTATACCGGGTTAGTTAGGTTACTGTATTAAAGGCGCACACTCAATTGCAAACGTTAAAAGTTATGCCAACCCTTCAAAAACACTATCAAGCACATGTAGTACTGTATGTCCCTTTAAATCTAAAATAGTTGGTCTCGAGTGGAAAAAGCAATGACACTTCGGGTTTACGGCGATTTGCATTTATTTTTTCGCTTCGAGACCACTTCAATTCTAAGTGAAAATGAGACCACGCCCACATTGGGTCTCGCAACGAAAAACATGTTTTGAGTCTACGGTATTGCCTCTTTCAATTTGAAATAGGCTGAAAACGCAGAGTTTCTTCCACTCGAGACCCGATAGTGTCACATTTAAAGGCGCATACAGTAATTCCTAGGTCTCAGAAAATTTAAAATATCAAATTCAATAGTTCTTGAGGCTATCCTACCGCAACAATGATCTACTACAGTACACCCATGGTAGATCACACTCACCTATCCTAAAATCGATATATCCATCACCGCCCGACATGATCAACATTCGTCGTAATGTCACTTCAGCCGTCTCATCATCACCATTCTTCGATGCGCCGGGCACACCAAGGAAGAACTTCACACTATCCTTATGGCCATGGAATGATAATTGGGCATGGGCCAGGTTACAGTATGGAATGTAGTCGTCACTTTCGGGTTTTGTCTGAATAACATTTTTTTTTTGGATCTATGGTAGGTATATATAATCTATGGATCTATGATAGGTCAAAAAGGATAGTTGTTTTGTGTGGTTTCTATGGTATCTAGGGCTTCATTTTATTTCGAATCTAGTGAAAATTTTGCAAAACCGAAATGCCATGACCGCTGGAGCTAAACCTATTTTGGAGTTCTAACTGGAGTGGATCAAGTTAATTCAACTGAAATATAGGGAAATGGAACAGTACTGAAAAATAGGTTCATCGCCAGCAAATCGAGCCTAGTTTGAAATGATAGCCCTCATGAACATGTATGCGCCTTTAATACAGTACCCCAAAACTGACGGGAAAATAGAATGATGTTTTAACGGCGCATATCTCAAATAGAATTAGCAATTTGAGGCTGCCAAGTTAAACCTAGATTTTTCGAGACCCAGGAGCACAATTTCTCTATTTCTAGCTGTTCGTTTTACTATATACCGTATTTCCTCGAATAGAGTGTCCCTGTAAACGCCTCCGGAGAACGATCATATCTCGGAATCTAGGATAGCTATCAAAAAATACTCAACTACAAATTTGTAGATCATGACTTCTTCTACAAGTTTGCTGTTGACAACTTTTTGATAAATGTACTAGATTTCGAGATATATCATTCTCCGCATGCGTTCGCTGTGCCTCTCTATCCGAGGAAATACAGTATATAATAATATCTGGGCAACTAAAGAACTTAGTGAACACGCATGAAAATTCACTAGGGATTTTCATGGTACCGATAATATCTAAAAATAGTAAGGGAAATAGTCCTATCACAAGAAAACAATTGATATACCTTATCACTTGCATATACTCTCACCAATCCACCTGGCCCCACTGGACTCTTGGCATCTTTCGTCTCCACTTTCCTCTCGAGTTCTACAAAAACACTTATACCACAAATCCATAAACCTAATCAACTCACTATCAGTAAATGGCACACTTATGACAACTCCCGTGCCCGTTCCAATCCACAATCTTCTATTGGATACCAATAATGCAGTTGTTCTCATATACGAGAAATCAAGTTTCGATGTTCCCAACATTTTCGTCACATATGGTTCAATATCAACATCTTGTAAATGTTCGAATGTATGTGCATGATACAATCGAAGTGTTGAATCGAGTCGAATCGACAACCACACACCGGCTCCGACCCATTGCATATTACGGACTTGACTGTCTTTGCGTGGATGCGCGGCGAAGACTTTCTGGAAAATTGAGGGTGATTACTGTATGTTCCTTTAAGATGGGTACTGTATGTTCCTTTAAGATGGGTACTGTATGTTCCTTTAAGATGGGTACTGTATGTTCCTTTAAGATGGGTACTGTATGTTCCTTTAAGATGGGTACTGTATGTTCCTTTAAGATGGGTACTGTATGTTCCTTTAAGATGGGTACTGTATGTTCCTTTAAGATGGGTACTGTATGTCCCTTTAAGATGGGTACTGTATGTCCCTTTAAGATGGGTACTGTATGTCCCTTTAAGATGGGTACTGTATGTCCCTTTAAGATGGGTACTGTGTGTCCCTTTAAGATGGGTACTGTATGCTCCTTCAAATCAACAACTTTTTGTGTCTCGAGTGGAGTAGACCCCTCTTTTACAGGACCGTTTTCATGATCTTACTGTAGTTCGAAAAAAACATGTTTTTTTGACGAGACAAAAAAGAGGCGTGGTCTATTTTCTCAATATAAGCCACGCCCCTTTCGGGTCTCGCAAAGAATACTGTGACTACGGTATTATTAAGTTTAAGAAAAATGGTGGTATTTTCCACTTGAGACCCTAAACGGTGAGTTTTAAAGGGACATACAGTAATCTCATAAAATTTCAAATTTCAAACTAGCAAGTGTTACAGTATGCTCAACATTTAAAGGGACATAACAATTTTTTGTCAAGATTTAAAGGAGCATACAGTAACAGCAAGTTATGATAGAAGGCATTTCTTATTTTTTAAGACTAGAATGCTGTTACAGTATGCTGTTCCACTCGAGACCAAGACCATCAAAATTTAAAGGGGCATGTCGAGATTTAAAGGAGCATACAGTAACCACTTGAGAATCTTCAGGTCTTCGAAAATATCGACTATGACAGTAACTTTAAAGGCGCATGACAACTTTTCGTTATGAGATATCTGATACTTACCACAATCTGCAAACTCTCCGAATCGATAACAACTACGCAATTCTTATAAGTCGCCCAAATATTGCCGGATACCAGACAAAGTGATCGAACCGATGACTGGGCATTGCCAACACGAAGACTATGATATCCTTCGTCAGACCAATCACCGTCTGAAACTTCCGATTTGAAGGCGATTTCAGAAAAAAAGATGCTCACGCTTATTCCGATGGAAAATGGCGATAGTACCGTTGGCTAAGGCAGCGAAGATACGGCCTTTTGAGTGTCTGAAATAAGTGATAAGGTGATCAGTTATCAGTGATAAGATAGACATGGTACTGGTCAGGAAGGTGATTACTGATATCAATATGATAAGGTGATAAGTAATCAGTGATAAGGTGGATATGAGTATGGTACTGATAACTGATCCGTATCATGCTATCAATGATAAGGTGGATATGATACTGATAAGGATGGATACTGATATCAGTATGATAAGGTGATCAAAAATCGGTGATTAGAGGGATATCAGTATAATACTGATAACTGATACAATCAGTAATTTGATGGATATAGTACTGATAAGGATGAGGATAACTGATATCAGTATAATAAGGCAGTATAATAAGTGATAAGTTTGCATATCAGTATGAAACTGAAAATTGATATCAGTATTATACTACCAGTGTCACTGTGAATATGGATACTGATAAGGAATGTGATAGCTGATATCAGTATGATAAAGTGATACTTACACAATACTCAACACGGCATCTGGCATCTTGATTCGACGGAGACATTGCTTCCATGCAGTTACTGCTGAATGGATGTAGATGCTGAAAAGTTGAATTTATTTGTCTTTATACACTATATTTGACGCGCAAAAGTAATAGAGTACTGTACTTCTTAAAGGCGCATGGTCTAGATTTACGGGGGGCTACTGTAATTTTGTTCATTTTTTCTAGACGAAATATATTCGCCGATAACAGCATTGAACTTCATATTAATATTCGCGAATATCGAATATTTTTGAAACCAACATTTTCCGGGTTACTGTAGTTTTTCTCGAAATTTTCAAATGTTCTGCATTACTGTAACTACAGTAATCCTTTTATCGAGAGAGATGGGTTACTGTAGCTTTTTGTGCATTTCTTCGTAACGGTGTATATACAAAAGTAAGAATATTTGATAATGCCGAAAAAAAATCATAAATTATGATCTACCGTGTTTCATATTTTGATCTACAGTATCCCAAAAAAGATCTACCGTTTTCCCTCATCATGGCATACCGTAGCTCCCATATTTTGATCTACCGTATACCAAATTATGATCTATGGAATGATCTACCATATCAAAAATAAGCTCTACCGTATCCCATATTTTCATCTACCGTACTCACTATTGATTCTGTCCACCCATCCATACAGTAGGCAATGCACCACTCATCTGTCCGGATACCGTATCATATTTGCTCATCGCATCACGAATATGTGGCGGCAAAGCGGCACGCCCGGCTGGGCGATTCGGATTTGGTGGAGGAACTTCGTCTGGAAAATTTTTGAATTTTTTTTTTGAGTGAAATGGTGTAGGGTGTGATGTGTGGGGGAGGGGATTTTTGGACTGAAAAATTGAAAAACAAATTGGTGATTTTTCGACTAAATTTATGGTTTTTGAGGAAAAAGAAGAGATAATTGATAAGCACCGCATAAAAAGTTGACAAATAATTCAAATTTTCTGAGAAAAATATTGGTAAAAGTAGAAAAATGGCAACTTTGCGGTCAAAAATGTTCCTTTTCAGAAATTTTCGGTTCAAAAATAGCGAAAATTTTTATTTTTGAGCTTCAAAACTCAATTTTGGTGGAAAAAAAGGTGAAAAATTCCCAAATTTTTGATCGAAAAAGCATCAATTTTAGCATTTTCAGCTCAAAAATCAAAATTTGCAATCAAAAAATGGTCAAAAATATTGATTTGAAGCTCTAAAAATGCTCAAATTCACCAATTTTTAGGTCCAAAATGTCGAAAGTTTGCATTTTTTCGATCCAAAAAAGTCTCAATTTCTAATACCGTATTTCCTCGAATAGAGCAGCACTGCAAACACCGTCGGAGAATGATCATATCTCAGAATCTAGTACAGTTATCAAAAAGTTGTCAACAGCAAACTTGTAGCTGAAGTTTTGATCTACAAATTTGCAGTTGATCACTTTTTGATAGCTCTTCTAGATTTCGAGATATGAGCATTATACGGCAGCGTTTGCAGTGTCGCTCTACTCGTGGAAATACGGTATCTAAACTTCAAAAATCTCAAATTTCCCATTCTTCGGTCAAAAAACCCTCATTTCCCACCAAAAATACACAAAAATAAACTGAAAAAAATAGAGTGATGCCACATTCACAATATTAATAAGCGATATAGAGTTATCAACTTAAAAATTGCGTCTCGACCACAAACAACAATGCATTTGCGCTCCATCGAACTCTGTTCAATAGGGCGCGTTTACCTTTGTTTTTCTTCAATTTTTCCAATGGTATTATTTGAGATTTTTGCTCAACAACATCGGCTGCCGTTTCGGCGACTCTCGACAATTTTGTTTTGGCTACAAAATAAATCAACCATTTTTCAGTTTTTTTGTGTCTGCGTCTCTCTATATCACACGCTATCTCTCTGTTCACTAGGGCGCGTTTGCATTCTTACCTTTAACAGCTGGCGCATTTGGATCAATTGGTGCAACTTCACTGATACTGACTGAAAGAATAAAACGTTTTTTTTGTTGAAGGGGTACTGTAGTTTATATGTAACTGTGCGTCAAAATGTTTGCAGAAAATAATCGTGACGAAATGCACTAAATTATGGTGTTGTGCAATTTGTCGTCAGTTGGGTTGTCAGTTGTACGTACACCTTAATTGACTACGATATGCAGGCAAGACACTATGATTCGAATTGTCGTCAAGTAAGGTGCATTTTCTGCATTCGCCTAGTCTTGTGTATCACAGACAAAACACCTGAATTGACGACATTTTGCACATATTCACAAGAATACATTTTAACTGACGACAAAATGCAGAAATTAGTAGCTTGGTGAATGCAGACAATGCACCATACTTGACGACGATTTAGAAAAAAAATTGTCGTCAAATATGTTGTCAAGTGTGCACACACATTGAAAACCAACTACGGACAAGACATTAGACTTAACGACAAAATTTTTAACTGTCGTCAGGTACAGTGTATTTTCTGCATTCACAGAAGTACTATTTGGCTCGTTTTCCGTCAATCATAATGCAAAATATCGGCTAGTCTGATGTTTTGCCTCTTATATTAAGTATATGAAGTGAATGCAGACAAAACACCATGTTTGACGACAATTCAAATTAGGAGACTGTCGTCAGGTAAGGTGCATTGTCTGCAGACACCAAATCACACTCAAATTTATTTTTTTCTGGCTCACTTTCAGCCGTTTTTTTTTCAGTATTTCCAGCCAATTTTCCAACTCACAATCCCTCGTCCTCTTCGGACTTGGTTTCATATCATTCGAACAATATGTTGGTACACCATCCTCCGAATCATCCATTTTTCTCAACTCGATCCATTCACATGCCCCCAATCCATCACCATCCAATCCATCTGGCAGTTCTTTCACTTTTCCACCACCGCACAAATACTTTTTCGATTGTTCGTCATTCATTTCTGGGTCGCCTTCCATTATTCCTGCAAAAAAATTTTCTTTTTTGAAATTTTTTTAAACACATTTTTTTCTGAATTTTTTTTTTGAAAAATTTTCTGAAATTTTTGGCACCATCCGTATTTTAAAGTATCTAAATTTCCAAAAAAAATGCTCCATACAATTTTTAGTTTTCCCATTTTTGTCGATTCACAGGAATATTCTATTGTTCGCCTTTAATACAGTACTTTTTTAAAGGTATACTGTATTGAAGGCGCATATCACAAACAAGTTTTTCGCTCTGACTTACTCAAAGAATACCAGGCTCAAATTTTTAGGGGTTCAAAAAAATTTTTGTAAAATTTTTCAGCTCCAAAAGTTGTTTTTCTCAAAAAAATAATTCAACTATTCCAGTTACATCATATTTCAGCTCAAAAAATTTTTTTTTGAAATTCAATCTTTTTCTCATCGTTGTCGATTTACGGGACCGTGTCCTTGTTTGCGCCTTTAATTACAGTAGCCTGATGTAGGTATACTGTATTAAAGGCGCATATTGAAGTAGGTGTTTCGGTTTGAGATATTCTGAGACAATAAAGTTCAATTTCGTATGTGATTCGTAAATATTTAACAGAAATTTTTGGGAAATGTCCGAAATCCAAATAAGGTCATAATCTTGTATGCGCCTTTAATACAGTAACCTGAATATAGCGAAAATTGGTGAACTGTATTAAAGGCGCACACCAAATTGAGATCAACTTTTAGCAAAATAAATTTTTCGAGCTCAAAATTTTCAGATTATCTCCAGACCAAAAAAACTCACCCGAAACAGCTTGAATACACAATAAATGGCTGTCGCACGCGGGGAATGTTTCAATGATATTATTCGGATTATTTGCATCCAATACGGCGATCAGTGATTTGCCTTGATTCGAGCTGGCCACCCAGACGAGTGATGATGATTGCCATTCGTCGAGTTCACTTTCACGGGCGTCTAGATTACGGGCACGCTGAAAATATCGGATTATATGAATTCTGTGTATACACCGTGACGCAATAGTGCACACTTTGATGCTTTGATCTACCATTTCTGAGGATTTTCAAAACATTCAAGTGTCGTCAAATACTGTGCATAGTCTGCAGCCGCCTCAAATCGAGTGATAGCAGATAATACACCATACTTGACGACGAAAATGTTGTGCAATACACCTGACGACAAAATTCACACAAAACATGTTTCAGTGCATTTTGTCGTCATTTTCTGTGCACATACATCACACCTGACGCATATTGTGAGTTGTCCACTACCGTAATTCAACAGTAAACTACAGTAATCTTTTTTTGCAAAATAAAATAGACTAGGATTACTGTAGATGCCAAAAAACTACAGTAACCCGATAAATGTTGGTTTCAAAAACATTTGAAATACGTGAAAGTTTCACTTGAAAATTGATGCATTAATGGCTCTATCTAATTATTTTCTGCAAACACTGTGACTAAAAAAATGTACAAAACCTACAGTAAGACGTGTACTGTAGGTTTTAAAGGCGCATAGCTAATTTCATATGATTTTCTGAATTCTTCAAATATCGACTAAAAACTGTTTTTTTAAGTTGTGAAAAACTGAAATTGATTATCCATGCACCTTTAAAAACTACAGTAGTATGGGTACTGTACTTTTTAAAGGCGCATGCCCTGTCTTAACAGAATCATGCTTCAAATTTGTTAGCTTCGTGATTTTTTCAGTGTTTCGAACTTATTTTGGTTATCTATGCGCCTTTAAGAACTACAGTAATCCGGTTATGTACTTTTTAAAGGCGCATGACGAATTCCAATAGAGCGCATTCGCATTTTGCTTCCAAACGATATTCACGACTTTCGGGTGATTTTTTCAAATATTTTCACAATTTTCAGCCTGTCCCACCTTAATCTCATCCTCCAACTCGCCAGCCACACCACTCGTATTCTTTCCTTTCTTGGCGGATGGCGCGAAATAAATCGGATCACCAGTGATGAATTGTCCTTTTTCATCTCGACCGCCGCGCAACACAACACCAGTTGCACACCATACTTTCAATGATGGCTCATTATCCAATAATGGACGACAACAGACGGGGACGGGGACGGAGGAGACATCACAATCGACATTCGGCAGGGACCAACCGTAGGCCTGGAAGGAATTATTGTTGAGTGTTTTTGAGCTTCGATGCTCCTTTAAGAACTACAGTAGTCATAGTTGTGTGTATACACTGTGACGCAATTTTGCAGAATATTTAGTGACAAGTTATCATTATATCAGTTTGATAAATTTTCAATCATATCCTAATTTGTTATGATAGTGATAATAGTGATATCTGCACTTATCATTTTATCAGTTCACGGGGTTTACAGTCATATCTTTCTTGTGATATGAACATTTTGATGATAGTGATAAGAGCTATCAGCAGTGATAAGAAGATTGTCAATAAAAAAATGCAATATTCCGAAAATTATCAAAAAAATTGTGATCTATCGATATCAACATAGATATTTCAAATCTCAAAATTTTCAGATAATCCTAATTTTTAGGATTAATAACTTACTGATAACTGATAAGGTATATTTATCCCTTTCCTAGATTTGAGTGTCATTTTTGAAAAGTTCAAGTGACTTCAATATTTCAAATCTCATTCTTATCACCAAAAATAATCATGATACCCAAGAGCACTACTTATCAACGTCTACTCTCAGAATATTTTTTATCACTTGTCAGATCCAATCAGGCTCAAAACTGTCAGTGATAACTGTTCTCATCAAAGGATACATATAATTCGAGGACTCAATCTATTAACACTAGTATATCAGTATCCACATCATATCCAAATCTGCTGATAACAATGATAATCCTTATCACTACTTGATTCAAGACTTTTAAGCTTCAATAGATCCTTATCACTATATCAGCTACAATAATTTCAGTGTATCAGCTAATGATCATCACCAAGCCTCTATTTCATATTTGTTAAGCTTCTCCTATAACTTTCAACACTATTTACAGCTACTTTCCCAAATTTAACTGATAATTCTAATCCTTATCACTATATCCGTCTCTCTAAACCCACCTCAATCCTTCCATCCTCCTTCTTCACATGTTCCCTCACCAACTTATATTGTTCTCTTCGTTCCGCCGCTCGGCGTTCCGATATCCTGTAATTATATCACATCAACTAAAATCACTTTATATTAATCACAGCAAAACGAAACGAAACGAAAATAAAACAACCCGTGCAAGAAAAAATGATAATTAAAAGCAGGATAATTGGGGTAATTAAAGCAATTAGAGATGAAGAAGGGAAAGAAAAATTGGCAATTGTGTGTATCGTCGTATCAATCAAATGTTGTGTAACCTAAACAACCAACAATATTGTCCACCCAACAACATGCAACAACAACAATAGTAAAAACAAGGGTTTGGGGGGTTAATATTCATATTCAACTGACATGTCTGGGTCAATATATTCCACTGATCGTGTCATATTCTTTCGGCTCGTTCCACTTCCACCTCGACCGCCACTGCCGCCTCGTGCTGATTGTGGTGGTGTTGTTGATTCGCCCAGGAGGCTTGAGAAACTGCAAAGATACTTTTTTATTACCAATTTTTTTTACTATTTCGAACGCTTTTTTTCCAAGTTTACAGTTTCCAAAATTTTTCAATAGTGATCCATTTCATCTACTCTATCATTTATCATTTTTGAAACTTCAAATCACTATCATAAACGAAAATCCACGAGAATTATCAAAATACTTTCAAGATGAACATTTTTGCTATAAAAATTTTGTCGTTTTACATGAAAATTTGGTGGTGCTATCAGAAACATTAGATTTAAGAACCGAAATTCTTTTTTTTCCACAATTTTTTTCACAAAATTGTCAATTTTTCGCCAGAATGTCGTCTTTCCTTTTTTGGTAATATATGTATTTTAGAGTTGAAAAATGCGAAAATTTTAGCATTGTGACAGTTTTGAGCTTCAATATGAGCTTTTTTAACAGGTTGTTCGGAACGTTCCTCGAAATTTTCATCAATTTTTCAAAAGCTTCGAAATAATGATCGAAACTGATGAATAATCGAAGGTTTCTCCACAGGAAAAATTCACAAGAATTTTTGGTCGTCTCGGTAGATCACAAAAAAGTCAATCAAAAACTCACAAGTCCCATATTCCGCCGCCCTTCTTCTGATTCACATTGTGCTGCTGTTGTTGTTGCATCTTTTTGGCTCGTTGCATTTCTGTCCATTTTATGGACTCTTCTAGTTCCATCAAGCGTTCCTAAAAAACATCAATTTTTACTATTTTTAGGGATTTTCAGCAAAATTTTCAAATTTCTTTGAAAATCTGCCATTTCATTCGATACTGTGAATTGTTTTTCAGTTTTATGATATCAATTGTAGAATCTTTTTCATGAAGTTTCTGACAAATTTCAGAAACTTTTCAATATTTCAGAACTTGAATCGACAGAAATGGCAGAAAATCGACTTGGAACAGGAAATTTTTAGTATTTTCAGTCAGTTTTTTCCCAATTTTCAACCCGAAAAAAGCCTCCAACCAACCTTATACGCATTCCTATCCATCAATACTCGTTGCATTTCGGATCGTGTAAATCTCTTCCTCATTGCCATTGGTATATCCTCCTCCTCTTGTTCATTCTCCTTCTCAGCCATCTTTTGTTTCATTTGTTTCATCTCTTCTTCCAGTTTGTCGATTTGATCCGACATTCGATGAACGACGAGCTCACGACATTCACTCTCGTTTCGGAGAATTATGTTCTCGCTGCAAAAATATTCATATTTTCTGATTTTGGAAGGCGGATTTTGCAAATTTTCGATAGTTTTCAGACTATATAATATACAATTTCGGTCATTTTCAGACTATATACCTAAATTGTTTCTCATTTCCATAAACTTTTGAGTGCAAATTTGCGATTTTTTCTTCAGATTTTAGCCAATTTGTATCGTTTTCAGGCTATATTTTCCATTTTCTCAGAATTTTTTTTTGCAGTTTTAAAAATTTTGTTAACACAAAAAATTGAATATATTCACAATAGGTTGCCCAGAAATCTCGAATCAAAAAAATTTTTCGATAAAATTACCATGTTCAAAATATGTAGGAGCTCGTATACAGGAACTTAACTAATTTACTCCGTTTTTGGACTGATCGAGAAGATAACAATTGCAAGAGGTTGATCAGACCAAGAACAAAATAAATTGATCAAGTTTGAGCAATATGACCCAAAAGGAAAACTTGTCGCTGGCTGCGAAACGTCTGGCTGCAAAATGTCCTGGAGCCCGTATACATCGGTGCTTTGCTCAAAATCTGCCCAGAATTTTTTGTTTTTCAAATTTTTTGGCAGTTTAACAACTTTTTGAACCACACAAATGATTATTCAGATTTTCTCATAAATTCTGATCTTTTTCAGCAAAAAATTCTCCATAATCTCAATGTTTCAGGTGAAAATTCACGAGTTTTTTTTTTCATTTTTCGTGGATCAAATGGCTCATTTTCTCCAATTTTTCTTCCAAAATGCTTCGAATATTCCCATTTCTGAGTGTTTTCCATAAAAAATTCATAACTTTCATATGTTTTCGTTGCAAAGTATAAAAATTTGCCCATTTTTCGTCATAAAATGGCTCATTCTCGTTAATTTTTCTTTCAAAATACTCATTTTTCTCCAATTCTCTATAAATTCATCGAAAAACCTCACCTATTCAATTCATCAACTCGATTGATCAAATCATTCTTGACAATATTCAACGCATTCTTCATATCCAACAGCTCCGAGTTCTCCTTGATCAGGTTCTCGACTTCACGTCCCATTCCTACAATACATTCGTATCATATTATCATATCAGTGATAATCAATAACACCAACAACAACATAGATGGATATCAACAATCACATTCTTTCAATTTTTTCGCCGATACAGTAATCCATCAAAACCACGCCCTCTTTTCGTGTCGAGAGTCTCGACAGAAAAAGAGGGCGTGGAATTGATAATTAGTAGTAAAAATAGGTTTAGAAAAAACAACATGAGCAACATGAGGGAAAATCATTATCATTTCATGCCATAATTTTTCAAATTTCGTGATGAGACCCAAAAAAAATTGGGTCTCGAGGCGAAAATATCGCTCCAAACACTAGTTTTTCGTCTCAGGACCATAAATTCAAAAGTCTCGTCACGAAAAATTCTGATTTTTTTTGGAGTCTCGACACGAAAATGCTAGAAAAACTATGATTTTTTGCTTCATAACCCAATTTTTCATACTCCATTTTTTGAAACTTTGAAAAATTTCGGTCTCACAACGAAAATAAGAATTTGAGAACATTTTCGTGTCGAGACCCATATCGAAATCGCTATGAATTTTTTTTGAAGACTTAAAATATTAGGTCCCACCACGATCGCAAAACTATAGTTTTTCGCGCCAGGATCATAACCTTTGGGTCTTGCAACGAAGACTGTCAAAAACCCGAATTCTCAACATTTTCGTGACAAGACCCGTATCAAAAATCACTAAGAATTCGCCTCAAGACTCAAAATTGTAGTTCACGATACGATCGCATTCTTCTAGATTTTTTCGCGCCGAGACCTTCCAAAATCGCTGTAAAAAATTCGCTTCATGACCCAAACAGTCAAGCCTCATCACAAAATTCCTTCGAGATTATTTTTTGATTGTTTCTCGAAACGAAAACTATCAAAAACTAGGATTTCAAAATTTTCGTTTCGAGACCGATATCGAAACCGCTGAAATTTCGTGCCATAACCCGAAAACAACCCGAATTTTGAATGTTTCGCTCCAGGACCATAACCTTTGCGGTTTCGTCACGAAAAACTGTCAAAAGATTTTGAACATTTTCGCGTCGAGACCCATATCGAAAATTGCTGAAAATGTCGCTCCGAGACCCAAAAAAGATCGTGTCGCGAAACTCTTCGACAAAATTCGAGTCTCGACACGAAACACCCTCAATTCCTGCTCATTTTCAGTCGTTCTCTCTCTCTCTCTTTTTCCTTTAATTTTCATGCATTTTCAAAAAAATCATGCAATTTTCACAAAAAAATCAATCAATCACGACACTTTGTTTGTTTCAACTTACCAATAAATGTGTCATTAACTGTAAAATAAAATTTTTTTAGAAGAAAATGTTTGTTTTTAGATGAAGAAAAGCAGCTATCAGCAGCATATGGTGCATATATATATAGACAAAAATAGTAACAAAAAGCATGCAACTAAGGGTGGTGGGTCCCGCAACGCAAAAACCAACAAACTGTGTACAGTACCAAGTGATCCATCATCTGATATCGTATCATCATTCAATCCATCGTTATCATAATCAGCCATATCATTATCGTGATCATATGGAATTTGTCGTCGTGGCAACATTCCAATTGAGTTCCATTCGTCCGATTGTGTTGTTGTTGATGTTGCATTCATCATACTGTCATCTGGCAAAAACACAAAAACATAGCCACATCATCACTATATCAATTCTTTTATTATTTTTTTTTAAAGCATTATCTACGTTTTAGGGCTCAAATTTTCAAGTTTTCTCCAATTTTGAATGAAAATTAGTTCTTCCTTTCAATTTTTCCACAAAAGCGTAACTTTTTTCTGATTATTGATGCCAAACGTGGCAAAATATTCAAATATTCTAAATTTTCCGATGAAAAGTGTTCAAAAATGAGAAAAAAATCCGTTTTTTGCTAGTTTGCAAAAGAAACTCGGTTTTTCTAATTTATTTCTATAATTCCGATCACTACATCTGATTTCAGTCAGAATGTGCAGTTTGGAGCTAGAAACTTTCGCTTTCATATCGAAAACTCAAAATTTTCATCCTAATTTGTATAAACTTTCTGATTTTTCTCATTTTCTCCAAAACTTTTTGTGTAGCACTAAAAACGTTTAGTTTGAATTTTTTGAAAATTTCAAAAAATCTACTTTCTCAATTCTTTTTGATGCAAAAAGGGGAAATTTTCCTCTCAAAAACGGGAGAAATTGCATAAAATTCACCAGGAATCTGACAATTTTGTTGAAAAACGTCCAAAATGTTTGAGGCTCTCATTTTTCTGCTAAATGATTTTCATCAATTTTGTTACTAATAAATTCTTCTTTTTTGTTTCAAAACTTCGCTAATGAATTTTTCATTCTAAATTTTGCAAAAAATATCAATTTTTCATAAAAACTCTGCTAAAAAACCAATCTTTCGAGCCAAAATTTTCAATTTTAAACAAAACTTGCAATTTTAAGCTAAAAGCTTCTAAAATCCACATTATCTACGTTTCCAGCAAATTTTTCAATGGGATAATCAAGTACCATTTCAAAAAATGAATTTTCTATGCTAAAACCCACATTTTCAGTCAAAATTAGCATTTTTAAAGCCAAAAGCCTTCTAAAACCCACATTATCTATATTTTTGGACAATTTCATTCAAATTCTCAAGGGAAAAGCTAAAAAATCACTTCTCAAATTTTCATGCACTATCACAATCACAAAAAGCCAATAATAGGGTGGGTGATGGGTGGGGGAACGAATGGTGCACAAAGAAACGACAACATTCAAGGCATATTAAAGAAAAGATTAATTTACCCGCTGACGCAAATTCTGCCGGATCCACCAAATTTCCTGAGTGATTATTTTGATAAAGAAGTGATAATGGTGATAAGGGTGATAAAGGTTCCCCATATTGTGATAACCAAATTATGGGGGATACGTGTGATAAGAGTGATAATAATAAAAAAGTGCCGCGTAAAATGTTTGAAAGTTAAATTGAAAAAGCACATGAAGAAAAACACACACCCAATTGATTAGTAGGGCAGATAGAAAGAAAGATTTCACACTTTTTTCATATGGACAATATTCTTTTTCACTACTTTTTTTGCTAACTGATATGATAAAAGTTGATAAAGGAACATACCAGTTAGATCAGCTCCAAGTGCATCACTGTGTTTTTCAGCTTCTCTGTAATGAAAAAATCGTTATTTTCAGGTAGAAAAATACAATTTTCGTGATGGGGACCCAGTGTTAATTTTGGCTATGCGCCTTTAATATCTATCAAAAAGTTCTTATCTGAAAAATATTTCCAAACAGGTCTTTTCACGAAAAATCCATGGTAATGCGCCTTTGATACAGTACTCTTTGATATTGAAAAAATTCGTGGCAGGACACAAATTTTATCGAGTTATGCGCCTTTAATATTTCTTTAAATATTTGAAATTTTGGGTCTTATCACGAAAAGTTCCCAGTTTTTTTGATCATGCGCCTTTGATACAGTATACTCCGATATTGAGAATATTCTTAGTGGGACCCAATTTTGTCTAGTCCTGTGCCTTTAATATTTATTCTATTATATCGAAACTAATTCGAAATCGCTAGGTATCAAGGCGAAAAAAGAAGTTCTCTTGATCATGCGCCTTTGATACAGTATTCCTCGACAGATAAATTTTTCCTGTCGAGACCCGATTTCGCCTTGTTTTTTTTCAACATTTTAGAGCCTCGAGAATGGAAACTTCCAGTAAGCCAACTCTCGTTTAAAAAATGACAACGTACCCCGTATGCTGTTCCTCATCTTCCTCCTCCGATGCTTTCGGTGATGCCACCATCGGTTTCGACGCGGCTTGTTCGCGTGGCGGCGATGCGGCGGTCGTCATTTGTGAAATATGACCATCGGAGCCGGCTGGCTCACGTGGTGATGGCTCCACATCTGATGCGAATTCGTCTTGCCAGTCTGCAAAATTAACCTCATTCTCTTGAAATCATTAATTTTCTGAATTTTTAATCATTTATCGATACCCAAAAAAGCTCAAAAATGTTGAATGTTCACAACTTTCAAATCCTAAAGCTACCTTACCAGTTGTCATTGTTTCTAGTAGGATTAGTTGCTTAACAGTGATATCAGTGATGATTAGTTAATCGATAATGATTCATTTGTTTTACAATAAGATAAGTTTTGTAGTTCACGCTACTCCTAATAATTTAATTTTCTACGGATCAAAAACTGAATCTTATTTCAAAAGAACTCGAAAAATTGTAATTTTCAAGTTTTGTACCGTTAACTTCAAAGATTTTTATGTTATTTTTTTAGTTAGTTCGTCTCACAAGGGAGGTACAAATGGTCCCCATATTGGAATTTTCTAAAAATTGTGTCAGAGGTTTGGGTAGGTCTGAAATGTACCAGAAAAAAATTTCAGCCATCATTGGGGGGTTTGAAGCGAGTTATTGTCTTTAAAAAATGGTCCAAAATAGGCTTAAAATATGTCTTAAACAGGGGCGGACGTGACCACCTCAGCTTGGAATCTTTCAAGTAGGTTTGGTACGTATACTATGTGCTATAAATGTGATTTTGGTCAAGTTTCGATCGCCTCTAGGGGGTTCGACAGTACTTCTGGGCCAAAACCATGATTTGCAGTACTAAAAAAAAATAGAAAATTTCCGAAATTTTGGCACTTTGGCCAAGTTTTCAGAAATGGCTGAAACTTCACAGATTTGATGTATATGGTCTAAAGTGACTATTCCAACGTTTTTAGCGAATTCCAAAATCGGGTGGCTGAACAACATCTTCTCAATCTGTCAAAATTACGTTTTTTAGCCATTTTCGACCACATTTCAGACAATAACTCGCTTCAAACCCCCCAATGATGGCTGAAATTTTTTCTGGTACATTTCAGACCTACACAAACGTCTGACACAATTTTTAGAAAATTCCAATATGGGGACCATTTGTACCTCCCTTGTCAGCGCAAAAACCGACAGATTTTCTTTGAAAATCCACTGAAAATAATGTGTTTTCATGTATTTTGGTTCTAAATACGGCATTTTTCATGCAAAACCTCAATTTTTACCACTGTTTTTGGAAGTTTGCTATGAAAATCTCAGTTTCGGATCCAAATTTTCAAGTTTCAAGCAAATTTACTACATTTGAAATGAAAACCTGCCTTGTAGGCATAAGCAGAAAGTTATTCTATTCACCAATATTGAACGAACTTGGTAACAACTATAACTCATTATGTTGATTATATATAAAATACGTGAAACGTACATTATACTGGTTATTCTCATATATTGCAAAAATCGTCTTTTTACATACTTTTTTGTGTAAACTTGATTTGTTTTTCATTGCTAACAATAGTTTCAGTTGAAAAATATGCCAAATTAATTGTGTACATATATTTCTCGGTTTCGAAACAAAAACACAGATCTTCTAGTGCCTTTTTCATGAAAATACGTGGTTTTTACACTATTATTATATGAAATCGGGTTCTTTCTGCTCATACACATAAGTAGGATAACGTGGCACTTTTCCTTTCCTTTCCTTTTTTTGTTGAACACGGGCCCCTTCATCAAAAATTTTCTGAAAATAACGAGATCCGCGTTTTTGTCGAAAACAGAGTATTATACCTATGCATGTGGGCCGAAATTTTAAATTTTTCTCTTATTTTCATTTTTAATCTCAATTTCTCCCCCCAAACTTTCAAATTTGTCTTGATTTTGGTTCACAATTTCGAAATTTTATTGCAATTTTTCATCTCTCATCTCAATTTTTTAAAATTTTGCAATCAATATTTCCAGTTCGGCTCGCCATTCCACAATTTCTCATAATTTAACTTTTCTACGGATCAAAAACTGAATCTTATTTCAAAAGAACTCGAAAAAATCGTATTTTCAGGTTTTGCTCCTCTAAATTGAAAGATTTTATTTATCTCGGAACTTTGCCATTTCACAATTTTTGTTTTATTTTTCTAGATAGCTTGCTTCAGTTCGAAAACTGATAGATTTACTTTGAAAATCCGTTAAAAACAAGTGATTTCCCACCATTTTAGTTCGAAATACGGCATTTTTCATGCAAAATCTGAACTTTTTCATAGTTTGTCAAACTGTGATATGAAATTTCAGTTTCAGATCAAAATTCTCAAGTTTCAAGCAAATTTACTAAATTTGAAATGAAATCCCGCCTTGTGGACCGAAATTTCGCATTTTTCTCTTATTTTCATTTTTAATCTCAATTTTTAAATTTGTCATTAAGTTCTTGATTTTGGTTCAGCATTTCGAAATTTTATTGCATTTTTTCATCTCAAATCTCATTTTTTTCAATTTTTGCCATCAATATTTCCAATTCAGCTCATTTTTCACAATTTCTCAATAAAAAACCATATCTCACCTTCATTAGTAATATGATTTGCCAAATTAACATCCATTGTTGTTGATTGTGTCATATGTGCTGATATCAAGTCCGATACGCCGCGGATTGATGATGCATCGACTGATGCTGCCATTCCCATTCTGCAAATATACACAATATATTAATATTCCAAAAATCCCATGTAAACCACCCCAGGGAATGAAGTATTAAAAAATTTAGTCAGTATTTTTGAAAACCCACAAAAAACTGTAATTTCCGTGCAAATGTAGAGAAACAAGAACGCAGAAGGAAACCATGCAGAGGCCTGCGCCTTTAAAATACCAAGACTTTCGCGGTTGGATATTTTAAAGGCACATGATCATGTAATAACGAAAAATTGATGCTTCAAGCACTAATATAACTATTTTTCAACTAGTATAAAATGTTTTTTTTTTGAATTTTCAACAATATCCCACCACGAAAAGCTAACAAATTTTCGTGGTAGGATATTTTAAAGGAACATACCACTTTATTAACAAAAAATCGATGCTTCAAGCACTAATTTAAATGTTTTTCAACTAGAAAAAAAATTTCTTTTAGTTTTTTGCAAATATCCCACCACGAAAAATCAATAAGTTTTCGTTGTAGGATACTTTAAAGGATCATGTCTCTTCTTTCATTGAAACTACAAAAAAACGTTTTTTGAAGTTTCGTTCCGAGACCAATTAGTTGGGTCTCACAGCGAAAAATCTCCGAAAACTGAGGTCACAAGTTTTCAACTATCATCAAACTTTTTTTCGAGATTTTCAAAATATCCTATCACGAATGGTTGATAAGTTTTCGTTGTGGGATATTTTAAAGGAGCATGGCTCTCTTTTTATCCTAATCACCAAAAAAGTATTTCTTGAAATTTCGCGTCGAGACCAATGCCCATAAGTTGGGTCTTATAGCGAAAAATCCCCAAAACCTTAGGTCTCGAGTGGAATTTTTACCCGAGCAACATGCAAAAACAACAAAACACCCAACAATTCCAGCCAAAAACTAAGTTAAACCCAAGAAAAAATGAAAATGAAATGAAACAACTCACAATGGCAGACCATCACTATTATGTAAGCGATGTGATATTGGAAACCAACTACAAATAACAACAAACAACAATATACAATATGCATAATTTTTGCCTATGTCTCACAGCGAAATGACAGAATAAACTTCAATTCGTTGTGAGACCGGTATTTCGAAAAACGAGCGAAGATTCAATTTTTCTTATTTCGAGACCTTTTATCAAAGCTTTAATGTTTCGAGGCCCACTTTTTTCACAATTTTTGAGATTACATAGAATGGGTCTCGTCGCGAAAATCGTATTGACATAATCTTCCACTCGAGACCAAAACATTCGACAATAATAATTTCTCACAATTCTGATGGAATAAATGCAACAAATTGATAGAAATCAACACAAAATCAGATTTGAATGTCACTTTTCTCTCATAAAAATACATCAAAAATAGATATCATGCTAACTTTTTGTGTTTTATCTAATTATTTGTAATCTGTTCATTTTTTTTGTTCAATAGTTTCTCAAACTGTGATATGAAATTTCAGTTTAAGATCAAAATTTTCAAGTTTCATGCAAATTGATTGACATTTAAAAAGAAAACCTGCCTTGTAGGCATAAGCAGAAAGTTATTCTATTTACCAATATTGAACGAACTTGGTAACAACTATAACTCATTATGTTGATTATATATAAAATACGTGAAACGTACATTATACTGGTTATTCTCATATATTGCAAAAATCGTCGTTTTACATGCATTTTTGATCGAATTTTCCATATTTTCTTATAGTTTCAGTTCGTATAGTCAGTTTCAGATTCAGATAGTGAAAAAAACACCACCTTTTGCCGAAAAAACAATTTTTCGTTGCAAGGCTCAATATTCTAATTTTCAATGGCCGTGTCTCGCCACGAAAACTTGATTTTCACTAAAAATTCCAATTCGAGACCAGAAAATATTCAATTTTTTGATAAAGAGGTCTCAAGTGGAATTTACTGAATTTTCGTTGCGAGACCTATATTTAATCGTTTCACAATTTTGGTATCAAAACGAAATTTCCAAAACTAGGTCTCAAGTGGAAAACATTTCAATATCACTGTTTTTTCGGCTCAAAACTAATTTGGGTCTCGAATGGAAAAATATCGCTGCAAGACCAAAACAGCTACTCACTTATTCCTCAATTGCACATTTGGTAATGGCATATTTTGCATCAATTCAAACTTCTCATTGCCCATCAAATATTTGGTCCTTTCCATATGATCAACATGTGTCCGTAATAGTGTATTATATCTCTCATGCAATCGATCGAATTCCATTTTTTGTTCAGCTTCACGCTCTTCGAGGCGATTTGCTGAAAAATATTGATTTTTTTTTACAGATTTAATAATTTCAGATTCAACATTTGCTAGTTTATCGGATCAGAAAGCTTGAAATCAGTTGGAAATCGTTTTTAATATCAGAGGAAATTCTATCTACCCGGCTTCTTAGCGATTATTCAACCAATATTCATGTTAACTTTTACAAATTCATGATTTTCTCTCATTTTTTGAATTGAAAATTCTTCAATCACTTTATTTTCGTGTATTTTCAGTACAGTAACTTTTCGCTTTTTTTCACTTTTTTTTTGTTTCAGAATATTCCTAATAATTCGGAAAACTAACAAAATCTAGATCGTTTGTTCAATTCAACATATTTATGAAAGAAATTTGGAGAATAAAAGTTCGCTGACAAAATATTGAAAACATTTCTGGTATAAAATCAAAATTTATTATTCAAGACCTGTAAAAACATGTTTCAGTACTTTTTTACTTGATAATCTTGAAATTCATCTGAAAAATATGGAACATCCCATTTTTATGGCTACTTTTCCTATCAAAATGGCAACTTTCGTGCTATTTTTCTGAACAAAAAAACTTTGCCGGGGACGGGAATCGAACCCGTAAAGGTTATTGATCCACAGACTCGTGAGGCCCGCGCCTTTGCCACTTGGCTACCCCGGCACTGATACGATATGCAACACATTGCTGACTTATAGCCATTTTAAGATGAGCAATTGAAAAAATTTGTTGGAAAATCGTCGGTTTTGCGCATTTCTAATACCGGCTAGTGCTTTTTTCCCACCACAAAACTTTTCCCAAATCATCGAATTTTTCTCATTTTTCTGTATATTTTTGGTGATTTTCTAGTGTTTCAGTCTATTTTGTATTTCAAGTTTAACCTACTGAATCTAAAATTTCACAAAATACGAACATCTTGCTCGATTCTATATACCGTATTTCCTCGAATAGAACGGCACTGCAAACGCTACCGTATAATGCTCATATCTCGAAATCTAGAAGAGCTATCAAAAAGTGGTCAACTGCAAATTTGTAGATCAAAACTTCAGCTACAAGTTTGCTGTTGACAACTTTTTGATAACCATACTTGATTTCGATATAAGATCATTCTCCGGCAGAGTTTGCAGCGCCGCTCTATTCGAGGAAATACGGTATTTGTGAGGGATATTCAGAAAAAGTATTCGAAAAAACCAAAATTTTTTGTTCAAAACTCATAAAAACATGTTCAATCAGTGGTTATTTAAAAAATGTCTAAATCCAAATTATTTTATGGCTCGTTTTTCGTTTTAAAATGATAATCTTCGTGCTAAAAACTTTTTTTTATATCCTGAAGCTGAAACTTCCAAAGAGGTCTAAGTACTGCGTTTTTTCGATAATTATTCTTGAAAACCTATTTTCAGTCAAAAAATGAGTGAAACTAGACGATTTTCTTTTTTCGTGGTGAGACTCATATTTCAAAAACCTCAACTAACCATGATCCGTCGCATTCTTTGCCTTCAATTCCATCATTCTCATAATCGATTCCAATGATTCAATCTTTCTATCCAATTCTTTCGATTGTCCAATCAGATTATCCTCAATCTCGATATACTTCTATAATTCATTCTCTTATCAATAAATCTAATCAATATCTTATGATCTACCTGTTCCGTCTGTTTCCTCAATGCCTTCTCCCTCTCATATTGTGTCTGCAGCTGCTCATTATCTTCCTTGAGCATCTCCAATTCGGCCGTCTGCTCGTCACGCTCCAAAAATGCCAAATCGAGTGATTCGAGCACATTTACAACCAATGGCATCAGGTTCTGGAAAATGATGAATGAATGTGTGAAAACAAAACAAACAAAAAAGAAGGGATTTGCATATTTATCAGCGATCAAATTGAAACTATTTCTGTGGGAAATTGTGAAAGATAGGGCGAATAACTACCGTCTGATTCACAAATTTGACTGAAAATTCACTTCTTTCAATCAAAAGTAATCAGAATAGTCAAAAAAAAATCATCACAATTGAATACTTTTCATCCAAAATAGAGCGATTTCCTTGATTTGAGTTTAACACACATTGGCCGATATTCCGTTTTGCAAAAGAAATCAATAAAAAACAACTTTTGAGATAGAAAAAAGGTTTTTCTGTTTCAAATTATCTGCCTAGAGCTTTTAAAATTTGTATATCTAGAAACATCTTAACGATTTGAAGCGATTTTCTAATTTTTTGACGTATCAGGGTTGAGATTCGACTGAGAATGGCTGAAAATCAAATATGTATCTATTCAATGATCAAAATTGAAGAATTTACAGTTTTTTTGAAATTGAAAACATGAATTTTTCAGCTAAAAATAAGACCCAAAAACTTCAAAATCAGCAAATTTTGCAGGAAAACGGGCAAATTTTTTTCATATATGTTCGATATTTCTGGCAGAACTATCTTCTTCAGTTTTTTTTTTCAATTTGTTGAAAATATCTCGAATCAATTGATAGATAAAAGTTTTTTTTTCCTTTTCTGTCAAAAAATAAAAAAAAAAATAAGCTCATTAACAGAATCGTCTTATTGGTAACCTTAAAAACAACTGTCTAGGTCGAACATACGTGTTTTTTTCAAGAAAACAAGTGTCATTTCACAACATTTACCCAATTTTTTTGCCATAACTACACATTTTCCTCAAAAAATCATTAAAAGTCGATGACTCTGAAATACTACAAAAACTTCAAAGTGGTAGGTTTTTCAAAAATATTTTGATCTTAATTTTCCGATCCATTAAAAAATTCGCTCAATAATCTGAATCGTCTTATTATTTCTGTCAAAACACTGGTTTTTTTCAAGAAAACAAGTGTCATTTCACAATATTTAGCCTATTTTTTGTCACAACTTCACCATTTTTCTCATAAAAAAATTCTCAAAAAAAGCTCTTCGACTCACCTTAACACCTTCCTCTCCATGTTCCTTGATCATCGTCTCCAATTCCCGATAAATCGCCGATGCCATTTGTTGTACTTTATCCGACATTGTTCGATGCTCTTCCGTTGGTGATCCGCTGCCACCATACACAATCTGTGATAGTTGTTCACCCATTAGTATCGAGTGGTTCATTTATTATTATGATGATGCTATATTTTATGATCGATCGATAATTATAGGTGGAGTATGTAGAGAAATAGACGCAATGAATAGACAACAAAAACAGACCGAGTGCGCTAGTAGATAACAAAACGGCCCAGTAGTCACACGATAATTATTTGTGTCTTTCGACACTCTCTCACGTTTTTTCTTTCGCCCAATTCACAACTTTCAGTTTCACTATTTTAGATCATGTGCCTTTAAGATATCTCGAAGCGAAAACTTTCAAGGGACAAATACAGGTTTTTCAGGAATTTTTCTTTAAAAAAAGGAAAAAGTGTTGTGTGCCTTTAAGATACTGTAGTTTTGAGACGTTTTAAAGGTGCAGGTCTGAAATTTTCGTCAAGTTTTGAATTTTCTCGCCACGAAAATAAAATAGTGAGAGATTACGGTATTCGTGGTAAGACTTATTAAAGGCACATTCGTTTCGAGACCCCAAAAAACGTTTTTTGTGATAATTTCGAAAAAACAGAAAGTGAAACTTTTCGTGGCAAAATATTCTGATTCAATCGCTTCGAGACCCATGCTCTTTTAAACTCTACTGTTTCGTGGTGAGATAATTTAAAGGTACATTGGCTGCGAGACCCAAAAAACGTTTTTTTTTGTTGTAACTTCGAACTGACAGAAAATGGAACTTTTCGTGGCAAGATATTCTTTCAGTCGCTCTAAGACCCATGCTCCTTTAAACTACACTATCCAAATTTTCGCGGTGAGATATCCCAAAAAGTAAGACTCTCAAATTTCATCACCAGACAAACCACAAACCTCAAAACCGAAAAATTGGTGGAATTTCGGCGAAAAGTGACGCAAAACAAAAGGGCGACACAAATTCCACGTGAAAAAAAGAAGGGCGACCAGGTGGGGGAAGTAAGGCGACTATTTGTTTGTATTGTATTCCAACATGTTTATTTTATGCTTTTTTCTGTACGTGTGTCAATTTTCCATATGCATCGTTGACTGTTTGTTCGTGGAATATCTCACAACGAACTTTCTTTCGTGGTGGGATATTTTAAAGGTGCATAGTGATTTTCGAGATGTAAATGTTTCAAAAATAGTAGATTTCGGGTCTTGAAGCGAGATACAGTATGCTAAGTTTTGGGTTGAGATATCTTAAAAGCACAGAGGCTAGTCTTGTGGTCTCAAACGTTTCATGCGCCTTTAAAGTGTTTCACCACGATTTTTGTGTTCGTGATGAGTTATTTTAAAGGCACAGGGTGATATTTGGGTCTCAAAGCGAAATATACACCATTTTAGCTGATTCAATATTTTTTTTTCAATAAAATGTCTTTCTTAAAGTTAATATACTTAAAAACGGACCTGCTCCATGAAAATATCCCACCACGATAACACAAACTCTTTTCGTTGTGAGATATTTTAAAGGAGCATAGAAGTAACTTAGGTTAGGTTAAAAACGTGAAAGCATCAAATTTGTAATGCAAAGTAGTGAGAATATTGGGAGCGTTGAACATCAAAACGATGAAGAGACAGCTGAATAAACACACACTCCCGGCTCATCATCGATGAGTTTTCGACTCAAAATTTCGAAATTTTCTGTGAAAATGTTCTCAAAAGGTCATTTTTTGTAGAAAATTGGCAAATTTTGCAGAAATTCGCATTAATTCAATGAAAATTTGCATTTTTGACATGCTTGTGCAAAAATTCAGAAATTTTTCACTTTTTGAAATGTAATGTGCTCGTTTTTGGTCTTTTCTATGGCATGATTTATCGTTTTCCATTAATTTTGATAATCTTTGGCTTTAGTAATGACAAATTGCACACTTTTCAACGGAAAATAGTCAATATTTTTTACAACCCAACAATTTAAAAGCTTTGCGAATCTGCCTATTTTGACCCCACTATCAGCAGTTCATTCAAAACTTGAAGCAATTCCATTTTTTTTTCTATATATTTCCGGCTGAAAATCCACAATTTTTTCAGTTTGTGCGACAAAAAGCTGTTCAATCCGTCAATTATTCATTATTTACCGTTCAAAACCTTTCTGTTACTTATTTTGTATCAAAAATCTAAAAATTTTGCAGTTTTATCGTGTTTTCCGACAAAAACTGTCAACACTCGTCATTTTCCGCATTAGGAAGCTTTACAATTTAGCAATTTAAGCTTATTTTCGGTTCGAAATTTCTAAACGCAGGCTAGAAATCTCAAAATTTCGCATTTTTCTACTTCTTCAACTGAAAATGTCATTCTTATCTATATTCGTGACAAGATTGAGACCAAAATTGTTTGATTTTTCAAAATTTAAAATGCAAAATTCCTATCCTTACACTTTTTTGATAGAATTTCGCAATTTTCCAACCAAAACGGCGAAATTCGGTTAAAAACTGGGAATCTCTCACATTTTTTCCATTACAAACTCAACTCTTCCACAAAATCACAATTTTAAATTGATTTCTTGCTCAAAATCTCAGAATTTCGCAATTCTTTTTGTTTTTTCGTCCAATAACACAAAAATGCTCTATTTTCCCTATATTCCCGGTCAAAATTTCGCAATTTTTCCCATTTTCACCTCAATTTCTCTCCTCCACCTTATCTATCAATCATAAAATCTCCAACAAAACACAAAACCAACCTCACTAGGAGTACTGCTCGTTATCGAGTCGGCCATTTCATTGACCGGCGACAAATTACACGCCATCGTGTTCTTGTTATTCCATTCAAATCCTTAGTAGTATTATAGTAATTCTGCAAAAAACACACAAAAAAACAAAACTTGCATATGTAAATGAATGGCTAAATAAATGTGTTAGTCACAGAGACACGCCAGTCGGGTGCCTCGAAAATCGATAGACTCGTCGCTCGTTTTCTCTAAATCTACAACATTTCCCGCATTTCTAACCACTCGTGTGTCTCGTGGCTAACAAAAAGGGGATGGATATGAGGCGTCATATGAGGGAGAAAGGAAACAATGTGTCGCTTTTTATGGAAAGGAGAGCAATTGTTATCAAGTGGTACTTTACCCGGATTGTGAATTATATTATAAATATTCAATAATCTTCATTTATAGTACATTGATACAAGTAAAAAGTAAAATGAGAGAGAGAGAGAGAGAAGAATTTCGCCGATCACACAAAAATACAATAAATGGCCATAGTTGGTTGCTTTTTTTGGGGAGAAAAATGAAGAAAGTTGGGGTGGATATTACACAGGAATGAACTTTTAAAATGTGAAATATAATCGGTTTCTAATAAATAGATTATTTATGCAGATGGGTGGGTGGGTGGATGTTTGGTGCAATCAGAATGTTTCACTGTCATCCAGATCGACGGCAGCGGCGGCGGCGACTGTTTCAGCTCCGTTTTGATGCTCCTCGACATCTGCATCACCTTCTCCGTTGCCCTGGAATTCGAAGATTGGAATTTCGATGAAAAACTTCAAAAAACATACATCATAAATAACGCTGAGCACCGCGTCAACATCCACCTTCAATTCTCCTCCTTCCTTCAATCCAATCAGCATATCCTCAACCTTCCGCAATATTGTGTAATAGTGGTCGCGTTCTTGCTCCATATCCGTCAAATCGACATGCTTGGCTTCCAGTTGGGCCAACAATTCGGCTTCTGGAACAATAAATTTATTATCTATATCAATAAACACATCAAAATACCTCGTTTCGCCGCAGCTTCAGCGATTGCACCATCATTTGTTGTTGGCGATTTTCGTGCTGGCGCAGCAGCAGCTCTCGGTGGTGGTGCAGCTGCTTTGGCGGCGACTGGAGCAGCTGAAACCGCTGGCGAGGCGGTGCTCGGTCGAATGATGGCAGCCGGTCGTGGAGCAGCTGGTGGTGGCCCGGCACGTCCTTTCAATGCTGGCAAATCTTCGCCATTTCGGGCTCCAACGGCGTCGTAGTCGTAGATTTGTTCCGTGGCGTTCGCATTGAAGAACTGCAAGTTTTCATTGATTTTTTGTTAGAAAAAAACTGACACAAACCTTGTAGAACCACTGCAAAAACTCCATATTGTCCTGGAATTTGCCCTTCTTCATCTTCTCCACATCGACTGGCTTATCGATGCCAAGCAACTTCCATGATGTTGTCAAAACTTTCCAGTTGGAAAGAATGTCGGGCTCGCTTCGTGGATTGAACTTAATCTGGAAAATTGCACTTTTTATGTTAAAATAGCGTTGTGATTGGGAAAACTGGTGAAATTCCGATCTATGGCACGATTTTTTACAAGAAAACTCCTCATTTTCAAGGTTTTTCTTGCATTTTGATGAAAATTAACATTTTCTAATGAAAAAAATCTCATAATCTAATAATTTTAGCCAAAAAAGGTTAGTTTTTCTAGCTATTTCGTTTAAAACGGATACTATTCCACCAGTTTTTCTCAAAATAAAACATACCTTTCTCAGGTTGATCCCATCGCGGAACAGCAAATGGGTGAGTTGACAGTATGCCGCACCAGTCGACATCTCTTCCACTTTGGTAAGGTGACTCTGCAAATTTTCATCATTTTCACCACAAAATCTTCAAGAAACTCACTTTAAGGTGGTCATTAATCCACGCGACAGCCTCTTTGCGGCTCAAATTGTCGCTGGTGACAGCCGAGATGAAGACGTTTACGACCATTGTCTGAAAAAGAACGAATATAATTGCAAAACAATAGAGGAACGAAACGCAAGGGTAAACGTATGCAAACGGATAGAATACGAAGCTAGACGACCAGAGGGAACACTAGGAACAACAGCGGGTGAGAGAGAGAATATGCTGTATGTGGAAATTGGGGCGATTTTCGACAGATATTTTCCGATACGGGCGGATATTGTCACGAAATTTTTCGCTATAGACCGTATTTTGGATTAATATTAGGTTTAGAGAGAGAAAAATAGTGGGAAAATTACATTTTTGGTCGAAATATTGCATAAAAAGCGATTCTGGTTATTTTATTTGAATAAATGAATCAAATTTATTCAAATAATCAAATTTTTATCGATAAAACCTTATCAAACGACCTTGGCGCCAATAAATATTCAAATTCTTCAAAAAAAAGGTCATAAAAGTGACCAGAACAAGGGAAAAGAGGGAAGGGGGCAGACAGGGTGGTATGTACATAAAGACAATGGGTTGGTGCAGATGGTGTACGATTTTGTTTGACCGGTCATGACCGATCGCCATTCGATCCGATTTATACGCCACTCTTAAGCCAGAAGGAGAGGAAAAGAAGGACAAATTTGCGGCAAATGCCCACTTTTTCGGGAAAAAAAACGAAAAAACAAGCGGTTTGTTGGTTTAACAGGATGATATCGATTGATTGAGAAGGAAAAATGATACAAAACAGAGAAAAGTGAGGATTTTTACACTTTAAAATAATAAAAAGGACGTTTTATTTGTTTTTTTCGAAAGAAAACCGCATGTTTTTCGTGAAAAACGTGGAAGAATGTTGGTTTTGAGAGTTGTTAGGAGTTTTTCGGTGAATTCCGGAAAACAAAACGAAGAATTAAGCACCGCATTTCACAGGAATATGGGAAAATGGGTGAATTTTTGTAAATTGACAGCTTGGAGACAGAAAAGGGGCAAAAAATGTCCACAGCAGTGATTTCTGGCGTCTTGCCAAGAGGGTGACTGTTCCCAAACAATGAAAATAACTTGTAAGAACATTTCTATCAATTTATGGTGAGAAAATAGAACGCGAACGTAAAATCCACTCAAAAACGGGAAAAGGAAGACAATTTTCGAATGACAAACAGTTTTTTATGGTCAAAATCTTTTAAAACAGTGAAGAATGGTTGAAAATAACTGAAAAAGTGAAAAAATATCAACTAAACGGGCGGATAGTGAAAAAATGCGCAGTTTTGTTTTTGTTTACATGTTTTTAGTTAGAAAAATCGAGAAAACCGCGCCAAAAATTTAAAAAATAGACCAAAGATAAATTTGTGTCGATTTACGGTAAACGCCAAACTCCGTACTAGGCGGAGTGTTGTCGTATTAGGCTCCGCCCCTTTTCATGGTCAAGCGAGATTTTTAAGGGTGAAATACACCATATTCACACTCAAAAAATGACAAAAATCCACAATTTTGTCAATTATTTTATTCCACAATTATAAAAACCAAATAAAATAGTCATTTTTAAGCTTCCTTATCACTTTGTTCCTCTTTTTTGGCCGCTTTGCTGTTCGCTGCTCCGCCTTTCGCCTTCTTTTTCACCTCATTTCCGTCGTCATCTTCTTCTGAGCCGAGATCAAATTTGCTATATTTCAAATTGTCCAGTTTTTCCAATTCCGCTTCTGCTGCAATTGGAAAACACGATTTTCAGGGGAATTCAGTGTGAAAATGATGATTTTGGGTTATTTTTCGGCAAAAATCTTTAAAATCCCGTTTTTCACAAAAAAATGAGGTTTTGAAGAAAAAAAAGTGTTTTTGATTTATTTTTTTCACTTAAAATAGGCTGTTTTTCGAATTTTTCTTCCCAAAAATGCATTTTCCTCAAGTTTTTTTTTCTTTTTCATCTAAAAAACATATTTTCCACTCAAATCTCTTCATTCTCCGCATATTTTCTACGATTTTGTGGTATTTTAGAGAAAAATACATAGTTTTTCAGCCAAAAAAAACAAATTTAGACAAGAAAAATCCAAATTTTGACGATTTTTCATATTATTAACTCTAAAAAAAATTCGATTTTTCAATTTTTCTCTTCAAAAATGCCGATTACCAGCTTATTTTGCTTCAAAAACATATTTTCTTCCCGAAATTGCTCATTTCCAGCTTTTTTATTCACATTCTCAATCACAGTTGTGATATTTCGTGAAAAAAACGTATTTTTTGCTGAAAAACCGGGTGCTTGAGTTGAAAACTTGCTAATTTGAACTCATTTTTCACATTTTTAATGGAAAATGATTCGTTCTTTCAACTTTTTATTGTTCAAACTGCGATTTTTAGTCAGCTTGTTGTCTTTTTTTTGCTACAAAATACTTGTTCCCTGAAAAAAATTGTTAATTTTCCCCTTTTTTCACAAATTTTGAATGAAAAATGTGTCTGCACAATAAAACAACACAATTGATAACAAATTGCACAAAAAGTGTGAATTTTGTCGTCAAATACAATGCAAAAACTTACTGCCAACTTTACAAACATCTTTACGAAGAGTTATAGCGAAAACAATGATTGTTATCAGAGCTCCGATCCCTAATGTTGCCCATACACCATAATACACATAATCGACAATAGCCTGAGCGTCTTCTAATTCAATTTGCATGTTTTTTATGAATGAAATAATAATTTAACCTTCTTTATCATAGATAACGTGATATAGATAACAAATAATACGGTTCACGGGGAAAATCAATTTAAATATACAACTTGATGAGTTCCTCCCCAACTGCGGCTGGTGGTAGAATACCGAGATCAGTGATGAGAAGTTTCAAATATTCTGGTGCTGTGTAGTCTACTTCTGGATGCTCCAATTCTAGATCTTTCTTCTCGATGACTGATGTACGGTACTGGAAAAATAAATTTTTGAATGATATTCAGATGACTATTGAAAAACTGGTAAAAAATCGGAGACTACAGTATACCGAGAACGAGGTACACTAAACCTAACAAATTCAGAGCAAATTCCGATAATTTTAATTTTGAAATTTGGATTACTGTAACTATTTCAAAGGATACTGTAATAGAACAACAAAAATTGACATTCAAAGTTTACTATCATGCTACAGTATGCCGAGTAGGTGGTACAGTATGTATATTTTCAGAAATGATACAGTTATTACAGTATGCTTCAAACAATATCTTACAGAATTTTTCGATTTTCTATGCTTTCTAAAGTTAGAATTACTGTGCCTCTTCTACTGCCTACTGTAGATTAATATAAATCGGCATTCGAAGTGAATTGTACAATATCCAGAGAAAGAAAAACAGTAACCTAAACTACAGACTTCAATCATTAGCCAAAAATTATATGCTCTTTCGAATCTACAGTTTTCAACTTGGTAATTATGGATACTGTAGTGAAAAGAACATTTTTTTCGCTACCAAATGTAGGGTGTGGTGTGAATTTTCAGTTATAGCATTTGGCATCGAGAAATTTCGAAAAATGCTCTGGACATTCCGGGTTACTGTACCTCATATACAATAGTTTTACAGTAATTCGAAACTTCATGGTTTCAAAGCATGATCATCAAAACACACAGATTCCCAGAACAACACTCTGACCTTCCGTCTATCAATTTTTCAAAACACACAAAAAACCAACCTTAAACTCTTTCGGAATATCAGCCTGATTCAATGGATATTCCTTGACAAACTTGATACTTTCAGCCATCACATAAACTGGCACATTCATTTGTTTGGCGATAATTGCGACGTTTAGGGTTCCAATCTGCAAGAAATCCGGGTTTCGTTCATTCTATTATCGCTCAAATAATAATCAGGGAACTAGTAACTGACCATCAAAGTAACTCATTATTTTGATTATATATAAAATACGTGAAACATATATTATACTGGTTATTCTACCATATTGAAAATTCGTCTTTTTCGATGCATTTTTGATCGAATTTTCTCATATTTTCTTTGCTACAATTTCGAGCTCTGTTATTATTTCAGCAAATTTGAACTTCTTTCATAACTTTTTCTCAAAGTTTTCATTTTGACCTCATTTTTTCATTCAAAATATTTGTGCAAATGCGTTTTTGTACATATTTCCTTGTTTCTACAAGGTTGTCTTCCACTTTTCTATCAATTTCACTTATCAAAATGATGAATAGCAACATTTTATGCGTTTTCATCCATTTTAAATACTCAAAATCGATAACAAGCTATCTAGTTCAAAGATCAACTGTAACTCATTATGCTAATTATATATAAAATACGTGAAACGTACATTATACTGGTTATTCTACCATATTGAAAATTCGTCGTTTTACATAAATTTTAATCGAAATTTTTCATATTTTTATCGCTTACTATAGCTTCAATTCTATGTTATCTTATTATTCTGGCAATAAATTGGATATTACTCAATTTTGTCAATATCCTTCATATTTTCAGTGCAAAAACTCCGGTTTTTACCGTTTTTTTAAACATTATAACGTTGTTTTACATCAAAATTTCATTTGACAATAGAAAGCTTTTCGTTTTTCTGGCATTCATGACTGGAAGAATGAGAACTTCAATGAATCATCTAATATTTCTGATGAAATAAATGCAACATATTGATAGAAATCATCACAATTTCAACTTTTTTGAATAGAATCGTAGAATCAAACTGAACTACAGCATCGAAGGCTAGTATGAAACTGAAAATCTTATAAAAAGCTCACTTTGTTGATGATTCCTCCAGTTTCCATTACACCTTCCGCGCCAACAATCACCATTTTGATGCGTTCCATTATATATCTGAAAAAAAACACTGTATATACGATTTTTACACCTATAAATCTAATTTTCATCAGTAATTACGTACCCAACACAACTATCAAGCACCAAAGTCGTCTGAATTCCATGCTTTTTGAGTTCCTCATGCATCAATTTGCCAGATGCATCGGGTTGCGATTCAGTGACCCATACATGGAAGTTGATGCCATCTTTTGTGGCGTCAAGGATTGATTCGAGTACTACTTTACTGTACGAGTGTGTCAGCACGTTCTGCAATTATTTTTAACTATATACAGTCAAAAATACACAAGAAATTACCATTCCACTTCGAAAGAATGGTTTCGCAAAGTTGGACACCATGGATCTCGATTTACTGACGCGTTGAACGAACAAAACACCTCGATTCCGATATAATGCCAATATATCTGCGAACCCTTGCGAATCGAGCAAATCAGCTGGTGCTAAAGAGATGAATCTGCAATTTTGAGCTTATTTAAACTTAGTAAAACTGGAAAATTCACCTTCTGAACAAATCGGCAGCACTTCGAATCGATGTTGAGCTATAATCCGTCTTTTCCATCTCCTCCACAATCGTTTCGAGCTCTTTTTGCATTTCTGCGACTGTTGTTGCTAGAAAATGTCAAATTTCTAATTAAAAAGGCAGGAAATAGGTGAAATACCTTCACTTTTGTTCAAAACCTCGAGTAATGTCTCAATCGTCGCCAAACTTGTCGATTTTGTCGACTCGGTCTCGAGTTTTGAGCGGAACAATTTCATAAACTCATCCGGCACCATTTTTTCTATAAAAAATGTATATTTTGTTGAAAAATCGAGAAAAATAAATAATAAATAAATAAAATTTGCAAACACCGTTCTTAACGGAGTGTCGTATTTCTCTAAAACTCCTCATTCCACACACTCTCTACACGATGGAAGAGCAATTGAAAAACTCGGCCATCCAATTTCTTTGCTCTTCAAATCGCATTAAAATTTCACCGTGACATGTTTTCCTCAGTTTTTAGACCTTTTTACTTCAATGCTACGCTCATTTCGACCATTTTCGACAAAAATTGCATGCTTTTCAACTAAAAAACCACGATTTTTGGCAGAAATGGAGGAACTCGAGCCACCAAAAGCTAGATTGACAAAAGCTGAGAAGCGAGAACTTTATCGAGACACATATGATGAACCGTTGAAGTCGAGAAGAGAAGAATTGAAGGTATTTTTAAAAATAGAGGGTTTTATAAAAAATATATTATTTTTTCCAGGCAGTTATGAACGGCGACCTGGAAAACCGCGAAATCCGACTGCGACGCATTTTTTTCCGTATTTTTGAGGAAGATATGGTTCGAGATGGTAGAAAATCGATATATTCGTGTAGTTGATCGATTATTATTGCAGATCGCAACGTTTTCAATGGCGCATTAGAGTTATTTGAAAAAATGCCAGATCGAACAAAAAATAATGAGTCAAATCTGGCGTTTAATCATTTGAGATGCTTCAAATCTTGGTTGGAAGGTCGAGATGATGCGGATGAATTGAGAAAAAAGTATATAAATCATGCTCTACAGGTATTTTAATAATTTTAAAGTCAAATTAATCGATTTTTTGCAGGTTAAAGCTTTAAACAGCCTTTCCGGCGTTCAGCAGTATTCGAGACAGATCCATGAATTATTTGAGTTGGATAAAACTGATATGAAAGCGGCGTTGATGGATTTTATTCATGTGAGTCATTAATTTTCATAAAAATATGATAAAAACATAAAAATCCTGGAAAGACCAACTTTCAAATAGAAAATGACTGAAAAACTGCAAAGTTTTGCTTTTTTTCAAACGCGAAATCAATTTTTTCTCAATTAATGTTCACGAAAACTCAAAAATTGTTTAAAATTCGCCAGTTTTAACGAATATTAATCGAAAAATCGTCATTTTTCCTATTTTTTCAATGAATAATAGGCTAAAAAATATTTTTCTAATGAAATTTCGATTAAAAAGCGTGCATATAGCTAAAAAACTTGCATCTTTTCATAGAAAAATGCTGAAAATGTAAATTTTTTTGGTTTTTTCTTCAAAAAATGCTCAAAAAGTGTAGGGTTGTCTTCAAAAAATTGATAAAATGTGTTTCTTCTCAAAATTTTATTGAAAAATCGACAAAATTTATAGAAAATCATAGAAAAATGCATAAATTTAGTCATTTTTTCATGTTTTACTCATTTATTCAGCGAAAATCAACAAAAACAACTTTCTGGCATCAAACTCACCCATTTCTACTGTTTTTGTACCAAATATCTTAATTTTTCAGGAGAAAATCATCAAAAATCAATTCAAAGAAGCTTGCAACGTTGCGATTCAGAATAACATGACGGATTGCTTCAGTTGGAGAGATATTGTTATGCCATTAGTGCTACAAGTAGGTTTTTCATTTAAATTTGGCAAAAAATGGATGATTTCATGCCGATATACGTGAAAATTCAAGAATTTCCACTCAAAAACCTCAAAAATCAAGCAAAACAATAATTTTTGCCTGAAAAATATGTTTTTCTACAAAAAAAAAATCAATAATTTAAATTCAGGATTTGGTAGAAGATGCTCAAAGATATCTGAAAACAGTGCCAAAGATGCAAAAAGAATTTTTGCGATTCTTGGATGACTTGATTGGACACCGTGAAGAGCATATTGATGAGCAATTGAAGGATTATCTAGATGGTGGAAAGAGGAAGATGATCAGGACACCAAATACAGCAAGATTCGTTGGTATTTTGCATCTTTTGTGCATTGATATAGACTATATTTGAAGGAAAACAACTGGAAAAGTATATCGGATCATTGATCACAATTTTCGATGTGAATCGAGAAGAATATGCGCCGAAATATGCGAAGAATCAGTTTTTGAAAGGGATTTGGCATCATGTTGGTACAAGGTGGGTATATACAATTTCATTGAACTAGCATAGAACTTCCATAGAACTACCATAGAACTACAATAGGTAAGTTCTATGGGAGATCTACAGAATATGGCAGATCTATGGAGATTCTATGAAAAATCTATGATAACTTTTATTGAACTATCATAGAACTACCATAGAACTTTCATGAAACTACCATAGAACCATAGAGATGAAGTACCGTAGAATTTCTGAAGATCCCGAAGATACCATAGATCTACTATAGAACTATCATAGAACTACCAAAGAACTTTCGTAGATTTTTCATAGATCTTTCATAGAACTGACTCGACTAGCATGTAAATCATGAACGATTTCAAGAAAAACAGTCATAGATCTTCATAGAACCTAGCGAACTACCATAGAATGCTCAAACACACTCATTGATTTACAGATACGAATCAAAAAACAATCAACCAATCAGTGATACAGTCTACGTTGGTCACATCACATCGGTATTCGAACAATCAACCGACGAAAGGATTGAGAACTTTTTGCATGGGATGTGGGATTCGAATAGTGAGGATAGGAAGTGAGTCGAGTTTCAAAACTACAGTAATCCATATGGGTTACTGTAGTGATTCAAAAAAAAACGACAAAAAGGACTTTAATATCACTACAAAGTGTATTTTGTGCAATTTGTCGTCAGTTGTGTCACTTGTTGTGCATACACTTTTGATTGAAAAGTACAAAAAAATAGAAACATTTTGCAGAGTCGACGCACTATCATGGGTATACTACTACAAATTGGATTTGAGCTCCACCAAACTTCCGAACAATATGAGGAGGTTTTTGCGCGAAAATTCTCGACACGAATTGATCACCAGGGCGAAGGAATTGGTCGAATCTCGAACGTATGTCGATTTTTTTTGTCAAAAAACATAAGAAATTTGTATTTTTCAGAAATTTCGAGCTGGTATCACCGGATAAGTCGATAGATATCGATGTTGATGGCAAGAAGATTAATGTTATTATGGTGACAAACAATGCCGAATTGGGAGAATTGTGCTCGAAATTGAAGTGAGTTGGGCTTTTTTTTGAAAGAATCCAAATTTCTCATGAAAAATTATGAGAAAGTGCTAGTTTTACAGCCGGAAAACATCCATTTTCAATGATATTTCAAAGGCGCCTAAGGATCTTTGAATTTTCGTGGCGAGACTACTTGATATTTTGACAACGGGGTTGTAAAGTCTATCGAAAAATTCTCTTTCTTGTTAAAATTTTCAAAAAGAAAAGGTAGAAAATATAGTTATGTGTGTTAGAGTAGAAAAACAAAAGAACCTAACAATTTTTTTATCGAAACGATGAAATTTTATATCAAAGAAAAAACAAAGGAAACGACTAGAAGCTGATTTTATTGGAAATTCTGAAAAATCTGAATTGAAAAAAAAATAATTCCAAACTTCGTCATCGTATTTCGTTGTAGGATCACTGCTTGAAAAATTTACACCTTCCAAATCGATCTAAAAAGGGAAAATGGATTTGAAAAACATCCTTGATTTTTTATATTGATGCTAGGTACATTTCCGATTGGTTTAAATTACTGCTTTATTACAGTATCACACAACTTGAAAAAAAACAAGATTTTCGTCGTGAGATTTGAGAAAAGAAGCGTATTTTACGAGAAAGTTTCAAAAATTTCAGTTTTTTTCGGGAAAACTCAAAAATTAGTCTCATATGTGCGAAATTCTGACTTTTTTAATCTCTATTTTGACCGAACTTCAACAATACGAAATTTGCAGATTCTACGAGCAATCATCAGATGATAAATTTGTTGGGATTGACACAGAATGGAAACCATCACATTTGATCAAAGAATCGTACGTTTTCCTCTTTATTTTGACTAGAAATTACACAGTTCTTTTTCAGATGCGATAAAATTGCAATTATACAATTATATTTCGACAATAATGTATATATTGTTGATTATTTGGAATTGTGCAAAGAGGCAATTGTGGTGAACGAGACGTGGTCGAAATTCACGAAATACCTGTTTTGTAAGAAGTTGAATGTTATTGGTGAGTTGATTTTGTATAAAATTGAGAAAATTAAGAAAATTTGATAGAAATAAACGATTTTGCTAGTTATAGAATGATGAAAAGGGAGAATCTAGCGTTTTGGTCCGATATAGATATGAAAAATACGAAAAATTGGGCATTTTGTTATGTAGAAATGGAGAATTTGAAGTGATAATAGTAGGAAATTGTGAAAATAAGGAGAGAAATGCATTATATTTAGATAAAATTTTTCAAAAATAGAAAATTTTGTAAGTGGCAGAATGATAAAAAGGCAAATTCTACCGTTTTGACACGGTTTGAAGCGAAAAATTTTGGAAAACGGACTGAAAAAGATTTGCAGAGAATAGAAAAAAAGAAAAGTATGGAAACGATGATAAAATCCAGAAAATTGTCTTTTTTTTTAAGTAAAAATGTTTAGCCTCGAATTCAGATTTCATGGTTGAAGAAGATATTGATAACATCTATCTTTTTGATAAGATTTACAGATGAAGCATGTGATCTTTTGCCTATTTCGCATAAACCATGATTCATTTTTCGAATAATTTCGATCAACTAGGGAATGGTAAATCTTCCCACTTTTGTTTCAATAATGACCTAGATATTATGAAAGACAATCATTAGACATGATCAAACCACATAATGAAAGTTGCCAAAGATATCTCTGAAAGTGTGAAAACCTTGTCTAAAATTTTTGAAAAAAAAAGTTTTTTGAGTTAGAGGCACAACTTTTGTTTTAAAGACGCGTCCTGCAATGCTAAATCTGAATTTCATATATGAATTTATTTTTGAGCAGCAGAAAAATTGATAATTTCAACAAAACATGAAAAATGTCTAGCTTTTCCATACCCAAAAATATTTTCAGCAATTTTTGATCTCATTTTCAAATTCCTCATCCAAAATTAGGTCGGGAGCCAATTCTTCAAATTGTTTCAGAATGGAGAAAAATACCATTCCCTAGTAAAAGTAGAATTTATGGCATTAATTATAAGAAAATTATGAGAATTCAGGATAAAATGCTAATTGTAAGAGAAATGTGTTTGATACTCAGACAACGTGTGAAATTCATTGAAAACCATATGAGTTTCTTAAAAATGACAACATTTGCAGGATTCGATCTGATCAACGATATCAAAGCATTCCTGGAAATTGGCGCCATTAAAGATCTCTACAAAATTGAGGATTTCCGACGAGTTTGGTGTTTGAAACGATTGACGGAGAATGTGAGCATTTTCTGAAGGGTCCTGAAACGAAATTACGATGTATTACTGTAGGTATGCGACATCGACATGGCAGTGTTGGGTCTCGAGAAGAAGACATTCAAATTGGCTGATTTGACACAAACACTCATCGGATTTCCGCTCAACAAATCGGAGCAGTGTAGTAATTGGGCGAGTAGGCCGCTGAGAGTTGAACAAGTACAGTATGCGGCGATGGATGCATATATTGTTATCGAAATATTTGACAAGGTTGTTGAAGGGGTTAGGTTAGTTTTTTTAAAGCAATTTTGAAAAGTTTGGAGTCGGAAAATGTGAATTTTGAGCTGAAAATCTGAAATTTTGACCGAAAATTAAGATTTCAAGCAGAAAATCGAACAATGTGGGCGAAAAAGGAAAAATTGAGAATTTTGGGTCGAAAAACGGTAGTTTGAGACGAAAATAGTAGACTTTGAGTTGAAAATTCGAAATTTTGAGCGAAATTAGGAGCTTTTGACCACAAAAAGGAGAATTTTGAGCTGAAAATTCGAATATTTGAACAAAACTTGAGAATTTTGAGCAAGAAATTGAAAATTTTGAGTCGAAAATTAGACATTTTGGGCTTAAAATCAGAAAATTTGAGCATCAAATAGTAATTTTTGAGCTTAAAAAAGTGGTGAAAATGCACCATGATTTGTCATTTTTTGGTGTCCCAAAACCGATAATCTAATGAAATAATAGTTAAAAATTGAAAAATCTGGATTTTACAAAACATAAAAATGTACTTTTCTGACCAAAAAAAGCGGACCGCCGAAATTTGGAACTTTCAAAGTTTTCGTGGTGGGACATTTTGAAAGGGTCCCGCCACGAATTTCACTCTTCGCTCGTCAAAGTACAGTAATCCCTTGAGTTTAAAGGAACATGTATATTTTTATGATAAGATTTTTAAAATAGTCTTCTGCATGGAGATCCGGTTTCCAAAAAATTTCGGAAATTTCTAAAATCAACCAAAAACAGTTTTAAACAAGATTTTCTGATAAAAACGGCCACCCAAATCATTCCATAATATTCATTTTTTTACAGAAATAGTGAATATCACGACCGTTTCAATCAACTGTTCGAAGAATCGAATGTGCTGACACCGAAGAAGGAATCGACGAAAAAGGAGAACAAGAAGTTGAACACGATGAAATGGTCGGAATTCTATGAGGTTTAGTAAACACATACCTACCCTATCTATATGTGGATTGTTGATAAAATTATTGTTGTTGTTGTTTAGTGTTGCATGTTGTTGGGGGATTGTTGGTGCGACAATATCAACAACCTTGACAATAATATATATTGTTGTTGTGGAGGCTGTTGAGATTGTTGATAGATTGTTTGGTCGATACAACAACGGGAAGAGTAATGCATGATATTGTTGTTTTTGTTGAAATTGTTGTCCAAGTGTCGTTATACATTTTGAGATTGTTAGAATTGTTATTGAGATTGTTGTTGTTGGTGGTGGATTGTTGTCTCAACACCACTAAACCTCACAACTATTGTTGTTGTTGTATGGTTGGTATGGTTGAAAAACAACAACTTTCTAGTATTATTGTTGACCCAACAACATTAACACTCTATTATTGTTGGTATTGTTGTAAAAGCTTCCCAACAATATTGTCCTTTGTCCATCAACACTCTCCCAACTACAAACTATTGTCAACAATATGTGTTTTATTGTCCATCAACACTCCAACACTCTACTAACAACAATCGATTGTCAACAACACACACATTGTCCATTGTCCATATCAACCATCTCACCTATATTGCCCATTTCTTCCAGATCCTTCGAAACCATCGTGATCCAACAAAACCACTACAACGACCATTCGAGATCAAAGTGATTGTGGATACAATGTTGGCCGGGTTTGGCAAAAATTTGAGGTATGTTGTAGATATACGAAGCCGTTAAACCTTTGTGTGCCTTTAAACCGTATCCTTAAATATAACTAGGAATACTGTACTGTTTAAAGGCACACATCTCAAAACAGTTTTTCACTTCGGATAATATCCGGGATATTTGGAAACGTGTTTTTTTTGTAGAAAATCGAGCGAAAATCACGATTTTTAAACGTATTTGAAGTGAATGTAATGTTAATCAGCGAAAAACTATAAAACTCGCTCAATTTCCAGACGAATCGGCATTGATGTCATGATCCCAACCGATATCAATGATCTACGCAAAAAACTAGGCATTATGACACGTTTGGGTGGCAAAAAACAACGATACTTGTTGACGATTCAATCGAAAAAGTTGGATGAATGGAGGAAGACCTATCCATCACATACGATCATTTTCCCGGAATTGGTACAAAAACCGGCGATCGAGCAATTGGTCGACTTTTTCGATCGATTCAATATTGATGTTCGAGAGGAGGATGAGATGATTCGATGTGTTGTGAGTTGACTTTTTTTTTGAAATTTCGTTGTGGGGCCTAAGGAAGATCGCGGTGAGATATTTTACAGTTCTTGAAGCGTAAAATTCTCAAAATGTTGAAAAAAATTATCGAAGCTTGAAGCTAAATTGTTTGGGTCTCGACACGGTAATCAAATCGAAAATATTTTTGGGTATGGAAAAGCTAGACATTTTTCATGTTTAAAAAAAAAATCTTCAAAAATTCTTTCTTTTCGTTGTAAGACCAAACCTGATTTGATTACCGTGTCGAGACCCAAACAATTTAGCTTCAAGCTTCGATAATTTTCCGTTGAGGGACCCGAATAGCCTATCCCTTTAGTCGTTCTGATATTCGCTGTGAGACCCTGTTTCGGATCCTGTCACGAAAATCTGAGATAATTTTTTGTTTTCGTTGTGAGACCCAAACAAATTTGATAATCGTGTCGAGACCCGAACATTCCAATTAGGTCCAAAATCTTAGAAATTTTCGGTACGGGACCCAAATTACCGGTTCCTTTATACGGTCTGAAATTTGCTGTGACCAGGCATGGGCATCATGCGTGCTCAGAATCAGAGCTATCAAAGAAAAATCGGTCGCGGAGCGGCCGAACAAAATTAGATAAGGGTCCCCCCTTATGAACAAAAAAAATATCGAAACAATTTTGAATTTTCCGAAAGGTACCCACCCCATGGTACAAAAAAAATTCGACCTCTCAAATCTGATCATACTCAACGGGGCCCACGCCTGGCTGTGACACCTTGATTGGGTCTTGCAACGAAAGTCTGGAAACATTGTTTTCGTTGTGAAACTCAATCAGATTTGATTATCGTGTCGAGATCCAAAAAATCTATTTCGCTCCAAAATCCCAAAATATTTCGTTGCGGGACCCAAATAGCCTCTCCTTTTAGTCGTTCCGATATTCGCTGTGAGACCATGTTTGGATCTTGCAACGAAAATTTGAAAAAAAAAACCTTTTTTTTCGTTATGGGACCCAAACAGATTTGATTATCGTGTCAAGATCAAATTTTTGCTATAAGACCCCGTTTTCCATATACTTTTTCATTTTCGTGATGAGATATTTTTGAAAAGGCACATTGAGCAAAGTTGTGAGAATAGAAATATCTCGCCACGAAAATACATAGGGTTACTGTACTACAGTATCCCTTTCACTCCGAGAAACTCATAATCCTCAATTTCCAGTCATGCAATTCTCGCTACCAAGTAGCATTCCCATCGCCTGTCATCGAATTACTCCACAAGTACAATGTAGTACATATGCAGAATGTCTATCAACCGGATATGGCAACATTTGATTTGGATGGTAAGTTATTTTATAGATTTACACGAAATATCCCTATATTTGCAGGTTGGTTCCGCAAATTGCAAAGACTCAATCCGGCGGAATATCAAGGAATCGAAGTTGAAATGTCTCGACCAACACCGACAAGTGATTGGATTATTGCGACGACGCATCGAGGAAATTTGGATATCACGTGAGTTACACATTTTGAATCTAGAAGAATTGAAAACATAGTAGAATACCGAGGTCCACTAGTCCCACTTTTTGAAGTTTTGAAATTATTTCGGGCCGGCTCATATGTCCCACTTTTCCCAAAAATTGTAACTTTTCCTTCTTTTTTGTCGGAAAGAGAGTACTTTTGTAGAAAACGGGCAACACTTAATCATATTTTTTCCAAAAAATCACAGGCCCCGCTTTTTTGATTAAAATACAGTAGTTGTGTTTTCAGAAGAAACACAGTAATGCACGACAATTGTCCAGATGGTGTTGAAGTCGAGATTGATCGAGTACCAGATGATGAATTCCAACGACCAAATTTGGTGTTTTATTTGTGTGGCAATTGTGGAAAAGTGAATTATGATGGAAGGAAGACTAGACGGGTGAGTTATTTTTTAAGGAACAAATGCTCTAGGCTCTTTTTTTTCACTTGAAAATCTGTTTTTTCAATCCAAAATGTCTTTTTTTCTATAATTTTGAGCCCATCCGTCAAAAAACTACACCTTCTCCCTATCGGGTTTTGACAATTTTTTGCACAAAAATACTATAAAAATCGTGTTTCTGACCTATTTTTTACCGAAAAACCTGGAAATGTTGAAAATTTCGCACTTCAAATCGGACAAATCACACTTATTCCTGGATTTTTCAAACCTAAATCTGGCGGTTTTTGTCCTTTTATTTTTGACTCCAAAATCAATGAAATACACATTTTTCTATGATTTTGAACCTCTCTGCCACAAAAAAGTGCATTTTCCCTTCCGGTTTCCATGACAATAACGCCTTCTCCTCCACCTCCCACCCTCCTAAACCTAATTTTTCCAGGAATTGAAGGCAGAAGCATCAGACAGCAACACTTCATTCAATTAATAATCCATTTGTTTTTTTCTGTATTATTTTGTTATTTCTTTGTTCTAATTAATGTATTTATACATGAATATCATTTTTCTTCATTTTTGTTCTTTTGATCTATATATCATGGCATTTGATTGCCTCTCATGTTTGCGTTTCGTTGACCTTTTTGTTAGTACACGACACATTACACATTTGGTTTTTTGGTGCTATTTCTCTCTGTTTTGTAGGCAATTTTCTGACGAATTCTGGCGAAAATGATGCAATCTGAGATTAGGGTATGTTTATTGTTTTCATTTGAAAAATAGTGTGATGGTCGATTTTCGTGGTGAGCTATTTTAGCTCAAGATATACTGAAATCCGACCAAAATAGTGTGTAAAGGAGAGAGAATGAGACAGAGGAAAAATATCGATTTTTGTTGCACTCTTGTTTCGATGATCTAGCGCACGATCACCCAAGTTACTGTAGTTCGACACCGGAGTCCAGTCTTACGGTAGATCGCTTTTCATTTCACCAATCGCAAGAGAATTATAAAAATATATAATAACATCACATGGTGCATTTTTGTCAATTTTGTTCATTAAAATAAATTCCAAATTTTCAAATATTAAATATTTATTGCGGCTTTAATACAGTAGTCTAAACTTGACGGTATTCTGTATTAAAGGCACATTACCAAAGACCTGCTTCCCTGCATGGTAAACTTGATGAAATAGTATATATGCTTGGCAGTGAGACACAAAGTTTGAAAAATCCACAAAAATATGAGCAAAAAATTTTTCGCTGTGAGACCAACCAATGAGATTACAGATATCTCACCACGAAAATCGCATTTTTCTGAAATTTCAGATTATTGCGAAAGTTGGGTTTATATCTGAGACACAACTTTCTCTTTTCTCAATGATATATTCATTGAAAATATTATTCATATATTCATGGTAGTTCACTTTTTTCAGCAAACTTGTGGAGTACTGTAGTTTTTAGTCTATTTTTTCTGTCGCAATTTTCGCAGAGACTACTGATATCATCGGTGAAATTTGCGGTTTTCAAAAAAAAAAAGCGACATTTTTCGGGTTACTGTAGTATTCTTACATTCGGATAAGATGTTGTTACTACAGTAATCAACTCGTTTGGTTGATCTCCGGAAGGGTTACTGTATTCTGTGTTTCGTGTACAAATTTTTCTTCCACAATTTTCTGAATGACAATATATCAACTAATGTCCCTTTAAATATCTCACAACAAAAATGAAACACATATTGGGTCTCGAAGCAAAATCGTAATTTTTTCATTTTTTTTATTTTGAGATGCCACAATTTCAAAATGTTTGATAACTGATGCTTTTTGAACCTGAAAAACATGTTTTTGTAGAAATTCTTTACTTCGAACGACTTGAAATCGGATGAAATCAAGGAAAAAGGACGGAAATTCGGAGCGGATTATTTGAATAATGAATGGAAATTATTGATGAAAGAGGAAGTGGATGTGACACAAATTAGGTATGTCTACTTTTAGAAATCACAAAAAATAGAAAAAACTTATCTAACAAATCTACATATTTGCAGTGGTGGCCAATCAAACCTGCTTTATTTGGTGTCCACCAATTCACCCAAATTCACCGAATCCACCTCGACACCAAAGCGTTTCCTGATTCGTATCCATTGTCAACAATCATCGCAAATATTTAATGATACAATTATATTTGTGACATTGGCTGAAAGAGGTTTAGGACCGAAATGTTATGGAATATTTGAGGGTGGTCGATTGGAGGAATATTTGGATAGTATTACATTGGATGAGGGAAATGTATCTACTGAAGAGTAAGTAAATTATATAGGAATATCAGATAGTAGAGAGAGAGAGAGAGAGTGGGTGATATCGAGAGACTTGACATACTAATTGATATTACTGTATGTTCCTTTAAACCTAAACACATGATCTACCAATTGAAGCTCTGAATTTTTTTTGCAGTGAATCTATAAGCGAGATAGTGCAGCATCAGGAGAAACGCAGACAGATATAGAGGTTCACCAGCGTGACTACTGTATGTCCCTTTAAACATGTAACCTGTAGATAAGTGAATGATATAGGAATATCAAATGATAATGAGAGAGTAGGGGATATCGAGAGACGCAGACAGTGACGCTGGATGAAGCTCAGAAATCACCCAGTTTCGCTGCAACTCTAGGCTGAACCTAAACCTAACAGGGAAACTATCTAAGACTGCAATTGGTCGATTCGGAATTCGCAACCGACTGATCTGCAGAGATTTAGCGTTAACAGAACAGTACCTACAGTACCACAAATCATCGATTTTCAGATATCTGACAGCTGTAGTACTTTTTGAACCATTTTTCGGACTTTTCGGTACTGTAATTGTAGTTAAGCCTACTGTAGCTTACTGTAACTCACTCACTCACTTGTCAGTTGCAAATAATCAAAAATCTTAGTTTAAGAAATAAAAGAGCAATCGTTATGAGATATTTCAGAGGGACAGCAGCCTAAGACCTACAGTATGCCCCTTTGAGCCAATATTTTAAGGCTTAATTTTGCATTTTTCATTGATTCGATTCAACAGTGAAACAGTGTAACGAGATGAGAGACGCAGAGCACTCCTCTGAAAAATTCAGACAACTTTTTTTACAGACATGCGAAGAAAATCGGTGCCCTATATCCGAAATATCATGCAATTGATATGCCGTTTCCCAAATACCCAAAGGCATTCGAGATGATTCGTGGATGGCTGGATGATTATCGGTTAGTATTTCAGATCATTTTCAGATTTTCAGCCTGAATTTGTGTCTGAAATCCAGAGACTTGTCAAAAATTGACTACTTGACTGAGTATTAAATGCAGTTGAACTTTTTTATCGAAAATATGTTCTATGCTCCTTTAAAATATCTTGACACGATGTGAGAAATAGTGTTTAGAATTGAGAGACGCAGAATTTTTTTTTTTTTGATTTTTCAACTCTGCGTTTCACTGCCAAGCACACTGTTTCTCCAAGGACCAAAAAACATGTTTTTGACAATCAATGCAAAGCGCCATGTTTTCAAGTTTTCAATGAAAAACATGTTTTTTTACAATGTGCCTTTAATACAGTATACCTTAGGGTACTGTAGTAAAGGCACAGAAGCTTGCTCAATCGAACATTTTTGATTTTTGCAGTAATCACTGCAATGCGCCATGCCTTCAAGTTTTCAATGAAAACATGTTTTTGACAATGCGCCTTTAATACAGTATACCTATATACTGTATTAAATGCGCACGATAATGTTGAAACGAAAACTGTAGAAAACAACCGTCCTCCTTCAGAAATTCTTAACTTAGGATGAAATCAAGGAATGCGCCTTTGATACAGTATACCTTAAAGGCGCATATCCACTGTAAATTGGCAATTTGACATGTTTTTGACAATGTGCCTTTAATACAGTATACCTTAGGGTACTGTATTAAAGGCGCATAGACAATTCTTGCAGTAAAAACGGTGGAGGTGTCTTCAAATTGAAGCAACATTCGGTATTCTACGAACACGGAACACCGACTGAAATCACGGCTGATGAAATCGAAAACGAAATTCAAATATTCGAAAAATGGTCGAAAATATTTGAGGATACTGTCATTTTCAGCCATAATGATCTATTTGTATGTTGCATTTTTAGATCAGAAAATTCAAAATATTTTGCAGGCATTGAACATATTGAAATTGAAATCGACCGGTGAAATGGTGTTCATTGATTTCGAATATGCTAGTTATAATTGGAGGTATTGTTTTTGGGTCTCGATGCGAAAATATGGGGGAGTACTGTAGACAAATGATATGACGCGATAATGCAGATTAGGTGTACTGTAGATGTGTGCAGTTTTGCGTCAGATATGATGCATAAGGTTTTGAAGGAAGAAACTTTGCACAAAAGAGAAAGATGCATCATCATTGACGACAAAATGCAGAGAAGAATACTGTAGAAATTGTGCACTTTTACGTCATTTCTGTTGTATTACCGTAACTCGCCGAAGTGACGACAAAATGCAGACAATCAAAAAGTTAAAAGTCTGCGAATTGTCGTAAACTTTGGTGCATCTACAGTAACCTAACTCGTAGTCAGAAGTTATAAGATACAACACATTTGACGACATATTGGAGACTTTTTGAAGCTAGTGGATACTGTAGTAGTGTGCATTGCTCCGTCAATTCTGGTGCACTGGAAAAAGAAAAAAATCGACGCAAAAATGCAGACCTGCAAAATTCAAAAAGTCTGAACTTTGTCGTGAATTGTGTTGCATCTACCGTAACCCTACTCACTATTGGGAAGTTTCTGCATTTTCTCGTCAAGTGTACCAACTAGTCTGCATTTTGTCGTCAATTATAGTGTCTACAGTACACCATTTTAGTCGTTTCAAGACCCAAATTATTTTCGCAGAGGTTACGATTTGGGCATGCATCTATCTGAATATGGTTTCGATTATCGTGATACAACATGGCCAGGGGTCAAAATCAATCAAAATATCTATGAAAATCATCCGAATATTCGTCTTTTATGTGAATCATACATTGCTACATTATACAAGGTGATTACTGTAGATGTATACGGTAGATCATAAAGTGATACTGTACATAGATGAAGGCTGAAAACCCGACACAAATATACCCAAAAAGTGAAGAATATGATGGAGAAGTGGAACAATTAATGGAGGAGTGTGAATTTTTCTATGCATTGGGCAACTTATTATCCGCTGCTTGGGCGATGAAATGTTCGATAGTAGGTTTAGGTTTAGTTCCATCCAATTCAAGGTGTGCGCCTTTAAAAACAGTGTGCAGTTCCCTTCTTTGGGTTACTGTATTAAAGGCGCACACAGTAGAATTCGCTTTCATCCATCACTTGCTCTACCAATCTACCGTAATCCTCATCTTTTGGGTAGAGTTGTTTCAAATCCTCGATCTTCATCTACAGTATCTTATTGTCATATACCTACAGTGATACCGTATACCTTTTTGAGTGTTTCGACATAAGATTCACGGAAAAGTTGATAGATATTTTGATTGATTTTGACACCTGGCCATGTTGTATCACGATAATCGAAACCATATTCGGATAGATGCATTCCCAAATCATAACCTCTGCGAAAACATTTGGGTCTTGAAACGACTAAAATGGAGTACTGTAGGCACTATAATTGACGACAAAATGTAGACTAGTTGGTACACTTGACGCAAAAATTCAGAAATTCTCTCTACAAAACAATTGATGACTTTCGGCCTTGGAACTACGGTAGATACCGTAATCCTACTCGTTTTCTGCATTTTTGCGTCAAGTGTACTACATAGTCTGCATATTGTCGTCAACTCTAGTGTCTACGACATATTGAAGACTTTTTGAATCCTGGTTGATACTGTATTAGTATGTGTATTTTCGCAAATTCTGCTGTTCTGCTAATACACAATATTCGACGCAAAAATGCAGACCTGCAAAATTCAAAAAATCTGCACTTTGTCGTGAATTCTGATGTATCTACCGTAATCCCACTCACTTTTGAGACGAGCAAGGTTTCTGCATTTTCCCGTCAAGTGTACCAAATAGTCTGCATTTTGTCGTCAATTATAGTGCCTACAGTACTCCATTTCAGTCGTTTCAAGACCCAAATTTTTTGCAGAGGACTGGACTTGGGCATGCATCTATCCGAATATGGCTTCGATTACCGTGATACAACATGGCCAGGCGTCAAAATCAATCAAAATGTCTATGAAAATCATCCGACTATTCGTCTTTTCTGTGAATCTTATGTTGAGACACTCAAAAAGGTATACATACGGTACGGTAGATCATAAAAAGATACTGTAGATGAAGATCGAGAACCCAAAACAACTCTATCCAAAAGATGAGGATTACGGTAGATTGGTTGAACAATTGATGGATGAGTGCGAATTCTTCTATGCATTGGGCAACTTACATTGGGCGGTTTGGTCGATGAAAAATTCGGTGGTAGGTCAAATATTTAAAAAGCCCCAAATATTACTGTATGCTCCTTTAAATCACCATGAGAACTTTCCGTAGTAGATCAAAATTTCAAATTCCTTAGAAAAAAGATTAAGCTTCTGAAACTTGTCCATGCTCATAAAAACCATAATTTTCGATTTTCTCTGCGAGACCCACTTTACGGTCTTACCACGAAATATGAACTACAGTATTCACAGTTACTTTCTCTTCAAAATGTATCGTTCCACTCGGGACCCAAAACTCAAATTACCATGTACAGTAATCTTCACATGTTTCAAAACATTAAAAATTACAGTTTTTCTCATCAAAAATTGTCCGATATTACTGTATGCTCCTTTCATTAGAATAATTCATTAGAATAATTTGTGGTAGATCAAAAATTTCAAATTTTTCAATCGCGATTTGTCTCGTTTTTCTATTCCGCTCGAGACCCAAAATGATTAAAGTTTAAAGGGACACACAGTAATGAAATTACTCAAGGACACGCTTAGAATTGTCTATGCGCCTTTAAAACTTCTAATTTTCAAGGAGAAACATTTTGAAAAAAAGAGAGACACAGACAGGAATATATTTGAAGGGACATACAGTAATCATTATGTATTGAACGAAAATTTCAAGTTTTTCAGTTCAGAGAATCTGAAAATATCTGTCTTGAATTATTTTCCATTTAAATCTATCTAAACCTAATTTTCCAAAACTTCTCATATTTCCAGCTGGGCCATGACAATGGAATTGATTTGGACGTCGCCGCCAGTGATCGTCTCGCACTCTATTTCCATTTGAAGAAGAAATCGGAGAAGATTTATCAAAAATATCATCAATAATTGGGATTTTTATTATTTTTGGGAATTAAATTTATGGGACTTCTAAATTGATGCTTTTTTATTCTCCAACACACAAAAAACAACCATAATAATGATACAGGAATGTCAATAAAATACACACATTTTAATCATCTTCACCAGCTGGTAGACTATCCTTCAATACTTGCTCAAAACGGACTCGAACTTCTGTATTTGCACCGGCATCTGATGCGGATGCGTAGACTTTGAAGTGGACGGCTTCGAGGGCTCCGCGAATTGCACCGGCGATCATTTGGGAGTAACAGAGACCCGCGGAGGCGAGTTTTGGTGGCACCTGGAAGTAAAATGATTGTAATTTTGATATTTTTCGGAAATTTCGATCTGGTTGTTTTATTTTTTTGTTGAAAATCCAAAAATATCGATTCTTGAGATCGAAGATTCTCAAAATCTATTGGTTTTTTGAGACTAATTCGAAGATATCAACTTAAAAGGACATACAGTAACACACAACACTGTTTTTGAACTATATTTTGAATATCGTATGAATTTGTCAGTTTTATGAAGAAAATGATGCTCTTTATACGTGTTTTGACGCTTTGAAGTCGATTTTCGTATTTTAAAGACATTTTTCAGTTCAAAAACTATTTCAAACAGTTTTCAGAGCCGGAAAACAAATAATTTTCTCACAATTTCATATATATTTTTTGGAAATAAAAACATATTTATGTATTTTTTGATACTCCTTTTGAAGATAATAATGGAGATTTTGGGTTGTTTCAGCGAATAAATTCTCTTTTTATTTCAAAAAATTTGAATAAAACTAAAAATTTCAAGTTTTTCATAATATTTTTCTGGATATCCGGCCAAATATCAACAGAAAAATTCATAAACCAAGAATAAATTTTTGGTGAAACGTAAATTTTTAGGTAAATTTTTTTTGAACTTTGATGTTTTCCTTTTTTATATATATTTTTTTAAAACTACAAAAGTTTTCATGTCAAGCGATTCTCGAAGAGCGAAACTTTCGGAGTTTCTCATTTTTTTCGAATATTTTTCCCCATTCTTTACTTTCTGGCTTTTTTACATCAATAATTTCAGATCAAAACGTTGATTTTCGAACGAAAAAAAGACATACCTGAACCAACTCAGTCAATGGATTCGATTCGAGTGTAATCGTAAACTCTCGATCACCACTCGTCCAATTCGATGCAGTCGCCGATACACCCAAATAGCATGGAATCGCATTTCGGCATAGAACATCGGCGATTTGTCGAACATCAACACATCGGGGTACATTCGCATTTTTGGCGAGGAAATCGTCCGCCAATCGGGTGCCCATGTTGAATCCCATCTGCAAAAAAAATTGAATCAATATCTTGGCACAAAGGGGCTTTGTAGGCTTTAGAATTCCTTAGATCTATCTATATGATAGCAAAAAATGTCAGTTTCAGACAATTTTGGCACTTTTCTCATAATCATGCAGTATGCTCGGTGACCAGTAGATCATTTATCAAAAAAATTCGAAAAATTTACGAAACGCTTTCTTCTGTTATCTAGAGTAACAGATTTTTATGGTAGATCACAACTTTTTGGTTTTTTCTCAAAAGGTGTACAGAAGAAGTAGACACGTCTCAATTTTTCTTTGATTCTTTGGTATTATCGTTCCTAAACGAATCGAGCCTCGTGGCCTAGAAAACCCCAAAGAATCTTCGAAGCAAAGAGCTGTTTTGATATGTGTTCCTTTAAGCTGTATCGTAACTTTAGTTGTGTTTTAGACCACGGTTTAAAGGCACACACAGAGTAATGACTGCGTAAATCTACAACGAAGGGCTCGATCCGTTTGAAACCGATAACAGAGCACAAATTTTTAGCAAAACTATTATATTTGTCAAACCCTTGAAACAATACGTTTCCAATTATGTCTATCTATTATTCTATGTTTATTTTCAGTATGGTAACTATGATCAAATTTTATATATAATTTTTGTTCATATATACCCAACTATTTCACAAATTCTCCGAAAGAACAAGAAAGGTGACGTTTTTGATAATATTCATACGAATCGAGCCGTCTTTGTATATCTACAAAGCCATTGACCCTTTGTGTGCCTTTAAACCGTAACCTATAACATAACTAAAATTACTGTACCGTTTAAAGGCACACGTATCAAAACAGCTATTCGCTTCGGGAGTTTTTCAGCTTTTCAAGACCTTATGCCTCGATTTGTATGGAAATTTTTTTAGCAAAACCATTATTTTGTCCGATCTCTGACAAAATACGTTTCGAAACACGTAAATCTATCATTTCAATGATTTATCTACATTATAGTGAATCATATTTATCAAATTTCATCTATAGGCTTCCAACAGCTCCCTTTTCAAAAATACTACATTGTATGATAGAACTATAAACCGAACATACCTTATCCAACTGAATTGTAACATCCTTCGGATCCTCATAATCCTTCAACATCTCCGTCACCATTGCGCCATATGTCAAACAGAAGAGCTCCGAGCTCATCTTCTTCGAGTCCGCCAAATTTTGTTTCGATGTTTTTGACATCCTTGAAAACCTTGTTTTAGTCAGTTTTGGAGCCAATTTTCAGATATTTTCAGCTAGTTTTCAAACTGATCGATATAAAAAAGGAAACAAGGTGATTTTCACGAATAATTTTATTAAAATAGTAAAATAACGATGGAGATCGTGTGAAACAAACGGGGAAAAAACGAACAAATTAATCCGATTCTGAATCGTATCTTCGCCGTTTTTCATCATCATGTCCGCGTGGACTGCGTGGTGAACGAGATCGTTTTCGCGATTTCTTCGACTTTTTTCCTTTTTCTGCAATTCATTTTGATTGGTATCGAACAAATTTTTTTGTTTTTTTTGTGTCATTCTAGAGTTTTGAAACAGGTTTTTGCCTAAAAATAGAAAACTCTGCCTTTTTTGGTAAAATTTGACTGGTAATGTGATTTTTAACATAGTTTAAAGGGGCGATCAGGGAGTTGGGGTAAATTTAGGGTAGAACTAGGGTTGATTCTAGGCTTATAGAAAATATTTGGACCCCTAGGCTTATAGAAAATATTTTGATGAAAAATAAAAAATTTTGGGTGTCGTCGGTTTACTGTAGAGGCACCAAAATCGACGGAAAAACTACGAAATATGTATATAGAATATTTTTTTCACCAAAAGGTTATCGTCGATTTTATACTTGGAAAAAAGTTTAAAGCTCAATTTTCAAAACCCCTATGCGTCTTTAAGCTCTACAGTAAACCAACAAAAAGAGAAAATTATGGTGTTTCAAGAATCTTTGAGCTTCAAATGTTGGAAAATTGATACAATTTTATCAATTCAACTGTCATTTTCTCAGATAAAAATTGAACAAAACGCAGTTTTTTTGTTGCATTTTTGGTCAATAAACGGATTTTTCGAAGCGAATTCAACAGGAAAGTTCTACTAAAATCGATAAAATTTATCATATTTTTTTGTCGAGAACAACAAAAAATAGTGAATTTCAAAAATAACGGAAGCACAGCCAAAACTTTTGAAAATTTGGAAAATGGGTATAATTTTTTTCAATTTTCTCAAAAAAAATCCTCGGGTCGAGAAATGGTAGCGGGAAATTTTTTTTAATTGACAAAAATTTGGATTATTTTCGTGCCCAGACCAAGAAAATACAATTAATTTTACAAAAGTCTTTTCAGTCAACCTTCTTACTGAAATTTCGCCAGTTTCAAAGGCCGGCTAACCTTTTTATTTTGATCATTCAAATCAACTTTACGATATAAAACTAAAAAATCCTCACCTTCCGCCTCACTATTATCCTCCTTTTCCTTGCTATGCTTCTTCTTTTTCTTCTTGTCCTTCTCTTTGATTTCGCCTTCTGATTCAGAATCCTTCTGTAATACACATAACATTAATTGCTTTATAGACTGTGTTTCAAGTTTATTATCTAAATTTAGCTCAATATCAAGATTTCTTCACATTTCTTTTTACAAAAATATACGTTTCACAAAAACTTCATAGTAATTGATATCTTTTGATTACTAATCTGGTATCCATTTTACGAATTATGACAATTTAAATTCTAAACAATCTAAAACTTTCCGTCTTGGTAACTTTCGCCCAATTTTCGATCCAAACTACTTATCTAACACATCTAAAGTCTCAAAAAACCAACTCACATCAGATTTCTTGCTCTTCTTACTCTTCTTTTCCTTCTTCTTCTTTTTCGACTTTTCCGATGGTGTTGAATTATGAACATGGTGGCATTCATTCGTGTTTCCCTTGTATTCATGGAATAATTTCTCTCGATCTTCCTCTTCAATCTGTAAATTTTCTGTCATTTTTTCAGCTCAAAAGTAAAGAAACTAACCGCCAAAAACGCCTTTTCCTTCTCAATCTTTGGTTTGATAACTTCCCATTCGGTTTCACCATCGACATTGTGGCCCTGAAAAATGGATATTTGTCAATTTTCAAACTCCGAGGTTGCTTCCAAGCTAGTACGGTACTTCAAAGGAGCATGACTACTGTACAAAGTAGTCTCGAAACGATTAAAACGAAACTCGTTGTTTTGAAGCGAAAAAAAAACGTATCAAAACTGGGAATTTTCGATTGGAAAGCAGAAACTCGTTGCGCCACCAATTCCCAAATTTCACAAAAGATAGTACGGTAGTTTAAAGGGACATTGTACTTTTAGAATGGGATCGTGTAACGAATAGGATTGAAAATAGCGGTTGCTCGACAAAAAACTATACTTTCACAATTTTCTTTTGATTAATGCGTCTTTCTAAGAAGTACTGTAGTTTAAAGGAGCGTAGTCTCTTTGGGGTCTCGCAGCGAAAAAATGCATCAAACTAACTCATTTTAAGCAGGATTTTCGCTGCAAGACCCTTCCCAAGTGTACGCTCCTTTAAACTACAGTACTACTATCGGAACCCATTTTTAATCTAAAACCGTCAAAACTCCCACCAACCTTCAACAAATTGCGATACTCGCTCTCAACTCGTCGCTTCTTCCTCGACACCTCGCGTTCCTCGTCTTTCGCCTTCGTTTCAGCCTTTTCAATCATCGAATTATAGCACAATTTCATGTTCCCATGATCGACTTTCGAACCGTTCGGATGCGAAATCACCCAATCAGCGAATTGTTCGTATTCTGTTGAGATCTGGAATGAAACATTGATAGATTGATGCGAAATTCGACGAATACCTCAACAACCGCATTCTTCTCCGTCAATATCTCCTTAATCTTTCGTCTATCCTCCGAATATTGTTCTTTTAAATCCTCAACAAAAAACTTGAACAAATCCAATGCATTGCTACCCTGTTGCATCAACATCGCATCAAAACGAACATCGGTCGATATGACCGGATAGAGTGACGACCAGAGTGATACAGATGTCAGCTCTCCCTTCTTGTGCAATTCATTCAACAACACATGGAATGCTTCCCGTACTTTCCGCTCTTTTCGTTTTTGTCGCCGTTCTTCTTGCTCTTTCTCTTGTTCTCGCTCTTTTTCGGCTTGTTTGATGTGCTCTTCGAACACGATCAATGCGTCTTCTTTGTCCATATCTGCAATTAAATTTGACATTTTTATGATCTAAACCTGGTAAAGTTTGATTTTTGTGGAAAAACTTAGTGTGTTATCGACTATCATTGATTTCTAAACCTAAAATAGATTTAAATAAGAAAAATTGGAATATGTTTGACATTCAAACAACAGAATCGTCAAATTTTCACTTCTATCAGCCCATTCTGGAGTTTGAAATAAAAAACACTTCGAAGTTTTCAATTGAGCCAAAAACACAGAATTTTGTAGTTTTCGCAAAAAAAAAAAACGTTTCAACGATTTTACATAACAAAACGTATTTTTCAAAAATTTCGATAGTCCATGAAACTATAATCATGTGAAAATCGAGAACTGTATCGATTAAAAATATCTACAGCGTTGAAAAACTCAGTTTTTAAAACTTGATATAAAAAATTACAGCTTCACAAGCTTTTAACAATGAATAGTCATTCAAGCCAGTTCAAAATGTGTATTTTTTTGGTCAAAAACACCAATTTCTGACCCAACTAAAACATTTTCTCTCTCGCATTTGCAAAAATTTAGTGTGTCATCGACTACCACTGATTTCTAAACTTAAAATCGATTCAAATAAGAAAAATTGGAATATTTCCGCCAATCAACAGATTTCTCAAATTTTCACTTCTTCTATCAACTTTTTCTGGCACAAATGTACTTTTTATAGGATTTTGAATAAAAAATTCTTGGTAATTTTCAACTTCCCCCGAAAAATGAGCCAAAAACACCGAGTTTTGTCATTTTCGCGAAAAAAGTACGTTTCAATGATTTTACGTAACAAAAAATATTTTCGAAGAAATCGATAGTCACTTTTTATTCCACTTTTTTTCCTTTATTCTTTTTTTATTCCTGTACGCTTTTTATTAGTGCGAAATTAAAAAATCGTTTTTTATGAGGAGTCATTGGTTTGAAGTCGTTAATAACATAATTATGTGTTTTTCGTTATTTTTCAGTGATAAACTTCAACAAATTCTATGAACAAGACTTGAAAAGCATAATTATTTGTGGAAAAAAGACTATATTGTTTAGGAAGGCGACAGATTTGAAAAACACAATTTTTTGTAGTTTTGATGAAAATTTACAGTTTCCATAGTTTTCAATGACGAAATTACTTTCAAAAGAGGCAAAAATGATGATTTTTCTGTCTAAAACAGCTATTTCCAGCCTATATAACATGATTTGTTTGATTTTCTGTTTAGTTTAGAGACTTTAATCGACTGAAACTCCAAAATAATCAAATTTCCGGGTTTTCTGAGACAAAAAATGCTTTTCTATAGATAAAACCGACTCACGAAGAAGTGAAGTATCTTCCGCAAATTGTGGATTCTCAATCAACAATCTTTGTGCTTGTGCCCATGTCGTTTTATACGTAATCTGTTCCATACTTTGCAAAATCTGACTCAACGACTCATTATTCCGTTTTCTCGTCTCCTCGCGTCGATCTTTGTCTCGTTTTCCGACGAATTCCTGCAATTTTCCCTTCATTTTCTTCTAAAATTTTTCTATAACACTCACAAGACAATCCCTAAAAATCTCAAGTCGATCATCATCATTCACAGCTGTCCAGAGTGGTTCTTTCGCAAAAACATCGCACGCCTTGTTGTATTTCAGTGTTTCCTTCATTTTTGGGTGTTCTTGCAAAAATTTCTCCAAATCTTCCTTCGCTTTCTTGATCGCCAATCGTTTTTCATCCTAAAATCACGAAAATTTGCTTTAAAAATCATTTTTCAGTGTTAGAAAAATACCCGCAAAAAGTGCGCCGCAAACTTGCAGAGTAGGCGGAGCCTAACAATAACCCTGCCGCACCAATTTATTTTGCATTTTTTAACACACAAACTTTGTTTTTGGCCATTTTTAGCCAGAATTTCTCAATTTTCAGCAAAATGGCATCATTCATCACTCGTGCCGAACGTTCGGGCAACATTTTTTCGCGTGTCACCGGCTTGATTCGCGCCGGACAAATGAATTGGGCCGATCGGCCGTTGTGGTGAGTTTTTGATGTTTTCAAAGCTAAAAGTAGTGGAAAAATGCGGAAAGTGCAGAAAAGAATCCCATACTTGCTGAATTTTGATTGAAAAGCGTCAAAAAATGAAGATTTTTCTTCAGAAATCGCAAAAATTAGTGTTTTCAAGAGAAAAATGCATGTTTTGGAATAAACATTGATGCAGAGCTTCAAAATCAGACAAAAATCAGCTTTTTTCATCAATTTTTTTACAAAATACATAATGTTTCATTTAATTTTCCGCCATGAAGCTCTAAAAACTTCAAAAAGTATCAAATTATCAACTTTCTGGCCATTTTTACTCATTTCTGCTCAAAATTAGTCGAAAAACATGGAGAAAACAAAATTTTCCCCCAAAAAACCATAAAATATTTTGAGAAGCTCAAAATTTCATTCGAAATCATTACAGGTACGACGTCTACGTCTCCTCTCCACCACTTTCACCACCAGATTGGAATGTAAAATTGGCGAAACACGACGAGCCGATTCGCAAGATTTTCTATGAGGAGGATGTGTTGAGAGCGTTCGTTTTGCTTATTTTTCCCAATAAAATCATCCAAATTTTCAGTAAATTCTACAAAAAATACCGAAACACTGCCGCAATGCAAGTAGATAGCTCAAAATCCAGTATTTCACAGGTAAAAATTCAATTTTCAAGGTTAAAAAATAATTTTGATGATTTCAGCAATTCCTAAACGAGTACAAAGTCGTCAAATCCGAATCAGCACATGAAAATTCAAGCGATGATCAAATTTTCGAGGCAACTGAAAAGCGATTAATCGAAAATGGCATTACTTTACGATAAAAATGTAATTTTTGTGATCTCCTAGGTTGTAGAAATATCGATTTTTTGTTTAATTATTTGTTGTTTCCTATATAAATCTATCGTTATTCACTCACTCTTTCCTCCTTTTGTCGTTGCACTTTCCATGCATTGAATAGTTGCTTTTTCTCCGAAACTTTGTTGAGAATACGGAAACGCGGATCGTTTTGGATCCATTTGACGGCTTGGTCCCAGTTGCAAGTTGTTGTTATTTTTCCTGTAATAATTTCAGTTTTTGAGGTGTTTTCAGGCAAAAATCGTGAGTTTTACTAAGAAATCATGCGAAAAATACGTTTCTGAATTGATTATCTAGTGTTTTTTTCCGGAGAAGATTGAAAAACTTGTTTTTGGTTTGAAAATCAGAATCTTCACAGAGATTTTCTGACAAAATTCGAGTTTTAGAAAACTCTAGTTTTAGTTTCGACGTTAATATCAAAAAAATTCATCATAGCTCTCATAAAAGAGCTTCTTCCCTAGTTTGAACTCAATTTTGGACAGAAAAGTGAGAAAAAGGTTGTGCATTGATAGTTTTCAATGAATTTTTAGCTTTTCATCTGTTTCAAACAAAAACTACTTTTTCTGAGAAATATAATCCGAAAATGTTCAGGTTCGATTTGTTTAAATGAATAAAATTGCAAAACTATGCGTTTGATTCATCAGGAATAGTCCTGTTCGTCTGCTGAAATAAAAGTTTTCAAAACCAACACTTTTTTGATGAAAATTCGATTTCTGGATCTTATAATCTGCTCATTTCTATTCAAAAAATACCGCCAAATTTGCATTAATTATGCAAATTTCTTTTTCCTTTTATGAACACGTATGGACAAACTTATGCAATCATAGTTTTCAATCTCAGTTCCGATTTTTAATCAACTTCGGACAAAATCTACTCTTTCCGCTATAAATAAGGCCGAAATTTTCAGTTTGAACTTTTTTTGACATAAAAATACACAAATTATGTGCCTGATTGATTGGAATTGATTCGGTTTTATGACTAAAATGCAAGAGTTTGAAATCTACACTTACAACTAAAATCCAGTTTTTAGAGATCTTTTTTATTCAAAAAACCGCAAAATTATTAGCTATCTAAGCAAATTTCAATCAAAAAACACTCTTATTTTCCATCTTTTCTTCAATTTTACATGATAAATGAAATCAGTGATATCGTGGTGATGAGTATCTCAATAAATTCCTTATTTTTTCTCTGCCCCTTTTGAAATCTGCATTTGATGCTATTCTTCCCATAATATCCATCTCATTTCAATCAAAAAAAAGAATTTCAACAAACCTTCATTATACTTGTCCCTCAACAACTCTCTAAACCTTTCCGATTGTCTCTTCTTCAATTCCGCTTCATCATTCGCCTGTGTATCCTCCTCTCTTCTTTCATTTGGTAATGGTACACTCGACATCGATGCCAATGTTGCTTTCATTGCTTTTTCCATTTCTGTCTCCTCTTTTTTCACTTCAATCACCACTTTTTCAGCAGCAACGACCACATTTGTTGTCGATGTTGATGAGGCGGCTGCTGTACCAGTTGCAGATTCTGATTTTGGCTCCGCTTCTGAAAATGAGCATTTCGTGCTGAAACTGGCTGAAAATGAACTCACTAATAACTTCCTCGCCTTCCGGTCGTGTCCATGTTGTTCGTTTTGTCAGAATATTGTAGAAATATGCGCGACCATCATCAGCACGATATTCACGCCAAACTGGTTGAACTGTTGTTGCCGCCTTCTGAAACTGATTGGATTGTAGATTTTTAGACGGGGAAAACATGAGAATTCGACTAAAATTGCGATTTTTCATACCAAAAAAGCTTCTAAAGCATTTTTCAAGGGGTTTTAAACCTAATCTAGTCAAAACAGCAATATAAACAACGACAAAACGCTCAAAAATTTCATCTTATGAATATTTTTTTTCCGTGAAACTTATTTTGCAATGTTTTATCGCTAATATCTACTAATTTTAATGTGAATTACACCAGAAGATCATTCTCTATGAAAAAAAAATGTATTGTTCGATTGCTTCCCAAGTATTTTTATGTTTTTCAGACCGAAAAGTTGGAAATTTACAGCTTACAGATAGAAAAAAATGAGAAAAAGCTCCCCTATCATGATTCACAGAATTCACAGGTCAGAAGCATACTTTTTCCGGTTTTGAAGAAAATTTGATGGTTAAGACGGTTTCAAACTTGGTTTTCGCTACTTTTGGCCATTTTTCGTCAGAAAATATGCTGTTTTATTGCAATTTTACAAAAACGGAGAAGTTTTTCTAACTTTTAAGGGTAAATCTCAGGTTTTGAAATTTCTAGACCTCGTCAATCGCTCCAAGAATTGAAAATTTAGGAAATTTTCACTCAAAAAATACTGGTTTGCTTGGATTGTGATAGTTTTAAAGTTTTAAATCTAGATTTTTCTGCTTTTTTTAGTCGTTTGTGATTGAAAAATATGAATTTTAGTGCGATTCTATAACAAAAAATATGTTTTTCTAGCTTTTATGGGCAAATTTCAGGTTTTAAAACTATTGGATTCCGTCAATCGCTTTAAGAATTGAAAAGTTTATGGAATTTTACTCAAAAAACAAAGTTTTTCTTGGATTTTGATTGCTTTTAACGAATATCTATCGTATTTTTGCCTAAAAATTGCTATTTTCAGCAGAAGACAACAATTTTTTAAGCTTTTCACACACTTTTTCAGGCCAAAACTCATTTTTTAACTAGTATCAATTTTTTTGTTAAAAAGTGACAAACCTCTTGTGGCGTTTTCAAAATATCCGGTTTCACCCACGACGATTGTTTCGTAATTCGATTATAATAATAAACTCGTCCATCCGTATGTTTATGTTCAGTCCAATCGTCCGGCGATTCGGATAGCATATGATCTTCTGCCGCCATTCCAGGTGGCACCAACATTGGCGATGGACGAGTTGGTGCGGCTGCTTGTGGTAGTGGAATGAGTGGCATACCGGCGACACCACCAGGCATCACCATTGGCAGACCGGCGGATGACATGGCGGCTGGAACTTGGTGGAAATTAGGAGAGAGAGTTTTCGTGTTGAGATATTTTAAAGGCGCAGGGAGTCTTTTCCACATAAATAAGGTTTCTGCCATGAATATTTACAACTTTTGAAACGTGTTTTGCACAGGAAACGCGATTTTCCGGTGTTGAGAAGGTTTTTCATCGCGAATTTAGCGGAAATTATGAACTATACAATATAAATTTGTTTATTTTTGTCTTTGTGGGTTCTTTTTTATTAAATTGCATGAAAAATGAAAATTTCAACGATTTTTAGGACAATTTTTCAGGAAAATATCAATATTCGTTATCTTTCTATCAAAATTTGGTGTATTCTCAGAGAAATTAACAGAATAACAGAATTTAAATTATTTTTATCGTTGGAAATTCATTTTTTCTACTTTTTTGAGTAACTTGTTAACTACTAATTGAAATATGTATAGTTTTTCGAACTTTTTCAGTAGAAACAGACGAGTTTTTGATTTCCAAAACAAAAATGCAACACAAAAGTAAAATACTCTAGTTTTAAATAGAAAATGTTACTTTTTATGGGTAACTCGTGTGAAAAAACTACAGTAATGCAACTTTTGATCAGAAAAAAGATGTTTGTACGTTTTCCGGGTCATTTTTGCGACTAATTGGTGTTTCTCTCGATAAAAAAGTGTTTTTAGACCGAAAAAATTGGATAGTTACAGAAGTTTCTGCATTTGAAGGAAGTTCATCGAACAAATTTATATCAATTTTTTATTTTTATGAGGAAATTGATATTTTATTGCGAATATTCTGAATATAACATAATTTTATGCTATGAATTGATTTTTCTTGCTATTTCATTGAATTTTGCAATCAAAATTAGCAGCATTTAACCGTTTTTTAGTGAGATAACGATTTGCCGTCAAGCTTTCTATTTTTTGCTCCAAAAAACCTAGTTTGTCAAATTAAGCTTCAGAATTTGCACCTTTTTCCATTTTTATTACATCAAAATCTCCTAATTTCACATTTCCAACAGCAAAACACTAAAAAAACATACCTCGATTCGCTTGAGCTTGAGCAGCAAGCAACAAATGCGCTTGTTGAGCCAACAAAGTGTTGGGATGGTTGAAAAATTGGAAATTATTCGGTAACATTCTGCAATTTTTCAGATGAAAAAAGAGCCCGAAAATGGTGAAATGGTGCACAAATATGGAAAATCGAAGCGAAATCGAAGAGAGTTCGCAATGGCGCGCGTTTGCATGCTGACGAAAAATGTGTGTGGAAAACTAAGTATTTATTGTATAAAATTGCAGTAAATCGTAGAGAATAGGAAAAAAACACAACAATAATGCCGGAGTAGGTAGAAACAGAAAACAAGGTTATATATGAATAACATTAGATGAATTAGGGACACACAAATATGGATAAAAGGGTAAGAATATAGGGGGATTAGGTTATCCATGCAAAGCGACGGCAGACCGGCTGATAGGACTGCAAATATACATCATTTATTTCACACACATTTAGTTTTTTTTTGGGAGGTGGTACGGTATCACAGAACATTTGCAATTTTTTGTACAGTTTGCAATGAAAAATAGATAAAATATTGATTTTTTAAAATAATTGAATTCACCATATGAATGGATTCTTCCTCGGCGCCATTGATGTTTTGTTGCCTTTGCTGAGAGAGTTTGATGGAACGAATTCGCTGCTGTATTCGTCGCCGTACCAAACTGCAAAAATATCTATGATTCTATGCTTGAATATATGGATCTATGAGTCAAAGAACTTGGAGAACTATGAATGTGAATCTATGAATCTATGAAGCTATGAATCTATGAATCTATGAATCTATGAATCTATGAATCTATGAATCTATGAATCTATGAATCTATGAATCGATTGAAACATAGAATTTGTCATAGAACTCTCACAGAACCATATAATCAAATTTGTTCGGTATATTTATGGTTCTATGCATAGAATCAAACGCTCTGTTCGAGCTCTATGACTAAGAATTTGCATAGAACTTCAAATCTATGCATAGAATCACTCCGTGAAGCATAGAACTTGCGGATCTATGAATCTATGAAGCCATAGAACTTGACATAGAACTTTTCTATCAATTTATTGAAGCAACGTAGAATCAAAGTTCTCTGGTAGTTTGACGATTCTATGCATAGAATCAAGCGTTCTGTACGAGTTCTATGGAAAATTATAGATTATTTTAGTTTTCTATGACTGCAGATTTTTATAGATAATTAAATTTATGCATAGAATCACTCCTTGAAGGATCTATGAATCTATGAAATCTACAAAATCCATTACTTACCAAGCAATTCATCATTAATTCGAATCGGCTTAATAACTCGATAGAACACTTTTCCATTGACTTGGAATGCCAGCATATTCTGCTCTTGATCGTCTAAAATCCCTTCGTTTCAGGATATCCTCAAAGGCGCATAACTCACGTCTCGGACTATTGATATATCTCAACCAATTCGATCTCTCTGGATGCGATCCGTCAATGTAGAAAATGCCTGAACCTCATTTTTAAAGGGTTTGGGCGTTTAACACCTACCATCTTTGCCATTAATCTTCCATGCATAACCATCAATATAAACATCCTTCTCTTTTATCACTTTGACACCTTTATACGGTCCGAATACCATTCCGCGCTGAAAAAAGCGATTTTTAGGCCAAAGAAAGCTTAAAATTACCGGAATAAACGCCTCGGCGAAGACTCCCTTGCCAGCTTTCGGAATTTTCGAGTCGCGAATCTTGAACAGCGATGGAAGCGTTTGTTTGGCGTATGGTTGCGATTTATCGCCTTTTGGAACCTAAAATTGGGTTTTGAGACAAGAAAAACGGATTTTTAAGCTCACAGTGTCTGGAATTTTGAAGAGCGGGTGCAATTTGCAGTACGGACGGTAGAATTTGTCGCATTTGTCGCAATCTGTGATTTTTCAGCTATTTTTCACTTTAAAAATGCAGAACTAACGAATATCAGTGTTATCATTGCTATCTTTATCCTCGATCGGTTTGCCAATGTTTTGAAACTCGCGTTCTGCAGAAAAATCACATTTTTCCATACATTTAGTCCTAAAACGAACCAGAAACGTCTTGAATTTCAGTGAAAATACTATCATCAACTTTCTCGCCTTGTTTTAATGTGAGTATGCTCAACGATCCATCGCGAAAATCTAAAACCAATTTGTGCTTCTTCGGCGGCTGTAATTCACACATTTTAGGCCTAATTTAGACGTTTTTAGGCTTACCTCATAATTTTTTACCTCAATCGTCGAGTCTGGATCACAAATTCCGGGAATTTTGTTCATTTTTGATGGAAAACGGCCGCAGAATCAGCTGATCGCCGCTTTTGTGTGTAATTTGTCGAGTTGATTAATATCAAATAATGCAAGCGCGCTCTAGTGTAATGTGGCGGTTATTTGAATTTTAGTTTTTCTAGTGGGATTTTTGCGGATTTTCGAGAATTTGGACACGAAAATCGATTTGTTGTTATTACTGGTGAGATTTTGGCGGTTCTGGTAGTCCATAAATTCTGAAAAACGAAAAAAATTGAAAATTTGCAAAGAAAAAATAATTCTTACCTTGGGAAATGTGGGATCATTTTGCTCGGCACTCCAAATCCGAGGAAATTGGTTTTGTAGAAGGATACTGGCTGAAAAACATCATTTTAAAGGTTTTTTTATAGTAAAGAGTTTTCGCCAAGCGGCTGAAAGCCCGCGCTCACGGTTTTTCATTATCTGACACTTTTGATGCTCGGACAATAACTTCGGTGATATTGCCAGAAGCATCCTATAATTATCGATTTTATAAAAGATATATATATCTCTTTTTTGTCAGAAAGAGAGCATTTTTCGCAATAGACCCACTTTTTATCGAACACGAGTTCCCCTTTATCAATTTGCTTTCAAAAAACCTTGGGTCCCGCTTTTTTCGCTAAAATTAGAGTATTCTACATATGAAAATAATATATTCACAACTTTTCCGTCCCCGGGTCCAATTTTTGATACTTTGGAGCAGTTTTGTGCCGTGTTTTAGGTCTCATTTTTTCCAAAAATTGCAACTTTACCTTTTTTGTCAGAAAAGATATATTCACAACTACTCGTTGATAAATGGCAAAACAAAATTATTTTGTGTGAAGGAAAGTCTAGAAATCGGGGGTTTTCGGATGCAATTTCAGTAATTTTGTGTTAAATAGACAATAAATTATAAAAACGTACTTTGACATCCTTCACAAACTTGAGAACCAGGCATAACCTGCAAGATCGGACGCCTTGCGATGTTAGAAGTGAGACACTAGCTTGGCTGAAGGTTGCATAAGTTGCCAGATCGGAAGGGTGTGTGGGCGCGCGCTAAGCTGCTATGCGTCTGATCTGGCAAGTTATGCAACCTTGACTCGAGCTAGTCGTAGGTTCGATTCCTCATAATGGTCGTCCTTTTTTTGCACACGATTTTGGAGCTTCTGAATTTAAATTTCAGCCCCTTCAATACGGCACAATATCTAACCATCAAGCAGAAAACCTTGAAAAGTTCTACCACCAGAATGATCGTTTCCCAACGGCTCAAGCATCGAAAAAGTTCACTGAAAAGTATAATTTGACAATGATGGATGTTGAGGTGATTATGAACCTTATCAGTCATCTTATCACTATCTTTAGATATGGCTCGAAACCCGTCGCGAACGAACCTACCGTGATTTCGTCCGTCAAGGCCTCGAAACCGAGCCGAGCGTCATGAAATTCTATTGTGAGGCGCTGAAAACCGCGGAGGGTGTCCGATTGGAGCAACCGATGATACGGTCCAGGTCGTTTTTTAGTCATGAGGGGGCGAATCAGGTTGAGGCGAAGAGAGAGGAGGAGGAGAAATTGCAACCACTTCTTACTATTTCAACAAATAAATTGTATATGAGCCCGAAAAATGAGGAAAAATGCACTTTGATGGTGAAAAATGGTGGCGAAGTCAAGTTGGTGTATCAGGTGAGATTGGCGCGCACTTAAGGGCACAAAATAGCTGCCAGCGGTTTGGTGTGCGCGCGCAGTGTGTATGACTGCAATCCGTCCGATCTGGCAAGTTGTGCAACGTTGACTCGAGCTAGTCATGAGTTCGAATCCCCATGAGTGTTGCTATGTGATTTCAACCTCCAGATAAGCATGGTCAACTCGGAAAACTATCTTCTCTCTCCAATCTGCGCCATACTCCATCCTGGTGAGGAACTAACCCTAAATATCACTCGAAAACCATCACCAATCGATAACGAGGAGTTCTTCCGCATTGATTATGGCCTCAATCCGGATGGTGTAATCGACGCAAAAGTATCAGCCGATCGTGGTGATTTGATCTACCGGGAGATTGTTGAAATTGTGGCGATTGATGAGAAGGAGATGAAGGTTGCTCGCTGATTTACTCTAATTTCCCCCATTCTCTTGTGCTATTTTCAATAAATTTATCTTTTATTTATTCAAATTTGGTGAACCATGGAAATCTCTCAATTATTTCTTACCCAGATAAACTGGGAAAGCTGTTCCAAAATTTATAATTTATCAACACATTCATTCGAAAGGTTGAAACCTCAAGTTACCTTGATTTGAGGATAATATCCTGATGAACGCACATCGACGGCGAAGGGTGTTATGCAAATACACATGCAGACAAAATGGAGGTCTGCGACGGGCGCCAACTCGTCTGTAATTATAGCGCAGTGCGGAAATCGAAGAACGTGAGGAGAGAAGTCAAGGGTTCGAGTCCTTGTAGAAACTATTGGATTTTTGTCAATGTTTTTGTGCAGATTTCAATGTTTTGAAGCATATACATTGTTCAAATTGTGGAGATTTGATGTTTTGATCAAACTTTCTTGTTCTATTTCCAAAAAAAATCATCTTTTATCACAATATTTTATTCGACTACACAATCAAAAATACTCATTGACCGATAGCAGTACATCAAATGATATCCATTGCTCGTTGATATCTATCACCATCGTCTTTCCTCCTCTCATTCCAATCGTCGCTTGTGTTTTTTGTTCATGACACTCCGGCCGAAACACATCCCCATTCCTTTCCAAACGCTCATACTCATCACTTTTGATTCTTATCGTCTTATATTTGAATCCATCCAAAACTTTCGACCAATCATCGGTATGTGAATATGTGAAGAATGAGCCAACTGGACAATCTTCCTCGATCCATTTCTGCAATAAAATCAATGTATATTGATGGTGAAAAATGGTCACGCACTTAACAGCAAAAAACGCATTGAACCCGTTTGGTGGGCGCGCGCAGTGTGTATGACTGCAAGGCGTCTGATCTGGCAAGTTGTGCAACCTTGACTCAAGCTAGTCATGAGTTCGAGTCCCCATACGTGCTATGGCAATTTGAAGCAATTTGGCAATTCCTTGTCTCGTGATCATTGCTGCTCCGAATAACGCCAATTTATTTGCATTCAACAATAGTAGTTGTAGATCAGTGATATCCGTTTTAAAGTCCAAAATGAGTTTTGAGCAAGCGGAAATCTGAAAATGAGGCTTTTAATGATTGAAATTGTTTTGTTTAAATGAAAACTAACAATTGGCATCGATCCGATTCCATTCACCATACTTTCCGGCCCCATTGCTTCTGATATTACAGCCTTGAGTGTGTTTCTAGCACATAATTGAAGCCATGCGATGATTTCTTGCTCTTTTTCGCATGAGAGCTCGAGTTTTTCCACACGAATCTGTGCTCCTGATGTCAACAATTCTTGAGGTGGAGCCTGCAAAATCTACAATCAGAATAACAATGAATAAATATTACAAACCATGCCGGTTTCGTATGAATGTATATGAACACGGGGGTTCGATAATAGATTGATTAACCAGAGACGGAGTAAGTATCTTGGTGAATAGTGTGCAATAGCTGGATATAGATTGATTCTTCTTGAGTTCACGGTCCATGAATCAACAAACGATTCAACTTTCAGTTTGTTAATTTTCATTGCCAATCCTTCCGGGTTCTCCTCGCGATACCATTCCGATTCATGACCAACTGCACATTGTTCCGTTTTCAGATAATGGATATACATTGGTGTCGAGTTGACAAGATTGAGATTCCGTTTCGATGTCTGTTTGAGTCGCATTCTGCAAAAAAATTGATGGTTGATCACTAAAATTCTTTGTTTTATCGATTTCAGACTGATCATCGCTTAAAAATGTTTAGATGCCCGAAGCAAAACTTCTACGCACAGCTGACACTATTGCTACAGTATGACGCAATCATGTTTACATCAGGGTACTGTAGCAGTAATCCAAATACAGTATAATCATAGTGTTTCAAGGATATATTTCGAATATCGTTCAATTATTGCTTACCCAGATAAACTGGGAAAGCTGTTCCAAAATTTATAATTTATCAACACATTCATTCGAAAGGTTGAAACCTCAAGTTACCTTGATTTGAGGATAATATCCTGATGAACACGCATCGACGGCGGGTGTTATGCAAATACACATGCAGACAAAATGGAGGTCTGCGACGGGCGCCATCACGTCTGTAATTATAGCGCAGTGCGGAAATCGAAGAACGTGAGGAGAGAGGTCGAGGGTTCGAGTCCTGGTGGGTACTTTTGGATTTTGTCATAGTTTTTGTATAAATTATATCCGTTTTGAAATCCAAAATGAGTTTTGAGCATCCGAAAATCTGAAAATGAGGCATTCAATGATGTAAATTGTTTTGTTTAAATGAAAACTAACAATTTACATCATTGAATGCCTCATTTTCCGATTATCGGATGCTCAAAACTTATTTTGGGTTTTAAAACGGATATCACATCAAATACAACGCATCGGCGACGGGTGTTATGCAAATACACATGCAGACAAAATGGAGGTCTGCGACGGGCGCCAACTCGTATGTAATTATAGCGCAGTGCAGAAATCGAGGAACGTGAGGAGAGAGGTCGAGGGTTCGAGTCCTGGTGGAATCCTCGCGTTTTTGTCATAGTTCTTGTAAATATTTCGATGTTTTGAAGAAGTTACATTGTGGGAAAATTTGGAAAGTTGATGGTTTGCTCAATTTTTCTTGTACTAGTTTCAATAAATGTATCTTTTATCACAATAATTTATTCTCATACATAATCAAAAATACTCATTGACTGATGGCAAAACATCAAATGATATCCATTGCTCGTTGATATCTACCACCATAGTCTTCCCGTCTCTCATTCTGATTGTTGCTCTTGTTTTCTGTTCATGATTCACCGGTAGCGGTAGATCATCCCCATTCTTTTCCATATTTGCATACTTATCACTTTTGATTGTTATTGCCTTATAATCGAATCCTTCCAAAACTTTGCTCCAATCCTCTGTATGACAATAAGTGAAGTACGAGCCAACTTGATAATCTCTTATAATTCGACCTGGAGACAATTGATCATATCATTATATCATTCAGATGTTATCAACTCACATGTTATCAGTAATATTACTATTTGGATGAACAATACAGGAAGAGGTTAATTACGTGGAATTTGAAGAGTAAAACGAGTTTATATCAATCAACAACAATATTTAGACCCACGAATTTTCTCCAAGAGAAACTTTGATGGTGGAAGTTCGATGATCTGGGGTGCATTCTGTGGCGATCAAAAACTGAAACTTCAGTTCATTAGCTGCAGAATGAACTCCCAAGATTATCAAGCGGTGCTCGAAGATTCAATCGTCCCATTTTTCCGCAATCGAAAGACCTCGCACATCTTCCAACAAGACAATGCGGCAATCCACAGTAGTGCATCGACCAAAACCTGGTTTCAAACCAAGAAGATCAAAGTACTCGATTGGCCAGCTTGCTCTCCGGACCTCAACCCAATCGAGAACTTATGGGGAATATCGGCAAGAAGAGTCTACAAGCACGGCAAACAGTACAACACTATCGCGGAGCTCAAGAAAGCAATCGAAGATGAATGGAACGCCATCCCAACCAATATTTTGGATTCCCTTGTCAACAGCATGGACAACCGCGTTTGGGAAGTTGGTCAGAACAACGGAGCACCTCTAAATTATTGATTCTCATGTTTCACAGTTGATTTTCTTGATATTTTCGTTCCTTGAATAAACTTTGTTGATAATCACTGTGTAATCATGTGTAAAAATCGGAAAAAAAAGTTGAAAACCAAATGAAATATATGAGAAATAATAATAAACCATCAAATAATAGTTTTCTGTATCAGATTGTAAAGTATGGACTCCATAATCTACAGTTACATCCATTCATAAAGCGATTTTGGCGGGGTGGCGCATATTTATTGCGCAGCTGCAAAAGTGACTTTTGGGTGTCACCGGCCATGAAATCATGGGATTCTCATGAAAAATGTGTACAATAGGTTATTTCGAATTTGGAATCGAACTGCATTCACAGATTTTTCATAAAATTTTTAGTTCTCCTCAAACCATCAAATTTGGGGGGTGGCGCATATTTATTGTGCAGAGTGTATTATCAAGCATCGAAAAACATAATTTTATCGTGACCAAGGGAAATAGTTCAAAATTTTTGGTACAATTAAAAAAATTTAATATACATTGGTGTCGAGTTGACAAGATGGAGATTTCGTTTCGATGTCTGTTTGAGTCGCATTCTGCAAAAAAATTGATGGTAGATCACTAAAATTCTTTGTATTATCGATTTCAGACTAATCACCGTTTTGAAAAAAAACACGTTTTTGGTCTCAAAGTCAACAAGCAGCTGACACTATTGCTACAGTATGACGTAAACATGTTTATATCAGGGTACTGTAGCACAATTCAAGCTGTATAAACTTAGCAATTGTCGCTCAGAACAAGGACGAAATTGGTATGAAATCGATAAGCACAACAACAACAAATAAATACCTTGTACGAACATCCACGTAGTTCTTGACTATAAGTCTTCTTGCAACAAATGGTAGATCATCCCATACGAATATATCATTGTCCTTCTTCGCTGAACCAATATTAATACCCATCTTCTGAAATATACATCCTATATAGATATCAGTTATCAGTCCCTTACCATATCAATAATCTCATGTTTCAGTTGCTCATTCTCTTTTCTCAATGTATCAATGATATTTTGCCTGCAATAATATGGCATTATATTTGAGCCAAAATATCATATATATGTACCATTTATTTGTATCATGTTCACATTTTGAACATCTATCGCTGCTGTTATCACACGATTTTGATCGAGCTTTTTGAATAATTGAGACATTCGACCTTAAAACAGTTGCTTATATCATTGGAATTCAGTTGTTATCAACTCACATGTTATCAGTAATGTTATCACTATTTGGATAACAAATAAGGGAAGAGGGTAAATCTTTGAGATTCGAAAAGTAAAATGAGTTTATATCAACCAACAACAATATTTGATAGGTTCACGCGAATAAAATCTACAGTAATTCAGATACAGTACACGTACAAAAACGCCTTTCTATGTAATCACAGTAATCCAGATACAGTATGATCACAATGTTTCAAGACTATATTTCAATATTCGTTCAATTTGCTGAACCATGAAAATCTCTCAATTATTGCTTTCCCAGACAAACTGGGAAAGCTGTTCCAAAATTTATAATATATCAACACATTCATTCGAAAGGTTGAAACCTCAAGTTACCTTGATTTGAGGATAATATCCTGATGAACACGCATCGACGATGGGTGTTATGCAAATACACATGCAGACAAAATGGAGGTCTGCGACGGGCGCCATCACGTCTGTAATTATAGCGCAGTGCGGAAATCGAAAATTGCCAGGAGAGAGTGCGAGGGTTCGAGTCCTGGAGGGGGAGCTTTGGGTTTTTGTCATAGTTCTTGTGCAGATTTCGATGTGTCCATCTATATTATAGATTTACTGTTTATACATTATTGTAGTTGAAGGAAGGAGGATAGGTTACTGTATGACTACGGTAGTTGGGGTGATCACTGTTTCATTACTGTAGGTGTACGGTATCTAGTTCTATAATATTTCATTTCCATGAGTACATTTTCTATTCAACAAGACTAATTGATAGTCATAAATTACAAATTTATTGAACAACTGAAAAGTATTTTCAAACAAAAAAATATATTAAATCTAGAAACAACAAACAACATGATATCCTGATTTCTTATTTTGCACCATCTTTGAGCATCACAGTTCGATTGAATACGATTTTTGATGGTTTTGAGTCTTGATCCACACAGAAATATCCAATGCGCTCGAATTGGAATCTACAAAAAGACTTAATTGAAATCAAAACCAATAAAAAGTGGATACCTGTCATAAACTTTGGAATTGGCAATTGATTGATCAATCAATGCATTATATAGGATTGTTAACGAATCCGTATTGATATCCGTCAAAAATCCACCAGGTACCAGTTGTGCATCTTCTGGATTCTTGCTCTTGAATAGTCTATCGTAGAGCCGAACTTCAGCAGCGACCGGTTTGGCAACCCAGTGAATGAACGCTTTCGGTTTTTCATCATCTGATACTTTTGAGGCTCGGACAATGACTTCGGTGGTATTTCCAGAAGCATCCTATAAATTGTAGCTTTATCTCTTTTTTTTCTTAGAAAGAGTCATTTTTTATCGAACACGAGTCCCCGTTATCAATTTGTTTTCTAAAAACCTTGAATCCCGCTTTTTTGCCAAAAATAGAGTATTCTATCTATGAAAATGATATATTCACAACTACTTGTCGATAAACGGCAAGACGAAACTGTTTTTTGTGAAGCGCAGTCTAGAAATCAGGGGTTTTCGGATGTAATTTCAGCCATAACCGATACTTTTGTGTTAAATTGACAATAATTGATGAAAACTCACTTTGACATCTTTCACAAACTTGAGAACAAGTCCAACATGTTTCAAACCAACTGATTGTGATGGTGTAAGGCGACGGAATGATTTATCTTTTCCAATCTTAATCAAATGTTAAAAAATTGAATAAACGTATATACTTACTGAATCATAATCTGTCTTCTCGATAAACAATTCCCTATCAAATTCCACTTTGTGGCAACTGGTTGATTGGGCATCAGATGGGAAATCAGGTACTTCTATTGTTTCACCAACACCCAATTCATCATAGTTTTCAATTGTAATCTTCAATCCATCAAGCACTGCCATTGTTCTGAACAGTTATGTTATCGATTAATACTTCAAAATCGATGAAAATATACCTCGGAGCATGAATATTCAAATAATCTCTGACAGTTGCATCTAATAAATGCGGATCAATAACCATTTGGGACATTGTTAATCCCAATTTCGCCACAAATCGATTAATTGCTTCTGATGGGATACCACGACGACGGAGAGCAGTCAATGTGAAGAGACGCGGATCATCCCAATCACTGAACAAATCAATTTTCGGTTGATAACACAGAATGAGACTAACTTGACTGTTTTCGTGGTGATCAGCTTCAAAATCTTCCTCTTCGAAACGACAGTATAATTGACATTCAATCTACCGTATTCCCATTGCACCGGACAATAAATATCGAGTGCATTGCATAACCAATAATAGCTGCTTCTCCTGAAAATCGTTTGATATGCAAAAAAAACTACAAAAAGCGGACAAACCTTGATTGAAACTCCTTGGTGCAAAGCGAATGAGTAATATTCTCAATCGAGTCACAAAGACAATGTGTGTAATCGTAAGTCGGATATATACACCATTGAGTGCCAGATCGATGATGAGGAACATATTTGATACGGTAGGCAACTGGATCTACCTGAAAATAATCTGATTGTTACAGTAATCAAAGGATCGCACTCACTTTTCCTTCTTCCAGTGTCAATTTCAAACGAAGCGTTGCTTCTCCTTCATCAAATCTTCCATTCTTCATATCTTCAAACAACCGCAATGATTCTTCAATCGGTCTCTCCCTCCATGGACTCAATTGAACGTCGAAACCACGCATTTCCTCGACTTTTTGATGGCAAACGTATGCATGGCCTTTGGAAATCAATTTCACCGCCCATTCATATAATTGTTGGAAGTTATCGGAGGAATGGGTGATTTTTGCTGGTTGATATCCTAAAAATACACAGAATAATGAAGAAAATATGGCTGAAACTTACCCAACCAATTCACAATATCTTCAATCGCTGTGAAAAACTTTTCTTCCTCCTTTTCCGGATTCGTATCATCGAACCGTAGATTACACTTTCCATTCATTGCCTTAGCATATCCGAAATTAATATTGATAGCTTTTGCATGACCAATGTGGAGCACACCATTTGGCTCAGGCGGGAACCGGGTGACAACTCTACCTCCAACTGTTGCAACATGCTCTTTGAGAAGCTCCGCGGTTTTCGGTGTTGTCACATATCCATCTGTTTTGTAGTTTTCACCAACTTTGTGAAAATGAGCACGTGTTCGCAGAAGCTCGTCCATCGTTTCCGCGCCATCTTCACAACTTTCTTCGCCTTCCTTCGGTTTTGTAGTTTTCTCTTTTGCTACAGGCTCCGCCGCCTTTTTCTCCTTCTTCTTTGGCTCCAAATCAGCAGCAGTTTTCTCGCCGAGCAACTCGACCAACCGACGATCGACCTCTTTTTTGATGTTTTGACCATCACCCCATGGAAGCATTTTTCGAACATCTCCTGCAAAACCATTTTATTATAAAAAATTAACTTTTTTAGGACGGGAAAGTCAGATTTTCATGAAAATTCGCTAATCTACGTGTTTTTACATTTAAAAAATCGATTTGCAGATGGTTTTTCGCTGAAAAATCTCCGAAAAGTGACGAAAATCGTTTTTTTAATGCAGAGGCTCATATTTTCAAATTGAAAGTTCGTTTTGCTAAATTTTCACCGAAAAGTTAGCAAAAAACCTGTTCAGTGGCTCGATCAGAGCATTTTCAGCAATTTTTGAGCTGAGATTCGGATTTTTCTTGCGAACAGACACAATTTTTAATGAAATCTGAATAAAAAGGAAAATTACCTAGAAGTTTTCCAACATTGAAGGCATATCTTTGTGCAACAATCAAATTTTTGTTATTATTTATAACTTCCGCTACCTGCAAACCATTTAATGCAAAAACGATCGAAAAAGTGATCACTTACAGCGTTTTCAATATCAGCTTGTGTAACAATAACACCAACACCACAACTCTTTTCGAAATCTTGAACATCGATTTGTTTAACAGCATGCGAGAGGAGATATTCGATTGAAGCTGATAGCTGAAAATCTGTTTTATATGTAAATCAGAACCATATCAATACCTGAGTCTCAGTTTTGATTTTGTCGCTGACAATATAATTGACAATCAACTCGGAGTGCTCACTAATTTGCGGCTTGATCTTCGTCGCGAGTTGATATAGTAAAGTTCCCTGAAATATTCATAATATAGAAATCTTTATGAGGAATTTTCGAACTTACAGTTTGTTTCGGCACATCAGTTGCCGTCTTTTTAGCCGATATTATGATTGACTTGATAATCTCACATAATTTGCTGTTTTTCAACGTTTCTTTTGCCTTTGATTCAGACAGTCCCAACCAAATAAGATCTTCGATTGACGACATTTTACCCTGGAAATGAATAAATTGTTTTGAGAGCGGAAAATATAGAGAAAGATTAAGACATTCGAGAAAACAAAGAAGACACAGGAACTCTGACGGTTGAAAAACTTTGAAGCGACACAAATTGGCTTTTTTTGAGCCAACTAATTGAAAATATCGGAAAATCTATAATATTTCGGTCGTACAACCAGGATTTTTGGTTTTGTGTAAAATTCAGCCGATTTTCATTTATAAGCTACGCAAACTGGAAGAAATAAGTAAAATCGGCCTCGATATGCATTCGCACCAGCGAGAGGGCTTTAAAATCACTGAAAAAGCAAATAAATTTAATTCCTATGGATTTATTTTCGAATATAAGTAGTTATAGGGAATTGCAAACGCGGAATCATATTTTAAAACAGTTTTTCATAAAATAAAAGCGATTTTTAGGCTAGCACAACGCAACAGGAGGAGAAAGACATGCGCAGCTGCGACGGGCTTTGAAAACTTTGAAGAAGCAAAAATAAATCAATTTTGAGGAAAATAAATTAGAAAAAAATCTAGCCATCTATAATTTTAACCAAAGAATTGAAACTTCGACTTAGATTTTCATAAAATTCAGCGGTTTTCAGGCTAACGCAGTTTTTAGGTTAAAAAACTGAAGGAAATAAGGGAAATCGGCCGTTGCAGCCGCACTGATGTTTTGAAACCTTTGAAAAAGCAAAATTAATTCAATTTTGAGACAAATAATTCAAACTGAAACTAATTCTATAGAATTTTAGCCAGAGAATCAACATTTTCGATCGGACTTCAATAAAATGTAGCGGTTTTCAGGCCCGCAAATTGAAATAAATGAATGTAATCGTCTTCAATTCTCAAGCGGCGATACAAAAACGGTTTTGAAAGCTTTAAAGAAGACAAATTAATTAAAATATCACTGGTTATACAGAATTTCGGCAATAGACTCGCAATTTTACAACAATTTTACATAAAATTCAGCGGATTTTCAGTCTTACACTGGGAAACAAAAAATGACAACAAACAATTTGAACACACGCGAATGAAGAAGTTGTGCAAAATAGCGAGAAAACAGAGTTGCGAAATTTTGCAACAGGCTGACGCGGAGCCTGCGAACTGCTGTTTCTCGATCCAATCGCCGCGCTAGCGGAAAATATTTACTCGCGTCGTCGAACGCTCTCTCGCTGATCACACACTCTCTCATTTCTCTGACCTGATCATTCTCTGGGCGCTCTGAGGCAAAATGTGTTTCGCCAGGAAATCGCGTATTTTCAAACAGATTTATCTTGCTTGCGACTCGAATTTAGGAAATTTGTGAAGATAAAAATTATATTTCAGCACACAAGCGATATTTCTGTTTGCAAAATCGAGTGAAATTCTTGAATTTTGACAAAATTTGGGTTTAAATTATTAAAAGTCAATATTCTATTGACTGAAAATGTAGCAGACACAGTAGGTTAAAGGCGCATGCCCAAACTGTGTATGCCTGTGTCTCGTAGCGACAGTTGAAGTCTGGAATACGATTTTCGGTGTAAATTCAAAGCAATTTCGGAAAACTGTCGTTCAAACAGATTCTTAGTATACAATGCCCATGCAATAAAAAGCAGTAGGATACAGTAAGTTAAAGGCACATGCTCAAAATGTGTTTGATGCTGTCTCGCAGCGAGAGTTGGAGCACATAATTTGAGTATGTGCCTTTCACTTACTGTAGCCTACTACTTTTTCCCCGTATTTGTCGTCGGTTCAGGTGCATTTCGTGCATTCACCACGACCTAATGTAACACAAATATTGAAACCCAAAAAACAAAAAGTTAAAACAAATCAACAACGTGAACTTTGCGTAAACAAGTACACTAAATCGCCACGTTGCAAAAAATGGGTATAAAAGGACTCGAAAATCAATGATAAGGCTTATCAGTTAGTGGACAACATCAACGAATCAACAACACAAGTGACGATATGGGCGACAAATCGGCATATATGTCCGCTGGTGGATATTCATCCGGATACATGGGCAGCAATGCCTCATCGTCTGGATATGCTCGCGAGGAATATGCACAAGGATCGGGTGGATCAAGCGGTGGTGCAAGCGGTGGAGGTGGTGGAGGTTAGTTGATAACACATCAATCTTGTTAACCGATAGTATCATATTATCAGTTAGTGGGATCAGTGATATAGAACTGATATACTCACTTTATCAGAGGATTCGGTCATCTGCTAGTCAGTTGATTCGAAGAATCTGGGAAATTGGTGTATCAGCCTCCTATCACTAACCTTATCAGGGATAAAGGTGCAAACTAGTCATCACTAGCTGATCACCATATCAGTTAGCATGATTACCCTTATCACCGTAATAGTGATAAGGTATATCAGGTGCACCTAACTCTCTGATATGCCCTTATCAGCTCCTTATCACCTTGTCAATACTATCATTCCAGGATCCGGAGGCGCCGGCGGACAAGTGTTCAAGGCCCGCACCGATCAATCGTGCTACCTGGGACCATAAGTCGAGAAGAGTCGAAAAAATGTTCAGCCCCTACATAGAAACACACACAATATATTTATAAAACCGTATAAATGACATTTTCGATTACAAGTAGATCATCTCGTATTGTTCACCCACTTCTTGTGGTGGTAGATAATAAAGACCAGGTATGCTGGAAAATGAACAGTATTCATGAGATTATGGTTTTTTTTAAAACTAACCACATTCCGTATGGTGAGTGTTGGATATGCAATATATTCAATCGTGTTGTATATGTGTTGTACGTCACAATCAACATCTTCTCATCATTGATCACAAATTTCGCTCTTTGCTCATTGTGTCGATCCGGCACTACTTCATACACCAATCCAGTCAACGTGATGTGTAGATCCTCTTTGACACCAAAAACCGCTGATGAGCCAATCGGATAATTCTCAATTATCCATTTCTGAAAATAATCTGGTCATGTTACGATTTACAAGCGTCGAGTATTTCGTCGCGGGCCTCGATTTTGTCTGCATGATCAGTGTGCCGTTCAGAATCCAAAACTCCGGATATTCCGAATCTCTTGATTTCGGGTATATCAGAATCTACCCGGATACCCGTTCGGGTGAATTCACGCATACCCGGAATATCCGGATTCGGATACGGGCAAATTCCGAATATGCTTCAAAGGAGTGTGGGGGAAAAACTATAAATGACTATTCTATGACTCGTATTGTGCATTTTCTGTCGTCTACAGTACCTTATTCTATTGATTTTTGCTCAAAACTAACGATTGGGCTATTCGTTGGGAAAGAAATCAGAAAATAATCAGATTCGGGTAACTTCGGGTATAATCCGAATCTACCCATCCTCGGTTCGGATAAGTTTTGGATATACCGGTTGGATCTCACACTCGTACCCGATTTACCCGGATACCTGAGTTTATCAGGAACCGTAGATTCGGAACTATACACTTGATACAATTTTGGAGAAACAGCTTTTTCGGGGAGGCGAAAGTTACCTGAATAAATTGTCGAATCCCCTGACATGTGATACTTGATTCGCGGATATGCAATTGATATGCCTTCAATGTCGTCAATTGTTCATTATTAATATCAGTTGGTGGCTCGATACCCAATTCAGCACAATTGATCACCTGTAATTTCAAAAGTTTACATTTGTCGAAACTCCAAAAAACCCTACTTGTTCCATTATTCCGAGTCCAATCAATGGTCCTGAATGATCCGAATCAGAATCCGATATAATATCGATATTTGTCACTCCGTGCTCGAGAAGGCCGATCCATTCGATTATTCTAACAGGTATATACTTGAAGAATACTACACGATCCGCTTTGATCCGAAAATTGTTGTCGATAGCATCAGTCGGTGGATACTGGAAAAAAAAATAAATGAGTATATCAGTTCTATATCACTGATCCCACTAACTGATAATATGATACTATTATCAGTTAACAAGATTGATAAGTGTTGTATCAACTAACCTCCACCACCTCCACCGCTTGCACCGCTTGATCCACCCGATCCTTGTGCATATTCCTCGCGGGCATATCCATTGCTGCCCATGTATTCGGATGAATATCCACCGGCATTAACTGATTTCCAATACCCCTGATATAGTGGATTTCCGTTCATATCACTGCTCAGCGGAAAATATGAAAATTCTTCTTGCTGATCAACTGATAATGTTATCAGTTATCATGATTTTGAACTAGTAACCGCAGAAACAAACTTTTTCATTGAAAAATATTCATTTTTGGTGTTAAAATACTCGTAAATCAGCTAAAACACAAGATCACAATAATACCCGAAATACAAAATAATAGTTACAAAACAAAAAAGTCGTTCCTTCTCTGAAAATGTTCCATCGACGGGAGAGGGAATGGGAAAAACGAGTCGGGTGATACGGTAGTTGTCGTCATTTCGAATGGATCGGCTGCAAACACCGTGACGCAATTGTGCAGATAATGATAATACTCACCTTGTTCTTCCTCATGGATTACGGTAGTTGATGACAGAGGTACTGTAGTTGTAGTCTCGAGAAGTGGGAAGAGGGAGCGGATGGCTCGGACGTCGTCGTCGCCTGGAAAATGCTCTTTAGAACCATAGAACCATAGAACCAATAAAAACAACCAACCTAGTGTAAACTTCGGATCATACGGTCTCTTGGCTGCATACATCGCCGCCCTTTCATCCATCGAATGTTCTAATCCTAACAAGTGTCCTATCTCATGTACTGCCGTTTGTAACAGATTGACACCCTCAACTGAATTCAGGCTCCATTGCTCGTCGGCGTCGAAATGGAGACGACCGTCACGTGGGTAGAAGGCGTGGGCAACGACACCGTCTGGAATAGGTTTAGGTCCATCTTTCCATCTCACAACAAAAAGACATGTTTTGGAACTACGGTACTCAAAGATATTGGATTTGAGGGAGTTGATGTGATTTTCGTCTTCTACTCGAGATCGTTCGGGTTTATTAGTTTCATACGAATCGAACTTTTGTAAGCACCTTCAATACAGTAGCCCATAAAACACCTAAAAATGGAATTCTTTTTAAAGGAGCATGCCGTAAAACTCTGATCTTCTTTTTGAGGGATTTCGGAAGTCTTTTCAAAATTCATCAATACCGATAATATTATGATCTACCACAAGATACGGTAGCTGTGGCTTGCAACTGAAATGCGCCTTTGAATAATATCTTACCACGAAAATACAAAAACTAGCAGAAATTTCCTATCATCAAACCTATCCTTTTCAGATCGAAATTAAAGCACAATTTCAGACAAACCAATATTTTCAGAGCGAAAATTCAAGTTTCAGACACAAATTAGACATATTTTCAGTCAAAACTACATGCTGAAAATCAAAATTGGAGACAAAATTCAGCCTCGAGTTCCACATATTTTCAGTCAAAAACTGTATACTGTAACTCATGCGCCTTTAAATATCGCACCACGAAAACACAGTATGTAGAGGAAAATTGAGTCTAATCAGTAATTTCAGATAGTAAGAAGAATATCAGATAGTATCTTATTTTAGTTATTTTAACGTTATCCTAACCATGTCCCTTTAAATTCTACTTCTCTTCGTCTCTCTATAACGAGAAGTCTCTGGAAGAATTTCAGATAATTCGTCATATTTTCAGCCAAAAACTAAAAAAAGCTTCAACTAATATTCCACTACGAAAACACATAGACTAGCTTAAGTTTCTGTCTAAACCTATGGGTTTTAGAACTGAATTAAACTACAATTTCAGACAAACCAATATTTTCAGAGGAAAATTCAAGTTTCAGGCAGAAATATGTCATATTTTCAGTCAAAAATTAAAAGCTGAAATTCCAACATACCTTGTCCATCAAATGGATACCCATCCGAGTGATCACCCTTCTTAAATTCAATATAAATATCCGGCTTCTTCTCACTTTTTTTGCCATTTGGTATTTCCTCGAATTCGACTGATGATGCACTCGACCATTCGTTGAATGCCCTGTGCATTGTGTTTCTGTAATGTTCCTTTAAATACAGTACACTCATAATGGGTTACTGTACTACTTTAAAGGCGCATAGACTTACCTGACAATGAAAATATCAGCTTCAATCAAATTCGTTGGCAGCAACTGCCATGTCAATTTTCTCTTCTTCCATCGTTTCGCTCGGATTACTGTAGCCATATACTGTACTTCTTCCTACAGTACCCCTACACCTACCGTATCTCTTCTCCCTTCCACCGATCGTTTGATCTACCTGAGCAATGTGAGGAGCCGCCAAAATTGGCGAATGATCTAACAAAAGTAAAAGAGGCAGAAGAAGCATAGTAATAGGAATGAGAAGAAGAAAACAAGTGTGAAAAACGAATGGAGACGCATATGTATAATAGATGTGAAAGTGAAAATCACTCGCCCTCCCCCTCCAAATAATGTCAATGGCAAGTTTTATTGTTTTGGAATCATCGCAATGGCAGCGCGACGCACTGCGTGGGGTTCGAACCCGCGAGTGTCTGCCCACCGCGGCTCGGCAGGCAAAAGCGTAACCACCTGAGCTACGCCTGTCACTTTTACAGCATGAGTAAGTTGCGTACAAGTAAGCGGTCTCCGCCATCATTCATGTGGCAAGGTCAGTCGGTATATTACAACAACTTTTATGTGTGTTCGTGTTCATTTAGCCGCACGCAGAATACCCATCTGATTTTTCTCTAACTCTCTCATTTTCCCGTACTCTCTACAACTTTCGCTAACTTATTACAGCTTCTTAATCGATGTTTTGGTGTGGCAAAGGAAAAACTGAAAAAAAACTTGGCAGAGAGGGAAAAAAGTACTGTATCATGTGATATGGACATCCACCCGGAACTGATTAGGTGATATGATAATGGATTTGAGGTGATTAGGATGGACGAACAAGTGTTTCAGTGGAGCGCATTTGCAGTTTTACGGTTTTTTAGTTTGAAAACGATTGGAAACTTCAAAAAATGCAAGTGCGCTCCATTGAAATTTGTCAAATTCGTGTAATTTTGCAGGCGGAATCGCGGAGTGTCGTTGATCTTCTAAAAAAAATTCAAAAATTGCAAAAAATTGCAAAAAAATTTGCAAAAATTTCTTCTGAAAAACGCAAACGCGCTCCATCGAACTCAAGCGGAATTACGGTGCTTCGTAATTTTTTTCTGGCAAAATTTAAAAAACACAACTGAAGAATGCAAGTGCGCTCCAACAAACATTCATCGGAAAGGCGGAGTATCGTTGTTTTCTGAAAAATCTTCAAATATCAAATATTGCTCGATAAATAACGCAAGTGCGCTCTGTCGAACTCTAGCGGAATCACGGATTGTCGTCGTTTTTCTTTTGAGATTTTTTCAAAAATCGCTATATCGGGCTGCAGGTGCGCTCTATCACACAACCATCGGAATCGCGTAGTGTCGTAGTCTGTTCAAAAATCAACCACCTCCGATGCAAACGCGCTCCATCGAACAAACGAAACAGCATATGATATAGAGAGACGCAGAGAGTCAATGTTTTCTGCTCCTTTTCCGGTTTTTTGTCATTCGATTCGAATCTAAAACGCCATGATCATGATAACAATCTGTGGATATCTTGTCTTGCATAATAATTTGCATAATATAGCCGCCTCTTGTTGCATATATATGCATATATATTCACAAAAAACCAACCGGAGGAGTATTCTCGAGGGAAATGGACAAAAGAGTCAACTTGTATCTGTTCATTTTGTTTTTTGCACTACACTCATTTTCAACGAGTCTAGTTCCGTTTTATCTGATTTTACTGGTTGACTGAGTATCAAATGTGAAATGCGCCTCTATGTATAGAGTTCTGTGGGTCTCGAGTGGAAAGAAAGTTCTCAACTTGTTTCCAATAATTAGCTCAGTAACATATCGATAATACTGTACCAACATAAAACATGTTTTTCGCTTCGAAACCCAAAAGAGGCTTAACAACTTTGCCTACAGTAACCCATCATAATTGACGACAAAATGCAGAATCAGCAGCAGAACTAACGAAAAAATGTACTAAAATGATGAAAAAGCTATTTTTTTGTGCAATTCGTCGTCAGTTGTGTTGTATTATGTGCATACACTTTTGAACATTTTCACACATTTGATACTCTGTCAACAGCTAATTTCGCAATGTCTTCAAAGTTTAAAAAAACATTTTTTGAAACCAAAAATGTTGCATGCTCCTCTAAACGATCTACAGTACCCCTCTTCAAAGGCGCACACTTCCTCTCTATTTTCAGCTGTCGTGTTCCTTTAAACGCTTTCTACAGTACCTAATAACGATTTAAAGGCAGATACCTTCTGATTAGGGTATTTTTCAAGGTTCCAATTAGTTTCAAACAATTTTCCCATCATACTGCCATGCTCCTTTAAATGCCTATTATACATTACTACAGTACTCCTCTCTTATTGACATTAAAGGCGCATACCTTCATTTCTAGAAAATTCAAAATCTCAAACTTCTACTATAGTTAGTCATGAATTTCCCATGCTCCTTTAAACATTTACTACAGTATACCTACAGTACTCCTTGATGACTTTAAAGGAGCATCCCCCCATCCATCATCCCTATCACATGTTCTATTTTGTCAGTGTGTTTTGTACATCCATCATTTGTGTCCTTTTCTTCACTTCTAACGAATTCGACGGAAGAAGGCGCAAAGAAGCAAGAAAGAACCGAGTATTTCGGGTCATTTTTTTCGACATATCCAAAAAATCTTCTTTTTTTGTGTGGGTGTATGGAGTTGAGGCACCCAGTGGGTGTATCCAAAATCTGAATTTTTTCTATATTTTCGTGATAATTTCAGCAGGATACGGATCCATGATCAATTATTGAAAATCAAAACGGAAAATTTTCAAATCACATCATTTTTAGATTTTTAAAACGAAAAAATTCACAGATTTAACATTTCAGTTATTTACTATCAAAGTGGACGGAGCCTATTTCTCCATAGGATTCGAAGAATCAACCTGTTACAGTAGCCCTAAACTACAGTAATCCACTAGATACAGTATACATGACGGTACAGTAATCGAATAGGTTTTGAGTTGAAAATTTGATACTGTTCTTCTGAAGCTACAGTAACCGAAAGATCGTGATACTGTAACACAATATCTACCGTAGTAATTGAACTAGTCAACTATCTTTACTATTACTAATGGAAAACTTCTGTCAGTCTGTGACTTTGTCCGCGGCGATTTCTCGGGCAGTTTCCATCCGATTTTGCCCAAATTTGACAAGGGGTTCAGAAATGGTGTCGCGAAGGTGCACGAGAAATATCTAAGTGATCGATGCAGTCGTTCCCCTTCCAGAACCGATTTTCAGATTTAAGCCTTACATTTCCATGTTTTCATTTTCAAAAATTAAATGTCACGCTCTATTTCGAAATGTTTTTGTTCTTTTTTTGACATTCATTTTTAGAAATCAGAAATAATCATCACCGTAATCAGAAATGACTATTCACATGCACTAACATGGAAGGTTCGTTTACCCTCCGGTTGGGAATTTGCTGAAAATTGTGTGAGAGGTTCGTGGTGGTGTGTAAGGGAAAAAATTCCCAGCCGGAGGGTAAAAGTACCTCCCATGTAAGTGGTTTTGGTGCTCAGTATGCACCATGACGGCGACACCATAGGAGAGGGGGGGGGACCCGTTTCTGAAAAAATTTGCTCGCCCAGCCCTGATTGAAATCGAATGGGATAGTTGAAACCGGGGTCTTCGATAGGGAAAGATTCGGGTTTTTTGAACAAATGAATTGAGTTGTTTTTAAGTTTATGTTGACTTTATTGTGTTGTCTTTTTCAAAATTTCATCGAAATCGATCCCAATAACCAACTAAGCCAGAAGGAAGTGACGGCGAAGCCGGCACGCACCTTCTGGTATACAGTAATCCTAAATCTACAGAACTTAAAAACCTAGGAATTTAGTATCTATAGTGACAATGTTCTACAGTAGTCCCTACAGTAGTACAGTATTTCAATAGATACGGTAATTGGACAGATACAGTACTCAAAACACTACCGTAACCCGGTTCAAAATCATAATCCCCATTCCTCCTTCTTCAATGTTCCTAGAATTCAAAATATCAAACAGCTACAGTAATCCGAATAACTACAGTAACCCAACAGTAGTTCATCAGTTACAATATTTGAGTATCTACACCTAACCAGTGAAAATAGTAACTAACGCCTACAGTGGTCCAATCTTTACAGTAAGCCAACAGCTACAGTGAATGACTACAAAAACTGACTTCTACAGTACCCCAAAACCCGCATCGGGACAGTTCCACTCAAGACCATCCAGACCACAACCTTTCATACCCTCCTCCTTCAATGTTCCTTGTTTTCGCACCCCTTTGCTCCATCTTCTTGCTCCATGAGCCCCCCCCCCCCCCACCAACTGTTCATAGATCACTATTTCCCGTTGCCCATCTCCCAAAAAAAAAAGAGAATGTTTATGTATATTTCCGGATGTCTTGTGATAATATTATTTCTTTTTTTGGTTTTCTCCAACAAATTTTTGGTCCACTGATTGTTTCTTCTTTTCACATTTTTCATAAATCACATCTTTTCATGGTTCATTTGAGCTCGAAAAAATATTTTTTCGGATTTTTGGATTTTGATGAGGGTTACGGTAGGTCAAAACTTCCGCAATGTTTCGCATTCACGCTCTATTGAACAGTAAGAGAGTGTGAGAATTGTAGAGACACAGACATGCTCCTTTAAACCCTTTTTCTTTGCATCTCTCCTCCTCTCGCACTATTTTTCTGGAAATTTTATTTCCAAAAATGTCTGCGTCTCTTCACCAAACACACTATTTCCTTCTATCAAGGCAACATTTTTTCTGAAAATTGCCGGATTTTCAGCAAAATGATGGTGGTTTGACTATGCCGAAATCTGAAAAAATGCTTTAATTCTCTCTGCGTCTCTTCGTTACACACACTATTTCGCCTGTACCTGTATTTTATGCTTCTTTAGAACTTTCCTCCCTGCGTATCTCCAATCCTTACACTATCTCACTTATGCTCCTTTAAATCTCATATCTTTGCATCTCTCAAATATACTTGTTATGTCACCAGGAAAATTTCTTAGTTGTTTTCTCTGCGTCTCACTATCTTCCTCAATATTTCTCCATGTCCCTTTAAATATGCCATTCTGCGTCTCTCATATTCCATTACTATCTCACCTATGCTTCTTTAAAGTTATCTTCTCTGCGTCTCTCAATATACCTAACTGCCTTACTATCAAAAATACAATTGTAGCTCGTTGTGCTCCTCTAAACCCTCCATCTCTGCGTCTCTCCCCTTTTCACACTCTCTCACCTCCCTTATCTACAGTACCCCTCTCAATCCATTCCATATTGTTTATCATTCCTTCCATTCCATTCCATCCATATCATCCTCACTTCCTTCTTCCTTCATTCATTATCTAGTCATTCATTTCTCTGTCCTTCTCCATCCCTATTTGTGTGTGTTTCTATTCCGAAACACAACAAAAAAACCAAACTGCTCCATAAATCAACTGGCCACCCCTTCGAACAATCGCCTTCTCGTTGTTTTTTCTTTTTCGTTTTTGCAGATTGTTGTCTGAAAATGAGAGTTTTTTCTCACTATTTTTGACTTGAAACCGATGAAAAGCGCATGCGTTCGTGGAAATTTCGATATTTTAGTCCAAAAAACCTTCAAAATCATAAATTTCACATAGTTTTGATGGTAACCCTCCTTTAAGGTGTGTGAGGTGTGTGCAAGCGCGCTCCACCGCACACTAGATGAAAATACCGTTTTTCAGCGCTTTTTCGAGATTTTAACAGTAAATTTTGACTAATTTGAGGGAATTTCAATTATTTCTAGCTGAAATTTTACTTTTCAGCCGTGTTTTGTCTGAAAATCGCTAAAAATCTTTTTTTTCGATTTTTTCAGCCAGTTTTAGCGATTATCAGACAAATTACTTATTTCATAAATTTTTTTGCTATTGAAATCCACTTTCAGTCAATTTATTCAATATCAAACTGTACATGATGTGTGCAAGTGCGCTCCAATGAGAATTTTTTGAAAATCGTGATTTTCAGCAATTTTTTGAGGTTTTTTCAGCGAAATGTGCGATTTACAAGTTTTTCACAGTAATACAAGAGGGTTTTTCTCATTTTTTTGACGTAAAACCCCTCCTTTTTTCACTTTTCCGCCACTCAAAACTACATTCTTCTGGTCATTTTCATAGGCATTCTTTGTTCTTCCCTCACAAAACTGTTCCCTTTTTTCTATCAGTGTACTCGAGAAAGCAAACAAATCATTTTACAACAATAAACCTTGCACCGCTCAAGAGTTTATGACGAAACAATTGCGGCGGCTAAACCTAAACATATTCATTTGCACGTCTCTCTTTCCTTTTTCCTTATTTAATTGGAAAACTATCAAATTTCTCGTGTGCTGAAAAAACGCGAGCCGGAAACTTGAAACTTTCGGGTGTGTTGAGATTCTTCCATTTCCCCAAAACGCGTTTTTTCCGCCGCAACAACACCAACTTTCACACCATGAGCTTCAGTGTGCCTGTAGCTCGGTCGGTTACGCTTTTGCGCGTCGCGCCGCAGGCCGCGGGTTCGACACCCACCCAATGCGCAACGCAACAAAAAAACGAGTTTCCTCGTCGTAAAAATATGTGCAACACAGAAAACAATCAGCTTTTCGGCGTAGAGGGGCCCGCCGAGACAATTTGATCATCTGAGAACTCTCCCGTCGTCAACTTCATCATTCGACCAAAAAGAAGCGGCGGCATTTCTCATCATACGCCATTTTTCAATTAGCATTTCCTTTTTTTGCTTCCTCCATTATTAGGCATGGAATATCAAATGAGCCGTCGCTGATGCTCAAAAAAAATTGAAGTGCATTTTTCCCACCAGTTATTTTTTCGCCTCAGGCAAACTGTTATGCAACAATAACATGCGCATAAAAAGTAAACAATGTCGCTTTTTTTCCTTTTTCCCAGGCAGGATTGTCTGCCAAAATGTTCAACAACATGAGGATTACGGTGGGCCGGTTTAAAGGCGCAGGCGTGAGAATGTAGTAGGGGTACGGTAGATCTGGGATTAAAGGAGCATGGCGGTTATAAAAGGAGTGGGCGATGTGTGGATCAGAGATCCCGAAAACTTTGGTTTTTGGAGTTTTTGAATCTTGTTCGGTGGAGCGCTGTTGCATTATTTAATTTTGTGAGTGAGACAGTGTATGGCCTGAAGAGACGCAGACATATAGCACTATGCGCCTTTAAAATATCTTGCCACGAAAATCCAAAAACAGTTGATTCTATGACCATACATTTTTAATCAGGATTTTCAAATTTTCGAGTTTGTTCGGTAGGGCGCGTTTGCATTTTCCTCCAAATTTTGTAGTGAGATAACGCGTGAAATGAAGATACGCAGAGATATTACTCCATGCGCCTTTAAACTTTTGTCAATTAAAAAAATTGAATTTTGCAAATATGTTCAATGGAGCGCACTTGCACCATTCCTCAACCCATTTTCGTCCCTGCTTCTTTAAAATATCCCACCCCGACCCCTCTTTTTCGCTGTCGAACCCCTCGTGGGTCTCACCACGAAAACTATCATATCCTCCCTTTAAAAATGTCATCCTCCGAAATCGGAGTGCATATATTGTCATTCGATACACATATCATTAACCCGCCACCCACAAGGCGAGAGAGTGTGTGATACAGAGAGACGCAGACACGCTGATCAGATGATGGATGAGCTATAAAAAGTGCTGTGAGAAAAAACAACAAAAACGGCCCCATAGTGGGGGGGGGGGGAGGATATTTAATTGAATTTTCGCCTCCTCCTCCTTCTGCTTTTTGTGTGTGTGAGGGTGTCCTCCTCCTCCTCCTTCTCCATCTTATATCCATCCTTATCCACTCGATTGTTGTCTCATCTTGATTTTTGGCTTCTTGAGAAAGGGATGAGTAGGTCAAATATGGTTACCCCACGCCCCTCTCTTTTTTGGTCTGAAAGTTCAACTATTTTCAGAATCCTCTCTTTCCTGTTTTTCGAGCCCAGTGCAAATCTGTGGCGGTAGATCAAATTTCAGGGCTCATTTTCGGAGCTCGAAAACTTCTACAGTAGTCTTTCTTCTTGAGTTTAAAGGCGCGTACAGAATTTTTTAAAAATTTTTCAAATACTCAGTTTCTGAGCCTTGTTGCAAGTACGCTCCATTGATAATCGGTGACAGTAAAGCAAATTCCATGCTCATTTTTGGAGCTTTTTAGTTTTGAAATCTCAACTTTTGTGTGCCCCAACGTTTTTTTCACAGAAATGTGTAATGCTCCTTTAAAGGAATTACAGTACACCTCTCTCTTTCTTCTTACAACTATCTTTAGATTATTGTCACTGTCAGAGTTTTTGAATTCTCAAAACTTTCGCGTTTTGTTGAAAGTGTGCTCCATTGAGAATCTGAGAGAGTAGATCAAATTTCATGCTCATTTTGGAGATCCAAGCTCTTTCTCCCAGAAAATCTACAATGCTCCTTTAAACGATCTACAGTACCCCTCTCTTTTAAAGGCGCATACACTTTTTTCTTTGTTGTTTTCAGTTCAAAAGTTATTTTGTTGCAAGTGCGCTCCATTGAGAATCTGTAGAAGTAGGTCAAATTTGATACAAGTGCGCTCCAATGAGAATTTTCAGTTTTTCGAAATTTCTGACATTCTTGAGTTGGATCCACAGTTTTTTATGATTCTCAAAAAAGATGGAAAAGTATGCAAGTGCGCTCTACTGCGAATTCGTTGAAAAACATGTTTTCATTGTAAAATTCCTCAAAAAACCATTTTTTTCTGCAACTTCAACGCTTGAAAACCTACAGCTACCCTGCTCCTTTAAACCATCTACAGTACTCCTCCCTCTTTAAAGGCGCACACCCTCTTTTTCCCCTTTTGTTCGATGATTCTTGTTGTTTTTCGATCGAGTTGTAGGTCAAAACCACATTTCTTCTTCTTTTTTCGTCGTCTATTTGTCTTGTATCAAGTTCAATTTCGACACATTTCAGAGAAAAAACTGAAAATAGTTGACACAAGAAAAACACTTTTTTCTTGTTTTTTGAACTGAAAATGAGAAGCGTGCTCATTTTTTTTTTGGATATGTATTGTAACATAATATATACATAGGGTATATATTGGTGTGCACTTTCGTGTCGAGACCAATCAAATCACAATTCGTCTCTTTTTTTTCTCGGATTTTTTGGGGATCAAACGTTTTTTGACTCCATTTCTCATTAGCTTTTTCTCTCAATTTACAGTACTATTTTCCACTCGAGACCCAAAAAAACGTACAATATTTCCTGCAAGATCCCACATTAAAGGAGCATTTGTGATCTGGGTACTGTAGTAGTTTAAAGGAGCATCACTGGTTTCAGAGATACAATTTTCCACTAGAGACCAGTCTAATTTTTCTGAAATTTGGAAATGTTCGAATTTCTTTTTCTAGAGTTCAGTGAGCTCAAAAAAGGTTCAGCAAAAATATCTGAAATTTTCAGCCATATTTCAGTTTAAAAAATACCAAAAATTTTTGACACAACAAATCTGAAACGTCCTGAAAGTTCATAATTTTTTTTGAAATAAACACTGTCTGCGTCTCTCCACTTCCTACACTATCTCGCTCTCTCCCTCAAAAACAGCAAGTGTGCTCTATTGTACACTACACTTAAAGTATGTGTATCTCATAAATATAAATATAAATAGAATAAATCTATAAATATGGGTGTGTGTCATGATGACTACTCAAAGATCATTGAATGTTCTAGAAGCCACTTTTCGTTAATTTTGTGTTGTTTTTATTTTTCTACGTAGCACTGATATGATTAGTCAGTGTTTATACTGGAAATAAGGCAAATGTGTTATTTTTCAAAAATAATTCGAACTTTTAGTACTTTTACGATTTTTTGTGTCAGAAATTTGAAATTTCTAGGAATTTATTTTGCTGAAAATTGACTGAAAATCGGCTAAAAATGCTTCAATTCTCACAAAATGGATGAAAGTGGGAGTTAAACCGAATCCTAAGCCTAAACTGAAAATCGGCGATTTTCGAAAAATTTTCTTTTTTCTGGGATTATCAAAAATGATACAAACTGAAATTTTTCAGCGATGTCTGAAACTTTTTTCAATTAGAAAATTTTTATTTCAAAATTCCAAATGTTCAAGAAATAGTGTTGTATATAGAGAGACGCAGACACTTTTTTCATCATGCGCCTTTAAATATCTCACAACGAAAACTGAGAAAATTCCAGAAACATGTTTTTTCCCTAAGATTTTTTTTTGAAACTAGTTTTTCTGTGCAATTCTCAATTTCCGTTTTTTCCATTATTTTCAGCCAAAAATTTTTTTGCTCTGAGTGTGAGCAAGTGAAATAGTGTTAGAAATGGAGAGACGCAGACATTTTCACTCAAAAAATTGGAATTTTTTTGCTGAATTTTCAGCCAAAAAAAAACTTCCATAATCCACAAAAAAAAACAATTACATGTGTGAATGATGACCAAAAAAATTTTCAGCACAAAAGTTTTTCTGACTGACTGAAAAAAATTGGATGATGACGCAAAATAATGTGTATTTTGTATTATCATAAATCGTCCGAATAAGCCGTTTTAGATGGAAAAAAGAGACACAATCCACATTTTCAGCCACATTATTTTTTTGGGTCTGACAACGAAGAATGTTCGTGTCGAGACCCAACTGCACTTTTCTGATGATGGCTGGAGGTAAACCTAAACCTAAGCCCTAAATGTCAGAAGGCGGATATGAGTTGTTAGTGTTCATTTTTTATGACGATTTCCGGGTTGGTTTTTTGTAAAGGATTATTCTTTTCCAGTCGAGATCTTTTCATGGAAGGACCCAATTTTCAGAAAATTTGAAATTTTTAGATTTTCGCTGCGAAACCCTAACTAAAGTACTGTAGACTAGTAAGAAAATTTTCCAGAAATTTGGCCCCAAATTATTTGATCTACCTCAAAATTACAGAAAAACTTCCTTATCTAACAAAAAACTTATCTAACACTTTAAAAATCGACATTTTTAGTCAGGGTCTCGCCAGAATATCATTTTATTTTCCAATTTTCGGGTTACTGTAGGCGGTTATCGTGGTGCATTTTTGCGTCACGGTGTTTGCACACTTTTTTTAGAAAGATATACAAAAGTTCAGATTTTTGATTGAATTTTTGAATTTTCTGAATTTTTTTGGAATTTTGGGAAAGTTTTGAAAAATACGCACAGCATACTTTCTGATCTACAGTAAGTCTCGGGTTACTGTAGGTGGTGCCGGTGCATTCTGCCGTCAGGGTGTTTGCACAATTTCTTGTCATGATCTACAATATGATTGTGTCCCTCTTAAAATTACAGTAGTCTGAAAGTCTTCATACCGCAATAAAAATTTCTACAGTACCCCAGAAGTTTTCACGTCGAGACCCAGATAACTCAAATTTCATCTAGTCTCACAAAATCGTAGATCACAAATTTGGAGCTAAACCTATTTCCATCCCATAACTCAAAAATAGATCCATTTGTTTCATCTAATTTCCTCCCCATATCCATATTTTTGTTCATTTCACATCAATAATTCGAGTACATTTATCCACCCAACTTTCGTCATTTGAGGCCCTTTTGAATATTTCATACTTCAATTCATCTCCCATTTTTTCAACTTTTTCCATCAAAAATTTTTTTTGTTTTTATCCAATTTTTGCATTCATTTCCCACGTTTTTCCCGGAAAATCCTATTGTGATTCATATATATCAATATATATATATATTTGTTTTTGTACACCACTTGCCTCATTTCCCTTCTGATCTACTATTGTTCCGTTTTGGATTGTTGATAGAAGAAAGAAGGAATCTATGAATCTATGAATCTATGAATCTATGAATCTATGCCTCCTCCACTTTAATCCCCTCCCAATTTCCGTCACCATCCGCCCCCTATTTCACAGGTTTCCCCTTATTCTCTCTCTTGGTCATTTGTAGTATGTACATAATACAAATTATTCATATTTATCTAATTCCTTCTTTTTTTCTAAGAATATCCACCCTCAAAAGAAATCGTAAATTGTTGAAAATCCATTCTTTTTCCCACAACTATCAAATTTTCGCGTCTCGAGACATTTTTTTCGCATTATTCAAAAGTACGCTTTTATTTTCCAGAAAATTCCGTTTTTTCGCAAATCGACGAAAAGCAATGGGCAACGAAAACTCATCACTCGTGAAAATACGACGGGGGAGTAAAGATAAGGATGCGCAGGTGATTATCACTGATTGTGGAACAGCTGATAACAAAAATGGGTATGTCAAATTTTTTTATCGAGTTTTTTGTCGTTCAGTTTTTCCAATATGTTGGATTTTTTGAGTTTCTATCTTTCTGAATAGTTTGTATATTTTTCAATATTTTGATTTTTTTGTTTGGAAGTTTTCTTTTTTTTTACTCCATCCAAGTTTGCATCTATGACGATTTACTTGATTGATACTTATCTTGTTATGTACCTTTAGTACAGTATCCAAACCCTTGCATACTGTTTTAAAGGCGCATAACTTTTGTAGATCAATATCGTACTGAATTTTCAACTGAATTGAAGTTTGAAGTTTTATGCTACAAAATTTCAGCATGTTGATTTCGTTTCAAATGAGCAATATTTGATTATGAGATGGCATTTTTTCCATCCCCTGTCGATAAAGCTCATCATACTGTCATATCATCATCAGTGTAGGATCCCCTTTTTTGCTCTGATAGAAGTTTTAGACATTTCAAAATTGTTTCATAGAGCTGAATTACAGATAAACTATTTCTGAGACCCATAATTTTTCGGGGTGAAGTTTCTGATTTCTGAGAAAAAGATGACCATTCATCTCATTCTTCAAAAAGTACTACGTTGAGCCCAATTTTTGATGCAATTTTTTTGATTCAACATTCTTTCAATCCCAGTTTTGTTAAATTTCTATGTTCTGATACCCCTCTCATATTTTCCATGTAATGTAGTTTGTATCTTTGAATGTAATAATTCATATAATTCCCATCTTGCTAACCATCCAATATTCTCTACAAGTTTAATAGCCGTGTGAACTTCTTCCATTTTTTATTCCCATTTTCATCAGCTGCTCCGCGAGCATCCATAATTCCACAATCCTTCTTCAACATAGCTGAACCTAAACCTAAATGAACGTACACCAACCATCCTAAAACTAAATCTCACCTCGATCCTTCTTCGAATTATCTAAACCTAAACCTAAAAGTTAACTTTCCATCTCTCCCTCAGCTAAACCTAAAACTAACTTATTCCATTCTTCACTAATCATATGCCTAAACCTATCATACTCCATCTCATGCTCACCCTAAACCTAACCTAACAAATTCCTTCCCTTGCTTAGCTAAACCTAAACCTAACCCCATTCAAATCTCATTTTTCCTAAGCCCAGCCTATTCCATCCATCCCTTATCCTAAACCTAAACCCAAAATTGTTCCAGCCCAACTCGAAAAAAACGTCAAATCAAAAACATTTCCCCTCCACTCAATTCTCCTCTATTCAAAAAAAGTGTGTGTTTTTATCTTTTTTTTTCTCTGCAAAAGCCCAAAGCTGGAATATCCTACCAAACCAACAGAAGAAAAAGAGAAAATGTGGTGTTTACCAGCCGTTTGTAGACTCAATCCTCCACCCTCACTTTCTTCTTTTCAATAGGCGAATGAAAAAAAGAAGAGGGGTTCTTTCTTCTTATTTCCATATCTTCTGCTTTAAATATTCTGTTTTTTTTGTGTTGAGTGAAGATGGAAAAAAAGAATCTATGAAGTTTTGTGAAGATATGGTTGATTCTATGGTTCTATGGTTCTATGGTTCTATGGTTCTATGGTTCTATGGTTCTATGGTTCTATGGTTCTATGGTTCTATGGTTCTATGGTTCTATGGCTCAGTATTTCTATGATTTTATAGATCTATGGTTCTATGGTTCTATGGTTCTATGGTTCTATGGTTCTATGGTTCTATGGTTTAGTATTTCTATGATTTTATAGATCTATGGTTCTATGGTTCTATGGTTCTAGTTCAGTTAATTTATAGGTAGTTCTATGAAATTCTATGCAGTTATATGAAGTTATAAGACTTTATATTCTGTTTTTGTTCGAGTGAAGAATATTTGTTATCCCAAATACATTTGATTTTTTAGTGGTTTGTTAACAGATTTTTCCAAAATCAAGCTCATTCTTGAAATGATCATTTGAAAGGAGAGTCTTCTTTTTTTGTTGATATCATATATTTAGATATTTTGCTTTTAATTTCGCGGGATTTTTTGTTTGAAATTCTGGAATATCATTTTTGGTTCTATGAAGTTCTATGAAAGTTCTATGGCGATTCCATAGGTCTATGGAAGTTCTATGGAGCTCTTGGAGTTTTCCGCCAGTTCTACGGAAATTCTATGGAAGTCCTCTGAAGTTCCATCAATTATCTATGAAGGTCTGTAACGTTTTGTTAGGTTCTATGAAATCTTCTGAAGCCCTATGAAATTCTATGAAGTTCTATGAAGTCATTTGAAATTCTATGAAATTACTAGTTCTATTACGCAGCTCTATAAAGTTCTATGATTTCATATGAAGTTCTATGAAATTCTATGCAGCTTATTAAAGTTCTATTAGTTTTATCTTGATCAACACACAACTAGTGTGACACTTTTTCTAGAAAAAAAATCATCCTTCTCAACTTAGGTTTAGGTCCTTCTCTAAGAAGTGGTCAGATGCACCATGACCGGAAATTTCATGATCAAGCAAGAATTCTATCAAATCCTTTTTTCATACATGTTTCTTCAAATAATCAACCAGATTTTCGACCTCGAAAAAACCATTTTCATCTTCTTAGTCACCGGAAATTTGATGAATTATGTAAATTTCACATTTGACAAACACTCGAAATTTTCGATTCTTCAATCTAAAAATAGAAATTAAATGTGTGCATTATGTCGTCAAATATGTTGTATTATAATATCTACCGTACTCCTCAAGGAAAATTCTGGAATTTTCATCTGAAAACTCATTGAAAATTCACCAAAATTATCATGTTGACACACTCCGAAGAAAGTGGTTTTCGCGAAAAAAGATGCATAAATTATCAAATTTCCGCTCTATCATATGATCATCAAATGTGTATTTTTTCGAGTGGGCGAAGAATTTTGGATTCATAGATTCCGTAGAATCCATAGAATCATAGAACCATAGAGCCATAGAATCATAGTACCATAGAACGATAAAACCATATAATCATAGAAACATTAGATAAACTTCAAAACATTTCATAGAACTTCAGATAGTTTCATAAATTGTAATAGAATGTCATAGAACTTCCATAGAACGTCCATAGAACTTCCATCCAGTTTCATAGAATTTCCATAGAATTAAAATATTATATAAGTTCATAAAATTTTATAGAGTCGCATAGAACTTTACAAAATCGCAGAAAATTCGAAAAAAAACTTGATAGAACTTCCATAGAATTTCAAAAAGGTTCCATAGAACTTTCATAGAATCATAGATCCATAAAATCACAGATCTCCATGTTCAGAGTTTCGTATTATCATAGATCTTTGAATTCATAGAACCATAGAATCTCGTCGTCTCCTGTTTTGCTGCAAGATCAAAAATCGCTTTAAAAAGCGTAGGAGAAGGCGGATGGGGTCCCGTATCGGACCCTCTTAAATTCAATTCTTTTTCGTTCGCTGCTCATCTCTTTTTTCCCATTTTTTTCACTTTACTAGTAGTCTAGATTTCTTTTTTTTCCACTTTGAGAGGTGTTGAAGGTCCCCCAATTCGGATGTTTGGTGTTTTTTTTGTGTGTGTCGGACCCCATTAGTCCCGTCCTTTTTTGTGTTATTTTCGTGTTCTTCAAATTATTCGCTCATCAGACCGCATATGTGACTCTTTCTCTGTTTATTTTTCCGCTGCCGTTCAATTATCATGATTACGGGTCCCCCACCCGCCCCCACACAAAAAACTTTGACGGCAGGGTCCACCATTTTTTCTAATCCAACTTAATGTATAAATGACTAAATTATTTATGAACTCCTTCCATTCCTTCCTTACCCTAAGATACTTCCATCTATCTTCTTTTTCCATCTCAATATACTTATCTAATGTCCTTGCCAAGGTTCTATGGTTCTATGGTTCTATGGTTCTACGGTTCTATGGTTCTATGGTTCTATGGTTCTATGGTTCTATGGTTCTATGGTTCTATGGAACCTAGTGGTTCTATGGTTCTATGGTTCTATGATTCTATGGTTCTATGGTTATATGGCTCTATGGTTATATGGCTCTATGGTTCTATGGTGTTATGGTTCTATGGTTCTATGGTTTTATGGTTTTATGGTTCTATGGTTCTATGGTTCTATGTGCTTTTCAATTATCATATTTAGGTCCTTCCTATGCATTTTTGATCATGTGCCTTTAATCCATCTACAGTAATCTTTCATGTTCCCATTGAGACCCAAACTACAGTACACCTAAACTTATCTAATATCATTCCAGTCATCATCCGGTATATCGGAAGAAGTCTCGTCGAAGTGTCAGCCAATCTCGACCAAGTTCCGCCATTTGTCAGGATTTGTCGAATCAAAGGCGTCCATTGGTACCACCAATTCCATCTTTGATCCAGGCACAGGAGGATTCATTGAGTATTGGATCGAGGAAAAGTTCAGGTTTGTATTTTTTTTGTTGAGGCATTAGAATACGAAATTATTTTGTTATTGAATAGTAGATATTATAGAATAATCTTTGGATTCAGTTTTTTTGGTTTTATGCGCCTTCAATACAGTATCCTAAATATTGGTATACTGTATTAAAGGCACAGGCTATGTAGGCCAATATGTGAGTCGAAAATTTTTGAGGTAAACTTTTTGGTATTCACACAAATCTGAGATTTTACAGTCCAACCTTTAAATACAGTATACCTAACTACAAACAAAATCGGTATATTGTATTAAAGGCGCATACCATCAAACATTTCATAAGTCGCGAAACTTCTTGAGGTGGCTTTTTTCAGTTAAAAGAGTTTTTCAATCATCAGTTTTCTACGAATCGAAATGTCATTGTCGTTGCCTCGTATGCGCCTTTAATACAGTATACCTAACCATAAATCATCGATATACTGTCTGAAAGGCGCATACCATCAAGGAAGTACACAAAAATTTTATGAGAGCCGAAAGTTTCGGGAATTACCGATCATCAGACTCATCTGTATCGAGCTTCGTTTAACCTTTATGCACCTTTAATACAGTATCCCAAACTATGACTAGAATTTTCATACTGTATTAAAGGTGCATATCAAGAAGGCCGACATTTTTCGAAGAAAAAATTGGTTTTCGGCTAGACTGAATTCCGCGTATCTTTTTTTTCAGAGGTCGAAAATTTGATTAGAGTCTTCCTTTCAGCCCAAAACTAAAACTACAAGTACTTTCCTCATAACAGTTTAGTCCACCACAAAAGCTTTCTAAACACAATTTTTAGCTCATCCAAAAGTTGTATAGCTTCTTTTTCGTATATCAGGCTGATCGGCCTTATCAGCCTTATTTACCATATGTTCTGACTCACAAGATTGTTTGTCAAGACAGGCACCGGTAGTAAAATATTTCCGGGGCGGTTTTGTACAAGTCTCAATTTCCTCCCAGACGACCGACACAATAATTATTTTCAGTCTCAAACTTTCGATTATCAAGCGACGGTAGTGGTGATTCACTACTTAGTCCATTGTCAGCCACATCGGAAAAGGATCGGAGGAGAAGTCGAAGTCTTTGTTCGGCACAAATGAAGGACGACGCACAGGTGAGGGAGGCATGGATTCATAGATTCATAGATTCATAGATTCATAGATTCATAGATTCATAGATTCATAGATTCATAGATTCATAGATTCATAGATTCATAGATTCATAGATTCATAGATTCATAGATTCATAGATTCATAGATTCATAGATTCATAGATTCATAGATTCATAGATTCATAGATTCATAGATTCATAGATTCATAGATTCATAGATTCATAGATTCATAGATTCATAGATTCATAGATTCATAGATTCATAGATTCATAGATTCATAGATTCATAGATTCATAGATTCATAGATTCATAGATTCATAGATTCATAGATTCATAGATTCATAGATTCATAGATTCATAGATTCATAGATTCATAGATTCATAGATTCATAGATTCATAGATTCATAGATTCATAGATTCATAGATTCATAATACATTATATGAATAACATCATCAAAAATCATTTGAAAAATCCAAGAATAATCCCCTCCCTTTCTCCCCACAACTCAAAAGAAAGAAGCCAGAAATAGACATAGATCGACAGAATATACATACAAATCTTCGTCTCCTTCTTTTTTCCTTCCATTCATTTATTTACATAAATACTCATTTCTTCTTCATTCTTTTGCCTTTAAAATGGCATCATCGGATGGCTCGAAAAAAGAATATTCAGCTACTTTTCATGCGATTCATTTCGTGTTGAAATTGAAGAAGGTATAGGTTTAGCTCCATCTTAAGTTGATACTCCAAGAGCGTTAGGTTTAGTTCCTTATCAACTCAAGAATGTTTAGGTGTAGTTCCATTTCAAAAAGTTTTGTTGTAATTTTTGCTAAACCTCACTAAGATTGAGGTTTTTTTTCATTCTTGTTAAAAGAAGGTTTAGGTTTAGCTCCTTTCAAACACAAAAAATTAGGTTTAGGTTCATTTCGTGTTGAAAGTAGCCTCAGGTTTAGTTTCATCTTAATAATTTAGAGAGGTTTATTTAGGTTTAGCTCCATCTCCTGTTGAAAGAAGATTTAGGTTTAGTTCCATCTTCATAATTCAAGAAGATTTATACTAAAAATAGGTTTAGGTTTAGTTCCATCTGCAAAGTGTCATTTCAATTCTTCATCAACATATATATCTTTTGCAGGCAGTTGCTGCACAACACAACAAAGAAAAAGACGACAAATCGAATGGTGCAATTGTTGGTTCGGGACCGAGTAGTGGGGGACGGAAGGCGAGCAGCGGACTGGTGCCATCACTCAATCGATTACGAATTCAACAGTGCTATAAGGCGGCGAAGTGAGAGATTTTTTTGGGATTGTCTAGTTTTTAGGTCTAGGTTCAGTTGTACTTTATCGTAGTTCCTTCCTAACTTCCATTCATCCTACAAGAGATAGGTACTAAGTTGATATGCGCCTTTAATACAGTATGCACCTTTAGTTAGGACTACTGTGGTTAATCTAGATAGTCAGGGTACTAGGTGGTCCTAAAACTGTTCTACCTAATCCTACCAGTAAAAGTTCAGCATTTTGATTTCCAGTATTATGGTCTGTGCCTATCATTATGGTATACTGTCTTAAAGGCGCATATCCAGTTTCCGTCTATTTCCAATGCTATTTGCTTTAACAGCTCATACCACATTAAACTGAAACGAATTATAACAAAGTGCTGCGCGCCTTTAATACAGCATCCTCTATCATTGTGGTATACGGTGTTAAAGTCGCACACTCTTAGAACCCTGCGGTATTCCAAAGCTCAAAACAACGTTTTTTCTCTAAATTTTTCAACGATTTCCATAAAACTACAAATAATCGCTCGATTGGTGGCTCTTTGATTCTGCTGGAGACCTTCTGAGCTTCTTAGGAACGTTCTGTTTTTTTGTCACAGTTAAAAATATCTCGTGGGATGATCTTAAAGCTAAACATGCGCCTTTAATACAGCATACTGTGTTGAACGCGCATCACAAAGTTCCAGAACATGCTCCTTTAAAAATCTCAGACTACTGTATTAAAGGCACACCATATAAGAAGTTAGTTCTTTGCAAAAACTAGGCATGCTCCTTTGATACAGTATGCCACTTGAAGCTACTGTATTAAAAGAGCATCACGTACACCAAGTCCCGGAGCACTTTCTCCTTAAAAAAAATTCAGACTACTGTATTAAAGGTACACCATATAGGAAGTTACGTTTTTGCAAACATTAGACATGCTCCTTTAATACAGTATACCACTTGAGGCTACTGTATTTAAAGGCGCATCACTATTTTTCTCTGCAAATTTTTTCTCCATGTCAAATGTGTCATTTGCAGGCCCTCGATCGGCGATGCAATAATGCGTCGAGCCGCCACCTCACGCACCGAAATGCGCGGCCTCCTATCAAAAATGAACGAGAAACAAATCGAGTGTCTCGGAAAACAAATGTACGAGCTGATCACGGATGCAGTCGAGAACGCGGACAAATCTGAAAAGGTATACTGTAGTGTTTGTGTGCAAACACCACACCTTACGACATTTTGTATCTATGAAATTTTGTACTTCGTCGAGACACACAAAACAACAAGGATTTCTTAATCCGGCAAAATATATGACGAGGGGTCAACATTTGAGCTGAAAAATATGAAATCATTCAGTTCAAAGCTAATCCTATCCTATGATATGTTTTGTGCGTCAATTCCATCTCCTTCCTAAACCTAAATAGTTGCAGGTTTTGGTACATGCGCGACAACTCGGTGGCACTTATGCCTCACTTTGTCCCTTGGGATTTCGACCGGATCTATTCGCGCCATTGGCAGACGCGGCAATTGCTGAATGTGTGAAATTGGATGGAGTTCATAAAAGGTTTGTGTGTGTGTTTTGGGAAGGAACTAAACCTAAGGAAGTAAACATGTTCCGGGGTGGACAAAAATGACTAGAAAAGGGACCAATTTGTGCGTCAAAAATGGTGCACTGGAAAATGCAGATTTTCTGCACTTTTGCGTCAAGCTGGATGCATCAGGAGTGTGCGCCTTTCATACAGTACTCCAGTGTTATGATACTGTATTATAGGTGCATACAAAGACAGTTTTGTGCTAACTTTTCTGCACTTTTGCGTCATGTTAGGTGCATTAGAAGTCTTCAGCGTAATCATTTTTCCCTCTGTGCCTTTAATACAATATACCAAAGTCAGGGTACTGTATTAAAGGCACACATCTTATTGTGAAAATACTTAAGATATGACGAAAAAACGGAAAAGAGCCTGAATACGGTAGATTTGTGGATGCAGACTTTCTGCACTTTTGCGTCAAGTTGGGTGCATACTCATGATCAGTTTTTTCGATGCGCCTTTAATACAGTACAGAATACCAAATTTAGGGTACTGTATTAAAGACGCACACCTGAATGCAGAAAACCCATAAAAATTGAAGAGTTTTATATCAAAAAATCAGCGTTTTTCAAAAAACATTCTGAATGCACCCAATACATCATACTTGACGACACTCTCCTCCTAATCACTGATAAAATATATCTTATCACTTATCATTTTTCAGATGCGAGACACTATCAGCATGGAGTCAACTATTCTCTGCCTTGTTCACCGGTGTCCGTGATGGTTATTATCAGCGAGTCCGACATCAGAGACGCACTTCATTGCCGCAGAGTACTATTACGAAACAGGTGAGAATGCATTGTATTTTACGATAATATGCAGACAAGAAGTGAAGTTGTGATTACGGGAAATGCATCTTAATTGACGACAAAATATCGAATTTTGTTGAAGTGTCGTCAATTAGGATGTATTGTTTGCAGAAGTGGGTTTTGTGAATGCGTACAATACACTATAACTGACATTTCGAAAACTTTTTTCCAAAAACTTCATGATCTAAAAAGTTCTCATTTTTTGAAAAAAAAAACAAAATATTGAAAAAAAGGAATTGTCGTCAATTCTAGTGCAATGTACGCAAACACTTTTCAGAAGTTTGTCACAAAAGTTTTGTAATTTCTATGAACACCCTGAATGCACACAAAACACCATATTTGACGATTATTATGAAAACTCGAAGTGTCGTCAAGTCTAGTGCATTGTACGCAAACACTTTTCCTAGATTTTCAAGATCAAAAACTGCGTAGAATTCGAATTTGACACTTTCAAACTCCAATATCCCATCAAAAACTCAATTTTCCAGCTCTCCGTCGATTTCTCGGCCACAACAGATTCCAGTTTTGTTCGTTGATCTACCAAATGTTGTCTGCGTCTCTTCATTTCGTCTAGTCTCTCTCTCTTTCAAACATTTCCATGAAATTCATGCATTTTTTTCATCCAGTTCATTTTTTGTCAAATCTGTACATTTCCATTATTTTTCGACTCTCTCTCGATTCTTTTTTTCATTTGTCAGGGTACTTTTTTTGTTGATCTCGTCGAACTTAATAAATATTTTTTTATTAATTTGTTTTTTCGAAAAAAAGTGAAACAATAAAACAACTACAATCTGGTATTGAATACCCGAAAATAATGGAGAAAAATCGACAAAAAACATGTTTTTTGGGGCGGGATAAAGCAGTTGAAAACATGAAAAAACGGAGGAAAAACTGAAATGCTAAGTAGAAAAAATGTACAAAATTGCAATTTTTAAGTGGAAAAACATGATTTTCGATGATTTTTCGGCTAAAATATAGTCAAAAACATGTTTTTGATCACCCAAATCCACCAAATCTAGACACCATCGGCCACAATACTTTGTCCATATCTCAATGGATCACCAGCCTTGATAGCAAACTTGATAGTGGGCGGAGCTTGGAAGACGAGCACGATTGTCGATCCGAGGCGGAATTCACCGACACGTTCGCCCGACACAAATGGCGCGTGGATTTCCGTTTCGGTGTTCATGATTTTTTGCGTTTTTCGTCGGACGATGTTTGTTCGGAGGGACGGCTCGGCGTCGATTACGATGTCACCCACATTTGTGGCGGCGACCGCCGACATTGAGAAGAAACCGTGACGCCATTTGCCGTTGAGCACCACTCTGCAAATGAACATTATTAGAAATTGATTGTTTTTTCGATCTACAAGAACTACAGTATTTCTGATTTTTATTTGAAGATTGCAATTTGTTTTCAATGCAAAAAACTGTGAATTCTTTCAAAAGTTTCAAATGAAAGCAGTAAATTTTTTCCTGTTTCAAAAAGTTATCGAATTTTATGTGAACAAAACTTTGATTTTTTTGAACGATTCGACAGTTTTTCAGTTTTTGATTTACCAAAACCACTGTATTCCTAATTTTTTTCGAAGATAGATTCTCAGGGATTTTCAAGTAAGAAAATGTGAATTCTCTCCAAATCTATTCTATTTTTGAGATTTTGGGGTTAATTTCTATGAAATATCAGTAAAATTTTGCATTTTCGGGATGAAAATTTTCTAAAAGGAACATACCTTTCATTCAAACAGAACAAATGTGGCACATGGCTGAGCAATGTTGGTCGAACGGAGAGCAGCAGTCCTGGAAATGGATCATTGATTTATTGATTGTAATATTTCAAAGCGTTTCCGTTTTCTTATATTAAAGTTTCTGATTCTGAATCGTTTTTTTTTTGCAAAACTCAATGTCTTTTACCTTCTTTCAAAGAAGAATGATTTAAGTTAGTCAAATCTGGAGCAAAATTTGAAGCTCTAACTTTATCATTTTTCAGCAAGACCGTACACTTTTTTCAGTTTTTCAACAAAAAAAACCATGAACATACCCGGAACATGTCTACACTGATTAGCCACCCATCTCGCTGGCGAATGGAATGCATGATAATTCCCTGGTGCCAAATAAATCACAACTTGATACAAGTCTAATTCATCTTTCTCCGGTAGATCAATATCGCCAAGGAATGTTGCAACATCATAATCGTGTCCTTTCACATATTCAATTCGATTATCTTCAACTTTTCCGAAATGCAACACAATTCCATCAGCGGGTGATACCAACGGCGACGCGCTGATCGGTCGCACCGATTCTTTGAGTTTACGATTGAAGAAGGCGGCGAATGATGGATAGGATTTGAAGTCTGGATCAACTGCCTCGTCCATTCGACAATCATACATTCGGGCGAATGTGCCGAGTAGGGGATCACGAAGCGAAAGTGGAATATGTTGATTGGCGAGACCACCGATGACACGACTTGCTGTGTTGAATGGCATTGATAGATAGACACGGATCTAAAGAAAATACAGTTTTTGGCGGATCAGGAAGACTTTTTGATATGTTTTGACAATATTGAATTCATTTTTCGACATGAGTCTTTAGTATCGCTAAAAACGGTTGAAAATCTCATGAATCTACACCATTTTTCTCAATTTGTATTAACTTGGAATGATCTAAAGCTCACTGTTTCAATAAAATTCGAAAATCGAGTTTTTTCAACAAAAAATTTCCAAATCATCAAAAAACAGAGAAAAATTCTATGAACCTGTTCAAATCTCGTTCAAATTTTGTGATGCACCTTTAACACAGTATCTTTGAATTTAACTGAACGTGGTATACTGTGTTAAGGGCGCATGCTTAGCTTTAAGATCATCCCACGAGATATTTTCAACTGTGACAAAAAAATTTTCCTAAGAAGCTCAGAAGGTTTCCCACAGAATCAAAGAGCCACCAATCGAGCGATTATTTGTAGTTTTTTGAATATCGTTGAAAAATGAGAAGAATCTTTTTTTTGCGCTCTGGAACAAGCTCTGAGGTCGAAAATCGCAGAGTTTTTGTCTTATGCGCCTCGAAGACAGTATATACATGATTTTTCAAAATATCAACCTATCAGATAAGTTTCGAACAAAAATAACAGTAAAGTTTGAAAAATTGGTCGAACTTTGAAAAATGTGCATATTTTCAGCGAGTAGTTATCAAACTTTTCAATTCTAATTATCTATGGTTACGAAATTTTTTTAATTGATAATTTTTCCACAAAATATCCATAAAATCTTTCGGTTTTTTTGCGATAGGCTTCTAGTCAGTTATGAAATTAATGAAATTGTACTATTTTTCACTTTAAATGTTCTTTTTTCTGGTATTTTTTCTATTCTTCTATCAAAAAACACTACTCACCTTCCAATTACTATAATAGTGTTTGCTATCGACAATTTCCCTCCAATCCGGTGTGAATAGATATCCAACATATGTTGCACCGCCGACAATCAATGTTGAGACACTCAACCATTTCAACCAACTCCCTGTAAATTAAATAGTGTTAGTTTGGAGGTAATATCTCACCACGGAAAGTGGCGTTTTTCGTGGCAGGACCCACATTTCAAATATAGTGTCCCAATGTCAGTTCTACAGTATACCTCCTAAAAGTTACTTTTTTTCGCTTTGAGACCCAAAAAGTTCATTTTTCACAGAGAATTTCTAATAACGCAGAAATTCAGTTTTACCATGACATTCATGATTTTCGCGCCAGGACCATTCAAAATTCGATTTCAAAGCTATGCGCCTTTAAAATATCTTTCCACGAAAATGTAAAACCATGCTGTCGTTACGAGACCCAATGCTTAATTTTTAACATTATTTCTATCAGAAGTTTTGAAATTTTCAGCTTTGGTCTCGACAAGAAAACCTTTTTTTTCGCGTTAGGACCTGCCAATACACAAAACTTCCTTGTGAGGCTATGCTCCTTTAAAATATCTCGCCACGAATTCTTAACTTTTTAAAAATTCGTCACTCAAGAAAAACTCGTCATTCATGCCAAAAATAACCAAAAAACCGACAAAAACGCAATTTTCATTGTTAAATGAGTCATGATTTGCCGAAAAAAAAATTTTTTTTTGATAGAAAAACTTACAAAAAGCGACAAAAAGTACGAATGGATTGATGCACATCGCGTTATACAATACAGAATCAGCATATAAATATCCACCACTGTACAAATCCATTCTCTCGTTTTTTCTTCTATTTGTGAATATTTCAATCGGTTTCACCACCTATTCACATTCGATATGTGTGAATTTTGTTGATCGAGAAAAAACGGACAAGGAAAAGGGGGCGGAGCTTATGGATAAAGTGGGCGGAGTATCTAAAAACATATTGATAAATTGATAAGGAAACACGGAAGTGAGGAGGGTGATAAGACAACAAAAAACAAGCGAATTATTATGAAAAACATTGGATTTTGAAGGTTTTTGGTGGATGAAAATGAGTAGAAAGATTGTTGAATTGGTAATTGATAAAGATTTGGGTGATAAGAATATTGAGAAACACAAGAAATACTCGGCTTTCGGATGAATCGAGCAATAAGCGACAAATTATCGAGGAATTGTGAAAATTGAAAAGAAAAATTGTGATTTTTGTGAAAGAGAGCGTTTCTGAATCGCTCAAACAGATGTTCGAAGCGCTCAAAATAGTGATTTCTTCTTTCCTTCTTTTTGATGATATGAAATTCTTCACTTCCTTTCACAATCAAGTGAATATTACAAGTATAATGCATTGACAAAATCTCCGAGGGGAAAAAATCACTAAAAATATGGATTTTTCACAATAGGCGGAAAACAGACGAATAATGTAACTTTGAGAAATCATTCAAAATGACATATTTTAAAAAAACCTACACCGAAAAACGGTATATAGAAAACAAAGAGGATATAAAAATATCGGATAATTATTGAAAATCTTTTCAGTTTATAAAAAATTTTGAAAATACAGTTATAATTTTTGCAAATTTCTGAGCATTATTTAAATAAAAGGTGAAAACCCCAGATTTGAAAGAATAGTTTGATTGAAAATATGAAATATTCAAAGTTTTTCATAAGCCAAGGGCGAAAAACAATGACAAACACAATTTTGTCTTTCGTTTTCAGAAAATTAATTTTGACGTTTTTTAGATTGGGGACAGGAAGAACATTGTAATTAGGAACAACTTTTTGTATTCTAAATGGCAACTTTGTGTTCGTTTTTTTTTTTTGGAAATTTCCGAAAACATCGGTCATTAACTTTTTTCTATTAGAAACTTGACAAAATGACCTCAACTTATGACTTTCAAAAATCGGTATATGTATTTCCTTTCAAAGCAAAAGAAACACAACTACATTCGTCATAGTACAAAATGAAATCAAGAAGAGTGTAAAGTTTAAAAACAACAAAAAACGACAGAGGCAAAACAGGAAAAAACACAAGGGAGGGGAATAATCACGTGATTCATAGAGGGAGGGGAATACCATTGGGGAGAAAATAGGAAAGGCTTGCTCATCAGATGGCAACAGGAGGACAAGAAGGAGGAGGAGAAGGAAGGGACACATGACTGACCGGGTGGATGGAAGGATGGAGGATGGAGAAGGAGGGAGAGAGGTCATATGGGTACATTTTGTTTATTGTAGACTATTGTGAAAGTATGAGAGGCAGATGCACTATTTGAATTGAATTCAAATTGTGTTGAAAGCTTTTTTTCGTTGAAAAAGTGGAAAACATCACATTTTTGGCGATCTACAGGCTCTTGAAACGCTTGGTGAAGTTGGCTTACAAGTTTTTCAGCTTCGATGAGAGCACATTGAGATTTCTAACTTTTTTCGAGTTCTTGTGACCCACAGGCTCTTAGACAGCTTGGGGAACTTCAATTGTCACGTTCGTTCAATTTTGATAAAATTACAGTAGTATTTTAGACAAAAAGCACTCTGGCAGACAGATTACGGTAGAAATTCATAGATTTTCAGAATTTCAGATCCGTTGAGGCTCAAAATCATGAGAAATAGTCAAAACCAGGCGAAACATGAAGCATTGAAATCCTCAGACTACAGTAAATATATGATTTTCGATTTTCAAGGATTAGAACTTTTCGAACATCTTCAGCTATTACAATCAGACAATCCTTAAGAATTTCAGATTTCTACCCTACAATCTTCATTAAAACATTAAAATATTCTCTCAAAGATTGAATATATAGCTCTGATAAGGAACGGATGAAATCAAAGTAAGAGAAAATTCAGAAATCATGATTTTCAAAATGTTTTGGCCGAAATTTCAGCATGTTAACAGGAGGGAACTCTGAAAAATTACAAAATTCAACGTTTTCGTTTTGAGATCAAGTTTTAAGCTTTTCAGCTTCAAAAACGTCTTGAAACTTCAGCACTGTCTTTCTTTACAAAATTAGGTACATTCTTTAAAAAATACGATAGAAGCACACATTCAAAACTTAGAACTTTCTTTGAAACGAAAAGTAAAATAATATCTGTCAGTTTCTTCTTCAAAAATCGAAACTTTAACACATAGTTCGTTGTGATAAATTCATTAAAAATTGATTTCCAATTGAATGAACACTGGGAAAAACTTGAAAGAAATTGTTACAGACAGGAAGCAGAAACAGTGTATTGAATGTGGAGACGCAGATATAATTGAAAATGATTGTATCGTTTCAATCATGGAATTTTTCGAAACAGAAAAACGATTTTCGATGGAAAGTTTCAGATTTAAACGATTTCCGGGGTCAAAACTTTATAAATTCGACGATTTTCAGGTTTTGAGACGACAAAATTCTGACTTTGAGCTCGAAAAAACGCCTGAAAACCTAAATTTTTCCTGATATAACAAATATCCACCCAGAATCATGAAATATTGCTCAAAATTTCAGAAGCCCGGAAAAAACAGAAGGGTAATTAAATAGAGAATATGCATGCATCATCGTTCGTTTCGTTCGTTCTCCGGTAAACAACAAATGAGTCATATGATCCAAAAATGGACATTCATCCATGGAAATAGTGTAGGAGAGTGAGAGGGTGCAGACGAACGGTCGACGGGTAATAATGTATATCTAGAAGGGTAAATCTGGACAACACACCGGTGAATCACGCGGATTTGTGATGAGAGGATAATTGGTTGACTGAGTATTAAATGTATATAGTACGAAGTGAAATGAGCGTTTGATACTCAGTCATTGATAGTGCTTCGAGCCAGGGAAAGTTGTGAACTGAGTATCAAATGACGAAGTACGCAGCCAAATAGTCATTTAATACTCAGTCAAAACTTGAAATTTTCATTCTCAAAAGACAGGGAATTACGAGATGAAAAGCGTCAAAAACCGAAAACCGGGAATATTTGAATAGGAATCATGTGAATTCTCAGGTATTCCCTCTACCACATCGAATGTAAATTGATACTTTTGTTTCTTTGGAATTGTTTTTAAACAGAATATCCGTGTTACTGTGTTGTGAAAAATGAGATTTTTGAAAAATTGAAGATTTGAAATAGATTTTTTTCGGACAGATTTGACTGACACACTAAATCTTATTTTTAATGTTTCTGAAAATTTAGAATTTTGACTGAGTATCGAACGTCTATTTGACTGCGTGCTTAGTCGTTTGATACTCAGCTAATCATCGAACTGATGTTTGTTGATTCAAGCTGCGAAATTGCCGAAAACTTACAAAAAATGTGCTCAAAACTAGGGATTTTGTGATTTTAAGTCAAAAAATTCATTTTTTGTTCTTTCTGATAATTTTTCTCAAATTTTAACAAAATTGCTGTAAAAATGGAGGATATTTGAAGTTTTTGCTAAAATTTTTGAAAAAATTTGTTCAACCGCTCATTTTGAACTTTTACTAACAGTGATATCGTATCAGTCTCCCATCTCCAAAACTATTATCACTATATCTATCACTGTTATCAGTATGCTTATCAAAATAACCGACTAAACTATAGCAAAAACATACACACAACAAATGGGGAGATACATTCAAAGAATAGGGCAAAATGGATAATCACGTGATGGGAAGATGGAGGAGAAAGACAAGAGAATGGTTTTGCAAGTGGAAGAAGATGATGATACTGTACATATGGTGATGGTAATGTGGATTGACAAAGAGGAGAAGGAAGCTAATTGATAATGGAATGAGAAAAAGGATGAAATAAGGAATTAAAGGAATCTAGGGAGCTAGCAAGTTCGGATCATATATCATGTACAGTAGAATGAAATTCACATGAAAACCGTGAGAGAAAATTCTCACTTTGACATTTCTCGATCAGAAAAACGCGGGGAGAAGCGTGCAAAGATACGAAATTTCAACTATATTTTGGTTGAAACATACTTTTGAAAAGTTCCAGAAAACTGAACCTAAATAAACTGTCAGGGAAGAACATACAGTAAATTAAACAATATATCGTTATGGAGAAATTATATTTTCATCATAAATCCGATGAAATCTGTTGATTCAAAAAACTATGCGTTTTAGATTTGAATCTTTCATTCTATTATATTATTTTAACAATTCGAGACAAAAAAGGAGCATTTGACGGGAAATAATGAGCTACTACTTCAGCAAAAAAACTTACAGTTTTACGGGTATCAACTCATACTGTATTTTCTAATTTTCTTACTTTTCCATGCAAAACTCCGTCTCAAAACACCACATTTTGCTATTCCAAATCACTCTCTCCTCAAAAGATCACGCGAGTGGGATGATAATGATCATTCCATTGTTGTTCAATTCTCTCAATTTCCAAGAAAGATAAATAGGCTAGAGTATATTGCTAATATAGGGAACACAAAACACACATTTTGCATGATATCAAGGGTAGAAGTTGTGGTAGAACTTTCACAAGAAATAGAATGAAAATCGGCAAAAGTGATGGAATTAGTATCTGAGCAAATCTCGGTACATCAAAAATTATACGGTACATCAAAGAATGTATCAATAAACGTCGGTACAGTAGAGCACAGTCTTCATTTTCAGAAAATTTTTCGAAATTTTTAAGGTTTTTAAGATCAGTGGTTCAGAATCCAACAAGTTTTAACATTTCTCGCACCAAAAATGCTATAAATCGACGAAAAATCACTAATAATCACAAAAATAGAGCCGAAAAGGAGCGAAAACCAGCTGTCGAGGCGGCAGTGCGGGGACGGGGACAGTCGCAATTTGTTTGTTAATTTTCCAATCCATGTCAGGTAGGCAAATATGTTTGACTTCAAAAAACAACCAAACATGGGTCAACGAGGAAGAACGGATTGATTTAGGATTTTTCTCAATCTCAGATCTCTGCGGATCTTTTTCAAATCTATTTTCCCCAAAAATATTTTTTTCTTAAAGCCAGAAAATCAGCTGGTTTTCGTGCAAAACACGAAATTTCTCATCAAAACTTGCAAAAAACCGAAAAAGCTTCCGAATATTTGTCTAGAAACCACAAGTTGTGTGTGTGTTGAATGGAATTACAAGTGGGGAGAGGTTTCGAAAAAAAATGACAAAAATAAACAGAAACTTTGGTCGATTTCGAACACAAATAGACTAGTTTATTTAGGTGTTGTACCGGGCTAAATACAATTACAATTTGTGTCAAAAATCACAGATTTTATTGGTTTTTTGAATTGGAAACTGATCGAAATGGTCTCGTCGTATCTGACTCAGAATATATAAAGAATACCACATTTTTCATCCTTTTTTTCAGGTAAAATGTGAACCAGTTTTGTTTTTTTGTCGATTTAAGTCCCAGAAAACATAAATAAAAACTAACTTTTCTTTTTGATCGGTGCTCCTCCGATGACTGTCTCCGTCGTCGCATACACCTTGTTCGGTTGATTGGCAAGTTGACGGATGCCTTGTTGAAGCGGTTGCTGAAATTTTCAGAATGTTACAGTTGATTACAGTAGAGTTTGAATATGACAAAACGTTTGGATAGAATGATGATTCCCACTATCAAAATCTGATTAACTATATTTCTAGTCATTTAACTTCTTCAGTTTTTCCAAACAATAACAAGCGATATTATCCAGGAAGGTCTGTTTTTTTTTTTGAAAACTCCTTTTGTGAGATATTGCGATTGTCAAAACTAGAAAGTTTCCAAATAATTAGTTCTGTGTACTTTGATAGAAACTTTACACAAATTTTGAAACCAGAAGTTTTTCGAAACGCCTTTTTTTTTTGGTTTTTTAAGGTTTTAATGTGAATCGTACTTATTTTATAGAATTATTTATTTCTTTCGTTTCAAAACATTTGACAGTCTCTAGAAATGTTGTATCGACCAAAATCTGGGACTTGTTGGAAACTTTTTGAGATTTTTTAATGGGTACTCAATTCCCAAATTGCGAACTTTCCAGTTATTCTTTTATCGCAATTTGTTCATTTCAAACAATTCCAAAGTCGAATATTTTTCAGATCGCATATTTGAATAAAAATGAAGTTTTTTTTTTACAAAATTTCCCTGACTTCTGTATTTTACGGTTTCTTTTCAGAGCATGACACTCTCAGAACGTTGTGTCTTTTTTTCTAATTTCTAAAAAAAACTCACTTTAGCCGCCATAAAAGTCTTCATAATTGTTGCACTTCTCGCAATCAAGAATCTCATTTTTCTATAAAATCGTCACATCCCTCATTATAAAACTCGAATTTTCCGGTAAAATGGGTTACAAAACACCCAAAAGTTATCAGAAAAGACACAATCAACTAACAGCAGTGATAACTTTATTTGATAACAAGGCAAGGAATAACAATAAACGAATAACAACAAAAACGAATTATAATGAATTCAATGATTCCAATCGACATTGAACTTGTGCGAGAACAGACAATACATTCTCCTCAACTCGTTCACTTCTGGATCCATTTGATAGTGCAGTTGTGCGAATGAGCACATCGAATGCGTCTTCGGCACGTCTCCATGAGGCTAACTCTTCCGATTCGACGGCGGCGTCAACTCCGGCTACTCCACCGAATACGAGAAGGATTTTTCTGGAAATTTAGATATTGAACAAGCATTTACTTTTTTATAGCGTTGTATATTTTAGAAATTGATGAGGAAGCTGCTATTTTTACAAACTTGAAGAAAACTTTGCTTTGAAACATTAGCTTATTTCGGAAAAGATTATTTATATTCGTTTTTCAAGGTTTAAAACAGAAAACTGCTCTGAACTTTAAGTTTTTAGCGACTAAAATGTGAAAATTTTTGATGATTCAGTACCAGGGTATCAGATTTCCGAGATATAAAAGATCTATCTAAGTTTAAAAAATTTAGGAAAACCTGATACTTTTGAAATTTTCAACTTTTTAATGCTTTTTACTTTGGCAGTTGGTCATTTTTCACAATTTTCACAGATTTAGTAATAAAATTTTAGGTAAAAATTAAAAATGGAAGAAAATAATAACATTGTGAGACTATAGGGTTTATAATTTTCAAACTTTTTAATGAAAAATGATCACTTTTGAGTTTGAAGATTAGTAAAAGTTGAATTTTTGGTATTTTTAATCCCTGTTTTCTGGATTCTGATTATTTTCTTAATTTACAGATTCATTTTTTTGTATTATCCCTCTAGCAAGCTTAACGATTTTTGAATTTTAACGATATTTCAATGTTTGAAAAAACACTCACGGTTTATTAAGAATACACACATCCATTTGAGTCGCCAATTTGCCACGTGGTGATACTCCAGCAATCAAATCATAGTTCTTTCTGTAATTTTTCATTCAAATCTTTTCAATAAACACGACTTACCCATCCAAAACCTTCTGTAATCCAGTCATCAATTTCACCGAATATCCCCAATATTGGCCAGTCTCTTTTGTCACTTTTGCACCATTGCACACACTTCCACGGTATAGTTTGCAGTCTGAAAATCAAGGATTTTCAGAAATATTCGGATTTTCATCAAACTAACCTTGTCCCAAGTTCTTGATCTCTACCGTAACCCTGGTATACGGTGGTAATGGTGTCTCCGTATCAATCTCAAACTCCCGATCCAATCCAATATTACAAATCGGTCCTCTTCCTTCCTTCGATTTCTTCTTCAGAATGACACCTTCACGAAATTTGAACGTCTTTTCGTCGTATTTTAGATGATGTTGAGCGTCGAGTGGCATTAGAAGACCTCAAATATATGAGTAAAAAACAGGAAGAAAAGAGAAAAAGTACCTGCATATTTGAGTGGTTTTTGAATCGGGAAAAGATCTTTCCGCAAATATTGTGGGCATTCGAGGTATTCGAGGATTTTGGCAAGATAGAAACAGCCTTCGTAGTTGGTCTCGGCTGGAAGTAATTGACCCGTCCATGAGCCATTCCAGTAGGCATTGATTGCTCTGAAAATAATATTATGGGCCTTATATCGAATTGGAATGGTATTCAAATGGAAAAATCACGGAGATGAAGTTTCGAGCTTCGCAAAAACAGTGAATTTGTTTGAAACGCTCAATTTATATTTCGTTTGTTTTATACTAAATATTTTTATAGACATGTGAAGTAAAAAGTATGATTTGTATGAAAAATGATCTGATTTTTGACAAAATTTTACAATAAGATCGGTTTTTCACAAGAATAATACTCAAAAGTTTTCAAAAAACACGAAAGCATAAAAAATGTTGCAAAAAATTAAGGTTTTTCTCTACGTCTTTTATTTTTAACACTATTTCTGCTTATTTTATGCTATTGTAAGAGAATATTTCAAAGCACAGAATTGTATTTTAGCAATATTGCTGTTTTTGTGCAAAAACAAATATTTTTTGATTTTTCGGCTCATATTCCGGTCTTCTGATGTAGATTCAGCATTTTTCCATGCATTTTTATTATTTTATACTTCAAATTTAGACTATTTTCTTATTTTTATGAAACAGTCTTTATAGAAATAATCAATATCGGGTGTATTTGTTTTTTTATAAAAAAGCTCAAAAACTCACTCTTGTGTCATTCTACACGATTCATCATAAATAATCACTTCATCGACTCGATATAAAGTGGCGGCGCGTGCAATTTGACCAGCCATATATGTCCTCAACTCACTCGATTGTGCATTATTCAAGAATTGACCAGGAATGGCGATGGAAACGGTGAATGGAGGTGCTGGAAATGTATTTTTAACCTAATTTTATGAATTTTAAGACACTCACTATGATCAACTTCCTCGATTTTCGCCTTTTTCGCCTCTTCAATATCCTTGATCAATTTCTCCTCATGCTTCCGCTTTTTATCGTCTTTTACTGCAAAAATGACATTTTTAGTTGGAAATTGTTGAAAAACGACTTACATTGCCTCCAATTCTGTTTATCCGCCTTTGTTGAATTAAACATTTTGTTCCTAATCGCACATTTTTCATCGAATTTTTGTTTTCGATCTCGATGCATATTTTTACTGAAAAATGGCCTAATTTAGGGGTAAGAAATAGTCAAAACGCATTAAAATCAGATAAAACGGCTAAAATTCAACCTTACACAACTTTTAAAATATAAAAACAACTAAAACTTTCTTAAAACGCTAAAATTCTATTTTAAAAATTTAATTCGAAAATTAAAAATACAGTTTAAAGGCACAGTACGTGAAAATACTAATTAGGTTTCGCCACGAAGACTACACCTGTTTCCGGAGTCCACTCGGACAAGTTTTTTATTTTTAATTCGGCAAGTCTAATTTTTAATCAGAAAACTGTATAAAAGTGAGTTTCTTTTGAAATTTCGATATAAAAACATGAAAATTAAAATATATTTAAGTTATTTGAACTAAAAAATGCAAATTTTCTACGTTTGTGACACACAAATTGACTAATATGAAGTTTTAATGAGAAAAATTCGCAATTTAGGAAACTTCTCAATTTAAAAGCAAGGAGAAACTAAAATAAAGAGTGTGTGTACATCAGAGTGCGCAGAGAAAAGCGGCACTGTTTCATTATTTCGCCCTGCTTTTAGCGTATTCCAATTTACCACGTTTTAAGCTCATTTTCACTGTATTCACATGAAACAAGCTTCAAATTAGCATATTTTGTCTCAAATCGTCGGTTTTTCAACAAAAATAGCTCAAAAACCATAGAAAACATGAAAAATCGAAACATTATTACAGAATAATGACAATACACCACCATCAATCAAGCGAGAAAAAGTCGCTGGAAGATTATTCGGATATTCCGAGAGGAGAAGCATGTCGACAATTGGTGGAGCAATTGAATAGAAGCCTATTTACGGTTTCGTCGAATCTACAGACGACATTGAAGAAAATGACACATGTTGACTCGAGGTAAGTAGTGTTTTATGATTGAAATCACTGAAAATTGTCAAAAAAAGCCAACTTTTCTAGCTAAGAAACTCGAAAAAGCTGAAATTCTTAAATGGAGGAAAAACCGAAGTAAAAAGGTCGCTGAAATTGACTTTTTCAGTGAAACACAGTGTCACTTTTCTGTAGAACTGATTGTGAGGCAAAAACTGTTTGATTTCCCAGAAAAAATACGGCTGAAAAAGATATAAAAGTCTTCAAAAAGTTCTAAAAATGATTAGCAAAAGAAAATAATCCAAAAAGTGTCATTTTACATAAAAAAAAAATAGACTCAATTTCCTGCAAACCTGCAAAATCTCTCTCATTTTTTGAGTTTTCCAATAGCCCAAACTATTCTGCGCCTTTAAAATCTCTCATACTAAAAAGTACGGTCACAATAGAAACAAAAAACTTAAAATTGTCTGAAAACTTTTTTTGAACTTTTTACAAACAAGAATTCTTTGAACAACGTCATCTTTTCCAGTTTCCTCTCAAATCCCAAAAATCTTCCCATTTTTCATTCTTTCACTAAAAAAATCAGCGAAAAACCTTCAATTTTTCAGAATCGGTCATGAAATCGCCTCCCTATCATCATGTCTACACGAAAACATGTCAAAATGTCCAATATCACATGCACCACACGAAGAACAACTACTACAATTAGATTCAGCGAAACGGAATCTAAAGGAATTGACGAAATTGTTGGATGCTCGACAGATATTCGATTCGGAGGATCGACAAACGGAGAAGTTGAAGGATCGGCCGATTGACGATACACTTCTACCAACATTGGTTGCAATTGGAGAGAATTTGACGGTTATTAAACAGGTTAGGTTTAGTTCCATCTAGCTGATATTGATTGAAATTGTTTGTAGTTGGGTGCAAAGCCAAGATTCGACGCGGAGACATATCACAAAACAAAGGATCGATATTTGACATGGAAAGGGACGGAATTCGGGGTGAAATTTGATGTTCCGAATGGTTTGGATGATATTTATGAGGCATTTGCCACGTTGAATTCTGTTAATGGTTAGTTTGGGTCTTGAAGCGAAAGTTGATCCTTAATTTCAGACTTCTACCGTCTCTACCAGCATCATTTCGATCAATCTCTATCAGCAATCATACCAAAAAACGTCAATTCGGAAGAGAATCACGATAAAATCAATGATATTGGGATAGGATTGATGACAGAAGCAGCGGAACAATTTAGAAGTCATATGACATCGATGTGCAAATATTGTGAAGATTCGGAGGCATTTGGAAGATTATTAGAGGCGTGGAAGAACTTTGTGAAGAATGGAATGGTTGAGAAGGTGTTTGAACAAGCGATGGAGGCATATGGAGATTATCATTTGTTGATTGATTTGAAAATGGTGAGTCAGTGGTTTATTGAAGTTTTATTATTGTTAACATACGTATCAAGCCTAGAAAACCACAAATGTTCCCGAAGAGTTGTTTTGAGATGTGCGCTTTTAAGACGTACAGTAATTTTAGTTATGTTTTTGGCTACTGTTTAATGGCGCATGTGAAGTTAATTTTTTGTAAATCTACAATGGCTCAATTTGTATGAAATTGATAATAAGACGAAATGTGAAATACAAGAAGTTATCAATAATTTTCAAAAATATATTCCTGATAAAAAAGTTTAGAAACGTATTTTATTTAGGAGAAACGTTAAAAATCGAGAATTTCGTTTTATTGAAAATACACTGATAAAAGTCAAAGTTAATCAAAAAATAACAACGCTTTGCTGAAAAATTGTCTGAAAATCTTTCAAAACATCAAAAAAGGAGAAAATGCTCAAAACTGAAGAGCAATACTATTTTGAGTTTTTCAAAAATGTGGAACTTTGATTTTTTTTTTGAATCAATTATGCTCGAAAAATGTAAAATCGGTATTTACCGAAATTTTCCAAATTGTTCGATTTCAAAGCAGATGCTGAATTTTTTTTTGTAAAATTATGAAAATCTTTTTGCTAAACCTAAAGAGTATTCAGCCTGTAGGCAATATAGGAAGAAATAAAAACAAAATAGTTGTGATATAGAAATCAACTGTATCAGTCAAATTTGGTATTTTTTGAATCTAAAAAACGGATTTTCTTTTATGAATGGGGAAAAATCATATTAGATTTACCGGAATTTTTCAATTTTTTCGTTAAAAAACCCGGCAGTGTTTTTGAAAGCTCCAAACAAGCTAAATACATAAATCTTTTAAAATCATCCGAATATTTTTTGCAGGTAGTGATAAATGTGAACAAATTATATGGAGAAGATGAAGAAGAGGACGAAGAAGAAGAAGGGAATGATAAGACAATCGAAGAATCACCGGAGAATATCGAAAGATTGATATTGAATGGAATGTTGGAATGTGCGAAGAAGCCATTGATGGAGAAATTGAAGACGATGGTTGAGGCACCGCCATTGAATTTTGTTAGTTTATTTTGACACATATCTTGGGAAAAAAATCATTTTTTAGAGATCAGTATCTGAAATCTCAACATCACTCGAAAACTTTGCCTATTTGCTCAAAGAGTTCTCATTCCAAATAATGGAAATCTACGCGGATCAACAATATGTTAATTCGATAATCAAACCGATTTTCGCGGATTTCACACTTAGATTGACAAGAATGGAGGATAGTTCATCGCAGAAAGTGAAATTGGAAGAATATTTGGAGAGGATTTCATTGGCTGGACAGATGTTGAATATATTGGAGGAGTATAAACATAGGACTGAGGTTCATTGTGAGTTGGTGTTATTTTTTTGTGAATGTGATCAGAGACTTGCCAGAAGCACTTTCATAGTCCCAATAAAGTTGTATGGTCCTTATGCCCAAAAATGAACTGAATAAAGTTCGTAAGGACCACAATATTTCAAAAAAACCAACAATTTTTGAAAAGGCCCCTGAAAGCTGCGTAGAACTACAAAACCAGAACAGATACGTATCTAGATTTTGGCTTTAATCAAAAAATACAGATTTCTATAGAAAAAACCATATTTCCCTTTAAAACTTTTGACAAAAATAGTAAAACTTTGGTGATAATTGATAAATTTTTCCATTTTTATATAATTTGCACAATTATTTACATTTTCATATAATTTCTGAAAGTGATTTGAAAATCGTATTTATGAAGAAAAATCCATCCGAAAAACGTTTCGAGACAAAGAATTCCACAACAAATTACAAAGTGCAGCTGAAAATCAGCCAAAAATGTTTGAAAATCGTAACAAATAGCTATTTTTCAGCTGGTCCGGAATTGAAAAACGCCAAAAAATGGATCAACGATCGAGTGAAGGATGCAATTAGAGCGAGTCATCGATTTGTGACTGATCGGATGCCGAATCATGGAGTGAGTTGATTTTTATTGAAATTAATGGACAATGAAATAGTATCGCGATCTGGAATTCGAAAAATGCACACTTTTTGTTCAGTTCAAAATTTTGCATCAAAACACTTCAAAAAAGTTGCTTTACCTTTCGAAATATATCAAAATTGACTGGAATCATTGATAATCAAATCATATCTTTTGTTTTTCCAGAGTGAAGTATACAAAGAAGATCCAAAAGTGCCAAAATCTGCACTACCAACTCCACAAGATTTTGTAGTTACAGCTACTCAGGTATCCCTCTCAGACCACTTTTCAAGTAAAAATCGAAAAAATTTGCAGAATCTACTTCACTTGCTTCGATTCTGGGAAGAAGCATTGGCAAATGAATTGACGAAAATGGCATTGGCTGTGCATATTTCGCATGATGGTGAGTTATTCATTAGAAATGTTGATCATCTAGAAATTCGGCTTCAGAATCAACAGAATCACCAGACGATGATGCAATATTCGCGGCGATTCTCGACAAAATCGCAGGACATGTCGTCAAGAAGCTGCTGCAATCGATTAGTGATGTATGGTCGACGGATGGAAAAACGGCGACACTTTCGAAGGGATTGGTCAAGGAGTTTTTGTGTGATGCTGGTGGGTATTTGAAGTTTTATTAAAGGAGCACAAAGGCTTCACTGATTGATTCAAATAAGTGTAGGATTCCGTCCAATATACCCACAAAATATACTTAGAATTCAGTAAACAGCGCTTTGAAAAAATTAAAAATTCGCAAAAATTCCAGATGGCCAAAAAGGTTTCGAAAAACATTAGTTCGGTCACCTGGAATATTTTGTGAATTTTAAATTTTTTCAAAGCGCTGTTTACTGAATTCTAAGTATATTTTGTGGGTATATTGGACGGAATCATACACTTATTTGAGTCAACCAGTGAAGCCGTTGGGCTCCTTTAAACTCGCAAAAATAGAAAATGAAAACGTTATTTTTTTTTTTTGGAAAGCAACAAGAATTATGAGTCTGGCAGAAAATTGCCGTGAAAAATCTGTTTCATAATTTTTACAAATAAGAATGTTTTCTTTTCGAATTTAATAATACTGAAATAATGTTTTCTCAAATATACGAATTAGGAAATTAACTACTGTAATTCATATGCAACTTTTTTGATTAGAATATCATTTAGAATATTTGAAAATATCATATATTGTGTCTAGAAATTTCCTCCTTTTTATGACAAAACTAATGTTCAGTTTTTCTATTGGTTCAAATAATAGCGAAATGCAATCTCATATCCGATTGAGTCTAGATATTTCAACAAAAAAGAGAAGATATTTCTGAAAACCATTTTTCCTTTCCCGCAAAAAAGCTCATGATTATAGTGATAGTTATTCTGTTTTAACCAAGATAATGAGCATATCAATTTGCAGAATACCTCCGCGATGCCCTTATCGATCTCCGTGCCGGTACCCATACAAATCTGGACTCAACAATCGAAAAACTACGCGAACAACTGAAAACGATGCAATAAAATGTGGATATAATTACTCGGGTGATTGGTATAGATATGTAATTTATTATACATAAAATAATTGTCATGAAATACCATTTTTGGTTATTGAATTGCACATAAAAGGGTGGAAAGATATGGCTAATATCACTCGAGGGAGATCTAGCGAGTTAAAACGGATAGAAACCGGGGAAAATGGTACAGGAAAATGGAGGGAATGTGAGTAGTTTTAGTTTTAGGGTAACGGTAGATCCCAACAGACTTCGCCTCTCCGTTTCTGCCGATTTCAGTAGGATAATATTATTCCGATTCGATGTTGACATTTCTTGTGAATATGATCTCAAACATCTTATCTCTGATCGTACCATTTCTAAATTTTCTTGATGATCTTATCAAATAATCACTCCACTATCACCCACCTAATTCCATCTTCTGCTCATTGATAGTTGTATTCAACATCGTCACATCATGGTTAATCCTATTCTCATGTTCCTTCCTTATATCCAAGTCCTTCCTACATATCCCATGCTTCTCCTTACTCTGCTCTTTATTTGTCTCCAAATGCCCCATCAATGTTGATACATGATTCTGATTCTCCGTCAATTTCTCCGAAAATGCTCTGGCTTGCAGCTTCAACTCTCGATTCTCCTCCTCCAATTCTTGACATTTCGACTGATATTTGAATATCTACAAATTCTCTTATCACTGATATATCAACTGATATAATACCAACCTCCTTCTCCAATCCATCCAAATCCACCTTTCCTTCCATCTCCTCAATATCCTCCATATTCAATATACTCATCATTTTCTTCTCGAATAACTTCAATTGTTGTTCACTCTCCTCCATCTTCATCTCCATTTCATTCTTTTCTTCCGTCACTTGTCTACAATTGCTTATCAATATATCTTATCACTCTTATCATTCCTACTTATTATATATCTCCAATTCCTGACTCTTCACCATCCACTCCTCCTTTGCCTGTTTCATCTCCACCAGTTCCACCTCCAAATCAGGTAATCTCTTCCCATTCCTAATTGCCCTATCCTTCCATTTTTCCGCTTCTCCTTCTATTTCCTTCCTCGCCTTCTCATTCGCTTTCAGTCGTCTTTCCAGACTTTCCATCTTCACTTTCGTTTGTCGTTCACTTTTTCCTTCTCGAATTGTGAATGTCGCAGCAATCTGATATTCATCTAATTACCATATTGATATTGATATAATATACCGAATCAGGTGAGTGTAATTCATCTCGAATATCATTATCCGTCCTTTTGTGTGGTGTTGTTTTTGGCCTAAATGCTCCAAATATCTTGCTCCCTTTTACATTCAAATGGGATGTCACGATGGATTCAGATGACAGATCCAATTATTCGATTTTTGGAGTTTCAGATTCTCCAGATTTTCCGGATTCTGAACTGTTTAGGTTTAGCTCCTGGAGTACAAAACTAGTAAGGATTAGCTCCAGGAGAAGAACATAATTTAAGATTAGTTCCTGGAATACAACTCTACTTAGGTTTAGTTCCTGAGGTTAAAAACTTTTTAGGTTTACTTCCTGGAGTGAAACGCTATTAAGGTTTAACTGCTGGAATACAAATTCCGTTAGGATAAATTTCTGAAGCGCGAAAATATTTAGGTTTAGCTCCAGGAACAACGAATCATTTAGGTTTAGCGCCTGAAACACGAAAATATCCGAAAAGCTTCTGGAAAACAACATTATTTAGGCTAAGCTCCTGCAGTACAAAAAACAAAAACATACCTGATCCATCCTTGGCATCTTTTTGATCTTGTTGTTCGGCAAACATAGTATAATATAAGAAAGGAACACTTTTAGGTATGTTGTCAAGTTACGCAAGAACCATTAAATGAAGCACGAGGAGCAGTGAGTCAGAAAATAAGAAGGAAGGAAACAGGAAACATATACATATGAGGAAAGAACATATTGAATTATAAGAAAGAGGGGGATTTCAATATACATGTCGATATCATATTTTTTCGACAAACAATTGCCCATCACCTTGGAATGTTCTTCCGTCCGTTTTTCCATTTATTGTTATATACATTTCGATGCGGTTTATTGTTATTATATGTTGGCTATTGATTCCTTTTGTTTTTGGGTATATAACTGTATATTCGACTTGAAAAATGATAGAAAGTATTTTAGAATAGTTGATGAAACACTTCAACAAATGACAATATATTTGAAAACACTCAAATTGGATGACTTCAATAAATTGTTTGATCGGAAAACTGTCGATATTTCGAGTGTATTTATGCCTGATTGTAAGTTACTCTTTTTTGATTTGAACGGATCCGAGCAAAAGCTGAAATCCAAAAGCTCATGTTTACAATAAACTGCAGTACGCCGCACCAAAACTACAGTACCCGCAGTACTACTAAATTTTGATAGCCTAACTGTATTGTGATAACCTTAATTACCTACAAAAACCGAAAATTTTGAGGTACTGTAGTTCAGGTTCGTCTTACTGTATTTTGCTGTAGATCACTGGAAGCTATTGAAAAATTTTGGATGACTAGTGTCTTACTGTAGCACTTGGTCAAATGTGTGTTTGCAGTTCTGAGTCCATCGAATGTTTTTGCACAAATGGGGGATCCAAACTTTCGGCGAAGTTTTGAAGTTTGTTATAGTTATCCTCCTTCATTATAGGTTTATCTCCAGATAGTTCCAATCCGAATGAGAGCGAGGAAATCAACGACAAAAAAATCGAAGGGGATTGAGAAAATTATCAAAATACAATACGAATTGGATGGAAAACAACATCGAATGATCAAAATAGTGAGGATGGAAAAAGATGAAAAAACAAAAAAGATGAAGATAATGGGACAACGTGGGACGTGTGATAATTGATACGTGATACGTCATCTGTGTCATGTGTGTGATAAGCCTCATAATAAAATCATTGTAAATTTGAATCCCCTCATCTTTTCGATTCACTTGACATCGCAAAACACTGAAAATGAGCGACAAGAGCAACGAGCAGAGCAAGTCATACGGGCAATATGAAGATGCACTCGGAGGTAAGCAATGATATATGATAAAGTGATAAGCTGATGTGATTATAGAGCAATTGAAGCCCAACAAGTCGCAATATGTGTTGCCAGAGTTGGAGAAGAATCCGAAAAAGGAGAACGAGGCGGTGAAGTCGATCCAATCGGAATATATTCTTCACGAACTTCGACAACAAGACGAGAAGAATCCGAATGTTTGTAGAGAGGCACCACATCGTCCGACACTTATTGGTACACCAATCAATGCCAAGGTGATTAGGTATGTGATATGGTGATAAGGAGTGATAGGATGATAAGTGATTAAAGGGCACAAATCGAATCATTGGATAATGCAATTGTTACACCAACAATTGTCAATGGTAAAGTGTTCTTCACCACTCATGGAGATGAAGATACAAAGACTGCGATAGAGGGAAGCCTATCGAATCCGAGATTGAATGAGGCATCATCTGATGTAAGGATTACTGTAGACTATCAGTCTTATCATATCATATTCAGGTACCAGCTGCCAAGGGTGTCAATCTCGAGAAGGTTAAATTCACATTCCCCCAACTTGTCAGACTCCTCGGACAATCGACATGCGACCGTTTGGAACGTGAATTCGTGAAACAAAACCAACTATCGGACAATGAATTGGCACAACTTCGTACTGCTCGTGAATCAGTCTCCGAATTGGCAATCACTGCACATACCGCGAGAAGTACATTCGAGACAACTGACGATTCGGCATCGACCGCCCGTACCAGTGCATTTGGTGTTGTGACTGCCAACTCGCTCGAGCCAAATCTATTGTCAGCACATACTGTCAACTCATTGGAGCCAAACTTGTTGAGTGTGTATTCGGCTAGAAGTCCAGGATTGGCGACTAAAATATTTGCACAATCACCGGGAATACATACTGCAAATGAGCTGGAGCCGAACTTGTTGAGCACTCGAACTGCCAACTCGGTCGAACCGAATTTGTTGAGTGTGAAGACGGCAAGATCATCGAGCTCGAATCAATCGATGACGGGAACCGAGTCGAAGGATGTGGCGACTTGTATTGAATATAATACACCGACTGCCGGAGTATCAACTGCCAAGTCGGATGCAAGGTATATTGATACGGATATGATAATAATAACATGATACATTTAGATCATCGAAAGATGTTAACACGGCAGTTGGTATCGACGCAATGCATTCATCTCAAGATGTGAAGACGGAAAGATCATCGAGCTCGAATCAATCGATGACGGGAACCGAGTCGAAGGATGTGGCGACTTGTATTGAATATAATACACCGACTGCCGGAGTATCAACTGCCAAGTCGGATGCAAGGTATATTGATACGGATATGATAATAATAACATGATACATTTAGATCATCGAAAGATGTTAACACAGCAGTTGGTATCGACGCAATGCATTCATCTCAAGATGTGAAGACGGCAATGGAGATATTGACATCAATGAAGTATATCAATGTTATCAATTATCACTAATCAATTGTTTAATTATAGGGATACATTGTTGTCTGCTCGTGAACTTGATGCAATTCGATCATCACAAGATGTCAAAACGGCAGTCGGTATTGATGAGAGAGCCAATGAGCAACAACAAGAAATGCAGACATAGAGATTTATTGCATTTTTTATGAAATCGAAATGAAATAAAATGATTAGCTATTGAGACCGTCTTGTAAAATCATTATCACAAAATATCAAACTTGAATATGAAAAGTTTTATGAAACACATTTGAATTTTTCGATTCAATAACTGTAATAACTGTGATATATCATTGATATCCACATTTTTCGTTCCCAATTCCAACCATCCTTTAAACTTCAATAATTGTGATCCATTGATATTATATATTTGACGGGCTGGTTGTTCACCAATTGTCAATCCATCTAACTGTAACATTTATCATATTCCCCATTCTTATTCTTTTCCATGCCCGATCAATAGAAACATCTCTTTCCAGCCAATATCAATAATCTAAACACATGTTTGAACGTAAAAAAACCAGTTTAAAAAATAGAATCATTCGACATTTCAATGAGCAGGAATCAAACAAATTGAATGGAATGTCTGGAAGAGAAAAGGGCGATTCATTCATTATTTCAGCAGAAAAAAGTGAGATAATGGAAAACAATCTGAAAATGGTATTCGGACACTCATAATCTATGCAGCAGAGATCTATCGCGAAAGAAAGTGACACCAACAATCGAAACAGCCGAACGATTTGGTCGACTTTCGCCGTTGAAAAGTTTCAATCGAGAAAAATCGAAAACCAAGAATACGGTAGTTGAGAAGAAAGAATTGAGGAAGGAGCCAGTTAGAAAAACAAGTGGACGATGTTTGATGGAATTTGATATGATAAGTGATAAAGGATGGGGTGATATGCCAACAATTGAGGAGAAACCAGTTGAAGAAGCATGGGAGGAGATTAAGACATTGACTAGGTATTGATATTATATTGATGATAACAACTTATCAACTGATTGTAGGAAACTATCACAATTGAATCCGAAGATGTTACCGAAAGAGGAAGTGGATGAAATGGTTGATACAGAATTTACTTCACTTGCTTCGATTCTGGGAAGAAGCATTGGCGAATGAATTGACAAAAATGGCATTGGCTGTGCATATTTCGCATGATGGTGAGAGTTTTTGATTGAAATTTTCATTGATAAAGAGTTGATTCAGAATCAACAGAATCACCAGACGATGATGCAATATTCGCGGCGATTCTCGACAAAATCGCAGGACATGTCGTCAAGAAGCTGCTGCAATCGATTAGTGATGTATGGTCGACGGATGGAAAAACGGCGACACTTTCGAAGGGATTGGTCAAGGAGTTTTTGTGTGATGCTGGTAAGACTTTGAATATTTTGAAAAAAATTGATAGAAAAACAGTGAAATTCACTGAGAATCAACAAAAACTATAGATTTGGCAGAAAAGTGCCGTGAAAAATAGGTTTCAACATTCCTGCAAAGAATCATTTGTAGATTTTCAAATTCGATGATCGTTCTGATTGGGTTGTAATCTTTTAAAAACGGTTCAAATTGAGAAACTCAAAATCATGAAATCTGACATTTTCCCCGACTCTCCCACATATTTATGAATTATGATATAATTATAATTGTTTTTGATTAGTTAGTTTTGGGGGACCCAAAAAAATATGGAAACTTAAAGTTGCCCACTATTTTCTGCACTGAACTGTCCTTGTTTTGTATTAAAAGACAGTAGTTTAGGCAAAAAATTATGATATCCCGAATTTTGGATGCATTGTTCCTTTTCAAATGTGTAAATTTTTGCATCCACTCGTCGAACAATTACTAAATTAAGATCGTTTTCTGTGACAAAAATGGTGTTCATCTGACTTTTTCCTGATTCAAATAATAGCGAAATGCAATCTCATATCCGATTGAGATTCGATATTTTTTGAACAATATTTCTGAAAATCTTGAAAAAGTGAAAAATCAGTTTAATTTTCTTCTCATCCCGCAAAAAATGTCATGCTTATAGTGATAGCTATCATGTTTTAACCAAAGTCTAACAATCAATGAATTCATCGGTAGATTAAAATATAGAATACTGTACCTAGAAATTTCCTCATTTTCTGTGGCAATAATGATGTTCAGTTGGCTTTTACTGATTCAAATAATAACGGAATGGAACCGTATCCAATTGAGGCCCGAAATTTCAAAAAATGATACTTCGGAAAACTATTTTTCCTATCCCGCAAAAAATCCCATGACTAAAGTGATAATTATCGAGGTTTAACCAAGAAAATGAGCATATCAATTTTCAGAATACCTCCGCGATGCCCTTATCGATCTCCGTGCCGGTACCCACACAAATCTGGACTCAACAATCGAAAAACTACGCGAACAACTGAAAACGATGCAATAAAATGTGGATATAATTACTCGGGTGATTGGTATAGATATGTAATTTATTATACATAAAATAATTGTCATGAAATGCCATTTTTGGTTATTGAATTGCACATAAAAGGGTGGAAAGATATGACTAATATCACTCGAGGGAGATCTAGCGAGTTAAAATGGATAGAAACCGGGGAAAATGGTACAGGGAAAAGGGGGAATGTGAGTATTTTTAGTAGGTCAAATAGGGGTTACGGTAGATCAAACATCCAAATCAGAATCATCCAATTCTAAGTTCAACATTGGTGTTGAATCATCTCGTTTCTCATCGTTTTTGCGGATAGGGAAACGGGGTGATTTGGAGTATTTTCGACAGAAAAGGAGCAAAACAAGCAATATAATGGAGGAAAATGTGATGAAAATGATAGATGGGAATATGAAATACATGCAATATTGAGAGGAGAAACAATTGTGGAAGGAGGAGAAGAGTGTGAGACCGCATTCAGATGACCAATCGGAGGGGAAGTATCTGGAATTTTTTGAATGGGTTTAGAAATGGTATACCAGATTTTGATTATATTTTTCCCGTTTATCCTAAATTTCTTATCAATATTTTAAACTCATATTGATTTTCCCGTATACAGATCTAAATTCACTTATTCACTTATTCTTATCTAACTAAAATTTCCTTGAAATTTGTTTTTTTGTCCGAAACAATTTGAAAAGATATTTTCAAAATTAATCAGATCAAATCATTTAAATTATTGTTCAACATATCTTGCTCAAACTTCAAATCAAAAGTCGAAAAATTGTATGTTTCATATAAACTTCAATTGCTTTTCATCTCTAATTTGTACATTTATCCAATCAATTTCCAAACTATCACAATAATCAACTCAAACAATAGGAATTTACTGTTTTTTGCAATTTTTAATACGGAATTCTAAAACAAGTGGAGAAAAGCTAGTCATTGGTAGGAATTCAAAAACAGTTTTAGCAGAAATACGTATATACATTATTTTCCCGTTTTTGTCACCTTTTCAGTGAAAAACAGGTATTTTAAAGTTTTTTGATCCGATAATTCTATCATATCAAAATGATCAAATCATGTTTCTTTCAAAAAATGTATCTTCACGTTTGTTGTTGTCTGAAAATCAAAGTATCTTATGATTGTTCCGGTTTTCTTAACTTTCTTCCCCAGTTCCCTCTATGATAATCTTCTAATCATACTCCTCCACAAATATATCAACAAAAAAAACCAACCTATTCAAATCCACATTCAACTTCTCTAATGTACATGGATATTCACATCCAGGTATTGTATATTCAATCAATTCCTCTCGATCTGTCTCATTTTTATGATAAACTCTCAATATATGACTCGAGTTTTGTGGAAATTTGTGCATTTCGATCATCAAACATGTCGCATATTTTGGGAATATTTCGTAGAATATACCAAATGTTGAGAGAAGAGCCGCGATTGTTGCGTCGTGCTGGAAATAGGTTTAGATAAGTTTCTCAACATTTCAATTATTTTGAAAAATCTTTCTTGAAAAAATCGGGAATTCTATAAATCATACCGCAGAATAAGCATAAAACTTCGCGTCGGGACCCAAACTTCCATTGACTTTTGCCGTAAATCGATTGAATATCTCTTCGAGTAATGTGCCTGTAAATTTCGTGGTGAGACCCAAGTTTGGTATTATGTGCCGATTTTGGGTCTCGAAGCAACAAATTTGCACAGCTGAATGTATTTTAAACTAGTATTTATTCAGCATAAATCAAGTCGTGCAGCAACTTCTTTTTTCTTTTGGAATTTCAGCAAAATATTGTCCAAAACAACCAAAAAAATTCAACATGGTTTTTGAATAAGTCATTTTTGAGACAAAAAACATGTTTCCAGGGTGGAAAAATACTCTAAAACTTCGCTTCAAGGCCAAAAATTTGTTGTCTTTAATGTGTAGTAACAAGACTTTTTAAACCATCACCGGTAACACAAAAGACATGTTTTTTTTCGATTCACTTCGAGACCCAACCGATTCCATATCTACCCAACTAACCTCCCCTCAATCTCCTCAACTTCTCCGTATGAAATTCCAGTGTCGACAATTGATTATACAAATCCGTCAATCTATCAAATATTGTTGAATTCATCCATGTCGGCCATTCAATATTATTCGATTTTTCACAGAAATAATTGTCATACACCTTCCATACTTCCTTCAATTCCATCGTTTTTCGTCCGATATTCGTTTTTTCGGCGAATAATTCCAATTCATATTTGTATTCTTTTCTTATCATATCTGCCTTATCACTTTTCCATTGATTTGATAATTCGATTGCGGCATTTGGGCACGGAATGTCTTCGTAGAGCTCCTGCAAAAAATTTGTTCAAAAAATAGGCAAAATATTGATTTTTTCTGTGACTGGAAGCTAAAAAGCTGCTCTTTTCCAATTTTCGGAAAAAAAAGCTCCAGTTTTTATAATCATCAATATTGTATTGATCCGATGCTGATATATTGAGATACTGAAGTGTACGTTAGATCATTTTGCGGAAATTCATGTTTGTCACCAAGTGATCTCCAGTAAGTTACAGTATGCTGAACCAAAACTACAGTATCCCTCACAAACTCAAAATAGTAACACACTCTCGATGTTAACTCTTTCTACTCACAAATCTCTAGTTAGTATGCGGTACTGTAGTATACGGTAGATTATTTTTCTAAACTTTGTAGCTGCCATTAATCTACAGTAAGCTACAGTATGCTGAGCCAGAGATACAGTATAACATCAAAATGATGACAGATTTTGGCAGTTGACTGTGCGCTTTCAGCTTCCAGATTTCCATGTTAATAGTATGGGGTACTGTAGGGTGCGGTAGATCACTTTACAAAAGTTGTATTTGCTCTGGATGATCTACAGTAATCCGGAGTACGCTGGACCAAAACTACAGTACCCCTGCAAACTCAAGGTGTACTAAAGTTTTGGTGAGACATTCTGAGAGTTCGCAATGCGTTTTCAACATCTAATACTCGAGGTAGTCTGTGGACACTGTTGTTTTTGCTCTACCTACTGTAGTATACTGTAGATCACTCTATTGTACCGTATTCAACATTTTCACTATAAATTCAAGCTTTTTCAGGGACAGATATCGTATCAAAACGCTGACTTTTTGATGAACTGTAGTATACGGTAAATCATTCATTTGATTCTCCGCGTTTTTAGGAATATAGTGAAATTTGGACTACCCACCTTATCTAAATACTTTGGCATAGTATGTACCGGCACCGGTTGCCACATTAAATTCGTGTCGAGACCCGTTTTAGGGGGAAACATGCCTGCCATATTTGCCAATGCTGACATCAATGTTCGATTGTAGTCCGAACTTCTGATGTATACCTATAATATGGTCATTTTTGAAAGCTCAAAAAACGGATTTTGAGGAAATTACCTGACTCGACAAATGTTGATCATCAATCCAGTCACCGTATCTCTTTCGAAGCCATTGACCTAGACGGTATTGTTGTGCTGCAAAAAATTGTCATTTTCGAAATTTTTGATATTAGATAAGTTTATCTACTTTTATAGCCTCTAAATATTCAGAATTCGAGGACACTAAAATTTGATTTTGCAGAATTTTTCATAAATAGTGACACTAAATTTTCAGTTTTATAGGGTATCGCAGTTTCAGCTACAAATGGCTGTGAAGTATTTCCAAAAAAATTAACCCTAGACTACTGTAGCACTTAGTCAGCCATGTGTCACTTTTTGAGAAAGTATCATCAATTCCTACTTTCAAAAGTACTTATATATATGAAGAAAACTTTTCAGTGCTTTCACGAAACTCGAAGCTGTCATTGTTCCATGTTTAAGTTTTCAATAACTTTTTCCTTTTTATTGTAAGATACTCACCAACACCCTCCTTCGTCAATTCACCAATTCCTTGTGGCCATTTCTTCGCATCTTCCTCGAATATCAATTCACCTGGTGTTCGGTCGCCATGTCGCCAAATCTGCAAAAAGCTTTATAGGTAAGTTTTGAGGATTTGCAGGATTTTTGGATTTGAATGACGGTAACTTTTTTTGAATAATTTTGAATTTGAGATTTGTTCTAAAACTATTTCAAAAATGTGCAATTTTGCCCGACAATTTTGGATTCTTGCTAACAGCGGATAAAACTAACTTTACACCGTTTTCAGGTACATTTAACAATAAGTTTTCTACAGTATACACTATACATACTGTAGTGCTTTGCAAAAATAAACATGTTTTTTGTCGTGCTTTGTCATTGTCAGGAGGTCCTGAATGTTAGTTTCACAAACATTCTGACATAATTTCACCAATTATATTTGTTCAAACTTGGAAACTATCATAAAGATTCCCTGTTATAACTTTGATATTTTTAGCTCCCAAAAAGTTTGAAGTTTCAAAATACTCTTTTACAATATACGCATAATCCTACTAATCTTTCTGTTTCACATATTTATTTTGCATTTTTCAAATCTCCATAAAAAAAAACTCACCACATGTACATACTCCAATGTCTCAATTCCCGCTCGAATCGGTGCATTTTTCGTCGAAAAAACTTGTAAAATGCATAGAAATCCCACTAAATACTGGCCTAACATCCGAGATACTGTAACACAAAAAAATGTTGAAAACTGAGGAAAGTTTTGTCATAAAAATTCAAAAAAGGCCATAAATTCCTTGTCAAATCTATCAGAAAAATGAACGAGAATTGGTATAAAATACGTAATTTATTCGAGAAAATTTACAGGAAATGGAAAAAAAAGACGAAAAAATAAAATAATCGAGTGGGAGTTTGGCACCTTTTTCGCAAAAAAAAGTGGAATGATAGGGTGAAAGATACAGATTTTCTAGAGGGGAAAAAGTAGAAAACAAGCAAAAAAAGAAGGAAAGGAGAGTGAAATGGGGACGAAATATGAGGAAATGGCGGGTGGGTGTGTGTTTTATCAGTAAAAATTGCGATTCGAAAATTTTTTTGATGGAAATTAGACATAATTACAACATTTGTTCATTTTTCTCGCTTGAGTGTAGAACATTTTCGATTGAGCTGACAGATTTTCACTTTTTTCAACCTGAAAAAAAGAATTTCATGGAAATAATAGTTTACTTTTTGAAATATCTCACCACGAAAAGTAAGATTTTTCGTGGTGAGATATCTTAAAGGCGAAGAGAGTAAAACCGTGTTTTGAAACAAGTGGTCTCACCGCGAAAAACATGTTTAGAACTACTGCATTCACTGATTTTTCATTCGAAAGTTTTTTTCATAATAATTCGTGCAGTGTGCTGTCGGCATTTCTCTTCGGGACCCCATTGATTTATCATACATGTGTCATTGAATTTGGGGATGGTAATAGTTCAATTTTCAGAAATATCTCACCACGAAAAGTAAGAATTTTTTTGGTAGGACAATTTAAAGGCGCATAGAGTGAGACAAAATATGATCAATCTCAAATCTCACAACTGAAAACTACGCCCTTTTTGAAAAAAGTGATCTCGTCGCGAAAAACATGTTTGAAACTTCGGTATTCACACCTTTTTCTTGGCGTAGTGGTGAAATGTTTCAATTTTCTGAGATATTTCACCACGAAGAATAAGGATTTTCGCCGTGAGATATTCCAAAGGCGCATACAGAAAAAACCCCCAAACTCACCAAATCATCGAGTTTCTCGCCACGATCCAAAACCGATTGAATTGTATTATGCATGACAATCTTTGTCTCCTCGACTTCTTCCTATAATCACTCTTATCTCTTATCATATCACCATATCATTCTCCTTACCTGAACCCTTGTCAATGGATCAGCCTCTCGTGGTGTCTGCCATAATGTGAGCATTGCTGGCAATCCAGTGTAACTGCAATCCTTCTCAGTTTTGATGCCTGGCTGCAAATCATGGATTAGATAATGATAAGGTGATAAAGGATTACCCATTGAACAGCCGGAACTTTGGCGGTGAAATCATCGAGAACTCGACCAAGACAGCTCATCGCGACGCGGGACTGCAAAAATAATTGTTATTTTGCATTCTCCTTCGAAAAATCTTCTTAGTATCATTTCGAAACTTGTTTTCCGGATGATAATAAACGTTTTCTCTACTTTTCGATACTAACTGTTGAAATTTTATGAATAAATCGAACGTTTTTCATTATTTTTTTCAGTTTCAAAAAAAAAATTTCCAACTTACTTGATATTCAGCATCACTGACACAGACACCGGCGAGTCCATCATTGCGAACATAACAGTGGACAAAGTACTCGTTTTCCTGCAAATTCATTTATTTATTCTCATTAAGTACAGTATTAAATACTTTCTATTATCTCACAAACTTCACGTTTTGTTGAAACATAATTTTTCCTGTTTTTATTTTCAAAAAAAGTTCAAAATCAGCTTCAAATTGTAATCAGTAAGAATCTTACTGTAACCATGAGAAACCTTTCCTGAAGTGTTCAGAATGTTTAACTCAACTAACATTTTCTGCACAAAGTGCCTTATTTCTCAGAATTTTGAAATTCCGAGACAAGTTTTCAATTTTTTTGGGTTGAAAAGTAAAAATTCAGAAGTTCTTCACAACCTGTTTTTCGGTTTTCAGTTATTTTCAGAGATTGATAAAGAATTGGAGTTTTACAAACAAAATTCACAGAATTTGTTGGAATTTTTCATCCAGTACCATTTTTTGTTTAGTTTTATTCGAAAACTTCTCGAAACTCAACATTTTCGTAATTTAAACTCAACATTTTCTAATTCATAATTGAAAGGTAAAAATACAAACTTTCTCACAATTTTTTTCAGATTTTTTGGGCTCATTCATTTTTGGGAACTAAAAATGTTTCACATGGTTATTTGCGCACGAGTTTTTCTCAAACTTTTCAAATCTTAAAGTCTTTTCTCATTTTTCGATTAAAACAAGGTCCTCACTTCAATTTTTTGTTTTCACATCGAATTACCAGCAATAAGGTCGATACTTTATCAAAAACTTTTTTTCAAGAGCAAAAATTTTTATAATTTCAAATCTACAAAAGTGACTCACTTTAACCGAGCTTCTCGCTCCCAATCCACTTCTCTCGACGACCAATTTGCCGGTGAATGACATGAATTGTTGAACTGAGCTCTTTTGGAAGTAGTTGAATGACGACAAATCGAATGCGCTTTTTAATGATGTCACACTTTCATTCTTTTTATGAAATACTTCGATCGAATACAGTTTCATCTATAAAAATGGATTAAAATGGGCTAAGATTATTATAAAAAGAGGTATGAAATCGGCATAAAAACCGTAAAAAGTGACAAAAAAAAGTGTGAAAAGATAAAACTAAACGAATTTATCGAAAAAAAGAAAGTGAACCCATAACGAATAAAAAAAAACAAGTTATTTAACAAATATTGGTGGAATTTGTCCCGTTATAAAACAACAAATAATAAAGCACTATACAATAAAAACATGTTTTTTCTTATTATTTTAATAACTTTGAAACTTCTTTCTTCCATGCCGCCTGAAAATAATGGTTTTTTGTGAAAATTTAAAATCAATTAATTTCATAGTATTTTCAACGGAAAACGCATCAATCAATATTCTCTGAAAGATTTTTTTGAATAATATCACGTTTTTGAAACGTATTCCTTCCGGTTTGCGGAAAAAATGACTTGGAACTTTCCAAAAATGCTATCTTTTACTCGATTTTTATGGTAAAACCGTAGTCTTCCATGAAATTTATATAATAATTATTTTATCAAAAAAAAAGAAGAGATATTCACCTCAAACGAAGCTTCACTGAATCTTTCGAGTGATTTCCTTGAATATTCTCGAATTTTGTCTCGTTTCGCCCGTCCTTCTTCGACAATTCTCATGACTGATTCGGTGTATTCTGGAAGAGAATCGATTGATTTGAAAAAAATATATGTTTTAGTTCTAGATTTTCAGAATCGCTATATATTTCACTTTTTTTTCAGAATTCTAGATGTTTCTGTTAGACAATGGATCATATAATGAGCCAATAAAGTGTTTCATACCTTCTCTCGTAATCGACAAATATCCAACCGAATGACCCTGATAATCCTTGACAATATCCATTTGTGGACCACCCGAATCATTCGATAAGATGATTGTTGATGCAGCCATTGCTTCGACGACCGAAATACCAAAGTGCTCATTGTGCATCGTGTGGATTGAGATTAGGGCTCTCTGAAATTACAGAAATGGTGGAAACTTTGAAACAAAGCCTGTTTAATTCAAAATTTAAATTTCAAGAAAACTTTCAGATAACCCGTGAATAACTGGGGTCATCGCTTCATTTTGTGATTTTCTTTTCTAAAAAGTGTCGATTTTTGAAGAAATCAGTGATTCATCAAAACCTAGTAGCAAAATTTCAAGAAATTTACATAAACATCGAGCTGAACGACAATTTATTGTTTCATAAGATATTCATTTCAATTTGTGATTATCCAAACATAATTTGAATACTGCGGAACTTTTTGAGATTTTGGAGTAATTTTGGGCCGGGTCATGGTTCTCACTTTCCCCAAAAATTGTAACTTCACATCCTCTTTCGTCACATGGACAGAATTTGTTGGCGATAGACCTATTTTTTGTCGAGTATGGGTCCCACTTTATCAAATTTTATTCTAAAAATCACGGACTCCACTTTTTAAAAATTCTTTTTTTTTTTTTGCAAAAACTAGCGTATTCTACCTATGGATCCGAATTTATGACAAAAAGCAGTGATAAGGCCATAAAATATGCACCAAAATACAATTTTCGTTCATCAAATCGCCTTTTTTTTGTGAAAAACATTTTTTTTCAGATTCCTCAAAAAATACACTAACCGACAACTCTCCAACCAAATCCTCATACGGTACATTGATCTGCCATTCCAACTCCTGTTCCACTTTCAATTCCTTCGCATATTTCTTCAATTCCTCGACTCTTTGTCTATCTTCCTCATTCCGACATCCACCAGCGATACACAATTTCACACCGTATCCCGTTTCCTTCAATTTCTCCTTAACATCGTGCAATACTTCGATTTGTAGTCGATGATTTTTCTCCGGTCGAATTTGACCAACTGATAATAAACGAACGATTTTCGAGTCTTCCAAACTGAAAAAAGACACGATTTCAAAAAACAAAAAAGGGGATTCAAGTCGTTTTCAAGTGGGCACCAGCCCCACCAAAAAAGGATTGAATTACTCACAGATTTTCGGCTGATGACTCAATTGCTAGGAATGACTCGACATCACATGGCGGATAGACGATGCTCACGTCGCGGCGAGACCAAATTGAAGTGATGTGACGTTGTGTCCATCTGGAATTTATAGATATTGAGCAAATGGAGAGAGAAGGCGCAGAGCATTTTTTGAAACGAAAAATGACATTTTTCTGGAGATATGCTCCCGAATTGGTGAAATTTTTTATAAAGAAATAAATTTTGTGGATGATTTGTTGCTATTTCTATATTGGAAAAGATGAAGCGAAAAGAAATATTCATTTTTTTGAAAATCTTTTTAACAGCATCTTTATATGATGGATTTATCGACTTTTCTATTCACGTAAATTGTTTGAAACGTACAAAAATTTGGTAATTTTGAGATCTGGTCGGAAAACAAGTATTTCTGCTCATATCGGACGTTTCCAGGCATTTATAGTGCAAAAATCTGATATTCTCAAGCAAATTTTCACCAGAACAGACATTTTCAACAAAAATTTAGTTTTTCATCAAAATCTTTGGACAAATGTTGCAAATTCAACTCAGTTTTCAAATTCCAGATTCGTTTTCGTAACTTCTCATCTCATTTTTCCGATTTTCAAAAAAAAATCGCTTACGTTCCATTGACCATGACAACATTCGCACATTTTCCAGCCATCCAATACATATATGAGAACGATTTGTAGTAGAATAACTGCAAAATATGTTACTTTTTATTGAAAATTATCAATCTTTTGATTTTCATGGACTGCTTTTTGTCTAGCTTTGAAAACGAAACGACTCTATGATTTTTCATATCAGAATTAACCATAAAGATAACAACGTACCTTTAAAATGGATAAAATAGGACTTTGAGCAATAATTGGGGCATTGTTGAATGTTTCTTGACGAGTTTCGACAACACTTAGCATATCTGCAAAAGATTTCATTGATTTTCGAATTCCAAACTGGGAACATTCAATTTTTTCCCAGATAGGTCAAAATTGTGAGATTTCAGACATTTTTCAGTCATAAAAAAGGTACAAAAACATACCAGTTGAAATAGTTGGATAATGAACATATGCGCCAACTTTACATCCAGCCACCAATCTAGCCGCCGGTTGTGATAATGGATAACCCATTGAATCAATGAATATTTCGGGTACCAAATGAAACAATGCTTCTAATGCTAATACTCCACCCATTATTGCTTGTAGTATCATTGTGAAACGAGGGTAACGTTCTGCTTCGACTAGCCAACGGAGTCTGGAAACAAGGAGGTTGATTTTGGGTTTAACACTTTTGTGATCTTTTCATAATGTTCTCAAACTTTCTAAGTTTAGGAATTCATCCATTTGATGAATTTGATAATTTTCTACATTCCACTTCTACAGTATGATCCAAAATCAACAAAAAGGAACAAAAATCGTGTTTTCACAAGATAATACACAGAAAATCTTGAAATTTCTACTTTTGACTATAATTTTGATCAAAATATTACACTTTTTGGTGGCCAAAGCGGAAAAAAGTGTGAGTTTTTTTTTCGGGCAATGCTGGTTTAAATCTTTATTTTGATGCTGAGATGCTCAAATTTATCGCGAAACTGTTGATTCTACGTTTGAAAATGGTATTTTCTTGATTCGATTTTTTAAACGATAGTGTTTCTACAGTACGACTCAAAATTAACAGAAAGTTACAAAAATCAGATATTAACAAGATATTAATACATCGAAAATCTTGAAATTTCTACTTATGACAACAATTTTGATCAGAATTTTCAATTTTCTACTGACCAGAATGACAAGATTTTTATCACGTTCAGAAAATAAATTTTTTCAAAAAACTATTATTTCTACGTTTCAACTCAATATTTTTTTGATTCAATTGTTTTTCATAACAATAGGGATGGAATACCTCTCACATTCAGTCTTCAATAATTTCAAAGTTCCGTGAAAAAAACTTACGACAAAGGTATAAATTCGATATTATTCGGATCCAATTCAATTCCAAATCTCTGCCTCGCTTTCAACAGAATCTGTTCTTTTGTGGCGTCTGTGTCTCCAGAATACACATAGTATTTATATTCTGGATTTCTGAAAACATGGTTTTAGACTTGAAATCAAGAAAAATCATACGTTTTCTGCATCGATCGAATCGCCGCCCACAACACTCGTTCACCACCACCGCCAGCATTACAATATGGATGGAAAAATGCAATTGTTTTTGGTTTTCTGTAATTTTTAAAGCTGAATTGATATAAATTGAAGATAAAATAGACAGAACTCATAGTTTTTGATAGAAAATTTGTCCAGAGTGATGATTTTCACAGTTTTGATGATAAACGGTGTGTTTGCAGTCAAAAACACATAATATTGACATTTCAGAGATTATTTACTGAACTTTCCTCATCTAAAAAAGGTGAAAAACATGGGAAATGTCACATTTATGACATCAAAAACCACAATTTTTTAAAATAAACTAAGGCGCTGAACTTTATAACTTTAGAGAATCTCGTTGACTTTTTTGTAAAACGAAAAGAAAATATTTGAAAGTGATAGGTTTTCGCTGATATCGCACATATATTTATTGTTAAAGTTATAACTTTTTAGTTTTTCCAAATTCAATCAGAATTCATATTTTTAGGATCAAAAATAGGATTGAATGACGATAATTTCATAGTTTTCGTTAATTAATTGAATTTTTACAGTCAAAAAGAGAAAAAGTACAGTATTTTCTTGGCATTGGAGAAAAAGCTGGGACTATCTTGGTTATTTACCGAAAATTTTCGATTCAAAAAGTTTCATATATTGAGAAATACCACATTTGGCGATATTTGCATAATTTTCGTTAATTAATGGAATTTTTGCAGTTAAAAAAGGAAAAGTGGAGAATTTTCTTGTCATTCACAAAAAATATGGGATTTTCTAAATCGTTCACTAAACATTTTTGATTAAAAACTGTTTGAAACTTGCAAAATTCCTGTTCTTGACATTAAAAAATTGAGATTTTTCAGTTTTTAACCTCTTAGAGTCTATGTAAACCATAATTTCAAGTCCATCTTTAAGTTTTTCAATTCAACCAGAAAAAATGACAAACCTCTTATCCCGTATAAACATAACCAGACTGACTAAGCTAACCACAATGAATATGAGTAACATGACCATCTCTCTTCAACTCATGTGTTTTTTGGTCTGGAAAAAATGAGAATAAATATGACGAATATATAGAAGGAGAAAGAGATAAATGTCATTAGAAGGCGTCAATTGGGGAATTCATTACGATTACAATATCGAAACAAACGAATTGTCTAGACATGATGATGTTTGCTGGGAATTGTCTACAAATTATATAATATGAGCGATTCGTATAGAATTCTGAAGTCGAGGGATCTTGGGGACATATTTAAAGTTCAAGGACCAGAAAAGAAAACAAGATTTTCGTGGCGAGATATTTTAAAGGAACGTTGGTCCATTGAAAGGTTTTGATTTATGCGCATTTAAAATAACAGTAGAATAATACCAGTTTCATGTTATTGACAAACTTTCAGTTTCAAAATTAGGAAATAAAACGCTTGAAACATAGATATTATGGTTTCAAATATCTCGACACGAAATGGAACATATTATAGGAATATGAGACAGGGGAATTTCGTGGTGGGATATTTTGAAGGAGCATCTTTCATTTTCGAAATATGCACCTTTGAAAGTACAGTAGGTTTAAAGACACATAATATTATTTTATCCTCATTTCTTGAAACGAACAAACTTGAAGTTTCAAAATTTTGAAATAAAACGCTTGAAATGTAGATTTCATGGCTTTGAATATCTCGCAACAAAAATGAAATAGTGTACGGGTATGAGAGACGCAGAGTTTTCGTGGTGGGATATTTTGAGTTTTTCAGGGAGAAAGGTGAGACTTTTGAGTGATCCTATAGAAATCTGACTTTTTGAGAACGTTCGACGTATCTAAAATGTGTTTAGTTAGAAAAACTTAAATTTTCGCTTCAAGACCCGTTTCAAAAAAGGCAACAACCCGTCGTTTTTTTTTGCTACTCGTAGTCGTTCTCTTTTCACTCAAATATATCCGCCTACGTCAATCGTTTTTGTGTGTGTCTCATTTACGTCATTTCAGCCATTGCCAGCCAGTCGACTCAAAATGACTAGGTTCGGACGCCAATTTGGGAGAGAAAATGAAGGAAGAAGAAACGGAATGTTTGTTTCTTTGGGCAGCGAAAAAAAAAGATGAGCAGCATGGGAATATGTACGTTTGAAGGAGAAGAAGCAATGAAAGTTAATTAGATGAATCAATGGAGAAGAGGAGGAGGAGGAGGCGAATGAAAAGAATTGATGAGGAGGAGAAGAAAGAATGAAGGGATATCTAGCAACGAATACTGTTGCTCTTTCCTTGTGAGAGCTCAAAAACGCTTTTTTTGAGGAGAAAGATCGAAACTTTGCGGGAAAAATGACACTGAATGATGAAAAATGCCATAAAAGCGATAATAACTGTGGGAAAATGAATTCGGAACAGTTTTATTTCGCTGTCAGACCCAAATTTTCCGTTTCAGTTAGTTTTCAACAGAAAACTCTGCAAAAGTATATAAAACTGCAGTTTGTAAACAAATATCTCGCAGCGAAAATATATTTCTTTTATTATGAGATCACAAAAGAACTTTTATTGTTAGGGGTCTTTTCGATGAAATTGACTGATAAAAGAGATTTTGAAGCAAAAAAGGTTTAAAAGCTCAAAAAGATCGACATTTTGCGGAAAGGTGGTGTTTCGAAGTTGATAAAACAGAAAAATAGCGAATTTTTCGAGCGAAAAGTATAAATTTTACTTTAAAATACCTTGTTTTTGGGCGTTTCTAACTCATGACTTACGAACATTCGACTAATTCGACGGAAAAAATGTGAAAAGCTCTTCCAACATTTAACGAAACAAGATTGATAGAATTTCTAATGCTGAAGGCATTTGAAAGCGTTACTGTTACAAAAAACCGCGATTCCTCGAAGAAAAACGCCTAGAAAAGCTCTATAAATAGCCCCATTTGTGGTCAATTTTCAAATGGCGTGGGTGTGAATAAAAGGATACATTTTTGATCAAGAATGACATTTCTCCCCCTTTTCTTCTTTCGCCTCTAATTCATCCATCTGACATGCAAAAAAACAGCACAATATCTGATTAAATTGAGTGTTTTTTCGGCTAGTAAATTGTGTTTTTTGCACAAAAATAGAGATGGAATTCTAGTTTTTTTTTGAGGGGGAAAACAATAATTTCGCCTGATTTCTAAGGCATCATCGATTACTTTTTGGTTTTACTTGAGGGAATTGCGATGTGAAAATGGAAGGTTTCCGCGAAAAAATGGAGTTTTCACAAGTTTTACGGCTTTTCAAAGCGACTTTCCGAGTTTTTACTAGAAAAACAGCATAACAATTGTAGAATTCGTTGATTTGAAGTCTCAAAACATCATTTTTCCACAAAAACTCTATGAAACGAAGTTTAATCAAAAATCAATAAGTTCCAACGGAGCTAATTATTTCGCAACACTTAAAAACTACAAATCATCTCTATTACTAACAAATTAAATTAATTTGTTACGAAATAACACTAAGATAACATGAAATTCAATGAAAATTAACAAAAACTGCATAAAAAATGAGCAGAACCAAAAACGGAGTGAATTTCGGGCATCTCATCGGACGTAAACATATATATGAGAGAGATTTTGGCGTAAATACGTGGAGATGAAGGGAAAAAGAGGCGAAAAAATGTGGAGAGACGGGGGAAAGCCTGTTTCGGGGTGGTTGAAAAATAGATGGAAAAAGAGACATGTGGAGATGGGAATTAGCACTCGAGGACAAGGGGGACTAGGCGGATTTCTAGGCCACGGCCATTGTTGTTTTTTTAACGTTGAAAGCGGGAATGCGTCGAATTTAATTCAAATCAATAGGAAATACATATTTTTTTGCTTTATAGTATAGTTTTAACTTTAAATTTTGAAATAGACTAGCGATTTTTCGTCATTTCAGTCGTTTTTGTAGATTTACACGGCTACGTAGGCAGCTAAATTTTTTTGATGTTCTTTTTCAAACTTTCTACGTATTTTCCCCTTGTTCCATGGTATTTTCAATGAATTTTTGTTCCAGACATGTTCCGCCGACCAGACTCCGACGATGAAGACGACTATCGTAGTCGAGTTGTAAAGCCGAAAGCGATTCCGGAGAAATATGCCAAGAAACTCGGAGCGGAGTATACCAAAGGAAGGGTGAGTGCTTTTTGAAGTATTAATTTATAATACCATCCTCTATAGCAAAAACATGCAGTACTGGTTGCTAGTCATATCGAAATTGTCTTCAAATGTCACGCATAATTTCACGCGTCCGTGGTTTTCTTTAATTTTTTGAGCTGTTGGTGAAAACTTTTCGCGTTTTATTGAACGTGAAGAACGGAAGAAGTTTATCCGTTTTGTATAAATAACGAAGATATTAAAAAAATACTGTACAAAATTATAATTATTACACTATATAGTATGGAAAAGCTTCAAAACACTGCTGTCAAATCGAAAAAAGCGTCAATTTTTCAACAAAAAACTCCACACTTTGCGGATTTTGTGTTTCTAAACCTATTTCGCAAATATCAAGTAAAGTTTTAGATTCATTTTTGTCATATATGAATCAAAAATCATCGAAATATGCTCGGAAAGTCAAACTTGAAAATTTGAAATCTAGAATCACTGTTTCAAAACACTTTTAACGCATTCATTCTTTATTTTTATGTGAAGCCATGATTTTTCACCCCAACGGCCCACTTTTTGCTGATTAATCATTTGATTGCGCAAAAAATGTCTTCAACGAGTGTTCTTATGCAATCATATCGATTTTTCCAGACATTCGTGACAAGCAGCGAGAAATCGAAGCAAGAGTTTTATGGTTCACAAGAATTGAAGAAGGAGGAATCGAGTGGAAGTAGTGGTGGTGCATTGACGGAGGATGAGAGGAATAAGATATCGGCGAAGATATTGAAAGCCGAGTTGAAGGGTGATAAGGTTTGTTAATTTTTTAAATATTTTTTGTAAAAATGGCAATATTCTCTCGAAGACTGCAAAATCCAGTTCTTTATCCGAGAAAAATAGATAAAGATCTCAATTTTCTTGCAGGAACTCGTCCAAAAACTCAAAAGAAAACTGGAATCCGGCTCAAACGACGATGAAGAGCCAAAAAGACACAAATCACGTGTGAATGAGGTGCAAATGATGAGGAAGGATCGACACGGAAATGTGTTGCCGGCGACGAGTCGAAGATCCGATAATGATCGGCATGCTGAGGTATATCAGTCGATTTTTTAGCAAAAAAAAAACAAGAAATATATTATAGGGATCATCTCGAATGCGTCGAGAATACGAAAAATCGCAACATTTGGATGATATGGTCCGAGAGGAGAAGACTGGAACAGCTGCCGATCAATTGAGATTGTTCGAGCGATCTGTTGTGGTATGATTCTTGCTTTTTGTGTGTATTTCAGCTAGATTGTTTCAGAAAAGCTCAAAAATCAAGCGACACGACGATGAGAGTTTGGATGATATTGCTGAAATGCAAAAGGGACGGAAGAGGAATGATGAGAAGGATAAGAAGAAGAGGGACAAATCTGCTATTGATGGTTAGTTATTTTATTGACATTATGCACAGTTTTACTGGTTTCTGTTGAAAAAGTAACGGGTTATGAGTTCGGCACTTGCACTGTCTCAATTCAATGACAAAGTTCGGGTTTCCACTGAAAAAACTACTCAAAGTTGATAGTTTTCGTATGAAACCACTTGTTACAAGTTGTTCTTTTCTAATTTTTGAAGCGGAAGAATTTCCACGCAGGGATTTCTGTTTTTAACCCAAGAAATACGTTTCAAAGACTCATTATCATAAAATTTGTTGTTGTAGTCGCAATTTGTTTCCGTTTTGGTATTCTAATTAGTAATTTCTCACTCACAAAAAAAACAGTGTTTTCAATTCGAATATTCTTCAAGAGTCTTGTTGAAGTATTTTTGCATACGTTTTATGAAAAAGAAATTTCCCGATCAAGCGATAGAAGTCTTGTGCTTCTTTGAAGTAGTGTTATTACATGGTACTGAAACGTTCAGCTTTATTTTCTTCATTTTCTTGGTATACATATTAACAGTGATGTTACTTTTTTAAAAAGTGTACCAAGTTGTTATTTTTGATTCCAACTTTGTGCATCCATTTATATGTTCTTCTCAATATCCGAAAGAGAAAAACTTTTCAAGAAACCCAAGCAAATAAGGTTTTCCACTTTCTCGCCTGGAAACTAGATATCTACTTTCGTCACTGGAATTCTCCAGCGATATTTGTAGAAAGCTCCACTCAATCAGCTTCAAAGGACTATCTAAAGGTCTTTCTAATCGTAATTCCTGTCAAAGTTGTGCAGATATTTCGCATAGATTGACCAAAAACCACTGACTAGTGTGTTTTTCCGAGTGGCGGATTTTCATCAAAATTCACTATTTTCTGCGAATATAGACAGCAGACATCAAAATGACTAATTAGGGTGATTTGGGTTGCAAGTTGATCTATAAATAGCCTAGAAAATGTTGCGAACCCCAAATCGGATGAAAACACACAACCGACATAACATGATCAGTTTCAGGAATCAAGTTCCTTTGAAATTTTTGAACTCCTGCAACGTAGTATCATTTTAGTCATCGCGCCACTTTTTTGTCATTTCCCCTCGAAAAAAGTATTTTTCGATGTTGATTTGTGTTCCCTAATATCCATTCTGCACTCGAAACGAATCGGGTAACTGTCGTTTGTGATTAGAATCATTCAATATCAATAAACAATTGATAAAAATGGCAATGGTCTCATCACGAAATAAAGTTGAGATGTACTTTGATATTGATCAACTAGTTCCGTTTTGGATATATCTGCTATCTGATATCCCTTCAATTTCGTCGTTATCAATTGATTTTGAAACTTGCAAATACGTGTGAAACGTCACGAATAGGTTTAGATGGGGTTTATCAGTCCTTATCATTTATCTTTTGGCCGCTAGATTTTCAATGACATTTTATTATCAGTTTTTAATGGATGATAATCAATTAATCACTGAAGAGAGATGATGTGGACTTTTTTGTTGATCAAGAAATTGCTCTTTCCCTGTTTTCCGCCTCGATTTTGATAGAATATCAATATTTATCAGTCCTGATAACCCCAGAACAAAGATTTCACCCCTCTGAACCATAAAATAGACATTCCTTCCTCCCATCCAATTATATCACTAGTTTTATGGTTTAACTATCACTTTTTATCACTGATGACGTCATGGTTTGTTATCAGTTGAATAGGTGTGAATCAGATTGATAAGAGATGTGTTCGGCGAAGCTTATAACAACAACAAATTGATGGGATCATGTTTTATCAATTATCATGTGTGATATTTTGTACTTTATTGAGATTATTATGAATCATTTGGAATTTTCTCATTTTCAGATTTTTGTCTGCGTTTTTAGAGCTCTGATGAGGCATTCTAGTAAAAATTGATGTAATAAATATCTTCGGATTACTAAAAATCCAGTAACTTGGTTGAAAATACAAATCATTTGTTGGAAATCGGTCTCGAAACATACGATCTTCCCAAAATATTTTTGAAATTTTTCTATAATTCCGACAGGCTTCTTCCTCGAATTTGCAAAATTTCCGTATTTAACTTTGATTAAAGCCATGAATTTCCTCTGCTTTGCTAGTTTTTCTTCTGAAAACAATTAGAAAAAGCAATGCAGATATGAAAGCTTCAAAAATGTCATAATTCAGTACTGATATGAAATTCCGTAGTTCATCGGATATTTTCAGAAGATATCTTCAATTCTTAAGAGTCAAACGTTTGAAAATCCTGAAATTTTTCATATTTCACGACTTCAGCCTTCTGGCATGAAAATCAAGCAATTTGAAATAAGTTAATCATACTCGAAATATCTATATTTGAATATCTATTGTTTTTTAAAGGATTTTTGGTTTTCTGGTACCAAATTCGATGAAAATCACAATTTTATCAATTAATTACAAATTTCATCAATGTAATCGTCATTCCCGTACAAGCATCACCACTCGACAATATCCAGAATTCTTTGAAGTACTTCCTTCTTTCTCCTTCTCCAAGTGTTCATATTTTCTCCCCAACAAATGAACTACTTCCTCGTCGTTTGATATCACAATATAAAAAGTGTGATACTTTGACCAACCATTCTTCTTCTTCTTCATTCTATTGTGTGTCTAGTTTGAGATGGAAATCTCTCGAGAAACTTGTCAATTTATGTGAATATGTGTGGCCAATACACATTTCATGGCCAATGGGCGCCCCATCTCAATTGCCTTTATGTTCTTTTGAACGCGGCTTGGGTTCAATTTCAAGAGATGCGGTTTGCACTGTTTGGCTGAGCATCAAATATTCTTCAGGATTTTCAAGGCTTTTGAGGCTTGAAACGACGAAAATGTTCTATTGTGTCAGTATTTGCTATATTTTTCATAAAAATCTGCAAAAATTTCGCAAAATCTGACGTCAAACCACTAATTGGTGTGATTTGTGTTGCAAACTGATATATAAATAGCCTAGAAAATGTTGCAAAACACAAATCGGATGAAAACACACACAACCCGACATAACATGATCAGTTTCAACTTGCGTCACTTTATGTTTCGAGGGTCTAGACGGTATTTGATGAAGAAGTTGGGTGGATTTTACTTCTTGGTTAGTGTATCTTGATGAAAGCTGCACCACTTACCTTGATTTGAAGTTTTATGTCGAAAAGAAATGGATTTATGGGGAAAAATTCGGTTGGCAATTGGATCGTGGAATCAAGTCGGAAAGCTATCTGAAATCTCAAGTTTTGGTCCATGCGGTGAAAGTCTGTGACTAACTGAATTGGGATCTTAAAAAATGTGGAGTCAAAAAAATGCCATTAAATTTGCAAAACTGAGAAGCAAGTTTTAGCAAAAGTCAGTAATTTTTCAATTTTTGGGTCAAAAAAAGGGCTCCATCCAAAATCTGAACATATTTTGGTAATTTCCATGTTGAAGTATCGTATTTGGAGTCTCAGTACGAATAACCGCTGAAAAAATTGATCACAGGACTCTCAAATTCGACAAAATCTTGATTTTGTGTTTTGTCCCGAGATCAAAAAGTCAGAAAATCATAAACAAATCACACATATATTTGTTGTTATTTCGTGATCAACACCATTTCGATCTTTCATCGATAAAGGCGAAAAAGGCCAATGAATCAAATGAGTCTAGTGGTATTCGACCATCAAATGGAATGTGGTTTCGATATATCGTCCGAGGGTATTTCTCTTCTTCTTTTCATCATTCAGCCGCCCCTAACTGATCAAGAATCGAATCGATTTGGATGGTTGTTGTCTCCCTTTTTCTCAATGATTTAATGCCTTTTTCTCCTTCTCCTTCGTCTTCTTCTGATGTGTTTTGTTTCTATACGCACTTTTGCGTTTTCTCGTCGTAAACATTTCGCTGTTAAAAAATGTTGGATGATCTTTTACCTAGGAGAGAGAATTTCAGGTTTTTTGTGTGTTGAGAAATGCTTGGAGTGGAATTTTCTGGCAATTTTTGCAAATTATGGTTTTTTCGTGGGGAGACCCTTGCCGTTTTGCGCAGTTTTTCGATGCGGGATATGCTCTGAAAGGAAATCGTCGAGTTTTCGAGTCGAGACTGAATCTGACGATAGGTTTTCAGCTGATGTAACTGTTTTCGTGGCAAGACCCTTGATCGGTTTAGAGAATTTTTGAGTTTTCGTTGAGGGATATTCCCTGACATGAGATACAGTGTGATGCAGTGGAATTATTCTGATGATTTGTAGTTTTCGTGTCGAGACCTAAGTCGTTCGGAAACTTCAGATGAACATTTTTTTGTTTCGAGACCAATGGATCAAGAGGGACTATCAATTAGTATCGATTCTGAAAAGTTTTTGTTACTAGATATTCGTGACAAGACCCAGGATCGACTCTCAGAATTTTTTGACTTTTCGTTGCGGGATATTCTTCAAAAGATGGAAGTCAAATTTTTGAAAATAGCAATCTATACGATGAAAATCAAAAACTCCTATATCTTCAAAAAGTTCAACCTTTGAAACTATTGTTATTCTCAAAAACCCCTTCAACTTACGGTGTCTCGTCACGATCAAAGTGAACTGATAATTGGTGGTGTTTTGACAGCAAAAAGTGACAGAAAATTAGTGACTCTCAAGGTTTTTCCGGTGTCGAATCGAAACAATTTGTTTACTGTCCCCTCTCTTTCCCATCTCTCTCTCTCTTCACATCAGACCATATTTCTCATTGGAATTTGGCCCAGCCAAAACGGAAGAAATGAGAGGAAGATTAGATAAAAAAGAATTCATTTATTCGAAACACAGACGATGAAAAAAAAAGCGAAGAAAACTGACTAGTGACGGGGCAGAAACTGGGCAATGTATTGGGATATAACAAAAAGAGAAGAAAAAATGGAAACAACCCGAGCAACAACGTATGAGGGGAAAATATGAGATCTGAAAGAAATGTGGGCGACACGACGACGAAAACAAGTGATTATATAATACAAATAGAATGATTAGAAGGAAAAAAACGAAGAAGGAAGGAACTTAACGAGCTGCACGGAATCCACCATTTGAATTGAATTCTTTGACTTTGGCGGATAATTTCTTCATTAGTTTACTCATGTCGAGCTTCTTCTCGCGAGCGATTTCGTCCGGCATTTCTGCAAAACATAGTTGTTGTTTGTTTGGGTCTCGAATGGATAATTGTTGGTTTTACGGTACTTTTTATAGTTTGGAACGGAAAATGGCCTCTTTTGGGTCTCGGAGTTAAAGATTTTCCCTCCACAAATTATTTGGTACGATTTTTTCAAGAAATTGTAAGAAAAACTCACTCTCAACAATTTCGGAAGTCTCCGCATCGAGATCCTCAACATCATCCGAATCGCGACAACGAATCTTCTCATAATAAGTCGCCTTTCTGAATGGACGCATCAAGCTCGGGTTGTCTCTTTGTCCTTCAGTCAACAACTCGCAGAATCCCTTCTCCTGATATGCGAATGGATGGAAAAAGTTGACTGCTTTGCATCTTGGCTTCTCAGCGCACTTGTGTAGACACTGTTCGTGTTGATCTACGGTCATTGTGGCGAGCATTGTGCCGAAGTACACATACTCAGGAATGGCATCGGCATGTAGACCTTGTGGACAAACGGCGACTTTCTCATCGTATGTGACATCGTAGAATGGTGCCTGACGAGCTGGATTCAAATGTGCACGTAGATCACCCCACCATTCGGTGGTTGAAGTGACAAGAGGAATTAGGGTGATTAGAAGAAGGAGCTGGTGTAGCATTTTGTGTGGATGAAGGAATGAATGTGAAAAGTAGATTTCTCGGGCGGGTGTTAAAATAGAGAGTTGCGAAGGGGAAAAGGAATTTCCACTGCGTGAATTGTCGCCCGATCGATTCTGGCGCCGCCCATCTCTTCGTTTTTCACTAAGGTTCGGCCGCCCATCTCTAGGGAAAAAGGGAGAGAGAGATGGAGAAGAAGGAATTCCTAAGATTATGGAATGAAAACGATAATTAGTTATTTGGGAAGAATGTTGTTTACAAAGTTGGGAAGAATCATAGAACTATGGGTGCATAGAATCATAGATCTAGCAGTTCTATGTAACTGCAGGTCTCCAGTGTCATAGATCCTTTGAATCATAGATCTACGAAGTACATCTCTTCGGATTTTGGCCGATCCATAGAAATCAAGCTTCATAGATTCATAAAACCCGAAGACTATATGTGCATAGAATCGTAGATCTATAAATTCTATGAAGTTGTCAATCCCCTTGGTCTTCAAATTCATAGAACATCGATTCTTGGAATCTATGGTTCTATGAAGTGAATTTGTACCAATCCATAGAACTCAAGCTTCATAGATCCATAGAACCTGAACATCATCATCATAGATTCCACAATCTTTAATCATTAACATCAGTAACACACCCAAATACCTCACATCACTTATTTTTCGAAACCCCGATGACTAATTTGTGTCTTCTCGAGAACAAAACAAAAAAATAGTAATGTCTCCGAATTGGCTACTTGAAACACAAAACAAATCATGTGTGGCCCCAAACTGTTATTTTGAATTGGTCGACGGTCATTCAATGATAATAAACGGTCATATGAAGACGAAACCCAGCGGGCACGTATTTCTTATAGAAAAATAGGCAACCCGAAAAAATGCAGAAAAAACATGTGAATGGTTTTCGATCAAAAATTAACACGATCATTTCGCAAAGTGTATTAATAAGTTGGGTGGAAAGTGTAAAGAACAAAATCTATGAAACGTAGAACCATAGAACTCGAAGATCTATGAATCTATGAATCTATGAATCTGTGAATCTATGAATCTATGAATCTATGAATCTATGAATCTATGAATCTATGAATCTATGAATCTATGAATCTATGAATCTATGAATTTATGAATCTATGAGTCTTCAAATCTATGAGTTTATGAGTCTTTGAATCTAGGAATTTGGAAAACAATGAATTCAAGAATCTATGAACAAAAGCAATTGAAGATCTATGAACTTATGAACCATAGAACTCGAAGTTCTATGAATCTATGAATCAACGTTTTTTTCGTCTTTCCCGAAAAAATTGTAGTTTCACCGGAACAATCAACATTCTTTATTAATTTGGTTTAGTTTGGTTTGCAACACTCCAAAGTATCTCAAGTGGCGAAACGGTTCGGCTTCCTCACATTCCGATGTAGAAAGTTGTTTCTTCTCCTTGTTGTGGTGTTGGCCAAGTTGAAAACATTTCTGAAAAGAGACGAACGACTAGAGATTGAAATACTTGACGAACAATACTAGTAGTCTGCACTTTTTTTTTGTTATTTTTCGACGACTTCAACTGACGATAGTTAGTCGGGGGAATTGGGCAGTTTGAAGTAGTGTTATTGGAATTGGTTTTATAAGAGTCTTGAGTGACTGTTGTCGTGGCGAGACTAGGGTCTCAACACGAATTCAGACAACTACAGTATACTTTATTTCGAGGCCTGATTTTGTGATACGGTATGCTCCTTTAAAGTATCTTGCAACTTTTATGCACTGAAAATGTTTTTACAAATCCCAAAAAATATCTCGATTCTTAGACTGTTTCGTGTTAAGACTCATCATTGATGATTTACCGGTTCTCAACACGAATTAACTACAGTAACTTTCGCTGCGAGACCCTCATGATGTGATATACATGTATCTTTAAATTTTCTACAAAAATCCAAAAAAAACCTGAATCACTTTTTTATTAGCTCAAAATGTTTCATCCCAGTTTTCTACAGTATATTTCGCTGTAAGACCTAAATACATCTCTGCGCCTTTAAAGTATCTTGCACCATTAGTAGGCTGAAATTTTTTCACATTTCCTTTGAAATTGTATCTCAAAATATCCTAATTTTCCACATTTTCGCGTCAAGACCCTAACAATTATCATTTTTCCAGAACACAAACGCCTCGCCAAGTCGTTCGATGATTGCAGCCGCTGCACTGACAGTTCACGTCTACTCAAGCACAACATCATTGCGATGGGATTCAATGTAAGATTTGTATACGAGATTTCAAACAAAACACACGAGTTGTCTTGACTAACCTAAAAAATAGTGAAAAAGATTATATCGCTCAAAAATTTTGGGCGATTGTTATCTGGAATGTACTTGGGACAAGGTAAAATGTGTGTAAACGGGAGAGGCAACGGGCGACTAATGCGGTGAAAATGATCAGAAATCGGAGTATAGGTTTACGTGTGATTAGGCAAGATTGGAATGTGAGCTAGGTTTTTGATCAGTTTTTGAAAAATCGAGGAATTTTTGATTTTTTTACAGCTAAAATTGTTTTGAACACTGTAAGTAGTTACAGTAAGCCTGTTGTGATCTACCTCTATAAAAATCCTCGAAAAAATCAGTTGATCAAGCAACGGGTATATCAGAAAAATGAAATTTTCAAGTATATCAAGAGGAAATTTTGATTTAACTTCTTTCGGAGAATTTTCTGAAGTCTTCCAGCTCAGATTGGGCTCTGATCAACCAAATTTGAACATTTCCCAAATATATCCCTCTGATCTGCTTCTGATCATCCGCTGAGCAGTTTTTATTTGATCCCAAGCAACCTGCAAATCGTCCTACCAATATTTGATCCATCACAAAATTCTGCCAATAAAAACACTTGATATATAGTCATTTTTCGCTTTCATTCGATATGTCCATCCATCATGTTCTTGAATTGCCTGACTGGCGGTGTTTGATTCGCAAACGACGGTGAGTGTAAATGTGTGTTCTTGAACGCCTTGTTAGGCATGAGAAGAAGAAGGAATAGTTAGCCCGATTTTGGTACGCAATTTGCATTTATTTGATGGGGTTTCCCCCCTCTTCAGCCATTTGTGTATTTTGTTACAAGTATTGGATAATCAAGTTTTCGTGTTTGGAGGATGAATGAGGGATTTGAGGTGTATTACATAATAGAATTCAAGAAATTTTTTGGAATATATGAGAAATAGTGCATAGATTTTCTGATACTGTCACACGACAAACCGACGCTGACATTTCAGCAAAACGAAAAACGAAAAAAAAAACGTTTTTTTAAGCTCAGATTACGGTAATAATCAGCAATAGAGCGCTCTTGTGCGATTTTTCGCCGTTTTGCCGACTCGAGCAAATTTTAAATTTTTCTGAAATTCTTCAATATCACTCAAAATGTAGGGGCTCATCGTTTGATGTTGGAATTCTATGCACCTTTAAAATACTACAGAAAGGATAGATAAATATCATGTTTCAACGGAAAGTTTTTGATATTTTGAAAAAAAAAACTGAGAGATAAATATTCTAAACGAACCTGTCTGAACAAGATACAAACTGCTGAAACTGACACTCGAAATTATGAGTTTGAAGCTCCTTTTTACAACTTATTTGGAAATACTTATCACGATTTTCGTATTCTAGAAATAAAAAGAAACATAATTATTTGAATTATTCCAAAAATAAATCTTTAATTTCAGACATATCTGGCAGTCGTTGAATGGGATGGATTGGACGATGAACACTTGATCATTGTGCCAAGTCAACACTGTTCGAGTAGTATCCAGTTAGATGAGAATGTGTGGGATGAGATGAGATTGTGGAGGAAAGGTTGGTGTTTTTGAAGTAGGATGCACCGAATTTGACGACAAATTGCGCTACTGTAGTCTGCAACTTTGCGTCAAATCTGGTGCATACCGTATCAAATTCAGAGACTTTATCAATAAAATGTGTTTTTCAGGACTAGTTGCATTATGGAAAGAGCAAGAGAAAGACTGCGTCTTTATCGAAATGTCTCGACATGTCGATGGTAATCCACATATGATGATCGAATGTATTCCAATTGATCAGGAAATTGGTGATTGTATGCCAATTTACTTCAAGGTAAGTCAAATCACAACTTTCACTTAACAAATTGATCATTAATCCGATATGGGGATGAATATCACGAGATAACAAAATGATAAGAAAAGCGCTTCCTTATCATCACTTTTTTTTGACATCAGCTTTTTTTGGTGTGTTGATATGGATGGAATGTCATATGATTACGATTGGGTATCAATAACACTTTTTTGCGGTTGATTTATGGAATTATGACGGTGATGAACTTTGGGGGGTCGAGAAATAATTGGTTTGAAGACAGTTAGGAAATTTCAAAATTGTAAGGTCTGAAAATATTACAATCAAAATTAATAAAATCAAAACTTTCGAGTTCTCTGATCTGAAAAAAAATGTATGGATTAGTTTTGAAAACCACAAAATTTGAAAAGGCATCTGAATTTTTCAAAGTTCAAAAATTCCATCCCCTGTAGGCTTGTCTGAAAGTTTGATATTTCCGTTCCCTGTGTGAAATAATTTTTTTCTGCAAAAAATATTTTCCGAGCAGAATATAAAACTCAATTTTCCGCTGATACGGAAAAAATGAAGAAAATATAGTTTATTTTCAAAAAATTAGCAGCACTTTTCACAAAAGAAAACTTTTTTTCGGCTAAAATCCGCTGATAGCTAAATATTCCTTCCGTATATCAGTGTGATATCAAACATATCACCACGTGATAAACCACATCCACCCAAATCATAAATCATATTGTAAACCAAGTTATGTTGAACATGTTTAACCACACAACTTTCACTTCAATATTTGTGTAATTCATGTACTTTATCAAATATATTTGACAATTAATCACTCGGTGCAATATATCCATATTGACAGTTGTTCGGCTATATTTAGGCGGTCGTGTTCCTAAAACAACGACCTTGTTAATCAACATCGAAGATTATCACACCGAAATTCCATTCTCTCCTTCTCCTTCTCCTCCTTTCGTGGCCAATTAGATAAGGCAAAAACAGTTTAGAAAACCGCCGCCACCATATATATTTTTTGGCCCGATTGATTGATTGGCTTGGCTGCGGTTGTTGAGAAGAATTGGAGACGAGACACCGAGGCGCCCCAAATATTGTTGATGACGGTTTTAGACTGAACAGAGAGGGGGAGGAATGTGTTGATTGGATTAGGGGATTAGGGAGAACTATTGAGTTGGGTGTTTTTTTTTGTTTTTGGGTTCTATGATATTGGGAAGTTCTATGGATACATATCTGTGAAGGTGGAGCCCAGGATCAAAAATCTTGATATAATGAGATTTGCGGGTGAATCGATGGTATAAACTTAGATCATACGTAGATATACGAATGCGCTTTTCGAGTTATCAATAATATTTGTTGCAAGAAATCGAATCAAGCGAAAAATTCAAATCATCAGCTCCGTAAACAACTGTAACGCAATTCATTCCGTCATAAATTGAGTTTACGAAAGAAGAAGCTTTGTATTTACCAAAAAAAGCTCCTTTTCTTTCTAAAATTGCCGCATTCCTGTGAAAAATAACCAATATTCATGATTTCCTAGAATAAATTTTCGTTTTGATACTCCCGATGACAAAGCATCAAAGCTTTACTGAGTTGGGAATGTCGTGCGTGATCAAAATCTTTTGTCATTGTGTTTTAGATCTGTTACAGTAACAATTAACAAAAATAGGGATATCAAATTTCTTTGCTTATCACTTATTAAACTGAAACTCTGAATTTTTGTTAATTGGTGCACAGATTATCTGGGATACAACAGACTGTTGACCAGTTATATATCCCTTTTTTTTGTTAAATAAATTCTAAGAATTCAAAAATTGATAAATTCAAATGTTTCTTCTAAGATAGCCAAACAGAATCCAAAAAATCATATTGTATCAGTGTAACGTTCATATTATCTTCCAGAAAGCAATCAACGAATGTGAAGGTGAATATGCGGATAACAAGAAATTGATCGAAATCAAGGATATTCGTCGGCAAATTCCGAAAGGATTCAGCTATTTCGCCGTCGATTTTGGTCTTTCCAATGGATTTGCACACGTCATCGAGAATCACGATGAATTTCCGGCGAATTTTGCCACTGTAAGTGTTTCAGAAAACGTTGACAATGAAAATTTGAACATTTATAGGAAATCGTCGCCGGTGTTCTTGATCTACCACCGAAAAAATGGCGAAAACGCGAGACGGAGGAGATTTCGAAGCAAAAAATCAAGGCGGAAAAAATGAAAGAGATGTGGAAACCGTATGATTGGACAAAGAGAATTCGCAAAGATGAGGAATAATTGAAGTTGTGGTGTTTGAATAAATTGTCTATTTTTCAAATATGAATCGTTTTTATGTCTTCACAAGGCTGGTTCGCCATTAGGGGATTTTAACTTTTTTTGATATTTGTACCATAGATTCTTACCATCCTGGAGGGTTTATAAAAAAATTTATAGGCCCCACAACTCTGTTTCAGTCGAGTTACAGCCCGCGAAAGTTTGGGGCGCGTCCTCCTCATTGCCCTTTGAACCCTCGGTTTCATGGCAGCCTTAGCTCAGCAGGGTAGCTGATAGTATTCCAAGCGGCAGGTCCCGGGTTCGACCCCGCTATCGTGTTTTTCGTGTTTTCAGCTTTCTTGCAGTTCGGATTACAGTACTAGAGTACTGTAATTACATGCTGTAAGCTCGGAAAAAGTGCTATGAAAGCCGATATTTTCCTCATTATTTTGCCGTTTTCTTAACCGTCTACCTCGTCTCCTGCTGCTGTTTCGATGGTTTCGATGAAGTCGTCTGTAAATAAACTGTTATCTGTTAAACTAGTTTGACAAAAACCAAAAACACGATAGCGGGGTCGAACCCGGGACCTGCCGCTTGGAATACTATCAGCTACCCTGCTGAGCTAAGGCTGCCATGAAACCGAGGGTTCAAAGGGCAATGAGGAGGACGCGCCCCAAACTTTCGCGGGCTGTAACTCGACTGAAACAGAGTTGTGGGGCCTATAAATTTTTTTATAAACCCTCCAGGATGGTAAGAATCTATGGTACAAATATCAAAAAAAGTTAAAATCCCCTAATGGCGAACCAGCCTTGTCAGATAAAAAAATTTTTGAGCGATTCTGGAACGACATGACTCAGCGTTTGTTCATAGTCTCTCGCAATCGAAAGAGTGGGCGTGAAACATAACAGTTTCAGTTTTTTTTGCACAGTCTCCGACAACGTAAACAAGCAACATTTTATGAAAGTCGTAAATATGACAAACATTAAAATGTTTTTGGGGATCATCAAATGGATCAATTGGCAAACGGTTGATTGCCTTGAAAAGAGGATGAAATTGTGATCTAAACACACCTCGGGCACAGAAAGCAAACATTGAAATGGTTGATGTTGAATACAAGATATAATCATCAAATGGCAGTGGTTGGCAGATATTTGTGACTGTAAAAGCATAGGTTTACCCCCTGTTCAGTTTTGTAAAACGATCATATGATGTTACTGATACCAATCCTAAAATATTCCTTAACAGTAAATATTCCATTGCTTCTGATTATCTTCAAATCCAACGACTGCTTCATCAGGTAAATATGTATAAAAGATTAAAGTCCTCACATATCAGCTTTGGTCCCGTATTAAAAAACAAGTCCTCACGTTTCCGTTTTACCCCTTCTTAAAAAAGTTATCCTCATTAAAAACCTAAAACCTTCTTACCAGAGGTAGATCCAATTTTTTTAAACATAAAGTGTCATAAAAAGCCTCTCATCCCTTTTCAACCTGCAAACCACAAAAAAAATTGAATAATCTTCATAAAAAGCACACATAAAATCAAATGATAATTTAATTCAAAGAAATAATAGTAAACCACTATAAAGCACCAGTCAAACCAATTATAAAAAGAACAAAAAAAGTGACTTTTGTTTTTTGGGAGAAGGATATTAGATGTTGAGTGTAACCCTATAAACATCAAAATTATGTAAATTACGTCTATACTCGTCAAAGAAACAATAAATATTAGAAAAAAAGAATTATGGATAGAGAAAGAAATCACATTTCACAGAAGAGCAACTTTTTGTTTGTCGTGGAAAATTATAAATGTTTTGCGTAATTTAATGCGAAGAATGGGAAAAAATAAGGGGGAAATGATAAAAAATGATTTAAAAAGGAAATAAGTTAGATCAACAAATGAAAATATATGAGAAAAAAGTAGAAAAAGTAATAATAGATATTTGTAGTAAAACTATACATTTTGAGGAGGAAAAAGGAGAGGAGGTGGCGAAGTATAAATGACTAGAGAAAAACATTGATATTTTGATGATATTTGGCAATTTTAAGTGGTTCAATTAGGCGGCTGGCTCCTGAAAGAAAACAATATTTTTGTGAAATAGCTCTTTTATTTCAAAATGACACTTTTCTATTACTTGCCACAAAATGATCTACAGTAAACTACAGTAGAACGAGTAAAACAACTACAGTACCTCGGAATGACAGTTTTTGAAAATGATGGATGTTAATGTTAATGTTATTCATTTATTATGAAAGTTCACAATACGATTCAACTATCATATGGGGTACTTTAGTTCTTTTTCGAGCCTACTGTAGTTTATTGTCGATCATTTGGTGGCAAATATTGGAAAGCTATGATCTACAGTTTTCAATTTTTTGTCCGATTTTTGAAAAATTATTCGAATTTCTCTTCCAACACTCTTTTTCTGAAATCATGCTCGAGAAATTTCACTTGTTGAGATGCGAAAAATCCTCGATTGGCTTCAATTTTTCCATATTTAATTTAAAATTTCAGCTTCTTTTCTGACCGAGTTTCTTCAAGTTATTTAAATTTTCTTCTAGTTCTAATTCGTTTCAGGTTTCTTCTCGAAGAACATAATTTAGCGAAAAAAATTTTCGATTTTCTTCGTATTATAAAAACGAATGTAAGAAAAAAGTTTTCATAATTATGAAAAATCTATGTTTTGCCTCATGTTTGTTCAAATTCACTCATTTCTCAGAGTTATTCTTCAGTTTTTTCCCATTTTTTGCAAAACTCCCTCGTTTTAAGATAAAAATTGAAACTTTTAATTGAAAAAGCCACCTTTGGCTTTAACCTTTCACAAAATTCGAGATTGTTCTTAGATTTTCAACAAAAAATTGGGAATTTTTCTACGCAGGCGTGTCACAAGAATATTCTTTTTTTTCTTTCTCTTTTAATAAAAAAACCTCACAAACCTTCATTTTGGACCAAGCATGGAAGCACTTTCTAAATCTCTTGCTTTCTTTTCCTCTCACCGCCAACATCAATTTCCTTGGCTTTTCATCTGGTTTCATTCTCATTGATGCGTGATATACTTGTGCTGCTTGATATGATAATTTTCCTTCGACATCCGATGCTCGTGCTCCAATCCATAAGAAAACTGCATCACCATTGTCCAATATCATTACATCATCATCATCGAGATCATCCTACAAATGGTCACTGATATGAAATAGATCAAAAACTCAAAATACCTGACAAAAATCGACAGTCTTCTCCGACACTGAAAAGTATCCTTTCTCATTTGTGCATCTGAATAATCGAGTATGCTTCACAAATGAGCTATCCGTTTCGTAGGCCTTCTTTCCGCCGACACCATTCCAGAAATCATCGTCTTCTTCGCCTTCTTTTACATCGATTATGCGGAAATCGTTGTCGTCGTCGCGAATCACCAAATCAGAGGCAATCTAGAATGAAATACTTTAATATTTTCAGAATCGAAAGATAAAAAGTGAGGTTTCAGGCATTTTAAACTTTTACTCTTTTTGATATTTTTTGATTCATTGATACTAATAACATTCCCCAATTCCCACATGATTTTCATGAAATACGCATTGTTTTTTTTGTTTGTGATATGAAAAATGTAAAATTTTAATACTTTTCTGTTTCAAAATTCGTAGTTTTTCAGAACAATCTCAAAAAAAATGCATTTTTATTAAAAATGTGAGTAATTCAACGTTTTGTAGTCAAATTTGCTCTATTTTACAAGTGAATCACTAGAAATCTAAAAATTTTCAACATTATCAACAAATCAACTCTTTTTCATTGAATTCCGCTCAATTTTTGCAGCAAGATTGTTCAACTTTTATCAAAAAACGTTTCACCATGACGAATTGTAAAAAATTTCAGCTCAAAATTGGTACGAATCCCAATTTGTAAAATATCAGTTTTGATTATTTGTACATGTTTTTTTGGGTATTTTCATAATGATTTTTCGTTTTTTCTCAATAAATATGAACTATGTTAACTTTTTTTCGCCAAATTTATACAAAATCTACATTTTATTGACAATTTTTGAACTTTTTATCCATTTTTTCTCGCAAAATTCTCTATTTTTCTCATTTTCAATACTACCCACCTGCTTAGCAAACTCATGCTCTCTCGGATCCGAATCCTTTCCATACCACACATAAACCACTCCATGATGTCCACTTTGGTCAATTTCCTTCGATGGAATTCGTAAAATATGGCAGAATGCCGAGCATAGTTGAGCGGCTCTGAAATTATGATATTCGATATTTCTTGTAAAATATCTCGTCACTAAAAGTCGCGACAAGACCCTAAACTCACTGGCAATCAACTTGAATTGTCCTATTACACACACTCGATCCATTCGCCCTCATCTGATACAATTCCGGCCATTTTCCGCCCAAATTCTTTGTCAAACCGCGTCGACCGCGTTTGATGAGGAATTTCCGTTTGAAATGTGAAAGGAACTTGTGATTCTCTTGTTGTTGATACATTCGAACGACCTGTCAGTTATGGTGTATTTTAGAAGGCTAATATACTGCCTTTTGATGGAATTTAGCACTCGAAAAACTTCAAATACAGTAGAAATCCAGCTATCAATTTTTTCCAATCGATTTTTTTTGAAAATTTTCCAAACTTATTTACTTGGAAACAGCTAAAAATAAATCTCGTTTGTAACTTTTCAAATTGAAAAAGGAATGTTAGACCAAACGACGCCAGAAAACTGTTTTTGGCCGTTCAAATGGAGCTTCAAACCACTTTTATGACAATTTTTTTCCAATAAAGTGAATTATTCTCATAGAAACTCAATAAATAGATACATTTCTTCTCTTATAAACTGAAAAATTTCAAAAAGCGGTTGGAATATTCTTCTAAACAGTGAAAAATTGAAAACTTCCTATTTTCCATCACATTTTCAACAAAACGAGCTTTAAAAATTGTTTTTTTGCAAGTTATTACACCGGAAAATTTTACAAAAGTTGGACATTTTGTACTAAACAAGCGAGTTTCACTGTTTTCTGCACTTTTCTCATTCATTTTCCGAAAAATTCCGATAAAACGACGGAAATATAGGCTTTTATACTTGCAACTACCCCATAATACCTCTTGCAATCTTAAAAAGTCATACATTGTATTACTTTTACTGGTTCGAACACATTTTTTTCGATTTCTACATCTTAGATTTCTTTAATATTTCAAATCTTAATCCCCATTCAAAAAACTACCCCATACCTCCAATTTATCCTTAAAAATCTCCTCGAAATTGGGTTGCAATTGGAATGTGAAGTGTAGCCATCCCATATTGGGTGCATCTCTTCCCTGCCAGAAGTACACAACACATTTGAAATCCATCTCGGGTTCCGGTCGTTTGTCGTCCTCCTCTTCTTCGTCTTCATCTTCTGGCATGACAGCATAACGGCATAGGAATACATAACAATCCATTGTGTAGAATATTCCAAACTCTTTTTGTGGCAGTTTTACAAACTTTTTGCCTTCCTGAAATGATGAATTTACATCAAATGTCCCACATTTCTCCTTTTTTCATGAAAATTTTCACAAAATCACAGAATTTATATTGTGGACCCAACTTTTTGCCAAAATGCGCTCTCTGAGAATTTTTTCAGGTTTTTTGTAAAAATTTGTATATATTCTGCTCTCAAAACCCTTTTTGCATGTGTTTGAATTTCATAAATACAAAAAAAGATGCGTTTTGTGGCGGTTTCTAATGAAAAAATCAAATTTAAACCAGAAAACTCTACAAAAAGTAATAATTTTGCAATTATTTCCGTCTATGAGACCTGAATTTGCATGATATACCTATATTATACAAAAAGGAGCTAAAATAAAAAGTGGAAACTCATTTCTGACTGATATTTGCAGCCATGGCCTAATGTTTCACAAGTTGCGATAAACGTACATTTTGCAATTTTTTTGGATTGAAAATATATGTGAGAATATCAAAAATTGACACTTTTTCACAATTTTTCTCCATTTTTCAAAAGAAAAAAAACGTACCAAAACAAAGCTCTCCATCAATTCTAGATCATAATTGCAATCCTCCATCAACTCCTCACTCTCCTCAAATGCCATTGGTGGCTGTCGTTCCAAGAATAATGCACCCAAATCGGCACGCATCATATTGTCCTTCTTCACAATTATCTACAATATATTATTTTTGAGAATTTTCAATATACAAACTACAGTATACCTTCAAATCAGGCACTCGTTGTACTGATTCGGATGTTCTCGAGTAGTCAACTGGCACTATTTCATCCCAGCCGGCGAATTTCGAACGGAACATTATCGATTCTTCACCCTGCAAAAATATGTTTATTTTGTGATTTACTGGATTTTGTATTATAGAAATAAAATTGTTGTTTTTCAACCAAAATTGAATATAAGACCTAATTTTCGAAAAATTCCATTTATGCCCAAAATTTTGTAATTTTTCAAACGCCAGTTTTTTCAACAAAACCAAGTATTACTGGAGATGTTAAATTTAAGATTTTGTTCTTGAATTACAAAAAAAGTCGAATTCACTAAAACTTGACCATACAACTTGGTAAAATGAAAGTTTTTTATTTAAAAAATTAGGATATTTGAACAACAGATAACAGAAAGTGTTGGTATATAAGAAGGTAAAGAATAGGAATATTCACTTTCAAAAGTTCAAAGTTTCAAACTATCAGAGAAACAGTTGATTTTTCTCTGCTTTCGGTTTTTTTGTAACAAAACACTTTCGATGACTTTGCGAACCTGATTGAACGGTTTTCTTTCTAATCGATAGATTTTCAGATCTAGTTTCAGTTTTTGAAAATGTTATCAATACTTTCTTACCTATAGATTGCAAAATTATTTTTAAAAAGACGATTTTTCAAACTGTTTTTCTTGAATTATCTCTCGAAAATTTCTCACAATTTTCCCAATATCTCTTTTTTCTCTATTTTGTTATCAAAAGTTTCTAATCTGACGAACCTCAGTCTCGCGATGAACCTGTGCATAATCGGGTCTCTCAATCATCTGATGCAGCTCAACAACCAACTTCTGTCCGGCCATTTTCAACAATCGATTCGCTTTCTTGCCCGTCCATAGGAATATATCCGAATTCGAATCGAGAATATAAACACCTTTTGTGTTCAACATTTCTTGTTTTGCAATTCCTTTTGGTAGCTCGATTTGTGGCAATTCAAGGAATCCCATGCCAATGTTCACCTGGAATATTATGATGTGAAACTTGTGGAAAACTCGACTTTTTTCTCATTTTTTGCACTTTTCATAATACAGTAGTTTGTTGTTGGTACTGTAGATTTTGATCTACTTTTTTTGGATCATAACGTATACAAAATTTTCACAATTTCCAAAAAAATTTGCACATCAAGATTCTGAAGCTGATTTCAAAAAATCGTTTGATACCCAAAGCTCTTTATTTCAAGATATTATCAAAATTTCAATGAATTATTGTTCTAGTATCGATTTACGGGTTTTTTCTGCGTTTCCATGACAAAAAATTCTAAATTTCCCCATTTTTTGCTCATAATTCATATTACAGCATATCAGGTACTGTAGATTTCGATCTACTTTTCAAAATTTACAAAAAATATGAACATTAAAAATTTGGAGATTGATTCCAAAAAACTTTTGAAACCCAAAATTTATACGTTTCAAAACATCATCATATTTTTAATGAATTATTGTGACATTCGATATCGGTTTCTTATCAATCCCAAATATTTTGTCCAAAAACATCACGCCCTTTCCGAAATAACTGGTATCGCAGCGATGAAAAAACATGTTTAAACTAAGGTACCACCATTTTTGAACAGAAAATAAACATGTACGCAAATGTGCGTCAAGTGTCGTCGGCTCTTCTTTTCGAAACACAATGGAACGATTTACAATCAGTGGACTAAAAAAATTGAAATTGCTAATACGGGCTCCTAGCTTCTCTGAGCGCCTTTCAACCGTAATCACAACAAAATTCATACTTTTTGGTAGGTGCATATCGAAAGTTATACAGGAGCGATAATATATCTTCGATTTCTTCAAAATCAAAATCGTCGAAACCCCACTTACCCTATACAACTTCCTTCTCTCCGGCACAAACGTCTCCGGCACATGTTCCACAATAACCCCATCCGGCTTTTCCGCTTTTCCCGTCATCGCTTGCCAGAATTCCATCGGACATTTCACCTGTCGACACGTCTCAATCTCACTTTTCCCCTTTCGATCTCGCTTGTTGAGGCGTTCAGCGAAGAGTCGCGCTTTATTTGATACCGTAATCTGAAAGAAAAATGTTTTTTCATCATATATTTAATTTTTTAGTGTTCAACAAGGCCTGGGAAGTTTGCAAAAAACATTTGACCACTGAGCGGATCGAACGCCCAACCTTTCGATCTGGAGTCGAACGCGCTACCATTGCGCCAAGCAGTCATCGAAAACTATGCGTGTCTATTGGAGAGACATGATGGGCAACGCGAGTGGGGAAGGGGGAACGGGCAAGGCAATGCAAGGGGGTCACTATGCAAGTGCGCTCTAAACAAGACGACTCACCCTAGATTTATAACCACTCCATATCCAAATAACAGCACCGGCATCCAATAAGAAACAAAATCTTGGATCAAGTGATTCGACACTCAATGGTACTGGCTCCATTTCGACTGCTGTTCCGTTGACCGACGCCCGATAGAGACGTGTCAAATGTGCTGGTTTTTCAGTTGTATAGAAACCAGATGATGTTCGGCCGCCTTCGATATACACAATTTCCTCACCGAATAGGCACAGGAATTCCTCGGTTTCGTCGTTCATTTCTTCGCGTTGGGTTCTGCAAAAAATTTGTTTTTCCACAACTTTTATAAAAATGTGATAGGGCTTCTGAAAGTTTCAGAAAATTGTCATAAAGTTACTTTGAGGGCAAAGCTTCGAAAAAATGAAATTTCAAAGACAGAAATTCTATTTTCAATCATGTTTTTATTCGTTTAGTACGAGTTGATAAGATATCAGTTTTGGAAAAAACACGGTTTTTTAATTTCACCGAAAATTGAAGTCCAAAAAGGGATTTTAACATAAATTTGAGATGTAACTTGCCACAATTGGTAGAATACCTTATTTTGTGGAAACAACAATTTTTCCTTGTAGGTAGGACCCGTGCCCCGACCGAAACCGTCCCGAAATTTCAAAAAGTGGTACCAGTGAACAGAAAATTTCCTCAGTATTCAACCTAGGTTTGCAGTTCATTTCCGAAAGAAAATTAAAACAAAAATGTTCCCATATGAAGTCAGAAAGGAAATTTTGATCGAAACATAAGATTTGATTTACTAGTTAGCCCTTCATTGATATTTCTTGCGGAAAATGGTATAATTTGTTAGATAAGTGCCTAATTGCGGATTTGATATTTAAAATGTCAAAATCACACTATATTCAGCATGTACACATGACAATTTTTTGTTGATTCGTTGTGAAACAACTTCACATCGTTTATCCAAAAAAATTGAGAGCGGAGAAACTGTGCATTTTTCTACAAATTTGGCATCTTTTTTTATAATTAAAAATTGATATTTTTGAGGAAAACTTCAAGAAGCTATTCACATTGATTGGAAGATTTAAAACCTTTAAAGATATTTGCTCCCCAATATTGTTGTTCAAAAATTCTCGAAAAAAGAGGCTAACCTGCATGTAGCATTCAAATGATTCCTCAATCCAACCGCATGTACCGCCGAGCACATTCCCTTATCCAATGACGCGTGCTCACCGAGCCAATAGTAGATTGCGTGTCTCAATTGTCCCGATATCTCTCGTGTTGTTTTGAGTACCAAATATGCATCAGCATCATAGAATTGTCCATGGAATGCTTCATCCATAATCGACGGATAAAAGTTCTCAATTTCCCACACCCACATTCCTTCATCACCGCCGACATCCTCATCAAATATATCACTATAATCGATGTTTTTCCGTTGTTTTTCTAGATTCTTCTTCCAATTCACTGCACTACGAGCCTCGATTTGTTTCTCTTCTTCTTCTTGTTGCTTCTCTTTTAGTGCTGCGCCGACGCCAGCGATTTTTGACATTCCCTGAAAAATGTAAAGTTATGAATTTCGAGATTTTCAGACATTCTCAGACTATATAGATACTGAAAATCGGAATTTTTGAAAGAAGCTAGTCAGTTTTTCATTGAACTTGAAAATTTTTCACAGTTTCTTTAGAGAAATACCAAAAATCGTGCAGAAAATCACATAAATCTACTGAAAATGATTTTTGTGTTCAAACTCTATCGCAAAATACATACATTGTGAGATTTTGAGCTTATCTAATTTACTCTGTTTTCGATGGATTAATTAGAAAATCACAAGGAGTCATGGGAATCTTCTGATTGTTTTGCTTGAAAACACTCATCAAACTCTCCAAATGGGCAAAAAACGTAGGAAAACTATTAAAATTTGGAATTTTTCAATTGGAAACAAAAGAAACATCAATTTTCAGGGTGAAATTCTGTACAATTACAATTTCTCAGACTTCTGAGCTGAAATTCTGGCATTTTTCCGTTTTCTGAAGCTCACTTGCACCGTTTTAATCAAAAAACAGAAACATCTGAACTTCTATATAGACTCCGAACGATGTCAATACCGTTTTCAGCCTAAAAATATATCAAAAAACTAGAAAACTAACAGGAAAAATCGCTAAATTCTTCAATTTTCCTATCTAAACAGCGCGATTCGGGTCAATTTCAATCAAAAGAACGGCCATTCGATAAAGTGTAAAGTCACCGAGAAACTGAATCGAGAATAGCCGCCGAATGCGCAGTTATTTTTATCAATTGATAACAATGATAACATTGCTGATGAGTGATGAAAAACTACTAGGAATTGATATGAAAACGAGTTTCGGTTATCAGTTTATCAAAATAATCAGAATATATGTGTTTTGAAGTGTGGATAAGGCGAAAAATGTTGACATATTGTCGGAAAAATGATGGAATTTTGAGAAAAATATGGAAATCATGGGAATTTTTGTGAAAAATGGAATTGTTTCGAAATATTTGCAACTGGATTTCTTGTTACTGAAGGATCCTCATAGAAACATTTTTTTTACAAGTATGGAATACGGTAGATGTGCCTTCAATACAGTAGTATTTTAAGAAAATTTAAAGGCACATACCAAGAGTTTTTCTAATTGAAAGTATCCACCTGATTTTTGGGATAGTAGAGAAACAGAAATTACTTTGAATGAGAAACCTTATGAAAATTGTTTTTTCAGATACCGCTTTTGATTTGGAATCAACTTGCATATGCCTTTAATACAGTATCCCTTAACGATTCAATTTTCGAATGATGGAATAGTTTTTTCTAAGCAAAATATCACCAAAAAACATGTTTTTTAAAAACAAATATGGAATACGGTAGGTGTGCCTTTAATACAATATCTAGTAATGATTCAAAGGAGCATACTGTGAGGATTTCTAGCCGTTCTTTTTTTCATCAAATCATGCTTGAACAATATATTAGCGTCAATCTCCATCAATTTAGGCTCATTTTCAGCATTTTTCACTTTTCACAATAAAATATTTCTGACTAGCCTATATAACCATATCAGCATTGATTAGGTTACGGAATAATGTACCTTCAATACAGTCGTATCTCATGCCTGATTCAAGGCACATACTGTGAAAATTTTTAACAATTTCATCATAAAATCATGATAGAATGGCATTTTAGCTCTAAACTCCAACATTTTGGAATCATTTTTCATATTTTTCAATCATTTTTGCCGTTTTCCATAATAAAATAGCCATGACTAACCTGTATAACCTTATCAGCACTCTGTTGATCCGCCTGTTGTTTCCTCCGCCTAATAAACTCCTTCCTTCTCGCCAATGCATCCTGTCTTGCACCACCCGAGTGTACCGATGATATTGATGATGATGGTGACGCCATTTGACCGGCTATCTTTCGCTGTAAGATATTTATTTTGATATGAGACAAAAAACGAAAGAAACACGTGGTTTATTGCCCAAATTTGAGGCAATTTGAGTTGAAAAATGATGAAATTTGGAACAACAATTCATTGTATTTATGTAAATATTCACATTATATGATGGTCATTCATGTGATCAAATGTGATTCTTTTTTCGTTTGGTTTCGAATGTCATTTTTATCATTTTCCAAAATGCAATTTTGAAACAAAAAATGTTAGATAGATCGGGATTTATGCTCATTTTCATCAAAATTTACGAATTTTCAGATCTTATCTGGAAGGAAATAGCAAATTTCAGCAAAAAAAAATGAGGTTCGAGCAGGAAAACAGTTAACGTAAATTCAAAATGTGATTCATGTCAGAAATATGCCGATTTCAACACGATTTTTGATCAAGAAACGTTTTCTATATTCCATCTTTTTTTCGATTTTGTCGTTTCATAAAAATAATTCTTATTTGGTGACGATTTCTAATTTAAAATCGTTTTTGAAGATGAAAAACTGAAAAATTACGCTCTGTTGGGCTCAAAAGTTGGTTTTATCATATAAGGGGAATATTTTTTGGAAACATTTCGACGGTTAACCGGTTGATTTTCATATTTTGTAATAGAAAAAACATCGATTTGCAGGAAATAACGGCTAGATTTCAGAAACATTTGCCTGAAATTCGCTTTTTGGAGAACACAATGCTCTGTTTTTGCAACAGAAATACACTTTTTGTCGGTTTTGATTTCAAATCGCTTCAAATTTTGGAATTGTTTCGAATAAAAATGTAATTATCAGCACTAACAGTCCACCTTTTTGGTTTTCAACTACTATTTTTGAGCGAAAACTGCCAAACTCGACTATTTTTCGGCGTTTTTCATCAAAAAACTACGTTCTCGAGGCATTATTCTAGCAAAAAAACATAAAAATCTACATTTCTCGCAGAAAAACTACTACCAAACATCCGCCTACTTCTAGCCATTTTTTGTTCGTTCGGAAGAAGCAAAACTCACCAACAAGCAGCATTCAGTCATTTTTCAAACCAAAAAAACCGCCGTCAGCCGCCGTTCTAGTATAAATTTCCTCCTTCTTTTGCCTCGTTTCCTCTTATTTTTTTTGGGAGGAAGACGGGCGGAGCAAGATGAGTGCAACAACCAATGGATTTTCTTATTTTCCATGTTTTTTTCTTCCTCCCGGCGGAAAAAACATAGATATTTTGGGAGAGAGAGCGAGCAAAAGAAGCAAAATCACAAAAAAATGACCACATTCAAAATGCATACAACATTTGAATTTCAAGGCGATTTGAATTGGTAGATCACACAAAAAACATGCCTGATTTACATATATTGGAATTTTTATCAAAATAAACAAGTTTCAGCAGGAACTTTGTATTTTTAATAGGAAAACAGTTTATTACAGATGGGTTTTCCTTTTTTCCGGGATTTTTGAGCATAAAAAGTTATTTTTGTCAAAAAATGTCTGTTTCAGCACGATTTTCGATCAAGAACCTTTTTAGGAGTGCAGAATCTCGAAATTTCGTGGTTTCATCGTTTTATACAGACGTGGGCCTGATACAGACGTGGGTCAGAATCGGAGTTAATAGAGAAAAATCGGTCGCAAAGCGGCCGACAAAAATTTAGATAAGGGTCTCTCCTTATGAACAAAAAAATCTTGAAATAATTTCGAATTTTTCGAGAGGTGTTCCATTTATGGAACGAAAATATATCGACCTCTCAAATATGACTATTCTCAACGAAACCGTTTTATATGGGAAAATAAGACGAAAATCCGATTTTTGAGCGAAATTTGCTGATTTCAAAGTGTAAAAGCTGTATATATGAATGTTTTTTTTCCAAATTTTTAAAATTTTGAGTTTTTTGGATAGAAAAAACAGCCTAGATAAGTCAGATACCAAAAAAAACATCAAAAAATGCCAAATTTTTTACATTCAAAATGCATAAAACATTTTACTATCGAGGCGGTTTGAATTGGTAGATCACAAAAAACAAACCTGATGTTCCAATGAGAAGTCTATATTGTAAAATGCCAATTTCTTCCTCGCATCATTTGGTTTTGGTGGCATTACCAAGTTCTCGTTGCTGAAAATGAGGGTATTTAAAGCTCCCCACGGAGAATAAATTCTAATTGTTTAAAATGTTTTATTTTCCATGATATACATGTATATAAATTATTGATATCTATCGCGAAAAAATAAATTTTTCGTAATAATAATTGATTGTCAACTTGGACTGACTTTGTGTGGCCGTGGAAGAGAAATTTTGAATTTCTAGGCCATTAAATTTTTCAAAAATGAGTCAGTCAGGTTATTGTCAATTTTTTTCGACGAATCAATTCACATATGATTCAGTAATGTCATATCATTTGACCAATGTACCAGAAAACTTGAACAAAATTTCGTCAAACTTGTGGCCTAGAAAACTACGTTCAAATTTCTCTTCCACGGCCACACAAAGTCAGTCCACGTTGACAATCAATTATTATTACGAAAAATTTATTTTTTCGCGATAGATACCAATAATTTATATACGTGTATATCATGGTAAATATAACATTTTAAACAATTAGAATTTATTCTCCGTGGGGAGCTTTAAGCCGTGTGGGAAAAATGGGCAATTTTATGGTTGAGAGCATCGGAATATTATGATTTGAATTCAATGAGAATGACATCAGTTTGATGCACTTTTGGTGTAGTTTGGTCTCTCAAAAGGGGTGTTTTTTGATATTTTGACATTCGAAAAAATGAATTTCTCGAATGAAAACAAACAAAAAGAAGTGTTGAAGGTCGAATGACCAGCTGTGAATTTGATAAATGATGACTTTTTTTTCACTTTTTCATTTTAGAGCTCAAATTTAGCAGAATAATAATGAAAGGAAAAAAAGTTAGAAGTATATCTGAGACTGTATTTTCTTGGAAATCTTGCAATTTTCCATCTTTTTTAGATTTAAACTTCACTGGAATGACATCAACGTTGAACACACATAGTTTTGAGTGTTTTTTCAACAAAGTACATGCTAGAGCAGGGGCGTGCCTAGATGGAATGACGGTTCTGGAGTGGGAAAGGAGGTTCTACATTTTTACCGCGACGTGGTAAAAAAACACTTAATCAAACTTTAATTTGTGTGAAAACATCGCTAATAGATTATGATTGATCCGGTTTGCAATATAATACAAGAAAAATGCGATTGTTCTAGAAATTTTCAAAAGTGTACTTTTAAATTTCGCGAATTCACTTTTTTCCTTCATTTGTGAGCAAAAAGTCCAAACCTGTGCCCTCGAAAGGGTGGGCTCCCTTCCCCAATCTATGATTTTAAGTTAGAACACCCCTGTGATAAAGTAACGGTATTTTTTTTGAGAAAAATTTTGATCCCCTTTCACTATTTTCAGATATTTTTATTACCGAAATTCGCAATACTTTTGGAAATTTCTTTTTCAGTTTTCGCTAGAAACTGTCAATCTTAAAGCTCCCCACGGAGAATAAATTCTAATTGTTTAAAATGTTTTATTTTCCATGATATACATGTATATAAATTATTGATATCTATCGCGAAAAAATAAATTTTTCGTAATAATAATTGATTGTCAACTTGGACTGACTTTGTGTGGCCGTGGAAGAGAAATTTTGAATTTCTAGGCCATTAAATTTTTCAAAAATGAGTCAGTCAGGTTATTGTCAATTTTTTTCGACGAATCAATTCACATATGATTCAGTAATGTCATATCATTTGACCAATGTACCAGAAAACTTGAACAAAATTTCGTCAAACTTGTGGCCTAGAAAACTACGTTCAAATTTCTCTTCCACGGCCACACAAAGTCAGTCCACGTTGACAATCAATTATTATTACGAAAAATTTATTTTTTCGCGATAGATACCAATGATTTATATACGTGTATATCATGGTAAATATAACATTTTAAACAATTAGAATTTATTCTCCGTGGGGAGCTTGAATACTTTCAAAAATTTCTTATGTTTTCCCATAGAGCAGTGCACATTTCTCATATTTTTTATAAATTACATTTCTTGAAACATACATTCTTCTTTTTCAAATTTTTCAAATAAACAGTTCAACTCACTCATGTAAATCCAATTGTTTCAAATCAGGCAACAAATGAATACCCTCCGGCAGTGTGATCAATCGATTATGATCCAATTTCAATCGTTGCAACTTCACACATCTCGATATTCCTTCCGGTACCAGTTCCAATTTGTTATATGATAGATATAAGACTGTTAATTGGATTAGTTTGCCTATTCCCGATGGTATTCCTGCAAATTTTAAACGTTTCGAAAAATTTTCACCAATTTCGTAACGGTTATTATGATTTCAGGGACGAATTTCAGCTTATTCAGGCAAAATTTGACCAATTTCACATATTTTAACCGATATTTCAGCAAAAAAACTTGTTTTTCTCATAACTTGAGTCCAAAAAAGCAACAAACCTTCAAAAGTGAGTAAGTTATTGGATGCATACAACCTCGACAATCTCTCCAATTTCACAATACAATCCGGCAACACAGTCAATTGATTATTATTCATATTCAACGTCTCCAAATGCTCCCATTCACCATCTGTCATATTCAACTTCTCGATTTTATTGCCACTCAAATTCAATTTTCGCAAATTTCGCAATTTGAATAGAGCGTCTGGCACGGATGGCAGATTGTTTTCAGAGAAATCTACGTCCTGAAACATAAGCGTTGAAATTTTTTGACGAATAAAGTGATAATTACCCTCAAATTGTGCATATCATCGAGTGTTGGTGGAATATTGTCGATTGTACGATTGGTGTTGCTCATATGAAGGACACTCAGGGATGTCATACTGCAAAAAATTACATTATGTTGGATGAAGCAGAAAAATTTGCAAAATTAGCTTCTTTTTCTGATAAAATATGTTACTTTAAAATTTTCAGTTTTCGAGCTAAAAGAAAGTCAACAAATTTGAAATTCTCGAAATCAGATGGATTTTTTTGCAGTATTTCTAAATTTTTGATTGTCGAGTTGTATTAAAATTTACTGAAATCAGCACGATTTTGGTTTTCGTGGCAGGATATTTTTATCGGAACGTGTTTTGTAGGATGGTTAAAACAGCGAAAAATCAGAGTTGGGTGATTATTTGAATCAATAACGATGGTTTTTCGGATAACAACTTTGAAAATGTTTATTCACGGTTTTTTCTGTTTGAGATCCCGTTTTTCAATTCAAAATGTCGTATTTACCAGAAATATAGGAAAATCAACACTTTTTCAGTTTTTTTGGTGAGATAGTCGTGGTTAAAAGTATTTTCGAGTACCCATTTTTAACGATTAAAGCTCCCCACGGAGAATAAATTCTAATTGTTTAAAATGTTATATTTACCATGATATACACGTATATAAATCATTGGTATCTATCGCGAAAAAATAAATTTTTCGTAATAATAATTGATTGTCAACGTGGACTGACTTTGTGTGGCCGTGGAAGAGAAATTTGAACGTAGTTTTCTAGGCCACAAGTTTGACGAAATTTTGTTCAAGTTTTCTGGTACATTGGTCAAATGATATGACATTACTGAATCATATGTGAATTGATTCGTCGAAAAAAATTGACAATAACCTGACTGACTCATTTTTGAAAAATTTAATGGCCTAGAAATTCAAAATTTCTCTTCCACGGCCACACAAAGTCAGTCCAAGTTGACAATCAATTATTATTACGAAAAATTTATTTTTTCGCGATAGATATCAATAATTTATATACATGTATATCATGGAAAATAAAACATTTTAAACAATTAGAATTTATTCTCCGTGGGGAGCTTTAAAGATTTTTCATATGAAAAATTATTTATTTTTGCTTTAAGATTGAGTTTTTTTTAATTTTTGAAACTTGTGTCTTTATTGATCATTAGAATCACTACTACTTTAAAATTTTTGAAACGTAAATTTCACGAGTTTTTCCTTTGTAAATTTCACGAGTAGGCCCATTTTTAACCAAGAACCCCCAAGAACACTCACCTTGGCAATTGCTTCAATTGAAAATGATTCAGGGGATTATTCGACAATTTCAATGATTGTAACATTGTTAATCTCCTAATTTGTGGTGGCAACATGTCTAGTTTATTGTTGGATACATCGAAAAACAGTAGATCGATCAGATTTGCGCATACCTGGAGACAAAAATTTTTTCTTCTACTTTAAAGGAAAGAGGAAACACTTACATTGTTAGGAATAGTCTCAATATTATTATGGCTCAAATTCAATACAATTGCTCCTTTAGCATATTCTAAGTTTGTCGGCACTTCCCTCAATTGATTACGTGATAAGTCGATGATTGTTAGATCTTTCATTCGGAAGATGTCTGTTGGAATTCCAGCGGTTTTTAGCTACAATACTACACATTTCATGAAAAAAAAAGAGCTAAAACTTACATAATTATCCCTAACTATAACAGAACGAAGCCTCGGTAGATCAGACAATTCCCCATGAACCGATGTCAACTGATTATGTGCCATTTGAAGATGCTCCAAATTTGCACAACGTGATAATTCATCAGGAACCTATCAAACTTTATTATTTCGTAACAATTTACAGCCACCCACCTGTTCTAATTTCGCTTTGTTCAACTTGAGCCATGTCATTTGAGTCATCTGTTCAACATCATGTGGGAATCGATCACCCTGGAAAGTACAATAAATTTAAGATAAAAACAAGATAAAATAAGACTTACCGAGAAATCATTCCTCGAAAAGTCGATTCCCTTGACGAATTGAAGTACACCCGTCGACATTTTTAGTGCATTTTATGAGGGGAAACCTGGAAAATGGGATTTTTGATGAAATTATGGGTGAAAAATGACGAAATAATAAGAAAATTAATTTTTTATTAACTCATGAGTTTTATTATATTATTTTCTTATCAGAAAACGATTTAAATACAGTTTTAAGAGGGATTAAAAAGAATTAATAGACATAAAAATTTTGTATGGCCGAAAAATAGAGGTAGATGTTTCTCGGCCACGGCCATATAAGGAAGGGAGGAGGAATGGAAGGAATTGAGTTTTTAGGGCTAAAAATGATGGATTTAGTATTTTTGAGGCTAAAAACAATAAAATATAAAGTTTTTCACACAAATGATTAACAGATTTTCTTCAAAAGCTCCAAATTTAGCTAAAAACGGTAAAAAATTAGGTAATTTTGAAAATATCTCACCACGAACATCTGCGAACTTCTTTTCGTGGTAAGATGTACATAAATTCAGCACATTAGATAAGTTACAACACAAAAAAACGCATAAATATAAAGATGAACATTGAAAATCGGAGGAGGAAGGAGAAACATCGCAAAACCGGTGGGAGGGCCGCGACAAACTGAAGAAGACGCCTCGAGATGACGAAAACGCTTATTAGTTGGGGACGGACGGACGGAGCATCGGAGCGATGAGACGCAGATACTTGAGGAGGGCAGTAGTTGCACATATACCGCCGAGTGCTGTTACACACTCTACAGGACTGCCCAGCGAGAAGATATATATGATAAAGAGGAGAGAGCTCCGATGAGCGAGCCACCCGAATCAACCACAGAGGTGTTTCGATTTTGTTTCTTATTTTTTTTCGAGTTTTTTTTTCTGATTGAACTATGAACTTTTTCGTTTTGAAACAACTAAAATCGTGTTTTTCGCTGTTATTATCGTTCCCATACGAATCGAGCCTCGTGGTTCAGAAAACCCGAAACGAAAAGCTGTTTTGAGGTGTGTGCCTTCAAACAGTACTGTAATTCTAGTTGTGTTTTAAGCTACGGTTTAAAGGGGCACAAAAGGTAATGGCTTTGTAAACCTAAAAAGAAGGCTCGATTCGTATGAAAGCGATAACATCGTTTCATGTCGAACTATGCCCTGAGTTCCTCGAAACGAAAACCTTTTTGAGGAATGCTCCTTTGAAACAGTAGACCAATAATTGAAGTACGGTTTAAAGGCGCAGAACAAGCAAATGGCTTTGTAAATCGACAAGACTTGATACTTACAAAACTTATAATACTGAAACTGCACATTTTTTGAGAAGTAAAAGACAAAAAATCAACCAAAAATGTTGAGAAAACAAAAATTTCAGTTGAATGCTTAAAGTAGACTTTAGAGCTCAAAAAGTGAAGTACCTAGCGGGGTTTTGAGCTCAACTCGGCTCAAAATTCTCCGATTGAGCTGGAATTCGAGCATTTTTTAAACATTAAGACTGTGTTCGAAGGTTCATCAAGTTAATTTAGTCAAAAACCGATTAATTTCTCATTTTTTGATCAGGTTTCTACCGATTTCCACATGATTCAAGTTCATGAAAAGATTTTGGATCACTGAAACATTTGAAAAATGCGAAAATTCACTAAAAACACAAAAAGATCTTCATTTTTGACCGTTACTGTAAATATTTCATAAGTAGAAAAAGAAAATCAAACCGAGAAAATGTTGTTGCAAAATAGTGTCTCATTTTGAGTGTGAGGCGAAAACGGATGATGCGTATCTGTGCCGATACATCTATTGTTTACCGTTTTTCCCACCGAAACCAAATATGTAAATTGCAGGAAGAGAAGGATGTCCGAAACGGCGGAGGATCAGGAGGATAAGACAAAGGATGAGGAGTGTGCTGCTGTTGAGCATAAGGAAAAGGTGGATATTGTCTGAAACTTTGAAAGAGCTTTGATGTGCTCCTTTAATACAGTCTATAGTACTGTATTAAAAGAACATACGTATATTCCATTTGGAAAACATCTATGAAAAGCTTTGAATTACAAGAATACGCCTTTGAAGCAATATAAAGTTTTTGAGGTACTGTATTAAAGGCACATACTGTGATAGTGACGAATATCCAGTTCAAATAAACCAAGAAAATTCAAAATATTGCACAAGACGACAGCTGTTTTTTGCTAAAACAGTATAAATTTTTCAGAGTACTGTATCAAAGGCGCATACAGTGTTCAAAAGTTTCGAACATTCATAATTTTTGAAATAAAGAAAAACGAAAGAGGCTTCAAGCTTACTGTAGTTCACATTGGATAGTGTAGCGCACCATTCTCACAGACCGTCACTAAACCTAGCTGGCACTAAACCTAAACTATTCCAGTTCAACCCGGAAGCCTATCTCAACTCCTTCTACAAAACTGCATCAGAAGACACTGCCATGCAAGTGGTCCTTTTCTTCCTTCCCGGTATTCTCTACCGTCTACCTCAAAAAGTGACTACAGTACTCGACCTGGGTGCGGGTCCTACTGTATATCTTCCAATCGCCCTAAGGGAACGGGCATTGAACATATATACATCAGATTATGCACCAGCAAACAGGGAAACATTGATCAATTGGGTTGAGGATAGGTTAGTAGATCATAGGATACAGTAAGATGATGATACTGTTGGTAGATCAAAGTTCGATTGGAACAATGTATGCTCATGGATTGCCAATATCGAGGCATGTATGGAATCGGGGCAAATGATGCAGAACAAGACGAGAAGGCTGATGAGAGCTGTATTGGATGTGAGTGGATTCATAGATTCATAGATTCATAGATTCATAGATTCATAGATTCATAGATTCATAGATTCATAGATTCATAGATTCATAGATTCATAGATTCATAGATTCATAGATTCATAGATTCATAGATTCATAGATTCATAGATTCATAGATTCATAGATTCATAGATTCATAGATTCATAGATTCATAGATTCATAGATTCATAGATTCATAGATTCATAGATTCATAGATTCATAGATTCATAGATTCATAGATTCATAGATTCATAGATTCATAGATTCATAGATTCATAGATTCATAGATTCATAGATTCATAGATTCATAGATTCATAGATTCATAGATTCATAGATTCATAGATTCATAGATTCATAGATTCATAGATTCATAGATTCATAGATTCCCAGTTTCATAGATTCCCCGTTTCACAAGATCTTCAATATCTATGTTCATAGAATTTTCTGGTTCTATGAAACCTAAGATTCTATGCCCATAGATCCTCAATTCTACGCATAGATCTCCTTTCAGGTCAATGTCCACGAGACCCCCGTAATCCAAAACGTGTGCTGGAAGTGCTCCGAGACCGAGGAGGTCCCCCAAAAGTTTCAGGTCGTTTCTACCGTTTTCTGTTTGGAATACTCATGTGAAACACTCGAAGCCTACAAGAGAGCCGTCAAAAATGCGTGCTCTTTGATTGAAGATGGCGGTTATTTGGTGACTTTTTTCGCCGAAAATCTTTCATAAAACCGGAGATTTTCAGATCCAAGGCGGTGTTCTAGACGCTACAACCTACAATTTCGGCGGGAAAACATTCCGGTGTCACCAATTGAAAAGGTCCCACATTACCGAATCACTAAAAGCAAATGGCATGTCAGTGACCGACAACGATGGATACAAATTCATCACACACGATGACATTTTTCTGCTAATTTCCAAGAAACTCTAATAAAAATCATTGAATCTTCATAAATACAGTACAAAATAAGACAAAAAACCATCAATTTCTCAACCAGTAGCGTTTTACAAAAGGCACTATTCTATACATACAAAAGACGACGAAAAAAATGAATAAATAACGGGCAATTCTAGACTAAATGAAGAAAAATGGAGAAGAGGCTCGTAGTTTATCATACAAATACATTCGGCAAAAAAAATGAATCATGTTTGTTTCTCTATTTTCCATATGCTTCCAATAGCATTCCGACACCGTGTCCACCAGCAGCACACGCGGCAATCACTGCATATTGTCTTTTCTCCTCCTTCAGACGATGCGCCGAGTGTGACGCCAATCGAACGCCAGTCGCACCGAATGGATGTCCAATCGATAGTGAGCCACCCCACAAGTTGAGCTTATCCATTGGTACACGTCCAAACTTTCCGCTTCTCTTCATTTGATCCTTGCAGAAAAAGTCCGAATCCATTGCGTTGAGATTGGCGAGCACTTGTCCGACGAATGCCTCGTGAATCTCGAAGACATCGACATCCTTCAGTGTAAAACCGGCCTTGTCCAACAATTTTGGGATCACGTATGCTGGCGGGAGCAACAATTGATCTTTTGGAACCTAAAAATGCTCTATTATAGTTCCAACTCGTGAATCAATGCTCCATACCTGTGCAACATACATATAATCCCTCAAATATGCCTTTGGCTTGTATCCATTCGCCAATGCGTATTCTTCCGTCATGATAAGTGCAGTCGATGCACCATCAGGCAAATACGACGCGTTGGCGGCGGTGACTGTTCCGTGTGGCTTCACAAACGCCGGCTTCAGTGTCGATAGTTTTTCGATGGTTGACACTCGGATGCCGTTGCCCTCCGAGATCGTTTTTGGTTTCTTACCGTCCAAGAAAACCGGTGCGATATCAGTGAATTTGCCTTTCTTGGCTGCCTCAGATGCCAATGTATGTGATCGGATTGCGAATTCGTCTTGTTTTCTGCAAATTTTCGGTTTTAAAAAATTAAAAAAGTGCAAAACCCTTGACAATCTCCGTTCCAATCTTAAGCTTTGATCCGACATCTTTCGCCTTATTCATGCCAAGCATTGTCTTACTCGCTTTGCGGCTATATTTGATCGGCACATCTGATAGCAGTTCAACACCACCGGCGATGATGGCGTTGACGTTGCCTGTCGCCAACATTCCCATTCATTGGGTGATCGCCACGTTTGATGAGATACACGCCAGGGTGACCGTGTGGGCTGGGATCTGCAATTTTTTTGTTTTTTTTTGTTGAAATAGGGGAAAAATATGAATGCGTAGGAGACGCATCAAGATGTCGCGGTGGTTTGGATGAACTGTAGTTGACTGCACATACCACAACTTCTGCAACAATTAATGCGATGTTGATGGGTTTCGGACTAAAAAAGTAAATCAACCAGTCAACTGACTTCTACCCAAAAGCAGCGTCTAACTTGGTCATCGAGTTGTATGCAAAAGCAGACAATACTGGACCATACTTCAAGGTTCTCCTCTCTCGAGATGGAATAGATGGATATGTGGATATGACCAAGGACATTGCAAATTGTACAACAACTGATTATTGTGATGTCACAACGCTTACAACAATGGTCAAGCAGTATGACAAGAATCACATTTTTGTAAGTATACCATTGTGTCTCAACATCAAACTTATTTTTCCAGCATTGCACCTACGACAGAACAGAAGAACAGAGGTTCACAGTGCCGGTCCGATCTACAACTCCCTCTCCAACCACAAAAGCAGACAAAAGTGTCAAGGAAGCGGGACCAGTCGAAGTATGCTCATGTGTAGGTCCATCTATATGTCGGACTGCAATCAATTCAACTCATTTCAGAGCTTCGGTTGCTTGGAGACATGCCCCAAACAACTGTGGATAATATTGGCTGCCATTGGTGGTGTCATTGTTTTGGTCCTGCTCATCTGGTTGTTATACCTATGTTTACATAAGGAAACAATCAGAAATGCTTGGACATTTGTGGAGAAGTTTGTCAGATTCAAGACAGGATTTAAGATTCCACAAGTAGATAAAGGAACACGAGCAACAGTAACTGGAGCAGAAAAAAGTAGGAGGTTGGATGGCGAAGGTACTTCAACTCGCGAAAGATCCACTCGATCCTGAACATGATCTACTTCTCGAGGAAGATCGAGCATCCGCAGCTGGATCAACCAATGCATCGACTCCAGCAACAACAGCCACAACAGGAACACCGAAGATGGATGGATATCCAACAACAATGATTGATACGAAGAAACAGAAAAACATGTTCCTATGTGCAGCTAGTCCGATGCGACCGACAACATATGGAAAACCAGTTAGAGATGATATTGCCAATTTTGTATTCTATATATTCGACAAGGGTATTAAAACAGTTGTGGCACTTGGGCCGATTGTCGACAAGGGTATTCGAACAACTACATGAAGATTTGGAAAAGAATGAGCCACTTCAATTTGAATTGAATGGAAGGAAAATGATTGTGACGAAGACATCGCCATCGAAATTTTCCGAGTATGACTCATGGATCAAGGAATCAGAATTGACATTGGAAGTGAATAAAGTGGCCAAGAAGATCGAACACTATCATCATACGGCATGGTTAAGTAGAGAGGCACCACCAAACAGGGGTATATACTATCTGATGAATGATTTATCTAAGCTCAAGGAGACAGTACTGGTACACTAGAAAGATATGAATCAAGTTGCTGTATTGGTTGGTGAACGGTTGCTCAGGGAGTCGATTGAGAATAGGATATGTTGTATATATCAATTGGTCAGATATAACTCAATCACTTTTCAGAGGTGGTGGCAAAAACGGATCGAAAATATCCTAGCTGAAATGCTCAAACGATTGCCTGAAGCAAGTATATCCAAGGAGCAAGTATACTATATCTATGATGATTTGATATCAGCATTTGAAGCGAGAGCTCAAGGATATTGTAAACTTGGAAATGTTCAAAGTGAATATGGAAGCAGCTGATGAGGATTTCAAGAATCATATGATATGCAAAGGGGTCAATTCACATTTGGAGTTGACTGTGGATGGATTGATAAAGGAATTCAACGAGTACAAAGATGATACGAATAAACAGCCAGCGATTGAGTTTGCTAAACATCCGACAATCAATCATAACACTGATATCAAATGTTTCGGTCATAATCGTTTGGTTTGTCCACAATATATGCATGTTTGTCGAGTTGGTAACAACGAAGAACCGACCAACTTCATATCCGCCCAAACACCGAGGAGTACTGTACCTGATGCATATAAGCTGTTTTGGGATATGGTACAAGATGAATGAGAAGGCTGGGACTATCATCGAGTTTGACGAGATGGAGAATGGTAAAGCACAAGTAGGAACACGTTATTATCCAAAAGTGGAGAAGGAGAAGATGACATTTGGGAAGGATACGGTAGTGACGACAAGACAAGTGATGGAATGGGATGGTGGTATTTGTAAGGACACTGATGGATGTATCGAAGATAAATCAACATATCGAACATTATCTGGTACAATGGTCGGATAATGGGTGGCCGAAAACAAGAAGAACAATGCAAAGATTGTTGTCTATTGTATTGGGAGCATATAATAAGGTTGTATTCCTATGCAAGGATGGATCATCGAAGAATGGTGCATTTATTGGAACATACTTCCTATTATGGTCGATTACCAACAAGGTATAGATAGACAGATATTGTATCAGTTGAATATTGCTTGATTTCAGAATCCAGACACCAAAGTACTTCAAAAGGTCCGAAACCAGATCCATCGAGGTCTAAACAATGCTCTGGACTACACTTACATGCACTATGTTGCATTGGAGTACTCTATGGATAATCATATCATCACCAAATCAGCCAAGTACAAGAAATTGTTGTGAAGACTTTGCGACACAACATGCCAAATCATTGATTGATGTTTGCACGAAACTGGTTGCCACAAAGGTTGAAGACTATCAGAAGAAGATGGATACATATCAACCACCGGAGGATGTCATCTACCATAAGGAGCATACAAGTTACAATAAGACGGATATAAAGTGGATTGAACCGAGTCGAGTGAAAGTGACACATGTTGGAGTAACACACGACTATATCAATGCAAATTATGTTGGTGATACGAAGAACGCAAAAAAGTTCATATTGGCGGAGACACCAAAGTTGAAGAATCATCTGACGGAGAAGGAGGACAATCGATATGCATTTGTGGCAATGATATTACCCCACTCACGAAAAATTGGACTCGGGTTGCAACTTCGCCCTAGCAAATCAGGCTTAAAAATGAAACATGTTTTTTTAAAGCCTGATTTGCTGGGGCGAAGTTGCAACCCGAGTCCAATTTTTCGTGAAGGGGGTAATACTACAGGAGAAGGTTGATACGATTATTATTAAGAATGAATTCAAGACGATGAGAATAAGTAGACAGTGGTGGATTGGTATCCGGAAGATGCAACTAAATCAGCAATGGTATTCAATGAAAAAGAGTCGAAGATTGAAGTATCTACCAAACAAGTTGAATATATATCTGAATCCCTTCAAATACTTAAATTGGAATTGAAATGGGGTAAAAATGAGAAGAGGAAAGTGATGGTATACTATTGGAAATGGTCAAATAATGACCTACCATCAGAGGATGATACAATGTCAAAGATCATGGGATACATTGATCAATCAATACAATCAGTACTTGCATTATCAGCAGATGGTGTTGGTCAGAATGGTGTAGTTTCTGGTATATGGATGAAGATTAAAGGATCAAAGAAGGGAGTGTTGAACGATGTATCGGTTGAACTACGAAATAAACGGAATGGAAGCATATCAACCAAGATGCAACACTTGTTTGCCCTTCGTGTATTCCTCAAGTATCTGATGGATAAGATTGGACTTGGTATGTCTACACAATCGAATGCCAATATTTGGATCAATGCGTATGGATTGACTGCCAAAAAGTTTTTGGATGATGTGAAGACGAAGGTTAAGAGAAATGTAAGATAGATATTCATAGGAGAGGTTTAACTTGGTTTGATTCTAGATAACCGCATCGATTGAAAAGGTGGAGTCACTGGAACAAAATAGTTGATTGAGCAATGCAATCATCGAAAGATCGAGGGATACTTCCTAGGCGGGCTTCATCAATACACTGAACGTGACCCGAAATTCAAAGTGGAAACACGTACAGCAGTACCATTGAATGGCAAGGAATATGGTGAATACATGCCCGACATAATCCATGCTCAATTCCTTGGCATTCCTGATGATTCATGCAAGTTTATATGCACACAAGGACCGATTGGTGACAATGACCCGGTTCTCAAAGGTGAGGATGCAAATCATGGACCCGAGACCACCACGCGATTCTGGTTGATGGTCATTCAATACACAGTTGGGATTATTATCAAGTATGAGAAGGATTTCGAGCAAGACTTTGAAGCATGTGACAAACATTTCCGGCCAGACATAGGAATAACGTTCGAGTGTGATCCGGCCGATAATCTGATCGAATTGACGGCCAGAGCTTGCAATGATCTTCGTGCCCATGGATTGGTCCACTATCAGTTCCTCGTCGAGTTGGGAGACATCAAGCACTATGTTCATCTGTATATATAGTCGAAGTTCGCGGATGGTGATACACCAACAACTTCAACTGCCGACTATTTGGTTGATACTGTATCAAGACAAACCACACCGATTGTGTGCCATTGTGCAGATGGAGCAACTCGAAGTTCAATTATACCAACAATGTGGATATTGGAGCAGTCGATGATTCATGGACCACCCATCTCCACTTTGATTCAATTTGTTCAGGATCAAGTCCATCTTGGTATTGGTACTCCACGTGTAAGTATCTATATCAGGTACATCAGATCAATATATTATGTTTCCAGCAATACCTGTTCATTCACAAAGTGGTTTTCGATCGTCTTCGTCGTCAACTCGTCAATGCACCAAAATGTTTGGATCAATGGCAGGCGGAATATGAATTGAAAAATTTCAAATACACAGATGAACTGTTCGCAAAGGATGTGAGAGAAGTCAGGTATAGTATCCACGGATAATGTACAGTACTATCTTAGCTGTGTTGCAGAAATCGAAAGATACTACTTGGCGGGATATTTCATTTCAGACCCAGAGGCCAATGGCGGACTGAATGGCCGTCAATGGATGCGAACTTTATTGGTGATAAATACTACGGTACAGAGGTGATAAACTCGAGGTAATACATTCTAACACAAATCCCAAAGTCGAGATGACGAAGATTGGCGTCATCGACAATTGTATCAACCTTTCGAGACTAACATCCAACAGTAGCGATACTAGCGATAGATATATCAATTTGTATACATGGTCGGGTTGGACGTATAAGAATATACCACAGGGAGCATCATCACCAGTTGGCTTGAAGGATACAGTACTCCGACTGTTGTACGATGTCGTATCTTACGGTGCGGTAGTTTTGGATATTGTAAATATATATATATATATATATATATATATATATATATATATATATATATATATATATATATATATATATATATATATATATATATATATATATATATATATATATATATATACCAACAACGAGATTATCAATCATGCGGTAGGACGAATGGATGATCGGAAAAAATTGGCGGAGAAGTATAGCAAAGCGATGGAAGAGGCGATGAAGGAGGTTGCGGATGAGGAGAGAGGAAATGCGGATGAGGAAACAAAAGAGCAAGAGGCGAGAATAAATGCCCGCTTGGAAGATGCGATGAAAGAAGCGGAGAGGGAAAAAGCCGAAGCGGAGAAGAAAAAAGAGAAAAAGTGATTGGACTTTTTTTTGTATTGAATTTTTTTTGTAGAAGAAATGAAATTGTGTTTGATGAAAGAATTTGTGACAATATGATCAGAATTACTGTACCTGGCTACCGTATTCTGAGAAATTGGTAATAGTCCTTATCATTGAAACCACACAAACGGGAATATGATACTTTGAAACTACAGTACGCTGGTTGAAAAATATCAAAAAAATTGTTCCCTCCAAGATGTGATAAATTGGCCACAAATACAATAAACATGAGGAACCATATTTCAAACCGACGAAATGTAATTTGTGAAAAATGTGCTCTGTTTTAATATGATAACTGATATGATATAATACTGATCTATATAATCTATGATATATGATATACTTATATAGTGATATACTGATATAATGATATACTGATCTCTATAACTGATACTGATATGATATGATGGGATATGAGTTTGGTATAGTAGGTAGTTAACATTGTTTACTCCTTTTTATTACACAGTAAAATTGTTCAATTTATAGCTAAAAAGTCACTCTATAACTTACCGTATTTCCTCGAATCGAGCAACACTGAAAACGCTACTGGAGAATGGTCCTATCTTTTAATCAAGCACAGTTATCAAAAAGTTGTCAACTGCAAACTGGTAGAGAAAATTGTACAAATTTGCAGTTAACAACTTTGTGATGGCTCTTCTAGATTTCGAGATAGTGTCATTCTCCGGAAAGTTTGCAGTACCACTTTATTTGAGGAAATACGTTTATAAAATGTTATAGAATTTATAAAATGTTAATTTTTATAAAAGGTTATAGAATTCCATGAATCATAGAACTTGAATAGATGCATATAACTGAAATTCTCTTCTTTGATTTTCATAGGTATCAGAACTTTGGTAGAATTCAGAGAGCTTGAACAGTCATAGATATTGGGATAATCATAGAAATGGAATATTTGGAAGCATAGAATTCATAGCACCATCTATTTTCAATGATTGAATTTTACAACATTTGCAACATTGGAATTTCGATATCTATGGAGCATAAAGTTTCATAGATAAAATGGTGAGTCCATTGAAAATAGTGAGCATCGAATTTCCTAGATCTGAGTTCTATGAAAATAAATTGACCATAGAATTTTATAGATACTGATCCTCCTCCTGAAAATATTAATCTAGTTTTAGTGCATTTTTGCGTAAAGTGTACTGTAGTTTGCTTAAAAAGTGGTACATGCGCCTTTAAATCAACTACAGTAACTCTAATATTAAGCCTGAAAATATTACTGTAGTTTCAGTGCATTTCTGCTACGAATGTACTGTAGCTCCAGTATTTTTAGTACAGTAACCCAATAATTTGAATCAATTGTAATAATCGACACATTTGTATTTTCATAGAATACAGTAACCCTGAACTTTTAAACAACTACAGTAATCCAAAACAACTACAGAAATCTTATACCAACTACAGTATCCTTAAACCAACCACAGTAACCCTAAAATGACTACAGTAACCGTAAGACAACTACAGTGACCTTAAACCAACTACAGTAACTCTAATGCATCTACAGTAACCCTATTTCGACTACAGTAACCATACAACTGACGTACCTGATTTTGGTACATCACCCGATTTCTCCTTTGGTCTTATGAATAGAAAATGTGGAGCAATATATAAAGGAGGAATTTCTGTTGCTGTCATTTATTTTCTATGATTATATTCTAGCGAGTATTATAAGTTTTCTGAAGATGATGAATTCGTAATCACTTCTGATATTGGTTATGAATAATAAATTAATAGGAACAACAGCCAGAAATCGGGGTAAACTGGCTCAAATCAACGTCCCTCAGGAGTGTGAAATACTAGAAAATTCAGCCTGTATTGTGCCAAGAATAAATACCGTAATTCGACATAATTGTGCAGAAAAATCTCACATTTCCAGAGAAAAATCGGGCATGACCCCTCTAGCACCTAATATAATCTCCCACCCTAAAACCCCTATTTTTCCTTCCACTTCGATTCATATTATGTCGGCATCGGGCACCCCGATAAAATCGTTTATTATTCCAATTTGGGGTGCCCTTACCTCTGAAAATTAAGAGAAAAAAAAGGAAAAGATACAAAAAAAGTGATTAAAAAGAATTAAATGGTGGCGATGTTGCTTGTTGCTCGATCCAATTCCTTATGCTTCAAAATCGAAAGAGACCCATCATCTCGAAGTCTGTAAATTAATACATTTATTTTCATATTTTCTGGAAGCATTTTCCCGATATTTGTCAAATCAAAAGGTTATGTAGTAAAAAGATCACATAAAACAATAGAATAACCGATCTATGCGAGAAAAAAGTAGAATCTCAACACAATCCAGCTTCAAGCATAGTGGCAATTCTATTATTTCAATTTTCTTATGAATTTCAAAAAAAATTGCAGCTTTTTTCGTATTCTATGAACCCAATATGATGCTGGAGAAAAAAAAAGAAAGTCAAGAATATCAACCGTAAGTGAAACAAATCAGCAGAGAATCAAAAACCGCTGACATTCGGACAAAACCTTTGCTTTCAGGGATTTTTGAAATTCGTAGGTCGAATACTGTTTTGGTAGAAAAGCTGGACCCGTGTTCGACAAAAATTGGTCTGTTGCTTACATATTCTCTGACAAAAAAAAGATAAATATACAATTTTTGGGGAAAGTGGGACCCTTGCTCCGACCGAAAATTACTCCTAAATCTCAAAAACTGGGACCCATGACCGGAAACGTTCTGCGGTGTTCTACTTATGCAGTTTCGGTAAAAATGACATTACATCAACTCCTCAAACTTCTAGACAAAAATAACAATCCCTCAGGAAGTGATTAATTCACGATTGAATGCATATATTCTATCGAATACATTGGAATCGATACGAATGACGATGCCTTTCAGACAAAAACAGACATTACTGTATCAAAATTCGCTGCGCATCAATCAAATTTCGAACTAGACAACCTCTAAAACATATAATCGGCCCACCCTGATTCCGACAGAAAGAAAATAAATGAAATACACTCCTAGGGAAACTAAACCGTATTAGTTTTAATTTGTTCGATTGTGAAAAAGGCAGAAGTTATTCCTGATCTTTTCAGAATAACAACTAACCTTTTTTGTGTAAAAAAAATCCAAAAATGTACAAAAAAGAAATAGAGATAACTACCTTTGCCCTCCTTCTATTTTCCGTACGTTTCCAATAGCATTCCGACACCGTGTCCACCAGCAGCACACGCGGCAATCACTGCATATTGTCTTTTCTCCTCCTTCAGACGATGCGCCGAGTGTGACGCCAATCGAACGCCAGTCGCACCGAATGCATGTTTAATCGATAGTGAGCCACCCCACAAGTTGAGCTTGTCCATTGGTACACGTCCAAACTTTCCGCTTCTCTTCATTTGATCCTTGCAGAAAAAGTTCGAAAATGCTGTAAAAATCACATTTTCCGCAGACAATCTACTAGAAAATACCTTTAATGGCCTCCTTTTGAAGATCAACAGCCATGAGATCCTTGAATACTGTACCCGAGACGACGAATGGTGTTCGAACAGCATCGACCTGAAATTCTAGCTATTTTCAGTGGAAATTAGGAAAAAACTGACCAGAACAATGTTGGGAAGTGTTCTTTTGGCGGCTGTTGAAGCGGCGCGCGCCGATCCGATCGATGAACTGACAACGCGGAGCATTTTCTGGAAAATAATGCGAATTATGAGTGAAAAAGGGCAAAATAAAGAGGCAATACGTATTTTCTTATCGACATTTGAGGGGGCAAAGTCTAATTATCAGGGGGGAAACTGACCTCAATGGACGGGGAAAACGAAGACGAAACATGTAGTTTTTTTCGAACTGATTGTTGGAAAAGTATGTTTTCATTCAAAAGTGTCACGTTAAAAATATTTCATTATTTTGTTGCGGGAATTAACGTTAAGCGGCAGGTGCAGAGGTGGAAAAAATTACTTAATTTGGAGAGTTTAAAACTATATCAATACAAAAACTAAGAAAAGAACACAAAAATGAAAGAGGGGTGATAAATGGCAGTTTTGGATGACAAATGTAGATGTGAATACTATAAAAATTACAATTAAACTAAACGATCTGAATTTCCATTCAAAAATGAGTTTTTTTAATTCCCTAACATTCGAAATTTTGGGAAGTTTTCATAAAATGCATTTCCAGTAATAAAAGTTTTTATTACTTGAAAAACGGTATCGAATAGTCATTTTTCAATACAGAAAAGATTTAATCGATAAAAAATGATAACGCGAACGACACTCCGCCCTCCCGGTTGTTTGTCGTATACCGTAAATCTACCCCAGTTCGAAGATGAACAACTTCCGTTTTATAAATCAAATTTTTACACATATAAATGATTAATAATAGTATAAATATAGTAGTTCGATATAAATAACCTTTTTAGTCTCTATTTGAACTTTACAAAATGTATATGTGTGTTTTCTTAACTTTTTTGTCGCTCGAACGTGTTTTGTCTTGTTGTATGCCCGTCTATGTATATATTTTTTGTGTTTTTCTTGTTGTATGCCCGTCTATGTATATTTTTTTTGTGTTTTTCATGTATATACACTCGAAAACTTCTGATACTTGTCATTGTTTGTTGCCTGATTTGATGATTTATTTAGAACCAAGTACGGCACCGGGAGAAATGACCAAAATTGAGTTGTTCGCTTTTTCTCGACGTCAGCATTTCAACCAGAGTTGAAGATAAAGCTACGTTATGTCAGGTTGATACGCTGATGTCCTCTCTGGTCATTTCTTCCGGTTGTCATTGGTTGTCTATAATGATTTTCTATTGATTCTAAAACCAACTTTAGAATGAACAGAATGCTGGAAGAAACGGACAAAACTGACACTGAGTATTGATATTCAGCGCTTCAATCGGTTAGGATATTCGAATACAAATATTAGTTATGAAGTTATCACTTGCAAAGTGATATCTTCGACACTTGAATCGTGAAATAACCGAGTGAAGCGCTGAATGTTGTCCCATTTCTTCCAGTGTTAATTAAAATTTCGAAGCACCAAGTTTCGTGCTATATCTCAAATTTTAAAACCAAAAGTAATGGAAAAAATGACTGAAATCGAATTCTATGGTCATTTCTTTCGATTGTCACTGGTTTCGGCAGTTTCTAAATAGAATTTTAAAGCTCCCCACGGAGAATAAATTCTAATTGTTTAAAATGTTATATTTACCATGATATACACGTATATAAATCATTGGTATCTATCGCGAAAAAATAAATTTTTCGTAATAATAATTGATTGTCAACGTGGACTGACTTTGTGTGGCCGTGGAAGAGAAATTTGAACGTAGTTTTCTAGGCCACAAGTTTGACGAAATTTTGTTCAAGTTTTCTGGTACATTGGTCAAATGATATGACATTACTGAATCATATGTGAATTGATTCGTCGAAAAAAATTGACAATAACCTGACTGACTCATTTTTGAAAAATTTAATGGCCTAGAAATTCAAAATTTCTCTTCCACGGCCACACAAAGTCAGTCCAAGTTGACAATCAATTATTATTACGAAAAATTTATTTTTTCGCGATAGATATCAATAATTTATATACATGTATATCATGGAAAATAAAACATTTTAAACAATTAGAATTTATTCTCCGTGGGGAGCTTTAATCAATTCGAAGGAAGTTTGTTGTGTACAAAAATCATTTTCATTCGTGCGCATCCATCGAACAAAATCGTTTCTACATGGAATTGTTTACTGTTGATTGTAAAAAGGAGGCGTGTAATTGCATCATCGGCGTTTCAAACAGCTCCCATAACTTTCTTTTCTTCTCATGCATATAAAAGAGCTGTTTGGAACGCTGATATCATCTAAATACTTTCGATTGTCTTTTTTCAAAGGAGACTACTAGATTCTTCTGCATAGAACAGGCACAGTCTGTTGTTTTTTCGCAATTTCAGCAACATGCTGGTCTATGGTAATGGCCAAATGGTAATGAAAAAAGATAAATCGATCAGGAAATATCGCTACCTTTTTGCATGCCATTTTACCCATATTTTGTGACGTCCCGTTAAATTGTTTCCGATATGTCACCGTTTTTTTTCGACAGCTTATAAACATAATAATGTAATCAGTCCAAACCCTCCTGTCTATATTCCATCTGTCTACTCGTGTAAACGGATAAATAGCCCTCATAGTTTCAATATTATGATCAACATATGTGTGAATAGTAAAACAGCAGATTATACTGTATAATCTGCTGTTTTTTCGCTTGTATATTCTTATTGAAATGAGCAACATGCTGGTACAACTACATCAATTAGAAGCCGAATGGTATTGGAAAACAAGAAATCGACAAGAAAAAAGCGATTTCTTTTGGTATGCCGTTTCACACATATTTTGTGATATTGTTGTATTTATATCTCTGATTTTTTTGACGATTCAGGAATAAAATAATATAATCAGAGAAAACCCTCTTGTCTGTACTCCATTCTTCTCGTGTTTTATGTCCGAATTCGCCCAATTTAGTATACCGAGCACCATCGATTATTCTTTTTCTCCGTGCTGTTGTAAATTACAATGGACGTTTTATGTTAGCGCCATCAATTGTCTTTGTTGCCTCGCCTGATAATGTTTGATTGTTTTAGTTATTGTCTCTATTTTGTGTTATTGTCGTTGTTGTTTTTTTCCCCAATTGTAATTGGTTAGTAAAATTTTTAAGCCGTTTTAAAAGCGTGCAATGTTTTCATAGAAAAGTATTGGAAATATGAAAAATATTAGAGCTAGAGCTAGATCGAGTTGTCCATGAAATACTGATTGTATATCAATATCTAATAAACACAACTACAGTTCGTTTCGCCGTATTTACTCAATATGTATTGACTATTTTCCATACTTATTGTTTCTTCCTTGTTTCATTGTTTCTTGTTAATCGTCCTTTTTCTTCCTCCCATAATTATAATTCACTGTTTTTGTCCTTGTTATCTCTAAGTTCCTCGTGTTTTGTTGAAGTTTGAATAGAGACAAAAAAGTGCAATAAATAGGAAAACAAAAAAAAGTATGAAATGGTTTTGAATGGAAATGAAGAATGAAGGGAAAAGAGACAATATGTGGAGTATTTGAGAATTGAACAGAATGAATCTGAAACAAACATTCCAGCCAATTCTTTTAGAGCAAAACTAGCAATAATCAAACATTTTCAGCATATTCTGGTATTTCGAATGTTCCAGTTGTTTGTAAAGCAGATTTCCGGATGGAAAACAAGAGCGATGAGTGGATTTGCACCTGAGTAGTTTCTACTTATCATCTTATTGACAATATCTTTTGAATATTGAAAAAGTTTTAGCGAATCAAACGTAAATATCGCGTAAAATCCGAGGATCTTTTTCTGATTCGATAATACATAACAGGAGAATTCGTTTTGTTGGGAATGATACTAGAATTGAATTGTCAGTAAGGGAAACATAAATTGTATACACATACTGGAAAAATGTGTTGGATAGAGAAAAGTTTATCATGCAAAAATTGATAAATATGCGTATTTTTGCTCACTTTTTCAGATACACATTGTTGTTGTTGATGATCTATTGTATAAAGTGACAAAAAATTCTCACATGACCAAGGAAAACTAGGATTAGGTGCTACTGTATCCCGATAAACTGTAGATGAGTCTCCATGGGTACTGTATTACGGGAGTCTACTGTAGACACCCGTTTGTCATCATCATAGTCCAAAAAAAGCAAAAACAAAGACACTGATTTCCAAACTTGTTTCACGATTCGTTTGTCAATATTTCATCGGTGTTTATTGATTTTCCCACACTACGTAATAAACGCGAAATTTTATTGTTTCAGTGGTCATAAAGAATATTGATTCACAACACTTCAATCTTTACAATCCTTTTTACAGTCTTTATTATATATTTATGATCTGACAGTTGATCAACCTTTCAATTTATTCCAGTCGTTTCTACTTCAAAACCGAATAAATGGATGAAATTAATAATAGTATGAGTGATACAATTTCTGATACTGTTCGATCAACAAATAATGGAATGCAACACTATCTGGCTACCATATATGGTACCATACCATAGCTTTTCGTCTCGCCTGAATAAGCTACAACCAATGAATTTGATCAATCGAACAGATAAAGAAATCGTATTGCAAACATCCGAACTTCTCGAATCATTAGAAATCAAAACAAGTAAATCTATGATATGTATGATAGTTGAAGAGAGCATAAAACTTCTTGTCAAGTTCTACGTAGAACTAGAATCGAAAGAAGGAACAATAACTATAAACTGTTTCGGACTGATATTTGGAGGAGATGGAAAAAACAATTCGAGATAATCTCCGCTTATCACAAGATGAACTGATATGTAATTCTGAGAGAGAAGGACACTGAGAATGAGCAGGAATTGGAAAATCACTGTATTATATGGAAAAGTATTATTATATGTGACAAGTTTCAGATGTTACGATGCTCATATATAGTAATATCAGGAATTCATGCGGTAAATATAAAGGAGTGTTTCAAAAGATGGATAATGATGGTATATGAGGTCAAATCGAAGGAGTTGCATTTTGATAGACTATTTATGAATTGATATCGGATGCTAATGGATATAGATTGTCCAAATAACATATAATGGTTTGGAAATTTTTGTAAACATTCGGGTTTTTAGTTCAAGTATGGATAAAGGAGAAGGATAGAATGAATGAAGATAGCCTTGAAACAATGTAGGGATTATATAGGAATGTGGTAGATGTCTGGAACACTTATGTATTATGCTTTCATATCAGTTTCTATGAAATTTTTTCAAATTCGCAGTTCTAGGTTATTAAATATGGAATTATGCTATCAGTATAGCACTTGACAAGAGGGATATCGCATGTTGGAAGGAGGGAAAAATCATGGAAAGCACATGGTGGTGGACGACAAGAAGGAATTAGAAGATATCAATGGACTATTTAGTCACTAATTCGTTATCAGTTGAATAGAAAGTGTTGAGCACTATATGAAGAAGAAATATCCGTTGCTGTTACTTATTTTCTTTGATTATATTCTAGCGAATATCATGTTTTCTCAAGATTCTTGAACTTCTAAATTCGTGCTCACTTCTGATATTGGTTATGCATGTAAAATGTAATTTTAACAACAGCTAGAAATTGGGAAAAACTGGCTCAAATCAACCGTAATTACACAAAAATATGCTCAAAAATCCCACTTTCTCAGAAAAAAAAATCGGGCATGACCCTTCTAGTACCTAAAACAATCTCCCACCCTAAAACCCCCATTTTTCCTTTCCTCGACTCGTCCACTTCGATTCATATTATGTCGGCATCGGGCACCCCGATAAAATCGTTTATTATTCCAATTTGGGGTGCCCTTACCTCTGAAAATAAAGAGAATAAAAAGGAAAATATACAAAAAAAAGTGATGAAAAGAGTCAAATTATCGATCGGTGGTGACGTTGATTCTTGCTCCATTCAATTCCTCGTGCTTCCAAATCGAGTGAAGCCCATTGTCTCGAAATCTGAAAAATAATACATCTATTTTCATATTTTCTGGCAGCATTTTCCCGATATTTGTCAAATCAAAAGGTTATGTAGTAAAAAGATCACATAAAACAATAGAATAACCGATCTATGCGAGAAAAAAGTAGAATCTCAACACAATCCAGCTTCAAGCATAGTGGCAATTCTATTATTTCTATTATTTTACGAATTTCAAAAAAAATTGCACCTTTTTTCGTATTCTATGAACCCAACATGATGCTGGAGAAAAAAAAAGCCGAAAATATCAACCTTAAGTTAATCGAACCAGCTGAAAATCAAAAATCGCTGACAGTCGGAAAACGATAGCTTTCAAGAATTTTTGAACTTTAAGAATATAACAACTAGCTAGTAATTCATTTTAATTTAAAAAAAACGATATTTGTAGGTCGAATATTGTTTTGGCAAACAAAGCTGGACCCGTGTTCGACAAAAATTGGTCTGCTGCTTACACATTCTCTCGGACAAAAAAAATATGAATGCACAATTTTTGGGGAAAGTGGGACCCTTGCTCCTACCAAAAATTACTCCTAAAACTCAAAAACTGGGACCCGTGACCGGAAACGTTCTGCGGTGTTCTACTTACGCAGTTTCGGTAAGAATTATATTACATCAATTCATCGAACTTCTAGAGTCTAGACAAAAACAAAAATCTCTTACTTAGGAAGTGATTGATTAATTCAAGATTGAATTCATACTTTCTACCGAATAAATTGGGATGACATACAAATCGATACGAATTACGATGTCTTTCAAACAAATACAGGCATTACTGTATCAAAATTAGCTTCGCATCAATTAAATTTTCGAGCTAGAAAAGCTTTAGAACTTATAATCGACCCACCTAATTCGGACAGAAAGAAAAGAAATAAAATACACTCCTAGGTTAACTAAATCAGATAATATAACGGATTAAACCGCATTAGTTTTAAATTGTTCGATGGAGAAAAGGACAGAAGTTATTCCTGATCTTTTCAGAATAACAACTAGTCTTTTTTGTGTAAAACCAAATATGTACAAAAAATAAATGAATATAATTACCCTTAATCCATTGGTACACGTCCAAACTTCCGCTTCTCTTCATTTGATCCTTGCAGAACAAGTCCGAATCCATTGCGCTGAGATTGGCGAGCAGATTTCAGACGCGACATCTTGGAATTGAAGGAATTCATTCGGACTTTGTGGTGGTCCGGCGATTTGAGTGGCACGACGAAGACCAAGAACAAGAAGATCGAGTACGAGACCATAGTACTGAAAATGATCAAATTAAAAAGTGGAAAAAACGATCTAGACTTACTTGAACAATGAAAGAAGCAAATTGAAGACCTCGATTGATACCAAATAAATTGGTATGGTTCATATCCTTATAATTGATCAACACATTGTTCTTCGATGTCATATAATCCGCAATATTGTGATCCACAATCAATCTCAACAATCGATTCAACAATGTCAAATCTATCTTCTCGGCAATCTTCTCCAATTTTGTCTCCATTATCACATTACATTCTCCATCGCTTGTTTCCCAAACTTCTTGCAAACTGTTCAATCCTTGACACCATTTGTATGTCAACAACGGTGGTGGTTCGGTATCTCCTGGTTTCGCCCATGCTGGGAACAATCGTCTCTTATCCGCTTCATACCAAAGATATTGATCGAGATATGCATCAGTAACCTTCTCCAATGGTTCAATATCATAGACTGGTATCAAATGAGTGTACAAATCCATGAATTCGATTCCAACTTCCTTAAAAGCTCTTTGTGTCAACATGTGTCTCTTGATTCTTGATAATGCCTCATGCGGGTTATCATACGCCTGTTCAATCAGTGCCAATTCTTCTCTTTGTGATGGATTCAATCGATTCTTCACACTGTACGACTCCTTCAATCGTTCCAACGCCAAAATGAGCAATGTGGTGTCATGTTTGTAGGACAATGGTGGGAATGGAATTGGTGAGAATCGACGAGATTCCAACCAATGCACAGTTGTTGTGTAGATTGCAACAGCTGCTTCCGCAGAAATATACGGTCCGTCCTTCAAATAATTGTGTTCTCGTTCTTGTTCAGCCTTCAGATACAATCTCGTCAATCGTCCCAAGTTCTTCTTACAGACTGTCTTATCAACAGTTGCTCCACGACGAACACGTTCACGATTGTAATGTGCCGAGTTGGTCCACCAATCAGCCTTTGCTTTCACATAACGAAGAATCATGTTTTCCACAGGTGTTGGTAATCCAGGTAGCTTCCATGGAATATTCGCCTTCCAGCATCGCCAAGCTTCGGACAAATGTTGAAGAATAACACGAGCCTTGTTTTGTTTGATTCCATCCGGCATCATATCCAAAATGTCGAGCATAACAGCTGCACTGCAAAATTAATAATCAACAGCTTAGAATTAAAATTGAACAATTACCGAAGTTCCAAATCGAAGTGAGATTCGACTATTTGTTTGGTTGCAGTCTTTGCAACTCCCTTCGAGTGTCTTCCTTCGAATTGTCTCGACAACAAATTACGTGTCGATCCTTTTGGAATAATGTGTTGATAAGTTGAATACCACGATCCCATGAATCATCCAAGTCTTCCAATGCCAATCGTCGATTCTGTGCATTCGCTTCCTGTCTCTTCAACGCATATTCCGCCCAGACACAAACCGAATCAACAAATTCAGCTTCCCATGGTTGAATATAACGATACAAGCTGGGAATCAATTGATCTTCATCGTGACTCATACCATATCGGAAATGAGTAACACCTCCTGCTTCAGTGTGTTGCATCCATCTCAAATCGGATTGTGGAATCAAACATGTCCCATTGACCACATTCCAAGTCCTCCTATCTCTTTCGGCGTGTAGAATACAACTGGTGGGAATCGAGAAGGCATTTTCGAATTCAATCCAATCTTGATACGAGTTTGAATATTATTCTCGCACTTCACCAATAAATCCAACAATTCCTGAGTATTGACAACAGCTTCTCTGAAAAAAATATCCATTGATATTTATTATTACAATACAATAATTACCTGAAGTAAGTCATCAACCCAATCAATGCAGTATTCCATTTATTGACAATCTTTGTGAATGTCGTCGACCCAGATGACATCAATATCTGACGTATTCTGTTGTGGAACTTTGACATTGACTCTTCATCGACCTTTAGGAAACATTGTGCAGTTCTTTCCTTCGTCACTTCATTTTGTAGATTCCAAACTCTATCACGATGCACGAATTCATCATTGGCAGTACGGCATTTTGGCAATTCAGTTTTTGCGATCAATGCTGTAAAAACATCATTTTTTAATCGGAAATTACCTTTAATGGCCTCCTTTTGAAGATCAACAGCCATGAGATCCTTGAATACTGTACCCGAGACGACGAATGGTGTTCGAACAGCATCGACCTGAAATTCTAGCTATTTTCAGTGGAAATTAGGGAAAAACTGACCAGAACAATGTTGGGAAGTGTTCTTTTGGCGGCTGTTGAAGCGGCGCGCGCCGATCCGATCGATGAACTGACAACGCGGAGCATTTTCTGGAAAATAATGTGAATTATGAGTGAAAAAGGGCAAAATAAAGAGGCAATACGTATTTTCTTATCGACATTTGAGGGGGCAAAGTCTAATTTTCAGGGGGGGACTGACCTCAATGGACGGGGAAAATGGAGACGATACAAATAGTTTTTTTCGAACTGATTGTTGGAAAAGTATGTTTTCATTCAAAAGTGTCACGTTAAAAATATTCCATTATTTTGTTGCGGAAATTAACGTTAAGAGGCAGGTGTAGAGGTGGAAAAAATTACTTAATTTGGAGAGTTTAAAACTATATCAATACAAAAACTAAGAAAAGAACACAAAAATGAAAGAGGGGTGATAAATGGCAGTTTTGGATGACAAATGTAGATGTGAATACTATAAAAATTACAATTAAACTAAACGATCTGAAGAAACATAACGGGAGTTTGATTGGGTTCGTAGTGATTGCATTTCACATTTTTAGGAGATTTCTCGATAAGGTTTTGTCAGTTTACTAATAAAAAGGGATAAAAGTCGTTATCTAAATTTGTTTTATCATGGAAAACCTCTTGAAGACGGAAGATTTTGTGATATTTATACAACTGATTTGAAGTGGTATTTCTCATTCGAAAATAAGTTTTACTATTGCCCTAATATCCAAAATCTCCAGAAACTTTCATAAAATGTATTTTGAGTAATAAAAGCGGTATCGAACCGTCATTTTTCGACATAGAAACGATTTAATCGATAAAAAAAGAAAACATGTGCAAACGACACTCCGCCCTTTCCAGCTGTGTGTCGTATACCGTAAATCTACACCACTTCGAAGATAAAAAACTTGCGTTTCATAAATCAAATTTTTACACATATAAAAGTTTAATAATAGTATAAAATTCATAAGTTCGATAGAAATAATCTTTTTTGTCTCTAGTTGAACTTCAGAAACTGAATCGAACACTTTCTCAGAATGGGATATGTTGTCCCAATCATCAAATAATTGCAGATTCTAAATATTCAACGTCATAAATAACAACGTATAATGGGAACAGAAACTACGAAGATTCTCAAGTGTACTGTAGTTTGCATCATATGTACGGCATGCCTCAATATTCGGAGCTACAGTAGCATTACTACGATAACCTTAAATTCATTACAGTAGCCCTAAGACAACTACAATAACCCGAGACCAGCTACAGTAACCCTAAATGAACTACAGTACCCCTAATACATCTACAGTAGCCCACTTGATTTTTGTGCATTACTCGATTTCTCTTCCTTCTTGGCGCCAGCTTCCTTTGGTGCTGCTGCTCCTCCTGCTGCTGGTGCTCCTCCTGCACCATCCGGTTCCGCATCCGCTGCTCCACCCGGTGCCTTCTTCGCCTCCTGACTACTCGACGCCATATCACGTGGCTTCAACTTCTCCGCATTGTTCGCCTTTTTTGCACAATTGATCAACAACAAATAGACAAATGAGCACGTGATTGTGAGTGTGATTAGCATTGCTTTTCTAAATCATATCAATTATCACCTTATCAATTAATCATATCATACTTCGATTGGCCAATAAATGGTGTTGTATCAGAAATGACAAAATGAAATACAAAAGATAAAATATAGATACGTGTTGATATGTTATCATACCAGACACGTGAACTCTGACAACAAGATGAAACGTGGCAAAAAAGTGTATAAAAGGGCGGATCAGACCAGTTGAAAGGTATCGAATCAAATCGAATCAATCGACATGGCTCAATCCGTGCCCCCAGGAGACATCCAAACCCAACCAAACGCGAAGATCGTCTTCAACGCCCCACACGAGGTGGTCACCATCAAGATGACCAACTCATCTACTCGCCGTATTGGTTTCGGTATCAAGACGACCAACACAAAAACTGTGATAGTGTTACCACCATGTGGAGTCCTCGACCCAAAGGAAACTGTCAATCTCTACGTTTTTTACGCTGAAACTAAGGTATGTTGTTATCATTTGATATGATCAGTGATAATTATATCATTTGCAGGACACAAACAACGACCGCATCGCCATCGAATGGACCAACACTCCAGATGGAGCTGTCAAGCAATTCCGTCGTGAATGGTTCCAAGGAGATGGAATGGTCCGCAGAAAGAACCTACCAATCGAGTACAAGGACGTCTTGAGTGAACCTGAAATGGAAGGACCCGGTTCAACCGATATTCTGCAACAATTCGGACTTTGTGAGAAGAATATTGGAGAGATCCTTGAAAAATTGGCCCAACAAGGCACTATTATAATAGAAGGAAAAGACAGTTCAAGCGTCGGATATCAAATCACCGGGTGGTATTCAAATAATAAGTTGGACAAGTATGAGGAAGACTTGAAGTCGATAAAGAAATTTGTGGCTGCTCTCAAGGAGGAATACAAGGATACAGTCACTTTTGGAAACAGAATACTTGGATAGTGAGTTCCATTTTTGATATTGTGAATTCAATAATTATTTATTTCAGTAGCGAGTCAATGCTCAACCGATACCTCAATCGCAATGACACAAAATACGTGATTCATGGTGCACTGATTGCCAAAATGTGCGCTTTCCATATGCATTCAATCGAGGAACGGACAATGTTGGTCAAAAGTGGAAAGTATAATGAGAAGTCATTTGGAATGCCATCTGATAAACTGGACCATATCATTGGAACCGTCATTCAAGAATGCAAAACAAGTGATATTGCCAGAGAAGCGGCTATTTCGGCAGGAGTTCCAGATAAGGTAAGAAGAAATCCAAAATAAAACAATTTTGACACGTTTTTTTGCAGATCCCAGCTCACACTGTCACCCTGGCGTCTATCTCATCAAACGTGGCAATCACCCAAGGAATGGGAATGTTGGCGACAGGCAACGCGAACGCCATCTCGGAGGACATTCAACTATACAACTCTGACAGCGACGACACCTTGCTCGGCATACCAAGTGTTCCATCTGACCTATCATTCGATTATAATTGAATAACGATGAATAAATATAATAAAATTTCACTTTTCTTTTTATATACATCAACAATAACATGGCTGATATCAAAAATACAACAATAATAATAATAATATTCAATTAAGTCAATAAATATCGAAATTTCACTCCTCCATTTTCTGGTGGATCTCATGACACAAACATCCGGCGAGTGATTTGATACTTGTTGGCAATTCAACACGATCCATCAAATCATTGGCATATTCTGCCCAATTCTTGATCCGCGTTGCTCCGAATGTTGATAGTAGAAGCTGCAAAAAACACTTGTAAAATGAGAAAAAAAATGGATAAACATACCTCGGCCGTGAGCATATCAGTCACATTATAAAGCGAGAAGAGAATGTGTAGTCGAACACTCTCTGTTTCAATCCCTCGGAATGTTGATACATAATTGACCAGGCATCTGAAAATACAGTATATCAGATAAAACACTTCATAAATCAGCACTTACGTCGACATATTCACTATCTTCGGGCTAAAACCACACGATGAGTAGATATTCGACAACACATACAAGAGTTTTCCCAGAATTGCCACGTCGTCACCCTAAAACAGCGGATATAGGGATATCAGAAGGAAAAAATTACCTTAATATCCATATGTTTACCAAACTGCGTGATAATCAATGGATAAAACAAATGATCGACATATTTGACCAACTTGTTCTCCGTGAATTCCACCTCTTTTGCTCGATTGTATCGTTTCGTGTTCGATTCGATCCTATCCGCAACAACTTCCTGCCATTCCGCTTGATTTTTGCCAACATCCATCTGCACCTTCGTCTTGACCGTATCCTGCTTCGCCAGTTCCTTCGCCGCCAAAACAATAGCCTCAAGTAGGAACAATCGACGATAATTGTTACAATCATTCGTCAGGAATCGTTGAATCAATGGTGGAACGACTTGTGGTCTCGCAACGATTATAGCAACCATTGCTCTTGTTTGAATTTTCTGGAATCAAGGTTTCCCATTTTTGGAAAAAAAAATAAGAGACTTACAACAAAATCAGGTGTTGAAAAAGTGTCAGGTAGATACCATATCCTAACAGCTAAATTGCATGAAATTGGTACGAATCCGATGGCATTTCGACGAGCGAATCCTTCAATTGAGGCGAGCGCCACTTCGAATACCTTAAAATATAGGTTTAGCTCCTTCTTGATTCAAAAAACGAGGCTTACCTGATACTTTTCCTTCTCCAACAATTGCTCATACGCATCACTAACATATTTCGGTGGCTCAACTTTTTTCAATGGCTCCTCACCAACTTTCAACCTTTCAAACTTCTTCTCCGCCTCATCAATCTCATAACTTGGAAAATCTTCATCATCCGAATCCAATTTCTCAACTTCTCTCGCTATTTTTGGTATAATCTCCGGTACTGTATCCTCCTCCACAATATTCGCCACTTCTTCCTCCTTCTCTTCAACCATCTCACCCCTCTCGAATATTCCTTCCATTTCATAATACCAATCGTTTTTCATCGAATATTCGAATATTAATTGTGGAACTTTCGCCTCATTACCATCCGTTTCATCCAAATGGTGTTGATAATGGAATGATATTGCTTGTCCGATATACATTCCAATATATTGAACGAGTAGATCAGGATTCGATAGTCTACTTTGTACTCCACTACCAGCTGAGATGAAGTAAGTGACCCAATCGAAATGCGGCAGTTCTCTGTAATATGAATTGATGAATCTTCAGATTAGGTTTAGCTCCTCCCTGCTCCTTCCATATGAATCTATGAATCTATGAATCTATGAATCTATGAATCTATGAATCTATGAATCTATGAATCTATGAATCTATGAATCTATGAATCAATAACTTTTAAAATATCAAAAATAGTCAAACTTGTGTGTTTAGTCTTATCTTTGACCACATTTTGACCTAAACCTAGGAAACCTCTCCCACTTTTTGCCAGCAAGAGCTCTACAGTAAACTACAGTAGACTGAACTAGAACTACAGTACCCCAACATGTTGAAAGTGACTGTATTTGAAGGTTATTGCAGCTATGTGAAAGCATATTCTAACAATTCATTCCAACTACCAGGTCACGAAAAGTTCGACAGACTGGTGTACTGTAGTTTCTGACTACGGTAGTTCACTGTGAACCGACTCAGGGTTTCACTTTAAATTTTGAAAACTATTTTTGAAAAACCATCTTGAAATTGAGAAAAAAATCAACTCCTCACCTTGTCCTTCGAACCAAATACAGTATAATCCTTGTGACATGTTTATGCTGCTCCATCGGTGCCGTTCTCACAAATGCCGTCCCCTTCCATACTTGTATCGCATACATCAATGTGTCCTCAACTTTCTCCATTCCCACACTTTCCTCCACATAATCCAGAATCACTTTCAACGTGCTCGGCTTCAGAATTCGTTGGAATAACAGTTTCTTCAGTATGACAGTTTGTAGTGTTTCCAGTTTATCGAATGATGATCCAAATGCTCGCTGTAACATGATAATGTACAGTAATCAATACAGTCATCCACTTACTTTCAAATCCCTCGATTTCTCCGCCAACAACACAACATTCGTCACCAATGCTTCGAATTCCTTTGCTCCACAACTGTCATCAGTGAATAGTCGCTCAGCAATTCGATCCCAAATCTTTGATTCTGGTTCTGTTTTGATTATCCATTTGAATAGATGTTCGAGGAGTGTTGATTGCTGCAAAATGTTGTTTTCTACTCATTACGTAAATAGATTTCATGACACTATTGCTATAGAAATTTGAAAATTCATATCGTTCTGTGCAGATCAGATTATTTTCGACGAAAGACCACTGACACTTTGAAACAATGGAACTCGTTTTGAACGTCGATTTCGAAAATTTGACGAATTTTATTGTAAAGAAGTTGTTCTATATTCAAAAGCGATCAAAAGTTTTTTGAGGTTAGGTAGACTCAATAAATACATTGATAGTGTGTTCAGATGTCTCTATAATCAATTTAGTTAGAGTTTGTTGGTTCTCTGCATAGAATCAACAATTCTATGGCATTTTGGGCACAATTTTTGGAATTATTTTCCAGTTACGCAAAGACCTATGGTTCTATGATCTCATTTTCCAAGTTCTATGACTTGGAAAGATTTTGAAACATTTTCTCGGATATTTGATCCGAGTTGCTAAAAATTGCATAAATGCACTGAAAACACAGAAATACTTCAACTTTCAAGCAGTACTGCAGATGACAACTTTAATTCTTGAAAATCCTATTGCTACATAGGTTCAGATCCTCCCAATTTTCAAAAAAACATGACAAATACTAACCTCAATCTTCATATTCCTTCCCTTCGCCACCAACACTGCAATCGTCTTCAAATTCACCATCGAATCGACACCAACTTTTAAATGTGCTTCAATTAATGTTATTCTTATGGCATCCAGTAAGTTTCTCTGAAAATATCACATTTTAAATATCGAAACAGCTAATCACCAACCTCCAAACAATTAGCAACCCTTCTACAGTAGTTGTGATCATTCTCACTTTTCGCCGAAGCTCGACAATTACTGATTCGATCAGCTAATGAGACAAGTGATGTGGCCATTTCGGAGAGCTTTTGTTGAATGAAAACTGCAAAATTTATAGATTAGTGAGGTTTTTTGTGTTTTTTCAATCACAATCATCAAGTCTTATACATTTTTGGGAGTATTTCAATTGAAAAATAGTTATTTTCAACGTTTTTTTGAATAAAAATGATCAAAAATCATCATATGCCTCTGATTTTCTCAATTTTCAAGCTCAAAACCAACTAACCATCATTCTCCTTAACACCCAAACTACTGATAAGCATATCAGCCATTCGATTCTCCAAAAACACTTGAATCCAGCCCAAAACGACGCTAATTTCGATGAAATCCGACTTTGAAATTTTGCCCAAACATGTTGAGAGCGCGAAAATTGTTGGAACTGGCGCCAGTTTTTCGAATATTGAATTCAATTTTGATGGAATCTGCAGATATCCGCTATTTTTTGATGAAAATAACAAGAATTCTACTTCAGAAGGCGTCAAAAACCGGCGAATCAATGGAATTGATGTGCAAATTGCATCAGCTGCATCTGTATATTCGTGTGGATTCTGAAAATTTGCCGTGAGATCAGAATAACTGAAAATAATCTCACTTTTTCGAGTGAATCTAAAATCGACAATAAAACTGCTCGCTCCTTTACTTCCTTGATTCTTGGCGTTAATTTCATTCTACAAAAAACACAACCTTTGCCTACAAACTTGACTTGGAAGGTAGTTCAGTGTACCGGTTGAACTTTTTCCGAAACTTTTTTCACGGCCCCGGAAGGCTATAAGCTTATATTCTGTGAGTCGAATGCTCTCTCACCTCTACGCCTTCAAACGGCTTCGCCGCTATGAAGAAGCATGGCCGAGTGGTATGAGCACACGTTTACGAATATTACGATGTTGGTTCGAGTCCAACTTGCTTATATATATTTTTTGTCTACCTAACTTTTTCCCAATCAGACCAAAGTTTGAAAAAAAACTTGAAAATTTTGTTGTTTCAATTTTTGAAGAAAAAGCTGTAGTATGATATCTGATTTCTCAGAAAGTCATTTTCGGTATAATCGGAGCAAAAAAACCGAGTCGATTGTCTAAAAACCAAATCGAAGCTTGAAGACTGTTCCAAAAACTGTCTTACTGTAGCATAAGTGGAAAAGACATGCTTCGAAAGATATGGCTAATTGAAAACGTCAATGTCGAGAAATGATGGCTAAAACTTCTCAGAATGATTATTTATAGCCCATAGAAAAAGTTTGGGCGAAAGTTGAACCGGTACCCTGAATCACCTCCCAAGTGAGGAAATATTAAAATATTCAATAGGGAAATCCATTATGATAGTTGCTGATTAATAAAAATGGTGATAATAGATAACTTTATCAAACAGAAAGATAAAATAAATAATAACGATGAAATCAACCAGTTTTCAGAGTTTTTTTTTGGAGATAAATGAAAGTTAAATTGTACATAAAATGTGATGAGATACGGGGATTAACGTCTTCTATGATGGCGCTTCTTCTTTCTCTGATCATCTGAATCCGATGTTGAATCGTGACGATGACGAGATGATGTCTTCTGAAAACAATGACTTTATAGATTGATATTTATTCTGATCTGCGGGCTGATATGCAAGTTTTCTTATTTTCTAGGTATCTGAAGTCATCATTCGAATTTCGGATTTCGAAAACTACTAATGAAACAAATAAATCATAGATTCAAAGTGAAGTCTTTTGGAATGTGCGTCTCTAAAAACACTATGATGATTTTCTTTCACTTTTGGGATATTAGGTTTAGCTCCTTCTTTGGTTTAGTTCCAATCTTGTATTAAAGGCGCACAAAGTGAAATGAATATGAAGAAGACTCGATTTTATATCAAATTGATAACACAATTTGGTAGCTTTTTTTCACGTAGAATGTGAATTCATCATCAATTTTTGTGTAAATAAATTTTGAAACACTTTAATCTAGAGTTTTATACATTTGTGCCGAAATACAATCTTTGAGGTAATTTTTCACAAAGAAGAAAGCTGATTCCGCCAAAATTGAATACGATTTCGATTCTACGTGAAACAAAGCTATCAGATATCATTTTTCAGTAGTTTTTATATAAAACCAATTCCAGGTGAAACACTTACATTCGGCACACTTCGCCTTTTCCGGTCTCGTCGATTCTTCCGATCGTCTTCTGATTCTGAATCCGAGCTGCTGCTTGTGTCTGTAATTTCCGAATCTATTATGAATTAAACTATTCTGTAACATACCATGTCTCTTCGACCGCTTCTTCCTGCCTTTCTCCGCCACTTTCTCCTCAACACTCGCCTTCATCTTTTCCTTCAGCTGAAAATCCTCTATATTTTTTCCATGCCATTCTCTCTAATCCTACCCTCTCCCTCATTCTCAATTCCCTTTGTTTCAACAATGCATTCCTCAACGCATCCTCTTTGCCTGCCGGTTGATCCTCCAACTCTTTTATCTTGCTCAATTCCTCTCGAAGTTTATCCTCTTCTCGTCGCTTACGACGCTCCTCACGTGCTTCTATCTTGCCAAAAACGAACTTCAAAAGTCGCTCGGCTTCAATTTCTCGCGTTTTTTGAGCTCTAAATAGATATTTTGATACAATTTTGATATGATAAACTCACTCTTCTTCGAGTATTTGTCGCTCTGCTTCGAGTCGCCGTTTTTCTTCTTCGGCGAATCTTTCGGACTCTTTCTGAATACATATTTTTGAATATTTATTGATTTTCCATTTGAAAAGGATAGATTATTCAACGACTGTTGACTAAAATACTTATTGATTCATTGAAACGTGAATTATACAGGTTTTTCAAACAAATTTACGATTTTCTTCAGTTTTCTTGTACTTTTGACAAGATTTTGAATAAAAAGTCCGACTATTCGTATTGAAACACTATAAACTGCCAAATTTAAAAGTATTTTCCTACCTTTTCGCGTCGTTTCCTTTCCCTTTCCTCTCGTCTTCGATCCTTCTCATCTTGCTCTTCTTTTATTCTCGCTTCCTCTCGGAGCCTACAAAATCATCGGTTTTGCTATCATTTTCAGCCAAAAGCCCTCACTTTTCATTCATCTCCTCCTCTTCCTTCTTCATCCGTTCACTTTCGATTCGTCGTCGTTCCTCTGCTCGTTTGGCGATTGTCTCCTCGCTCAAATGACGTGTACGATCGAAATCCACCTTCAAAATTATACGACTTTTTTTGAGTTGAAAAACTTTCAGACAAACCTGCAGTGTCGCTTCATATCAATCGTCATTGGCGGACGGGGTATGGAAAAGTTTTGGGATAATAACTAAGCCTATTTTATCAATTTTTCAGTCAAAAAAAATGTTCTACCAGTTTGAAATAGATGGAAAACTCAGTAAACTATGATCAAACCTTGATATTCGCCTGAAAGAATCGGCCGTCAATCCGTTTTGCCCATTTTTTGTCTTTCAATGCATCCATTGCAGTTGCAAATCCTTTATATTCCATAAATTGGACATAAGCTTCGAAGAATACGTCCTAAAACATCCTGTAAACTTTTCAGATATAAAAAGGATCTTACCTGACCCAATCCAAACCCTTTCGTCTGAATCCCGCTGATCTTCGGATTCATTGAGATTCTTAATGGATCACAGATTGGGATATCGACCATTCGAATCTTTCCGTAGTCTTCCATTGCAACTTTTAGCATTTTTTCGGATGGTAGATCACTTTTACCGTCCTAAAAACACAGTTTTTGATGTCAAAAACAGTATCAAACCATACATTGAACCATTTAACTGGAAGCTTCGACAAGTGAACGGTATCAGGACGAAGGCCAGGTTTCGATGGGTCTCCCTTTAAACTTTTCGAGTTGATTTTATTCATCCAATTGTATTATTCTTACCCGATTCTTCATAAACCATATATCCCAATCATGAAACTTTGGGAAATCGAGTTTCGCCTCTTTTGTGACAACTTTGAGTGGCTCAGCGAATCCAGAAACTCTCATAGTGAATCCATTTAATATTTTCATCGTTTTTTGCATAATACCGACTGATAATAGCTCGGCTTCAAATATTACACTATCCATGTTGCTTTCGCGCACTTTGATCGAATCCATCTACGAATAAATGTTGTTTTCTTCACTTTTTCCTTTGAAATATCTACCTGAATCGGGTCAACTGCTTTCTTGAGTCTTTCCATCAAATCCCAATTTGAAATCGATTGCCCAGGAACTGTCATCTTCAATTTTATGCGTTAAAAACCACACTTTCTTTGTTTTTTGCCTTACTCTTGGAAGATTGACAGTAATCTTGATAATCGCGATCGGTTTGAGGTATAAATGTTGCGCCCGACAAAAATCTTCAGCTTCATTACCCAAATAGTCTAACGTTGTTGGAAAACTACGAGCCATGACTGTAAAATGCTAGAATTTGGTGAAAACCGAGAAAGTGTATCTTCGAAAAATCGCCGCGACCTAGGAAATGCATGTTGTGGCCTAGGAAAGTGCAGAGGGATCTTGTGTACTCCACGAGGGCAAAGGGGTTTTGTTTGTTTCTTTGTTTCCAACTTTTTTTTCACATGTTTCCTATGATTTTCTAGATTCTTCCACTTTTTCTAGATAAGACTTTATTTTGTTCACATCTTATAGCTAAACTTTTCCGATTTTCACGTGATTATTTGAAAATTTAACAATACTATTTATATAGGTCACGCGTTTATTTTTTTTCAAACTTTTTTAAATTAAACGTGAAAAATGGAAAAAAAGTTTCCCTGTTATGAAAAGATACTGTAGATACTGGATAAGAGATAGACAATTTTTTTTCAGAACAACACTATTTTTTGTGACTCTGGCTTGTTTATTCGAGAATGTTCGAGAAATGCTATTTTTGGTCTGGAAACCATAAAATTTGGCTAATTTTTTTGTTATTCCGTATATTGGAATTAGAAAATATATTCAGTATGTTAGAATTATGTACTAATTTCATGCTTTTGCATATTTTTCCATTTAAAATGAATTTTCATGAATTTTTAAAGCATTTAGAAGATTTTTCACATAAAACTCTCCCAATTTCTTGATTTCTATCAAGTCATTTATTCCAAAGTCGATTTTTTCAGTTTCTTTCCTTTGTGTCTTATTTTGTAATTGCTATAATTTTTCCCACCACAAAAGTAATATTATTTCAGAATGAGCTCAACAAAAGTGCAAACCGAAAAAGCAACAACAACGGAAACAGTCACAGCATCGCCTCCAACGACTGACGCGAATCCCGAACTCATTCTCCGCCTCAATCAACCATCAACATCAACAACCGAGCGGCGTCATGTAGTCTGGGCGTCTGAAACAGTCGACAACGAAGGAATGGGAAAGAAAAAGAGCAAGTGTTGCTGTATCTACAAGAAGCCGAAGACATGGCAAGACTCGAGCTCCGATTCGGACTCCGACTGTGAAACCGGCCATTGTAGAGGCCATGTGGAGAAGAAGCAACAGCCGGAAAACCAGGAGCCACCAAAGAGTTCATCATAATTTTGCTTTATTTTCTCATTTTTCTCCCATAATTGTCGTTCCCCCGCCCCATTCCCGCCATTTTGTCGTCGTCGTTTTTCGCCCCACACCAAATAAAACCTTGTATTTATATTATTTGTAGAACAATGGCAAATGATGTGTTGTTCGACAGTTTGGTTGATGTATTCAACAAAATTCGGCGCACATCCATTATTAAAACGAAGCAGGCGGTTTTTCAGAAGAATTTCAGCGAGTGGAAGGACAAATGTGAGTGGAAATGGCATCGGAGACTTGGAAAAATGAAAAATATTGTTTCAGGTGAAAAAGTGACTGATATGACGGGTATTGTGAGACTTTTCCTGTCAAGTAATGAGAAATTGAGGCGATTTGATATGGGAACAGTAAGAAAATAAGAAAAAAACTGGAAAAAATAATAAATTTCAGACAAAACTTGCATCATTCCTGGCAAAGACGTTCTCCGATGCACGTGCTGAATATGTCGAGTCGATTCCGAAGGATGTAGGCTTATCAAGCTCAATAATTGGAGAAACATAAATATTTTTCCAGGCTACTGTAGCTGCTCGCCAACTCGCTGAAAAAATCAGCGAAGAATATCGATCTGATAATGATGAATCGGCTGTTTTAACAATTGCTCAAATCAACGAAGCTCTTGATGTTTTATCAGTCGGAAATTCCATGGATGACCCGAAAAGTGACTATTTTCCCGTTTTTCAATATATTTTTCCTTTCAGAACGCGAAACAATGAAAAATCTTGTCAAAAAATGCTCGGAAGACGAGTTAGAGTGGATTTTCAACATAATTCTGAAAAACGTCGAGTCTTGCTTGGGCACATTTGCCAACAAAATACTCGATTGGATATCACCGAATGGTGTGATGATTTGGGATCAAAGTCACGATTTGAATGATGTTTTGTTGGGTGAAGTGCAGAAGAAATCGAGCAATATTGTGGAGGAAGAGGATTTTGGAGATGAACATTTGTTTAGAATATGGACACCAATGTTGCTTCAGAAACAGAAAAGAGGCGATTGGTATGGAAATGTGAGTATGAAATTTACTTTTTTGAACTATATTTTCCACTTTTTCCCCGAAATTTGATCAAGTTTTTGCTGAAAAGACTGGATACGATCGAACATTGAATCCGAAAATTAGAAAAAAAAACACGTTTTTCAATTCTGACTATGAATACGTTTCATAAAGGTTTTTTCTATCAAAACAATAGAAAAACTCATGATTTTTTGGATTTGCAGTTGTTTAAAACAATTTTCGTGGTCCAATCTGTAATCCTCAAGCAAAATTATTCAAAAATTCCAGCGAAATCCTTGTTATCCGTTCTAAATATATCTTTCACAGATAGCAAAACATGGCGGATCAAAATTCTTCCTCCAAATAAAATTCGACGGAGAAAATGTGTTATTGCACAAGAAAGGAGATCAATATCGATGGTTTACAAGGAATAACAACGATTTTTCGGAGGATTATGGGAAATCAGCAACAGCAATTGGCAAATTATCAAGTAGAATTCATCCATTTTTCAATTCAAAGTGTGATTCTGCCATTTTTAATATTGAATTGATGCTTTGGGATAAGAAGTATAAGAAGCTTTGTAAGTGGAAATATATGATTTAAAAAACAGTACACATATTTCAGGCCGTCATAATGATCATACAGCAACATCAGATTCAAACGCACCATCTTTCCGGCATATCAAACCAGATGATAATCAACAATTAGTCGTGGTGGTCTTCGATATATTGTACTTCAACGGAAAACCATTATTCGGTGCACCATTGCACCAAAGACTTCAATTATTGAATTTGGCGCCACTCAAAAAACAGGCGAATGACACTATTTTTATAGCGAAACAGGCCACCTGTGATTGACTTCTTCTTTCGTTGACTTTACGTTCTTTGACTATTCATATTCTTTGACTATCATATTCATTGACTACTTACACCAAGGTACGTGTTAATGACTACTCTTTTGTGTATTCTTTGACTACCTGTTTGAGTGTATATTCTTTGACTCTATATTCTTTGACTGACTAGAGAAGGATGAAATTCAAGGTCACTTTGAAAAACCACCCACCTAGGGCAAAAGTAGGTGTTTCCAGCTATCGAATTCATAGTTCAAAAGCTGCTTACAAAAACTCTGAAATTGTAAAAGTTATGTCTGAAAATTTTAGAAAAAAATTTTGACCCAAAATCTGTATCAAAGGATGTATCAAACAAAGGTTAAAATAGTTTATAATACGTTGTTCTGATTGAAAAAAAGCTATTATCACTCAGTCAACCCGGAATTTTCGACAAAACTTTTTTTCTGAAATTTTTAGACAAAAATTTCAATATTTCAGATTTCTCGTAATTAGCTTTTGAAATATGAATTTGATAACTGGAACCACCTTCTTTCACCCTAGGTAGATGGTCCTTGAGTTTCTTCTCTAGTCAGTCAAAGAATATAGAGTCAAAGAATATACACTCAAACAGGTAGTCAAAGAATACACAAAAGAGTAGTCATTAACACGTACATTGGTGTAGGTAGTCAATGAATATGATAGTCAAAGAATATGAATAGTCAAAGAACGTAAAGTCAACGAAAGAAGAAGTCAATCACAGGTGGCCGTATTATAGATGAAAGAATATTACAGAGAGAATGTGAACGGGAACTTGTCGAGTGTAGAATATTACAACTTCATCGAATATAAATGGGAAGAAGTGGCATCATTAGATCATATCAAGGGAAATGTTCTATCTGATCTTCTTCCTATTCATCCGTATCAATTATGACTGTTTTCATTTTACTTTCTTACCCAATAAATCGACTTCTTTTCTCAATCCCTCGTTTCTCTTTTTCTAACCAGAAGGGCACTGCTTTTTTATTGCTCATTCAATACAGTAGGTATTTGGGGTACTGTATCGAAAGCGCATACAATGGTCAAGCATTATTTTCCTTTCTTTTCTTCCACAATTTGTGGGCCCCCATTTCTTGTTACTCTTTCGGCTCACAGAAGAAAAAAAAGCACATAAGTAAATTCGACGTGGTCAATACGTGTCGACGTGTTGATCAAGGTCAGTTGATAAGCTAAATGTTGACGTGTCACCGAAACTGGCCAAATGAATCATTGTTTTGTTCCAAACAGACGGAGACTACCATCTCCCGAAGGCGCTTTCAAATGTATGTTTTGATCCACCTGATCCAACCCTGATCCTCCTGTTATAGAACTTTGGATTAGAAATGGCAGCGACAATTGATGTCGACAGTTTGATGAGCCGACTATTGAATGTTGGTATGGCTGGTGGAAGATTGACTGCATCGGTTAGTGATATGATATATCAACTGATATGATAAAGAGTGATAACAGGTCAATGAACAAGAGTTGCAATCGTGCTGTACTGTTGCCAAGTCGGTATTCGCATCGCAAGCATCACTTCTCGAAGTCGAGCCACCAATCATCGTATGTGGTGATATCCATGGACAATATTCGGACTTGCTCCGTATATTCGACAAGAATGGCTTCCCACCAGGTGTCAACTTCCTCTTCCTTGGTGATTATGTCGATCGAGGCCGTCAGAACATCGAGACAATCTGCCTCATGTTCTGTTTCAAGATCAAGTATCCCGAGAACTTCTTCATGTTGCGCGGCAACCACGAATGCCCGGCAATCAACCGTGTCTACGGATTCTACGAGGAGTGCAATCGCCGCTACAAATCATCTCGTTTGTGGAGTCAATTCCAAGACACATTCAATTGGATGCCATTGTGCGGACTCATTGGTGCACGTATCTTGTGTATGCATGGTGGATTGTCACCACAATTAACATCATTGGATCAATTGAGAAACTTGCCACGTCCACAAGATCCACCAAATCCATCGATTGGTATTGACTTGCTCTGGGCTGATCCGGATCAATGGGTTAAAGGATGGCAGGCGAACACTCGTGGAGTGTCATATGTCTTCGGACAGGATATTGTTGCTGATTTGTGTCAGAGGTTGGATCTTGACTTGATTGCTCGTGCTCATCAAGTTGTTCAAGACGGATACGAGTTTTTCGCATCGAAGAAGATGGTCACAATCTTCTCGGCTCCACACTATTGTGGACAATTTGATAACTTCGCGGCTACCATGAAAGTGAGTTGATAAAGGAGGTGATAAGTGATAAGTGATGATTGTAGGTCGATGAGAACATGGTTTGCAACTTTGTCATGTACAAACCAACACCAAAAAGCATGCGTCAAGGTTGAATTATAAAGATCAGAATAAATCGATAGAAGTGCCAATAAAGTCTGAAAATTGAATTGTTTACATTTTTTCTGAACATATTTTGTTGATTTTGCTCATTCACAATGTGATAAGAGATACGGTAGTGTATTGCACCTGTTTGGTATTGTCCAATCAATCTGATAACAAATACAATCAAATTGCAACGCATAACTAGATGGACAAATGATGAAAGGGATACTCTTTGTTCAGAAGCGATGTTTCTTTGACATAATTTGAGTTCAAGATTAGACAAATAAGTATTAGCTTTCGTTCAATATGTAAAATCCATACGCGTTCATCGAGTGTCGAAAGAATGGATACAACTACAGGAGAGGGAGAAGATATTGCACCAATGAATGAGGAAAGATCATTTGGAATATGTGTGTATAATGAGGAGATATATGTGTCTGGTGAAGAAGAAAACTGACGAGGGAGAGTAACACATTCGAGGTGTATGATCCCGATACGAATACATGGGCAATGTTGGAATCGATTAATCCTCATCAATAGTGACTCGACGCTTTTTGGCTTTGCTCCTCTTTTGATATTTTTCCTTTTACTTTCAACTGTTTGTCAGCTTCTAAATGCTTGCAGTACCGCCAGTTATTATCATTGGGATTATCAATAAATAAAATAATTTCAAAGATAATCATGTTCAAAATCTATAAACAGTTTTCAGAGTTCGATCCTCAACTTTCCCCCATTTCCAGTGTGTCAATTTTATATAAAAATCATTTAAAGGCCATTAAACATTAATTGTACTTCTTTATTTTCATTGATATTCATCTGTCTCTTCTGAAACAAGAAACAAATCGATTAAAATCAATGAATTTCAGACTTGTTTTTCATTTTTCAAAGACATTCTGGTAGAGCGCGTTTGCATTTTGTTCTATCTGAGCCCGCGCGCGCGAAAAAAAACAAATTTTGCAGGATGACACGTGTCCCTTCTCGTCATTCCTCCCTCATTTTCCTCATTTTGTCAGCCATTTCGTGTGCGAGTGACGCTCTGCTGTTTTTTTTCGATTTTTCTATACTCTTTTCCTCTTCTTTTCATATACCGTAACCCGCATTTCCTATCGTTCTTTTTCACAACCGATTTTCGAAATTATTTCGCCTAATTTCGTAATTTTTGCAGCACCAATAACATGTTTGCTTCAATGCAACATGTAAATGAAACAAGCAATTTGTCGTCGTGCGACAGCATATCGGATGAACCCGAAGGAGGAGGTACACCACAAAGGTAAATATTTTCATTCAATTATCTAGCAGATGAATCCTACTCATGCGGTTGGATTTTTTTTCTTCATAAATTTCTTCATGGCATTATATGAGTGTATTTCAGGCCTGTGCCACCACAGTCAACCGAGAAGAAATCGGGACGAAAGAGGCGGCGGATTGGGACGGATGAGCATGCGACGCCAAAACACGAAAGGAAGATCACCGAATTCATCACGGTTTGTCGATAAGCGGGATTTATTTTGATCATAAACTGATTTTCAGCAGAATCAAGCGTCACCGAAACGATTCTTGGCAAGTTCAAATGGTGTGAATGGGCATCCGCCGCAACAAGTGCAGCACTCCCAGCAAATGTACTTCTCATCCGATTCAAACTCGAACTCGAACCCTTCACCGCCCGGACAAAACAACCATATGGGCCATCGGATGATCCGAACGATTGACACCGAGACACAGACGGATACACGACCATTGGTGAGTTATTTGTTTATCATTTATATTAATGAATGTTTATTCCAGAGTCTACGGCAAGATGATGAAATCGCCAGAAGAGATCGGATCAACGATGATCTGAGAAGACAGAACGATGAACTTCAACGAGAAATGGCAGCAGTTCGGAAGAAGATGGAGGTCTCGAAGGATACGATTAGAAAGCTTCTAATCGAGAAGAATATTCCGGAGAGGGAAGCGATCGCGAGCAAGACGGAGGCGGACTCGATGAGGATTGGATCCTTCAAATTTGTGAGGCGTGGCGACTCGTTCAAGGAGGAATGGTCGACGGGAAGTGCGTACAAGGAGCTCCTGAAGAAGATGTCACAGTTGGATGCCAGAAAGAAAGACATCGTGAATGCATCAGCATTGTTGAAGAAGAGAAAGCCGATAGGAGTTGGAAAAGAAGGAACGAAACGAGCCGCTGCCAATTCATTGAATACACAGTTGGAACAATCCATTGGACAACCATCGACAAGTTGCTCAGCTGATGATGCGATATTCAGAAGACCCGAAGAGCCGAAGGAAATCGATTATGATGAATATATCGAGTTGGAAGAGGTTTACAAGCTGAGAAGAGAGCATTTGAAGAAGGATGAAGGCGACCTGATAATCGAGAAGGAAAAGTTGGAGCGCGAGAAACAACTCCACATCAGGGAGCTCAAACGACTATCAAATGAGTCAGCTTCGCCGTACCAGGAGCATGTCTTGTTGAATAATCGTTATCTCATGCTCAGCCTTCTTGGCAAAGGTGGCTTCAGCGAAGTTTGGAAGGCCTTTGACCTAGAAGATAATCGATACGTAGCATGTAAAATACATCACGTGAACAAGGATTGGAAAGAAGAAAAGAAGGCGAATTATGTGAAACACGCGATGAGAGAGAAGGATATCCACAAATCGTTGGATCACTGCCGCATTGTCAAACTGTTTGACTTGTTCACAATTGACAATCACTCATTCTGCACTGTTTTGGAGTATTGTCCTGGGAACGATTTGGACTTTTACTTGAAGCAAAACAAGCAGATTAGTGAGAAGGAAGCGAAGAGTGTCATCAAACAAGTTGTTTCGGCGCTGGTTTACTTGAATGAGAAACGCGATCCAATTATTCACTACGATTTGAAGCCTGCTAACATTTTGCTGGAATCGGGCGATGCATGTGGAACGATCAAAATCACCGATTTCGGATTATCGAAGATCATGGAAGGTGAAAGTTCGAATGATGATCATCATGGTATCGAGTTAACATCACAATTTGCCGGCACTTATTGGTATTTGCCACCGGAGACGTTCGTTGTTCCACCGCCCAAAATCTCATCCAAAGTTGATGTTTGGAGCATTGGTGTGATTTTCTACCAATGTATATACGGGAAGAAGCCATTCGGTGATGATTTGACACAACAGAAGATATTGGAATATAATACAATCATCAATGCAAGAGAAGTATCGTTCCCTGTCAAACCACAGGTAATATTTGATCAGATGTGTTCCAAATAATCAATATTTGTTTTCAGGTCTCTCCGGTTGCACAAGATTTCATCAGAAAATGTCTCCAATATAACAAGGAGGATCGTGCGGATATTTTCGAATTATCAAGGCATGAATTATTCCGAACAAGAGGAGCTGTATGTCATTATTCTCAGTTTCTCATTCAATGTCTATTATTTTCAGAGTCGTACAATACTCGCTGGACCAATCGTCTCCCCAATCATCGCACGGAGTCAAACATTCAATCGCGACGAAGACATGTAATTCGATTTCCCTCCTCATTTATTCTATTCCCCTATATTTTCGTTCTTGTTGTCTCCTATTTCTCCCATTTTCCCCTTTTTTGATCCCCTCATCGTGGTGTTTACCGTATTTATTTTGTATAATAGTACAAACTTTCTTCTTGTCCGCCTCCACCCAAAATACCATGATTTTTTTGTCAATTTTCTCTGAACAGGTCCCCATTGTTACTCGTTTTTTCCGTCATCAAATTCCCCATATTTTCGTTCTTTCTTTGTCTTTGGGTCGACATTTTTTGACAACTTTTTCGATCGTATGTTTTTTCTTGTATGTTTAGAAACATACAACTATTTTTAACTGTAAATTTCCTGTCATCAGACACCCATTTATTATCCTCATTTTAATTGACGGTTTTGAACATAAAAAGAGTTCCTTATATCTGTTTATCACTCTTCAATCACTAAATGGCGGAAAACCATTGAAAATGTTTCAAATGTTTCTATAAATGGAGATGTGGTGATGCAACAATCAATGGAAGGAATGATCGGATGAAGATCAACTTTGATAACACATGCTATCAATAATATTCGTTCACTTTGACAATAGCGGCAAATATGGTTTCAAGATTGATAAATGGGGAAGACAATAAGATATTATTCGCAAATACATTGATCGCATCATCAACAGAAGAATGAAAAAATGTGAAACGATTGCATGTTGTAAGGAAAAGTTTTGTCATCCTCTTTTTGACAGAAGAATATAATGATCATCGGATGATATCTGGAGGTATATTGTCGTCTTCCAACTCATTTTTATTTGATTGTTTCATTTTTTATAAAGAAAAAACTTGTTTATTATTGAAATTATCCACTAATTGTCATCCTTCGATTCGAAATTTGTTCCATGCTCCAAAAACTGTCTCATATTATAATTCACTTCTTTTGGTGTATCTTGTTGTACCCAATGTGATGCATCTAGTCTAATTAATCTACCATTTGATACTGTTTTCATTGTTTTCACAGCTGTTCGGTATTCCAATGCACTATCTTTCATTCCCCAGATTAGAAGGATTGGCATCTGTAATTATTAATGTCTGCGTCTCTCATTTTACACAGTATTTCTCAACTAACATCTAATTGTTTGTCCTGTCCATGAAGGAAATGATCATTGAGAATATTTCTATAATAATTGATTGGATATTTGAATGATGCTCCATTTTGTGAGAAACTATATTTCCATGCTTCAATATCCTCATCCTTCATGTTCTCTTTATTCACCAGTCCGATATTTGGTGCTCTAAAACACATTTCCAACATCTTCATATCATCTGCTGCATTCATCATCTCTGGTATTTTATCACTCTGATAGAAGAACATGTACCTATAATCATCATTACCATCCCCTTATCACTTATCATAACCTACCAACTCTTTCTAAACTGTGACCATGTTGATGACATATGTTTTACCAATACACCTGGTCGTGGAATGTTACAAGCTATCAGTTTATCAACCATATCAGGATACTTTTCAGCGAATTGCCAGGCAACACAACCACCCCAATCATGTGCAACTACTATTGCTTTATCATATCCTAACAAGGGAATATTATCAATGATATAGTAACAGTAATCCTAACCTAATGTCTCAATAACTTCCTTAACATCATTCACCAATTCATCAATGGTATAATTCTCAATTCCTTGTGGCTTATCAGACAAATTATATCCTCTTTGATCAATTGCCACACATCTATACATTATCATTTTATCAATCGATGATACTGAATATAAACCTATAATCATTTTTGAACTCTTCCAATTGAAATCTCCACGAGTACCAAAACTCTGGATATCCATGGATAAACAACATAAGTGGCTTATCATCTGACCCAGTTTGTACATAATGTAGACGAATTCTCTGTGAAAGAGTGTGTCAAACAAGAGACGCAGACACTCGAATATACCTGTAACTTGACATATCGACTGTCCCATCCTTCCAAACAATTTGGTTTGTCTCGATGTTTCTTCTCAAACAATGCTTTTCCTTTGATTATGAATCCTAGTAATAATAGACCGGAACAGTATATTGTATACCATATTCTAGCCAAATTAATAGTCAATCGATTGAGAAACATAATTAGAACAACAAGAATGGCAACAGGAGAAGGAATACAAGGTCGATATCAGTAAGTGTCTCTCTGTTTTATATTCTCCGTCTCTTCACCCTACACTTTAGCCATTTCGAATGTCATCAACAAACTTTGATGTGTTGTGTGCTTCTTTTCAGTCACAAATAACACTTTTGTGACTCAATTTCTGATGTGTTGTAGTACAAACAATTGAAACCTCGAATTCATCAATAAATAAAACAAAAAATACGGAAACATGTAAAAAAGTGAAATAAAAATACGGACAATTTAAAGCAGAATGCAAATGAACAAATTGTGTATGTATTTTCATGGATGGGGCGCGAAAAGTGATTAAATATATACACATGGAACTGAGGTTTATACTGATCATATAAGGGGATTTATTGCGTCTGGAATGTACGGCCACTGAATGTCTTCTTCTCTCCCTTCACTTCTGGTTTGGCTCGATTCAATACTTTGAGGAAATCGGTTGTCTTGGCACGCATTCTGGTATGCAAGTATACCTGGAATACATATTTTGTTTGATGATAATAATGACAATCAAATTACCTTTGAGCATTTGATATGGTAATGGAGATAATCACGGAATGAATGGATCAAATCAATCGTGTTATCTCTTGTATTCTTATTTGTATGGCGTGGGAATAATACTGAAAATAATTACAATAATTACTATCCCAATTTCAAGAAAAGATACCAAATGTGATATATCCAACATTATCACCAACTCTAGCACCTGGTTGTCCCTTCAATTCCATCGGTGGCTCTCCAAGTGAATACAACACGGCTGGTGCTGTTTGACTCGCCTTCCGACCTTCTCTGAATTCTTGAAGAAATACTTTTCCAATTATAACATCATCTGCATCCTTGAATACAGTACTGAAGATTACTGTAACACGATCGGCCTTCGCTTCAATGTACCTAGAAGAACACAAAATAATACTGAATTTAAAAGAAAAAAACTAACATAGTCTCATTCTCCCGATAGTTGATAACTGCTCTCTTCTGTCCTTCTTCTCCGGCTTCTTGGAATTCGAAGTATTTCTCGAATACTGACGCAAAACAGTTGCGTTTCAATGCGGATGCTTTCGTGACTAAAATGGAATTGTTTTGGATATCAACAAAAGGAAAAACATACTCAAATCAGTGGTATCAGCTGGCAAATTATTCAAATCATACTCGAGTGTCACATTGAATCCACTCTCCGGTGTTGCTCGGAAGTTTGCTCCATAGATTCGACGAAGGAGTGCATCGGCACCATGTTGTTGAAGTTCGGCGTAGAATTTGAGAGATATGCTGAGCTGAAATTACAAACTATGTATAAATCTATATTTAGAAATAACTTACAATAATTTTCGATTTATCACCATCCGGGTTCGACAACTTGTACAAAACGCTGTCAAAATCGGCGAATGTTACATTGACGGTCTCGTTTTTGCCACTAGAATACAAAACACTCATTAAATTTACATAAATCGATAATGCTCACCCTTCCTTGGCGTTGGCGAACTTCTGCTCCAAAAGTTCAACAATAATTCGGTTATTCTGCTCAAGAATGATCATGTTTAAACCCTGAAAAACAATATTTCTTTTTCTGATTCACCAAATCGAAACGATAATTAAGGTATTAAGAAATCGAGTATTTAACGATCAGAGGAGCGCATTTATAGATTTAAAAATGAATAGTTTTATTCACAACGAAACAACAACAAAGACAACAATATAGTATAGAAAATGGAGGGAAAGTTTACGAAATCAACAAGGAAAAGAGTGCGATGAAGTTGTTTGAGTCACCGTAAGATCAAACAAAACACACCGACATATTTACTTAGTACCATTGGGGCGCGATTGCATGCCTTCTTATTTCTGTGCTTCGCGGACACTGTTCAGAATGGCTTTGTGTAGTGTGGGCACTAGACTAATGGCTCGTTGTTTGGCGAATTCGATTAATGAAGTTGTTGATTGAACAGGGATACGGCCATACATATCAATACATGGCACCTGTAATTGATTGAGTGTTAAGATACTATAATAGTTTTTTCTGTACCCGATTCAAATTCGGAACCAATCCAAGTGTGACACCACCAATAATTGAATTGGATGTTGATTCAGAAGTACTTGGATCAGTGATGTATTTACCATCTGGTTTCAATCCAACATGCACAATTGACATTAATCCCATATTCTGAAACGATATTGTTATTCTACAGTATATAAAAGCTGATAAACCTCAATTCCAGAATGTGTAAGTGCCAATGACGCTGCAGTTAAACAAGCCGCCAATGCCCCTCCATCATCAGAAATCACCGTAACTTCGATATCAATCACTTTTCCTGGATATTTGTTAGCAAAGATAACTGCCGTGAGAGCCGATGTGATTTGACCGCGATACTCTGCTGCTTTTTGATCGCTCAATCCTTTCAGTGTCACCGTAATCTTTGCATAATTTTCTTCCCATTTTCCGTCGCTTTCTGGTCCATTGCTGAAAAATATTGTTATTAATGACAAACGACACGATAAACTTACATTTGGGCAAGTACGCGAGTATTTCCAAACTCAGCGTATCCTGATCCATCTTGTGCTCCAAATACACCACATTTCACACCTAAATATTGATTTTATGAAGTTTTGTCATATTTAAAACAACTTACATAAAGGCCTGAACGCAGTATCTTCCCTCGTTTGCACATCAACTTCCATTTGATCATCTCCAACTTTTTTCAACGCCGAAAGCGGAATCGAAAGATTTGAACGAATAGTTGGCATCTGGAGGAATTATATGATTGAAGAACTGGGAAGAGAAGAAGATAATCAACTTCGAAAATAACGAAGAAAAACTGGAGAAAAATTTGAGATTAATCGTGAAAATTTTATTAAAATAACCCGTAGAAAAATAAGAAAATGACAAAATAAGGGGAGATCATAAATTATTTCAATCGAGCATAACAATATCATCCTCATCATAACTATTTTCTTCTACAACTTTCCTCTTCTTACTAGTTGTTGGCTTGTTCTTCTTTGGCATCACATCTTCATCCTCATCATCACTTTCCTTTGCCACAGACTTCCTCTTCTTACTCGCCTTCATCGCATTTGCCATCTTTGGCATCATAATCGCACTCTTCTTATCATAAATCCTCCATTTCGATCCGATACCAACATAACTGATAACTGAATATGCCGTATAATGAAAGTCTTCTTGTAAATATCCATTCAGAAGCATATGAATAACAATCGCTTCACAAAGTTCTTTCGTTCTATCTTTCCATTTTTTGTTGAGCAATTCGACCAATTTGTTGCCTGTGATCTTTCCATTTTTGTCTTTTGAAGATGAGGCATTCTAAAAAACCGAATAAATATTAATGGAAAACATCTTAACTAAATACCTCAGAAATAGTCTTGATAACCTCCTTCACTTCTTCTTGTACATCTACTTCTTCCTTATCAATCTTCCCTTTTTCACACACATCACATTGCTTCTGACACCACGACGCATCCCAACTCTCTTCGAAATGTTCAGCCAATCGGACACGTCGACATGTCGTGAATTCAGATGCATATCTCACCATATTGTACAAATTGGCTAATCCTGTTTTCTCTTGTTGTACCATACTTGATTGTCTGAATACATCAGCCATTCGATAGAATAGGATACAAGTAGCCGGTTGTCCATCTCTTCCAGCTCTTCCTGATTCTTGATAGTAGTTCTCCACTGATTTTGGAAGACATTGATGAATCACAAATCGAACATCGGGTTTGTCGATTCCCATACCAAATGCTACAGTTGCCACAATAACTTGAAAATGCCCAGATGACCAAAGTTCTTGATTGTAAGATTTATCAACTGGCTCCATATACGCATGATAATGCCTCGCACGAATTCCAAGATCACTAAGAGCTTTCGCAGTCTTCTCACAATCATTTCTCGACAGACAATAGATGATTCCACTGCTTTTCGGAAACCTGCATTAAAACTTATGAATATATCCGACTACTTAAACCAATACCTTGTTTTGATGAGTTTCGCGATTTCATTGACACATTCCTCCTCATTTGTCGGTTTTGGAACAACTTCATACTTCAGATTTTCTCGATTGAATCCGGCTCGAAACACGAGAGCCGTTTGTATTCCGAGCATCTCTTTGACATCATGCAATACATCACTTGTCGCTGTTGCTGTTAGACCAAGAATCGGTACACCTCTACAAAAAAAGATGAAGTAGAGGTTATAATTATGAAATCTTACTTGAATTGTCGTTTGAGAATGTTTAAAAACCCATAATCCGTTCTGAAGTCGTGTCCCCATTGTGAACAACAATGTACTTCATCGATAGCAATCAACTTCAAAATCCCGAGTTCCAATGACTTTTCCAACTTATTCATGATTCGTTTCGATTTCGCCAGCTTCTCCGGTGTCACATACAACAATCGGAAGTTCGAATTCCTATTTGTGATGGCATCTTCCACTCGTTTCACTTCTTCTTTCGATGTACTCGCATTCAAACTAGATGCATCAATTCCTAATTTCTTCAGCTGCCACAATTGATCTTCAACCAATGAGATCAGTGGTGCAATTACAACTGTTAGTCCATTTGATAATAGTGCAGGTAGTTGATAACATAAACTTTTTCCACTTCCAGTACTCAGAATGACAATCGCATCTTCTTTCGACATCACTGCATTGATTGTTGCTCGTTGAAGCGGCCGAAACTTGGATAATTTGAACTTCTGAAATCAACGTTTTTTCAGATCTTGTGTGTCATAATTATATACCTCTTTCAACACTTGATTTGCTTGATCCGACCACGGAAACCCATCTCTATCCCATCGCTCCTCAATCTCTTCTCTCGGTATATTGGTCGTCGATTCAATCTTCTGCTCAATCTAAAAGTTCACTTATAAATCACCGAATCCTTATAATCCAACTAACCGCCTGTCTCCTGTTCATCAACTCATGTTGTTTCCTTCTCAATTGCCCAATCTCCCTTTTAATTCCTTCCAACTCCTCATCAATGTCTGCCAAATCTGATGATAACTTTGACAGTCGAACATCACCCATTACCTAATGATTATCAGTTCGATAAGTTATCAGAGAATATTTCAGATAGGGAAACGTTATTGTAACGTTTTTTAACTGGTAACTCGATGAACAAAAGCTGATAACTTTATAGATTAAAACTTATTATGACAACAATAAAAATCAACAAAAAATGTACAAAACTATAAAATGGGTAGACTACTAAGTGCTTCTAACACTTCTTTCTTCAACTTCCTTGCATATTTCTTCATTTTCCGTCTTTTCCGGCATTGTTGATTGTGGAATTTCGGCCACCAGTCGTATCTTGTTTGCCATTCAATTTGAATCATTTCATGTGTCGCCTTAATACAAAAATAGTTCAAAAGATATATGAGAAAATGCTCACTTTCTGAACAACATCATGAAACAAAGCCCATGCTTCTTCCGAAAACCGATTCACATCAAAATCAAGAAACTCGAACATAATCTTGGAGCATCTTCGCAAGTTCTCCTCAATCGATTCGTATTTTCCAAGAATATTCAGTGATTTCACAACAAATTTCAGCCAGATTGGCTCACTTGGATGGATTTGACCCGAATTACAAAACTGAAAAAAGTTAATTGGAACAGAAGTTTTATAAAACATACTTCAGTCATCAAATTCTCAACTTCATATCCAACTCCACAATTCTTTGCCAATTCCATCAATCTAGGACCAAGTGCCGGATGGTTTTCACACACTTTGGTAATTAGTTCGATTCTAAAACGATATTTTTGTTAAAATGGTTAACTTTTAAACTTACATACATTTCCTCATCTCTTCCTCCGCAACCACTTTGTATTTTACAAGACTCCTCGATTAGTGATGTACCTTGAACTCCGATTTCTGCAAAAATATTGTTTATGTTATCGAGTGATTACAAAAACTAACGAAGCCCCTCATCAGCAATTCGTAATGCATCAGTCAGAAACACATTATGATTAAATGATGTTGAACTATTCCTTGTTCTCTCGTATTTCGATATCATTTTCAACAGTTGAAATGGCATTGTGAACTGGAAAAAAAAGAAGATTTTAAAAACCGAATGTCTGATATGACTCACCCTAATACTAGCAGTTTGCTTGAGTGAAAAACTATCGTACGTTTCAATTTCTTCCTGTGCATTTGACATATTTAAGGCAATTGCAGCGATTAGAGCCTCACTGACATAAGCAAGGTAATCGTTTTCTGTTCTGTAAAACTATCCTTTTTTACACATTCTTCATAAAACTTTTTACTTGGTATAAATGAGCTGTGCTGAATGTGTATGTGCAATTTGAATCAGTTGCTCACCGACACAACTCAACGGCATATTCCAGTTACTTAGAACTGTATAAATCGACATCAGAGTTGATTCAGGTACTTGAACTAGTTTATCCATGTTTTTATATGTTCCAGTTTTGACCATTCCTTGAATATTTTTATAATAATGGATAGTTCGAATTTGTCGGAGATAGAGGAATGAGCCTGAAAACAATGAAATATATTTTTACAGAAAAGAAATAAAATACCTAGGCATTTCTCGATTCCTTGAGTATAATTGTGCCGGAATAAATACCAAAGATTTAATCTCGCAACCATATTATTTGTTCTGAAAGTACACACTTTGATTGTGTTTGTAACTTTTCTTCATACCGGCTACTTCCTCCATCGGTAAGGCCCAGCCTCCTGATAATTCCACTGTAAAAGTACGCCAAATTGCAGTTTTTCGTTATTTCTGATAGTTCTTTCAATCTGAAAATATGTAATCTTTGAAACATCGGAGCTTTAACATACAGCAATGCAATATTTCCAATATTTTCAGTTTCTCTTGCTGCCACATAGGAAGGAGTATTTTCAAATAATTTATTATTTTCCATTTGAATTCCATGTTTACTAAAAACTCGAAAATATTGGGATAGAACCGGGTCAGCCACATCTTTCTGTTTTTTTAGACCACCAATTCTATCTGATAACAATGCACTTAGGTCTTCTGCATCTGAAATAGCAAAGATTTAATTGAAACATCAAAGTAGACTGCTTACTTTTCGTTTCTAGAGCTTCAATCCACCTAAATTGAAGTTCTTCTGTTTCACTTTCATCATTCGAACATTCGTCATCAACATCAATCACTTCCATCGGCTCTTCTTCATCCATTTTTCGATTTTATTCATTTGTTCAACCGTTTTGCGAAAAAACTGAAATTGTATGCGTACAACGACACTCCGCCACACCGCCTGTTCTCTGTTTAGCTGTTGAATTTCTTTTCGTACGTATTTTCGTATTCTGTGTTGCTCGTTTTGTTTTTAACCACAAAATCTTTGAATTAACGTTTTATTTTCTTATTTTTATGTTTTTTAATTTTCTGTGTTGTAGAATTCTATTTTATCACATACGTTTCGCTCTCCAACGTTCCATGACGTAAATTCAGTCTCAAAGTAAACAACTATTTTTTTCAGTTATGGTTGAGAAAAAAGAGGAAAAGAAGCGAGGAAGATCAGCTTCTAGCTCTTCATCAAGTAGTTCCGGATCTTCATCGTAAGTTTTACTGCTTCAGATTCTATTTTTACTTTGTTTCACTGTTTTTCTCCAATTCAGTGAGATTATTTCAGATCAAGTTCGTCTGGATCTCGTTCCTCCAGTTCATCAAGCTCATCACGATCCCGATCACCAGGACGTCGTCGTGATAATCGTGTCGCCGGTCGTGCTCGTACCCGTTCTCGTTCACCACGTCGTTCGCCATTGCGTGGCGGAGCTCGTGCAGACCGTGGCAACAATGGTCGCGATCGCCCGGCACGCAGATCACCATCGCCACGTCGTCGTCGTTCTCCATCACCGAATCGTCGTCGAGACAGAAGTGGAAGCCGCTCAAGAAGACGTTCGCCAAGAAAGAGCTCACCAGGAGCCAAATCACCACGCCGTTCACCAGCACCAGCAAGACGTGAAAGTCCAGTGACGAAGCGTCTGTACATCAAAAATTTGAGCAGAAATGTCACGAAAGAACATGTTGAGGAGATTTTTAGTATTTATGGAACAATTAAAAACACTGATATGCCAACTGATCGCTGGCATCCACAACTTCATCGAGGATTCGCTTATCTTGAATATGAATCAGTTGAAGATACTGAAAAGGCGATAAAACATATGAATGGAGGACAAGTTGATGGAGTTGTTCTTCAAGTCGAACTTTCACAACAAGCAAGACCGGGAAGACGTTCCCCACCATTCGGCAGACGTTCTTCTCCGGCATACGGTAGACGTTCATCACCAGTTCAACGTCGAGGAGGATCACCAGGTGGCAACAGAAGACAATCATCGCCTAGAAAATCATCACCGTCACGTCGATCGTAAGTTCATTCCAATTTACATGACTAATTAAATCAAGTCACAGAAGTCCACCACCACGTCGTCGTTCACCAGGAGGTGCTCCTCGTGGATCAGGCGCCAACACAATGCCACTTGGACCTAGCCGATTCCCACGCGCAAGTCGTTCCCGTTCGCCAATCGGTCGTCGTGGTAGATCTCGCTCATGATTATAAAATTTACAAGTATTGAGTGAATATCATTTTTCTACCCCCATAACTTTAATTTATTTATCATCACTCCCCTTGTTTTTATTCAATTGTTTTGATTTTTCTTTGCAATCAACAAGTTTCCATTGTTCTATTATCTTCATTTCTGTTCCAAGAATCCGATTTTTGTTATTTATGCGATCTCTTGATGAAATTATGGGCAACGACTGTATTTTTTGTTATTTCTCGAATTTTTTTATTCGGTTGTTTTCCGAAAGTAATATCTTTGAATGTGTATCTTTCCGCTAGAAAAAAAAGTTGTGTTTCAGATGACACAGGATAAACCAATTGTTGACAAAATCTCAAATGCCGGTGATCAAGTCACAAATGCTTTCACTCAATTCTGGCAATTGATCACAACTAAACCAAATGCATCTACAGCTGATTCGAAGCCAGTTCCAATTAATCAAGTAATTCAAAATATTTGTTTTTGCGAAAATAAGAGGAAGTTTAGTTGCCACTTTACGCCGAAGACAATGCACCAATGAAGCAAAAGTTTTTACCAGAAGAACCATTGCCACTTCAACGCGAATTCGCAACAATCCGCATTGCTTGTGAGCAAGAATATGCTCGAGTTGCTGTATGTCTATAATCATCTGGTTTATTTTAATTTTTGACTTTTTAGGAGCGATTCAAGGTCGTCGATTGTGCAATGAATCAAACAAAGAAGGCGGCAACTCGCTGTAATGAATATTTGACGGAGGAATGGACTGCATTGCCAAAGGCAGCTGCAATAACAGTCGGTGGAATGGCTGGATTCGTATTGGGACTTAAAAGAGGGCCAGTCGGTCGTCTATTCACAACAACAATCGGATTGGCAACAATGGCTGCATTCTGTTATCCAGTTGAAGCTGTTGATGTAATGAATACTGGAGTTGCACATGCTGAACAAACATGGCATTCATTCCAAGCATGTAAGTTGTTATTAACCAGTTTTATTCCATATTCTGTTATTTTCAGCCCCACCAACGACTACTGCTAAAACGAATTTGAGCCCACCAAAGTAATTTGAGTATTTGCATGTTCCAAAGCCAGAAATCATCCGGTTTTCCCTCGAAGTAGATAACAATTGTGTTTTTTTATTAGCAGCGAATTATTTTTTTTGTAACAATAATCTGTATAGTCGAAATAAAGGGTGCATTTTATTAGCGAAAAAGAAAGAAAACAAAAAAGAAACATCTAAAAATTGAGCATAATTCCTGCAGAGATATCAATATAGGCACTTAACGGACAAGAAGAAATAGCAAAATGAACTAGAAATTTTTCAAAATAGAACAAAAATTGGGGGAGAAAACCCGCAAAACGATCGTAATGCACTTGAGATGGATTCCAACGAAAAGCAATTCAGAATCGATTCAAATGTGATCTTCCTCCACCGGGAGAAGACAAAAAAAAAGAAGAAAATTGCGGCATAATACAGAGAAAAATGAGTAAAAGGGAAGAAATTCGATGCGGAAAAAATACATAAAAATTCGAAAAAAAAACGTATGTATATATATATATAAATTGGGGAAGAAGGAAACGTTTGGTAAATATATTGGGAAACTGAATACTACTAAAACTGCCTATGTAACGTAATTTCGATTGATTACTGTTTGGTTGTTTCAAACTTTGGCAAGAATAATCCGAACTTGTGTTCAATACCGGAGAATGTAGCAGCAGCCAATTTGTATCCACCAATGTGATCCGGATTCGTTGATGATTCGTCTTGAATTGTTTTTGTTGTGGCAAGCTGAAAATTAAATGAATGATCACGATGTATCTGATTTCAATACAAACCTCCGATCCAGTTGGTCTCGATCCAGCGAAATCAATGTAGAACAATCGTTGAAGAACTTCATAGGTCAACAATGTGACGGCGAATTGAGGACTCGAACGGCATACTCGAGCTGCTGTTCCCTTCCAGAATGCAGCTGGTCCTTCTTCTTTCATCAGTTTTCGAGCACAATCTAAAATACATATGAAGACTTGATGCTAAAACTATAAAACATACCAACAACACCATTATAAGTTGTCTGACCAGCTCTTGCAGCCACTTGTAGTCTCGTCTTGATAACATCAGCAGGGGTAACCAATCCAGCTGCTGGAACACCAGCAATGAAGGCGGAACAGAACAGTGTAGCTGGCGAGTTGATACCCTAAAAATTCACGGTAAGATTATGATAAGCTGATAAGATGAGCTTACGTCTTCATCAGCAGTTGCCAATTTAGCATGTGCATAAGCTGGGAAATAGATGGCTGAGAATGGAATATCACGCAAGAAACATGCTCTTGATCCCTTGTATAATCCCAAGAATCCGAGTTCTTTGAGTACCGTGAATACTCCTATCTGTAAATATCATCTCTTATCATATCTCGATAACTTTTATCACCTTCTTTCCACCTCCTTGCAGTTCTCCAGCTGTTTGAAGGCGAATTTTGACAATTTCAAGTGGATTTGTGAACACAACTTGGCACATTCCTCCAGTTCCTCCCGCAATGATCTCACCCCATAATGGAATCTTGCCATCGTGTGTGAATTTGTCACGCATGTAGTCGTTCATTGTCAATTTGATGGCTTTTTCTGGCGCGACTCCGACGATTTGCGGGAGAAGACCACGATAGAGACCGAGTAGTCCTGAATGATTGAGTAAAAAGGGAAAGGAAAACAAAGAATACCTTCAAACTTGACAACTTTCTTGAAACAATCCATTGAGTTCTTGTACATGACCTCCCCAACAAATGAGCCGGTTGTACGCTGATTCTGCATTCGAGTTTTGACGAGATCAATCGGATAGACTGCAGTTGCACCACATGCTCCGGCAATTGAACCGAGGGCGAAACGATACGCAGATTCGAGGAACTAAACAAGATTGCATTTGATAAAGATAAGGTAGAGTGAACGTACCGCAATTCCTAAACCTCTGTCATCCTTACTCTCAACTGCCTTGATGTTAATAAGTCGATCCATTTGTGATACTCTTTTCAGTCTAAAAACAACTGATAAAAGTGATAATAATATATGTATCATACCTTTCCGGATCAATCAACTCAATATCCTTCAGTGCAAGTGTCTTCTTACCAGGATGAGCCAATTCAGATAAATGGAAGAGGATTTCAACCTGAAATGAGTAGGAATTAGTGTAATCTGATGCAATATTACGGTACCTCGTATGGTGTAATTTGGGTGTAACTCTGAATTGCTTGTAGGAAGTCTTCCTTCGTCATTTCAAGATCAAGATTTCCGCGAGCCTATAATTTACGACTTTTTATTACTTTGACCTTGAGCAACATACATTTGAAACGTAAACTCTCTTGATGAGTTCCATCTTGGCGAGTAAACTGTTGAATGCGGCATAGTACGGGAAAGTGACCTGAAGTGATAGATTATATGTTTTGAAAATATTGGATAATGTGCATGAAGTGGATAGGGACAGGAATATCAATGGAAAAGGTGATACTGTACTTTTTGGTGACTTTTAGGTATTGAAAAAGGTTAAATTTGATATAGAGTGTGGTCGAAAAGAGGGAATAGTTGAGACTATCGGTGATTGGTGATAATGGACGAACATAAGCAAGCATTACAATAAATAGCATGGAAAACTTACGATTCCACCCCGTGTATCCGAAAACTGCAAAGCGATGATCATGCGATACACAACCACTATATTCACTTGACAACTACGTCAAAAAACTTACTTCTAAAACCCCATTCCGTAGTTGGAATTCCTACAGGTAATAAATACTAGCTAGGGTAAGGGTATTAACCGGTGCCTTGTCTATTCTACTTATAAAATGGATCTATTAATACCTTATGACCACTTGCACCACCGCCAGACACAGCAATCAAATTGTTTCGGACGAAATCAGTGAGAAGATGACCCTTGATTGTTGTCATTATTTGTTGGAAATCGAGCGATGAAATGGCACCGTTTCCTTTGGTATCATATCTGTTATATATTCAATCAGATAGAAAGAGAAACGAGAACAAACTTTTTGAATGCTTGAATTCCTTGTTCTTCATAGAAATCGTGGAGCAGTTGACAGAAGGCATGATAATTAATATTTCTTTTCTTATCACTAGAAAAACATTTTATGTTTTATAAAAGTAAGATGAACTTACGCTCCAAAATATCTCTTGATAAAATCCGAGTTAAAATCAAAATCTTGATCATGAAGTGGTTGAGTATGGCGGATAATTGCCTCGAATTCATCACAACTTATGGTATCCGATGAGTTTCGATCGAATAGTTCGAATGCGGTTAAGTAGAGAGCGTCCGGACTATAGTTATTATTTTTGAGATACTTTTCAAAAATACTCAAAATACCTGCAGAGAAGTGCTTCAAAAGCGCAGAATTCTTCGAATGAAATATCGCCGTCTTTTGTTGTATCGGCTGCCGAAGCAAGAAGACGGACAGTTTCACGATTATAATTGTCTTCGGTGTAAAGACCCAGATATCTGGAAACCAACGTTTTGAAAACAAAAGTATTGAAACAACTCACTTTCTTATGAAGTCTTCCGATGTCATAACCTTCTTTCCCTTAACTTCTTTCGACGCAAAACGATCGAAGATTGGTCGAAGCAAGTCCGGATTTGCACGAACGATTGCTGAATGAATTGTTGATATTTTAAATATAAAACAGAAAAATTACCTCTTTGACTTATTGCTGTTTCGGTGTTGCAGTGAGCCTTCCGGAAAAGTGAGAAGTTTCCGAACTGAAAATAAAAAAATTCCATGAATAAACCAATAAATAACAAACCGCATCTTGAATACCTCCAGCATTTTTGAGATATTCGCTTCGTTTTGAGGAATTCAACAAATGATCGAAACTAAAGTCCGATCCCTGAGCCGCTGCAACATTTTTCGACAAAGCCATTCACAAATCAGGCTCTGGAGTGTTTTTTGGTTGATGATGAGAGCGGTAAGGACTCTGGAAATCGACCATTTTTGATTAATGATAAAAACAAAAGGTTCAAAAGATGAGAAACAGTTTTTAAGATGGATTAGTCGTTAGGGAAATTCCTAGGAATAAAATAAAAAAGTGTAGTGCTGTAAACGCGCCCTACTGGACACACTTTCAGAATCTACTGTAACTTTTTCAGAGATCGATTTCTGAAATCCCCAGATATAAATCAAGATTTTGGAAATAACTGAAACTTTAAAGTTCCATAATTGTATCAAGAAATTAAATAGCTACAGTCAGTTAGGCAGTTGTAACAGTCTAAATTTTCCGAAAAGTAATTTGAAAAGTTTGAAAAACCACGTGGAAGTACATCAGAGAAACAAATATAATTGATAAGAAAACATCAACTGATGATATAAAAAAGATAAATTATTTGTTCTCTTTTTCAAAACCTGGGTGTTCTTTAGTTGTTCCGATCGAGATGAACTGTGAAAAAAGTGTCATTAACATTTTATGTTTTCCTCCATTTCTTTTGAATTCAAATTTTGATGGCTAGAACGGAGTTTAGTATATTTATGATGAATAATTATAAATGTTTGATAAGGGACAAAATGATAACAAAAATGAGGAAATCACAACGAAAAGGTATATGTGGGCACACGGCAGCAGCGAGTATTTTTTGTTACAAAACAGCACACAAACTTGAGGATGAAGAGAGATATTTTCCACAACAATTGCTTCTTGATGGCGGATGGATATCAATCGGCCGACGAAGCAAAAAAAACAATATATTTGTGGAAAGTTTTGTGAATTTTGAGAACACTAAAAAACAAAACACAAAGTATATACGTTTTATTTGTGAATGTTTGCTCAGGAAACAAAAAAATGTAGTAGGAGAAGGAAGGGAATGCTGCGTGAGAAACGCCAGAATTTAGTGACTATGTCTGCATCTCTTCTCGTTTTTTTTTTGAAGAAGAGTAATGTTTAGAGGAAGAAGCCTTTGAAGATGAGAAAAGAGGAATCGAATTAACTCGGTTGAAAATCTATAAATATTCAAAAATGTTGTTATCAACTTTATGTGCACTTTTTTGGTGATAAAACAATGTTGTCTTTTCCGGTTCAGTACTGTTATGTACTCAATGGCTGGTGTATTCCAACTAATAAAAAAGAAAACAATGATTGTAATAATGAAGGTGGTAAAACCGTCTAACGAACTGCTAAACAAGCCCGCCTGGATGAGAGAAAAACGAGGCGAAAAATATGTAAGAGAGAAAAAGCAGAAAGAACAGTGTTGACGGAGGGGCCAAATGCATCGGACAACCATCACTCTGATACTCTCAGTTTTCAACACTATTTCGGCCATTCAACCAAATCATTGAACGAACAAGTGCGCCGCGCGTGTTTTTTGCGTGATCAACACGCGGATGATGAGGTATTTGGGGGAGAGGGGGAAGGAGGAAGAGGGAAGGGATCCGATGGGTTCAAGTATTGAGCACAATTTAAATATTCGAACTGAGATAGGAACATGTTTATTAAGTGAACAATCAGACATCTGTATCATCCAGTGCATCAAGCTTATCACTGATAATATCCAACTCTATCATTTCAGCATCTTCTTCATCTTCATCTTTACCATCTTTCATATCGTCATCACTTTCTTCTTCTTCTTCATTATATTCTACATCTAGAAGTATCCATTTAATACTTATCTAACAAACCAACTACCTCCATCCAATCGTTCCTCCAACTCCTTCCTTCTTCTCATTTTCTCTTCATCCTCTCCTTTCAACAAAACAGCATCATGAACAGAATACAAGAATCTACACAATTTCTGTGAGTAACAATTATCAAACTCCTCTCCACTATCCTTCTTGTTTTGTTGTATAAACCTAATAAAATCCCTCATTTCATACAACAAATCAGCCTCTCTTTCCACTGAATATCTTTTAATTCGATGATCTTCCAACAGTGCCTTCGCATGTGCCATCCTCACTTTCTCGTACATCATCGGTTCCCTCATTTGATCAGCATTATCTCTTGGTATAACATCACCATTACCTATGTTATCAATACTTATCTGTTATCATTTGATATACATACTGAAAAACTCTTGAAATCGTCTGTTATGTATAACATGTCTTTCTTGTTGTATTGCAATATCTCGCATTATTCCAGTGAGCAGAAAAGATGCTCTTGTAGTCACTCGGTCTGATACAAGACGTTTGATACTCAGTCAACCAGCACATACCATTTTCAGTCGCATCACTCTTTTCATACTTCCTATCTATTCGCCGCCATAATCGTTCTTCCTCCATTTTGAGTTGTTCAATATTAATAACCTTATCCTCTTGTTCCATCCGCAAATCAGACTGGTGTTAAACCTAACAATGTTAGTTCGAAGTAGATTCTCGGGGATACGAGGCAATTAATTGGGAATAGTTAGTAAAACAAATAGAAATCTCAAAATATTTATTCATATCTAACTGAAAGAAGTGGGAAAGAGATCACATTCATATTACACGACATAAAAAACAGAACAAAGGCGTTTGATACTCAGTCATGTCGTCATATTATCAATACATATTCAACCTAATTATTATGCATTTTACACTGTAATCTATCAATTTGTTCATTTATTTCCGTCAATCGTGTTTTATGTTGTCGTATTTCATTCTCCAATATCTCCTTTTCCTTGTCCATTTTCACTTTTTGTTCATTATTCACTGCAATAAAAACTTTGATATAAATGGAAAATGGCAAATCAACTTACAAAAACAATCACTTTTCTGCTCATTCTCCTTCGATTTCCGATCATCAACAGTCAATTCTTTCCTAAATTTCTGCTCGAGGATACCCATATTTATGGCATCAACACGATGTGTTATTATGTCTTTGAACATTCCTTGTGGATTTCGACGAATTGGTCCGAATACATCGGCTGGTGTTTCTGAAAGAAGATGCATGAGTCTCGACACAAATAGAAAAAAAAAACTTACTATAACTATGATTGATAGTATTCCGTCTCAAACCAATATCAATTACTCCATTATATTTATATGATGTTCCACCTATAATTAAGTCTGTTCACTGAGTATCAAATGTATTCAACTTCTTACCTTTGGATGGATTATATGGTATAATATCGTTTTCCTCGAAAAACTCTTTCGGTTTCATTGGCGCTTTTCCAATCATCATTTTTCTCAATTCTGAAACAACTACCACTTAAATATGTTGCTTTTTTTTCGTCTTACCCTCTGTCCCTTTTGCAAAATCTTGACATAACTTATAGCTTTCAGGTGTTGTTTTTCCATCCGATAGCATCTCAATAAGTGGATGATTTGCTCCTAAATAGGTTCCATCTACAGTATCCTTCTACAGTACACTTACTCCTCGCCTTCCTTGCATTCACAAACTCATTATATCTCATTGCACCAGGCATATGCTTACTTCTTGACCTATCCTCCATCCTTGTTGTTTCACCAATCGGACTATTTGGGAAAAAGTCTTGTGGTCGGATAGCTCCTCTCATCAATCCTTTTTGATTCGGACCATGTATTTTAAGAACTGAAATAATCAATGATAACCATTGATAAGGGAAAATTATCATACCATCAACAACTCTCTCCACTCGTATTTTGCCATCATCCATTTCAGTTATTTCATATCCACGTACACCATTCTTCTCCGATTCGCCATCCGTTGAAATATTGAACTTTTCCTTCATCAAATCTGTCAAACTTGTGTATGTCGCTCGTCGTTTTGGCCAATATTCTATAACAGAACAACGATAAACTTTGGGAAATACATAAGGAAGTGGTTAACATACCTTCAATGGTATTTTGTGTACTGGTCGACTGAACATCAATTCCAAAATCCGGCAGTATATTCCTCAATACTTCATCTATTCTTTTTGCATTGTTTATTCTCATATATCCTCGAATTTGATGGAATTTGTCTGAAAACCTCCCATTTTTGTTTCCAACTATCTTTATTTCCATACCATTATTATTATCCAAATTCAATAATCGTCCATTTTTTGCTTCTTTTTGTATTATTTCCTTCCATATTTCGTTCTCTTCATTTTTCAGCTCATCTAATTCCAGTTCATATTTCGAATTGACCATATCAATGTCTGAAATTCATTATCAAACATCTGAAAATATGCATAAAACTCACTCAATTGATCTATTTCATCTGCCATATTTTGCATTTCCTCCATATTTTTGGCATAAAATCTGAATAAAATGGAGAAATCAATAGGATGGAAAGTTGTGTGAAGAGAAAAGATGAAAACTAATAGATGAGATAGTGTGGGAAACGAGGAGAGTGACAGATATACAGCCGACCGATGTTGAAAGGAATGAATTGGTGGAAAAGAGATTGGGGAGGAAGTCATCTGCTGATTTTTAGATTCAACTTTTGCTAAACTGTTGAGGTTTGTCAGCTGATTATTATGTCAAGTTGGTATGCAAATGCGCTCAATCGAGTCGGGTGTCACGAGAAAAGGGAACCGAATTGGAGGAGGCAACTGGTGTAAACCCAACACGAAGAGATTGGAATGTAGATTTGATCATTCTGAAACATGACACTCGAAACATTGAATTGTTACAATTGGTTTTAAGTGAATTTAATTCATTTATGACAAAATTTTCAATTATAAAAAACTATCACACATCATATTGGTGACACATGAAAAATGGAATAAATAAACATACAAACGTTATGGCAAAGAAAAGAGTTTAAGTTGAGATTAGGATTATGTATATATAATGGAGAACTGAGTGAATTACTCTAATCTCCGTTTCAATGATGAGCGTTCGGCTTCAATCGAATCCAAGGAGTCACTGATTCTGTTTATTTTCTCTTCACTAGGAGCCATTTGCTCTATTTGGGGATCTAATTCACCTTGCTCACCACGTACAGAATCATCATCTGAAAGAGAAAACATTATAGGTAGAACATTTAGAAATTACCGATGTCCTCTATTATTGTATGTTCTAATCTTTGTCGAAGTACACCATGTTCTGTATCGTCGTTTGGGAATCTCAAACCAAGTGCATCTCTATGTTGCCACATAAATTGCAGAGCTGGAAAAGTATTGTATTGAAGGAAATATAGAAGAAACTTACTCGATCCTAACCTCAGAAGCTCCGCCTTAGCTCTTCGCATTTCATCAGTTTCAAGTCTTAGCATCGTTATATTCGCAAGTGATTGTTCCAATTCAGCACCTTCATTTATATCACCATCCGGTTCAATTACGAACGCGTTTGGATTTCGATATTCGGCAATAACTTGGATATCATCATCATCATTGTCGCCCAACTCAACAATTTCTGGTCCGCGATTCTGCACTTGTTGTTCTTGATACTGCACTTGTTCTGCTTGATGTTGCAACTGTTCTTCTTGATTCTGCAACTGTTGTTCTCGATACAGCATTTGTGGGTCTGGATAATCCATTAGTGGGTCTGGATACTGATCATCTGGATGGTAATCCATTTGTGGTCCTTGATATGGAATTGGCATCCCAGCATCTTCTAGATCATAATCCGGAAACCCATCGGCCCGGGGAAGAAACGGATCGTCTGGAATTGGATCATCTCCCTCTACTTCGTTATTTTGCGGAACAAAAAAAGGTATATTCAGGTCGTTTGGCTCATAATAAGCTTCAGCATCAAAATCGGCTGGCGGTATAAAATTTGGAGCCGCGTCTTCTTCCACGTTTGCCTCAACAGGGACGTCAGGTCTGACAAGTGGCTGAACAATTCCAATGAATTGAATGTCGCTTCCGCTGCTGCTATCGTCATTAATCTCGTCATGTTCCCTTTGTAACAGTCGTTGGTGTGCATCGCACATTTCGTTGTACTGCACTGTAAGAAGTCGGAACCTATCCAAATTACCTGAAAACAAACGTTCAATTTCTGTAACAAGAATACAATATTACCCAGCATAATTGTTGTTCCAATACGACTATATCTCCAATTCAATTTAAGACTTCCGTCATTCATCCGAACTGAACGAATTGCCACTTCTGCGAGGAACTTTTCCTTCCACAATCGTACCTCGTTATTGCCAAGCCTCCTAATCTTCGTTTTGATCTGATTTCGTTCATCATCCGGTAGGCGACGCTTCAAATTAGGCCCTGTAATAACACAAATAATTTGGAACACTAAGGAAAAAATCATACGTTGCTGTTGTTCTTGTTCTCTTTCCGGCGATTCTTCTTCTTCGCTTTCGTCCTCCTCCTCTTCTTCGTCTTGCTCCTCCTCTTCCGGTGCATTCTCAACTGGTGCCGGTTCGTCAGACATTGTGACAGTCAGAGAACTAAAAATTGAAGAGTAAAAAGAGGAATTTTACGATAAAAATTCGAAAATTGTTTTTGAAATGTAGCTTCTCGCGCGCGAAGCTACGCCATTGATAGCAATGCAAATGCGCTCTATCAGAACTGGCGGAAGTTCAAATTTCAGTAAAGAGAAATTAAGTCTGATATTAAAATTGGAGTTTATCGAAATAATAACTATTAAAACTGAAATAATAAAAACTATAAAATCGGAAAATCATCATACTTTTATTTGAAAATCGATTTGAAGTTGATACATGGCCAAAGTGCTAAAATTTTGATGCAAAACTTGAAAAATCAGAAATTATTCATTTGTGTTGATAACTTTCAACTGATATTAATAAGTAGCCGGTATCGTTCAGCCAAAACTTTTTTAAATATACACTTTGGCTTAAAACATCAAGAATATGCAATATTACAAAAGTAATGCATGTTGCAATATCCTAGTATTAGTCACAAATTTTCGAAATATATACAACCAACATTGCGCATGACGATAATCTGAAACCAATTTCCAACACAGAGACCGTCTTCTCAATGTAGTTCCACATTTCGAATGACCGTGATGCATGACAACCGACCGAAATGTGCATTACGTTTAATACTCAGCTGACCACTGTCTTTGATCCTTTGATCTTCAATGAATGGTTCTTATCTTCTTGTCTATTTTAGTTGCAACAAAGAACAAAACAAGTTAAACCGCCCATTTTATGTTCAAAACCGTTAATTAAAATGAGGATAATAAATGGGTGTCTGATGACAGGAAATTTACAGTTGAAAATAGTTGTATGTTTCTAAACAAAGAAGAAAGAACATACGATCGAAAAAGTTGTCAAAAATTTCGACCCAAAAGACAACGAAAGAACGAAAATATGGGGAATTTGATGACGAAAAAAAAACGAATAACAGAAAAGAATTGGAAAGGGATTGAGACTGGATATGTCATGTCGTTTTATAGTTGGAAACTCTCAACAAATGATGAAATATGGGAAGGGGCCATATACATTGAAATAATTATAACCGGGATAAATCGGCGAGGCCTTCTTCTCATCAATTGACACAACGTGATTACAAGTAAAACGAATGGGGACCTGTTCAGAGAAAATTGACAAAAAAGTATGGTATTTTGGGTGGAGACAAACAAGAAGAAAGTTTGTAATATTATACACAAGATAAATACGGAATGCTACTAGACAAAGAACGGAATACACCACAAAGTGGAATCAAAAAAATGGGGTGAAATAGAAGAAGACAACAAGAACGAACATGAAGGAGTAGAATGAAGGGGGAAAAGCACGCATTTTAATGAAGACACCCGTTTGAGGATCATCGCTCAATGTGAATAAAATGTATAATAGATAATATTGGAAAAGAACACAAAAATGAATATATGCACACTGTTGAACGAATGTGACCCGCACACGAACAATTTGAAAAATTACGATGGGTGGGTGAAAATAGACAGAACAAAAACTTGATAGAATTATGATTGGATTGAAACACTATTTTGAATAAGGAAAAACGACAAAATATGTGATAACATGGAGAGTATCAGCAACCGATATTTAGATGTCGTCTTCTCGGTTGATCGATGGACTTCGAGGAATGATCGGTGAATTTATCGATCCGGCAGCGGCTGTACGACCCTGAAAACATCCAAATATGATACAAAACTGGAGATATTGACTTACAGCTCCTCTTGTTCGGAACAGCTCATGCTTCGCTAGTTCGAAGACATCCGCACGATCCTCTTTGTTATATTGGAGACATCTTCTGATGAAATCTTGTGCAACCGGAGAGACCTGAAAACAATTGTATGTTATTTCTGACAAAGCGAATAAGAAATTACCTGTGGTTTGACAGGGAACGGTACATCTCTTGCATTGATGATTGTATTATTTTCCAATATCTTCTGTTGTGTCAAATCATCACCGAATGGCTTCTTTCCGTATATACATTGGTAGAAGATCACACCAATGCTCCAAACATCAACTTTGCATGTGATTTTGGGCGGTGGAACAACGAATGTCTCCGGTGGCAAATACCAATAAGTGCCGGCAAATTGTGATGTCAACTCGATACCATAATGATCATCATTCGAACTTTCACCTTCCATGATCTTCGATAATCCGAAATCGGTGATTTTAATGGTTCCACATGCATCTCCCGATTCCAGCAAAATGTTAGCAGGCTTCAAATCGTAGTGAATAATTGGATCGCGTTTCTCATTCAAGTAAACCAGCGCCGAAACAACTTGTTTGATGACACTCTTCGCTTCCTTCTCACTAATCTGCTTGTTTTGCTTCAAGTAAAAGTCCAAATCGTTCCCAGGACAATACTCCAAAACAGTGCAGAATGAGTGATTGTCAATTGTGAACAAGTCGAACAGTTTGACAATGCGGCAGTGATCCAACGATTTGTGGATATCCTTCTCTCTCATCGCGTGTTTCACATAATTCGCCTTCTTTTCTTCTTTCCAATCCTTGTTTACGTGATGTATTTTACATGCTACGTATCGATTATCTTCTAGGTCAAAGGCCTTCCAAACTTCGCTGAAGCCTCCTTTGCCAAGAAGGCTGAGCATGAGATAACGATTATTCAACAAGACGTGCTCCTTGTACGGTGAAGACGATTCATTTGCTGCTCGTTTGAGCTCCCTGATGTGGAGTTGTTTCTCGCGCTCCAACTTTTCCTTCTCGATTATCAGGTCGCCTTCATCCTTCTTCAAATGCTCTCTTCTCAGCTTGTAAACCTCTTCCAACTCGATATATTCATCATAATCGATTTCCTTCGGCTCTTCGGGTCTTCTGAATATCGCATCATCAGCTGAGCAACTTGTCGATGGTTGTCCACTCGATTGTTCCAACTGAGCTGTCAATGAATTGGCAGCGGCCCGTTTCGTTCCTTCTTTACCAATTCCTATCGGTTTTCTCTTCTTCAACAATGCTGATGCATTCACGATGTCCTTCTTTCTGGCATCCAACTGGTTCGTCTTCTTCTGAAGATCCTTATACGCACTTCCAGTCGCCCATTCATCCTTGAACGAATCGCCACGTCTGATCGTTTTGAAGCATCCTATCCGCAGCGTATCCGCTTCAGTTTTGTTGGCAATCGCTTCTCTCTCCGGGATATTCTTCTCGATTAGAAGCTTTCTAATCGTATCCTTCGAGACCTCCATCTTCTTCCGAACTGCAGCCATTTCTCGTTGAAGTTCATCGTTCTGTCTTCTCAGATCATCGTTGATCCGATCTCTTCTGGCGATTTCATCATCTTGCCGTAGACTCTGGAAAAATACTCATTGACATAAATTATGAACAATCAAATAACTCACCAATGGCCGAGTATCCGTCTGTGTCTCGGTATCAATTGTTCGGATCATTCGATGGCCCATATGGTTGTTTTGACCGGGCGGTGATTGATTCGAATTCGAGCTTGAATCCGACGAAGAATACAACTGTTGTGGTTGTTGTGGTGTAGGTGTTGCTCGGTTGTTGACACCGTGATTACCCCAATACTAAAAATCAACAATAATTTCTCATTAAATTCAGGAATACATACCCCAGAATGAATGTCGTGTGGATGATCTTGATTCCCGTACGAACTCGATCCATTCTGTTGTTGTTGCTGGACTTGTTGTTGCTGTTGTCCATTTGCACCATTCGAACTAGCCAAAAATCGTTTTGGTGATGCTTGATTCAGCTAAAAATACATATTGAGATGATAAATTCAGCTTATACAACAAACCTTGAGGAACTCCGTTATCTTTTTATCTTGTTTCGGCGTCGCTTGCTCATCCGTTCCAATCCGCCGCCTCTTTCGCACCGATTTCTTCTCGGCTGTCGAAGTTGATTGTGGTTGCACAGGCCTGAAATAGACGACTTATATAATCTCGTGAATGGTGTTGTCAGAGGGGTAATCCAACCAAATATGTAAGTCATATAACTACTACACATAATCTTTTGAGTAAACATACCTTTGTGGTGTACCTCCTTGGTCAGGTTCACGATCCGATATACTGCCGGCCGACGATAAATTGCTCGATTCGTTGACATGTTGCATCGAGGCCGCTTGTGTAGATGACGTCATTTGGGGTGCGTACATGTGATGTTGGTTTTGTTGTTGGTATTGCTGCAAAATGGAAAGAATTATCATATTCCTTTTTAAAATAAAAATGAAAATGATTCAGCTTCAGCAGAATTTTACTGAGATTCAGTATAAAATAACAAATAAAGTGAAAATCTTTTTTCAAATTTCCATCATGCGACAGATTTCTGTCATTTTGATATTTGAAATAAAAAAAGATTTTCATTAATGTGTTACATATTTTTTCGAGTTTTCTAAAACTCAGTTAATGCTACATCTGTATTCGAAATACTTCGAAATTTAAGTGAAAAAGTTTTTTAAAACAAAGAATGGGTGGCTAAACGTTTCCCTAACATAAGATACAATCAATAAGTAACCCTCACCTGATGATGGTGCATCTGCTGCATATGAGGTTGAGAATTGTGATAGGAAGAAGTTGGTGGGCCCTAAAAAGATGCATTATAAATATATCGAATGACCCGCCGTAAACTATTCGCGCAATTTCACTAGATAAACAATAAAAGTGTTTTAACGTACCATATGCATATACTGTTGTTGTTGCATATGATGCTGATGCTGTTGTTGCATCTGTTGATGGTGTTGATGCATGTGGTGTGAGGGGGTATGACCACCAGGCGTCAGTTCCTGTAAGATAAATACAATGAAAATACGAATATGAATGATAGCATACTCTAAGAACTCCATCAATCGAATCTTCGGACACTGGCTGCAAACACTGATTCATGTCGGTCGTCGGCGATGATCTTGACACCATTGAGCTCGACCCATTCTGTTGCGTCATCATTGATGTCGATGGTGTGTGCAGATGTTGGAAATGTGCTTGATTCGTCATATATTGATTGTGGGAATTCGCACCAATCATTCCTGGATTCATATAGGTGACGTTCTGAAATGAGTTATTCTTTATTTTCTACACTTTAGGTTTTTTTTTCCAATCATATTCAATCGTTCACTATCTCGTGACACCTATCCCAAAAACAGTGTGTCCCCAAAACGTCTCTCCGTTTCCGATGTTATTTCACCGACTCCCAATCTATTTCACTCATGACATTATGTTCTATTTTCTTGAATGTGAAAGTATGTAGATTGGGAAAAGGAGGAGGAAAACGAAAAGAGACAAGAAAGAGGGAGAGAGAGAGAGGAAATGGTGGAAAACGGGTAGAGAGGAAGCAAATAAAAACAAGGGGCGAATAAAGAGAGGAGTAGAAGAGTGTCGAAGATGAGAAGGAAAAAAACGAAACGAATAAGAAGAAGAATCAAGACCAAAACATACCCCAACGTGGCCCGTGTCGCCAGTCGCCATCGCCTGCTGCTCGTTTGGATGGCCTTGATTTGATAATGAGCCAGAATTCGCGCTTTGAGTCTGAAAATACAATATTGTTGCAAAAAATCTGCCAATCAAAATCTTGTTCAACGAGTCAGTTTTTGATCATTTCGAGTTTTCGATAAGACAAAAAATAGCAATTTGTTTCGGAGAAAAAGGTAATTTAATCGAGGTCATGGGCAATGTATATTAAGATACACACAAAAAAATCGGAGGGCACAATGTATGGACAATGAGCGAGGCTCACAACACACTCTTCGCACACACCACCACCCGGTGTGACGTAATTTGCTAGCCACTTTTTGTGTGTGTTTGTGCATGTTTTGAGTCAGTTTTTTTCGAAGAAAGTAGTTAAATTGAAAATGTCTCTATTCTTTCATTGAGCCACATTGGAAATCGAGAGCAAAACTCGTTTGATGAGAGCCAATCAGTGGGTGGAAGGGGAAGAGAAAAGGATACACACATTCACAATATGTACAATATTTATGACTGTCATCAACTAATACGGACAAAAAAAGAATTCAATTTTGGGTGTCATCGAGAAGAATCAAATCGAATGATAATACAGTCATTCGAAAATCAATGACGTCCGAAATGCAAACTATCTTCGCCTTTTTTGAGTGTGTGATACAATACTTTTTTGCTGTCAAATTTCTAAACATTGAATGTGCGAACCGAGCGGCCGGATGGGCCAAACGTACACAAACATTCACATATAATTCGCTTTACATTTTGCATCAAATTATTATACACACAGTTAAAAATGTGTCGAACACTTCAGAGATAGAGAAAAAGAGCAACATCGTGGCGGAAAGAGAGGGTGAAAGAGACAGAAAGAGCAAAAGAAACCGAGTGCTCATCGAGAAGAAGGATGGCGAAAAAACGAGGTGGGAGACCAGTAAGCAAAAAAACGAAGAAGTAACAGAAAAAAAACGAAATAAGAAGGCGCAAGATGGAATGAAAGAGTGGGAATGATGGTGATGCTGATGATGATGACAACAAGAAGAAGGAGTAAGGAAGAGGAAGGAGAGAAGAAAAAGTGGAGGAAGAGGTGAAGGAGGCAGCGAACATGCGCACCCTAGTCGATTAGATATAGTGGTAAATTAGGAGGGTTAGGCTCGATAGGCAACGCCAAAATTGTTCAAGCCGAATGTATGTAAAGATGGAGAATGACGACACTGGCCACCCCGTTAAATCTATTAAAATCTTCAATTCGTTCTTTTCGAATGGGTGCATTTGTGAGAAGAAATGAATCGATTTGTTTAGGGAAGAATGAAAGTTGAGTTATAAGAAAACATTTTGACGAAATTGTGCTATAAGAGAATAATATAATATTATAATAGGTTTTGAGAAACCGTACATGTTCTACTTCTAATTCAGTTTGATCACAGGTTTTGATGGGAAAAATAACCAACATCGAACATTAGTTATATACAATAAACTGAGAGGAACGGATAAAACTGAATGGCGAGCCAAAAGAGAGTAGTTTGAGCCGTTGCCAATATATGCTCAATGAGGTAAATAATAGAGTATGTGTGCATGTGAAGAGGAAGAGTGGCAAAAAAACGAAGGGACAGCAGATGAAGTCGAAGAAAAAAGAAGGACGGCTAAAATAAAAAATAGAAGGAAAAATGGGCGGAGACATAGTGCCACACAACCAAATCAATAAAGCCAACATCGAGGAAAAAAACGGAAAGGATAAAATAGAAAAGAAGACAAGCCGAGAAGTAAGAGGAGGAACGAAAAACCGAAGGAGGAGGAGGAGGAGGAGTGGCGGCAAAATCGAGAGAAGAGCCTCAAAGTCCAATAAGCGATTGGAGTTTTTTCGGGTTTATCGAAAAATAACGCGACAACACTAACATTGAAATGGTCGAAATGAGCTGAACAGGTGGTGGACTCGACAGTCATACGTTTTCAATACCCACATGTGTACAATAACCAAAAGTGACGACCAACAATTAACAAAAACATTGGTATGCAAAACGACTACAAACACATTAATCGATTATCATGCGACTGCAATGCGTTCTCCAATATAACCAATTTCAATAATACGACGACCATAAGCCGTCGAACGACTATTCGAAAGTGAAATGATTTTCTTCTCTCTTTATTTCGAACCAGTTAACCTAGCATAATTTGTCAATTTAGAGCTTATTTGAATGAGTGTGTAAGAATTGAAAGATGGATGAGATTTAATAGAAACGATAAAAAATGAGCACTTATTGTAATGTGTTGAATCGATTGGACAAAACAAATGAAGTGAGTCAAAAGAGAGAAGGCTCACCGACAAATTGTAATTGTGGTGGTTGCTTAGTGTTTGATAACGGTAAACACAACCATGACCGTCATATAGTTTCACATTTGTGAAGAACACGCGGGAGAGGGGCGTCCGAAAGTTGTTAGTGTTACAATTGATAGCTTTTTGAGAGCGAGAAGACAAAATTAATGATTCGTCAGAAAATTTGAGGCGAAATGTCCATATTTGGAGAATTGAAAAGGTCAAAATGCAAGAAAACGAGAAGAGTGAGGAGGGGCAGAAGAACATAAACCTAACATGGTGAAAAAAAGGGAATAAGAGGGGAGAAAACCAATAACGGGAGGGGCCACACCACCACACATAGATAAAGACGTCGCCATTGCGACTTTTCCTCAATTTTCTTCCGCTTCTACCACTCGCCCACTCTCTCTTTTCACTCATTCACTTCAAAATACATACGAAATACGGACTAGCCCCGCTCCATCAACTAGTGCGTGAATCAGTTAAAATATCCTCGGCCAACCAACACTACCACTGCCCCATACACCGCTATGATGAAGATGAGAGAATGCAAAATGCAATTGAATATCAATGAGAAAGCAGACGCGCCGAATTTCACATAGAACTCTGTTCTCCATCTGCACACGCAGATGAGCAGACACTGCTAATTGCAAAAATATAGCCTATATATCTAACTGTTTGCGGACATTCGACCGTTGAAGGAGGAGGAAGAGGCGAGACGATGCATATACTATGCGAATATACGAGTGAAAGTGATGAGAGGACAAAAATGCGAATATGGAAAAAAGAGTATGACATAAAAAACAAGAAATTGATCGAATGTTGCGAGCGATTTCAACTTCGAAATGTTATTATTGCTCTCGCATCACCTTGCCTCCAACTACAGTCAATTGGAAATAGATAGAGGCGACAGATTCAATTCGTGAGTGCGATGCCACCAGAGGAAAAAATGCAACAATGGGGGACGCGACGGAGGCGCAGAGAGAAACAGACTGATACAGAGACAGAGTAAGTGAATGAATGAACGCAAAAAGAACACAAACATACCAACACATTCGAACCGATGTGAACATACCGCATATCTTTGCCTCCTCTATCGATATTATATGTATACTAAACTCACTTCTTTTCTTCTTCTACTTTTTTCTACTACTCGATACAAATACATAGAGAGAAAGAGACGGGCAGTTGATGAACATCGATAACAAATTTCGTATCAATTGAAAGAGTCAACTAACACATGTAACAAATAATCTAGTGAAAGTTCGAGATCGGTATCTGACAATACCAGTTCTAGTAAATTAATTTTCATACTTGTAGGAGGAACGTTTGGGTATTTAAAAACATTTTGACATTATACTCTTGTTCACTCTAAAAAAAGAACTTTAAATCTGAAACATGACCAATAAGTCACTATAGTTTTCTTTGTAAGACAACGTCGTACTCCCAAAAAGCGTTGAAAATTCTTTGGAAGAAATTGAAAGTCGGGAAAGCACATGATGAACTAGAGGAAAACAAGAAGGCGACAAAAAAATAGGAAAAAGTAGAAAGAGAGTAGGAAGAAGGGTGGCAAAAGGCAGAGGAGCTGATTGTTTAGTGTGTGCGACCAAAAGAGATTTATGAATGAATAGGAGGGCGGCCCCACGGAATGAGAAAAATTGGTTTAGCCGTGTCTTCGTCCTTCTCCATCGTCGTTCGTCTTCTGGTTGACGGCGAAACGACGACAAGGCGGTTGGTGTCCTGGTGAATGGCTGGTTTGTAGTGGGCGAGAAACAAACCAAAAAGGTTTTGCAAGATGAAGAAGGAGAAGAAAAAGAAGACGACACACTACAACGACATATTGACAAAACGATAGTTAGCATTTTCTCGTGTTTAAGTGAATGGGTGGCGGTGGTGGTAGCGCATGTTTATGTCTCAAATGCGTCGTATTTTGGTGAGATGAAGTGGATGAGGGTGAGCTTCGCGAAATACACACATACACAACATCATCCATAGATGAAATACAGCCGAACATAATCAACTGAGTACATCTTTCTACTTGGGCAAAATACGCAACGAAGGGGTTTTCCTCACAATCGTCTCGGGTGTTTTAACTCAACCAATCGGGGCGATACGATTGGAATCAATAATCGGAACGTGGGGGGCAAAATGAAGGGGATACCGAATGAGGCAAAAACGGACGAAAAGTGTGTCAGTTGAAAGAACAAACCAGAGGAATTATTAGATGGTTAGTGGACAAACACAAACATGGTAGTATTGAACTTGAAAAAGTATTGCATTTTGTAAAAGTAAATTTCAAAATCTCATGATTATAATCAAATATTGAAAACATTGACTGATCTATGGATTCGAAAGGAACATCACAGTACGATTCATAAGCAAACGATGTTTTGATATGAAATTTGAATCTATCCAACAAATTGTTTAGTTTTTGTTTATAATTTTTTGTCAAAAAACTGATCAAACAAAACCATAATAAACAATTTTTTGATGAAAAAAGTCTGCATTCAATTTGCAATATGACCACGTCACTCAACGACGATAACACTTTTTCGTTGGAATTATTTCAGTGAAACTGCAAGAAAAATGACTCACAAGTGGCAAGGCTTTGGCTGCTTGCGGTCCCGTGTTGAACATCTTTTGTTCGAGGTTCACGTATCCTCCTCGGTCATCGATCGACATGATCGATGACATTTCTTCCAGGTGTGGGATCGCGACGACGTGGCAACCAAGTTGTTCAATAATGATTTTATATCGATTATTTTTGTCCGATGAAGCTGAAAATATTGAATAATAAGAGAAAGTAAGAAAAAGCTGACGAGAGCGAAAAGAAAAATTGGAGAAACCGATGAAGAAAATAAAAGGAATTGAGTCATACTAGTAGTTATTATATATGTTTGACAGGAAGGAAATTGGAAAATATTATAAGATATGGAATATTTTTTGGCATTTTTCAACACCAAAAAAAAAATAAAGCGACAGATGAAGGAAATCGGAGCCGCCTTTTCTTTTTTTCAGAAACAAACAGCCTTCTTCACCGCCAAAAAAAACAAAATAACGGGTCGAGACCATAGATAGACAACAGAATTCTCATTCTTCTTCTTATTTCTTCGCATCATTGATGTAAGCAGCTGGAAACTATTGGGAAGCCACCAAGAGGAAAAGGAAGAAGGAAAATTAGAAAAAAAGAGGAAGAGGAGAACAAAAAATGGAATGGCACCGCCACCACAGCCAAATACTTTTCGAATATACATGTGAGTGTACAAAGTGACATCGGGCAAGGCCTTCCTCTTCTTTCTCCTTGCCCCGTTACAACCATTACTCATCAATTTTGAAAATAAAGAAATACTGAACACGTCATACAGAAACCGACAAAATATATGCAATGTGCAGTATTGAACAAAAACATACCACAAAAAGTTCGGGAAATTTCGAATCTAACGAATATAAAAGTTCCTGGTTTTTATGTTGAGAAAATTGATTTTATAAATATCTGATCACTGAATAAATCAGCTGATCAAAAAACTTATAATGTTAAACGGTGTAGGAAATTGGAAATAATATAGGATCGACTGAACCAGTCGATGTATATTCATTTGCCAGTGTGTGCCACCCAATCAAATGACTCAACTCGTTCCCATCGCACTAAAAAATGAGATGTGAGGGAGGTTCATCTATCAATAAATTTCGATTCTACATTATGAGGTGGAAAGAGATGTCATATAGGAAACACGTAAACAGTGAAATGGGGGGACAGGAGGGAGAGACGAGCAACCGAATGCATCAATCGATTCGAATGGTTCTTTTTTGTTTGAAAAATGAAGAAGAAGAAGAAGGCGCAATACGCTCACAACCGACTACAAACACACTCAAACACACACCAAACTGCAATACCATTTTGTCAGTGACCAAAATCAGAGTCCGAAATAAATGTGGGGGAGAGAACCGAGTGATGAGAGATGGAAAAGGAACAAATGAATGTATTTATAAACGGATACAAAACGCCCGAGAAGTGTGTGTTGAATCACATTTCACGCATCAAACACATTGATATACGCGATCAATTATCAACTAATCCGCAAATCTATCAACACACAATAAAATAAGGCAAATGATAATCAGAAGATATATTGAAAAAGGGGAATACAGACTGATTACGACTGATTATTATGTGTTTTGATGGCAAACAAATGGGACAAAATGTAAAAACACAAGTATGAATAATATCCATCTAGCCAATACGAAATTCAATCGAAACAACATCAGCCAAAAAACAAGGTCACAAAAAGTGGAATCAGTGGTGTAGAGTAAGGATGTATGTAAAGAGAAGAAAATGAAAGGGAAGCAGTTGTTGGCTAGCACCGCCACAATTGGAAATGAAGACGAAACGAAGAAGAAGGAGAAGGAGAAGAACACCTAACAGGCAGCAGCACTCACAAAACACATGCGCAAATCGATAAACGAACACAAAAAACCAACCCGACCGACCGACCGCCACTTCTCATTTGAGACTAACAAGAAGCAGAAGATGGCGAAGGACCGAGAAGAAGAAGAAGAGGATGACAAAAAATATGGGCGAACCGACGAAAAAAAGAATAACATCAGTAAAAAAAGGAAGGCATAAATTTCATGAAGCGGAGGGTTAGAGAAATGCAGAATTGATAATGAAACAAAAAAAACGATTCCCACATTTTGTACTAGCAAAAAAATGCCATTCCCAAGCAATCAGCAAAACGTGATATTTTCTTTGGAGTGCGAGCGGTTATCAGTTCAAAGATGATACACAATTTCGAAATTGCTGATCTAGTCAAAAGTGACAACAATACTAATTCATGCCCGTTTTTCAAAACAATTTGAGAGAAAAAAAATACGATGTGTGGGTATGCGGGTGGTTATTTAAAACGAATAGAATTGGACGACTGGAACAAAACAATGTTGATGTGAAAAAAGCAAAAAAGAAAAAAGGCGCCAAATCATCTTGTGTCGTGTATAAAATGTGGTATATGTGAAGAAGGAGGGAGGAGGAGGGCGAATAGGGGGAAAAGCGAAGGTTATACATTGCAATCGGCCATCATTTAGCAAGTGAGCGCAGTGAACGAGATGACTAGATAACATTAGGGATCGAGAGGTTGGAGACACGGCAAGTAGCCAGTCAGGACCGGACCGAAAACGCAAAAACGAGGCGATGCCCCCGGCCAGCAAAGAAAAAAACGGCAAAAAACGAAGAGAAGACATCGGGGCTCAATACAGACGGTGCAGAGAGGAGAAACAACACATGAGATGACCGCGGGGTTCAAAAGAGAAACGACTGAGTGAGAAAGAGTACTCTGATTTTGGAGAATGAACTTCCTACTCCACCAATTTTTTGGCTGTGGTGCTACTACACTCGTCTCAATAAGACTTTTGCAAAAATAAATTATGTGCATTTTCGACTTCGCGTAAAACTTATGACAAAAAGCGACAGAAAAGTACGATTGTGATTCGTACACTTTTTTGTGAATAGAAAACAAGTTACTTACTGTTCTGTAATACACGACGTCAAATCTATGCCTAACTGAATGACATATGCCGGGGCTACCAAAAAACAACTATGATCATTGGAAAATACTGTCGGGTCTCGAGGTTTTTTCGTCAAAAATAAGCGAAAATGTGTAGGTAGAAAATGCGTCGGTCTGATCGACTTGCAGCAAGAGAAAGGTAGGTGTAAGCCGCAAAAAAGAGATTTATCAAAAGATTTTCCACTTTGTCTACACGTGACAACAAATGAAAAGAGAAAGAGAGGCGATTCGTTCGAATCTGATAGCAAAAAGGTATTTAGAACTTAGATTTATAGCCTACCTACATCACTTATTTCCCAAAGATTATATATTTTCAAATAAATCAAAAGTTATCGATTGAACCTATCCGTCTAGTGATTCAAGTCGTTTTCCATCACACATCGCAATACGAATAATCGGGCAATTCACATTACGATAAATATGCAAGAAATTACGAAGAAGTGGGAAATAGTAGTATCCGGAACTGACCTCTGGGTAACCAAGACGCATATTCGATCGGTCGCTCGCCTCGCTCGGTTTTTGATTCAACAAGGGTGGTAAAGGGGGAGGAGGAGGACGACGAAAACGCGGGTTGGTTTAGTCAGATGCACATATTTCTGCCTCTTTTCATCATCACACAAAGTGCATTTTATGCCTCAAATCAATAACAACCAATTTACGATGGTTGTTGTTCGACAACAATTCCGATACGAACACTGTTTTTCGATGAATAATACATTTATGACCAATATGTGAACTTAGACGCAAAATGGACAATAATATGCAAGCTTGAAAAACGAACCAAATCGAAAGAGAAAGTTGGAAAAGTGTTGTGTTGTATGTTTGGCGGTACACACACCCGTCGATGAGACACACGCAAAAAAGAGCGGTTTATATGTTTGGATGAGAAAAGAAGGGGGGAGAAAGGACGAAGAACTGTCAGCAACTGCTGCCCAAAAAGCGAATACCATCTCATAAATGCGTAAAACCACCCACATACACACAACAGAGAGGAGATTATCCTCGGCTGCATCGCATTCTCATATACACTCACCTTCTCGCCAGTTTCGTTCATTAAACACCTGCTGTCGATTTACTAGGATGAAGAATGCGTCTATTGGATGAACAACTATATGTACTTTGATGTTTTTTTCCGAAATACTAATCCTAAATCAACCGGAACTTTTTTTTCATGCTCAAATTTTGATGAATTTTGGTTCGAAACTTTAGAAAATGTCTTCACTTTCTTGAAGAATCGTAATGATAGATGTCGAAAGATTATAAAACCTGAACTAATCAGACACTTCCTAGTTGACAACTGTTTCAAAAACGTAATATTGATAAATAGTTACGATCGCCCATTTTTTTCGTTGCATTCATTCTCTTTTTCATTCATTCACAACGGGAACAACGATGCTATCACGAGATTTTGGTGAATCAAAAAAGGAATGAAAGACGAGTGTTTCGAATATATATGACGACATTTCTAGAAGAAGGAAGGATGGACTCGTAAAGAAATAATGGAGGATGAGAAAACGAAAGAGCATATTTATCCACATCTAAGCGACATGAAAAAGCATATAAATAACTAGAATATATTATATATCGCCGTATTTTGATTCAATGATGTCACAAAATTATATGACATTTTGATTAAAACTGCATTTTTCTTCTAAAGGGAATTGAAAAAAAAAATTTGAAAAATTCTCAAAAAAAAAGAGATGATAGGAAATCAAAAGAGCAAAAATTGATTGATTTGGAATAAAATGAAGGAAGGAAAAGTGTTCGATGAGAGATAGCCAGCCTAATACAAATATACCATAAGGATAGTTCACGAGTCAATTGGGGGAGGGAGGAGGTGGTCGTTTTGATAACATTTATTAGCCTTTTTGCTATTTGGACAACTAAGAGCAGTGAAGGAATGCAATGGAATGCTTTGCTAGAGGGGGGGAGACAGGAGGACAAGAATTATTATCTCAAAAGTTGAACGAATGGCATACGAAAACAATAAGGGGGAAAGAACAAAAAGTCAAGAATAACAAAATTGACGAAAGGAGGGCAGCGGGAAAATATTGTCCATGACAACAAGAGAGAATTACATGAAATTCATAGAAACGAAAAAGGCAACAAATAAGGAATAAGATGTCTATTAGACCTATGACGTGATTAACAAAAAAACCTTGCGTAATGGGAATTTGAATTTCGCGCGCGTCTATGGAGCGCGATTGCACAGACACTTTGGAACGCACCTCCTTTTCTATTGCGTAGAGACAAATTGAGGCGTTTTTTGGAATTTCGCGGTACAAATCAAAAATCTGGAACAAAGAAAGCTTTGCTGATGTACTGGCAAGCCACAGGGACATAGTATTGCATATTTTATAAAGACAGATAAGAGAAAAGCGATTGAAAAGAACTTTATTTTGCAAAGGGATATGGGAGGGTTTGGTTTGTACTTATGGGTTGTACTCGATTGGGAGATTCTTTCTGCGAACCATACCGTCACCTTGGAACCATTCACGACGGAATTGCTTAGCAGCACCATCTGGTGTGTTGGTCCATTCAATGGTGATGCGGTCATTGTTGGTATCCTATAATCAATTGATTGCATTATCACTCATATCAAATGATAACAACATACCTCTTGTCCGAACGCGAAAGCATCGCAGGAAACGGCAAGGAGGACGGCTTCCTTTGGGTCGAGGACACCGCATGGTGGCTCGACACCAAGTCTCTTCATGTTGGTCGTCTTGATACCGAAACCAATACGGCGAGCAGATGAGTTGATCACCTTGATGTGATAAGTGTGCTTATCATCATATGGGGCGTTGAAGACGATCTTCGCGTTTGGTTGGGTTTGGATATCTCCTGGTGGCACGGATTGAGCCATGTCGATTGATTCGATTTGATTCGATACCCTTCAACTGATCTAATCCGCCCTTTTATACCCTTTTTTGCCACGTTTCACCAACTCTTATCTCATCATCTCACGTAATTATATTATCAATTTATCATATTTTTTCTGAATACGAAAATAAAACTTTTCAAATGCTTCATAAAAGTTAGAAGAACCTTCTACTACATAAAAACAAGTGTACAAGAGACAATCACCCAGCCTTGTTAACAAGCGGGATGACAAATTTGAGGGCATTTTACCAACTATACTGTTTCATTTGACATATCAAAACAGTTTGCATCGTCTGATTTCAGATTCATAGTGAAGAAAATGCTCGAAACGCCCACATCAATCTGATAGAAAATAAGTTTTAAGCAAAACAAAAGCCTTATCTTGGGCAATGCAGAGCAAGTTTTTATAGTTTGAAAAAGAAAAGGGTTTTGAAAAAGGGGTTAACAAGTAGAAAATGTAGATATACGGGAAACATAGCTCTAGAATGGCTCGAAAATCAACTAAAGTTGATCTGAAATAGCAGACAAATACGTTATGATATTCAAGTGAATCATATTGTAGATATATTGTATGTATTATTTCATAGTTTTCTATAAATATGTAAATAAGAACATTGTTATAGTATCGATATTTATCAGTAAATGAAAAGTAGATGCATTTATAACTTGTTGAATGACTTGATCATCAATTGTATCCATTATTCACCTTGAAGCTCTTTTGGATCTATAATCATCTCCTTATCATATCAATTATCACTATATCAACTAACTCGATTGATAATATTTGACCAAATGATTAATGGAACAATGTTTACGAGTAATTGGACTACCACAATCAACATAATATTGTGACTCGCCATTTGAATTTGTGAATGATCGAATGGGATAATGTCTATAATTATCATATCATATCAGTGTTATCAATTATCACTTATCATACTTGTATTGTTCTTGATTGATTTTATAACAAATCATCAATGTCAATGATTCTGGTATTGCATCCAACATTCCACGTGTCATATCACTATGATAAATGGCAAAATCGAATGGATTTGTTACTTGTCGTTCGGTATCAGATGCTGTCATAATACCGAGATAGATGGATACGGCAGCCGATCGGAATGCATTTATACTTTTCTCATCATTATTCCCAATCATCTGACTATCATTATTCGGTGGACTAGTTGATTTATCCGTGTTGTTTCTTGGTGGCTTGGATGGTTTACTGTAATATGATAACTGATAACATATCGATTGATTATTTGATCTACCTTGGTTGTCCAATCACAACATATGGTTCATCATCCACTTTCTTCTCACTTTTCTTTGGTCGACTTTTCGCCTCATTCGGTCCCATCAGACTTTCAATACTCACAAATTCTGCCTTATTTGGCTTTCTAGTATCACTCAATTTACTGTAATATATCTCTGCGTCTCTCTATTTCCCATACTCTCTAACTCACTTCAATTGTGCCGACAACTCAACCGCCATTCTCTCCTCATTACTCGCCGGTACCAGGTTCACATATTGTTCGTTGTTCTCCACATGATTCCCGTTTCCATCCGTCTTGTTTTCTTTCCCATATGCACATTGTTTACCATGAAGACAACAATTTACATTCTTTCTTTTCTGAATCATATCAATTATCACTTATCAATTAATTATATCATACGATTGGAGTATAAATGGTGTTGTACGGTGTTTTGGTCAAGTTCGCTTCCATTTTAATTGACGCTTTCGTGATTATTCGTTGTCTCAGAAATGACAAAATGAAATACAGAAGATGATATATAGATACGTGTTGATATGTTATCATATCAGACACGTGAACTCTGACAACAAGATGATACGTGGCAAAAAAGGGTATAAAAGGGCGGATCAGATCAGTTGAAGGGTATCGAATCAAATCGAATCAATCGACATGGCTCAATCCGTCCCACCAGGAGATATCCAAACCCAACCAAACGCGAAGATCGTCTTCAACGCCCCATATGATGATAAGCACACTTATCACATCAAGGTGATCAACTCATCTGCTCGCCGTATTGGTTTCGGTATCAAGACGACCAACATGAAGAGACTTGGTGTCGAGCCACCATGCGGTGTCCTCGACCCAAAGGAAGCCGTCCTCCTTGCCGTTTCCTGCGATGCTTTCGCGTTCGGACAAGAGGTATGTTATCAGATAAACAGTTATCACATAATAATCATACCATTAACAGGACACCAACAACGACCGCATCACCATTGAGTGGACCAACACCCCAGACGGTGCTGCCAAGCAATTCCGCCGTGAGTGGTTCCAAGGAGATGGAATGGTTCGCAGAAAGAATCTCCCAATCGAGTACAACCCATAAGTACAAACCACCCAACCTTTCCGTATCCCTTTGCAAAATAAAAGTTTTTTCAATCGCTTTCTTCTTAATAATCTTCAAAACTATATACAATAATACATAATGTGCACATTTGCTGTCTTCTCCTTGCTTTTCTGTTTCTTTTCTGTCTTCTGAATTCGAGTCTTCCGCATTTTTCAGTTCCAATTCCATCCAAATGCTCAGACGCGTCAGACGCACAAAACGCATGTACGCATTTCGACGTCGACGTGTTCGCACCGTCAGTACATTTTCAAAATTATAAAATAAAATTCTTGCGTGCACACTCCCAGAGCCCACTAATTTATTAATAAATTTATATCGAATAACTATTGCCATTTTGCTGAATAATGTCACGATTAGCTGGAAGACTCACGATGCCCGGTGAAGGTAGAAATTGCCTCTGAATCACGAATTACAGCATTGTTTTCAGAAAACGCAAGTGATGGGCGAAATAAGCGAATGTTTGCCGGAATGATGGGACATATCAATGCAACTGCGAGACCAGCAAACGAAAGACCACAAAGAAATGAAGGATCAAGTCGAAATGAGGAGGAATATCAGAGACCGATGGTAAGTATTTCATTCAAATTAGTAATTGAGATGCGCATTTCAGTCAGAAAGAGTAACACGAGGAAATCGAGGATCAAGAGGTGGACAAAGAGGAATGAATAATCGAGGAAGAGGAGGATATGAGAGAAGAGGAGAAGGAAGGGGAGGATACAATAGAAGTTATAATGATAGAGATCAAGATAGAGAAGATCAGCCGAGAGAATCAACGAAAAGAGCGCCGACGCAACGAGTTGAAGATGGCGAACCGGCTGAAGTAAGCATTCATATTTGAAAAATTGTTAATATAAGTTATCAGGAACTACTGGACTTGGAAGATTTAATCGAGCAAATATCTGATTTGAATGTTCGATGCGATCGATCTGCAGCACAAATAAGTAATATTTCTTCGATTTTCAAAGTTTATAATATGTTTTTTTCAGAGCGAAACATATTAGCGAGTGAAGATTTGCTTGAAACAATGGAAGACGAAGAATGGCAACGATTGTGTCAATCAATGATTAAAACGGCGATTGATGATAAGGAAGCGGATTTCATAGTCGATATATGCGTATCGTTAATAAGTGAGCAATCAGTTTAGTACCAAATAATTGAGAATTTACAGGAAATGATCGTTTCGTTGAAGCAATGTCGGATGAGATCATCGACGTTTCATCCAAGCATATCATGGAGAAAAATGATACTGAAGTGGCACAATTCTTATCAGCTATGCTTCTTGGGCATTGGCCTCGTCAATATTCAAGGATTTGATATAGTACTTCGTTATTTGAAAGATCCGGATATTTTCAGGCGATTGACACTGTAAATCTACTCTTATATACTACCACTTGTATTGTGAAGGGGTGGATTCTTGTGATTAATGAGGATAGTGAGGTACGTTGCGATTAAATGTTTGAAAAACTCGAAAATTACAGAATTTCAAGCCAAAAACTGAGAAGAAGGTTGAAAATCCTCCAATTGAAGACCCCTCGAATGAAGAGAATGTTAGTAAAAATTTTATTTCAAATTATTTGTTCTTTCAATTGCAGACAACTGAAAAATCCAAAAAAGAAGAACAAAAAGAAGAGGAGAAAATAATAGAAGAACCAGAGATTGTCCGTCATTGTGCAATTGGTCTCAAACACTTATGCGAAGCATCACAAAGGCAACTTTGGCTCAAATGGCCTGAAATCACAGATGAAATATACGAATGCATCAGAACTGCAGTTGCATATAATGTCAATCTACCAGGGTATGTTATTTAACTTTTTGTCATATCAATATTTTGAATATTTTCAGAGATGTGAAAATAGAGATGTTGAATACGCTAATGTCAATCAGCAAATGGTCTAATAATCGAAATGCAACTACCAAAAACGCCCATGTACAAACAGTCCCACAAAATTTTTAACAAACTCTTTAAAATATCATTCCTGTAATATCATTTATCATGTATGACATAGAATAAATTTTATCAGTTTTAACAACCATTTTCGATAAGTTGCCAAAAAAGAATTATTCCGATATTATAAACGTGGTCAATTTGGTATAATTGACGTGTTGATAATGAGCAGTCTACAATCATTTATGAGTTTGTCCGACAAGGAACCTGCCGCTGAAAAAATGAATTCAAATAAAATCGACGGTATGATACACATGTATTTGGTCATTTGAATAAACATGATTTGAAGTTGGACAAGAAGGATCTCATCAAGGAATGAGTCGATTGGATATCGATGAACTGATTGTGAAGGTTTTATCAGTTGGTCGACCAGAGAAGAGTTTGATAAAAACAGTGAAAGAGCAAGATTTGATAACACTGTGTGGAATTGCAAAATCATCATTCTTGCAACAATCATCACTATTAGAAGTCGATGAGCCAATCAATATATGCGGAGATACGCATGGTCAATATTCAGGTATATCAGCAAAATAATAGGCGTATCAATTCGCTGATTCAGATGTCATCAGATTATTCAGTGTTGGTGGTTTCCCACCAAAAAGTAATTACTTGTTCCTGGGTGATTATGTTGATCGTGGTCATCAGAATTTGGAATTGATCACATTATTCTTTTGTTATAAGATTCGTTTCTCGAATGGTTTTCATATGCTTCGTGGTAATCACGAATGTCCGGCAATCAATCGAGTCTATGGATTCTTTGAGGAATGTAATCGACGATATTCGAGTACGAGACTATGGTTGGCATTCCAGGTATTAAACCTAAATTTATCAACAAATATTTCTTCCGTTTTAGGAAACATTCGCCGCGATGCCATTCACTGGTCTCGTTGGCACCCGTATCCTATGTATGCATGGTGGTTTGTCACCAAAACTCGCATCATTGAATGCTCTTCGTGAGCTACCACGACCAATGGATCCACCCAGTCCATCACTACATATTGATCTTTTATGGAGTGATCCGGATAATAATATCAAAGGATGGGCACCGAATATTCGTGGTGTATCGTATGTTTTCGGACCGCCTGTTGTTCAAACAATGACCAAGAAGCTTGGTATTGATATGATTGCTCGTGCTCATCAAGTCGTTCAAGATGGCTATGAGTTTTTTGCACAGAGAAAGTTGGTCACTATCTTCTCGGCTCCACACTATTGTGGACAATTTGATAATTCTGCTGCTATTATGCATGTTGCTGATGATATGACGTGCTCCTTTAAGGTACTGTAACTCTAAACTATTCTTCAATTATTGATTTATTGTCAGATTCTTCGACCAACCATCCGTAAAACCAGATCAACAATTGTATAATCACTATACTTCTTTTTTCATAATAAATTTTCTCAATATCCCAGTGTTTCACTTTCAAGAAATGAAAAATGGTCTGGTTTAAAATGGTGCTCCTTTAATACAGTAGTCTAAAATTGAAAGAAAAGCATACTGTTTTAAAGGCACATCTTAATAAGCGTTTCGTTTCGGGACACTTGATATGCTTCATGGCTCAATTCGTGTGGGATCGATAAAGCAACATCTGTTGATAGAGTAGACAGTTGGTATGATTCAATAAACAATACCAACTTCCGTCTTGATCTAATAATAGAATTGTGCCAACTCATGTCTCACAAATAATTAACATCATTTATATATATCCATCAACTAAATATATATCACATTTCCATTCGAGTATTTTTTCTCGCATGTTCTTGTTCAATAAACATGAGAATAAGACGATTATTTGTGAATCCTTCTATTCATTCTGGTACTCGTTTTTTGTCGGTACTTTTATATTCCCTCCCTTTCTTTCTCCCGTCTTTTTCGGCCTCATATCGTATTCTTTTGTCTCGTTTCCTACCTGACTTTATTAGTCTGTTTTTCGTTACTTTTTATGTGTGGGTTTTTGAACTTTTCATTTTTTGGAACTTGTTGGTTTTTGAGTTCAAATTTTTCGTTTCGGGATATTTTATAGAAAGATACATTTTTGAGGACACACTTTGAAAAAAACGTTTTTCTATCCTCGAAGCGAAAAACTCGACAAAGCTGACATTTTTTGCTACAGTATGATTTAAACATGTTTATTTTCTTGCTTTTTTTTGAATTTTCGGTATACTGTAGCACAAAAGGTACTGTACCACAAACCTGCGTGCATTGATTAATCGGAAAACTTTGATTTTTTGGGCTATTCGGTATGAAGCCAATAATATTAAACATAATGGAAAATTAAACGATGTTGATTTTCGTTGCGAGATATTTTAAAGGCGCATCTCATCAAAAATGGTGTTGTACTTAAACCTAATCACCATCAATTATCACAAGATAATCACATATCGAGATACGACACCTCTATGATAATATTTATGTTTCTTGCCGTTTCGAAATCTTCATCACATTAAAAATTGGCTGTCACAATGTGTGTTCTCTCATTTTTCAATAATATTTCGGGTTGCAACAATAAATTGAAAAATGAAGAAGAAGAAGAAGACGTTAGATGGAGGGGGTGATAATAATGATAAGAAAAAACGAAAGAGAAAGAAAGGGGCAAACACGAAATGAGTAGGAGGTGGTGATACAGGCGTGCGAAAAACGAAGAAGAAGAAGAAGGTAGGTATACGTTAAACTGCCACCAATTCTCTCTTTTTTCGACCCCAACTTTTGTAGGTTATTTTAACTTTTAGATATGCGCCTTTAAAATATCTACCGTATTCTTCAGAAATTGCTACAGTACTCTACAATGATCATCTTTAGCTTTTTAAAGCTAACTTGAAGATATTAAAAATTAGTGCATTTTGAGACTCAAAAATCCCAAAAATATAATCCTTTGTCCGGTACTGTATGTGCCTTTAAAACATCTACAGTATTCTTCAATAAATTTCTAGAGTAGCCGACAAAAAGAAAAAAATATTGTCGATTTTCTGTGTCTTCTGACTATCTTTAGCGGTTCAGATATTAAAAAACAAGAGCGTTTTCAGGCATGGTAGGCACAAATAATCGAAAGAATGATACTAATTCATTTGGTACTGTATGCTTCTTTGAAATATCTACCGTATGCCACAAAACTTTTTTGCTACAGTACCCAACAAAACAGCATTATATCTTAGGTTTCGGTTCTTTTTTATCATCTTTAAATGAGTGAATTTTGGATCTCAAAATTCTAGATATAAAAACTGTTTGTCTGGTACTGTATGCTCCTTTAAGACATCTACCGTATACTTCAATAACCTTTAGATTTTCATCTCGTATTCCCTCTGTTTGTTTTAATCCCTCATCAATTTCACCCAAATTGGCGTGAGCATCCGAGTAATGCCGACAGACGAGAGAAAGAAAAAAAAACGGATAAAAGTTTCGATTCCTAAATGCCTTCCTCTTCTTTTTTTTCTCTCATTTACTATTCTATTCATTCACATACACTTCATTTCTCCCTTTTCATCGAAAAAAAAGCTCTCGCATTACATTTATGACAGATGTTGAACTCATCTTTTTTTGTCGGTCATCAAAATATCTTCTATATGATTTGTACCCCTTCATCAATCACTCTTATTATCATTCTGACCCTGTCCTTATCACCAAACCATCCATATATACATCTCTATCAAAATCAAAGTTCAAATTGTGACGTGGCAAGACTAAACATAACCCTTCTTCCAGCCAGTCTTCAAAAATTCGGTTGTTAGTGAATCAATCAAATAGTTCGAACAATGCCAGTGAGTGTGTTTATCAGTGATAAGGGAGGACATGTGTACCTAAACCTATTACCTTTAGATTTCGGCGACTGAGACAACATCCGGACAACATGATACAACAACGTGGATGACTTGGCCTGATGTATTTCTACAGTGTGCTCAACCAATGTTGGCGGTCGTCCTGTTATTGAGGTTCTCCAGTATTGTCGATGAAGCTGGATTTGGTATGATATATATGTAAATGGTGTTGATATTGTTATTACAGTAACCACAATAGTATTAGTGTTCCTGACATTCCTGATCAGCCTGGTCACCGCCTGGTCAGCATGTACAATTATATCTAAAAATCATACGCAAGATGGTTTTGTGAAATTGGTGAGTCATCAAAAGTGTTTTGAGATGTGCGCCTTTAAAAACAGTGTGATCTTTTCCCCAGGCTTAGGTTACTGTATTAAAGGCACATGAACATTCCAGAATGCGATTCGTATGATACCAATACTATTCCCTAATCCTAAATGATTCCAGCTGCTCGCCTACTCCAACCCCGAATTCGCCATCTCCTTCTCCATCCTCTATGTCATCTGTCTAATCCTAGCCACCAGTGTCTTTGTCACTGCCGGTGCCGAAGCATTCCTTCATATTTTCTCAGTCGCCAATATTGAAATACTCGATGGTGCAACACATGATCTTCGTTTCGTCTCATCAAGTTAGTTTCACCACCTTCCTTTTAGTCCTAATTCCTTCCAGTCCTTTCCCTCGTTGTCCTCGCTTTTTCCATGATCCGATTCCAACACTCCCGCAAGGTTCGAACACTGATATTCGTCTTGACAATCATCGCAATTGCCCTTCATCTATCCGGTGTGATGTTCCGATATGGTGAATATCAATTGAGGAGGATACCTGAAAGTAAGCCTATCCATATCTTTCCTAAATCATCATTAATATCGTAGGAAATGCCTTGATCCCAGCTCCACAATTCGATGATATCACCACAATCTTCGCCCAATTATTCCCTGCCTCAATGTGTGGTCTAACCATCCTGAATATCGGCTCCAAACTCCAATCATCTGCTCCCCGTGGTACTCTCCTCGCAATCGCTATCAGTGCTGCATTCTATGGTGCTGCCACCATGTTTGATTATGTTGAGTTCTTCGCAAGATCGACGTCAAATCGTACTGAACAGACACAGAATGAGGTATCAGCTTATCTCTTATCACTGGTAATGATATTTTCAGTTCCTATCATACATCTATACAACCGTTCCGATGGCTATTGTTGTCACAATTGCGTGTATTCTATCAGCTGTTACCACATTGAAGTATGGATCAGTAATTGTTCAAGTAAGTGATAATACTTATCAATTATCACTACATTCCATTATAGTCCTTGGGAAGATCACACCAGTGCAAATGCATATTATTCCTATCTCGTGGATTCGGAGCCCGTGACACTCCTATCAAGTGTCTCCTCCTTCTCTCCTTCCTTCAAGGCCTCACATCCCTCATCGGTAATCCTATCCTTCCATTCCTTCCTATCAACTCCTTCCAGGTTCCTACGACCTTCTCTGTATTCCATTCACCATTTTCTACCTCTCCGCCTACACCTTATTCAACTTCTATGTCTTTTGGGTGACACTAAATGACTCGAGTGTTCCATCCCCTCCAGCCCTTGTTTCCCTACTCATATCATCCATTTGTTTCCTTGCCGCCATCTACACCAATCGACATATCGCCCTTCTCGCCGGTTTCATATTCATGTTTTCATACTGCATCCAACTTTATATCAGTCGTGATAAGAAAGATAACGATGGTGGAACACCTGCTTCAAAATATGCACCAGTATTGGAGCAGATGCATGAGCTACAACAAGAGCCTGATAATGCAAGACATTATCACCCACAGGTTCGGTGATAAGAAGTGAAAAGTGATAACAAGCCCTTATAGATACTCTTACTATCTGGAAACCCCGCAATGCGACCAGCACTCGTTGATTTCGCCCATGCAATCACTCGAGGAAAGTCACTTCTGATATGCGGATATGTCATTCCGGTAACTGATAACTGATAAATTGATAACAGATTATGATTCAGCAAAAACCATGTTCGAGAAGTTATTTACTACAAATCAAGATTGATAAGCAGATAAATGATTGGTTAAGAGTTCGAGAAGTGAATGCATTCGGATCAGTGATCTGTTCGGCTAATCAGGCGGATGGAGCGAACACTCTCCTACAGGTAAGGTCAATTATCACTTATCAAATAATCAGTTATAACACAGACATGTGGACTCGGTCGTCTTCGCCCGAATATTTTGATGCTTGGATTCAAATCAACATGGAATAAGAATGGTTTAGATAATTTGACAACAGTAGTTGAATATTTTGGAATGTTATCCAATGCATTTGAGAAACAAGTCGGATTGATTGTGTTTCGAAATGATACATCTGGATTTGATGTATCATCATCGATAAGGAAAGGAGAACCGATTGATGATGAGGAAATGGCTGATTATGTTGATAGGTTGGTTATCAGTCATTATCAGTGATTATCTATCACTCTATTATAGCACTACACCAAAAGCAATAGAATCGATCACCGAGCGACGGGTCCCGAAAGGAAAGTTGTTGAGTAGTATGCAGACAACATTCCGGAAAATGTCAATGGCAACAACTAAGGTGATAAAACAGGGATAAGAAGATTAAATGATGAGGTTTAGGATGTTGAGAGTGGTCGACGATCGAGTGAATCACACCGATTCCAAGTGATTGATAAGCATAGCATATCAGAGCCTGATCAGAAGCTGATCATGTCTCAGATGTATCGGTTTAGGAAGAAGATACATAATGCGAGAATTGGTATCAGGTGATAAGGTTACTGATAATATAAGTTCTTTTCAGATGTATTCTGGCTCCGCGAAGCTGGTGGTCTAACAATGTTAGTGCCATACTTATTAAGTCAATCGAGCAGTTTCCTGGAAGGAGCGCATATCAGGGTGTTCACCAAGTCAGATGGGAAGGATAATAAGAAGGTTGATAACATAAGTGATAAGATATATCAATGATAATTATAGATAAATGAAGAACAGAAGAGTATGGCATCAATATTAAGGAAGTTTAATATCAACTCAACTGATCTTCATATTCTACCAGAGTTTAGTAAACCTCCATCAAAAGCAAAGTTTGTTTTCTGAACATATTTCGACAAAATATGGTTATTTCAGAATCGACGAGTTCAATAAAATGATTGAGTTATTCAAGGTTCCACGAGGAGTTGATAAACTGCCCGGAATGTTTGATGATGTTGGTCCTTCTTTTCCTTCTTAAACCTAAACCTAAATTTTTGTAGGACCAACTATTCAATCTTCGCGAGAAAACACGCAACTATCTTCGAGCATCCGAACTGATAGCTGAGCATTCAACAGATGCTGATTTGATAGTCTGGTTAGTTATCACTTCATTATCACCATCTAATCTTTGATTACAGTACCCTGCCATCCGCCCGTCCTGAAATCCCATCAGCCCTTTATCTCGCTTGGATCGACATTCTTTCTCGACAAAAACCACCAACATGTCTAGTTCGAGGGAACCAAGTTTCGATGACACAATTGAAACTACATTTCCCATAAATTCTGTTACGGGGTGAAGTTGTAAATAGACGAAACAATAAATAAATTTATATACATTTACAAACAATCTATCACAAGTTGAAAAGTATGGCAAATAATATGTTAAGATTAACTGTTTATAATTCGTCAACAATCACTGAAGAGGCATGCACCAGAAGCCGTTTTTGTTTCTATTTCGATCCAAAATTTTTCTGGGGACTACTATGGGGGTGTGTAGTGCCGTGACACCTATTTTGAAAAGTTTGCTCATGGGCTCCCCGAGCCCCAGCACAAAATAGGTTTTCCAAAAAAGTTTTCCAATCATCCCCATTTTTTTGGGACATATGTTTTTTCATACGTGGATCACGAATTTCATATTGAAAAATTTAGTGGACACCCCCTTTAAGGTGCTACAGTACAAAAAAAATTGATTTTTTTTGCCATCGTGAAAACTAGGTCGGCGGATCTGTCGGGACCCAGAAATTTAGATTCCTCATTCTATTTTACGTATACTACACATTTTATATGAAAATCGGAGAGGTTTGTCTTTTTAAAAATCACAAAACGTGAAAAGTTTCAACCATGAAAAAAAATTTTTTTGACCGAAATTTGTTTGACAATATACCAAAAGATAGGAAATTTTACGCTGAGCAACTTTAGTGAAGACAGATAGTATGCATTTTGAGTCCTTCATACCGAAATTCCAGTTTGAATGTTCAAAAACGACCAGAGACCACAAAATGTAGGCTTGGGCATAACGAGCGTAGCTTGGTTGTAGTTGCACCATTGAAAAAACGATCAACTGCAAATATGTAGACCAAGAAAAGAGCTTTACAACGCATTTTTAATTTTTTGAAAATTTCAATTTTGAACAAAGATATGAAGTTTCAAAGTTATCCGATATTTGATGATCGTTAGTAACTCCGTTTCAAATTTTTTGCACAAACCAATTAATGCATCGTGTAGAACTTAAAAAGTACTTTATTTTTGTAGTTGATCATTTTTTCGTATATTGCGTTTCAGCCGAGATACACCAGTTAGAGTGAGACCAGGTAAACGCGCCAGTTCGGGAGTGTCATCTGTGTGTGTGCAGGTGTGCGCGTGTGTGTGCGTGTTCATACAAAATGAGTGCATCAGAACAAATTGGTGTATCTCGGCTGAAACGCAATATACGAAAAAATGATCAACTACAAAAATAAAGTACTTTTTAAGTTCTACACGATGCATTAATTGGTTTGTGCAAAAAATTTGAAACGGAGTTACTAACGATCATCAAATATCGGATAACTTTGAAACTTCATATCTTTGTTCAAAATTGAAATTTTCAAAAAATTAAAAATGCGTTGTAAAGCTCTTTTCTTGGTCTACATATTTGCAGTTGATCGTTTTTTCAATGGTGCAACTACAACCAAGCTACGCTCGTTATGCCCAAGCCTACATTTTGTGGTCTCTGGTCGTTTTTGAACATTCAAACTGGAATTTCGGTATGAAGGACTCAAAATGCATACTATCTGTCTTCACTAAAGTTGCTCAGCGTAAAATTTCCTATCTTTTGGTATATTGTCAAACAAATTTCGGTCAAAAAAATTTTTTTTCATGGTTGAAACTTTTCACGTTTTGTGATTTTTAAAAAGACAAACCTCTCCGATTTTCATATAAAATGTGTAGTATACGTAAAATAGAATGAGGAATCTAAATTTCTGGGTCCCGACAGATCCGCCGACCTAGTTTTCACGATGGCAAAAAAAATCAATTTTTTTTGTACTGTAGCACCTTAAAGGGGGTGTCCACTAAATTTTTCAATATGAAATTCGTGATCCACGTATGAAAAAACATATGTACCAAAAAAATGGGGATGATTGGAAAACTTTTTTGGAAAACCTATTTTGTGCTGGGGCTCGGGGAGCCCATGAGCAAACTTTTCAAAATAGGTGTCACGGCACTACACACCCCCATAGTAGTCCCCAGAAAAATTTTGGATCGAAATAGAAACAAAAACGGCTTCTGGTGCAATCCTTGTTGACAAATTATAAATAGCTTATCTTAAATATTGGTGATATTATCAAGAACTTTATCACCGGTAATCAAGGCACTTGTTGTAATTAAAGACACATTTGGCATTGATTCCTTCATGATTGCGATTTCAGCACGTGTTAGTCCGCCAATCACGAATACACATGTTCCACGCATATCCCTCTCAGCAAGAATATCATCACTCGCATCAGCTCCACCGACTAACGTTTTCTGCCATCCAGCCCATTTCAATTTATCACCTTCTTCGATTATTTTGCATAGAAGTGGTGCAAATCCACTGTATGCATATGATATATCGTCCATTTTCTGAAAGATATTGATAATATAAATAATATCCCTAAAGAATTACCCCTTCATTGACATTCTGTGGCAGTAGATCATATTGTTTCTTCATTTGTTGGAACATCATTGGTGAATATTCGCACGACATCTTCCCACTTCCTCCTTTCTCTCGAATCAATCCCATTTTCTGCATTTTGAGCACTTTGTTGAGTGCCGCTGATCCGTAACTCTACAATTATTTCATTAGATATACCGTGACCGCAACATTTCAAACCTGATTAACCATTCTTCGATATTGTTGCAAAACAGATGGTTTGAATCCGCCACTTGTCAACGAATGAACAGAAATCAGTCGAAGAACACGGAATAAGGGAGCAGCGTCGAGTATTTGATCTTCGATGTAACTCAACACTTTATCACCATCACCAATTTCGAGTAGTTCTGGAAATCGAAATGAAACGATAACTTATATAAACCTCATACCTTTCTCATATTTAACAACATCCGACAGTTTCGTATACAATTCCATTCTCGATATCTCAGCCAATCGCATATGTGTCGATGCCAATTGTTTCCTTTTCAAAATTCGCGGCATTTTCTTGACAAGGACTGAATACTCCGCGAGTGACATTTTTTCGCGATCATACTGAAATACATTATATTAAAGTGATTAGATTGATATTAAATACCTCTTCATCTTCCCTCAATTCTGATAAAATCTTCGATGCTTCTTGTCCGAATGCGTTGATGTGTGAGTGTTTTAATCGATGATAAATCTCATCAGTCAAATAAATTTCCTTTGTTTCGAATGGATCATCATTTCCTTTTTCATCGAAATCCATCAGTGGCACCTAGATTATTTGTTTATATTTCTATGTCAATGTAATTTGATACCTTTATAGAATTGACCATTCCAACTTGATACATTTCATCTAACAATCCATTGTATGTCAATTGAGTAAGCATTGGTGTTAACGGATCAATCCATCGATCGATAAGGACCTAAGAAATCGAATATTTCTTGATATGAATTGATATGAGCTTACGATTCGATTGATGCGAAGATGCCCTTCGATCTGTGAACTGTTGTTGAGAGATGATGTTTCCTGAAAAAAAAATTCATAAAAAGAACCTAAAACTATCGAACATACCGCAGATTGTCGAACTTTTTGCACCATCCTCGCCACATCTTGTGACCATTTTCCTTTCGAAAACAGTGTCATAATCTGTTGCATCGATTGATTCGAACTTCCACGGCTCATATCAATCAACTGATTGATAGCAACAGCACATTTGTGAAGTGGCGTCCAATCGATGTTGATCAGAAGTCTTGATGCAATTTGTGGCTGTGAAAGTGACAGACATTCTCCATCACGAGGAAGCCAGTATAACGGAATTTCTTTGACGGATTCCAGTCGCTGCCAGTACTGAAAATATTCAGTTTTAAGTAAACAATATGAAATGGTATCCTACCTTTCCGCCGTTTCGTTCTTTCAATGTTTCTCGAACAACATACCATGCTTCAGGGATGAAAAACACTTGATACAATGTTTTCTGAAAAGGAACACTTGAAAATTGAGCACTAAATGAGTAACTCACTGAATCATCAGCATTTTTGTCGATATAATCACACAATAAATCTAAAGATGCAGTTGTTGGCGACAAGAAAAACACTGCGTGTGGTGTCTTCACTTGTACCTTCTTCTCAATTCCATGATTTGCAATTACACCGTGGGAAGCTAGGACAGATGCTCCGGCAAACTGTAAACAACAAAACATTAGGAAAACATTGAAAATACTTACCAAATTCACACGATGCATCAAACTTCTGTCTCGATCCCAAACGATCGTTTTGTCGCCGTCAAGCAAGTCGAGAGCAGCGAATAGCAGACTTCTGCCATATTCCTCTGCACTTTTCACTTCGGCCTACAATAATATAGGTGATTTCTGTGAGATAATGAATGATATTACAGTTGCCTCCATGTTTAACACGGATGCAATGGCTGCTGCGGCTGTTTCCATTCGCCAGCTGGAAAAATGATGATTAAAACTGATGAAATCACACGGAATGTTGCGAAAGAGGACGAATTAAAAATATCAATTTTATTCAACAAACACGAGGTAAAAAAGTAAACATAAAATATACTTGCAGCCAAAAAACAGTAAAAATTGCAAAATTAGTTATTTCTAGGCCACGACTTGGGTAGTTAGGCCATTTGTGTTTGCTATGTCCTTTGTGGGCGGGGACTGCGAGTAAGGGAGGAATAGTCGGAAATTACTGATTGTTCCACTGAAAAAAGAATGTTTTAATGTTAATTACAGACATAATGTGTGGGAAATCATCATTTCTCCCGTCGTCAGCAAGGCAAATCAGTTGTTTCCTTCCTACAAATGGTTTTCGATCCATCCAAAACGCGATCGAAACATGGAATACATAAAATTACAAAATTGCATAAACCCTCCTACATAGAAACAATGTATGTTCTGCCGATATAAAAAATGGTTAACATCCCGGAATGGCTCACTATAAAAACGTTTTTCATCATTAAAATCGGAGGAAAACTATTTTATGGTGGAAGTCAGCTTCCGCTTTATTCAGCTTGCCCTGTTCATTTTATCAGTTCTATCATCACGAGAAAACCATTATTTTTCATAGATTCATAGATTCATAGATTCATAGATTCATAGATTCATAGATTCATAGATTCATAGATTCATAGATTCATAGATTCATAGATTCATAGATTCATAGATTCATAGATTCATAGATTCATAGATTCATAGATTCATAGATTCATAGATTCATAGATTCATAGATTCATAGATTCATAGATTCATAGATTCATAGATTCATGGATCCATAGATTCATAGATTCATAGATTCATAGATTCATAGATTCATAGATTCATAGATTCATAGATTCATAGATTCATAGATTCATAGATTCATAGATTCATAGATTCATAGATTCATAGATTCATAGATTCATAGATTCATAGATTCATAGATTCATAGATTCATAGATTCATAGATTCATAGATTCATAGATTCATAGATTCATAGATTCATAGATTCATAGATTCATAGATTCATAGATTCATAGATTCATAGATTCATAGATTCATAGATTCATAGATTCATAGATTCATAGATTCATAGATTCATAGATTCATAGATTCATAGATTCATAGATTCATAGATTCATAGATTCATAGATTCATAGATTCATAGATTCATGGATCCATAGATTCATAGATTCATAGATTCATAGATTCATAGATTCATAGATTCATAGATTCATAGATTCATAGATTCATAGATTCATAGATTCATAGATTCATAGATTCATAGATTCATAGATTCATAGATTCATAGATTCATAGATTCATAGATTCATAGATTCATAGATTCATAGATTCATAGATTCATAGATTCATAGATTCATAGATTCATAGATTCATAGATTCATAGATTCATAGATTCATAGATTCATAGATTCATAGATTCATAGATTCATAGATTCATAGATTCATAGATTCATAGATTCATAGATTCATAGATTCATAGATTCATAGATTCATAGATTCATAGATTCATGGATCCATAGATTCATAGATTCATGGATCCATAGATTCATAGATTCATAGATTCATAGATTCATAGATTCATAGATTCATTTTCAGGATGACGTTGGTCACAACGCTCCTCATACTACATCTGTTGGTAATTCAAAATGCTGTTCTTGGGATGGGCAGACCAGGTATAAAGCAATACTGACAAGAAACAATATTGAAATCTTTTTTTGCAGCAAATTATCATAAAAATTCAAATCATCAACCTCCGAGTAAATACAGTGGCCCGCCAGGTAGGAAAAATATGAAAGTGTGAGATGATAACAGTTTACAGCACCGCCGCCACAAGACTGCGATTGTTACCCAGGCTTCCCGAAGCCACCTCCTGGATTCGAGTGGGGATGTAACGGAGACAAAACAACAAAAAGGCCGACCGTGACAACAACTAGACGACCTGGACCACCAGGATCAACAACAACTAGGCCAAGAGGTCCAACAACTACCCGACCACCAGGACCACCAGGAACAACTACTCCACCAAGAGGTCCAACAACTACCCGACCACCAGGACCACCAGGAACCACTACTCCACCAAGAGGTCCAACAACTACCCGACCACCAGGACCACCAGGAACCACTACTCCACCAAGAGGTCCAACAACAACAAGACCACCAGGACCACCAGGAACCACTACTCCACCAAGAGGTCCAACAACTACAAGACCACCAGGACCACCAGGATCAACAACAACTAGACCAAGAGGTCCAACAACTACCCGACCACCAGGACCACCAGGAACCACTACTCCACCAAGAGGTCCAACAACTACCCGACCACCAGGACCACCAGGAACCACTACTCCACCAAGAGGTCCAACAACTACAAGACCACCAGGGCCACCAGGAACCACTACTCCACCAAGAGGCCCAAAAACTACCCGACCACCAGGTCCACCAGGAACCACTACTCCACCAAGAGGTCCAACAACTACAAGACCACCAGGGCCACCAGGAACCACTACTCCACCAAGAGGCCCAACAACTACAAGACCACCAGGGCCACCAGGAACCACTACTCCACCAAGAGGTCCAACAACTACAAGACCACCAGGGCCACCAGGAACCACTACTCCACCAAGAGGTCCAACAACTACAAGACCACCAGGGCCACCAGGAACCACTACTCCACCAAGAGGCCCAACAACTACCCGACCACCAGGTCCACCAGGAACCACTACTCCACCAAGAGGTCCAACAACTACAAGACCACCAGGGCCACCAGGAACCACTACTCCACCAAGAGGCCCAACAACTACCCGACCACCAGGTCCACCAGGAACCACTACTCCACCAAGAGGTCCAACAACTACAAGACCACCAGGGCCACCAGGAACCACTACTCCACCAAGAGGCCCAACAACTACCCGACCACCAGGTCCACCAGGAACCACTACTCCACCAAGAGGTCCAACAACTACAAGACCACCAGGGCCACCAGGAACCACTACTCCACCAAGAGGCCCAACAACTACCCGACCACCAGGTCCACCAGGAACCACTACTCCACCAAGAGGTCCAACAACTACAAGACCACCAGGGCCACCAGGAACCACTACTCCACCAAGAGGCCCAACAACTACCCGACCACCAGGACCACCAGGAACCACTACTACAAGACCACCAGGTCCACCAGGAACCACTACTCCACCAAGAGGTCCAACAACTACAAGACCACCAGGTCCACCAGGAACCACTACTCCACCAAGAGGTCCAACAACTACAAGACCACCAGGGCCACCAGGAACCACTACTCCACCAAGAGGTCCAACAACTACAAGACCACCAGGGCCACCAGGAACCACTACTCCACCAAGGGGTCCAACAACTACCCGACCACCAGGACCACCAGGAACCACTACTCCACCAAGAGGTCCAACAACTACAAGACCACCAGGGCCACCAGGAACCACTACTCCACCAAGAGGTCCAACAACTACAAGACCACCAGGGCCACCAGGAACCACTACTCCACCAAGGGGTCCAACAACTACCCGACCACCAGGACCACCAGGAACCACTACTCCACCAAGAGGTCCAACAACTACAAGACCACCAGGGCCACCAGGAACCACTACTCCACCAAGAGGTCCAACAACTACCCGACCACCAGGACCACCAGGAACAACTACTCCACCAAGAGGTCCAACAACTACAAGACCACCAGGACCACCAGGAACCACTACTCCACCAAGAGGTCCAACAACTACAAGACCACCAGGGCCACCAGGAACCACTACTCCACCAAGGGGTCCAACAACTACAAGACCACCAGGGCCACCAGGAACCACTACTCCACCAAGAGGTCCAACAACTACAAGACCACCAGGGCCACCAGGAACCACTACTCCACCAAGAGGTCCAACAACTACCCGACCACCAGGACCACCAGGAACAACTACTCCACCAAGAGGTCCAACAACTACCCGACCACCAGGACCACCAGGAACCACTACTCCACCAAGGGGTCCAACAACTACCCGACCACCAGGACCACCAGGAACCACTACTCCACCAAGAGGTCCAACAACTACAAGACCACCAGGACCACCAGGAACCACTACTCCACCAAGAGGTCCAACAACTACAAGACCACCAGGACCACCAGGAACCACTACTCCACCAAGAGGTCCAACAACTACAAGACCACCAGGACCACCAGGAACCACTACTCCACCAAGGGGTCCAACAACTACCCGACCACCAGGACCACCAGGAACAACTACTCCACCAAGAGGTCCAACAACTACCCGACCACCAGGACCACCAGGAACAACTACTCCACCAAGAGGTCCAACAACTACAAGACCACCAGGACCACCAGGAACCACTACTCCACCAAGAGGTCCAACAACTACAAGACCACCAGGACCACCAGGAACCACTACTCCACCAAGAGGTCCAAGAACTACAAGACCACCAGGGCCACCAGGAACCACTACTCCACCAAGAGGTCCAACAACTACAAGACCACCAGGGCCACCAGGAACCACTACTCCACCAAGAGGTCCAACAACTACCCGACCACCAGGACCACCAGGAACAACTACTCCACCAAGAGGTCCAACAACTACAAGACCACCAGGACCACCAGGAACCACTACTCCACCAAGAGGTCCAACAACTACAAGACCACCAGGACCACCAGGAACCACTACTCCACCAAGGGGTCCAACAACTACAAGACCACCAGGGCCACCAGGAACCACTACTCCACCAAGAGGTCCAACAACTACCCGACCACCAGGACCACCAGGAACAACTACTCCACCAAGAGGTCCAAGAACTACAAGACCACCAGGGCCACCAGGAACCACTACTCCACCAAGAGGTCCAACAACTACAAGACCACCAGGGCCACCAGGAACCACTACTCCACCAAGAGGTCCAAGAACTACAAGACCACCAGGGCCACCAGGAACCACTACTCCACCAAGAGGTCCAACAACTACCCGACCACCAGGACCACCAGGAACAACTACTCCACCAAGAGGTCCAAGAACTACAAGACCACCAGGGCCACCAGGAACCACTACTCCACCAAGAGGTCCAACAACTACCCGACCACCAGGACCACCAGGAACAACTACTCCACCAAGAGGTCCAACAACTACAAGACCACCAGGACCACCAGGAACCACTACTCCACCAAGAGGTCCAACAACTACAAGACCACCAGGACCACCAGGAACCACTACTCCACCAAGGGGTCCAACAACTACAAGACCACCAGGGCCACCAGGAACCACTACTCCACCAAGGGGTCCAACAACTACAAGACCACCAGGACCACCAGGAACCACTACTCCACCAAGGGGTCCAACAACTACCCGACCACCAGGACCACCAGGAACAACTACTCCACCAAGAGGTCCAACAACTACCCGACCACCAGGACCACCAGGAACCACTACTCCACCAAGAGGTCCAACAACTACAAGACCACCAGGACCACCAGGAACCACTACTCCACCAAGAGGTCCAACAACTACAAGACCACCAGGTCCACCAGGAACCACTACTCCACCAAGAGGTCCAACAACTACAAGACCACCAGGACCACCAGGAACCACTACTCCACCAAGAGGTCCAACAACTACAAGACCACCAGGTCCACCAGGAACCACTACTCCACCAAGAGGTCCAACAACTACAAGACCACCAGGACCACCAGGAACCACTACTCCACCAAGAGGTCCAACAACTACAAGACCACCAGGACCACCAGGAACCACTACTCCACCAAGAGGTCCAACAACTACAAGACCACCAGGTCCACCAGGAACCACTACTCCACCAAGAGGTCCAACAACTACAAGACCACCAGGACCACCAGGAACCACTACTCCACCAAGAGGTCCAACAACTACAAGACCACCAGGACCACCAGGAACCACTACTCCACCAAGAGGTCCAACAACTACAAGACCACCAGGGCCACCAGGAACCACTACTCCACCAAGAGGTCCAACAACTACCCGACCACCAGCACCACCAGGAACAACTACTCCACCAAGAGGTCCAACAACTACAAGACCACCAGGACCACCAGGAACCACTACTCCACCAAGAGGTCCAACAACTACAAGACCACCAGGACCACCAGGAACCACTACTCCACCAAGAGGTCCAACAACTACAAGACCACCAGGACCACCAGGAACCACTACTCCACCAAGGGGTCCAACAACTACCCGACCACCAGGACCACCAGGAACCACTACTCCACCAAGAGGTCCAACAACTACAAGACCACCAGGACCACCAGGAACCACTACTCCACCAAGAGGTCCAACAACTACAAGACCACCAGGACCACCAGGAACAACTACTCCACCAAGAGGTCCAACAACTACCCGACCACCAGCACCACCAGGAACAACTACTCCACCAAGAGGTCCAACAACTACAAGACCACCAGCACCACCAGGAACAACTACTCCACCAAGAGGTCCAACAACTACAAGACCACCAGGACCACCAGGAACCACTACTCCACCAAGAGGTCCAACAACTACCCGAACAGGACCGACAACAACTCGACCGATCGGACCAACAACAACGAGACCTGTTGGACCAACAACTACTGGACCAACTGGACCGACTACTCCAGGAACAGGACCGACAACAACTCGACCGATCGGACCAACAACAACGAGACCTGTTGGACCAACCACTACTGGACCAACTGGACCGACTACTCCAGGAACAGGACCGACAACAACTCGACCGATCGGACCAACAACAACGAGACCTGTTGGACCAACCACTACTGGACCAACTGGACCGACTACTCCAGGAACAGGACCGACAACAACTCGACCGATCGGACCAACAACAACGAGACCTGTTGGACCAACAACTACTGGACCAACTGGACCGACTACTCCAGGAACAGGACCGACAACAACTCGACCGATCGGACCAACAACAACGAGACCTGTTGGACCAACCACTACTGGACCAACTGGACCGACTACTCCAGGAACAGGACCGACAACAACTCGACCGATCGGACCAACAACAACGAGACCTGTTGGACCAACCACTACTGGACCAACTGGACCGACTACTCCAGGAACAGGACCGACAACAACTCGACCGATCGGACCCACAACAACGAGACCTGTTGGACCAACAACTACTGGACCAACTGGACCGACTACACCTGGAACAGGACCGACAACAACTCGACCGATCGGACCAACAACAACGAGACCTGTTGGGCCAACCACTACTGGACCAACTGGACCGACTACTCCAGGAACAGGACCGACAACAACTCGACCGATCGGACCCACAACAACGAGACCTGTTGGACCAACAACTACTGGACCAACTGGACCGACTACTCCAGGAACAGGACCGACAACAACTCGACCGATCGGACCCACAACAACGAGACCTGTTGGACCAACAACTACTGGACCAACTGGACCGACTACACCTGGAACAGGACCGACAACAACTCGACCGATCGGACCAACAACAACGAGACCTGTTGGACCAACCACTACTGGACCAACTGGACCGACTACTCCAGGAACAGGACCGACAACAACTCGACCGATCGGACCCACAACAACGAGACCTGTTGGACCAACAACTACTGGACCAACTGGACCGACTACTCCAGGAACAGGACCGACAACAACTCGACCGATCGGACCCACAACAACGAGACCTGTTGGACCAACAACTACTGGACCAACTGGACCGACTACACCTGGAACAGGACCGACAACAACTCGACCGATCGGACCAACAACAACGAGACCTGTTGGGCCAACCACTACTGGACCAACTGGACCGACTACTCCAGGAACAGGACCGACAACAACTCGACCGATCGGACCCACAACAACGAGACCTGTTGGACCAACAACTACTGGACCAACTGGACCGACTACTCCAGGAACAGGACCGACAACAACTCGACCGATCGGACCCACAACAACGAGACCTGTTGGACCAACAACTACTGGACCAACTGGACCGACTACACCTGGAACAGGACCGACAACAACTCGACCGATCGGACCAACAACAACGAGACCTGTTGGACCAACCACTACTGGACCAACTGGACCGACTACTCCAGGAACAGGACCGACAACAACTCGACCGATCGGACCAACAACAACGAGACCTGTTGGACCAACCACTACTGGACCAACTGGACCGACTACTCCAGGAACAGGACCGACAACAACTCGACCGATCGGACCCACAACAACGAGACCTGTTGGACCAACCACTACTGGACCAACTGGACCGACTACTCCAGGAACAGGACCGACAACAACTCGACCAGTGGGACCAACAACAACGAGACCTGTTGGACCAACAACTACTGGACCAACTGGACCGACTACACCTGGAACAGGACCGACAACAACTCGACCGATCGGACCAACAACAACGAGACCTGTTGGACCAACCACTACTGGACCAACTGGACCGACTACTCCAGGAACAGGACCGACAACAACTCGACCGATCGGACCCACAACAACGAGACCTGTTGGACCAACAACTACTGGACCAACTGGACCGACTACTCCAGGAACAGGACCGACAACAACTCGACCGATCGGACCAACAACAACGAGACCTGTTGGACCAACAACTACTGGGCCAACTGGACCGACTACTCCAGGAACAGGACCGACAACAACTCGACCGATCGGACCAACAACAACGAGACCTGTTGGACCAACAACTACTGGACCAACTGGACCGACTACTCCAGGAACAGGACCGACAACAACTCGACCGATCGGACCCACAACAACGAGACCTGTTGGACCAACAACTACTGGACCAACTGGACCGACTACTCCAGGAACAGGACCGACAACAACTCGACCGATCGGACCAACAACAACGAGACCTGTTGGACCAACAACTACTGGACCAACTGGACCGACTACTCCAGGAACAGGACCGACAACAACTCGACCGATCGGACCAACAACAACGAGACCTGTTGGACCAACCACTACTGGACCAACTGGACCGACTACTCCAGGAACAGGACCGACAACAACTCGACCGATCGGACCCACAACAACGAGACCTGTTGGACCAACAACTACTGGACCAACTGGACCGACTACTCCAGGAACAGGACCGACAACAACTCGACCGATCGGACCAACAACAACGAGACCTGTTGGACCAACAACTACTGGACCAACTGGACCGACTACTCCAGGAACAGGACCGACAACAACTCGACCGATCGGACCAACAACAACGAGACCTGTTGGACCAACAACTACTGGACCAACTGGACCGACTACTCCAGGAACAGGACCGACAACAACTCGACCGATCGGACCAACAACAACGAGACCTGTTGGACCAACAACTACTGGACAAACTGGGCCGACTACTCCAGGAACAGGACCGACAACAACTCGACCAATCGGACCAACAACAACGAGACCTGTTGGACCAACAACTACTGGACCAACTGGACCGACTACTCCAGGAACAGGACCGACAACAACTCGACCGATCGGACCAACAACAACGAGACCTGTTGGACCAACAACTACTGGACCAACTGGACCGACTACTCCAGGAACAGGACCGACAACAACTCGACCGATCGGACCAACAACAACGAGACCTGTTGGACCAACAACTACTGGACCAACTGGGCCGACTACTCCAGGAACAGGACCGACAACAACTCGACCAATCGGACCAACAACAACGAGACCTGTTGGACCAACAACTACTGGACCAACTGGACCGACTACTCCAGGAACAGGACCGACAACAACTCGACCGATCGGACCAACAACAACGAGACCTGTTGGACCAACAACTACTGGACCAACTGGGCCGACTACTCCAGGAACAGGACCGACAACAACTCGACCAATCGGACCAACAACAACGAGACCTGTTGGACCAACAACTACTGGACCAACTGGACCGACTACTCCAGGAACAGGACCGACAACAACTCGACCGATCGGACCAACAACAACGAGACCTGTTGGACCAACAACTACTGGACCAACTGGGCCGACTACTCCAGGAACAGGACCGACAACAACTCGACCAATCGGACCAACAACAACGAGACCTGTTGGACCAACAACTACTGGACCAACTGGACCGACTACTCCAGGAACAGGACCGACAACAACTCGACCGATCGGACCAACAACAACGAGACCTGTTGGACCAACAACTACTGGACCAACAACAACACTACATAGAACAACTCGTCATAGTGAACATACAACAACAACTCCATCCGAATGTGATAATGGACCGTGGAAACCACCACCACCAATCGATCCAACTTGTATCTTCGATCCAGAATTCCCTCCATGGATCAGTGACAATGATTGGTTCCTTTGTCGTCCGCATCATCCTCCACCAGCTTATCATGGTGGCGTCGGTGGTTATTCACATGGTCAGAGTGGCAGAATATACATGGGAAGTGGGAAACCGACAAAAACCGTCAAATAACATTCATTATTTATTGTATTTTTCATCAGGTTTTCAATAAAATTCCATAATTTTCCGTTATTCAATATTTTTAAACATGCCCATCTCATTTGATAACAGAGTTCGTCTTATCAATCGTAATCATGAAATGATATAAGAAACGCTATCAAAATGGAAACTATAACAGTTGAGTATTGGAAGAAAGTGATAATTGTTTGGCTCGAAATTGAGGAAAAAGAAAAACAATGCGTTTCCGAATGTAGCTTTGATAAAATCCCGTTCTAAAAATCTTGTTGATCGATTTTGATTTCCATCTGAATTCGGAGCTTCTGTGAATGTAGGTTTTCGCAACTTTCATCAGGGAATTCATCTCTCAATGACTAACACGGAAGCTGTCACAAGAAACAGTTCTTTCGAAAAACGACACACCGTATTTCCTCGAATAGAGCGCAAACACTGCCGGAGAATGATCATATCTCGAAATCTAGTACAGTTATCAAAAAGACGTCCACAGCAAACTTGTAGAGGAAGTTATGCTCTACAAATTTGCAGTTGATAACTTTTTCATAACTCTTCTAGATTCCTAGATACAATCATTCTCCGCCAGCGTTTGCAGCCCCGCTCTACTCGAATGATAAGGTATCTTATGTGACCCTTGTCTGAAATCATAAAAGAAACTTTCCAAATTTTATCGCTAAGTGATCCGCAGTAAACTTTTTCATTGTTTTGATGCTCTCAAGAAACGCCATTCTTAGCTCAAATTTGTGAACTAGTACTATTTTTCTGGAACATCGGAAATAATAGGTTTAGTCAGTTTGGAACAAAAATTCGATATGTTTATCGCTCGAGTATCAAGCAAAATTCATAAATTATGAGTGATCCAAAATTCGAAGATTCACTATATAACATCTTTTTGAGGATGGCAACATACAAAAATTTGTGACCGATGTAAGAAATCGTGTCCATCAGTAGTTTGTTCAAAAAACTGATATCGATTCATACCATGTATGTTGCTTGCAAAAACTGTTACTTGTTTGACTAACCCTCACTTCAGAGAACGATCTGAATCTCGTATATCAGATCATTATACCTTTTCCCCAACTTTAAAATTCCTTCATTCGTCTCCCCAGACTCCAGGTCAATTCCTGCAAAACGCCACACACAAAAAAGTGTGTAATCAAAGGGTATCCCCTCTTTGCTCCTTCCTTCCTTCCTCCTTCCTTCTTCCCTCTGTTCGTTTTTGTGTGACCCATTTGTCTTCCTTCTACTACTTCTATTACGCAATAGGTGCATAATCTATCAAATGGCCTCCAATCGGTCGAAAATATCGGTTTTTGTGTGTGTATCTGCTGTGTATGTGAGATAAGATCCCCCTTCTTCGTTTCTCCATCTTTCCATCTAACAAATTTGTCCTCCCCCTTTCTCAATATCATAACTCCTTCTTCTCCATCTTTTTTTGCAGAAATGCCACCTCATCATTCTCTTATCACTACTCTTATCTCTCTTTCGCTCAACACACTCTCTCTCTCTTGTTTTTGCAGTCTGTTCTTCTTCTTCAATCGAATCAATCGATATGTTATCATTTTTATCAATGATAGTTAAAAGTGGATGACCACTATCCCTCGGCTTTCAATAAATGATCTCAACAACATTGATAGATGAATTGTTCAGAATCATATTGAAAGCTGAGCGAAAGAGTATTCCGATTGATAAATGGTGGTGTGAATATAAAGTAGAGTTGGTGGAGGTGGCTGTGTGGTGGAATGGTAGACAAGGGGCCAAATGAATGGAATGGGGTTAGGGGCAAACGAGCGGTGTAGGGCGGGGAGGAAGAAGGAGGGAGATGGAATGGGGGGAGATGGAGAATGGAGACAACACAAAACGAGGAGGATGTGAGGGGTGGTGGTGTGTCGATCGGACGGCCAGGAGACAAGAGTGAGACTGAATTTCACGTCGACAGGGTCGGCCTTTTATACTGGCCATTGACAGCGAAATAGCGTGTGTGATTAGGAGACGACGGGGCACAGGCAACACAACGAAAGCAGAACAGTATTGGGACGTGTCCCCGCCCCACTCGGTGCATAGTCAGTAGTGCTGGCAATAGGAATGTGTAGGGGTGGGGGAGGGACGACGAAATAGTATGGGTTATGAGGAGGGTGGTGAGACAGTGGAAGGGCGGACCAACTGTTGCTGAATTCGAATCGGACCATTTGGATGATTGGGCTGATATGGTGGTTTGAGTTGATGGAACGTGGTTGAAAATGGCACAGCTGGAATAATCAGAGGACGGGGAATGGATCAACACTAAATTTGGTGGAAAACGGTTGATTCTGCGAAAATCGAGGAGCTGAAAAAAAACATCTGAGAGAAATAGCGTTCAATTTGAGAGACGCAGACACTCCAGGTTGAACAACACAACGTCTGGAAGCAAATGAATCAGATGAATTTTATGCGATGATTTGGATCTAAAAATGAGATCCAAAGAAATAATATGGAGAATTGAGAGACGCAGAGAGCCACAAGTTTGAACGATGGAGCACCGCAAAAAATAATGACGGCAGTGGTTGTGAGAGCCGTTCGGAGTGTGCCATAGTACATGCCGTAAGTGCCACCTCGTGCCATATGGTCCCACCACTTTCTGCAAAAAAGCTCCGGCACTGATAACGCGTTATCAGCCGGCGCCTGGTCAAAGTTCTCGGGTCTCGACACGAAAGTATAATTATCCACAACAAGCGGAAATCGTAAATGTTTAGGAATTGAATAGGCGTCTCATCGGCCAACTTCTCTTGTTCTCCGCAATCAGATAACAAATTTTTCATGATGGAAATAGTTGGTGTGTATGTGTATGTGTGTGTTGTCAATACCTTTCTTCTTCATTCATTCCCCTTTCATCTTCTCGTTCATTCAATATCGCCCCAAAAATGAGATGATAGAGAAATGAAGATGAACCCGCAATACATAATATATCCAGCGGCCACAAGAAGTAGGTAACATTATTCACATCAAAAAGATCTTTAATGACTGATTGATGGGCTAATCGCGTCTCGATTATTATCTATCCATCAATACCGGAAGATTTATTATCTTGTATATGGAATGACACAAAAGACCTTCAATACCAAAAAACGTATAGTTGGGTGTTGATATATTTGTGAGTCAATATATTTTGAAAAGCAGAGAAACGTGTCGTGACGTTACAAACCATGTGAACCACTAAATATAGTACAAACTGACATGTATCCGTAGTCTTGTACGTATATTAGTGCTCAAATGGTTCGATCGACTTGGTTGGTGGTTGGTAGGGGGAGTAGAAGGAGCGAATGGAGTAAGGTATAAATACGAAATGGGCGAAAAACGGCGGGGACGACGGCAAAGGGAGGGGACGAAGGGGTGGAGCCCGATGCCTTTTGTGTTTCAAATTGGGTAGTGTAGATAGGGGAAGGGAGGGTTGTTGGTTGATAACAATATATGGTAATAACAGTGACGTCATCAGTTGAGGCTTTCGATAAAGGAGACGACAAAGGTCATCAGTTTTTGTTGAAGTCAAGGTGAACTGTGTTCGTTTTAAAAGAACACTGAGTAACAAATGTCTCGTCAGCCAAATTAGCATAGTATTCGTTGTGGCCGCCTCCCCAAATTTCCATGACACCATCATTTTGTTGTCATAGTTGTGTTGCCCCGACGGCCGCCGAAAAAAGCTCTTTTTTCCTTCTTTGCCCCGTTTCGTTTCGTCACACGATTGACGACTCGGTTTCGCCAAAAAGATATTGTTGTACAAAATGATGATATTTTTGTTGTGTTGTTTTGCGGGGGTGTTTTGTCGTATTGTACAGAAATATATACATGTATGTGGAGGAAATATATGTGAAGCGGAAGGAGGGATAATATCACTATATACAGGTGGCATGGTACGGGATCCAGGTGTCTGGCACATGTGGCACACAGCTGCAACAAACTTAACAAGTTGAAAGGGAGAAGGGGCGCAATTTGCAGAAATTGAACGAATTGAAAAGCGCAACCGATTTCGAGGTCACACAATATTTGAATTGGTCGATGGGGTTTCAGATGTTGATATGGCCGACACAGGAGGGGACTGAATAGTTAGATTTATCTGGTAGTTGCTTTTATCCTTCGATTGGGAATCGGAAGTCTGAAATATCTGAAAATGTTATTTATACATACTTAAAGACATTTTACTTTAATGATTAAGGTTCTAGGTTCTCTCACTTAGGTTTATCCCAAGGATCTTGACACTGTGCCGACACCTATCAAGTGATTTTGTCTGAGGGATGTTACAGATTGTGGTATGGTCAAAATAAGGGCAAAAAAATCATTTTTCCAACATAATAATCCTGATATTTTGGGTTTAAGGTTCCATAATTTAGGTTTATTTCCCGGATCTTGGCACTATGCCAACTCCTTCCAACTTCACCAAGTTAGTTTTTTTGTCACCATAATGTTTTCATAGTTTGAAAAAATGACATCAAGCCGATTACTCATATCTGACTATTACTCATACCATATCTGATTACTCATATCTGACGGTTTCAACAAAACAAAAAACAACGATACCACAAATAAAATATGTATTATGAAACATCCAATATATATATATATGAGTCATTTCTTAAACAGATGAAATCGAGCGATTCAACACATTAAGATTAGCAATAAGTTGTGAATATGAACTCGAAATGAGGCTCATTTTACGAGAAGGTGTCGATATATTGGCAGACATTGTGGTTGAATCGAGTTTGGAGATGAATGAGATCAATGAGCCGAGTACCTGGAATATGATTGGTGATAGGTAGATACAGTATTGGTTTACCTGTGGCAATTCAGATGCAATCAATTCCGAGTGATAGACAGATGAATTGGTACGGATATGATCAATGGATTTGAATAGAATATGTGCGGATGTGACGGTTTCAGATAGGAGTGATCGTACTCCGGGTGATGTATCTGGACTGCTGCTTGATGGTAATCTGCAAGTATTGATCGGTTTTTTGCAGCGATTGTAGGGAGGAAAGGGTCGTAAATATTTTCCGAATACATTAAATTTTCTATTGTGGTATTTGGTTTGCAATAGTTTTGCAAAAGTAGACGAGGGACCGAACGGTTTTTGGGATCATTTGGGTTCATATCTAAGAATAGGTTTAGGTCCTGCTGAAAGTGCCCGGTATGCAAAATCACCCAATTTGGCAAAAGGGTTCGGTGGCGGAGTGGTAAAGCTTTTGCGCGGCACCCACACAACCGAAGTTCGAACCCCATCAAGTGCTACATAGATTTTTGCAAGTACTTTCAAGACGCTCAATATTCAAATGTACAACACATCCGCTTCTTCCAAGTGTAACTCGGGCAACATTTGCATACATCAAAAATGTTTTTGGTTGCTCTTCCACACACCCTATTTGCTCACTTTTCTCACCATTTTGTATGCATAATTGCGTCGGTGGTGTTTACGTACCACCACCCAACCGTATATCTATCATTGCACCAATTCGTCTCTCGAATTGTAATTATTCCTCGAAATTTTCCAAAACCACACCATCAATCTTTGCCATTTCCATCCACCCCTCCACCCTCCTCCATCCTTCTCCATCCTCCTTCCCGAAAAGTGGGCGTGTCGTCCGCCGCCCCTCGTTTGGAAACCTTGTGTGTGCTTTCATATGCCATTCTTGCCCCTTTTCGGCTCCTCCAACCACCACCCCAATTCTTCTATTCTCTTCTCCTTCTCCTCCTATTCTTCCCATTTTTGCCACCATTTTCGTTCATTCGAACTTTCCTGATTATATGAACTGTGCTTATGACAACATACAGTTGATATGTCGGAGAAAGTTTGCATGAATCGGATAGTTGGTCCTTTCTGGTGCCAAGTTCAAAGGATGGAGCTAAACCCAAGGTCGATTGACAGAGATAATTTATTTGATTGAAACACCATATGTCAATAGCACTGGGAGAAAGAAGACTAAACCTAAAGTGCAAATCACTCGTCTAGACACTTGGCACAGTGCCAAGTGTCTGGAGTTAAACCTAAAGTGACGGCAGACGCCAAGGGATGTAGTTCAAACTCTGAGACAAAAGGATTGGAAGGACCTAAACCTAAATAAGAACGTAACCATTACGCAATGACCTCGCAAATTCAAAAATCCCCAAAATATTTGAATGAAATGTTTGTTGCGCAATATATATTCAAAGCGTTTCAAACAAAAGAATCAGCAAATACGCGGGACCGTCTGACTATATATTGGTAAACAATTGAATCTTGATATTACCAAGGGAAATGATAGTTCTGTCTAGCCCAATAACTCATTCATTCAAGACCCCATTTATTCGTATACAGCAATAGCAGTAGCACCCGGTGCCATTAGGTTCCTTCCTTCCGCGCCCTCCGGTTCCACTTTCACTTTCCCCTCTTTCCCAATTCACACCATCTGCTGCCCCCGTATGGCTATTATATGTATCCAGGTGCCATTTGTGAGAAAGAACGATTTAGCCTACACTTACTGATTCAATTGCCTGGTTGTCAGCTGGATTCGTGATATCGCATCATTCGACTTCTTCTTCTCATGGGAGAAATCCGACACCAACTTCTCGTTGCTGTTCCGGAGTTCTTTGCTTTCTCGCTTCCAGTCGATACACTTCTGCTCGATTGATCGTAGTCTGAAACTGATAGGTGAGAAGGATACTGTATTAAAGGCGCACCTCGTGATAGCAGTCTGTACATCCATCTCCTCCTCAATCCTAGATGTAATCCGTTGCCTTGTCGGTGAATCAACCGGCTCATTCGACAAAACACTACGACGGCGAGTGGAGAATGAGTTGAGGAGAGATGATTGGGAGACGGATGATTTCCATGTTGGAGCTTCGATATCACTGTAATCAGTTTATCAGTGATAACAAAATATAGGTTTAGTTACGCGAGTTTTTGTTGAGGCGCAAGTCCTGAATACTCAGCCAAACTCATTCGACGGACTTGAACATGGAGACTTTCGGCTGAATCGGTTGATGGTGGATCCTGATATGACAACTGATAACACTGATAATATTGATAATGATACCTGATCACATATCGAGTTGGAACGACGCCAGAATTCTTCGATATCTTTTCGATTTAGGCTTGTATTCATTTTTTTTGGATGGAGATGTGGGAAGGAGTGGGGATTGGGACAGAGGAGTATTCTGAAGTATTGAAATATGATCATGAATAAGATGAAAGGAAAACAAGGAGCGACGACGAGTCACACATTAAATTATTAGCTATACGAAACTCAAAAATCGAGAGGAGAAACAACTGCTAATGAATACGGTTCAAACATCGAAGGAAGAAGGATATGAATCTATGAATCTATGAATCTATGAATCTATGAATCTATGAATCTATGAATCTATGAATCTATGAATCTATGAATCTATGAATCTATGAATCTATGAATCTATGAATCTATGAATCTATGAATCTATGAATCTATGAATCTATGAATCTATGAATCTATGAATCTATGAATCTATGAATCTATGAAGCTATGAATCTATGAATCTATGAATCTATGAATCTATGAATGTATGAATCTATGAATCGCTTCCTGTATAACTTCATCTTGTCGGCATCCGGTAACTTCAAAAACCCCAAATATTTACCGACTGTGAAATGTCAAATGAATCACATAAATTGGGCCGACAAGTGTATATTGTTTATAAACCAAATAACATACAATTTCTCAAATTGTTTAGGCATGTGAAGAAGGAATCTGGGCATGGAATTGGCCTCTCTTTCTGTCATGTGGAGCACCACGCCGAGGAATATATCAACAAAATAACAAAAGAATGAAGGAAATGGGGAATGGAATGGAATGGACCTAAACCCAAGATGGAGGAGGAACAAGAAGAAGAAACAGACAAAAAAGGTTCGGGTTCCTCCATTAATTTTGTGTCTTCCTCCTCATTTTCCTTCTAGTCACTGTGTTATTTTCGGATGATTTATGGAAATTATAGACATGATATTCGTCGACTAATTGCATACTACTACAACAAGATTTATTGGCACGGCATGTTCCTTTGATGTACAGTAATCACACTACTGTATTAAAGGAGCATACTGAAAAGGAAGTTATTTGACGAGAAAAAGAAGAGAGAAGAAGAAGTAAACAGGGATTAAATGAATGGACCAAAAATAGAGAGAAAAGATAAATGAGAAAGATTTGAACTTTGTTGATGAGCAAGTGAGTGAGTGAGCACATGACAAAAAAGAGCAATTATGAATATATACGTTTGATACTCAGCCAAACAGACAAATCGGTTTTTGTTTACGATCGAGTAGTAATAAACAATATTCATGAATTTCAGATTTCTTTCTATTTCCACTTGTTTGTGTTGTGTTCACAACTTATTATTTATTGGCGAGATACGACGACGACGCTTTGGGAAACGACACCAAACTTGTTTTGTTGGTGGGTGGTCTCGAAACGATATATGGGGTACTGTAGATGAGGGCCAGGGCGCTCTATTGATAAGCAACTTATCTAAGTAGCTTCAGCTCAAACTTGTTGGCGAAACGTTGTTTTTTTTCTCAAAATGTTTGCAACTCGCTGAAACTACAGTATCCCACACCATACCTGACGCAAAATTGCAGACACTCACAATTCTCAAGGCTGAGAACTTTAGGAAAGATCAAAAATGATGTACGGTACACCTGACACATAATTCAAAAAACTTGACTCAAAAAAGGCTCAAAAGTATTATTCGGAAATGTTGTTGTGAGCTCAAAGCATAGGCAAAAAAAAGAAGAAGGAGCTAGATGAATGAGCAACTGAGTGACGGACACAAAACTGCAAAAGCATAAATGAAAACGAGTTCCGAAAGTGAATGTTTTCTATTTTTTGTGTGTGTGTGTCGGTTGCGGCTCCAACTGAACACGGCGTTGTCTGAAAAGAATGAAAAGGAGAAGAAGGTGAAAGATAAACGAAGAAGGAGAAGAAGGACCTCGATAGAATGAAGATGATGTTTTTGTCATTTCTCTCCCTCTTCTTTTTTCACTACACACACACATTTTTGACGAAGTTCGAAGCGGCTTTTTGTGGAGTGAAAGCAAGGAAAACAGAGGGCGATGGAGGAGGAGAAGATACACGCTACAAATGCAATTTCTGCTCCTTCTTTCGCCATTTGATAGTCCCAAAGCGCCATTGCCAGGTTGGAAATGGACGAAGACCGAACAAAAAAACGAAAGAAGAAGGAATGTTTTGCCTCTTGGGATTTATCATTCATTGTTGATCTTTCGTTGTGTATGTACACTACATATTTTCAGAATTTCGGAGCGAAAAAAGGGAAAAGGGAACATAATTGAGGATGGAAAAAGCAGATAAATCATATGATCTCTGCGTCTCTCGATTTCACATAGTCTCTCGTGTGCGGTATAAGCCTAATCCTAAGCCTAACGTTCCCTAGGAATCTGCACCTGAAGTTACATCATCTACCAAAAAGGTGCAAGCGCGCTCTATCGAACTGAAGTAATTCAAATTGAGAATGGAAAAACAACAGATAAACCATACATTTTTCTGCGTCTCTCGCTTTTCTACAGTCTCTCACATAATGTCTGAACCTAATCCTAATCTTGAATGGTACAGGTTCCTGATCTATTACATGATCTACCAAAAAGGTGCAAGTGCGCTCCATCGAACTAAAGGCATTCGAAATTGGGGATTGAGTAAGAACAGACGAATCATATTTCTCTGGGTCTCGCGCTTTCATACACTGTCTCCATGAATCTAGAGTATTTCAATTTCGAATAATCATTCAAAAAGTGCAACCGCGCTCCACCGAACTAAAGTCATTTCTCGAAATAGTTTGATGGCACGGGTCGCACATGTCCTGACACACGAAAATAATTCTATTTAAAAGTGTTGCCCTTTGACATTTTGGAAAACGAAAGAAATTCTGGCGAACAAAAAATGTTGGTTTGACTGAGTAACAAATGTATAAATAAAACTAATGAAATTTGGTGGTTGTCAGCTGGTTAACTTCTCTTATCAAATTATCAATAGGAGTTCAACGAAAATAATCTGTTTTTTTTTGATTCAAATGATATCAATATGATGGTATAGTGATGATATGCAAATATATATGGGAGAATGATCGAGAAGAACGAACAGGCGGTACGGTGAAGTGAGAGAAAGAACAGTACTATGCTACTTATTCATATTAGGTTTAGGTTCAGAGGGTGGAGGTAAACCTATACCTAAGCTACAAATGGTGGGATGATTGCACAAATCGTTGATGTTGGACTAGGATGGAGTTGTAGTTAGGTTTAATACCATCTTGTAAGAATACCGTGGGACCAGGAAATGCATTTAAAATCCAGCTTTTCAAGGTATATGCTCCTTTAATACAGTATACCTTTAGGCTTTAGGTTTAGCTTCACCGGTGCCGTGAATAGACAAAAAACTTTCGATGACTGATAGTGATGAGAAAAACGTTTGTTTTGTGAATTGGAGTTTCTTAAGTTTTTCTTAGAAATTGGTTTTTGGTGCCTTGAGTCCCTCAAAGCAAAGAGCTTTTTGAGCTATGCTCCTTTAATACAGTATACCGGTTTATTTATACTACGATACGTTTTAAAGGCGCATAAGTGATGTAAATCAATAAACGTGTGCTTATCAATACTCATAAACTTATCTGAATACTATTTATGAGCTACGCTTTGAAAAATGAATAATGTGTCTTTCGTAATCATAGGTTTAGCATAGGTTTAACATTTTCAAGTCATATTTCAAATTCGATCGATACTTTTGCTAGAAAGAAGAGGAAGAAAAGTGTCTCATATCAAAAAGTTGCAAGAGTATGTGAAGGAGCATAATAATAAATGAAGAGCACTTTTGAAACGAAGAGGGCGTGCCACGTCATCATCTGTTGAAGACATACTTCAAATGAGCACTTTCAATAATTACATTTTTTTTGCTTCTCAAAACTTTTTTTTCGATATGATTCATTTTTTCTCTAACTAAATACACAAGAATAAATTTGCTTGAAAAAAAAAAGAAATGAATGATGGGCGGCAAGAGAGAGAGAGCAGCGAACAATTACATTTTATAATAAATTAGGGTTGTTGTATGGCACTACTAGTCCAATATATCCATCCATCCAACGGATGTTTTTTTCTAATGGGAATCCTGAAAAATGGGATAAATTGATGGATGTAGGCTTAGGATTACCATCATTTGTCGTCCTTTTGTTTCTATTGGTAGACTTAGTGAGGCAATTAGGCCGACACATGCCATCAAGCCATAGATACCAATTGGTAAGGATAATGATCGCTCTGATGCTACCTACAGGAAATAGGTTTATGTAAGATGGAGCTAAACCTATACCTGTGCTACAAATGGTGTGATAATTGCGCCAATCCTAGCCATCGCTGAACAAGTTCCCAAACCAACTGCTCGCAAAGTGGTCGGATAGACTTCGGGTGTATAGACATAGGCACATTGGAAGGCACCTGATATGAAGGCACGGGCGACGAATATCAGCAGAGTTACTGTGAATCTATAAGTGATTCGTATGAATACTGGGAGTGTGCGGTGGAGCGCGTTTACCTATCCAAACAGAAGTACAGTAGGAAGGTGAATATAGCGAAAACCGCATATTCCAGTGCCATCGTCTTCTTCCTACCGAGCCATTCAATTATCAACACGGTTATTATCAAGCCTAAATAATAAATTTGATACTCAGTCAACAGAAATGATATATACCTGGAAACTCAGCCAAAGTAGTCGATAATAAATCAAAATAATCAGATCTTGTGAGTGGTTGACATGTCTCTAATTGTGTTCCATTCGAGAATAATCCACCATGACACTCATCATGTGATTGGAATAATACCGTAGTAAACAGTACCATACCGTAGTATGAGAATGCAGTTACTGACCATATCACCCACAGTAATATTGTTGTTTTTCGTAGATCAGGAGATAATAGATTAGCGATATCACCCCGATCAGCTGATCCGCTCTTTATCGAGGATACCAATTTACCATGTGGTAATTGTACTCGATTCATTCTTGCTGCCGCTTGTAATGTCTCCATTGCTCTTTCCGGGTGACCTGATGCAACATCAAAACGGGCTGATTCAGGAAGCCACTGTAGAAATGGATTGGTAGATCAAAAGGGATACGGTAACTTACGAATGAAGCCAGGGCAAAGACACCAAGTGGCAATGATGAGAAGAACATGAGTGCCCTCCATCCCCATAGATTCATTACGAAATAGGCGAGAAGTGCCTCGAATACAGCACCAATCGCCCAAAATGACTCGATTAGAACGACACATTTGGCACGTTGAGCAGTTGGTAGGAATTCGGCATATAGGGTTACACTGGAGGATAGGATATGAGTATGTTAGATAAGTATCCACTTACGATTGTGGTACACCACCAATACCAAAACCAGTCAGTCCCCGGAATATCAAAAGAACATAGAAACTCGGCGATATTCCGGACAATAAACCCATAACACATGCCATTAATGTTGAGAATGTCAGCCCTTTTCGTCGACCGAAACGATCGCATATTTTTCCCCAAAATGTGCTTGATAACATCATTCCACTGAAGACACAAGTGGTTACCAATGCCTGGAAAGTTATGATTAAATGATAAGGTGATAAGCCTTATAACCTGTTGTACAGAAGTGATACCCCATTCACATGCAAGTGCCGGTGATATCAGTGATAATAACATCATTTCCATTGCATCTGCCATCCATGCCAATCCAGTCAATATCGATAATTTCAATTGAAACCGTCCGAATCCTAGTGCCTCGACAGCTTCATCAACCGTAAACGTCTTCTGTCCATCATCATCCGGTGATCGTTGATCAGATGGTTCTCCCAATTCAGTTCGATCATCTAAGTTTGAGTATCGCACTGAGAAATCATCACCAACATGACGGATTCTGTAATCGTTTGATAAGGTTGATAATACTGATATCATTGATATACTCTTTGATCAATTGCTTGGCAGTCAAATCCGAGTATGTTTCAGTGAGATTGGATGCCTCGAGCACTTCAGTTAGTATCACTTTATCGCCCATTTTGACTAGTTGCCTGAGTATCAAACATTAGTAGTATTGTTGATCTATCAAGCTATCAAGTGCGCTCTATTGCAATAGCTCGAAAACTTTGTCCATGACTGATAAACCTATGCCAGCTCATTATTTTGACTTTATTTCACATAAAATAGGACTATGATGTCATTTCTGACTTTTATCCACAAGTAGTTGCGAAATGATCATTTTTTTATGGGACTTTCGGCTGCAATTCCAGCCATGGCCTAACTTTTCAAACTCGTGCGACAAAGTTTAAGAATGACAATAAAACATCAATGTTCAATTTCTTTCAATATTTGTTCACAAAAAATGATGTGATGTGGAAGTATTTTTATGCAGGAAAAAGGAATGAAACATCAAAAACAAAAAATGGAAGTGTGGCTAGTGGGATTAACCGAAACAGAAATAGGCATCGATTTTGTGAAACAAAAAAAACAATTTTCGTGTCAAAAAAACCCGAATAATGGAGGTTTTGGCAAAAGATATCTCGAAATAAATGGAGATAGGTTTAGCATATAGAGAAAGAGAGACAACTAAATATGGAGTCGGTCGCCTTCTTCTCTTTATGCTTCATCTCTTCTCCTTCTTCTTCTTCTCTTTTTCTTCTATTTCATGGCTCAGCTGAGCTGTGTTGGGCGACAACCAACGCAAGAGAATGAAAAAGAGAAAAGGAATGCGAATTTTTCTCGCGCGTATATATTTTTTGTCTATTTAAACAAACAAAAGCACAAAATGGGATATACGGAAGGAATGGGAATGGAATATTTGAAATAAATACAAAATGGGCTGATAAAAATACTGGAAAATGCACTTTTATTTGAATAACATCTTCATAATTCGTATTTAGTGTTTATCCATATTTCTCTAATCTTTTTTCCATATACATTATCCGACTACATTTCCTCTTTTTTTCCATTTCATTCAATCAACTTTATTGCTTTTTCTTCAACTTTTCATATTTCCATAAAAACCATTATTTGAACTGGCGCGCTTTTCACCGGCCTGTTGTCACGAAACGCGTCAACACAATACCATATGACGCAATCAGAAAAAATGAAAAAAAAAACAAGATTTTATTAGGTTATTCGATTTTATGACCGTTTTAATTGAATTGTTGTATTTTTTGTTATTGTTTATGAAATTAGTTGATTTTCAGGGTAAACATGTCCAATTCAACAATGGAAGCAACACAGCATAAGGTGAAGAAGGCGGTTGATGAGATGATTGACGAATTGGACAAGAATTATCTGCGGGATATGCAGAAGGCCATGTTCCTCTGCTCAGCAAAGTAAGATTCAATTAATTTTTGTATTATGAGGCATATTGTATGCTGAGACAAACTCTATGTAATAGAAGATAGACGAGAATGACGCAAGGTCACAGATGCGTTCATCATTAATCCCCCTTTATAAATAATCAATTATGCTTCCAGGTGCTGCGAAAACAAGAAAACAACGCGGGATTCGGTAGAAAACTGTGTAGAGAAATGCAACGACGGAATGAAGAATGCTCAATTGAATCTGGAAAAGGAATTGGGCGGTCTCCAAGACCAACTTTCTCGGTGTGCGATGACTTGTTATGATAAATTGGTACAATCATTCGGACCAGATGTCAACAATTATTCTCAGTCACAAGTATGTTATTTAAAATAAGTTCAACTTAAAGAGAATAATCGAAAAAAAGGCACAACGGAAATAAAATCACAGGATAATGTTTAGCAGGAAATGTATTTTAATTATTAGGAGTACATGCTACCATGAAGCTCTTCCACGTTTTGGTCACTTTCCTCCTTTTCGAGATCTCTGTCGGTCTTGATTTTATGACGGCAAGTTGGGCATGTGTTTTGCTGCAATTTCAACGTTTGAAAATGAGAACATTATGAAGAATCCAAACCGCTTTCAACCACATTGACAAGCACAACAAATGGTATTTATGATCACACGGCATTTTGACCAGTTTTGCACGATCCTCGGCTATTTCCCATTCTTTATCATCGACTCCTGGACTTCCTTCTTCTATTGGTGAACAGACAGAGATTTTGTTTAGACAAATTGCGCATTGAGCTGAAATAAGTGGAATAGATGTTTGCATTCCAGGTGGAAACAACTCACTTTCTTTATCATCTTGCGTATAAACAGATTCTTGTTTAAACGTTTTCAGTGTTCTTGTCGAACATAAGTGTTTGCTGAAATTTGAATTTATTCATGTTTCCGAAACTTGTAATTTGTAGAGACTAAACTCTGTTTCTATAAATAGAAACACATGTCAGAAAACTACAAATCGTTTCGAGAATGTTTCGGAAGAATGGAAAAACTATGAAGAAAAGGTTTTACCTGGTTGGATCGATTCCTAATGCTTGGAGAAGTGTCAAATTTTCTTGTCCGGGTTCCTCAGCAGCACCTGAAAGAAATTTTTGATCGAATTTTCGGATTTCAAAACTTACTAAACAAGAGAGCTAGTATACTTCTTCCTTCTCGATTTGCTGATGCTTCAGCTTGTTCAGTTGTTGCAATATTATGCTCATATTCATAATCCGTCGGCATCTGGAAAATGGAAGATGAGCGAGGAAGAAGGAAATAATAGAAAATGAAGAAACAATGAGAATTGTTCATTGTTTATCGAGAAATACAACAACTTTCCTCACAGGAGAGTAGAACATTTTTGATGACAAAACTTTTCCTTTCGCGGCTTTGAATGGTGAGAAAGTTGCATTAGAAGTGTGAAAACGCGTCGTTGTGTCGGCACAATTGTCGTCAGTCTCTGCCACCCTCCTCATTCGCCACGAGTTTTTCATAGCTATGCAAATGGGAAAACAGTTTTTCTGGGTGAATCATCAATTGAAAATCATCGATATTTGCCTGTTCTCCCATTCCATTCAATTCCCTTCCTCTCCCTTTTCCATCACATCGTTTTGTATTCAAATACAATAGATTGAACACAATTTTTAGACATGTTATGAAACATTTCCCTGTGATTTTATTTCCAAAAGCCATCATAATCTATATTCAACTTCTTTTTTAGATGGTGCAATTCAATGAAAAACTCGACAAATGTGTCGCTGTTTGTGCCGATGATCATATCAAACTGATTCCGGCAATTAAGAAAAGATTCACAAAGAACTTGTAGTTCTCCCCCTTATCATTTCCTTCTTTTATCATTTTTTGCTCTCTAATATGTTCCCATCTAGCTCCAAACACTATTATTTTGCCATTAGGTTCATAATGATTGTTGTTGTTACTTCCATATAAAGTTTATTAATATTTTTCTTTCTTATTTTTTCTCGAAGTCTATTCACTTCTTTTGATACCTTTCCGATGACTCAATTTTATACAAATATATCAATTTTCTTTAGATATTATGAAATGGATAATACGAACGTGGATTGCTTGCAGTATATTCATCAGTTATAGTTTTTGTTCGGAGAAAAATAATCTTCCCGAAGTGCTCGGCAGAGTTTGTGCGTTTGGAGATTTCAATGGAGATCGGTATATATATTCTTTTATATCTTGCTTTTTATTCCAATATATTCAGACAAAATGACATTCTCGTGTCGCGAAACGGAAATTTGACGGTGAAACTGCAAGAAACAAAATTGTTAGATTTGATGGAAGGACCGAGGTTTATCGACTCGACTAGTTGGAACATTGCTGATGAAGATCCGGGAACGAATATTGAGTGTTCTGTGGGAGATTTCAATGGTGATGGATTACTTGATGTCTTGGTATGTAATATATTCATTTATCATTATCAATCATATTAATTTAGGTTTCAATTCGATTAGATGATAAGAAATACAATCATACACTTTATACAGCTCATGCAGATCGGAGTGGTTTCTTTCCGTTCCACGTTGGCGTATTTGTTCAACATGCAGTTGTAAGCTATCGATTTTGTCAAAATAAGAAACATAAAAATCAATATTTTAGACGGTTGATGTTACAAATGATGGTTGGTATGATATCCTCGCATTCTATCCAAACGGTTCATTCTACTGCTCAACAGTCAGTCAGACGGGAAGAATCAACTTGATATTCAATGATTGTACCAATGAGTTTATCGCCTTCCCTGCAGTTACCAATGTTTACGAAGGAATGCCTCATTTCTTTGTGGATATCAATTGTAAGTGTTTATTGTTTCAATCATATCATAGTTTCCATTGTTTCAGCTGATTTGAGAGCTGAATTGGTATTTATGACAAAAGGAGACGACGGATCATTGATAATGAGTGTTTGGCAACAAGTGAAGATGGGCTGGACATACCGTGATTGGATTCCGAAGCTATCATCTGCTCAATATCAATACGTTGGTGCTCCATTGACAGCTGATTTTGATGCGGATGGTGAAATGGATATTCTTGTTCCAATTTGTCGCGAAGCCGATTGTCTTCATGTCACTTCTCTTGCCGCATATTCATACAACAGAAAATGGTCAAGACCATCGATTGCAATTGATATGCAAGATCTTGAAGTTCAATCGGAGCCCAATTCGAAGGTTCTTTTCCGAATCGGCGATTTTTCACTCGACACTTACCCCGATTTGATTGCAATTCTTGTGAATAGACAGGTTGAATACATCTAGTTGGATATTAATAGTCAATTTATGTTTTCAGCAATCGAAAGTAGTTCGATCAACAAGAGTACTGGAAAATGTGAAATGTGTGAATTGTGAAAAGAACGACACGAGAAAGTTTGAAATCAAAGTAACAGAATACGTACAGACAAAGAATATGTCACTTGGAACACCGAAAATGAGCACTTTCTTTGATTTATTAGTAAGTTTTTTCAAACTATCTGCAGTTGAAAGACATTCCCCTTCTTCCAGGAAGATGGCAACTTGGAATTGTTAATTGAGTATGAATTCGATAAAACAACACGATTCGGATTCTTGAAAGAAGCACAAAAAGGAGATACGACATTCTTGAAGGTCCAGATATTCACCGGACTTTGTGGACCTAGTTGTTTACCGCACATTCATAATAATGGTAGTTTTTCCCGACAAAAGTGTCATATTTATCAATTTTTTTACAGCTAGTATCGGATTGGCTGGATCATGTGCACAATATTCAATGACTGATGGATGGGGTGGAAGTGCACGAAGTATGGCATGTCAAGTGCCATCCTCCTCCTATCGATCACTATTCTTGCCATTCATCCTGTTTGGTCTTGGTAGAAGTCCAAATTTTGTTGATGAGGTAAACTATCAATAGTTTTGTCATCTCATTTGTTTTGTTTTTCAGCTCAATGTAGCAGTGCCAAGATATGCGGAAAATAAAGAAGATTGGAGGCATACGTTGAAACAAATTGTGCCGAATTCCCGACTCATTATCTTGCCACCAACAGGCGCATATTCACACTGGATTACGACACTTTATGTGACACCATCTCAATTGGTTTTACAGGTTTGCATTAGTTATGACTTCTCACATGAAACTTACTTTTTTCAGAGTCTTGGTGTAATGGCGTCAGTTTGTATGATGTTGCTCATTGTCGTCGTCTTTTTGCATTATCGAGAAAAGAAAGAAGATCGATACGAAAGGCAGCAACAATCGCATCGATTCCATTTTGATGCCATGTAAATTTCCCATTTTTCTTCATTTCATCTGGTCAATATTCCCCCTTTTTCATATATATGTGCACACGGGTTCTAACTTCTGTCTTCTTTCCCCCCTTGCTAATTGTTGTATAGTAGTTCATAATTTCTACAAACGAAATGTGTATTTTCCTGTGATTCAAATTCTTCGATCATTTTACTTTTACTAGCTTTATTAGCCATAATTTATCATTAACGTTTCGTTTCTCGATAATGAATTTTTTCATTTCTTATATTTTTACACTATGATTAGTCCGAAAGATGATGTGGATATTGAAAAACAACAAACACAGGTAATATCAGTCTGATAAAGTCATATAGTTATATTTTCAGGTCCAAAAGTTTTCAATAAGAGACCGGTGCAGGCAACTATTTGCAGAATATTGGAATCCGATTCAATTGTATGTTTCTTCCTTCAATATTCCTTTTTATCAAATCAATTTTCAGATATTTCATGTCATTCCCAATTCCAATATACTTGTGGGATAATCGAGAATATCGGTAAGCACAACACAACTTATTTATCAAAATAACTTTATTTTCAGAGCCGCCGTTCAGGGAATTGTTGTTGATGATAAGCCGGATCCGTTGCCAATTCAACAAAAAGTATTAATTATTCTTCAAGAACAGCCATTTGAATAAATTTGTTGATTTTATTTGCATTTTTGCTTGTCTTTTTCGGTATTTTCGCCAGTAATTATCGCTTTTTAACTTTAAATGTTGCATATGTTGAAGTTTAACTTTAGAATGGATGAGGATAAGTTAGAAGGAACAATCAAGAATATTCTCGAGCAAAAGTCGTTGAAATGGATTTTTGTTGGTGGGAAAGGAGGTGTTGGAAAGACAACATGCAGGTAATTTCCTGAAAATGAAATAGACGAGAGCCCATAACCTTTTTAGTTGCTCATTGGCATCACAATTGTCAAAAGTTCGTGAGCGTGTCCTCCTGATTTCGACTGATCCGGCTCATAATATTTCTGATGCATTCGCACAGAAGTTCACCAAACAACCAACACTTGTCAATGGTTTCACCAATTTGTTAGCGATGGAAATCGATTCGAATCCGAGTGGTGACGGAACTGAATTGTCCGGATTGGATGAGATGCTTCAGAATGCTGCTCAAAATGGTAAGCGATAAATAAAGAGCATAGTTTTTATTCCTGTGAGGTACTGATTCAGCTGGTGCCGGAAATGGTTTCTCGATGGGCAAGGATTTGATCCAAAATGTCGCCGGTGGACTTCCTGGTATTGATGAGGCGATGAGTTTTGGAGAAATGCTCAAGTAAGTCTATTTTCCTATTGTATTACTTACCACAATATTACTTTCAGATTGATAGATTCTCTCGATTTCGATGTCGTTGTTTTCGACACAGCACCAACTGGTCACACCCTTCGACTTCTTCAATTCCCGACAGTTCTCGAGAAAGTGTTCACCAAAATATTGTCACTTCAAGGAATGTTCGGTCCGATGATCAATCAATTCTCCGGAATGATGGGAATGAATGGTGCATCGATGGGTGAAATGGTCGAGAAAATGAATTCGACACTTGAAATGGTGAAGAAGATGAATTCACAATTCAAAGATCCAGTAAGTTGCTGCTTTTTTTTGAAATTCGATTGAACTGGTTTTTTAGAACTTCACAACATTCGTATGTGTTTGCATCGCCGAATTCCTGTCACTTTATGAAACTGAGCGATTGATTCAAGAATTGACGAAACAATCGATTGATACGCATAATATTATTGTGAATCAACTTCTGTTCCCGGATAAGGATGAACAAGGAAATATCACTTGTAGAAAGTGCAAATCGAGAGCTGGAATCCAGGCAAAATATTTGGAAGAGGTGATATTTGAATTATTTTGATAGATATAATCAACTATTTACAGATCGATGAGCTTTATGAAGATTTCCACGTCACAAAGCTGCCATTGTTGGAGAGCGAAGTGCGCGGAGCTGAACAAATCCTAAAGTTCAGCGAACGATTGGCCGATTCGTCACTTAATCAGATATGAATGTCTCTATTTATCGATATCAAATATATATTTATTGTGTTCGATCACTTGTTTTGTCATTGCATTTGTCTCGTTATTTCTACAGGGAAAATTTCAGATGGTTTTAATATTTGATTGGAGAGAAATAAATGTCTGATTTTTATTATACTATTAGGTGTCCGAAACTCCCGAAAACTCTTCGCGCGCGCAGTTGTAATGAAATTTTGGGAACAGAAGGAAGAAAATACAGATATTTGACAATTTCATTTCGAACAATACACAAACGTGGTCGGTTCAGCTTTCGTCAGTCGATTCTCCGGTTATTGTGGTGTCGCCAATCTTTACATTGTTCCAGTCCTACAATTCCTTATCATTATCATATCACTCTTATCACTCTTACTTGTATAGTCAGACAACCAATCGCTTTTCCATCCATTCGAACTGTCTTCTCATTGAATAATACTGCAAAATATTGGCTCAACAATAGATCTTGTCCGGCCAATCTCTTCATCGGATGATAGACAAGTATCTGCTGTAGTATCTTCACCGACTCAATCATATCCTTCTTTCCAATCATCTAAAATCAATCACTATCAGTTATCACTCTATCACCGAATCACTTACATCATTAAACATTGCCGTTTTCCTATCTTTCGAATTTTTCGATTTTTCATTCGTCATAAATTCAAAATTATTGAATTCCGATGGATGATCATCGTATGATTGTGCAATCTCGTGATACTTGGCATCATTTATATTCATTGCTTTCCGTTCATCGGCCGTCGGCTTTCCCAGCAGTTCGAATATTTGTTCGCATTGATTGCTCGAATTGCGACCAGCCAGGAATACTCCGCCCTTCAACAACTCGGCCAATACACATCCACATGACCAGATGTCTGAAATTACAGTTCAATTGTAGTTGTATATACCTAATACTAACCTATCTCCGATCCATAGTGTCTTGACTCGAGTAGCAGTTCCGGTGGCCTATAGTATCTCGTGACATGATAACTCGGTTGCGCAGTTTTCCTCGTTTGTATTGCCGATGATCCAAAATCCGAGATCTTCAATAGCCCGCTTTCTGCATCATACAACAAGTTTTGCGGCTTGATGTCACGATGGGAGATTTCCATCTGTAAATATATTCCATATAAACCTAATCCTATCCTATCAACATACCCTCTGCAAATGGAACTGTCCTCTAAACAGCTGCCACGTGATCAATTTCACTTCAATTATATCAATTCTCCTTGATAGTTGCTTCAAATATTGGTGCAAATTGAGTGGCACATATTCGAAAATCAGTCCCAGACATACTCGACCATCATGATCCTTCTGATAGCTATACAATAATCGAACGATATTCTTATGCTTGAGTCGATTGAGTTTGCCCAATATGCGTACCTAGATACATCTCTTATCACTTATCCTTATCACTATTATCACTAACCTCCAATGGTTCTCCCTTTTTACGTGGCCACGTCTTCTTCACAACAATCTCTTGTTTGTGTAGAGATTCGGTTTGGGCGACTCCTCGATATACATTGCTGAATGCTCCAGATGCGAATAGATTCATCTCTTGTAGATGTAACTTTGTTGGTCGTCCATCTTCGACTCGATCTGCCACTATTTCATCTGATGTCCGGTACAAGTTTGGCATTTTGTTATATTCTTGTCGTTTGAGTGAGTGTAGAATACTAGTAGGAATGATTTGATGGAGGCATATTCAAGTTACATCGACATAAGGATATATAGGTTACGGTAAAGGGTCACGTTTGTTTATTTTTTTGTTTTCTATTTATGCAACATTTTAACCTCGGATAAGAAGCTCATTCTCCTATCATTTTCTTCTGATATTCTCATGATATTCTTCTGAAATCATATTCAATAACTTCCCTACCTACATGTTAAGGCCTCCTACATTAACACCATTCATAATAAGTATATTTAAGTTTATATTACTCGTAAATCTACACCTTTGTGTGGAATCGAGGCACAATTCTTATACGTTCAGTATTTTTTCTATTCGTTTTATATATTTTGTATTTGTCGATACACGACCTTACGACTCAAAAGGGGCGTGGCTTATTTGTTCGTAATTACCGTATTTCCTCGAATAGAATGGCACTGCAAACACTGCCGGAGAATGATAATATCTCGGAATCTAGCACAGTTATCAAAAAGTTGTCAACAGCAAACTTGTAGCTGAAGTTTTGATCTACAAATCTGCAGTTGACCACTTTTTGATACCTCTTCTAGATTTCGAGATATTAGCATTATACGGCAGCGTTTGCAGTGCCGCTCTATTTCAGGGAATACGGTAACATTTGGCATGGTTAATACCCTCTCCATCTGCCGTGTCAATCGAGTGTACACCGCTGCCCGTCCATTTTTCCCTTCTCGGAGGAATAGTCTACCCACATAGTCCATTGCTACCAATATATACATATATATCGATCGTGTTGGTATCCCATATTCATCGACAACATGCCTTCACCTGATCTGAAGTTCAGTGATATAACAACCCATCAGGATATATCTGTTGCTCGAGCTGTATTCGAAACACTTCCACTTCTTTATCACAAAACAGATTCGACTTTTCATAAGTACTTTGAAGGATATTTATTGTAAGTATTCATGGCAAATATTACTATTTTTTCAATAATTTCAGAAAAATTGAAGTAACAAGAAATGGATTGATAGTATCGAGACGGATCGAAGAAGCGAATGAGCCATTATCGTTCACATTTATATCATGTCGATTTGATGAGCAAAACAGATCAGTCGATGATATAATGGGAGGCGGAGAATTTAGAGGATTGACAAATTACGAAAGATCAGTATCAGTCGATGGATATCAATCATTTCATATCAGCTTCCCACATGATAATTACCATTGTGGATATTTATCGTTTATTTTCGCAAGCGTTGTTAAAAGATGGCAGTTACATGCCCGATTACCTGATGAACCAGGCGAAGGGTTTGCGATGTTGAAGTGTGGTGATGCTGGAAGTATGAGGATTCATAAACAGGTGATTTGATAAATTGATAATAATGATATAATGATAATTGCTAGACACTATCATCACAATGTGATTATTTCAAACAATTATTCGATGGAGAAGAAAGAGATGAATATGAAATAGATGTTGATTATTTTGATATGATTGAAGTAATATACTCGATATATCCAGTTAATCGACCAATTCGGAGTTAGTTGTTATCATTTGATTATCATATTTATATCAAATTCAGATGGTATCACATATGGTGCAAAGAATATCACAACAATTAAAATGTATCAAATTGGCTGATATGTGTGATAACTATATCCAAACAATTAGAGATATGGATCCATTGGAAGCATCATTTATTGCATTTGAAGGAAATGTATTAGAAGAAGCTGTATGTTGATTATATTGATAAGAGTGATAAGAGTGATTATAGACATTATATATTGATTACAAGAATCGAGATGATATCAACTTACAAGAGGAGTTTGAAAGATCAAGCAGAAGGAATGAATCGTATGACAGAGAGTTTTATGTTGATATCAAGGAACTCTAACCAAAAATAATGTTGTAATTCTTTTTCGTTATCCTCTAATTATAGCCATTTCATTGAATAAGTATCCACTATTTTTTTCGAACATTAATACAATTTTTATAAAGATATTCATATTCCCATAACATCGTTTTTCATATGCGAATATAGAAATAACACAAAAGAGTACCAGAACTTTGACTCAAAATATGTAAGCTAATGGGAGTCGTCGGCAAAAAATGACAACTGTTTTTGAAGCCTTGCTAGCTCGATTGCCAATTTTATTATCGAACCTATCAATCATGAATTGTTCACAGAATGATTTTTCCGTCAATACTATCTATTGTCTTGTGGAGCAGTCGGTTCGAGAATATTCCTACCAGCCTCTCATACTGGATCCCCGAGGAACATGGTTAGTCAGTATCAGGATGCGATGGCAGTCGTGGCCAAGTTTGGAAAACCTGACTACTTTATAACAATGACATGCAATCCAAAATGGAAAGAAATCCAAGAGAACTTGATGGAAAACCAAAGTGCCAGCGATCGACCGGATTTGGTGGCAAGAGTCTTCAACATGAAACTGAGTGCCCTATGCAATGATCTTTTCAAGAAGAAAGTGTTTGGAGAAGTAGCTGCTCACATTTATGTGATCGAATTCCAAAAGCGAGGTCTACCACATGCACACATGCTCATTATAATGAAGTCAGGCTCAAAACCAAGGTATGATGAACCAAAACAGTTCTTGGCCAATCTAACATATTACAGAACATCTGCCGACGTAGACAAGATCATTTCGGCTGAGTTGCCTGACAAACAAGCTGATCCACTGCTTTGGGATATCGTCACAACAACAATGATGCATCGCCCATGTGGTATACACAACCCAAATGCACCATGCACCGACAAGAAGTTGAAATGCAACAAAAACTTCCCCAAAGACTTTCGTGATGCAACATCGGTTGATGTCGACGGTTTTCCGTTGTATAGAAGGCGCAGCGACGGGAAACAAGTTCAATCGAAGCATACATGGCTTGACAATCGGCATGTTGTTCCATATAATCGATGGCTTCTTCTTCGTTACAACTGTCATATCAATGTTGAAGTATGTGGTGCTGTATCCGCCATCAAGTACCTATACAAGTACGTATACAACAACACGTGCCGCCGTTCGGATCCACACAGATGCTTCAGGAGCTCGACATGAAGTTATTGATGAAATTGACTCATATCTCGACACAAGATATGTTTGCCCTCCAGAAGCGATGCACCATTTGTATTCGTTCAAAATGTCGGATCGCAGTATTGCAGTGGAGCAACTGAAAGTTCATTTGCCAGATGCCCAAGGAGTCGTGTTCAAGAAAGGACAAGAAGCCGACGCAGTTCAGCAATCGGAAATGAGAACAACCACTCTCACTGCATTTTTCGCCATCAACAAAAGGTGCTCTGATGCTGTTAATTTGGATGGATCGTTTCCTGCTGAATTGGTTGATTCCCGGAACTACTGCTATCATGAAATGCCGGAGCACTTCACATTCGCTGCCAAAGATGGATGGAAGCCTAGGAAGACAAGCCGATATGCGATTGGTCGGATGCACTTTGTGTCACCGCGTGATCGAGAAAGGTTCGCATTGAGACTTCTGTTGCTGTACACCAAAGGCCCAACATCATTCGATGATCTGTTGACGGTCGGAGACCAGAAGTTTGATACATTCGTTGAAGCCGCCCGTGAAGCTGGACATCTGAAGGATGACACATTCTACGAGTCGTCTCTCCAGGAAGCTGCAGGATTCCATTCGGCCAACCAACTTCGAGGATTTTTTGCCACTTTGTTGCTGTATGGAGAGATTAACAATGGAGAGGTGTTGTGGTGGAGATTCCTGGATGACTTCTGTGAGGATTATGAACATCATGGCTATCCAAGAGATCAAGCTGAATCATTGGCGTACTACGACATCTATGATCGGATGGATGCAATGAAAGAAGACCTGAGGAAATGGATAGATCTCCCATATATTCGTGTGAGACCGGACGGCAATGATATCGACATCGACTACGCTCAATGTGAAGCTGAAGGTGTTACCATGAGGGAAAAGCTGACGAATGAACAGGAAACTGTGGTTGGCGCTGTTCTCGATGCCCTAAATGGATCCGGAGGAACATTCTTTGTGGATGGACCAGGTGGAAGTGGAAAAACATTCGTATACAACTGCTTGGCGAACATTGCTCAAGGAATGAAGAAGAAGATATTGTGCATTGCATGGACTGGAATAGCAGCCTCACTCCTTCCCAATGGCCGCACTGTTGCATCAGCATTCCGATTGAACATCAAAGGAGGTTGTCGCACAGCATCTATCAATTTCCGATCACTTGAAGCTAAGAGATTGTCAGATGTGGATCTAATTTTGTGGGATGAAGCACCAATGTCACCGAAAGCATCCTTGGAAGCAGTTGATCAATTCTTTCGTGATGTGATGGATGACAGTCGCCCGTTTGGTGGAAAAGTGATCGTTCTTGGTGGAGATTTTCGACAAGTGTTGCCAGTCATGGATAAAGGAGGTGTAGATGAACAAGTTGCCAACAGCATCAAGAAATCAACTTTGTGGCCACTTTTCAAGACGATTCGCCTCACCAGCAACATGCGGCTTACTGGAATTCAAGGAGAATGGAAGAACGAGCTCCTATCAATCGGAGATGGAAATCGAGGGAACCCAACGACTGGAAGTATGGAAGTGCCGGATGAGATGAAGTGCGTTGGCGATTTGGCAGATGAAGTATTTGGCGGTGTTCTTGATAATGCGACCGACGTTGAAGAATTCTCAAAACGTGCCATTCTCACTCCACGGAACAAAGAAGCTCTTCAAATCAACAACTATATTCTCACGAAATTGCCTGGAGAAGAAAAAGTGTACAAGTCGTTGGATGAGATTGCGTCGAAGGAAGATGGAGGTGTTCTTTCAAATGCCAATAACTTCACAACCGAGTTCCTCAATCAGATGACACCATCGGGAATGCCACCTCATAAACTGCATTTGAAGAAAGGAGCTATCATCATGTTGCTGAGAAACTTGGATGTCAAAAGCTCATTGTGCAATGGTACAAGGTTCATAGTGGAGGAAATGGGAATGAAGGTATTTTCTGATGTCATAACTCCCATCCAATTACTGATTTACAGGTGCTGCAATGCAAATTTGTTGGAGGTCCAAGACAAGGAGAATCAGTGCTTCTGCCCCGTATCAAACTCAACTACGAACAAAACTTGCCCTTCACTCTTTCTCGCCTCCAATTTCCCGTCCGTCTATCATTTGCTATGACGATCAACAAGAGCCAGGGACAGACTTTCGATAGAATTGGACTTCAGTTGGACGAGCCAATATTTTCCCATGGACAGCTGTATGTTGCTCTCTCCCGTACTAGAACAAAGGAAGGAATCCGAATTGATTCGCCATCAGGATTGATGAATAATATAGTTTTTAAAGATGTTCTGTGATTTTAATTATTCGAATTGATGTTTGTTTTTTCTTTTTATCAAATGAATTGAGTTGTTATTAAGTTTATGTTGACTTCATTGTGTAGCCTGTTTCAAATCTCATTGAAAACGATTCCAATAACCAACTAAACCAGAAGGAAGTGACGGCGGTAGCCGTCACGAACCTTCTGGTATAGAAATAACACAAAAGAGTACCAGAACTTTGACTCAAAATATGTAAGCTAATGGGAGTCGTCGGCAAAAAATGACAACTGTTTTTGAAGCCTTGCTAGCTCGATTGCCAATTTTATTATCGAACCTATCAATCATGAATTGTTCACAGAATGATTTTTCCGTCAATACTATCTATTGTCTTGTGAATTGATGTGTCATTTTCTGTTGACTCTTCTATGAGAAAACCCCACGAAATAGGGGTCACCTTTGCCGCGCCCGTTTTTATTAGAATATTGGTGTATATCAGGATTGTAGTGGATAGTCACTGCCTTATTGACCCACCTTCTTTTCCCTTTTTCTACGTCATCTACAGTTCAATCGATACATAATGAAAATATCGGTATATAATACTCCTAGAGCACTAGTCATGGAATATCTGAATAATTCCACTGACTTCCATTTGGTTAGACCCGAGCTGAATGGATATACTTTTGTATGCGGAGAATGGTTATCACCTATATGGATGGAACGAGCAATTGCTGATAAAGCTGGTAGAGAAGCATATTTGGAGAGGGACGACGACCGATATTTTGACAATTACTGTTTGAGTAGCATGGAGGAGGTGCGTGCTAACTTAGGGATAATGATCAGTGATAGATTACTGATACGTCAGTTGAAAAATGATATCATAGATGCTTACAGATAGATGTTGATGAACGATTAGAGGAAACACTTGGTGGATGTTTATTCAAATTATCAACAAAATCAACAGATAAATTGAATTATGTTGATATGAGTGAGTGATAAGTTATCACTATCAGAATATGATGATTATTGCAGAGGAAGGTGATTTGTATGAATTTATGCTAATAATATTGTTAGAAGAGACAAGAACGAACTGGATTAAATGGGAAGGTAAGGAGAAGCTGGAGTTTAGGATATTAGATATAGATGGATTGGCAAGGATGTATGTGAAAGTGAATAGGATAAGAACAGGGAAGGAATCGATGATTGTTAGATGGATGTTGGCTGGATATTGTAATATTAATATACTTGAAAATGTTGGTTACATTGATATATTAATTATTTGTATCATATACTTAGGTCGATGAGTTGCACTATAGATTCAATCGAGAATGGTACGAGAAGGAGATAAAGAAGGAGAAGGAGTTTGTTGATATTGACTATATTGAGGAAGTTGAGAGGAGTAAGATACTGTATCCTGAGTATGTATAACATGTATTATGGAATAAAATCTTTATTGCTTCAAATAAAAGTGTATTATGGTTTTGGCCCATCTCGAACTTTTGCGAGTTTGCTGAAATGACTGGAGTTAAACCTATTCTCTGCTATCCTTCTTACTTGCATGTCTCCCGATGTACACATCCTTGATCCTTATTACTGCTCAAAAACACGAATCCCTCCTTGCAAACACATGCTGGTGGACCACATCGGAGAGAGAAACAAGCAGATACCTAGTATCATCAATCACTGATATATTGATAAGCCTATCATACTGTTAAATAGTTATCACAACTCTTATCGGGGCAGACATTTGAACACTCTTTGAATATCGCATTCTTGGGACAACCGGATGAATGGACTTCGCGTTTGATGATTGAGGAAGTGGCTGGAATAGGAAGGATAGGTTAAGGAGATAGAGATGGAATATACCTGATGATAGGAGGAATAGAAATAGAAGAGTTTTGAAGAAGAAGAACATATTGATGAGTGAAATGATGGAAGAAGAAATGGGAAGGGAAAATGAGAAGAGAGAAGAGAAATGTTGATGAATTGGTTTGTTATTCTTTGTGTAAAGAAATGGGAAAAAAACGGAAAAAGTGTACTTTTCATGATGATAAACAACACTATGAGTCACTTCTCTTCTGATATCCAGGAGCTTTTTATGAAAGCTTTTGCACCTACAGTAGAGCTCAAAAGTTGATGTTCTGATGATCGTGTCTACTGTTCAACAGTTATCACAACTTTTATCCAAGCACACCTGATTTGTTGATATCCGTGATGATATTCCAAAATCCTTCTGGGGTTTCAAACGCATGAACTTGTGAAAAAGTTTATTCGGATGAGGTTAAACAATGGAAATGGGAAACTTTGAAATAAGGATGATCAGCTTTTCTTAAATTTGATTGTATAAATGTTTCTAGATACTATCAATGTATCTATCTAAAAAGATTTTCAGAACAAACAATTTAGTTAGAGCCGAACAGCGCTCGAAATACGGTAGGTACCATGAATCATGCTATAAAGCATGGGATGACGGTTTTTATTTGAAATTTCAGTAATATATTCTGACAATTTACTGCTGATTTCAGCTTTCAAGGGTACTGTAGCATACTGTAGAGCACTCGGTTACAGATAATGAAATTTAAATGGCGTTTTCAAAAAAAACGTTTTATTAAAATCAAAGCTATCTATATAGGTTGGAAGCAAAACAACAGGATGAAGCATACTTGGAGATTCGAAAGCGTGAAATCTTGAGAACAATCAAGCCGACAAACGCGGCATTCGATGTTGGGAAGTTTGATGAGAAGTTTCCACGTGATAAGATTGCTGTCAATCCGGATGATCCGAAGTTTGAGTTTGGTCGCAATATGTCCAATTACCTTAAAATGCGTCGGGATCCTCGTTATGCGGTTTGGCCGGGAAAACCGAAGAAACTTGCACCGAAGACACAAACAGTGACGTTGACGGTTGAAAAAGGAAAAGGGACAACAACAACAACAGCGACGAAGAAGGAGGAGAAGGTGGTGAAGAATACGAAGGATTTCAAGAAGGCGATCGAAAACAATTTGAAAGCGTTTCAAGATGATAATAATGAGGAAGAGGATATGGAGAGAAAGAAGGAAGCATATAAGTTTTTGGATAAAGAGGAAGTTGATAAAAAGATACAATATACATTGAATGCATTGCATAACAATAAAGCATTTTGGTTGGATGCTGATCCAGCACCAGAAAATGAGGAGGATACTGTAGTTGATGCGAATATGGTAGCGGAATATGCGAAGAAGGCGGAGAATGAGAGGTCAAAGACGTTTGATAGGAAGGAGTTTCATGTATGGGGACCATTGCCACAATTGGCGACGAATTTAGAGCACTTTGCGAAGAAGTGAGCGAAGAGTTTTCAATTATTGTGATAATGAGGAATGGTTTACAGAAAAGTGGTGATTGAAAACACATTGAACTCGATTGTTGCATCAACGGCAACGATTGAGAAGGAGAGGATAACTCGACACCGGCTAAAGTGTCGTTCAATACGAGAACCAACTTCATTACATATGTGATGGAAACTGTGCCAGTTCAAAAGACGGCAATTGAGAAGGGCAAATTGGGGAATCATGTGAAAAAACCAACCATTGGTGTTGAATAAATTATTATTAAATTTTCTTTGTTACATCGCACATCTCATCTTTCATCGAATTTTTGTCTTGACCGATCGAAATATAAAATCGGTTTATTTTCAGTCAATAAAACGTATTCTACCAGCCTGCCAAATACATCAAATGTAATCAAAATGCAAATAAAAGCACACATTATATGCTCCGAGAGCACATGCAAAATAGGCGGGGGATTATAGGATACAAAAGATAAAGAACTCGAATCGATGAGAAGCTATAAAGGCAACATTGTATAAGAGAAATTGGAAGTTTGGCAACTATGTGTCTAGTGGATAATAAGAATATAAAATGACATATTTCCACAATAAAGTTATACAGATAATTTGATGAAAAATTGTGAATCAGAAAGATGATAGAGAAGAAAAAACTAGAATAAAACATTGAGATCGAGTTGGACATAACTGGAAAAGTTTGCAAATTATTGTCTAGATGGAACTCCGCCGGTTATTGCACCACTATCCATCAAAATCGAATGGAATTGTTTCATATGAACTTCGACATAATCTTGGAAGAAATCCACATTTCTTGGTGATATCTGAAAATAACATATTTAAGAGAAACAAACAAACTTTCATATTTACCTGGCTCTTAATCTCGTGTACAGCTTCACTGAGTGACATCAAATCAGTGGCTGATATCTTTTGTGTTCCCATTGTTCGAACTTGAAGAAGTGCGGCAGTGAGTGCTTGAATCAGTGTGAGCGCATGGACATTATCAACATTCAGTCCTGGAACTTTGATTGCTCATTAATGCTACCGTTTATTTATAACATACCTTGATTACAATGTTCCACGAATCTTCCAGCTTGTTGATAACACACTTTCCTAATTGCTTCTGGTTTCACTTTGTAGACATCACTGCTCGCAAAGTACATGTGATGATCTTGTATTCCAGTCATATTCATCTCAATATTCAAATTCACATGTTCCAAGTCAATCACACATCTCGCATATCTATCCTGTAAATTCGTTATCAAAAAGATATGAGCTACTGAATGATAATACTGTTACCTTGAAATCGTTTGCATATTCTTCAGCTGATAAGTTTGTCATTTCTGCTTCATTATTCATATCGGTCATTTGTTTCACAAGTCCCTTCTTCGATTCAATCAATTTTGTCAATTTGACCAGGTTTACCAAGAATTTTAGTGGGAAATTACCAACCATTTCTAAAAAATCATCATTTTAAATGCTTCTGATTACTATGAATACCTGGATTTCTAGCTTTCAACCGTTCATCATTCAACCCATTCAACGGTCCTCTTCTTTCCAATGATCTCTGAATCAGCTCATCTTTCACCAAATGTGGTCTATTCGCATCTCTAACAGCTGATACAAATGGTCGAACTCCAGTTGGCAACTTCGAATTGGCTTGTTCGATAAAATATGCAGTACTCAACAACTCGAGTTTTCCATCCAGAATGACTTCAGTATCTCGGATCAATGATGATGGTATATTTGGATTATCGAAACAAATACGATAACCACTTGGAATAACCGCATCGATCAATCCAGGATATATGCCATCCCATGGAAAACGAGTACGGGCAAATACACGATTACCGACGACCAACTGTTTTGGAAGTTTTGATGGCAAGTCTTTCAAATCTATTGATGGATCCTAAAATGTAATGGGTTTTACACTTTTTAAGTCTTTTTTTGGTTACATTCAAGTAGCTTCCTTCATAAACACTTCTAATTCTCATCCGCTTCTCTTCCAGATATAATCGTTCCTCTTCAAAAAATAAATCCGAACATCTTCTTGGTTTTCCTGAAAATATTAATTATAACCAATAACAACCTCTATTCTAACCTAAAAGCCGTCGAATAGCTCTCCACTCAATCCTATTTAACTTCCATGTCTTCAAATTTGGAAACGATTCTTGTAATATCGATGCGAATTCGTTTTCCTCCAGAAAAATTTGTTGATCGATGCCCGAATAGAAAAACTCGCACATGATGAATAAACGAGCTTTTTTGTATCTCAATATGTTGTATAATCTCTTCAAATTCGATCTCATGTATCTGCTAACATTGTTGTTCGCTCCTGTTTTATAGCTGAAAGTATTAGTTTTATTTCTTTCCATATTCAAATTAACTTACTTTGAAAACTGTTTCCTCATGTGATCTTGTTCTTCTTTTGTTGAGAATATATCTAAGAATGATTGCATATCCTCGTGTTCCTTTATTTCATCAAGTTCCGCTTGTGTCAATGCTCTTTTTGCTTTTGGTTCAGCATCCACTTTAGCTACTGTTGAATCAGATTCCTTGGATTTGGACGATCTTGGTGGTGACAATTGAATAGCTCGACGGGTTGAGCGACGTTCCGGCTGAATATTGCGAAGTTTCATTAAAGAATCAAGCTATTTGAAGTTACCACATATTCCAATGCACAGCTGGATGTTGCATAATGATCCTCGATTGCTGCCGTCGCTAGCTAAATATTAATTATTGAATATTTTTTAACTCCTAATTTTATGCTTACCAAACTAAGTCCAGTTGGTAACAATGGTCCACTTGTTGACGGAGAATCTGGCCTTGTCAAAATTTCATGGACCTCATTTAGCCCTGCTGGCAGCTTTGCTTTTCCATTGAGCCGTTTGATCGGTGATCTGAAGATTTGTTGGTTATTTATTCCTATTTTTGATAAAATCTTACTTTTTCGGCGATCCGCCTAACGCTCTTTTGAGTTTCGATGGTGATGAGTGTTTCTTTGTTGGTGAAGATTCGTCATTTCTATACCTTTTCGGGAGTTTTGAATTCTCACGAAGTCGGTATGGCGAGTTGTTTCTATCCTAAAAATGATACATTTCAAATTTTCCCATAAATCAATAGTTGTTACTTACCCCTTCTGGTGGATCCGATGGCACTTTCCTTCTCGGACTCCTCCCTGACGACATTTCAATCTAAAAATAATATTTTTGTAAAATTTTTCGGCAAAAGTTGTTCAAAAGTCACGAGAATCGAATGTAATCCTAGACCGAAATAAAAAACTTTGAACTGGCGGGTTTTTCTGGCACAAATAAATGATTTTCAAACACATGAGTCGGTCTCGCAACGACTTGCCCGCCAAACGAACGAGGACACTGTCAGTGGTAGAAGACAGTGTAGAAGTAGAGGAGGGCTGAGAGAAGTGACGAGGCAACGAAAAGATGTACAGGAGACGGCGAAGGACGGGAAAAAAGAGGGGAAGAATGAGGAAAGACAGGAAAAAAGAAGGAAAGAATTGGTGTGGTGGGGACATGTGTGCAATCTGCGAAATGTCGTGACATTCCCCTTACGGATAATGGTTTCGCCTTCATTTTTTTGCATTAATCATTGTTGAAATCGATTGAATCGATTATCTGATGTTTATGTTTATGAAATAACGACTCGAAAGTCATGTGGAACTTTTCATGTTCGCATTTTTATCAATTGCCTATTATTTTGTGTTTTTTCGACTAAAACGTTTCGCATCGAAATAATATTGATAATTTGAGTGGTTTTCAATGATTTACCGCTAATGATGTTAGAAATTCAGAAAAAAACTGCAAAATTGTTTCAAAAATAATAAATATTTCCAAAAAAAATTTGAGATCTACTGTAAATCGTCCAAAATATCAATTTTACACTTGCGCCTTTAAATTACCAGTAGTTCAGTGCGAGACCCTTTCATTCCATTATTCAACCCTCCTTTAATTTTGAAATTTTGAAAAAACACCAAAGAACGCACGAAAGTCGTATTTTTTCTTAATTTTCAAAGAAGTTCATCAAAAACCGGTTGACGTTTAAAATCGTAACACATCTCATCTTTTGACGTATCCCCGATATGGTCGTTCATCGATGAATCGTCTATTTTTAATTTTTTTTCTTTTTCATCACTTCTTTTCACATCAACTGTTAATCAAGTTGACCTCTTGATTATCTTATCGATATCATTATTTTCAATTCTTATCACTCCGTTTACCCCCTTCCACTCCACAAATACACAATCAATTGCTCCATTTTTTTCGACATTAGATTTAGGCGTTTCAATTTTCTCCGAAAAAAACGCAATTCATTTTAGAAAAAAAACTTCATTTGTTAAAAAGTGAGTCACTTTCCTTTTCTTTCCTTTTAAAATCAATCAATTATTATTTGTTTTCGATATCTTTTTAACACTTTTTTCATCGTTTTCTGTCAAGATACCTATTCAAACAGACCGTTTTTTTTCGTCAAACACTCCGTTTTTTGCCCATCTAAAACAGGTTTTGGAAAAGCGAACATATGTAGAAACATTAAAAAGATGAGAAGTATACATCTTCATTCTTATGTTTTCGTTTCCGTTTTCACTAATTATTACTTAACAAATAGCATAATTCCCCAAAAAAATAGACGATTTGTTCAAAAATAGCAAACATGCTTCCCTCAAAGTGATGCATAATAATAAAAAAACACAATTTCAAGCTGTTTCGCAATCATTTCTTTCCGAAACTTCCGCTGGATATTGATTTGTTCATGTTTGCTGATATTGCCAACACATCGATGTGGTTATTGAATTTCCTCGTTTTTTCATAAACAATTATTTTCGTCACTCTTCAGAGCGCTTGACTCATGTATTTCGTGCAACTTTTTCCAATTGTTTCGTCTAAATGATTCACTTCTCTGTAATTTCTTCACTTTTCTCGTCTCTCTTCTTCTCATTGCTCCCTTTTCCATGCATCCCCCTCCTAAGCCCATGTCCCTCCTCCTTGCTCATTCTCCGTTTTCCCCATGCTATTCCCCTTCATTCCTTCTTCTCTGAGCTCAACAACATCAATATCTGGTTTTCGGTTTTCAGTTGCTCCTCATTTTTATTCGCTCTTTCCTTATTCGCGATTTTCATCCAAATATCGTTTCAGATACATAATGGGTGATTATGTGGTCCCGGGAGAGGAGCCGCCACAGCCCGGTATTTACCGGAGTGAGCAAATGTGCCTGGCTCAATTGTATTTACAATCGGACGCCTCCTATCAATGTGTTGCCGAGTTGGGCGAACTCGGATTGGTTCAATTCAGAGATGTAAGTCATTAGGTGTTTTTATATAATGTTTATATTGTCATAATTACAGTTAAACCCGGATGTGAGCTCATTCCAACGAAAGTATGTGAACGAAGTTCGACGATGCGATGAAATGGAGAGGAAATTGAGTAAGTTCTGAGGAAACACTATTTATAAATTTATTTATTTCCAGGATTCTTGGAGCGCGAAATTAAGAAAGACCAAATTCCGATGCTTGACACTGGTGAGAATCCAGATGCACCATTGCCAAGAGAAATGATTGATTTGGAGGTAAATATAATGAATATATCCAATTATGAACCATCCAAATTGCAGGCAACGTTCGAAAAACTGGAGAACGAGTTGAGAGAAGTCAACAAGAACGAGGAAACATTGAAGAAAAATTTCTCGGAATTGACTGAGTTGAAGCATATTCTGCGAAAAACTCAAACATTTTTCGAAGAGGTGAGTTGACAAGTTTTCGATGAAACATCTGACAATTAATCTTGATTTTTGTTTTTGAAATAGACTCAACATTCACGAAAATTTGTCGTTTCTTTTCTTCTAATTCTCACTAAACATCTTGTATTCTCTAACAAAACACCTTTCTTTCGTTTTTTGCATGGTTTTTCACCAGTTTTTCAATCAAAATTTTCGAAAACTTCGCTTCCATAGCTATCGAATTCGCTCCAAATTTAGTTGCTTTTCTATGAAACATAGTTAGTAACCTATATATTGTGCTGTAAAAATGATGTTTGTTGTTTGTTTTCGTGAATAACACCGAAATAGTGTGTAGTTATTTATTGAAATATTGGCGAAATGGCAGGTTGACCATGATCGATGGCGAATGCTCGAAGGAGGACGACGTGGTCGATCAGAAGAGCCAGAAGATGAGCGACCACTTATTGATATTGGTGATTCAGATGATATTCATCGATTGGCACCTAGTGCAGCAATGAGTATGCTTAGACTCGGGTACGTATCGTATTGAAAATGATGATGATGCTGAAAAAGAGAGAAAGATGTCGTTTCCACCACACATTCATTCTATATGCACTCTTCCGTATTGTCTTGTTTTTGTGCTTGTCCTCTTCTATTTCCTTATTTCCTCTTCCCCGATTCCTTCTTCATCCTCTCTTTACTCCATTTTTCTTATACATGTTCTCAAACTAACACAGGCTGGAACTGGCGAATCGATTCTCCCTCAACCACCTGGTCAAACTGAATCGGAAGAAGGCGTTGAATTGACACAACAAGCGCCGGGAGGAGCAATGTTTGCGAATTTCGGGTGAGAATAAAACGGTTGAATGTGTTGATTGTGTGTGTTTTTGTATCACTTCTTGAACTTTTGCACCATCTTCTCTATCATTACTTCTTGTATCTATATATGTTGTGTTGTTGCTTTCAAGTGTTAGTTGAGTCGCTTTCATAGCAAAAGATTTGGATGAAAGAGTGTTGATCAACCGTGTGAATACAATGGGATATCACATGGTTGATCAACATAATAGTTAGAGAAATAATATGAATATTGTGTAGTTTTTTTTGATGTGCCTGTTGTTTTCTGCAGCACGAAGATCTGATCGCTTCATCGGCTGAGAATACGGCGATCGAGAATATGACGAGCGATGATGATGATGCGACACATCGGATCAATGATGCAATGTCGCCACTCAAACTACAATTACGGTATGAATGCTCGATTGGTCCATATCCCCGTCCTTTTCACTTGTCGTTTTAATTATTTTTCATTTTCAATATTGTCTACATGTGTGGTGCTCTTTTTCTTTGCATTCAGCATCATCGGAAGAAGACGACCCTTCACGATTCATTCATCTAATCCTTTTGATTCCAGATTTGTTGCCGGTGTTATTCAACGTGAACGCCTTCCGGCATTCGAACGTCTTCTCTGGCGTGCCTGTCGTGGTAATGTATTCCTCAGAACCAGCGAGATTGACGATGTGTTGAATGACACTGTTACTGGAGAGCCAGTCAACAAATGCGTCTTCATCATCTTCTTCCAAGGAGAACAACTCAAGACAAAGGTCAAGAAGATTTGTGAAGGGTGAGCAGATGAATTATCAGGTATCAATTAATGATTTATTTTCAGATTCCGAGCAACATTATATCCATGCCCAGACACTCCACAAGAAAGACGCGAAATGTCAATTGGTGTTATGACAAGAATCGAGGATTTGAAGACGGTATTGGGACAAACACAAGACCATCGTCATCGTGTATTGGTGGCCGCGTCGAAGAATGTTCGAATGTGGTTGACAAAAGTGAGGAAGATCAAATCGATCTATCACACACTCAATTTGTTCAATATTGATGTCACACAGGTTTGTCACTTCATTCATCTTTCATGAAAACAAATGAAACTATTTCAGAAGTGCTTGATTGCTGAAGTATGGTGCCCGATTTCCGAGCTAGATAGAATAAAGATGGCGTTGAAACGGGGAACGGTTAGTTATTACTGCTACTAGCTAATTCATAATTATATTTTTACAGGATGAAAGTGGGAGTCAAGTTCCGTCGATATTGAATAGAATGGAAACACATGAGGATCCACCAACATATAACAAGACAAACAAGTTTACCAAAGGGTTCCAGAACATTGTTGATGCTTATGGAATTGCAACATATCGAGAGATTAATCCAGGTATAATTCAATATTCTCTATTTTTATCATTCATTTTTTTCAGCTCCATACACGATGGTATCCTTCCCATTCTTGTTTGCCGTCATGTTTGGTGACATGGGACACGGTATCCTCATGCTCCTCGCTGCTCTTTTCTTCATTCTCAAAGAGAAACAATTGGAAGCGGCGAGAATCAAGGATGAGATCTTCCAGACATTCTTCGGTGGACGATACGTCATCTTCTTGATGGGCGCATTCTCGATCTATGCCGGATTCATGTACAATGATGTCTTCTCAAAAAGTATCAACATTTTCGGATCTGGATGGGCGAATGGAATTCCTTCTACAACACTCGATCAATTCGACAATGAGCATCAAATGATGATGACACCGGAGTCATCATTCAGTGGAGTACCATATCCAATTGGTGTTGATCCAGTATGGAATCTTGCTGAAGGAAACAAATTGTCATTCCTGAACTCAATGAAGATGAAAATGTCGGTGTTGTTTGGAATCGCTCAAATGACATTCGGTATCTTGCTATCATACCAAAACTATATGTAAGTTATCATTTATAGAACTACTCTTATCTCTTATCATTTCAGCTATTTCAAATCTGATCTCGATATCAAATACATGTTTATCCCTCAAATAGTCTTCCTTGCATCAATTTTCATGTATCTTTGCCTTCAAATCATTGCCAAATGGTTGTTCTTCGGAGCAGCTCCTGTAAGTTGATCTAAATTTGGCAATTGATATGGAATTGATTACAGGAGAGTAGTATCCTTGGATATAAATATCCTGGCTCAAATTGTGCCCCATCATTGCTCATTGGTCTTATCAATATGTTCATGATGAAATCAAGAAACGCTGGATTTGTAGATGATAAGGGAGAAGTATACGATCAATGTTATTTGAGTACTTGGTATCCAGGACAGGTAAGTGATAATATGATAGGGAAATTGATAAAGATCTGATGAAAACGAAAAGAACAGCAAAACAGACTAGGAGACAACTCAATAACAATAATCCGCAATTTTAGTCATTCTTCGAAACAATTTTTGTGTTGATCGCAATCGCGTGCGTACCGATTATGCTATTCGGAAAACCATATTTCTTGTGGAAAGAGGATAGAGAACGGCGCCAAGGTGGCCACCGTGAATTGGTGAGATATTTTGACAAAAAGCACGCTCGTTATCAGTGATCGTTTCAATTTTGTGTATTTTATTATTGTGGTGGTGATGGTATTTGTTGTTAAATTCGATTTTGTTAGCGTATAGCTATTATTTCGATTCAAAAGGACGCGGCGGAAGAAAACCCACAATTCCACACTATAACATACTAAATTGTTCACCTACATCACCTAAATTCACGGCATGATATTCCTTGTACCCGTATATATATTATTGTTATTGTTGTCTCCTCATTTTGCTCTTTTCGAACCATCAAATCGTTGTCAATTTCTCTTTCCCTTTCGGGTTTGAGAATTACACGATCCGGTTTGCAGAGTCCGATTGAGATGGTGTTGGTGATATTGGCTGTTGTTCAAGTACCGATTATGTTGTTCGCCAAACCATATTTCTTGTATAAAAGATCAAAAGAACAGACTAACTATCGTAATCTTCAAAATGCGCAGGTAAATGGATATTTATTGCATGTTTATTGTATCGTAATCATGTTGAAACTGTCCGTCCTTTACTGATAGTAATCGTCAATTTTCAGAGTGTTCGTGCTGATATCAACGGAGATGAAGCTGAAGTTGTTCATGCACCTGAACAACATCCAAAACCATCTGGTGGTGGACATGGACATGGTGATGGACCATTGGATATGGCTGATGTGATGGTTTATCAAGCGATTCACACAATTGAATTCGTTCTCGGATGTGTTTCCCATACTGCCTCATATCTTCGTCTTTGGGCTTTATCATTGGCTCATGCTCGTATGTTTATCCCTTGATATGATTTGATATCCATTATTTTTTTTCAGAATTATCTGATGTTCTATGGACCATGGTCTTCCGTCAAGCATTCCTTCTCGATGGATATTCGGGTGCCGTCGCCACATATGTCCTCTTCTTCATTTTCGGATCACTATCCGTCTTCATTTTGGTGTTGATGGAAGGACTTTCGGCATTCTTGCACGCACTTCGTCTTCATTGGTAATCATTTAATCAATCGTATTAACATAATAACCATAATTATAGGGTTGAATTCCAATCGAAGTTCTATGGTGGACATGGTTATGAATTCTCGCCATTCTCGTTTGAAAAGATCTTGGCTGAAGAACGTGAAGCCGAAGAGAATTTCTAAAACATTCTCAAATTTTTCAACGACAATCGATTTCATTAGTATTTTGTGTTGTGTTTGTCCATAGAGTATTCTTTCAATTTTTCATTCTTTCTCTCTCTTCCCGTTCCATTCTCTCATCATTTTTCGATGGTTTAATTCGCATTTTATAGACGCTGTCTCCTCCTTTCCCCATCCTTACCCAATTGCCCATATTGATTTGTGATAGCCGTTTTAGTCAATCTCTAATTTCATTCTTTCGATTATTATTTCCTTTTTTTCATTGTGTATTTATTTGTCTCCGTCATTCTGTATTCTATACAATTTACATGCGATATTCTTTTAAATTATTTCAATAGACATTGCTTATTTATTCGATTTAAAACATCACCCAACAACAACAAAAGAAAGATGAATATTTTCTACTTGCTCTCATTCCGCTTTTCTTCTATTAGATATGATTCTTCGATTGTCGGTCGAGTCTGGCTGTGCCACTAACCCCGTTGAATAAACATGTTGAATTTAAATTGTTGAAGAATATGACTAATAACAAAAGAATGGTTAAAACTAGGAACTACTGATATGGAATGAAAATGTGATACAGTTTATCAGTGAATCAGCCACTCTCTTGCCATGACAATATTCAAACCATTCGAAATACTCAAAACATCCACAAATGTGGCATGTATCTGGTTGAATGGTGATAGTCATTCGGAGAGAAAATGGTGGGATTCGATATGGAATGAGTCGAAATATCGATTGGCGACGGATGGAGCAGCTGATAGAATTGCACATAGGTTTGATTTGATAAATGATAAGGTAGTATCAATATAGGTTTAGGAAGAAGGAGTTGAAGACACCAATGGTTGTTTGTGGCGATTTCGATTCAGTTGGAAAAGTGGAAGTGCATAAGGAATCAGAGTAAATTGGTAGTTTATGATTTTATCAATTGTTATCATGTTATCAGAGTTATCCATCTACCGGACCAAGATAAGACAGATCTACACAAAACGATTGATTTGTGTATGGAACGACTCAAAAGTACTCAAGTAAGTATTTGATGTGCGCCTTTGCAGTATGCTGTACGGTTTAAAGGCACATATTGGTTCCATATGAAACCGATACTGTATATTCGTGACAAGACCCTTTTCAGTGGTCATTCGATGGAATAGTTATATTGGGAGGATTAAATGGCCGATTTGATCATACAATGAACACATTATCAGTTCTTGCCACATTTGCTGAAACACCGAGAATCACTGTTTTTGATGGACAAAACTTGGTGTTTGCCATTCCACAGGTACTCTATTATCAGCTTATCAATAGTATATCAGTATTTTGAAGGGATCATCACATATTCATGTAGAAATGGACAAATGTACAGGAATATGTGGAGTGATACCGATATGTCAGAGGGAAACAATTGTGTCGAGTAGTGGATTGAAGTGGGAATTAGGTTGGTTGAATTTTGTAGAAACTGGTATAAAGTGATTATAGATAAGTTGCCACTGGAATTCGGAAAACTGATAAGCTCATCAAATCAAATGATAAGTGATGTTATTGGTATTTCAACTAATTCGACTGTTATTTTTACTATTGAATTGAAATAAATCGTTGTTTTTGTTATTCAAAATGTTTCTCTTCCATTCAAATTGTTCGATATTCTACTTATTACTTTCCAAAAATTATAACTTTTCAAAAAATCCATCATTCAGAAATGATACTCCGTGCTAAACCTATCCTCTCCTTCGCCCGTTTATTTTCATCTGCCTCCTCCCCTCAAAAGTTTGATTTGATTGTGATTGGTGGTGGATCTGGTGGATTATCATGCTCCAAAACAGCGTAATCACCTTATCACTTTTCTTATCAGTTAATCATCACTTCCAGAGCTGATCTTGGTGCAAAAGTGGCGTTAATCGACGGAGTTGCTCCGTCACCAACTGGCACGAAATGGGGAATTGGTGGAACATGTGCGAATGTTGGATGTATTCCGAAGAAGTTGATGCATCATGCGGCAGTGATTGGAAGGGAATTGAGGCATGTGAAGAGATATGGATGGGAAGGAATTGAGGAGGAGAAGATGAGACATGATTGGAATCAGTTGGTGAAGGTGGTTGATGGAAGGATTAAGTCGAATAACTTTGTGTATCGAGTACAGTTGAATGAGAAGTTAGTTTTGAAATAAAAATTGAAAAAAACGGTCGCGACTTTAGGAAAATCAAGTATATCAATGGCTTTGCCGAGTTTGTGAATGATAACACTATCATGACAACTGGAGTTGATAAGAATAAGACACAGGTAAGCAGACTTAGCAAAATATCTTACAACGAACAAATTACAGACATATCTACAAGCACCAAGTATCGTAATATCAACTGGATTGAGACCAAGATATCCGAGAATCGAGGGATTTGAACATGGAATCACATCAGATGACCTGTTCACATTGAAAACTCCACCTGGGAAGACATTGGTAGTTGGTGGTGGATACGTTGCATTGGAATGTGCCGGTTTGTTATCAGATCTTAGTCATCCAGTAGATTTGTTGATTCGATCACAGCCATTGAAGGCATTTGATGAGGTATAATGGACTACTTCACAGAGTATTAAACGTATATCTTTTTAGGATTGCGTCGAAAAAGTTGTTGATTGTTTGGTAGATCATGATGTAAGAGTTCGACAAGGATATGAAGTTGAAAAAGTGTCACTTGATGATAAGAAGAAACGAGTTGAATTCACACAAGGAAATGGATATGAGGCATATGATACAATAATATGGGCAATGGGAAGAGATCCAGTGTTAGAGACATTGAAGACAAATGTGGAAATATCGAAGAATGGAAGAATAATAGCAAATGAAAGAGATGAAACAAGTGTGAAAGGAGTATATGCGATTGGTGATATTGTAAATGGAAGGGAGGAATTGACACCACTCGCCATTCAATCGGGACAACTTCTGGCGAAACGATTGTTTGGTGGATCGACACAAGTGGTGGATTACGGTAATATTCCGACTACTGTATTCACACCCATTGAGTTGTCGACGGTTGGATTGACGGAGAAAGCGGCAGTGGAGAAGTATGGAGAGGAGAATGTGGAGGTGTACCATTCATATTTCAAGCCATTTGAGTATGTTATGTCGGAGGATGAGGATTCGAAACATTGTTATTTGAAGGTATTATTTGTGTGTCTATCAGAAATATAGTGGTTGGTTTCAGGTGATTTGCAAGCGAGAAGAACCACAAAAAGTGTTGGGATTGCACTTTGTTGGTCCAAATGCGGCAGAAGTAATGCAAGGATTCGCGGTGGCAATACGAGTTGGAATAACATTCAATGATCTCAAATCAACAATTGCCATTCATCCATGTTCAGCTGAGGAGTTTATCAAGATATCAGTGACCAAAAGATCAGGGAACGACCCGAGAATTGCGGGATGTTGTGGATAATTATTAGATAATGTTGTGTACATATTCAAGATAAATTAGCTTTTTAAGAATATTTGATACTGTAAGAATATATTTTAAATGAGTATCCTAGAAATATAGTAACCACGAAAGATTATATTGATAAAGCTTGAAGGAAACTATCGATCTAACCTCCTTTTGCCTGTTTCCAAAACCAAACGATACATTATTTTCCGAACTGAGACAAAGAGTTCATAAAGTATGCAGAGCCCATGTAAATAGGTTTGCTGTTGCACATAGTGCATTCATTAATATTAAGTTGACTTCTTTCATCAAGTGTGCTCAAGTTTTACTCGGCGCAAAATATGTAAATTCATCTCGAAAACTGGTTGTCAAATGTAGTAGTATATTGTTTGGTATCACTTGTGTCCTCACATACATTCGTCGCTCTCTTTTGTGCCACCCATCCCGTATCATAGTATAGAGGCAAGAAGAAGAAAAGACGAAGGAGGAGGAGAAGCATTGCCCGGAAAACGATTCAAATGTATTCGATGTGTCTGCGTTTCTCTTGGCTCTCGCACTATATCGTGTCCATCAGTTTCTTCGACTGCTGCAACCCCCCATTCCCTCGTTTCCCTTCCATTTCAATTTTGTGTTCTTCTTCGAGAGTGCATCTCTCAAGAAACCCCAACACCAACCAATTTATTCCACTTTTTTGCCAAGTACGGCCGAGTGTCACCACATTGAAAGTGTACGGCCACGCCCGTTTTCAGTGCAAATACACATTCCCGTCATAGTTTTTTTTGTTTTCTGTAATCGATATGAATCACTTGATTACTGATAACACTTACTATTACATGTTTTTCATTTTTTTTTTTTCCCAAGACAACTAGACAAACAATTGTTCACATGTTGTTGTTGGACTAAGAATTCAAAAATTTCAGTGTTTGTACTCCTCTCGGATTATTTTCTTTTTTTGAATTTCAAACTTGAATTTCATTTCCTTTTCGTCACTCTTCCCCCGCGTTACGCGAAAATTATTGTTTCTCCTTCGAATTTCAAAAATTCGATCACTTTCTCATCATTTTTCACGATTCTTCCTCTCTGCCGCATCATTTTCCACGTTTTTTCCTTCTTTTCCCATCGTTGGCCTAAAAATTTCCCTGTTTTTTGCAGATGGCCGCCGAATTTTCAAATCCCCTCAAAAAATTCAAACTTGTCTTTCTTGGCGAGCAAAGCGGTATGTTAAAACTCAAGTAATCTGTGAAATAATGACAAATTTAGTTGGTAAAACGTCGATTATTACCCGATTCATGTATGACTCATTCGACAATACATACCAAGCAACAATCGGGATCGATTTTTTGAGCAAAACAATGTATTTGGAGGATAGAACAGTGAGTTTTCCTTCTTTTCTCTCTCAATAATCAAATGTTCTTTGTAGATTCGCCTTCAACTTTGGGACACTGCCGGACAAGAGCGTTTCCGTTCGCTCATTCCATCATACATCCGTGATTCCAGTGTTGCCGTTGTCGTGTACGACATTACAAGTAAGCTATAAAGAAGAAAAACATCAATAAAATGTGTGAATCAGATGCAAATTCATTCCATCAAACGACAAAATGGGTCGATGATGTCCGTAATGAGAGAGGATGTGATGTGATTATTGTGCTTGTTGGAAACAAGACCGATTTGGCTGACAAGAGGTATTTAATTTCGTGATAAAGCTTTTTTAACAACTGTATTTACAGACAAGTGTCAACGGAAGATGGCGAGCAGAAGGCGCGAGAATTGAATGTGATGTTCATTGAGACATCTGCCAAAGCTGGATACAACGTCAAGCAGGTACATTTCTAACATAAAATCAGAAAATAAATGTAAATTTTCAGCTTTTCCGGAAAATCGCGACAGCTCTGCCAGGGATCAATCCGGAAGAAGCACAGGAACAACGTAAGTCATTCATATAGAGTGTCAGTCATAAAAATAACAATTTGCAGCAAATGTGGTTGTGATGGGTCCACCAAAAGACGCCAATGAATCCGACGGTCGCCAATGCCCGTGTTAATGTGATTATCTGTGATTATTCTTTTTTTTTCTTTCATTGAATTTAATGTATTGCTTCCTTCTTTGCTGGTAAATAAATGTTTATTTCATCATTCTTTTCACTTTTGAAAATTGATATAAAAATAACATAAATATTTTCGAAAGGAATGAACATAAGAATTTCGAGAGGAGGGGAATGGAAAAAAAGTAGAAATGCATGGAAGAATACACTTTCAAGGCGTTAAAAGCGGAGAATAAAGTAAAATGATATGAATTTGAAAACTTGGATCAATGAATCCAAAATAGTGAAATAAATTTAGTTATAATTTATAAGGGTGAATTGGAAGAAGGCAAGATACAGAATTTTCTGTAATACTATCGAATGATTCCACATTCATGAATGCATTCACCCATTTTTTATCAACATGGCTATAACACTCGGCAGTCGAAGCTCTTCTGTAATATTATGTTGGTATATTGGTAAGTTGATATATACATACCCAGAAACTGCATAAATACCACCCACAGTGGCAACAAGTGAGAAGTCACTTATGCTCATTTTCATTGACGGCAACATTGCCCACATATTTGTATCCGGATCATACACCTCGAATGTATTACTAGTTTGTTCTCGTCCATTTCCACCAGCTACATATATCTTTCCATTATGCACACATATCCCACATTCTGCTCTTTCCTCCTTCATCGGTGCAACCCACTCCCACTCTCCTGTTGTGGTGTTCATTCTTTCCACACTCGATGAAGGTGTATCACTGTCATCACAATATCCACCACAAACTGAAATATCTTATATTTACATTATCATTATCATTATCAGCTTACCATATAAATATACACCCAACCCCACAGCTGCGCTCATCTTTCTTTTCTGTATCATACCATCTGATACATTCCATGATTTCATCATCAAATCAAAACATGTGACATCTGATGTTGCTCTGGGATCAGTGCCTGATTCGATTCCTCCGATCATATACAACTTATTGTCGACAATTGCGGCTGTACAGCCCCTTCTAACTTGATTTTGAGATCTCGAACATACCTGTAATGATATATGAAATGAGTTGCAGAAATAGTTTACAAACTCTTTTAAGTTCTTTTGTTGTTATATCAAACGTGTCAATATACACAAGAGTGGTGCGACGAATAATATACATTTTTCCGTTGTACGATGTCGCACAAAATGGAAATCTACTATAACGAGTAGTGTGGTTGTCTGTCCATGTTCTGGTCGTCGGATCATAGATTACACTATCCATTAGTTTGTTAGCGCCGCGTTGGAGTATACCAATTTTACCAGGAACGGTTGTACATGAACGATGTGACAATGGGTTAAACATCAATTTGGTAGATAGTCCAAGACTATTCGACTGATATTGTATAACTTGGTTGATCAATTCCTGACATGATGAAGAATGGAATAAAACATCTCTTGATACAATCGATGTGATAAATGATAGTGGTAGTAGATGTAGTCGGATACATTTGAGTATCCTATCTGCATACACATATCTATCTGATTTCGCATTCAACCACCACATTCCACTATCATATACATCTTGTTCATTATCAATATATAACTGATTAAATGATAATAACTCAACAACATCGTCAATATTCGAATCAAGGTATTCGATACTTTTTGTGATCGGTATGAAATATGTCTGAAAATAGGACATCATCGGAGTGTAATGCAGACATAGAAACATACAGTGACATAGATAGTTGTCATATCAGTGATATCCTTATCACAACCAATTGCTAACAATAATTTTCTCGTGCTCAAGGCATTATCTCTATCCAATTTTTTCGCAAAATATCTACCACATAGATTAACCAACTCATTCATTTGTAGATAATCAGCAGCCATGATAAGTGATTGTGCATTATCTGATAATTATCATATTATTACTTCTTATCAATAAAGTCTTGTATTTACTTGTATTTATAATTATATCTCCTGTATAAATATACTCAATAATCGGTTGCATATCATCATATGATATCTCTGGTATTGTGATCTCGTCCATATTTGCCTCCTTCATATCAATTGCAAACATTGCTCTGAAATAACCCGACGCAATCGATAGAACCATCTGTAATATCCCTTTGTTATCACTTATCACTTATCACCCTACCTTATGTGCTCGTATCTTCCTCCCTTCTTGTATTATCGTAATATCACAAAATTTTCCAGTCTTCCAATATTCCATGATTGTCTGCAAATATGAGTGGTAAGAGGGATATTAGGTTTATAATCATACTTTCAGAGAATTTGCATTTGACACGTTCACATTTGTAGAAGAATCATCAGTTTCGTTGACTTCTGATTTTCTATTGTTCATTGCAATAACTCGCTGTAAAGGAATGAAAGAATGAGGTTAGATAGGGCAGACAAACGACACAAATAAGAACGCAAGCAGATGGAAATGGTTTAATCGATTGATGACATTTGACACCTTTTAGAATCATGGGCACATATGGAGAACCAACAGGTGGTCTATATTGATGTCTAACAATGACTTGGACAACATAATGCACCAAAAGAAGAACTGCAACAGGAGACATTGGAATATGAGCATTGGAATAGTTCAAATCAAAAGATGACAATTTGTATTAATTGAAAGCATTTATTTCGACTAAACAATAAGTAAAAAACTCGAACTATCAGATGAGAAATCAGCTTCAAAAATACTCAACCCGAAAATGAACGGTCTAGTATTAAACGAGATGTATCAATCAGTATTCCGAAGAACCTTCGACATGATGGAATAAGGAAATTTGAAGGAGAAACAATATGACTTTACCCTCGTAAAAAAGTAAAGTCATATCAATTATAATTCATAAGGATGAGTTGGAAGGAGACAAGATATAGCATTTTCCGTAATACAATCGAAAGCTGCCACATCCACGAATGCATTCACCCATTTTTTGTCAACAAGACTGTAACACTCGGCAGTCGAAGCTCTTCTGTAATAATAGGTTGGAATATTGATAATTCAATCTACAAATACCCAGAAACTGCATAAATTCCTCCCACAGTAGCAACAAGTGAGAAATCACTTATGCCTATTTTCATAGAAGGCAGCATTGTCCACATATTTGTATCCGGATCATACACCTCGAATGTATTCGTCTGCTTCTTCATTCTTCCATTTCCACCAGCTACATACATCTTTCCATTATATACACATATTCCACAGGATGCTCTTTCCTCATTCATCGGTACAACACACTCCCACTCTCCTGTAGTTATATTCATTCTTTCCACACTCGATGAAGGTGTATCACTGTCTTCACAATATCCACCACAAACTGAAACAACTTGTTCATACTTATTATCATCAAGCCTTGTCGATGGTATGCGTAGACGCGGGAGGGACGCGCTAAAGACGCAGACGCGGTAAAGACGCGGACGCCAAAAGACGCAAGGATCAAAGACGCGGGACGATTCCATGAGACGCGCCTAGACGCAAGAAGTTTTAAGAGTCCAAAAATGAAGTATATTTTTCTAATGAGTTCGAGTATTCGATTGCTTTGCTTGGCCTAGTTTTCGTAAACTGATTGTTGCATAAGAAAAATAATTTTTTTTTGGTCAAAACGATTTTTCAGTTTTCTAAAGTGACAATGACGACCCTTTTCATAATTATTATTTGTTCTTCTGAATTGGAAAATAGCGTCAGGACAATATCATAGCAAAAATTTTCAAAAGTTCGGCCACAAAAATTCTTTTTGTTAATGAGCAAGTTCAGAGTGCGTCTCTCTGCGTCCCATGCGTCCGTCCCGCGTCTTAGCTGTTTTTCCGCGTCTTTGCGTCCGTCTGCGTCTTTATGAAAAGTGGGAGGACGCAAGACGGACGCGAAGGGACGCATCGACAAGGGTTGATTATCATTATCAGCATACCATATAAATATCCACCCACTCCCACAGCTGCACTCATCACTCTTTTATGTATCATATTATTCGATACACTCCAGGAGTTTGTTGCCATATCAAAACAAGCGACATCTGAAGTTGGTATCTTTGCGGGATTTGCTCTGGTCCAATCGCGAGAGTGGTAAAATCCGCCAATCAGATATAATTTGTTATATAAAACTGCAGCTGCACAATCCATTCTAGTTTGATCACGAGGTATTGCAGCGACCTGTAATTAAATATGAAATAAGTTACATAAATAGTTTACACACTCGAATAAGTTCTTTTGTTGTAGGATCCAACTTGACGATTTGTGAATAAAGTGGCCTGCCATGAGTTATATACATTTGTCCGTTGTTCGATATCTTACAAACTAAAGATGTGGGATAACGCAAACGAGAACTGTGATATTCCGACCATGTTCTGGTTGACAGATCATATATTGCACTCTCCATTAAATTATTGGCGCCGCGTTGGAGTATACCAATTTTACCCGGCATGGTGGTACATGAGCGATGTGATAACGGGCTGGACATCAATTTGGTCGATGATCCAAGACTATTAGACTGATATTGTAGGACTGGGCTGATCAATTCCTGACATGATGCAGGACGGAATAAAACATCTCTTGATACAACCGATGTGAGAAATGATGGTTTGAGTAGATGTAGTCGGATACATTTGAGTATCCTGTCTGCATACACAAATCTATCTGATTTCGCATTCAACCACCTCATTCCACTGTCATATACATCTTGTTCATTATCAATATATAACTGATTAAATGATAATAAATCAACTACATCATCAATATTCAATTCGAGAAATTCATCACTCTTTGATATTGGTATGAAATATGTCTGAAAATGGGACATGATTGGAGTATAAATTAAACATAGAAACATACGGTGACATAGATAGTTGCCATATCATTGATATACTTATCACATCCAGTCGATAACATGAACTTCCTGATGCTCAAACCATTATCTCTATTTATTTGTTTGATAAAATATCTACCACATAGATTAACAAATTCCTTCATTTGTAGGTAATCAGCGGCCATGATAAGTGATTGTGCATTGTCTGATAATCATCATATTATCCCTTCTTGTCAATATAATCACTCACCAGTTGTAATTACAATCTCTCCCGTATAAATGTATTCAATGATCTGTTCCATGTTATCATATGATATCTCTGGTATTGCAATCTCATCCATATTTGCCTCCTTCATATCAATTGAGAACATTGCTCTAAAATAACCCGACGCAATCGATAGAACCATCTGTAATATCCCTTTGTTATCACTTATCACTTATCATCCCTACCTTATGTGCTTGTATCTTCCTCCCTTCTTGTACTATCGTAACATCACAAAACTTTCCACTCTTCCAATATTCTTTGATTGTCTGCAAATATGAATGATAAGATTGATATTTCTAAGGAAAAAATTTTACCGTTAGATAAGCTTCTTTTGAAACGTCTTCATTCGTAGAATCATCAGTTTTGTTGGCTTCTGATTTTGCATCCATAATTGTAAAAACTCGCTAAAAAGAAATGGAAAATGTTGTTAAATATGGCAGACAAATGAATGGACGGCAAAAAAGGCGATCTTTTTTCTGTGCTGTCTCTCGTTTTGCGCCCTCTTTCGTCAGTTGGCAAGATGCTAATTCTTCTTTTGGCCGGTCGTGAATAGGAGAGTGTGCACAAATAAGAAGAGAAGAAGAAGGAAATTGGATAATCGATTGGTGACGTTTGACACCTTTTCGGATCACAGGAACATATGGAGAACCAACAGGTGGTCCATATTAATGTCTAACAATGACTCGGTACACCAAAAGAATAACTGCAACAGAAAACATTAGAATATGAAACAAATTTCAAGTCGAAAGGTATCAGTCTTTATAAGTGTGTATTTCAATCATCAGAGAGTTTGAGCTATCCGAAGAAAAATAAGTTTCAAAATGGCTCAAACCACAACTGACAAGAATGGGCTGGTATTTAATAATATATATCATATTCATAATCATCTTATCATTCTGATAATCAGTTATCTGAAAATGAATTTAACATCTCCTTATCAAACGGATGTACCTACACTTGTTATCACCATTTGCCAACAATCAGAATACTTATATAAGATATCCTCATGAAGAACACTATTAAAGTTGCTTTTTTTATTCTTATCTGTTTGATATCAGTCACTCATTCTATCAAACCACAAAATGGGTATATAAAATCCGATTATTGTGCTTTGAAAAATTGGAAACAAATGATTATATATTTATTTGGTTTCCAGATGTGAAAATGGTAAAGTCATATCAATTATAATTTGAAAGGGTGGGTTGGAAGAAGACAAGATACAACATTAACCGTAACGCTATCAAATGATTCCACATCCGTCCATTTTTTGTCAACGTGACTATAATACTCGGCACTCGAAGCTTTTCTGTAATTTGTTTAGGGTTGGAATATTCAAAAGTTGATCTGCACATACCCAGCAACTGCATAAATACCATCCAAAGTGGCAACAAGTGATAATTTACTCCTCTTCGACTTCATTGATGGTAGTTGTGTCCATATATTCGTATCCGGATCATATACCTCGAATGTATTACTTTCTTCCTCCCATGTTTTTCCACCACCAGCTACATATATTTTTCCATTATATACACATATCCCACACGATGCCCTTCCTTCATTCATCGGTGCAACATGCTCCCATACGCCTGTTTTGGTATTCATTCTCTCAACACATGTCGTTGCTCGTCGGTTAAAGATCATCATATCATCATATCCACCACAAACTGAAACAGCTCTTTCTTTATGATCATAATCCCTTCCAACTTACCGTATAAATAATCCCCTAATCCGACTGCCGATCTGTGTATCTTTCTTTGTAACATACCAGTTGATACTTTCCACGTCTTATGAGTCATATCAAAACAGGCGACATCTGTATTTGTACGATTGTCGAATACACACTCTCCACCAATTATATACAACTTATTGTCGACAACTGCGGCATTAGAACCAATTCTAACACGATTTCGAGACATCGTAGATACCTGGAATCAAATAGGAATTAAGTGTTATAAGAAGTATACAAACTTTTGTAATTTGGTCAGTTGCGGGATCAAACAGGTGAATATCTGAAAGAGGCCTGCCACAGATTATATAAATTTTTCCGTTGTACGATGTCATATAAACTGGAGATCTGTGATAACGAGAACTGTTAAATTCCGACTTGCGGGACTCCGACCATGTTCCAGTTGACGGATCATAGAAACCACTCTTTATTGTATTTAAAATATCCATTCTATCGGAAGTCTCCATTGTATTGGAAGACAGTTGGAATAAAACAATTTTACCAGGAATTTTGGTACATGAACGATGTGATAACGGGCTGAACATCAGGTTGATCGATGATCCAAGACTATTCGACTGATATTGTATAACTTGGTTGATCAATTCCTGACATGGTGCAGAATGGAAGAAAAAGTCTATTGATACAATCCAGTTGAGGAATGACGGTTTGAGTAGATGCAGTCGAATACATTTGAGTATCCGTTCCGCATACACTTTCCTTCCTGGTTTTGCATTCAACCACCTCATTCCACTATCATATACATCTTGTTCATTATCAATATATAACTGATTAAATGATAATAATTCAACTACATCATCAATACCCAGTTCAAGGAATTCATCGCTCTTCGATATTGGTGTGAAATATGTCTGAAAATGGAACATGAAAAAGATGAGACTCAAGAATAACATACAGTTACATATCTAGTTGCCATTTCGATGATATCCTTACCACACCTCATTGATAAAAGTAGTTGTCTCATACTCAAACAGTTATCTCTATCCAATTGTTTCACCAAACATCTACCACATACATCAGCAAACCCATTAATTTGTAAATAATCAGCAGCCATGATAATTGACTGTGCATTATCTGATAATTATCATGTTGTCAGTCCTTATTAATATAATCACTCACCAGCTGTAATTACAATCTCTCCCGTATATATATGTGTAATCAATTGTTTCATATCATCATATGATATTCCTGGTATCGTTATCTCATCCATATTTGCCTCCTTCATATCAATTGAGAACATTGCTCTAAAATAACCCGACGCAATCGATAGAACCATCTGCAATATCCCTTTGTTATCCCTTATCACTTATCATCCTACCTTATGTGCTTGTATCTTTCTCCCTTCTTGTACTATCGTAACATCACAAAACTGCCCACTCTTCCAATATTCCTTGATTGTCTGCAAATATGAATGATAAGAAATATATTAGGTTTATTATTTTACCGTTAGATAAGCTTCCTTTGACAAGTTCACATTCGTAGAGTCAACTGTGTTGTTGACTTCTGATTTGCTATTGTTCATTGCAATAACTGTCTGTAAAAGAATAAAAGAATGAAATTAGTTATGGCAGACGAATGAAAAAATGATTGTACTCACAAATAATAACGCAAGAAGATGGAAATGGTATAATCGATTTATGACGTTTGGTACCTTTTTGAATCATGGGTACATATGGGGGACGAACAGGTGGCTCATCTTGATGTCTAACAATGACTCGGTACACAAAAAGATGAACTGCAACTGGAGACAATGGAATATGAAACACATGCCGATGCAAAAGATGGCAATTTGTGTTCGTTACAAACATGTTTTTCAATAAAACAATAAGTAAAAAGCTCGAACTATAAGAGTCACATGGTAATCAGTAATCCGAAGAACATCTCCGGTATATTATTATCAATAGCCGCGGTCATCATCTCGTTATCAGATTTTGTGTACCTGTTAACCATCTGCCATTTACCGGAATACACAAATGAGGCGTTCTCGTGAAGTACTATATCATAGTTGCTCTTTCTATTCGTATCTGTTTTCTGTCAGAATCCGACAATCCGACTATTGTGCATGTGGAAAACACGATAACAAATGACGATATTATATATTTATTTGGTTTCCGGAACATTTAAAAGATGTGAAAGGAAATTAAAGGGAAAATAGTGAAGCCGTATTATTCATAATTTATAAGGGTGGATTGGAAGAAGACAAGATGCAACATTTTCTGTAATATTATCAAATGATTTCACATCCGTCCATTTTCTATCAACGTGGCTATAATACTCGGCAATCGAAGCTTTTCTGTAATATCAGGTTGGAATATTTAAAAGTTGATCTACACGTACCCAGCAACTGCATAAATACCATCCAAAGAGGCAACAAGGGACAATTTACTCCTCTTCATCTTCATCGATGGTAGTCGTGTCCATATATTTGTATCTGGATCATATACCTCGAATGTATTAATTTCTTTATTCCATGATTTTCCTCCGCCAGCTACATATATTTTCCCATTATATACACATATTCCACAGGATGCTCTTTCCTCATTCATTGGTGCAATATCCTCCCATACGCCTGTTTTGGTATTCATTCTTTCTACACATGTCCATGCCCGTTGGTTGAAGATATTATCATATCCACCACAAACTGAACAGCTTTTCCTTTATGATCACAATTTCTTTCAACTTACCGTATAAATAATCCCCTAGTCCGACTGACGATCTGTATCTCTTTCTTTGTAGCGTACCAGTTGTTACTTTCGACGTTTTCCTGGTCATATCAAAACAGATGACATCTGTAGCTGCACCATTGTCGAGTTTATAATCTCCTCCGATTAAATACAACTTATTGTTGACAATTGCGGCTGAACAACCCCTTCTAACACGATTTTGAGATATCGAAGATACCTGGAATTAAATATGATACAAGTGGTATAACAAGTATACACACTTTTGTAATTTGTTTAGTTGTAGGATCAAATATGTCAACTTTCGAAATAAACATGCCATGAATTATATAAATTTGTCCGTTGTATGATGTCATACAAACTGAAGATGTGGAATAAGGAAAACGAGCACTGTGATAATCAGACCATGTTCTGGTTGACGGATCATAGATACCACTCTCCATTGTATTCTTACTCCTCATTCTACCGAAACTCCCCACTGTATTATTGGAAGCACTTTGAAATAACACAATTTTACCAGGAACAGTGGTACATGCACGGTGTGGCAACGGGCTGAACGACAATTCGGTCGATGATTTCAGACTATTTGACGGATATTGTAGGACTTGATTGATCAATTCCTGACATGATACAGAATATAATAAAAATTCTTTTGATACAGTAGATGTGATAAATGATGAATCGAGTAGATGTAGTCGAATACATTTGAGTATCCTATCTGTATACACATATCTATCTGATTTCGCATACAACCACCTCTTTCCACTATCATATACATCTTGTTCATTATCAATATATAACTGATTAAATGATAATAATTCAACTATATCATCAATATTCAATTCAATGAACTCGATACTCTTTGATATTGGTATGAAATAGGTCTGAAAATGGGACATGAGAAAGATGAGACACAAGAATAACATACAGTTACATAGATGGTTGCCATATCAGTGATATCCTTATCACAATTTACTGATACCAGTAATTGTCTCATACTTAAACAATTATGTCTATCCAGCTGTTTCACCAAACATCTACCACATAGATTAACCAATTCATCAATTTGTAGATAATCTGCAGCCATGATAAGTGATTGTGCATTATCTGATAATTATCATAGTATCACTCCTTATCAATATAATCACTTACCAGTTGTAATTACAATCTCTCCCGTATAAATGTAATCAATCACCTTTTTCATTGTGATATATGGCATCCCTGGTATTGTGATCTCATCCATATTTGCCTCCTTCATATCAATTAAAAACATTGCTCTAAAATATGCGGACGCAATTGATAGAACCATCTGTAATATCCCTTTGTTATCACTTATCACTTATCACTCCTACCTTATGTGCTTGTATCTTCCTCCCTTCTTGTACTATCGTAACATCACAAAACTTCCCAGACTTCCAATATTCTTTGATTGTCTGCAAAAAAAAATGATGAGAGGGATATACGGTTCATAATTTTACCGTTAGATAAGTCTCCTTTGATAAGTTCACATTCGTAGATTCATCAGTTTTATTTACTCCTGATTTGCTATTGTTCATTGCAATAACTCGCTGCGAAGGAATCAAAGAATGTTGTTAGATAGGGCAGACGAATGAATATGATGGTATGTACAAAGAAGAACGCAAGAAGATGGAAATGGTGTAATCGATTGATGACGTTTGACGCCTTTTTGAATCATGGGTACATATGGAGGATGAACAGGTGTCCCATCTTGATGTCTAATAACGTATCGGTATATCAAAATAAAAACTGTAACAGGAGACAATGGAATATGAAACTCATGCCGCTGCAAAAGATGGAAATTAATATTCATTACAAACATGTATTGTAATAAAACAATAAGTAAAAAGCTCGAGCTATCAGATGATAAACCAAAAAGACTCAAACCAAAACTGAATGGGCTGGTATCAAACAACATCACTAATCATTCTGATAATCAATAATCTGAAAACGTATTCATCATCTGATAGATGTTATCATCATCTGTCAATAATCAGTTTTGAAACAAGTTTTGAGAAAGTTACTATCTTTTTATTTTTGTTTTACTTCAAATATGCCAATTTGGATTCAATGTTGAATGATTTCATTTAGAAACTTTTGAATTGACACACTCATTCTCGAAAGGACTCCTGATACCCTCCAATTGGGATCAAAGGCTTGGGTCCTATCACAAAAATATTCTTTCAAAAATTTCACAAGACTATCCATACATTTCGACGTGAAAACCTAAAGATAACATCAAATAATATCCACGTGAAACGTGGCAAACTTGTCATATCAGATGGACTGCTATCGAATCAAATCAGTTCGAGTTTTCGGAAAGAGCAATATCCACCAAAAGCTCAAAGTTTTATTGCGAAGTCGGTGGCGATGGCAAATCCATCTAATTTGTAAGTTGTTATCATTATCATGTGCTGATATTGTCTGATTGTTATCAGTATATGATAACAGTTGGATTGTCAGTGATACTGCTCAACAATTGCTGCTTCATATCAATCCAATTCATATTCCAGACTTCAATCTTGTGCGGAGCGTCCACTCGAAAAAGAGCCGTACTATCGCGGACTCTTGCCTCGCGAGGATGTCAGAGCGATGTTGAAGGCTAATGGCGATTTCCTCGTACGAATGTCGGAGCCAAAACCCGGTGAGCCACGCGTCAACATTCTCTCTTGTATGGCCAACAAAGAAGCGGATGAACAAAATGCAGTTAGTTCGCAACTTGTTGAACTTATCTAACATTACATTTTGCAGACCCGTCACTTTATCATCATCGTGCAGGCTGGAAAGTATATGATCGAGAAAGCGTCATTCGACACAGTTCAACAACTGATTGATCACTATTATAAACGCCACGAACTCCTTGGTGGCATCATGTTGAGAAATCCGATCGCCCGCCAAAATTGGGAACTTCTACACGAATCGATCACCATCAGCAAGAAATTGGGAGAAGGTGCATTTGGTGAAGTGTGTATGGGAGAGTACCGAACGAAGGGTGGCAAGAAGTTCAGCGTCGCTGTCAAACAGGCGAAGCTGGAGAAGGCGACAAAGGAGCAAATCAAGGAGTTTATGAGTGAAGCACGTATCATGCGTGACTTCTCCCATCCCAACGTCGTCCGGTTTTTTGGTGTTGCTGCTGGTCAAGAGCCACTTTATATGGTTCTCGAATTGGCCACCAATGGCTCTCTCGATGGCTATTTGACAAAGAACAAAAAGTTGCCGGTCACAAAATTGGATGAGATGATCCTTCAAGCATCGTGGGGTCTCGAATATGTTCATGAGCAAGGCATTCTTCATCGTGATATTGCCGCACGCAATTGCCTTTATGGTAACGGAAACGTGAAGATTGCCGATTTTGGACTGAGCCGCAAATGCTCATCGTATCAAATGGATCCGACGAGACGAGTGCCGATCCGTTGGCTGGCGATTGAGACGCTCAAAACACAGATGTATACGCAGAAGACGGATGTGTGGAGCTATGGCATCATGGCATGGGAGATCTATAATTTTGGTACTGAGCCATATCCTGGTATGATGGTTGCCGAGGTGAATACGAAAGTTCGAGAGGGATATCGAATGGAGATGCCGGCGAATGTCAATCCAGCGATTGTTAGCTTGATTGTGGTATGATATATTATGTCTCTGATCCGCCTGATATCCTCATTTCCAGAGCAAATGCTGGGCTGAAAACGCCAACGATCGCCCGTCAATGGCTGATATTGCTGTCAATCTTCAACGCATCACCGGCTTGCAAAGACCAGACTTTGCTCAAATCGCTCGCGATCACGCTGCTGAAATTGCTGGTGTTGGTCAGGGAACAACAAAGAAGGGCAAGAAGAAGGGAGGAAAGATGCCGAAAGGAATGAAGAAGGGAGGAGACGATGCATAAATATCAATTTTTTTGGATTTTTTTTGAATGATTTAATGAATGTTTTTGTAGATCTGTGTTATTCAATCGTCGAAAAAAATAGTTCAAAACCTAATCTGCTGAGGAGTATTTTTTAAGAAAGGCGCAATCAAAGTATCAAATCGTCTCGTTTGCCTTCAGATTATCATCGGGGTTCGTGGCCCGTTTTTCTTTTATGTTCATTTCTTATTTGTCTTCTTTGTCGCTTTTGAACCTCTTTATCTTGATAACTCTGTTCACAATATTCAAAACAAACAATATTCATTTATAAGCTTGTACCAGTGTGTTCACTTCGAATAATAGTAAAGTATATCAAGTCATAATTGATATGGATGAGTTGGAAGAAGACAAGATGCAACACTTCCATTGATACTATGCAATGATGCAACGTCATTCCATTTCTTATCAATAAAACTGTAATACTCAACACTGGAACCTGCTCTGTAATATCATATTATCAATGAAGATGAGTTGATCTACACAAACCCAGCAACTGCATAAATACCATCCAAAGTGGCAACAAGTGAGAAATCACTCCTTTTCGACTTCATTGATTGTAGCTGTGTCCATGTATTTGTATCTGGATCATATACCTCGAATGTATTTGTTTCTTCTCTCATTCCTATCTTTCCACCAGCCACATATATCTTCCCATTATGTACACATATCCCACATGATGCCCTTCCTTCATTCATCGGTGCAACATATTCCCATACTTTTGTTGTAGTATTCAGTCTCTCTACACTTGTTGATGCTGTATCACCATCACCACATCCTCCACAAACTGAAACAACTCTTCTCTTTCTTACATAATCATCATATTTATCAATTTACCATACACATATTCCCTCAATCCGACTGCAACACTGATTATCCTACTTTGTAACATACTAGTTGCTTCATACCATGAGTTCCTGTCCATATCAAAAACCATTACTTCCTCAGTTATTCTATGATTATCGTTGTTTATGTTCAATCCACCCAACTCATAAAACTTGTTATCAACAATTGCCACTGCGCAACCAAGCCTCGTTTCATTGATAGACATTGGAGCTACCTGAAATATGATATAAAACGAATAACACGAAAATATACAAACTTCGGTAATTTGTTTTGTTGCCAGATCGAACTTTTCAACTGTTGGCAGTTTCGTACCACCCCCATCACATATCATATACATACATCCATTGTACGAAGTCATACAAACTGAAGACATGGGATAACGAGCGCTATAGTATTCCGACCATGCTCCGGTTGACGGATCATAGATATCAATTTTTATATTTTCTTGATGACCGCCTTGGAATGCAGTAATAGATCCAGGAATCGTGGTGCATTCCCTGGGGCGCAACGGGTTGAACAACAATTCGATGGATGTCCCAAGACAATTCGTCTGATATTTTATGACCTGATTTATCAATTCCTGACATGGATCAGTATGGAATACTCCTTCTGATAACACATTCGTTTGGATAAATGATAGTGGTAGTAGATGTAGTCGGATACATTTGAGTATCCTGTCTGCATACACATATCTATCTGATTTCGCATACAACCACCTCTTTCCACTATCATATACATCTTGTTCATTATCAATATATAACTGATTAAATGATAATAATTCAACTATATCACCAATATTCAATTCAATGAATTCGATACTCTTTGATATTGGTATGAAATACGTCTGAAAAGTAGAATCAATGAGATGAAGCACATAACCAACATACGGTGACATAAATAGTTGCCATATCAATGATATCTTTATCACAACTAACTGATAACAGTAGTTGTCTCATGTTCAAACAATTATATCGATCCGTCCGACGAATAAAATATGTACCACATACATTAACCATTTCGTTCATTTGTAAATAGCTAGCAGCCATGATAAGTGATTGTGCATTATCTGATAATATCATATTATCACTCCTTATCAATATAATCACTTACCAGTCGTAATTACAATCTCTCCCGTATAAATGTATTCAATAATCTGTTCCATATTATCATATGATATCTCTGTTATTTTTACTTCATCCATATTTGCCTCCTTCATATCTATTGTGAACATTGTTTTGAAATATGCGGAAGCAGCTGATAACATCATCTGTAATATCCCTTTTTTATCAATTATCACTTATCACTCCTACCTTATGTGCTTGTATCTTCCTCCCTTCTTGTACTATCGTAACGTCACAAAAATTCCCATTCTTTTGATATTCATTAAATGCCTGAAAGTACCGATAGTGAATGTTAGTTAATAATCATACCGTTAGATAAGTTTCCATCGACATTTTTACTTTGAGAGAACCGTCAGTTTCATTGAATATAGTTTCAATTTGCTTCATTGCAGTTATTTGATGTGACGAAATAAGAAGATTGCTTTGTATGGCAGATGGATGGATATGTGTGTAATTATAAAGGCAGATGGTCCCTCAAAAGCGAGATAATCGATTGATGACGTTTTAGGCTTTTTTGAATGTATACACGATTATGAATACATATAAGTCAACAACAAATGGTTCGTCTTAATGCTTACAAGGACTATCGATCGATACAACAAGTTGAACCGAATGAAGTGAATCACAATATTAAAAAGTTCAAATTATCAGTAGAGAGAACAGTTTATTATCCAAAAAGTTGAATCATAGTTGATAAGGATGAGTTGGTACTACACAAGATATCACATTTCCCTCGATATGATCCAAAGGTGCCACTTCCTTCCATTTCTTATCAATGTAGCTGTAATATTCTACACTTGACAATTTCCTTGTCTCACTCTCTCTGTAATATTCTATAATTTATACTGATCAGTTAATATCTACACATACCCAGCAACTGCATAGATACCATTCAATGTGGCAACAAGTGAGAAAGAAGATCTCTCAATCTTCATAGGTTCTAATAGGGTCCATGTATCCATAACTGGATCATACACCTCGAATGTATTACTTGCTTGTTTTTTTCCTATTCCCCCAGCCACATATATCCTCCCATTATATACACATATTCCACATTCTGCTCTCTCTTCATTCATAGGTGCAATATATTCCCACAGCTTTGTAATTGTATCAAATCTCTCCACACTCGATGAAGGTGTATCATCGTCATCACATTCTCCGCCACAAACTGGAACAACTCCTTCTTTATTTTTCAATCATTTTCAATACCAGCTCACCATATACATGATGTCCCAGTCCGATTGCTGCACAATATGATCTTCTTTTCAACATATCGTCGTAACCTAGTTCCCAATAGTTCCGATCAATATAGAAAACACTGATATTTGACGTTGTTCGATCATTGATCTCTGAATTTCCCCCCAATACGTACATATTGTTGCCAACAAACACAGTTGCACAACCCATCATATATAGAGGATTTGATGACGTTAACTGGAATGAGATATTATCAGAGGCATCAGTTGAATTACATACCGTTGTAATCTCTTTCGTTTTCATATCCAACTTTTCAACAGTCGGGAATCTGGACATAACATCACCGGCTATATACATATGTCCGTTGTGTGACGCCATATATTGTGAAACTTCGAATAAATCAACTTGATAGTTGTCCGACCATGTATCACTTGATCGATCAAATATTTCACATCTTATTTCATCCACTGCACATCCCTGGAATGCAGTAACATATCCAGGAATAGTGGTACATTTCCGATTTGATAACGGGATGAACTTCGATTTGGTTGATGGTTCGAGATCATTAGACTGATATTGTATCACCTGTTTTATCAATTTCTGACAAACTTCAGACCGGAATACGCAGTCTGGTAGCACAATCATTTTGAGAAATGATAGTGGTAGTAGATGTAGTCGAATACATTTGAGTATCCTATCTGCATACACATATCTATCTGACTTCGCATACAACCACCTCATTCCACTATCATATACATCTTGTTCATTATCAATATATAACTGATTAAATGATAATAATTCAACTACACCCTCAATATTCAATTCAATAAATTCGATACTTTTTGTTATAGGTACGAAATATGCCTGAAAATGGAGAATGATTGAAATTTGTCAAACACAAAGCCATACAGTTACATAGATGGTTGCCATATCAATAATATCCTTATCACATTTCATGGATACCAACAATTGTCTCATGCTCAAACAGTTATCTCTATCCAACTGTTTGACTAGATATCTCGAAGATATATCAACCAATTGAGTCATTTGTAGATAATCAGCAGCTAAGATAATTGATTGTGCATTATCTGATAATTATCATATTATCCCTTCTTGTCAATATAATCACTCACCAGTTGTAATTACAATCTCTCCCGTATAAATATATTCAATAATATGTTCCATAGTATCATATGATATTCCCGGTATTGTTATCTCATCCATATTTGCCTCCTTCATGTTAATTGTGAATAATGCTTTGAAATATGCCGAAGCAGATGATAATATCATCTGTAATATCCCTTTGTTATCACTGATCACTTATCACTCTTACTTTATGAGCTTGTATCCTGATACCATACTGAACTATTGTAACATCACATTGTTCCCCAGTCTGCCTATATTCATTGAATGTCTGAAATTATGTGTGATAGGAATAATGGTTAAAGAGTTCGATACCTTCAGAGTTGATACTTCCATCTTGTCCAAATCAAACGCATTTGATTCATTCATTGTTGAAATCAGGGGAATTTGATAATAAACTATTGAACGATATGGTCGTCGTGTGGAACAGAGCAAATGTATTTATTATGAACCGTACGCACTATGTTCAATATCCAAAACGATGATGACGACTGACTCAAGTTGGTAAAGATGAGTTTGTGTATCAAATTAGTAAAGATGAGCTGGTGGTCGATTTTGATTTCCTACAGTGACTATCGATCCGCTTGACACCATATGCTGCTTTTTCAGAAAGGAATACTCACAAGTTCAGCACGATCTTCCATTTTATATAATGCATTTGATACTCAGTCTAGCAATCATTGACACAAAGTTGTAGTGACACAATTTATAGCTGAAAACCGCATTTGTGCATAAGATGTTGGAGGTCTGTTCGCAACGATGAGTTGCTGATTACGAAGAATATGATGATGACCATTACCATGTTCAATGCTCTAAAACATATATATTCTTCAATTACCACTCGGCTTATCTTAACACATACGAATAATATAACTATCACCATTTTTCAAGAATCAGAGTACTTAATTGAGCCATCTGATAAAGTAAAATATCATATCCTAAATGCTCTCTCGATTCTTGTTTGTTTCTTGTCGTCTATCAAACCACAAAATCGGTCGATAAAGTTATTAATGAGAGAATATATCTGAAAAAAGTATAAAACCTGGTAAATAAATGTTTATTTCATCCTTCACTTCGCGTTCAAAAATTTAACAATTGATATTACTTAACATAAATAGTTTGGGGAGGCATTAATATAAGAATTCTGTGATAAATAAAGATGGGCGGAATTGAAGGGAAACAAGTTAGAAATGTGTGGAAGAAGACATTTTCAAAGTACAAATACGAATTTCCCATTTCTCATTGTTCAAAAACAATAACAATTGGGGGAAAAAGAAACAAGAAAAACCGATATTACATTATTAATATTACAGTTACATTACGTTTGATATTAAATATAAATAACAAAAAGGAAACAACTATTTTGTTCCTTTTTATTGCGGAAAAAACCATTCGGTTTGCACATCAAATATTATTCATTTTGTTATTATTATTTTGGATCCATCGATTGACCAATGGCTACTTTTTTCGATGGTGATTCGTGTGTTGTGTCACCAATTGAACGACGCTTTAGTTTCTTCACACAATATTGCCTGAAATCCTTAGTTTTATAACAACTATATTTTTGGAACTAACCTATTGTACATTGGATCCACAACAATGCATTTATTCAATGCTTGATGACATTTTGTTTCCATGGAAAGTGGTGCGAAGAATGGTAGCTCACTGAATCTCATCGCTGCAAACATGATATTGATAGATGATATAAAAAGTAGGAATATACCATAATCTTCCTTGTAACGGAACATGAAAACAGAGCCAGATGGATGTGGAGTTATTACATCAGTTCTGAATAATCAATATCATATCACTAACACGATTAAACAACTTACGCGCATATACGAGTATCAAACTTGCGAATTTGTTCCGTATCCAGGTTGATAGTACAAAATGAATATGAACTATTATTCGAATGACAACAATTCTTTCTTGCTTGAGGGCATGAAATTTGCTGAAATACTCATATTTACTTTGATTATCATTAGGTATCAATAATTACCGTTTTCAAGCGTATTGCAGCATTTTTATCAACAGTATTTCGAAACCATTTTGTAATCACCAATTGTTGTTTATGTTGTGTAAAGTAATGATTCTCATCATCCACATCGTTGTCAATTTTTCGGAAGAGTTCAACATCAGCTAAAATAATTGATTATTTAAAGAATTACACGTTGTTTTACCTGCTGTTATTGTTGATAAAACATCATAATGATCATCTATGATATTAGCATCCTCATATTTCTTGATAATTGCCGCCAAATCGAATCGAATTTGATAAGTTCCTCTTTGTTCTGCTTTGATTGTCGGATCAATACGAATCGGATCATCAACACGAATCCACTCGCCATGCGGTGTGAGTGAGTCAGTATTAACACGAACGAAGAAATTGATCTCATTTCTATACACAAATGGCACATAATGTGTTGAGATGAATGGATCAATATTAACTTGTTCGCCAATGTGTTTACCAACAATTGCATCCATATCAAATTGTACATATTTCGGTTTGAAACACTTCGAATGTGGTTCATATGGAATCAAGACTAGACAGTCTTTTCCATTCGAAAACACCAGCCAAAGGTCTGAAAAATCATTGTTCTTTACTCGACATTCTCTATTAGTCTTACTGTTATCAGAATCAACGAATGGTTCACCACGTCGATTTTCGAAGATATGATACCAATATGATGTGGTGATTGTCTTTCGTGTCGCATATTTACTGGAAATAGTTTGTTTTTTGAGTTGAAAATAATCAAATGATTGCCATGCTGCAATCTTGCTGAATGTTTTCGTAGCATGATCAACTTTGAAGAATGCCTGACGGAATGTAATCTCAACATCATTGTCTAACTCATCACCATCGAAACCCTTCTACAAAACATAAATATTAGTCAGTTTGGAAATCAATAAATTACCAGAAGAGAAACAGCGACGAGTGTATCAGCAGTGAACCAATAGATGAAAGCAAGACGGGGGATTTGGAACTGGAATGTAACATTTGAAGTTGTAAGAATATAAAGGTAATTCTTACATCTTTCATGGAATCCGAGTGAACATCATAGAGTTCCCAGGACAACTTATGAATATCAAACACGGCTAACTTCTTTTTCAATTCCATATTCACCAAATCGCGACCACCCTGACACAATCAGTTATTATTGTTATTGATGAACAAGACAAACCGGAACATCGACTCCATATCGACCACATGGTGACCACTTCCATGCAAATGATTCAACATTTGTCATTTTTCTGAAGTTTATAAATATCCATAGAAACTAGGAGAAATCTTACTTTTTATCTTTACTCAAGTACAGATACTGTTCAACGCTTTGTTCGGGACTTGGAACCGGTTGAGAAGTGAAACCGGTTGAGTATCGTTGTCCGGTTTGTCGAACCAATTTCCATGGAATCGAGTTGACACAGAATGATGGAATTACTTCTTTGCTAGCTGATGCATTTGATCTTTGATTCACTTCCATTGTTTCTGTAATATAAACGTGAACACTGATAACGAGATAAGACGTGAAATAAAGTCATTCATCAAATATTCGCGAGTAGAAGAAGTATCTAGTAATGGAAATCGCTAGTTTTGAGATTCGAAAATCAGAAACAGTTTTACTATCCGCCTCGGTCGGAATTGGTTTGATACTATGGAGTTACACATTATGGAAGAATGGGAAACAAAATGAAGTAACACCGGTCGTTGTGCCGACGAATACAAGTAAATATGGAAGTGTATCCGGTGTCGCAAGATCACCACCATCTGAACGATCATCGGTGTTGTTGTCGAAGAAGCCAAAGTGCAGATGTAAGCTAATTACGGCGAAGGATGAATGTAGAAAGGTTAGTGAGAAGGGAAGATATGCCTAATTGAACATTTGCAGAAAAAGTCAGGCACTACTGTATTGAGTGATGAGGAGGAAACGGACACAGATGTAAGCTTATTATACACTAAAATGTAATAACTGAGCTGTTCAGGGCAATCTACTTCCATCGTCAATGTCAAGTTCGAGTGCAAGCAGCAGTGCCTCAACAACAGTTTCCGAATAAATTACTCTGATATTGTTTGTATTTTAATAAAAAGGTTTTTTCTCATGTTAAAACAAAAAAAAATAAAAAATAAATCGCGTGAAACTAGAAACTAGGTCGCCACGTGGCTTCTGCCTATGATTATGAGAATCGTCATTAGTTTCACATAAATAGATCTCGTCAAACAATCGAAATTGGAATGGCAGCAGCTGCACTTACATTAAAATTTGTTCAATGTGAAGGTAAATTTCTTTTTGAAAGCATAAGAAAGTATTCTTTTCGGCCTAATATAGAGTAGATTTAGTACAGAGGCTAGTTTTTACGAAGCGAAATGCTTATAGATACAATTAGAAGTTAAAAAATTATGGAAATTACGAAAAATAATGACAAAAAAAGTTAGAA